>JASDDO010000026.1:179789119-182189119 GCA_030015575.1 Agapanthus africanus | reverse complement strand
TTCGGGACTGCACCCAACTACTACCTGTTTGCACGACTCAATAGAGCCGTGGTAGGGTAGTAATCTAAGAACAGTAGGAACGCACTTGAGGCAAAGAAGCAGTGTCAAGTCAACGGACTAAGCTGTACTCATGTCACCTGGGAACTGCTAACTGACGATAGGTATAATACCAACCAACAGTTCCCGACGAGTCTTGTCCAGTGTACTCGTAACCTAACGAGCACCTGCATATTATCTCCAGTACGACATACTGATGGCTGTGGGACAGACCATCTCCCCTCATGGGATGAGAAGCGTATACACTAGTCAACTCTGGAGTATAGATGCCCTGTCTCGATAATCCTACGACTAGGGACCTGTATAAGGATGTGCTTATAGACTACTCAGCCCCCACTAGTGTGACTGCGATCACAACGCTGGTAGTCAAGCAAAGATCCTAAGTGCTCTATCAATATGTATTAGCGATATGTTAAAAGAAACACATACACATATTAAGATAGATACAAACCAAGTAGCATACTACTATATCGAGCAAGACTGTCATAAATCCGTGTATATAGTACTATACAATAATGGCTACTAAGGCATATCACACTAACAATCTCCCACTTGCACTAAGGCCATGTGCTGGTATATCGCAGACCTATCATCTCGAATAGCCTCTCGAACTGCGTCTGAGGGATGGCCTTTGTGAATGGATCTGCAGTGTTGTCCTCTGTAGCAACTCCCTGAACCTCGATCTCCCGGCGATCCACGATCTCCCTGATCAGGTGATACCGCCTCAAGATGTGTCTGGACTTGTGATGGGACCTGGGTTCCTTTGCTAAAGCTATAGCCCCGTTGTTGTCACAATACAGAGGTATTGGATCAACAATGGACGGAACCACCTGAAGTTCTGTTAAGAACTTCCTTATCCAGACTGCTTCTTTTGTGGCATCAGTGTTAGTTATATGTATACCCTAGAGGCCATTGCTATACATAGGATGTATATTGTAGTGGATGCTGGGACATATATAGGGAGGACTTTCTTGCTCGACATGATAGTATGCTATCTGGTTACTCTTTACCTTAACGTGTATACTGATTATCTCTCTGTTACATGTTGGTAAAGCCCTTAGGATGTGTACTTGACTACCTGGACTATGATGCGGATCATACTAGTGGGGACATGGTAGTCCATAAGTATATCCTTCAAGGTCCCTAGTCGTGGGTATATCGAGACGGGGCATCGATATACCAGAGTAGACTAGCGTATACCTTCTCGACCCATACAGATGGGCGATGGATGATCCCATATCCATTGGTGTTTGACATCAGAGATGATATACGGGTGCTCAGTGAAGACTGGGTACACTGGACGGACTCGCCGAGAACTCCCAGATGGTATTATACCTTACGTCAGATGGAAGTTCTCTGGTGACACTGGTACAGAGTAGTCTGTTGACCCGAGATCGTCATAGAGTCTTGTGTGGTTCCCACTGTGCTTTGATTTCCACCTTACCACGTCCAAGAGGGCGTGCAAAATGGTGGTTTTTCGGTACAGTCCCGAGTCACATGGAGGCAATGAGCGATAGGAGGGGATTCGTCTCTCCCGGTATAGGGAGTTGATGTTGCGCTGTGTTCGATTGGCTATAACCGGAAATCCCTGGCCAGGGTTGCTGAGATTTACTGGTAAGTGTTACCAGTTGTTTCTCGAATTGTTATAGACCTCATATCGACACGACTTATCGAGCTATTGGGGTCTGACGTTTACCACCCCTAGGCAAGATATGCGACATATCAGACGACGAGACCGGACTGTACGGTAAATGTTACTGGTTGGATTCACAGGAGTGTGAGCGGGCTTGCTCGTCGGTCTTCTGATCGCTCAATACCTGGGTGGCCGTTACGTTTAGCAGACCGCTTGCGGCTTGTGGGTGTTTGATATGATCATCACCTGCTGCCGGCGTATTGACGAGTCTTTAGAGTCCTACAAAGAGGTTTCCTGGCTCAAGCGAAACGAAATAGGAGCGCATATGAGATATGTGCGGGACCGAGAATAATGCGTGTATGTGATACCGTATTCTATTCTCACGATGAATGTATCGATATGGTTGTATGCGATATAACCTAGTTATCGAATCAAAGATTGATTCGATAAGCCGATACATTGGATATTAGTCGGTCACATGCGATATGACCGGATCGTTAAATCAAGTGTTGATTTAATGATTTAATGCATAATTATATGTTTGATATATTACTTTGCATTAACTAGTATTGGTTCACTTTAAATGGATTTTCTCACTTGAAGTTCACAAGTTGTATATGTGATATACTTTTGTGCACTTGTTTGTATCATGTTTGATGATACATGCTCACTTGGGTTTGTGTAAAGAATTAAACCATGGTTATATGAATGGTTAGGGTTTCATTTCATTTACTTATTCATTTATCTATTTATTGATTTATTTATTTATTTCTTTTTGGCAAATGAAAAGAAAATGGTGGCTTGATTTGTTTTCTAGTTGAAGCTTCATGAAGCTTTGACCAAGTGACCATTTTGTCTTCATGCTTAACCCTAACCCTTCAAACTAACCATAGTTTATTCTCTACACTTAACCATGGTTGGTATATGATAAGTATTCTTTTTATTTTCTATTTTTGAGAAGAACTTATCATATCATTATCATCTTCTTCTTCTTCTTCTTCATGAAGAAAGCTTTCTACCAACAATGGTGAAATGTGAAAATGAGTGAGAAATCCAATTCTAAAGTGAACCCACCTCCTATTTCTTCATCCTCTACCTCTTGCCAAGAAGTATATGGTGTTTTCTTCACAAGTTTCATGACTTGTTGAAGTGGGAGCTTGATCTTATATTGCCTCGACGTAGATCATCTTCGGCATCGTAGTCGATGACCTAGCCCGCCTATTCTCCGATGAAGCCGACGCTAGAGCCCGGGATTCGATTTGGACAGCAAGGAGACTTCATCATGGAGCTATGGAGGTGGAGGACCGGATCTACAAAGGTTGTATTTCCGTTCACTTAGTTAAATTGTTAACTAGTTGCTTGTTTCGCCTAAAATTCTAGTTAACGATCTAGTCTAGGGTTTCTCGGCACCGTAAAATTTGAAATTGGCATGGTTGATGCCTTGTGAGACCTCCTTAGTGTGACTAGGAACCCTACAGTAGAGAATCATTGTGATAAGCGGAGATTGATCGAGCGTAGCATAGGAAACTCCTTCCCTATCAAGAGTATGTCATCCACGTACTCTACAAGGATCGCCACCATACTCCCTACTACCTTTTTGTTTATACATGGTTCATCTACCATTTTGATGATGTCAAACTCTTTGACTAACACATCAAAACAGACGTTCCAACTCCGCGATGCCTGCATTATCCCATAAAGCATCTTGCACACGTTTCCGCTGCTCCCACTGTCTACGAGGCCCTCTGGCTGTGTACTTATAGACGCTCTCTTCCAAAACATCATCTAGAAAAGCAGTCATGGCACCCAACCGCCAGATATCGTAGTCATGGTGTGTAGCCGTGGCAAGTAGGATCTGGATGGACTTAAGCATAGCTCCTTAGAAAAGGTTTCAACATAATCCATGCCTGGTCAATGATGCAAACCTTTAACAAGTCCAGCTTTGAAAGTCTCAACTTTTCCATATATACCAAGTAATCTTCTCAAGATATCCTTGCTCCTGATGGGGATTTAACCCTTCAGATATAGCAACCAAAGTCCATACTTTGTTGGTGTACATGGATTCCATCTCAGATCACTAAGCATCCAGCCATTCTTACAGAGTCTCACTCCTGATGGCCAGGTCGAAACTAGTTGGGTCATCATCTCATGATGCAATCCTCGCTCCCACTGTCATAGAGAAACCGAAGTATCTCTCTGGTGGGTGAGGAACCCTACTAGATCGGCGGAGAGGCTGAGGTTCGTTGGTAACTATTGAATCCTTTGGTTCTTTCAAATCATCTGCTGTAGTTTGTATAGCTGGAGCCTTTCCAGTTCTACATTACAGACCTTGCCTCGAGCTTGTCCAGATTTTGCTTTCAGACATAGGCCGGTCAACCCCAAATCTTAACTAACTTAAGACATGGGCTCTTCCTATACCATATCTCATATGGAGTAGTAGGCAACTGATTTGATTTGAACCCTATTCAATAGGTATGCAGCTTCTCAAGTGCATAACTCCCAAAAGGAAATAGGTAACTCAGTAGTACTCATCATAGAGCGCACCATATCATATAGGGTGTGATTGCTCCGCCCCGATATACCATCGTGATATGGTGTATTCGGAGGAGTAATGCTGAGAGAGAATCTCATTCTCCTTTAGAAAAGTCCAGGAATTCCATGCACAAGTATTCTCCTCCCTGATCACATCAAAGGACATAATACTTCTACCCGTATTTTGGTTCTCTACTTCTAACTTATATTCTGTGAATATCTCAAAAGGTTCGGACTTGTGTTTCAATAGGAACATAGGTCTGAATCTCGAAAGATCATCAGAGAATTTAACGAAGTACAAAGAACCGGTCTTGGCATGTGCAGACAGGGGACCTTACATACATCATCATGTATCAATCCCAAGAGTTCATTAACTCTTTCTCTGTTTCCAATAAACAGGGCTATGGTCATCTTATCTTTGTGACATGACTGGCAAGTTTCACAAGATGTAAATTCAAACTGATTTAAATATGCATCTACATGTAACTTCAGCTAGTCGGGTCGCATTGATATGACCTAGTCTACAATGCCTCAGGAAGAATCCGTTCATTTCTGAACTCTTCCTCTTATGTGTGTTCCGTATACTAAGAACTGTAGTTTGATTTAGAACATCAATGCTTTTAGATAACGTGCCTGAACCGATCAACTTTTGATATAGGAAATGTTCAAAACATTATCCAACAATACAAAATTTTATCATTTCTTTACTAATAAAGAGACTGATATGATTTTGTATATCAGTTCGGTATCTAATAGCATTCGTTCAGAATCAATGTATTTGGAATACAGGGTGACATTGACCAACAGACTTGGCTGCAACACTTGCCCCGTTTTCTGCCTCATGAAACTTATCACCCGTTCTCAGTTCTCTACCTGTCTGTAGCCCATGTAACAGATTACATATCTGGGATCCTGTTCCGGTATCTAATACCTAAGATGTAGAGGATACTGAGAAACACTTCTTTATAATGAACACACCCGAAAATGATGCATCAGCATGCACTCTCTTCGTTTGGGCGGCACGGGAAATCTGGTATTCTCCAATTTCCTGCTCTGTCTTATAACAATTATAAGGTGGAGCGGGACCAACGTTCCCGAGCTCAGTATAACAAGCGGGTTCGGTCAATAATCCGTATTATTATCTTGATTAAGGCGTGACATGTTCGCTAACAGGAGAGAGAGAGAAGAAAACACTCTGCGTGCGCTCTTGTAAGATCAGATTGGTTATTATTTTATCTAATCAGGATGGCTCCCACTTGTTTTTATCAAATCTTCCTTCAAACCCTAAAAGGAAAGACTAGCCGGGATTAATTACACGCTATAAGTTCGCCAATCTTTCAGCCAGGCTAGTGTCGGTATTTTGAGGGAGGTCCCCCGTGCTTTCGCACGAACCTAATTAATGTAAACCTCGTTTTCCCAGAGGCGTAACCTCGTTAACACCTTTCTAGACACCTACTTGATCGGCTAATTATAATGTGTAAAACTCTCCCAGGAGTAACTCTTACTCGCAGCGGGTATCGGGATCCAACTATCTCATAGAAGGTATGCAATCTCATTGCAAATTTCAACACTTGAAATTCCCGATAATTTTGCCCCTAGCGTCCTATGACCTTGACGGAGGCCAAACTACCCATAGTCCGCTAGTCAAGTTCAACCCGTCATTTCCTGATTGAATTAAACCCACCCGCACGATCCTTGACGGAGGCCAAACAACGCCGTACGAATACCCTAATCCAATCGCATCATATGCTAGCAGATAAGCACTAGTTAGCTACCGTACACTACGCCTTGACGGAGGCCAAACAACCGCAGCACGAATACTAACTAGTACTTATCTGAAATGACGGAGGGCCACGACAGGTTTTTCTGAAAACCTATTGCGTAATGAACTTGATATCGTTGTAGAATCAAATGATTTTAAAATGGAGTGCTTTTGAGGCTTTTCTAGTTTTGCTAAAGGAGTCACTCCCGGTGAAGGGATCGTCGGTCCTTTCCTCGTCGAATGCACAGCGGTATATATGATATATCCTGCACCTTATTCGATAAGGAAAGGACCGAGATCCCTTCACCGGGAGTGACTCCTTTAGCAATAACTGGCAGATGCTGCACACTCGGTTTGTCTTTTGATTGCTTTAAAGAGTTTTTGCTTTGTACCTTACCACGTCCAAGAGGGCGTGCAAAACGGTGGCTTTTGGGTACAGTCTCGAGTCACATGGAGGCAATGAGCGATAGGAGGGGATTCGTCTCTCCCGGTATAGGGAGTTGATGTTGCGCTGTGTTCGATTGGCTATAACCGGAAATCCCTGGCCAGGGTTGCTGAGATTTACCGGTAAGTGTTACCAGTTGTTTCTCGAATTGTTATAGACCTCATATCGACACGACTTATCGAGCTATTGGGGTCTGACGTTTACCACCCCTAGGCGAGATATGCGACATATCAGACGACGAGACCGGACTGTACGGTAAGTGTTACTGGTTGGATTCACAGGAGTGTGAGCGGGCTTGCTCTTCGATCTTCTTCGGCATCTTAGTCGATGACCTAGCCCGCCCATTTCTCCGATAAAGCCGACGCTAGAGCCCGGGATTCGATTTGGACAGCAAGGAGACTTCATCATGGAGCTATGGAGGTGGAGGACCGGATCTCCAAAGGTTGTATTTCCGTTCACTTAGTTAAATTGTTAACTGGTTGCTTGTTTCGCCTAAAATTCTAGTTAACGATCTAGTCTAGGGTTTCTCGGCACCGTAAAATTTGAAATTGGCATGGTTGATGCCTTGTGAGACCTCCTTAGTGTGCCTAGGAACCCTACAGTGGTATCAAAGCACAGTGGGAACCACACAAGACTCTATGACGATCTCGGGTCAACAGACTACTCTGTACCAGTGTCACCAGAGAACTGCCATCTGACGTAAGGTATAATACCATCTGGGAGTTCTCGGCGAGTCCGTCCAGTGTACCCAGTCTTCACTGAGCACCCGTATATCATCTCTGATGTCAAACACCAATGGATATGGGATCATCCATCGCCCATCTGTATGGGTCGAGAAGGTATACGCTAGTCTACTCTGGTATATCGATGCCCCGTCTCGATACACCCACGACTAGGGACCTTGAAGGATGTACTTATAGACTACCATGTCCCCACTAGTATGATCCGCATCATAGTCCAGGTAGTCAAGTACACATCCTAAGGGCTTTACCAACATGTAACAGAGAGATAATCAGTATACACGTTAAGGTAAAGAGTAACCAGATAGCATACTATCATGTCGAGCAAGAAAGTCCTCCCTATATATGTCCCAGCATCCACTACAATATACATCCTATGTATAGCAATGGCCTTTAGAGCATACATATAACTAACAATCTCCCACTTGCACTAGGGCCATCTGATAGCAGTGGTTGTAGTATCTCATACTCAACCATCCCATAAAAGTCTCTCTCTGGGAAAAGGCCTTCGTGAGTGGATCCGCCGTGTTGTCCTCTGAGTCTTCTCTCCTAACCTCGATCTCTTAGAGATCAACCATCTCCAAGATCAGGTGATACTGCCTTAGAATATGTCTGGATCACTGATGGGACCGGCGTTCCTTGGCATAAGCCACAACTCCATTGTCTCACAATGGTAGGAACGTAGTTCATCTCATGAACCAATATACACCCAAACAACCTCTTTGGTAGCATCATAAGTAGCGATTTATCCTGCCTTTATCGTCTAGTATGTTACGGTATCTAGCTTGGAACTCTTCCAACATACCGTCCCTCCATAGAGGGTAAAGACAATGCCTGTGACTGACATTCAGTCGTCCTTATGACCCTGGAACACTTCCAATGATTCTCCACATAGGATCAAAGTGATACCTACTAAATCCTGGGTTTTGGATCCATGAGATAGATATAAATGGATGTTAGGATTCTCACTAGATGTAGTGAGATGGTATCAATCGATCCTGGGGAGAATCACTGGAAGTGTTCCACGGTCATAAGGACGACTGAATGTCAGTCACAGGCATTGTCTTTACCCTCTATGGAGGGATGGTATGTTGGAAGAGTTCCAAGCTAGATACCGTGACATACTAGATGATAAAGGCAGGATAAATCGCTACTTATGATGCTACCAAAGAGGTTGTTTGGGTGTATATTGGTTCATGAGATGAACTACGTTCCTACCATTGTGAGACAATAGAGTTGTTGCTTATGCCAAGGAACGCCGGTCCCATCAGTGATCCAGACATATTCTAAGGCAGTATCACCTGATCTTGGAGATGGTTGATCTCTAAGAGATCGAGGTTAGGAGAGAAGACTCAGAGGACAACACGGCGGATCCACTCACGAAGGCCTTTTCCCAGAGAGAGACTTTTATGGGATGGTTGAGTATGAGATACTACAATCACTGCTATCAGATGGCCCTAGTGCAAGTGGGAGATTGTTAGTTATATGTATGCCCTAGAGGCCATTGCTATACATAGGATGTATATTGTAGTGGATGCTGGGACATATATAGGGAGGACTTTCTTGCTCGACATGATAGTATGCTATCTGGTTACTCTTTACCTTAACGTGTATACTGATTATCTCTCTGTTACATGTTGGTAAAGCCCTTATGATGTGTACTTGACTACCTGGACTATGATGCGGATCATACTAGTGGGGACATGGTAGTCCATAAGTACATCCTTCAAGGTCCCTAGTCGTGGGTGTATCGAGATGGGGCATCGATATATCAGAGTAGACTAGCGTATACCTTCTCGACCCATATAGATGGGCGATGGATGATCCCATATCCATTGGTGTTTGACATCAGAGATGATATACGGGTGCTCAGTGAAGACTGGGTACACTGGACGGACTCGCCGAGAACTCCCAGATGGTATTATACCTTACGTCAGATGGCAGTTCTCTGGTGACACTGGTACAGAGTAGTCTGTTGACCCGAGATCGTCATAGAGTCTTGTGTGGTTCCCACTGTGCTTTGATTTCCACCTTACCACGTCCAAGAGGGCGTGCAAAATGGTGGTTTTTCGGTACAGTCCCGAGTCACATGGAGGCAATGAGCGATAGGAGGGGATTCGTCTCTCCCGGTATAGGGAGTTGATGTTGCGCTGTGTTCGATTGGCTATAACCGGAAATCCCTGGCCAGGGTTGCTGAGATTTACTAGTAAGTGTTACCAGTTGTTTCTTGAATTGTTATAGACCTCATATCGACACGACTTATCGAGCTATTGGGGTCTGACGTTTACCACCCCTAGGCGAGATATGCGACATATCAGACGACGAGACCGGACTGTACGGTAAGTATTACTGGTTGGATTCACAGGAGTGTGAGCGGGCTTGCTCGTCGATCTTCTGATCGCTCAATACCTGGGTGGCCGTTATGTTTAGCAGACCGCTTGCGGCTTGTGGGTGTTTAATATGATCATCACCTGCTGCCGGCGTATTGACGAGTCTTTAGAGTCCTACACAGAGGTTTCCTGGCTCAAGCGAAACGAAATAGGACCGCATATGAGATATGTGCGGGACCGAGAATAATGCGTGTATGTGATACCGTATTCTATTCTCGCGATGAATGTATCGATATGGTTGTATGCGATATAACCTAGTTATCGAATCAAGGATTGATTCGATAAGCCGATACATTGGATATTAGTCGGTCACATGCGATATGACCGGATCGTTAAATCAAGTGTTGATTTAATGATTTAATGCATAATTATATATTTGATATATTACTTTGCATTAACTAGTATTGGTTCACTTTAAATGGATTTTCTCACTTGAAGTTCACAAGTTGTATATGTGATATACTTTTGTGCACTTGTTTGTATCATGTTTGATGATACATGCTCACTTGGGTTTGTGTAAAGAATTAAACAATGGTTATATGAATGGTTAGGGTTTCATTTCATTTACTTATTCATTTATCTATTTATTGATTTATTTATTTATTTCTTTTTGGCAAATGAAAAGAAAATGGTGGCTTGATTTGTTTTCTAGTTGAAGCTTCATGAAGGTTTGACCAAGTGACCATTTTGTCTTCATGCTTAACCCTAACCCTTCAAACTAACCATAGTTTATTCTCTACACTTAACCATGGTTGGTATATGATAAGTATTCTTTTTATTTTCTATTTTTGAGAAGAACTTATCATATCATTATCATCTTCTTCTTCTTCTTCTTCATGAAGAAAGCTTTCTACCAACAATGGTGAAATGTGAAAATGAGTGAGAAATCCAATTCTAAAGTGAACCCACCTCCTATTTCTTCATCCTCTACCTCTTGCCAAGAAGTATAGGGTGTTTTCTTCACAAGTTTCATGACTTGGTGAAGTGGGAGCTTGATCTTGTGTTGCCTCGACGTAGATCATCTTCGGCATCGTAGTCAATGACCTAGCCCGCCCATTTCTCCGATGAAGCCGACGCTAGAGCATGGGATTCGATTTGGACAGCAAGGAGACTTCATCATGGAGCTATGGAGGTGGAGGACCGGATCTGCAAAGGTTGTATTTCCGTTCACTTAGTTAAATTGTTAACTAGTTGCTTGTTTCGCCTAAAATTCTAGTTAACGATCTAGTCTAGGTTTCTCGGCACCATAAAATTTGAAATTGGCATGGTTGATTCCTTGTGAGACCTCCTTAGTATGCCTAGGAACCCTACAATCAGAAGCTGCAATATACTCTGCTTCCATCGTTGAGTCAACAACGGTGTCCTGCTTAGAACTCTTCCAACAGACCGCCCCTCCATTAAGGGTAAAGACATAACCCGACATGGACTTGGAGTCATCCTTGTCACTCTGGAAGCTGGAGTCAGCAAAGGCCTCGATCTGGAGGTCTTTCCGCCGTAAACCAAGAATATTTCCTTAGTCCTTCTCAGGTACTTTAGGATGTTCTTTACTTCTATCCAGTGCTTCTCCCCAGGGTTTGACTGATACCGGCTTACCTCACTCAGTGCATAAGCTACATCTGGTCTGGTACACAACATCACATACATTATAGAGCCTACCGCAGAAGCGTAGGGTATAATAGACATGCGATCTCTTTCCAAATCAGTCTTGGGAGACATCTCTTTGGAAAGGATGATTCCGTGACAAGCCGGTAAATTACCGCGCTTAGAATCTTCCATACTGAATCTTTTCAGTATGGTGTCGATGTACCTGGACTGTGAAAGTCCCAACATCCTCTTAGATCTATCACGATAGATCTGGATCGCCAGAATGTAAGAGGCATTACCCAGGTCTTTCATGGAGAACCTGTGTGACAAGAACCCTTTGAAAGATTGTAGCATAGGAATGTCATTTCCTATCAAGAGAATGTCATCCACGAAAAAGACGAGAAATAAAACAGTTCGTGCTACAATCTTACTATAAATGCATGGCTCATCTGGATTTTTGATAAAGTCAAATTCCTTGACTGTCTCATCAAAATAGATGTTCCAACTCTGCGATACCTGCTTTAGTCCATATATGGACTTAAGCAACTTGCACACTTTCCCGCTGCTCCCACTCTGAATGAAACCCTCGGGATAGTCTATATAGTCACACTCATCCAAATTTCCATTTAGAAAAGCGATCTTTACGTCCATCTGCCAAATCTAATAATCGTGGAAGGCAGCAATGGCAAGAAGGATCCGAATGGATTTGAGCATAGCCACTGAAGAAAAGGTTTCATTATAGTCCAAACCGGGTCTTTGACGAAATCCTTTTGCAACAAGTCTAGCCTTATAGGTTTCAACCTGTACATCTACACTAATCTTCTTTCTGAAGATCCATTTGCAGCCTACGGGTTTTACCCCTTCTGGAGCAATGTCCAAAGTCCATACTTTGTTGGTGTACATGGACTCCATTTCGGTCCTCATTGCATCCAGCCATTTTACCGAGTCAGGGCTCTGAATGGCCTGCTTGAAGTTAGTCGGCTCATCATTATAAATGATGCAATCCTCTCTATCCCTGTCAATGAGAAAACCGTAGTATATCTCAGGCGGATGAGACGGCCTACTACTCCTGCGGAGAGGCGCGGGAATGTCCTGTTCTTTTGAAACTTCTGGTTCCACCAAGCTTTCAGTAATAGCTTGTGGTTCTGAAATTTCTTCCAGTTCTATTGCGCTCCCACTTATTTCTTTTTCTAAAAACTGATGTTCCAGAAAGTGGGCATGACGAGAAACAAAAACCTTTTGTTTCTCTGCGTAATAGAAAAAAACCCGTGGAGTTTTTTGGGTATCCCACAAACTTACACAGTACTGAGCGTGCCTCGAGCTTTCCCGCATGCTTCTTTTTAACAAAAGCTGGACATCCCCATATCTTCAGATACTAAAGATAGGGTTTCTTCCCACTCCACATCTGATACGGTGTGGTAGGCACAGTTTTGGTAGGAACCTTGTTTAAAAGATATGCAGTTGATTCTATTGCATAGCCCCAGAATGATGGTGGTAACTCAGCATTACTCATCATGGAACGTACCATATCCAATAGGGTTCGATTCTGTCTCTCCGATACACCGTTGTGTTGTGGTGTGTATGGAGGAGTAAGCTGAGAGAGAATTCCATTCTCTTTTAGGTAATTCAGGAACTCGGCACTCAAGTATTCACCACCTCGATCAGATCTTAGTGTCTTGATAATTTTGTCGGTTTGTTTTTCCACTTCATTCTTATATTCTTGGAATTTCTCAAAGGCCTCGGATTTATGTTTCATCAAGAAAATATGTCCATACCTAGAGAAATCATCCGTAAAAGTAATGAAATAGGAAAAACCACTTCTTGCATGTGTAGACATTGGACCACACACGTCGCTGTGTATGAATCCCAAGAGCTCACTTGCTCTTACTCCGTGTCCAGTGAACGGAGTCTTTGTCATCTTTCCTTTGAGACATGATTGGCAAGTTGCATAAGATTGATATTCGAACGGATCTAAATATCCTTCTTTATGTAACTTGGTTAACCTTGTCTTATTGATGTGACCTAGTCTACAATACCATAAGAAAGCTTGATTTAATTCTGGAGTCTTTCTTTATGTGTGTTCTGGACATTGAAAACTTGTATTTGGTTTAATATGTATATACCGTTGTCTAGAGTACCTGACCCAATCAGACCATGATTAAGGTGGATGTTTACGACATCGCTAACAAATGTAAAATCATAACCTTCTTTTGATAACAAAGATACTGAAATGATATTACAAGTTAAACTAGGTACACAAAAACAGTTGCGCAAAATCAAAATATATCCACTTGTCAATCCAAGGTGATATTCCCCTACGGACACAGCATCCACGCTTGCTCCGTTAGCAACCCTGAGGGTCATATCACCGGTCTTCAGAACTCTACGGCTTCTCAGTGCCTGCAAAGAATTGCATATATGAGATGCTGATCCGGTATCCAATGCCCAGGAAGTAGAGTTGATTGACAGACAATTTTCAATTACAAACACACCTGAAGCCGAAGCCACAACTTGCCTCGGGTCCTGGTTCTTGGCCTTCCAAGCCTTGCAATCTTTCTTCCAATGGCCTTTCTTGTGACAGTAGAAGCATTCTTCCTTTCCTACTATCGGCCCTGCCACTTTTGCTTTTCCCTTGGCTTCCATCTTACTAACACCGCCTCTCGGTTTGGTAGGGGCCTTATTCTTCCTTCCTTTAGCTTTCGCCTTGGACCTAGAAGAGGAAGCACCACCAACAAACAGAGCGGGTGTTTCCCTGGATTTCTGTAGGGTGCCCTCTGCACTCCTCAACATGTTGAGAAGTTCCGGAAGTTCAACTTCTTTACCTTGAATATTGAAATTCAAGATAAACTGGGCGTAGGTGGAAGGAAGGGACTGGAGAATCAAGTTTGTATACAGCTCGTTCTCTAACGTTGTCCCGAGGTACGCGAGCTCCTCAATGTAGCCAATCATCTTAAGGACGTGTCCCCCTACAGATGATCCGACGGCCAACCTCGCTTGAATTAGCTTCTTCGAGGTCTCGTATCTTGCGATACGAGATTGCTCTTCATATAATTCCTTGGTATGGAGGAATATGGATTCAAGATCCATATTCTCGTGCCGCCTTTGGTGTTCATTATCCATGGAGGCCAGCACGAGGCACTTAGCCTTCGCGCAGTCAATCTCCCAGGTCTTGCGGATTTCCTTATCAGCGACGCTGAATTCTGAACCTGGGACGGCGGGGGCTTTAGTAGTAAGCAGATACCCTAATTTGTCATAAGTGATTGCCATCATGACATTCCTGAACCAATCTTTATAGTTTAGCCATGTCAATATATTTTTATCTAATAGTAACCTAAGGCCCGTCATGTTTGGTTGCTGCAATTAGGAGAGAGAGAAGAAACACTTTAGCATGATGCTCTTGAATGTTTAGAATGATTTTTAGTTTATCTAAACAGGATGGCTCCTACTGTTTCTCGAATCCTTTCTCAAATCATAAAAGAAGAATTAGTGGGGATTAATCTCACCGTGCAATACTTGCTTAACTGTTCAGCCAGGTTAGTGTCGATACTTCGCGGGAGGTTTTACGACGTTTTCGCGAAGTTCCTTAATTAAATAACCTCTTTTCCCTGAGAACGTAGCCCCGCTAACACCCTTCTAGACACCTACTTGGTTTATAGCATTGATCATTAAGTGAAAAAATCTCCCGAGGAGTAGCATATACTCACAGTAGGATCGGGATCCAAATATCATCGTGTGATAAAGTTGAAGGAATTCTACCAAAATAATCACACTCCAAATGGTATGCAACACTAGCAAGTTTCAGTTTCTCTAGAAACTCCCGATGTAGATTTTTGCCCCATGCTCTTATGCCTTGACGAAGGCCAACATATCATAAGTCACATGTCAAGTTCTACCCATCATTATCCAGGTTAATTTGAACCCATCTGTACATACCCTTGACGAAGGCCAAAATAGCAGTATGACTGTCCCAAACCAACGCATCTATCTATGCTACAGATAAATATTCAGCAGCTACCAATCACTATGCCTTGGCCAAGGTCAAAATACATAGCTTGAATACTACTGAATATCTAACCGAAATGACGGAGGGCTACGAATGGTTTTGGCGAAACCGTGAACGTAGTGAACTTGATATAATCGAAGGAACCTGATAGCTTTTAAAAGGAGTGGTTTAAGCTCCGCATTTTAAAAGTTTTGCTGTTTTGAAAAAACCGAGTGGTTTTGAAAATTTCCAACGACTCAACTTTGGTGTGTTTGCTTAGCATTAATTTAATGCAGTCCCATCAATTAATCCTACCATTGCAGAAAACAACGAAAAATATAACGTACGCTTATGCCATCCGCATTCGCCACGGGGCCCCGTCATCACCCGTTAGGTTACTTAACTAACGACAGAGCGGGGGCTGGACTAGCGCGGATGTAAAACATAAGCAACGTCTACTAGATATCATATATAGATATATTCATTCGTCAGACGCAATGATAGTCATTCCAGATCACAGATGAACACATTGGATATGCTAGGAATCCGCGTTTCGTTTGAGCCTGTAACGAAAGACGGATTCCACGGTCGTGATGAATAGCCAAAACCCCACCCTAGACCCCTACGGGTGCGGAAAACTACCCGCCAAATACCCGAAGTGAAGCAACCTCCCTCAACAAAGTGAGTAGGCCACTCGGCACTTCAAAGTACCCGATAGTTTGTGCGCCCCATCTTGGGTCTATCCTAGGAGCAAAAACAGTAAAAGAAATAATATACAATGGTGGCTACAATCTCAACCCGGATGTGCGACCATAAAATAATATTACATCAATTTACAATTTACATCAAATGAAAGATAATAAACACTCATCTCACAACCCTGGCTATTCATCCACGACAATCCAACAAGTTCATATACACAAACCAATATCACAAATTACAGATATGTGCAACCCCCACTAATCGACGTATAGCGATTAGCAGACGTTCAGCACATATAAAACAACACAGATATAATCCGATTAGCCAAACCTCATAGAATTTCGATCAATAATCACATTTGAATCTACTCCCAGTACAATACTGTACACAAAAAATCCTGAGCAGAAACAAAATATCCCAGAAAACACAAAACAACCACAGAGAGCACCAGAAAAAATTTGGACCAACTCGGAGTCGACTCAGCCGCGGATCAGCGGTGGAAGGCTTGGTTCGGCCGCGGATCCACGGTGGTCTGACCGAGTTAGGCGCCTAAATTTCTTCAGTGTTCTAGAAAAAGCCTGCACGTATTTTTCAGGTCTCGGAAAATATTTTTAGACCAGATTTAAAAATCGACAGAAAATGCAAGCTTTGGTCGTGTTTTCGGGATTTTTCCGTGATTGAAGTTCTAAAGGCTTTGCCAACTTGTTAGTTATGGTTTAGCTAGTCTCTGATACCACTGTAAGTCTATGTTACTCACCCCGCTAGTTAACGGGGAGGCGGAATAGGTAAAAATCGAATTTTTCTTTGCAAGGTAACAAAGACTACCCAAAAGGATCTTTGCCAAACACTAACTAACAAACTAACTAGGAGTGTTAACTACTATGTTAGATGATTATACCTCAAGCTACTAGTCCTTCTTCTCCTTGTTGTGCTTCTCCTTGTTGTGGTGGTGGACGGTGCCTCCTCACCGGCTTCTCCACATCAAAGATGATCCACCCGAAGGTCTCTACCTTGAGCTCCAACCTCTAAAATGAAGTGACTAGGGTACTTGGTTTGCCAAACTAAGTAGCCTAGAGTGAGTAGAGAAGGATTTTGGTGGCTAAGTCTCAATGACCCTTGATTCCCAACTCATGAGACAGTAGGGTTTGAGAAAGGAAGGAGAGAACCGTGAGAGAGAGTGAGTATGAGAATAATGAAGAGAGCTCTCATTTGAGGAAAGAGAAAACTTAGTTTTATTAGGATAATTGTGATGGCTACATTGATTTGACCATTATCATGTCACAATTAATGCTAAGAAAAATATCTAGTGCTCAACAAAAATATCCAAGTCAACAATAGTCAACAAAGTCAAATGATCAAACCAATTAGCCATGACACAATTATCTTTAATAAAAATTAGCAAACAATTTCCTACACCTCATAATGGTTTTAATCAAGTCAATGGTCAAAACCCTACTGAGGTGTCTCCTTCTGTGCCCCTATCAGGCGTATATACATACCCGCATCCGTGTTCCGAGAAACACGAATACAATGAGACTAAACCAACCAAAAATCTAATACTAGGATCCGTCTTAAACCAAAGTCCACTAGTATCAACTGCACGAACACCATACACTCACAAGTATGCGTATGTGAACAAACCCTGTCGTAAAACCATACGACCTCTACATCGTTTCGCCCAAAGGTGGAAGACCCTCTGTGTGCGACTAGAAAGACTCGAAACTACGCTGGCAGTGGGTTTAACCAAAGACCGCAAGCGGTACTAGCTGTACGTAACGGTCCCCAGGTAGATGTCGATAAGAAGGCCGATGAGGAAAACCCATCCGAACTCCTACTGAGCCTGAATGTGACAATCTCCATACAGTCCGGTCTGTTCGTCTAAGAGTGTCGCATATCGGGCCTAGGGGACGTCAAGCATCAGACCCCTAATAGCGGTATAAGTCATGTCGGAGTACAGTCCAAAACTCCCTAATAAACTACTGGAGTACCTACCAGTAAATCTCACTTGCCCTGGTCAGGGACTTTATGTAATGGCGTTCCGAACATAGCGCGACGTCAACCCCCAATACCGGGAGAGACGAATCCTATCTAACCGCCACTGCCTCCAAGTGCTTCAGGACTGCACCCAACTACTACCTGTTTGCATGACTCAATAGAGCCGTGGTAGGGTAGTAATCTAAGAACAGTGAGAACACACTTGAGCGAAGTAGCAGTGTCAAGTCAACGGACTAAGCTGTACTCATATCACCTAGGAACTGCTAACTGACAATAGGTATAATACCAACCAACAGTTCCCGACGAGTCTTGTCCAGTTTACTCGTAAGCTAACGAGCACTTGCATACTATCTCCAGTACAACGTACTGATGGCTGTGGGACAGACCATCTTTCCTCCTGGGATGAGAAACGTATACACTAGTCTACTCTGGAGTATCGATGCCCTGTCTCGATAATCCTACGACTAGGGACATGTATAAGGATGTGCTTATAGACTACCCAGCCCCCACTAGTGTGACTGCCATCACAACGCTGGTAGTCAAGCAAACATCCTAAGGGCTCTATCAATATGTATTAGCGATATGTTAAAAGAAACACATACACATATTAAGATAGATACAAACCAAGTAGCATACTGCTATATCGAGCAAGACTGTCATATATCCGTGTATATATCCCAAGCTTTCAAAATGTAATATACAAGCGAGTACTATACAATAATGGCCTCCAAGGCATATCACATTTTAAACCAGAGACTTCAGAGATAAGTTACAATTATTGGGAGCTAGTTATAGTACACTGAGTACACCCTCAAAACTCGAGCCCCCACCTCAATATTCTGGCCGCCAAAATATTGCTTTTCGCTGCAATTTGCGGCCCGTCTAAGGCTTTTGAGTGTAGGTTTTTGTCATGGGCTTTCTGAGACTCTAACTAGACCTCTGGTATATGCAACTTTTTTTAATTTTGCATATAAAAAAATCTGGGATCGTTTTACGTTATTTTAGGCGATGTGTTAACGTATGATACGGACATTTCGATTCTTGTTTTAGTGTTTTATTTGGTTAACGGTTCTTAGGGGTGGTCTTAAGTGGTTGTTACACGTGTTTAGCATACTAAGTTCACCCGTGTTAACTCGTAAGAGTTAGTTTATTCGTGTAGTGTTTTTTGCGTGTCATATCGGAATTCTAGCCTTATGTGCTAAGTTTTTTTGATGCTAAGATCGGTTGCGGAGACTTCGGACGTGGTAAGTAAAGGGAAAGAGGTGGTCGGATTCGAGTGGCTCGGGGTCATTTTGGTGAGTAGATTTAATATCTATAGGGGAATCATTCGAATGGCATAAAGCGTCCGATGTTTAGAACCAAGTTACAAAATCTCATATACATATACCTATGCACATTTCCATATTGCATACGCATTATCATACGCATTGATATCTGCACACTAGGACACTTGCACCATTACTAATGGTTCTTATCGCACGTGCACTAACCTATATGTACACACACCATTGGCAATTGCCATGTCACGTACACTATAGAACTCGCATGATATCTTGCATTGTATTGCATCTTATTGATAGATAGATCCTCGCGTTATTCATCTAGCTTGCATCATATCAACATCATGTACATTTTCCATCATCGCTATATTCATATATTTTGATGTTTTGTGAGATTTCTGTTTTCATGAGATTTCTGAATTTAAGAAACCGCAGATACATTTTTAAAAAACCTTATGATTGTTTTAAAAATGCAGTTTCTCTTGATATGATGTTTGCTTATGAGTTATGTGTATACCCGATTCGCGGAGAGAGGAGGCACCGTCTGCGGGTATATGGTGGACCCGGTACGATACCCCGGGGCAAGAAAATCGTATAGAGAGACGTTGAGCCTAGCAGGGAAACAATACCTACCGGTGATAGTTTTAGACTCGGCAGATATCCGGAGAATACCGACCGGAGTCGTGTGATCTGATGGATTTGAGGGCCGATCTGAGAGATGGCGCCTGAGATATTGAGAATTTTGAGTGTCAATGCTTGACACATGATTATTCTATTTTATTAATGATATTTTTGGTTTCATCATATTGAAATTAATTAAAACATATTCAGATTCTTAAAGCTACTTCACCCCATATTTCATACTTCGCTTATTTATTCATGTTGCACCTATACTAGTATACCGCATCATAAATTCATACCTAGAATATGTCGCTGCTACGTACATTCTTGCGATTGCCACTTATGATATTATTTACTACTCAAGAACTGGCAACTTACCCCCTTTGTGCCAGAGTGTTTTGCAGGGTCGATCCGTCTATGTAGTAGCGGCGGGGCATACTACTACTATCGCTTTTGGGACGTGATCTTTTGTTAGATGGGTTGTGAGTATTCTTTTGTACCCTATCTGTTATACATGTACCTTGTATCTAATATACTCCATCTACCATATGTATATTTGACTTAGAGACAAAACTGGGAGACTTATATTATATTTGATTCTGGGTAACGTGTTCGCGTGAGCCGACTTTTGTGTTTTGTTGTGGATATTTTTTTCTTTTCTTATCTACTTATTTCTTCGCATATGACGTCGTATATCTTACTTTATGATTGTGTTCTGCCGGATGGTATTGAGATTGCTCTCATGTGGGGATGCTCTTATATATTATGTTTATGTATCGATTTGGATCAGCTTTTACAAAGGAGATGCTGCCGAAAATTTTTACAATAAATCGATCTTCAAAAAGGTTTTGAAATAACTCTTTGCATCTTAAATTAACACTTTAAACAAAGATTTTTACCACTCTACCTTAAATTACAGTTTAGAATCTGGGTTTTTGGCTTACTTGAATTACGCTACGCCTTTAGACGTTGCGTGATTTAAGTGCCGGTCACATTCCACATTTGAGTCATAACATTTCTACCTGTATAGGTCCTCCCTCAATCATAATAATCGTCTGCCTGTGATTACAATAATTGACATGAGGGCACTATATCCAACATATGGCACTCGAAGAAACTGAACCAAATCGATCTACACATCAAAACTAAAACTCATCCCCACAATTGGACAGGAGTAATAGCGTAATTCTGCCCATAAGGATTTAGATTGTTAATGTTACTCAAGGTTCATCCTCTGTTAATTCTTGATATTGTAAGGTTGTTCTATATTCAATATTTGCACAGTTGCACCCATAAGAAATTTCTTAATTTCTAATTAACAGCTTCTTGTTTTAGCAGTTAAAGATTTTCACTTGTTTCCTGTTTCAAACTTTTGTGCAATCTTCATCGAGGATTCATCAACTCCAGATTAAGATTGTGGTTAAAGAAACACACATGAGAACTATAATTATAGGACTATACCATACCCAAAATATTTCTTCTGAGGGGTGTGGGCATTAAAGGAGTCATAACAAGAGAGTTTCTTCTTCGAATTTTGACTCATATCATCTTGTTGCAAGAGTAATCGAAAGTTCATACATAACCATGCAAAATCCTATTTTCAACTAATTGGACATAATTGGGCTCTAACACTAGATTTGAATTTATGTCTAGAAATCGGAAATTTCAATCTGTGTTTTTGGGCTTCAAGGACTGAAAAAATCCAAAAGTCCATTCACATATCATGAAAATAGAATTAGTGGAACAAACTATGTTTCCAAACCAAACCCATCATCATCATCTAAAGACCTTTTCCTAATCCAAATGAGCTGGGTTATGAAGCAAAGAAACGTCAACCCTTAATGGCATTTCATGTTCCTAAATTAACCAATGGTTTCCTTTTTATCCGTCAACAATTTGTAACAAATCAAAACACCAAATTTTAATGGATACGCTTTTCATCAGAACAGAAATCGAAAGAGATGTCATTGAGTTATCGATGGCTACTAACTAAACCATTCGATTCAGCAACTAGCATTCCAAAAACTCACCGAAAAAGCAACAAGAAATCGAAAGGAACTAACCGTTGAGTTGAAGGCTTCAGAATTCCCAGTGCCCTAACAGAGCCTTCTCCCAACTTCGAACGAAAAGAACACATCAACCGTCACATAACTTACCTGCTCCATCATCAAAAACCCTAGTTCGTTAAAATAAGTTTCTAATGAATCAAGAAAATCAAAATTTCTATATCAGGATTTTTTTTGGAAACTCACTTGCTCCATCGTCAACATAGCATTATCCCATCGGCTCAGCTGCACGCTTCGATCTCTCTCCAAATAATCCCCATCTTGCGCCTCGCCAAGCTCATCAACTCCACCCAGTTTCCCGTCTCCTTCACCGCTAGATCCCTCAGCTCCTCCACATACAGTCATGGCCCGAATTTGGGGCGTGACCGGCACTTAGATTGTATGACATCTAAAGATACCGACAAAATCTGAGTAAGCCAGAAAACCAAGATCAAGACCTGTTTGTGGAATTAAGAAGTACAGTTTTTAAAATAAAAGGGTGAGGTAGCATGTTGAATAGTTTTAAGAAATGAAATTTAGAACTGGTTTTAGTATTGAAAATTTCGACAATATCTCCATGAATTTTAATTTTTTTAAAAGCAGTTAGGTAATAATTAAATAAGTAGCATCCCTGATTGGGAGAAAAACAACGCCAAACGGAGGAAGCAACACACGAAATAACAATATGACGTTCAAAAGAGAAAAATCATATGCATAATATAAAGAAGCATAAATCAGCATAACTAATCGATCTCACTCCAACTAATCAAAACATATACAAGGATGCCCCGTTCTAAATATACAGGGTCTGATAGAGTGATACTAGATCCAAAATACAAATACCAAAAATAGGCAGTCTCTGCATGTGTAACGACTGAACAAGCAACGAACTGAACAAGCAACGGAGTGAACAAGCAGTAGTTTCGTCCTAGCAAGAAAAGCGATAAAAGTTGAAAAATGTGTTTGCACTGCTATTATGCGTCCATACGTCTCCTGCAAGGAACTAAGGCACAACGGGGGTGAGTTGCCAACTCAGTGAATAAAACTAACATCTAAAAGTTGACATTGTAAGCGTAAAGAAATAGAACTAAAAGTAAACAACAGGTAAGTATGATGTATGATAGCATACAGAAGCATGAATAGGTAACTAAAATGAATGCATAAAACTATACTGAAATCTCAACAATTATTCCAAAATATTGATCATTTTCATATAAAATTCATCTTTCTGTATCCAACACCGACACAAATCTTCTGTCTTTAGCAGGCATCATTTCCCGAACGATCCTGCCAATCTGCAATATCGGTCGGTATCCTCCAGATATCCGCCTTGTTTTTTAACTATTTCCGGTATCGAGTGTCCTCGCTAGGCTCTCCGCCTCAAATGCGGTTTTCCTACCCCTCGGTCTCGACCGGGTCCACCATCAATCCGACTGTATACTTCCCCACTCAGTCTGGATGACGTAAAAATCCACAACCGTATAGCTCCTCCACTCGGTTCGGAATAAAACCAAACCATAAAAACATTTCATGGTGGACATATCACATCAATCATGAAAAGCCGCCGAATACGATTAATAATGCATAAAACTCAAAAAAAAGAAATCCGCATAACTCAATATATCTGACATTATGAGTAATAAAAATTGAAAGTGAGATATGATATGTATCAATAATGACAATGATGCAAAACAACGACTATTAAAGATGCTTACGGTGTGAAATAAACTGTATATGACATAGCAAGTCTAAGTGTGTACGTGACATGTCAATTACCGATGAGGTGTAATGTAACATGTAGGTATGTGCAAGTGTGACATAACTCATCGATAAATAGTGTGGTGTCCTAACAAGTGTTAAGCAATTACAATTTATGGTTATGAATGCATAATATGAGATGCTATGTTTAATTATATACAATATCGATGGAAAGAAAATATAACCAATTTCACGTTACGGGCGTTATACGCTATCCAAACAATGTTTCCCGGTAGATATTTAGTCTACTCACCGGAATAAGTCGAATCTACTCAGATATCATCAATCCCTTTTCTTTTCTTACGGCCTCCAAAGTCCCCGCGGTCAAACCTAACATTAAAAATAATTTTCGTATAAGAGCGGCTAAAAATCTGATATGGTGAAAACGTGTAGCTAACGAATTTATATTCTAACATGCTACGTGAGAATATCGCCAACTATTTAAAACCTAGACTAACCTGAGCTGACTCCAATCTGTTCGTAATTGAAAAAACAGAAATCGTGACACGAATTATTTGTATCGTATTTTAGAATTATAACCAAAAGTAAGCAATTAACTTCCAGATTTTATATAGAGACTAAATAACATAATCAAACTATACCAGATACTCTAAAAGACATACAGAAAGCAACCTTAGAAATTTCAACACCCAACTCCCCAAAAAATCCGGCGACGCCGGGAATTTCATCAAGTTTCGCCAGTCGAAAAGTGCTAGAATTGGTCCGTGTTTCAAGTATACATTCTAGATCAAATTTATAAGGCTACTATTCTATTTGGTTTTGTTAAAGATTAGCAAGAATATAGCAGATACAAAACAATGTTAAAATCTAAAAAAATACGATATTACCGATATCCTAAAACCTATATTAAACAGAACTAAAAATAAGATCTGAAAGTTGAGATTTATACCAACTGAAGGATCTATTGAGTTAAATCATTAAGAGGTGCACAAGAACATAATAAGCCTAGCTTGAAGGATTGAATCAAGAACACAAGGACACAAGCTCTCTATTCTTTTTTTTTCCTTTTCTTAAGTGGGGTGGAGAGATTTTTAAACTAAATAATTTCAATAAACTAGTGTGATAACTGAATCAAAATAGGGAAAGTATGAATTGATAAGAGTAGGAGGTGTCACCATGAAGTGGTTGTTTCCCCAATTAGAGCAAAGCTCTGTTCAGAATTCAAAATTTGAATTAAAGCTGAGCTTTTATAAAAGCGCTGCGCTACAACTAGCGCAACCCATGCAAAGCGCATAGGCGCTAGGGCTAGATGCGCTGCGCTCCAAGGTAGCGCACTATGGGCAGAGCGAATAAGCGCTAGCGCTGGAACTAAATATTCCACACCGTTGGCTCAAATATCCAACGGATATGATTAAATTATCAATTAAAAAGAATGAAATTCTGTTGAATCTTTCCAAACAGAAAAGATTGTGCCCTGAATTTGGAACACCGTTGGATCAATGATCCAATGGTGATTAAAAATCACTAAAATACAGAACAAATTCTGCAAGGGGGAAAAATTTCTCAATCTTGTTAAAACAAGAAGATTCTCTTCTGTAAACCAGAAGCCCTTGGATCAAAGATCCGACGGTGGGAAAATTCCCAAATCGATTAGAGAACAAATCTCTTTAACCGATTGAACAAATCAGCTTGCCCTATATAAAGGCCCCTAGACTTCAAGAAAAAAAAAGAGGAATCCCGCCATAAACTTTGAGAAAATCTCAGGAAGAAAAAGAAGCTCTCGGCAAAAGAAGACAATTCTTTTCAAGGTAAAAAAAATAGAAAGACGAAATCGTCTCAATATAAAAAGAAGTATTTACTTTTTTCACAAATCATAAATCTATAAGACAAATTGTCTTTCACAAAAGAGATTATGAACATCTCATTATAAACGGAGGGAGAATTATCCAATTCTCTTAGGATCACAGATCCATAAAGGCAAAGCCTTTCATCAAAAAGAGATTGAAATATCTCCTATAAACTAAGAACTTTGTTCTTAGAATCTTGAGACAAAGTCTCTTATCAAAGAAAAGATAATCTTCAGAGCTCAAAATTAACCTAAGAGGAGTCTTAGCGCTCCTAATTTAAGAAGAGCCTTAGCGCTCCTAACTTAAAAGTGCCTTAGTGCTCTTCATCTAGCGCAAAGCGCTGCAGCGCCATAGCGCTTCAAATACAGTGCACTGCGCTCATTGGCTAGTGCTCAGCGCTAAGCATGCCACGTGCTCCTCACGTGTGCGCTGCATTACTAAGAGCGCTTTGCGCTCATTATATGGCACCAGCGCCAAGTGCCTCAATGCTTCAACTATAGCGCATCAGCGCTCTACATTTAGCGCAAAGTGCTAAGTGCATTAGCGCTTCATATCTGGCGCTAAGCGCATTAGCGCTTTAACCATAGCGCACTGTGCTCATCGACTGGCGCTAATGTCAAGTGTGCCACATGCTTTTAGGTGCGCTTGGACAGAACATAAATTGTTCTTTGAATAAGCCTGGAGCTATGATAAATGCACAGCATTCAACTAAAGACAAAACATTGTCAGAGACCAAACCAATGCTTAGCATTTTTAAAGGGATTGGGCTTAAACAAACATCTAACAACTCAAAAACAAATGTTGAACATTGTAATTGAATGGACTTAGCCCAAATTGGCCATAAGTCCTCAATTCAGATTAATTGAGTTCATATGCTCATAAATCACAGATCTTAGTCCCAATTAGACTACAGGTCTCTCAACCCACATTGGTTTAAGGGTACATCTCTTCACTCCTCTGATATTTGTCTTTGTAATCCTTCAACGTCTTCAGAGAGGTAACAGGTCCCGACAACCAGACATTCTATGGACTATAATGTCCTTAACCTTGACTGTGAGGTCTTTAAACTCACGGACTATGATGTCCTTAACCTTTACTGTGAGGTCTTTAAACTCAGGGACTATGATGTCCTTAACCTTGATTGTGAGGTCTTTAAACTCACGGACTATGATGTCCTTAACCTTGACTGTAAGGTCTTTAAACTCACGGACTATGATGTCCCTAACCTGGACTGTGGGGTCCTTAAGTCCATGGACTATGATGTCCTTAACCTTGACTGTGAGGTCTTTAAACTCACGGACTATGATGCCCTTAACCTTGACTGTGAGGTCTTTAAGCTCACGGACTATGATGTCCTTAACCTTGACTGTGAGGTCTTTAAACTCACGGACTATGATGTCCTTAACCTCGGACCGTAATGTCCTTAAACTAACATTGGACCACCACGACCTTAAACTGGTAATCGACCGCAATGTCCCTAAACTAAACAATTGAGTCCAAATGCTCTCTTGTTGGATCTAAACGATCCCGTTAAGTTGATCTTAGTCTAAAATTCGACTAACGTATCCTTAACAAACGTTGAAGTTGATCTTAGTCTCAAATGAGACTAACGTATCCTTAAACCCAACCCCCAAACCCAAATCTAAGAAGATACGGATATCGACTAATTCACGCCCTACGGGCGACAACATAAATTAGTCTCCGTATACAATCCACGGCAACCAAAAACAAAACAAACACCCACGACACGAAGTGACCATCTGGAGAAGGAGAAAGTGGTTATCGCGATGTGGTAGCGTAATTAACTGCAGGGGCTTGCGCCTGCAGGGAAGAGAGTCCCCACAATCAAAAATCCCTCAAATGAGGGGGAATCTGACGAAGTCTGCTAAATCGGCCGCATCCGTTTAAACCTTCGATACATGGTTCCATAAATCAACTTGGCATTTTCGGAGAGGTGGATGGATAGCACCAATTAGCATCTACCCCGAAATTCAGGCAAGACAGACCCGCGCGGTCGCGTCTCCGTGTTTCGGCGTGGAACAGATTCTGGCACGCCCGGTGGGACCTTTTTCTCTTTCCACTCCACACTTCGTGTGTCGTGTTCGTGAACGAATCGCGGTTTGATATGGTTGCCCTTAGGTTCGAGGTACTAAGATTTGGTGTCTTGCTCCGTGCAGAAAACAGAAGATCAATGGCTTCAACCTGCACTAAATGCAACTGCAACTCTCGCTCTGTCTCATCCGGAGGAGTGACTTATGGGCCCCAAGCGGCCTCCATCTTTGCTATGCCGGTGGAACAGGTCACTCAGGCCACCACTGGATTGTTCTTCGGGACAATGCTCCCACCCATGAACTTCAATGCCCCGACGCTGTCGGAAGCTCCTAAGAAGTCAGTCTTTGATCGGCTCACTACTACTGCGGCCCCTCTCAACGGGTCGCCCAACTCCACTGCCTCAGTTTTTAACCGACTGGGCCAGAACGCCAAGAAGCACGTAATACCAGAAAGGGTTATCCCAAAAAGGATAGCCATTCCTGCTCCCGAAGTCGTCAAAGCGGCTTCTCCTGCCAAGGAGACGGTCTTCGCAAAACTGATTGTTCTGGCTTTCTCCCCAAACGAAGTCGTTAAAACTTCTCCTCCTGTGCGAAAGTCTACTTTTGATAGGTTGGCTGTCCCCACTCAACGGACGTCGGTCTTCAAGAGGCTGATACCAGCAGCATCTGACCAAAACAGGGGGCATGACAAAGCCATCCCCACAGTTGAACCAACACCATCCGCGCGACATGCTCGCTGTCGTCACTGGCGTCGAGTAAGGAAGGCTGGGGGCAGCTCTCCGTCTGGACTTACTCCACCATCTCCAACGGTGGAAATCGATGCTGCTGTTCCAACCGGGAACAGCTTTGAACTGCTTAACAAGGTGCGCAGGAACTCTCCGACTGCAGTGCTGAAGAGATCTCCTCCACCTATGAAGATTACTACAGAAAAGAAGCCGGAGCAGCCCCCTCAGCGTCTGTCCTCCAAAATTTACAAAGTCTGGCGTCAAGTCCAAGACTCAGTGATTAATCAGGACTACTCTCACCAACCGAAGAAGCTTAAAGCTCAGCAAGAAAAGAGCCATTCCGTGGTACCACAGAAAATGTCATATGTCTGGGTGCCCGCTGCAACGGCTCCCTCAGCTTCAACCGCCCACAAGAGAAGGAGGCCGGAGAAAGCCCCCATAACTGCGGCAAACCGCAAGGATGCTGAATCTAAACGCCCCAGGTCTGGGGGCATGGTAACACACACCGTATATATGGCTTTCGGAAAAGAGGAAAGCCGTGCTTCTACGGGTCATCGACCGCTTACTCAATCGATAACAAAGGCTCAGGAGCAGCAACAGCAGAAACTTCAGGAGATGCTAACTGCAATGGCCGCACTCACTGGGCCGAAAGAAAATCCGGAGACCTCGGAGTAGCGCCAAGAACAAGAATTTGATGCTGATTTCCTCCGAAGGATGCTCGAGAGGAAAGAAAAAGAGGCCGCGGAACAGGCGGCCAAAATAAAACGAATGACTCTTTTGTTCCAGGACATGGCTGGGATGATGTTACAGCCGGAACCTCCAGCTGAAGACCCCACGATTATCATTGAAGACGACAGAGGAGAGAAATCGAACCCCCCTCCGGCTCTTTCAGCAGCCAAGGAAGAGACCATCTCTAAGGCTGTTGGGATAGCCTAGCACCTCATGAAGGGTTTGGAAGCATCACATGAACCAAAGAAAGCATTTTTAGGGTGCTAAGCTAACATGCATCGGATCGTTCCTAGAATCGATTAGGGTTTCAAATTTTTCATATCATCATATGTAAGAAATGCAAGGGTTTAGAGAGTACAACCTTTGTAGCTCCTTACGCTAGACTCCTCGGCTACTTGGGGTTTGAAAGAACTCCACTTGAACTCCTCGACGTCACCGATGATCCACCCGGAGTCCGCTTTGTCCAAGCTTACAACTTTATCCGATCAAGTGAACGAAATCAAGCTAACACTCTAAACAAGTGGGCTAGACTTGTATAGAATGGTGTTGTGGTTCTCTTTCTCACTTCAAAATCCAATCTTGATGACTATATTGCTCAGTACTAAGAACTAGAGAGCAAAATGAGAGAGGTTGATGAAGATGATGGCTTTTTGAAGAAGATGATAAGTTCAACTCATAAAGAAAATAGAAAAATATATCAATATATATTTTCTATCTCTCATCTCAAACCATGGTTGAATCATTATTGTACTTGAGTTAAAAACTAAAAGGAAGAGAAAACCATGGTTAAATGGTGGGTGAGTGGGGTTAGGTCAAGAAGAGTGTAGAAACAATCCAAAACAAACCCATTTCTTTTTCATTTTGTTTTTAGCTTAAATACAATAATATTCCATATAAAAAGCCCATGGTGTGAATCTTATATTGCCACCATTTCCTTGTATAATCAACCATGAAAGATGTATGTATGTATGTATGTGTATATGTACATCCATATGTGCATGAATCAAAAAGAAGGCATACATGCATGCATACATCCAACTAACTCAAGAAAGGATTTCAAGTGAGAAGCTAATGGTTAAATGATAAATCAACACTTGATTTATCAATCCGGCTATATCACATATGACCCCTACCAAAAGCAAGCTGCCCGATCAATATACGGTATCCTATACGCGCATTTTAATCGGGTCCATGCGCATATCGCATACGCGCACCACAACATTTCGCCTGAACTAGGAAACTCCATTGTGGGACTCTGAGACTCGTCAATACGCCGGCAGTGGGTGATGATCATATCAAGCACCCCCAAGCCGTAAGTGGTCAGCTAAACGTAACGGCCACCCGGGTATTGAGCGATCAGATGAGAACAAGCGAACCTGCTACAACTCCCGTCGAGCCAACCGGCAACACTTCCCGTACAGTCCGGTCTTCTCGTCTGATATGTCGCATATCAAGTCTAGGGGTGGTAAACGTCAGACCCTAATAACCGATAAGTCGTGCCGATGTGAGGCTCATAACGGGTCGAGAAACTACTGGTGACACTTACCAGCAAATCTCTGAAACAGCCCTGGCCAGGGACTTCCCTGTTACGGCCAATCGAGCACAGTACAACATCAACCCCCAATACTGGAAGAGACGAAACCCCTCCTATCGCTCATTGCCTCCATATAACTCGGGACTGTACCCAAAAACCACCGTTTTGCATGCCCTCATGGACGTGGTAAGGTGGAGATCAAAGCACAGTGGGAATCACACAAGACTCTTTGACGATCTCGGGTCTACAGACTAACATGTACAAGTGTCACCTGAGAACTGCCATCTGACGTGAGGTATAATACCATCTGGGAGTTCTCGACGAGTCCGTCCAGTGTACCCAGTCTCCACTGAGCACCCGTATACCATCTCTGATGTCAAACACCAATGGATATGGGATCATCCATCGCCCATCTCATGGGTCGAGAAGCGTATACGCTAGTCTACACTGGTATATCGATGTCCCGTCTCGATACACTTACGAATAGGGACCTTGAAGGATGTACTTATGGACTACCATGTCCCCACCAGTATGATCTGCATCATAGTCCAGGTAGTCAAGTACACAACCTAAGGGCTTTACCAACATGTAACTATAAGACAGTTTAAAGAGACAACTATACATGTTAAGATAAAGAGCAACCATATAGCATACTATCATATCGAGCAAGAAAGTCATCTCTATATATGTCCAAGCATCCAATATAATATACATCATCTGTACAATACTGGCATCTAGGGCATACATACAACTAACAATCTCCCACTTGCACTAGGGCCAGCTACTGTAGTATCGCATACCGAGCATCCCGAAGAGTCTCTCAAACTGTATCTGGGGAATGGCCTTCGTGAGTGGATCCGCTGTGTTATTCTTCGTGTCAACCCTCCTGACCTCGATCTCCCGGCGATCAACTATCTCCCGGATCAGGTGATACCGCCTCAGAATATGCCTAGATCGCTGATGGGACCTGGGTTCCTTGGCCAAAGCTACCGCTCCATTATTATCGCAATACAAAGGTATTGGATGCTCAATGGATGGAACCACTCCAAGTTCAGTAATGAACTTCTTGATCCAGATAGCCTCTTTGGCAGCATCGTTGGCAGCGATGTATTCAGCCTCCATCGTCGAGTCTGCCACGGTTTCTTGCTTGGAACTCTTCCAGCTAACCGCCCCTCCGTAAAGGGTAAAGACAAATCCCGACTGCGACTTAGAGTCGTCCTTATCACTCTGGAAGCTCGAATCGGTAAAGGACTCCACATGGAGTTCTCCGTTACCATACACCAAGAGCATCTCTTTAGTCCTTCGTAAGTACTTGAGAATGCTCTTCACAGCTGTCCAGTGACTCTTTCCAGGATCAGCTTGATACCTGCTCACTACACTTAGTGAATATGCTACATCGGGTCTGGTACACAGCATCGCGTACATGATAGAGCCTACAGCCGAAGCATAGGGTATCCCTTGCATGCGAGCTCTCTCCAAATCAGTCTTGGGAGACATCTCTTTGAAGAGAGTGACTCTAGAGATCGTGGGTAAATTCCCACGCTTGGATTCTTCCATACTAAACCTCTTTAGTATGGTGTCAATGTACCTGGACTGGGACAATCCCAATATCCGTTTGGATCTATCTCTATAGATCCTGATTCCCAATATGCAGGAGGCATCACCAAGATCTTTCATTGAGAATCTTTGTGATAAGAAGAGCTTGACCGATTGCAGCATAGGAATGTCATTTCCTATCAAGAGTATATCGTCCACGTACAATACGAGGAAGACAACCTTACTCTCTGCCACCTTCTTATAGATACAAGGTTCATCTGGGTTTTTGACGAAATCAAACTCTTTGATAACGACGTCAAAGCAGATGTTCCAACTCCGCGATGCTTGCTTCAATCCATAAATGGATTTAAGCAGCTTGCACACCTTCCCGCTGCTCCCACTATCTACGAAGCCCTCTGGCTGAGTCATGTACACGCACTCTTCTAAATCACCGTTTAGAAAGGCGGTCTTAACATCCATTTGCCAGATTTCGTAATCATAATATGCAGCGATGGCAAGCATGATCCAGATGGATTTAAGCATAGCTACTGGAGAGAAGGTTTCGTCATAGTCCACACCTGGTCTTTGGCGAAAACCCTTTGCAACAAGTCTAGCTTTGAAAGTCTCCACTTTCCAATCTACACCAAGCTTTTTCTTGAAGATCCACTTGCTCCCAATGGGTTTTACCCCTTCAGGAGCATCTTCCAAAGTCCATACTTTGTTGGTGTACATGGATTCCATCTCGGACCGCATTGCATCCAGCCACTTCACTGAGTCTCTACTCGTGATGGCCTGCTCGAAACTAGTTGGGTCATCATCCTCCATGATGCAATCCTCGCTCCCTCCATCAATGAGAAAACCGTAGTATCTCTCAGGTGGACGAGAAACCCTACTGGATCGGCGGAGAGGCTGGGGTTCGTCGGGTACTACTGAATCCTCTGGTTCTACCAAGTCTTCTGTTATAGTGTGTGTCGCTGGAACCTCTTCCAGTTCTACCTCAATACCACTTGTTTGTTTCATAAGAAAACCCTTTTCTAAGAAAGTGGCATGTCGAGAAACAAACACTTTTTGTTCCTCGGAGTGGTAGAAGATATACCCTCGCGAATGTTTGGGATATCCAACAAACTTACATAGAACATACCTTGCCTCGAGCTTGTCCGGATTTTGTGTTTTAACATAGGCCGGACAGCCCCATATCTCAATAAAATTAAGACATGGTCTCTTACCATTCCATATCTCATATGGAGTGGTAGGCACTGATTTGGTTGGAACTCTATTCAATAGGTATGCAGCTGTCTCCAGTGCATATCCCCAGAAGGAAATAGTTAACTCAGCTGCACTCATCATAGAGCACACCATATCTAATAGGGTGCGGTTTCTCCGCTCCGATACACCGTTGTGCTGTGGTGTATAAGGAAGGGTAAGCTGAGAGAGAATCCCATTCTCTTTTAGATAATCTCTGAATTCATTGCTTAAGTATTCTCCTCCTCGATCGGATCGAAGGATCTTAATACTTTTGCCCGTTTGGTTCTCTACTTCGTTTTTATATTCTCTGAATTTCTCAAAAGCTTCAGACTTGTGTTTCATTAGGAACACATATCCGAATCTTGAGAGATCGTCAGTGAATGTAATGAAGTAGGAAGAACCATCCCTGGCATGTGTAGACATGGGACCGCATACATCGCTATGCACCAGTCCCAAGAGTTCTGTAACTCTTTCTCCGTGTCCCGTAAACGGAGTTTTGGTCATCTTGCCTTTGAGACATGAATGGCAAGTATCATAAGATGATAATTTGAACGAATTCAAATATCCATCTTTATGTAACTTAGCCAGTCGTGTTGCATTGATATGACCAAGTCTACAATGCCACAAGAAGAATTCGTTCATTTCTGGACTTTTCCTCTTGTGTGTGTTTTGTATATTGAGGACTGTATTTTGATTTAGAATGAATATGCCATTATGTAACGAACCTGATGCAATCAACTTTTGATCTAGGAATATGTTCATAACATTATCCTTTACAACAAAATTATATCCTTCTTTACTTAATAAAGAAACTGATATAATGTTGCACATCATGTTCGGTATATAATAGCATTCATTTAGAATCAGAGTATCACCACTTGGTAATACTAGGTGATATTCGCCAACTGCTTTGGCTGCAATACTTGCACCATTCCCTACTTGAACGGAATGATCACCCATTCCCAGTTCTCTACCTTTCCGTAGCCCATGCAACTGTTTACATATATGGGATCCTGATCCGGTATCCAATACCCAGGACGTAGGGTGAACTGAAAAACAGTTCTCAATGACAAACACACCTGAAGAAGGTGCATCAACATGCATGTTCTCCGTTTGGGCGGCGTGAGAATCCAGATATTCTCATGTTTCCTGTTCATTCTTATAACACTTATAAGATAGAACGGGTTCAACGTTCCCCTGCACAGTATAACATGCGGGTTCGGTCAATACATCCATATTATTATCTTGATTAAGGCATGACATGGTCGCTACCTGGAGAGAGAGAGAAGAAAACACTTTAGCGTATGCTCTTACAAGATTAGATTAGTTATTATCTTATCTAATCAAGATGGCTCCCACTGGTTTTTATCAAATCTTTCTTCAAACCCTAAAAGGAAAGATTAGCCGGGATTAATTACACCCTACAACTTCGCCGATCTTTCAGCCAGGCCAATATCGGTACTTTGAGGGAGGTTCCCCGTGCTTTCGCACGGACCTAATTAAAATAAACCTCGTTTTCCCAGAGGCGTAACCCCATTGACACCTTTCTAGACACCTACTTGATCGGCTAATTGTCCTGTGTAAAACTCTCCCAGGAGTAACAATTACTCGTAGTGGGTATCGGGATCCAACTATCTCATAGAAGGTATGCAATCTCATTGCAAATTTCAACACTTGAAATTCCCGATAATGCTTTTGCCCCTAGCGTCCCATGACCTTGACGGAGGCCAAACTACCCACAGGGCGCTAGTCAAGTTCAACCCGTCATTTCTTGATTAAATTAAACCCACCCGTACGACCCTTGACGGAGGCCAAACTACGCCGTACGAATACCCTAATCCAATCGCATCATATGCTAATAGATAAGCACTAGTTAGCTACCATACACTACGCCTTGACGGAGGCCAAACTACCGCAGCATGAATACTAAGTAGTACTTATCTGAAATGACGGAGGGCTACGCAGGTTTTTCTGAAAACCTATTGCGTAATGAACTTGATATCGTTGTAGAATCAGATGAAGTTTAGAAATGGAGTGTTCTTGAGGCTTTTCTAGTTTTGCTAAAGGGATCACTCCCGGTGAAGGGACCGTCGGCCCTTTCCTCGTCGAATGAGGTACGGGATATATCATATATATCACTGTGCAAAGCAGAAACTATAGAAGCAATCAAAAGACATACCGACTGTGTAGCATCTTCCAGTTATTGCTGAAGGGGTCACTCCCGGTAAAGGGATCTCGGCCCTTTCCTCATCGAATAAGGTGCAGGGTATATCATATATAGCGCTATGCAAAGCAAAACTGTAGCTACCCCTTTTTATTTAAAAATTTGATTCTACAACATCTATTAGGTTTCTTTTCTTTCATTAATCACATTAATAAAGTCCCATCATTTAAGTCACCTAAACATCACAGATAAATACGACGTACACTTATGCCATCCGCATTCGCCTCGATGTCCCCTCGTGCACCGTTAGGTTAGGTAACTAACGACAGAGCAGGGCAGGGCTAGTGCGGGTGTAAAACATAAGTATCGCCTATATAATATATCATATGTACTATATACTGTATCCATCAGAACATATCAAATGATCACATCACAGATATCGCAGCAGAAACTTAGATATAATGTGGGATATACTAGGATGTCCGTATTTAGTATTTAGCCAACAATAGAAAATACGGATTCCACAGTCGCGATGAATAGCCAAGCCCACACCCTGGACCCCTACGAGAGCGGCAAGCGACCCTACCAATTCTGGAGTTTAGGAGACCCGATCTCGACTCCTCGAGATGGCCTCCCACTGAACCCCAAAACCTGGTCACCTGTGCTCCCCTCCTTGGGTCCATCCTAATGCGGAAAAGTAAATAATATACATCACAGGTGACATCGACCTCAACCCGGAAGTGCCCCAAATAAAAGAATATTATATTACATTTGAATTTACATGAATGAAAATATAAAACTCTCATCTCACATAAAAAAAACCCCGGCTATTCAATCGCGACAATCCTGCACATCATATCTCAGCAACACATAATATCACATATCATCAACGTAAGTATGTATGCGTACCCCAATTGTCGTTGACATATAGCAACGAAACCGACGATATCGACATACAACACTTACGGTCACAGAAAAGAAAGTGTAAAACTGCAATATCTGGAATCCACATTTTCTTTAGACATCGTAAATGCGAAGTATCACATACCTCGTATTTCATGTCTTATAATATGAATTTCATACATTGCATCACATTCCAGATAATTTGACAATATTAAAGTTTTCGAACGAACGATCAAATACCCAATATTCCCTAAAGCTCAACACTTGAGCGGTGTTCAAAAATCCGGAGTGTGACACAGTGGTAGCGGTCCAGCCGTAGAAGGGTCAAGCCAACACCTCACATGTGGCACGCCGTACTGGCCCAAACCCTAAGGTTCAAAAGGCAGTTCAAGACGGTCACATAATCGAGTTAAGGTTTGTTGTCTTCTAAAGGGTCCACCACAAACAAACTTGCACGTATTTCCGAAAGATTTTAAACCCTGTGAAAAGTGAGCAAATGATAGTCGTTCGAACACTTCAATACTTTCTGGATTTACCCGGAAAAGTCACGAAATCAAAATTCCGATCGAACCGACGAGTCCAAAAATATCTCCAGAATTTATTGTACCAAATTCAGATTAAAAATACTCTAAAAACATAAACAAGCAGAGTCATGAATTACTGTGGAAAAACCAGACCATAACTCAACAGAATGGCCGCGGAACCGCGGCCTAAGCAGGCTATTGCCGCGGTTCCGCGGTCGTTTTAACTGTTCATACTCTCGGTTTTTACAGTAACTCTTATATTTACCTGCTGAATTTTTTGCATATTTTTAATTATGAAAATAACCAGATTTTGAAAAAAGTCCAGAGAGCACCCAAAAATCCGTATTTTCCGTTCGATCGGAGTTTTAACTTTGTAAAGGTGTCGCCTAATGTTCTAGGTCGGCTCTGATACCAATTTTGGGATAGCCTAGCACCTCATGATGGGTTTGGAAGCATCACATGAACCAAAGAAAGCATTTTTAGGGTGCTAAGCTAACATGCATCGGATCGTTCCTAGAATCGATTAGGGTTTCAAATTTTTCATATCATCATATGTAAGAAATGCAAGGGTTTAGAGAGTACAACCTTTGTAGCTCTCTACGCTAGACTCCTCGGCTACTTGGGGTTTGAAAGAACTCCGCTTGAACTCCTCGACGTCACCGATGATCCACCCGGAGTCCGTTTTGTCCAAGCTTACAACTTTATCCGATCAAGTGAACAAAATCAAGCTAACACTCTAAACAAGTGGGCTAGACTTATATAGAATGGTGTTGTGGTTCTCTTTCTCACTTCAAAATCCAATCTTGATGAGTATATTGCTTACTACTAAGAACTAGAGAGCAAAATGAGAGAGGTTGATGAAGATGATGGCTTTTTGAAGAAGATGATAAGTTCAACTCATAAAGAAAATAGAAAAATATATCAATATATATTTTCTATCTCTCATCTCAAACCATGATTGAATCATTATTGTACTTGAGTTAAAAACTAAAAGGAAGAGAAAACCATGGATAAATGGTGGGTGAGTGAGGTTAGGTCAAGAAGAGTGTAGAAACAATCCAAAACAAACCCATTTCTTTTTCCTTTTGTTTTTAGCTTAAATACAATAATATTCCATATAAAAAGCCCATGGTGTGAGTCTTATATTGCCACCATTTCCTTGTATAATCAACCATGAAAGATGTATGTATGTATGTATGTATGTGTATATGTACATCCATATGTGCATGAATCAAAAAGAGGGCATACATGCATGCATACATCCAACTAACTCAAGAAAGGATTTCAAGTGAGAAGCTAATGGTTAAATGATAAATCAACACTTGATTTATCAATCCGGCCATATCACATATGACCCCTACCAAAAGCAAGCTGCCCGATCAATATACGGTATCCTATACGCGCATTTTAATCGGGTCCATGCGCATATCGCATACGCGCACCACAACATTTCGCCTGGACTAGGAAACTTCATTGTGGGACTCTGAGACTCGTCAATACGCCGGCAGTGGGTGATGATCATATCAAGCACCCCCAAGCCGCAAGCGGTCAGCTAAACGTAACGGCCACCCGGGTATTGAGCGATCAGAAGAGAACAAGCGAACCTGCTACAACTCCCGTCGAGCCAACCAGTAACACTTCCCGTACAGTCCGGTCTCCTCGTCTGATATGTCGCATATCAAGTCTAGGGGTAGTAAACATCAGACCCCAATAACCGATAAGTCGTGCCGATGTGAGGCTCATAACGGGTCGAGAAACTACTGGTTACACTTACCAGCAAATCTCTGAAACAGCCCTGGCCAGGGACTTCCCTGTTACGGCCAATCGAGCACAGTACAAAATCAACCCCCAATACCGGGAGAGACGAAACCCCTCCTATCGCTCATTGCTTCCATGTGACTCGGGACTGTACCCAAAAACCACCGTTTTGCACGCCGTCATGGACGTGGTAAAGTGGAGATCAATGCACAGTAGGAATCATACAAGACTCTATGACGATCTCGGGTCTACAGACTAACATGTACAAGCGTCACCTGAGAACTGCCATCTGACGTGAGGTATAATACCATCTGGGAGTTCTCGGCGAGTCCGTCCAGTGTACCCAGTCTCCACTGAGCACCCGTATACCATCTCTGATGTCAAACACCAATGGATATGGGATCATCCATCGCCCATCTCATGGGTCAAGATGCATATACGCTAGTCTACACTGGTATATCGATGCCCCGTCTCGATACACCTACGACTAGGGACCTTGAAGGATGTACTTATGGACTACCATGTCCCCACTAGTATGATCTGCATCATAGTCCAGGTAGTCAAGTACACATCCTAAGGGCTTTACCAACATGTAACTATAAGACAGTTTAAAGAGACAAGTATACATGTTAAGATAAAGAGCAACCGGATAGCATACTATCATATCGAGCAAGAAAGTCATCTCTATATATGTCCAAGCATCCAACATAATATACATCATCTGTACAATACTGGCATCTAGGGTATACATACAACTAACAAAGGCCGCTCTGGATGATTACATTATTCAGCAAATACGAGCTCATCAGGCAAATGAAGTGGCTGGGCAGATCGTTAAGACTGGACGACCCTATCCGGGCTGGTATGACCAAATAAGGTACCCGCTGGGATATACGATTCCTAAGTTCCATGTATATAAAGGGACGGGCAATTCTCACCAGCATGTCGCTCAATTCAGATCCTTGTACGGCAACACCGGAGGTGATAATAAAATTCTACTCCGCCAGTTTGTTGGCAGTTTGTTGGAGACGGCATTCAAGTGGAATTCTGAACTTCCAAATGACTCTATCAAGACATTTGCGGAGATGGAACTGTTGTTTACACAGAGGTTCGCAAGTGCTAGCGAGCGCACTCTGATTACCGCGTTAATTAACGCCAGGGTGAAGCCTGGTGAAACGTGGGTACAGTACGCGATACGATGGCGGAATTTATGGTCGAAGTGCGAGCAGCGCATCGAAGAAGCGCTGGCAGTGGGCATGTTCGTGGGCACTCTTGACCCTCAGGCGACCATCTCCCAGTTCATGATGTTTTTCAAGCCGACCACTTTCCAGGCCTTGATTGATAAGCTGGCCCAAATGGACAAGATGGGCCACAGGCCTTCCTCTTTGAAGCCGGTACCGCGGAATGAAAAAGGCAAAGGGAAAACGACTTTTTTTGCTAATACTCAACAACAGCCGAGCAACTTAAAGCCGGTTGTTCGCCAAAACAACGTGCGTCCACGCCCATCCCTCGAGAAGAGACTGGGACGTCCTTACTCGTTTCCCCGGGATAAAACGAGGAGACTGTTCGAGCTGGCAGTGCGCAACAGACTCATCAATCTGCCGGATCCAAAACGTCCGTTGCAGTCAGGCGATGTCAACGATCCTAATTACTGGCCTTACTACCAAGAAGTAAGCCATCCAATCGAAGATTGCTTCGTCTTCAAAGGCTGGATTGAGGATCAATACCAACAAGGCAAGTTCATATTGTCCGAAAATTGGAAGAAGAACCCGCCACAACCACATGATCCGAAAAAGATGGACATGCCGGGGGCATCGTGCTCGTTCATAGAGAAAGCCCCATGGACCAAAAAGTCCGTAAACTAGAAATTTGCCTCAAATACGGCAACGATGGACCGAGATGTACTTAAACTAACGACGGACCGAAACGTCCTTAAACTAACGATGGACCGCAATGTCCTAAAACTTGCAAATGACCGAAACGTCGTTAAACTAATACAAACCCGCGGCGTTCCCATGCTGACGTGGTAAAAAAAAGGTACGTCCATAAGCGAAATGGGCACGGATGAAAACCCGAAAGGGCTCCGTGAGTAAAAACAGCAGGACTACCAGCGAGTTTTGTGAAAACCTAAATGGGCGCAATCTCGTCAAAAGACACTTGCAAGGTACTCTCGACCCTGTAAGGAGAAACCACCTGCGTGAGATCCTTACGACTCACAAGGGAGCAACACACTTAGGGATCCCCACGATTCCTAAGGAGAAAACACACTTACGAGATCCTCACGACTCGTAAGGAGAATTCCCCTTTGAGACCCTCACCGCTCATAGGATTCAAAAGCCTTAAGCTCCAGGGATCTGAACCCGTTCTTAAGCCATCACAATCTCCGATGCTGCCCTATAAGTGGTTCAATATTGACCCTTGTATACAATCCACGGGAACGAATGAACATTTCCCTAACAGAGTCCCACCAGCGACTAGGGATATGCTCATACGGTGAACAAACACTTACGGGTCTTCTCGAATCGTAAGGAAGAAAACTCTCTTGTAAGATCTTTACGACTTATAAGAGAACACATACTTAGGAATCCTCACGATTCCTAAGGAGAAAATGCACCTACGAGATCCTCACGACTCGTAGGGAGAAATACCTTTATGAGACCCTTACGGCTCATGAAGTCAAAAGCCTTAGTCGACAGGATCTTAACCCTGTTTGCTAAGCCACCTTTGTTCGAACCGATAAAGGAAAATGATAATTCGCTCCTGGAAATATCCCAGTCGTAGCGATGTTGATGCCTAAATCGGTATCAGATTCCAAGCCAAAGACAACCTTGCTTATCGACAAGAGCCAATGATCGCTGTAGTAGTAGGGTAGGATGGGTGGTACCGCTCAGATTGCGGCCAATCCTCCTAACTGCGCGCTTTCACAGCAAATGATGATTCGCTCCTGGTAATATTCCAGTCGTAGCGATGCTGATGCTGAGGTTGGCACCAGATTCCAAGTTCCACACTCACGATAAAAAAAAACCAGCTAGCCAAAAATGCATATGAAATAGCCGAAATGATGGGGAAACTTACAACAAAATCAATAAGTAAAAATATATGCATACAAAATAGCCGAAATGATTGGGCAACTCGCAATAAAAAGCAGCGAGTAAATAAAACAAACAGCCGAAATGATTGGGAAATCGCGACTTTCGCGATATAAAATCTGAAATTATAGAGTATCGCGGAAAGAAAAATATATAAAATGAAACTTTTTGCCCTACAGGTGAGATCACATCGATCCCTGTGTACAATCCAGGGGCACAAACAAAAAGGGAACCATACCTTCCGACCAGGCTCCATCAAAAAGAAAGCCAAGTCTCGACGGTCATATCTGCATCCCAGAAGACCAACAACAACATTCCTTCTTATGCTAGCAGGGCACGGAAGCGACACCAACAAAGCGGAGTGACGGCAAAATCCCAGCTCCACCTCAGCATTCGTCTCGTTACAGTAGACGCAATGTCGACAACGGCGTTCCTTCGCAGTCCAGCAAGATGCAGATGAAACGTCAACGAAAGACCCCATGGTTGAAACAAAGCGGAGTGATGGCAAAATCCCAGCTCCACCTCAGCATTCGTCTCGTTACAGTAGACGCAATGTCGACAACGGCGTTCCTTCGCAATCCAGCAGGATGCAGATGCAACGTCAACGAAAGACCCCATGGTTGAAACAAAGCGGAGTGATGGCAAAATCCCAGCTCCACCTCAGCATTCGTCTCGTTACAGTAGACGCAATGTCGACAATGGCGTTCCTTCGCAGTCCAGCAGGGTGCAGATGCAACGTCAACAAATGACTCCATCGCGGAAATACGTCATCCACATGACCTCGTCGCGGAAATACGCCATCCAAATGACCCCATCGCAGAAATACGTCATCCACATGACCCTGTCGTGGAAATACGCCATCCACATGACCCCGTCACAGAAATACGTCATCCACATGACCCCTTCGCGGAAATACGTCATCCAAATGACCCCGTCTCGAAAATACGTCATCCACATGACCCCCGTCGCGGAAATACGTCATCCACATGACCCCGTTGCGGAAATACGTCATCTAAATGACCCCGTCGTGGAAATACGTCATACACATGACCCCGTCGCGGAAATACGTCTTCCAAATGACTCCGTCTCGGAAATACGTCATCCACATAACCCCCGTCGCGGAAATACGTCATCCAAATGACCCCGTCGCGAAATATGTCATCCACATGACCCCGTCGCAGAAACCCGTCGCAGAAATACGTCATCCACATGACCCCGTCACGGAAATACGTCATCCATATGACCCCGTCGCGGAAATACGTCATCCACATGACCCCGTTGCGGAAACACGTCATCTAATGACCCAGTGGAACACGGGTAAAGTCAATCTTGACCCCGTGGGAAATGGCCAGAACAACTCCTGACCCCGTGAAATGCGGATAATGTCAACCCCATCAATCACTTACGGGTCCTCTCGAATCATAAGGAAGAAAACTCTCTTGTAAGATCCTTACGACTTATAAGAGAACACACACTTAGGAATCCTCATGATTCCTAAGGAGAAAATACACCTGCGAGATCCTCTCGACTCGTAGGGAGAAAAGTCTTTATGAGACCCTCACGGCTCATAAACTTGAAAAGTCTTAGACAGCAAATCTGAACCTGCTTCCTAAGCCATCACTACCTCTCGAAAAGTTCAAGACGGAATACTTTTTATCATCTATAGGCTACGCTTACTAAAGTAACATTCCGGCAGCAAAGAAAAAGAGAAGAAAGCGACAGTAAGGAGAGCATTTGGTTCATATTCAGTTAAGCGTTCAAGGCATACCCATTCATGCATGTGCGAAAAAGTTTGATGAATGAAATAGACATATGGAAATGAAAAAAGCTTGCTATTCATACTTCAGAAAATGCCTACATTGAGGAAAACAGTAAATAAAAACATAATTATAATGTTTACAAAGGTATGACATCAAATCCAGGACATGGATTGAGAAATTCAAAAGTGAGGCCGTCTAAAAATTTTTTAACCTCTCGGACCATCTTCGTGTGCATCCTTTCACGATCATAAGCGTCAGGATCCCCACTAATGTCCTCCACCCTTCGATAGGCAGCGAGTATCGCCGCCTGCTGAAAAGCTTGATGCAGGATATCAACAAGGTTGTCTCGCCTCTTCTTGGAGATTAAGCCCATCAGATACACCGAGTGCACCTTATCTTCGGCGTCATCCAATGCCTTAAGTGGCATGCCAGCGTAAAATAGAGGAAGTGCTCCCCAGATCGCTCCCACAATAAGTTTCAAGAGAGAGGAACGGCGAGGAAGCAGTCGACCATTGTATGCATCAAAGCGACCCATAATTTCAGCACACTGAGCGTTTGTGAATTCTTGGTTTTGGGAGAGGCCTAGTGCGCGAATGTCTCCATAAGAAATAATCTCGTCGAGATCATACATATCAGCGTCTATAACATCTGAAAGGGAAAATCAGTGAGAGTCGGTAGACAGACTGATTAAGAAAAAGCTTATTAAAACAGACACGGGATTTAAACAACTCTTGATATCCCCAAGGAGGAAATAAGTGCTGTGCAATTAAGAAAGGAATCCTAAAAAGGATTTCGCATTTAATAAAAAGGTCCCTCGGGCCAAGGAGTTAAACTCCTCGAGAGCAATACTCTGCAGACATGAATGATACCTGTCAAAGTCAATTATGAGGGGAATTAAAAATTCTCTGGGAATTCTAAGAGCCTTGCTCTATAAAAATGATGGAATAATCCATCAGAAAAATTGAAATCAATTTTTTAAATGAATTAAAAATTCCGAGATCTTCAAGATCTATGAACAAACTCTGAGAGTTCTAGAGAGCAAAGCTCTGTTAATAAAACCCTAAAAAGGATTTTCCTTAGATCAAAGATCTATGAAGAGCAAGGCTCTGTTAATGGGTGAAACCCTAAAAGATATTTCAGAAAGATTTAATCTTTTACCTAAAAATCTGACAGAGTTCCGTACTTAAGAAAATTCTAAAGAGGAAGAGCTGCGCTCTGAAGGAGAAAATGAATTTTCAAGAAGTATTGAAGATAAACAGAAGTCATCTCAAGAGCCAAGGGTCCTATTTATAGGTAATAAGCACCATTTCAATCCCTCGGTTGATCCAAGAGTCGAGATGCTGCAACGGTAGCGCCCCGGCCGTCTAACAGACGCCAAATGCGGAACAAAAACTTTTTAATTGGCGCTATCATACACTGTAACCCGAATCTGCCATTATAGCTAAACTAACAAACTACAAAGTGGGTAGAAATGTAATACCGAACGATCAGAGTCCTTCGGTCTTTAATCATCATCCCACGCTTTGTTGCGGCTGCTCCGGTCTCGTCGATCTCCGATCTCCTCGTCCAGGTGGCACCACGTCAACGGATCTTTAAACGGGCTCCCGCTTCTGACCCGAGGCAACTCGGTCATCAAGTTTGCCAAAAGAGATGATCAAGATTGATGTAGAGAATGACTAGAACACTTTGTCTTGTTTCGTCCAAAGCCATGGACGAACGGTTAATGAAGTTGCCATTTGAATCGGATGATGGAATATGAGCTTGAAAACTTAGCACATAATTCATATATTTCACAAAATGAATCTCTCTCTCACTCAAGAAGGGGCCGGCCACTACTTGAAGAGGTGGGGGTGAGTGTAGGAGGGGGTAACCATTAGCACAAAAAGAAAAGCATGAGTCAAAGATAACACCTTGCAAAAATCATTAATTGCATACATTGAACCATAATAACCTAGTCATCATCCAATAAATGCACAATCAATGCACTAATGAGTCATGAAGCCTAGTCACCATCTAGAATCTTCTAGAACTATCCGCACACTCATGACTCACCTCAAGAAAAGATAAATCCGTCTTTAACCGAATGTTTAAGACGGGTGATAGAAAACTGGAAACTGGAAACTGGCAACTTCTAAAAGCGATCCTGAAACGAATTTCAGGATAACCCCGTAACAGTATAAACATACCCGCATTTGTATTATGACCGAATACAAATGCAACTGAGACAAAGATATTATATCTACAAAGTATAATACTCGGATCCGGCTTAAACCAATGCCCACCAGTATTATCTGCCCGAAATATGACACGTGCGTAAACGCACGTGCATTTTCCGAACCCTGCCATAAAACCATACGGCCTCTACAACATTTCTCCCAAACTTGGGAAACTATCTATTGGGGACTCTAATGACTCGTCAGTACCCTGGCAGTGGGTTTAACCACAGGCCGTCAGTGGTACTAGCTGTGCGTAACGGCTGCCTATGCACTGACCTCAAGGGAGGCTGATGAGCGAACACATCCAGAAACCCTTTTGAGCCTAACAGTGACAATGTATATACAGTCTGGTCCGTTCGTCTATGAGTATCGCATATCGGCCTAGGGGGCTGGTAACGTCAGACCCCCAATAGCGGTATAAGTCGTGTCGGAGTGTAGCCCAAAAACACCCTGAGATACTACTGGAGTACCTACCAGTAAATCTCCTACCTCGGCCGAGGGCTATGTATAATGGCTCTCCTAGACACAGCGCGATCTCGCCCCCAATACAGGGAGAGACGAATACCCTGCCGATCCGCTCACTTGCCTCCATGTGGCTCGGGACTGTACCCAAAAACTACCTGTTTGCACGACTCCTTTGAGCCGTGGTAGGGTAGAAATCAAAGCACAGTGGGAACTCACACGAGACAAATGACGACCTCAGGTCGATGAACTAACCTGTACACATGTCACCAGGGAACTGCAATCTGACGATAGGTAAAATACCAACTAGCAGATTCCCGGCGAGTCCTGTCCGGTGTACTCATAACCCAATGAGCACCTGTATACATCTTAGGTGATCCAACTGACACCAGTGGCTTGTGAGATCGGCCACCGTCCCTCGTCGGGGTCTCGACTGTATACACTAGTCGACTCCGGAGAATCGATGCCCTGTCTCGAAACTCCCATGACTAGGGACCACAATTAAGGATATGCTTATAAACCACCCAACTCTCACGTATATGATCACCATCATACTGTTGGTAGTAAAGCAAGATCCTAAGGGCTCTATCAAAGTGTAACAATGATCAGTCACCAGAACCTGTACACGACCGATAAAGAAAAACCAGATAGCATACTATCTTCTCGAGTAAGACTGTCCTACCGGTATAGGTCCTCCTCAATCATTGCAATCATGTGCCTGCGATCCAATAATTGACTTTGAGGGCACTATGTCCAACAATCTCCCACTTGCACTTAAGGCTAATTATTGCAATGTCGCATACTCACAGCCCGTGTGATACCGAACATCCAACTCCTCTACTAATCAGTTTCACAAAGCTCGTTTGTAAAACTATTGTGTTCGAGAAATAGCCTCAGTGAGTGGATCCGCCCTGATGATTCTTTCTATGCCTCTCTTAATCTCAAGTTCGCGGAGAAAGCCATCTCCCGAATTGAGTAATACCTGTCTTAGAATATGTCTGGATATCTGATGGGACCTAGTTCATAAATGAACTCTAAATCCAAACTTCTTAGACTGTATCGATCACTGAACCTAATTAGTATCCAGCACCAAGCCTCCCACAGTATCCTCTTGGATCACCTGTCCATAATACTGTCCCTCATAAGAGGGAATACTATAACTTTAACAATCACTCTGTCAACCATGTCACCTTTGAAGCCTGGAATGATAACTGTCTCCCGAAAGAGGCTGCCGTCATCAAATCCGTAGAACATGCACTTATGTTCTAAAACTGCTTCCTTATGTTTATCCAGGATTGGATTAATACAAACTTATTGCATCTAGTGCAAAAACAACATCTGGTGTGGTACTTGACATCTCACTATTGACTCAATTGCCTAAGCAAGTGATCTGCCAATCATGCACATCCCTCTCCCCTTTAGTCTGTAAGACACCTTTAGAGAGGGTGACTCCATCACCTGCAGGTACACTACCATGCCAGGAGTCATCTATTCTAAATACTATCAGAATATTGTCAAAGTACCCACATTGGGAAACTACCCAAATCTAGATCTAATACCATAGATCTAGAAACTAGAATGTCAGATATTATATCCATATCCAGTCTGGAGAAACAACTGTGTGACAACCACAGTACAACCGATCGTAGTATAGGAATTTTACTTCCTACTCTATGTATGTCATCCTAATACCATGACATCATACCCTACTACCTTCTTAACAGATCCATCCCCTATTCTGATGAAGTCAAACCTATGACTGTCACATCAAAACTAGATGATCTATCTCCGCTATAACTGCTTAAGTCTATAAATAGACATAAGTTTCTTGCCCACTATGCTTCCGCTGCTCCCATTGACCACAACAACCCTCTGGTAGAATAATATATACGTGCACTTCTAAAGCTAGTTTAGAACGACGCTATATTTAACCTCCTGCCGGGTCTCATACTCTGGGACAACAGTAGTGTCAAGTCTGAGTAAACAAGAACCTCCCTGTCACCATCCTTGAGGCTACCGAAGTACCTCTCGGGTGTCTGAGATTATCCACCATATCTGCGGAGTGGCTAATGGAATGTCAAATCTGATTGAATCTTTAGGTCCTATTAAATTTTCCTTAATCGTTTGCGGTTCTGGAATCACTTCTAGTTCTACCATACTCCCACTACTGTTTTCTGAAAAAATCCTTTTTACTAAAACTGTGGCGAGTCAAGAACAATATCACTATTGATCTTCCAGCTGGTAGAAAGTCAACCCTCATCATAGCCTGGGCCAACCTACAAACAGCCATTACAGAAATGTGCCCTGAGTTATCCAGAGTCTGGTTTTAAGCATAAGCCGGACAACTCCCCGTACGTTAACATCGTTAAGATATGAACCATTCTATATCCAATATAGAAACTTTGGCACCGATTTAATTGGAACCAGATTCTAATCATGCATCTGTCTCCAGTGCATATCAACTTTATGGAGAGAGGCTGATCAGCATTACTCAACTTAGGAATCCATCCAATTATGAGTAACCTGAAAAAGAAACAAGTTTCTCAAAACCATTAAATGAATACCAATCACAAGTATCTACATCTTCGATATCTTTGAAGAATCCCGATACTTGCGACACCTGGTACTCTACTTTATTCTTATACCCACAACTTCTTAAAACTTAGACCTACGAAACACTTGTCTAAAAACTAGAGAAGTCATAACTAAACAGAACATAGTACGAGGACCTACCCCTTTGTCCTGATGGACACTGGACAACATACAATACTCTGTATAAGTCCGCTGAATTGAATAACTCAAAACCTGTGCATCGTAGGTTGAAAACTGTACCCAGGCGATTTCCTCAAATATCACCAATTACAACGAATTCCGATATAATGAGGATGATCACCTAATTCCCAATAACTTACTCCCACTCATCATCTGTAAAACCATACAGATGTGAGAATCATACCTGGTAAATACATACCCTGGAGTAAGTATCTAATCGGGAAAACAGTTTTCCTTTAACAATGCACTGAAATATGAAAATGTTTCGTAGGGTTATCCTGGTATTTATAGCAATGCCTCTTCCATAATCCAATTCATGACTATAACCGTATATTTCTTTACCATCTCTCCAAAATCCCTTTATTTGTCTTTAGTCGTTACCTTCTGTACACCATCGTTAGGCTAAATGGTTTTCTTCCTTCCCTACCGTTCGGCACCAGCCTATGGTTTGGAAGAAGACTATCCAGTAAGCATAATAGGTGTACTCTCCTAATCCTAGGAATACTCGCAACTTGAGAGAAGGTGATGATAAAAGACAACTGAATAATACCTTATTCTATTTCTCCCGAACTGGGGAAAAAAGCAAAGGTGAAATAGGAGTGGCGATGAAGTACGCAGTTTGGTCGTGAACGATAACAGTCGTAATTTACTTTGCCCTCTTTCTAATCCCTTTATTTTGTCTTTACATATTACATTCTGTACACCCTATTTAGGCTAATTGGTTTTCTTCATTCCCGACCTTTCGGCACCTGCCTATGGTTTGAATAAGACTATCCAATAAGCGTAATAGGTGTACTCCCCTAAACTAAGGAGCCCTCGCAACCTGAGAGAAGGTGATAATAAAAGACAACTGAATAAACCAATTCTATTTCTCCTGAACCTGGATCCATCCTCGAAGAAGTCCTTTCGAGTTCGTATATAACCATACGATGGATCTATCCAATGGAAGTGGATGTCCGTAGTAATACGGGGTGTTCTGAGAAATGCAAAGGGTAAAAGAAGGAGTGGCAATGACTTATGCAACATAGACAATCCAAAAGCCAGTATTTTAAGAAGGTTCGGTCAACTTGGTCACTGAGTCATAGTCTAGGGTCGGTCAAAGGTCGCTGCCAAAGAGAGAGAGAAAAGAAACACTCTGCGTGCACTCTAACCTAGATCAGAATGGTTATCACTTTATCTAATCAGGAAACCTCCCACTGTACTGTCAAATTCTCCTCCAAACCTGAAAGAAGAATCAATCGGGATCACCCGAAGAGTAAACCAACTCATCAGTGGGAATCGGGATCCAACTCTCATCGCATGATAACGTGATGGAATCCACTCACGTTACTCACACTCTAGAAGGTATGCGCATACTTGGTAAGTTTCAGTTTCTTTAGAAACTCCCGATATGATTTTTGCCCCATGCTCTTATGACCTTGGCGTTAGGTCAAAATGTCATAAGTCACATGCCAAGTTCTACCCGTCACTATCTTGTCAATTTGAACCCACCCGCACATGCCCTTGGCGTTAGGTCAAAATGGCAGAACGACTGTCCCAAACCAACTCATCTATCTATGCAACAAATGAATACCCAGCAGCTACCAAACACTATGCCTTGGCGTTAGGTCAAAATACATAGCTTGAATACTACTGAATACCCAAAAGAAATGACGGAGGGCTACGGCTGGTTTTTGGCGAAAAACCTTTAACGTAACGAACTTGATATCGCTGAAGGAACCTGATAGCTTTTTATAAAAATATGGTGGCGAAAACCTTTGCTAAAGAGGTCACTCCCGGTGAAGGGATCTCGGCTCTTTCCTCTTGGAATGAGGTGCAGGATATTCCAACTGAATACCGCGATGCAAAGCAACTTGTAATCGACTATAGTGAAGTTATTACTCTGACGCAAACTTCTACCCAAGGGGTCATTCCCGGTGAAGAGATATCGCCCCTTGCCTCGTCGAATGAGGTGCAGGATATTCCAACCGAATACCGCTATGCAAAACAAAAGGAAACGTCTTTGTAATAACACTTTTTAAAACTGTTCCAACAACTGCCAAACAGGTTTGTTTTCCTTTCCATTGGTCAAAATCAACGCAGTCCCATCAATTAATCACACCAGAAAAGAACGAAAATAAAATGTACGTATATGCCATCCGCATTCGTCACTGGGTCCCGTCATCATCCGTTAGGTTACTTAACTAACGACAGAGCGGGGACTGGACTAGCACGGGTGTAAAACATATACAACATCTAATAGTATATATACCAATATACAATAATCGCTCCAGGCGTGATAATATGCAACATTACAGAAAATTAATGAGCATCACAGAACAATACAGATCATCTGGGATTCCCGGGTTTCACAAAGCCGCTACTGAAACCCGACGTTCCCCTGGTCGTGTGGATAGCCTGTGCAATGAAACCTAGACCCCTACGGGTGCGGCAAGTTACCCGCCAAAACCTGAAGCGAGGCAGCCCCCTACAGCATAGTGAATGGACCACCCTGCACTTCACGGAATCTGATAACTTGAGCACCCCTCCTTGGGTCAACCTGTACCCCTTACGAGTGCGGCGAATAGTCTGCCAATTCTAGAGTGAGGCCCCTCTGCCTCTCAAAGCCATGAGATGCGGACCCGTTGCCCTCTAGAACCCGGCTATCCGTGCACTCCGTCGTGGAGTAAAATCTAGTACAGAAATGAAAAATATGTACAACGGATACATCGACCTCAGCCCGGTCGTGCCCCAAAAGAATATTATACAAACAAGCAGTGACGGCAGTCCACATATTGGACGCTCGCCCCGCAATATCAAATGTACAAATAAATCAAATAGTACTACCATTGCACACTGCTATCCACCATGACAAATCCGCAACATCACAGCACAACACAGAACATCAACGCGAATGTCACGTTCGCAAATCCGTCTAAAAGAACTATAACAATTAGACGCAATTTACTGCTCAAATGACATTTCCGGTCGGAGATATAATGTAAGTACTGCAAACTAACAAGTTTAAAATTTCGATCGACAAAACTTACCGAAGTGGGCCCCTCGTACATCTGCTGTACAGTAACAAAATATGGGCCCAAAAGAAATATTCCAGATACCACAATTTTCAATGTAAAACCTACTGTAGAAAAATGGTTCACTGTAGCTTTAAAACGGCAGCGGAACCGCGGCCAAACTAGGATTTGTGCGGCGGTTTCGCGGCGCTTTGGAGTCAACAGTTGACCAAATTTCACCAGTATTCTTAAAAAAGCCTGCTCTGTTTTCTGTGATACGCAAAATAATTTTTAGACCCTTTTAAAAATTTGACAGAAACTTTTCACAGAAAATTGCGATTTTTGAAATTCCGTTCGATCGATATTTTAAACGCGTTAGCAAAATTTAGTAAAGCCTAATGGCGAGGCTCTGATACCACTGTAAGTCTACGGTAGCGCCCCGGCCGTCTAACAGACGCCAAATGCGGAATAAAAACATTTTAACTGGCGCTATCGTACACTGTAACCCGGATCTGCCATTATTGCTAAACTAACAAACTACAAAGTGGATAGAAATGTTATACCGAACGATCCGAGTCCTTCGGTCTTTAACCATCATCCCACGCTTTGTTGCGGCTGCTCCGGTCTCGTCGATCTCCGATCTCCTCGTCCAGGTGGCACCACGTCAACGGATCTTTAAACGGGCTCCCGCCTCTGACCCGAGGCAACTCGGTCATCAAGTTTGCCAAAAGAGATGACCAAGATTGATGTAGAGAATGACTAGAACACTTTGTCTCGTTTCGTCCAAAGCCATGGACGAACGGTTAATGAAGTTGCCATTTGAATCGGGTGATGGAATATGAGCTTGGAAACTTAGCACATAATTCATATATTTCACAAAATGAATCTCTCTCTCACTCAAGAAGGGGCCGGCCACTACTTGAAGAGGTGGGGGGGTGAGTGTAGGAAGGGGTAACCATTAGCACAAAAAGAAAAGCATGAGTCAAAGATAACATCTTGCAAAAATCATTAATTGCATACATTGAACCATAATAACCTAGTCATCATCCAATAAATGCACAATCAATACACTAATGAATCATGAAGCCTAGTCACCATCTAGAAACTTCTAGAACCATCCACACACTCATGACTCACATCAAGAAAAGATAAATCTGTCTTTAACCGAATGTTTAAGACGGGTGATAGAAAACTGGAAACTGGAAACTGGCAACTTCCAAAAGCGATCCTGAAACGAATTTCAGGATAACCCCATAACAGTATAAACATACCCGCATTTGTATTACGACCGAATACAAATGCAACTGAGACAAAGATATTATATCTACACAGTATAATACTCGGATCCGGCTTAAACCAATGCCCACTAGTATTATCTGCCCGAAATATGACACATGCGTAAATGCACGTGCATTTTCCAAACCCTGCCATAAAACCATACGGCCTCTACAACGTTTCGCCCAAACTTGGGAAACTATCTGTGGGGGACTCTAATGACTCGTCAGTACCCTGGAAGTGGGTTTAACCACAAGCCGTCAGCGGCACTAGCTGTGCGTAACGGCTGCCCATGCACTGACCTCAAGGGAGGCTGATGAGCGAACACATCCAGAAACCCTACTGAGCCTAACAGTGACAATGTATATACAGTCCGGTCCGTTCGTCTATGAGTATCGCATATCGGCCAAGGGGGCTGGTATCGTCAGACCCCCAATAGCGGTATAAGTCGTGTCGGAGTGTAGCCCAAAAAAACCCTGAGATACTACTGGAGTACCTACCAGTAAATATCCTGCCTCGGCCGAGGGCTATGTGTAATGGCTCTCCTAGACACAGCGCGATCTCGCCCCCAATACCGGGAGAGACGAATACCCTGCCGATCCGCTTACTTGCCTCCATGTGGCTCGGGACTGTACCCAAAAACTACCTGTTTGCACGACTCCTTTGAGCCGTGGTAGGGCAGAAATCAAAGCACAGTGGGAACTCACATGAGACAAATGACGATCTCAAGTCGATGAACTAACCTGTACACATGTCACCAGGGAACTGCTATCTGACGATAGGTATAATACCAACTAGCAGATTCCCGGCGAGTCCTGTCCGGTGTACTCATAACCCAATGAGCACCTGTATACATCTTAGGTGATCCAACTGACACCAGTGGTTTGTGAGACCGGCCACCGCCCCTCGTCGGGGTCTCGACTGTATACACTAGTCTACTACGGAGAATCGATGCCCTGTCTCGAAACTCCCACGACTAGGGACCACAATTAAGGATATGGTTATAAACCACCCAACTCTCACGTATATGATCGCCATCATACTGTTGGTAGTAAAGCAATATCTTAAGGGCTCTATCAAAGTGTAACAGTGATCAGTGACCTGAACCTGTACACGACCGATAAAGGCAAACCAGATAGCATACTAACATCTCGAGTAAGACTGTGCTACCGGTATAGGTCTTCCTCAATCATTGCAATCACGTGCCTGCGATCTAATAATTGACTTTGAGGGCACTATGTCCAACACGCTGCACCCACGTGTGGGCCCCATGAGCGCAACGTTAGAGGGGCATTTGTTTCCCCAATTAGAGCAAAGCTCTATTCAGAATTCAAAATTTGAATTAAAGCTGCGCTTTTATAAAAGCGTTGCGCTACAACTAGTGCACCCTGTGCAAAGCTCATAGGCGCTAGCGCTAGATGCACTGCGCTCCAAGTAGCGCACCACGTGCAAAGCACGTGTGCGCTAGCGCTAAAAGCGCTGCGCTCCAGGTAGTGCACCATGGGCAGAGCGCATAAGCGCTAACGCTGGAACTAAATATTCCTCATCGTTGGATCAAATATCCAACGGATATGATTAAATCATCAATTAACAAGAATGAAATTCTGTTGAATCTTTCCAAACAGAAAAGAGTGTGCCCTGAATTTGGAACACCGTTGGATCAATGATCCAATGGTGATTAAAAATCACTAAAATACAGAACAAATTCTATAAAGGGGAAAGATTTCTAAATCTTGTTAAAATAAGAAGATTATCATTTGTAAACCAGAAGCCCTTGGATCAAAGATCCGACGGTGGGGAAATTCCCAAATCAATTAGAGAATAAATCTCTTTAACCGATTGAACAAATCAGTTTGCCTATATAAAGGCCCCTAGACTTTAAGAAAGAAAAAGAGGAACCCTCCATAAACTTTGAGAAAATTTCAGGAAGAAGAAGAAGCTCTCGGCAAAACAAGACAATTCTTTTCAAGCTAAAAAAAAATAGAAAGACGAAATCGTCTCAATATAAAAAGAAGTATTTACTTCTTTCACAGATCATAGATCTATAAGACAAATTTTCTTTCACAAAAGAGATTATGAACATCTCATTATAAACGGGGGGAGAATTATCCAATTCTCTTAGGATCATAGATCCATAAAGGCAAACCCTTTCATCAAAAAGAGATTGAAATATCTCATATAAACTAAGAACTTTGTTCTTAGAATCTTGAGACAAAGTCTCTTGTCAAAGAAAAGATAATTTTCAGAGCGCAAAGTTAATCTAAGAATAGCCTTAGCGCTCCTAATCTAAGAAGAGCTTTAGTGCTCCTAACTTAAAAGTGCCTTAGTGCTTTTCATCTAGTGCAAAGCGCTGCAGCGCCATAGCGCTTCAAACACAGTGCACTGCGCTCATTGGCTAGCGCTCAGCGCTAAGCGCGCCACGTGCTCTTCACGTGTGCGCTGCATTACTAAGAGCGCTTTGCACTCATTATATGGCACCAGCGACAAGTGCCTCAATGCTTCAACTATAGCGCATCAGCGCTCTACATTTAGCGCAAAGTACTAAGCATATTAGCGCTTCATATCTGGCGCTAAGCGTATTAGCGCTTTAACCATAGCGTACTGCGCTCATTGACTAGCGCTAGTGCCAAGTGCGCCACATGCTTTTAGGTGCGCTTGGACAGAACATAAACTGTTCTTTGAATAAGCCTGGAGCTATGATAAATGCACAGCATTCAACTAAAGACAAAACATTGTCAGAGACCAAACCAATGCTTAGCATTTTTAAAGGGATTGGGCTCAAACAAACATCTAACAACTCAAACACAAATGTTGAACATTGTGATTGAATGGACTTAGCCCAAATTGTCCATAAGTCCTCAATTCAGATTAATTGAGTTCATATGCTCATAAATCACAGATCTTAGTCCTAATTGGACTACAGGTCTCTCAACCCACATTGGTTTAAGGGTACATCTCTTCACTCCTCTGATATTTGTCGTTGTATTCTTTCAACGTCTTCAGAGAGGTGATGGGTCCCGACAAACAGACATTCTATGGACTGTGGGGTCCTTAAGCCCATGGACTATGATGTCCTTAACCTTGACTGTGAAGTCTTTAAACTCACGGACTATGATGTCCTTAACCTTGACTGTGAGGTCTTTAAACTCATGGACTATGATGTCCTTAACCTTGACTGTGAGGTCTTTAAACTCACGGACTATGATGTCCTTAACCTTGACTGTGAGGTCTTTAAACCCACGGACTATGATGTCCCTAACCTTGACTGTAGGGTCCTTAAGCCCATGGACTATGATGTCCCTAACCTGGACTGTGAGGTCTTTAAACTCACGGACTATGATGTCCTTAACCTTGACTGTGAGGTCTTTAAGCTCACGGACTATGATGTCCTTAACCTTGACTGTGGGGTCTTTAAACTCACGGACTATGATGTCCTTAACCTTGGACCGTAATGTCCTTAAACTAACATTGGACCACCACGTCCTTAAACTGGTAATCGGCCGCAATGTCCCTAAACTAAATAATTGAGTCCAAATGCTCTTTTGTTGGATCTAAACGATCCCGTTAAGTTGATCTTAGTCTAAAATTAGACTAACGTATCCTTAACAAACGTTTAAGTTGATCTTAGTCTCAAATGAGACTAACGTATCCTTAAACCCAACCCCCAAACCCAAATCTAAGAAGATACGGATTTGGACTAATCCACGCCCTACGGATGACAACATAAATTAGTCTCCGTATACAATCCACGGGCAACCAAAAACAAAACAAATACTCACGACACGAAGTGACCATCTGAAGAAGGAGAAAGTGGTTACCACGATGCGGTAGGGTAATTAACTGCAGGGGCTTGCGCCTGCAGGGAAGAGCGTCCCCACAATAAAAAAACCCCTCAAATGAGGGGGAATCTGACGAAGTCTTCTATATCGGCCTCATCCGTTTAAATCTTCGATACATGGTGCCATAAATCAACTTGGCATTTTCAAAGAGGTGGTCGGATAGCACCAATTAGCATCTGCCCCGAAATTCAGGCGAGACGGACCCACGCGGTCGCGTCTCCGTTTTTCGGCGGGGAACAGTAGTGTTGTGCATTCTTGCAAGTAGGAGGTGTGGGCATAAGGTTCATTCCAAGGTGTGTTATTCTTGAGGTTCCCCATAACCTAATCCTATAATCAACATATTAACACATAAACCCTCACACAATATAATATAACACAAAGAATCTAACACTTTCACTAAAACCCTTCCATATAACTAATGTTACAACTAAACACTTTTATTACTTAATTACTTTAACCATATATAAAAAGGTCTTATTATTAAAATAAAATTTTAAAATAACATTTTTAATTAAATAAATAAAATAATTAATTATCTAAAATATTCCGAAACGTTACACATACGCCGCCATATGTAGATCGTAATCATACTACAGCCTATCGAGGTCGTGGTTGATGCCGACGCCAACGAGCGGCAGAGAAGGAGAAGCTCGGGTTTAGGAGTAAAGGTGGAGGAGGAGGAGGCCGTGGATAAATTTAGGTTTTCATGCTAAAATTTGAGTTTCCCGCCCACAAAATCAAATAGGTTTATAAATATTTAAGAATATATGTGAGAAAGATAGAGGGGTTTGTACCTTGAACTAGAGAGAGGACGGTAGATCTACGATGAGGAGCCGGCAGATTTGCAACGAGGAGGAGGTAACGACGGAAATGCAATGACGAACTGATCAAGGAGGAGGAGCGGCGGCCTGTGCACGACCGTCGACGAGGATGAGAAATCGAGGAGGAGAAGTGGCGGCAAGAGCCTCGTCGATGACGACAAAGATGAATTGAAGTGGCAGCTCGAGAGAGTGCGGCGGTAAAGAAGCTCTGCTAAGGTTTTAAGGAAGCAGCGGCTCAAGAGAAAAGAGGGAGATGAAATTTCTATTTTATTTTTATAAAAAAACCTCCAATATTGTACCTACGGTTCCCACAGTAGGGGCTTCTCTGTTGACACCATAGGAGAAAGTTAAGTTTGCCATAAAAGTTAATTTTTCTGTAGAAATGCCTCCACGATAGTAACCGTAGAGATAACCTAAGGTAGCCCCTATGGTTTTTCTGAACCATAAGAGTAAGGCATCTTTGTACTAGTGTGCCACGCACACTCAGCGACTCCATGCTCATGGGTTGTGATCTGGGCCTTGCATCTAGGCCTTGCACTTGCTCAAGCCTAACCCACTCGCTTCTGATGCCCCATATATGCACGCGCAAATGTTGTGGACGGGTTGTGCCTCCATGCACGCACTTCGCGCACTGCGCACACGCACACGCACTCACCTCTATGCGAGCCGTGTGTCTGCTCACACACGGCGCTCACACTTGTCTTTGTGCCATGTGGGCCTCGCTTGGGACTTGCTCTAAACTTTATCTCTTAGGCTCGGATTGGGTGGGTGGGTGCTTAAGCTCAATTCAGCTTGAAATTGCAACCAAAAACAACAGAAATGATCAAAGTAAAGAAGATTAGCATATATGTTTACCAAGTCAGTTCCTACTTGCAAGTTCAGACATTGTTTCAAACTTTCTCAGTGTTGATAGATGAAAATACTCCTGAAGGGAAATCAGCAACATCACAATTATAGCAAGTCGGTTCACATCCGATAGGATTCAATCCAATGTTGGATATTTGTTAGGAAGTTCCGAATCATAACTTTGTTATCTGTTTTTAAGATGGCTTAGTTTACCAACCATTCAAGGCAATTTCCAAAGTGGAAAGCAGGGGTTCGGGGGTAGCACTGTTGACCCGAATTTTTTGGGTACCGTACCCGTAACCGAATATGATATTTGGTGTTATCTGTATTTGTACCCATAGTTTTTGAGGTGTGTTTTAGAAATTCTGTTTAAATAAATCATAACTACTATTTAAAGGTTTGTGAAGGTTTAGGAGCAACCTTTTGAAAATCTGTAATTCTTTATTAAAATAGTGAATTCGATCTCTACTGTTTATGTTTTTTTCCATTTTGGGTTTTCCAGATCTGTGTGTCTCTTTCTGTCGATTGATCTTTTCATTGTGTTGCTTTGATCTCTGTTCTTGTTTATCTCGATCATTCATAAAAAAATTCATATGGTCTAGATGTTCTTTGTTGTAGCTCTAACGGTCTAAAATGCTCTGTAGTATAAAACTGTTTATTTTACAACTATCCTATAAAATCAAAAAAGTATCTTAACCACATCAAAGTTTGAATATATATACATTGGACCATGAAGATCGAAATAAACAGAAATGCATATCAAATGGTTGACGTTGACATATTACATCGTTCTTAGGCAAAAAAATTCCGAGATCATTATTAGGACTAATTTTCTCTATTGTTATACTCTTCTTTTATTATCCTTTTTTGTAAAGGAAAACTATAATGTTATTTGTGTGGCTCCTGCTTCTATTAAGCTAAGCTGTCGTTAAAATGATATTGAGCAGTTGGAGAGAAAAAAGTACTTTCTTGATAATAATCATGCAACTGATGCAGTCAAGGGGTGATAGAGGTCGGAATCTTCCTCAGATATTGTCCTCCGACGATCTTACTGCTAGCAGTGCTGACCGGTTAAGATTTGAGCTGAGAGTTGAGCATGTGGATCTCAATAGGTTGTTGGTTGTTGTTGATGCCGAGTTACCTGCAAAGGAAATCCTAGGATGGGAAATCACTGTAGGACCCTCCGACGATCAAGTAAGTACCGAGGATTATTAGGGTAGAGTAGCGGCGTATTGGAATGAGTTCGAGATACCTGAATCGTCTAGAAGGAGGTGTTTATATAGAGGTCGCATTGGAGCGAGCCGATGAGAGATTCTCGCCGTTCGTTACGCTCCCGCGTTATGTTTGCATTGATAGCAGGATACATTCATTAATGGAGAGATACGCTCATTAATGGCGAAATATGCTAGCGTGGGATGCGGGACATGGAGCGACGGAGATCTCGTCATGGCGAGATATACGGAACCGCTACAGGGGTGCTCAGGCCCCGTGCTCCCCACCAAATAGGGACGCTGAGGAATCTCAGCTATACGATAGCTCGGAGACGAGAAAGAGAGCTGAGAAAGCTCAACTCTATGATTGCTCGGAGACGAGGAATTGACTGGTGGTTTGGCGAAGAGGAAACGTACTCAGAGGAGGCCCCCAAAAGTTCGAGTGTTACCTCGGAGGCGAGACACCGAGGAATGTCCCTAATGCATCATACCTATTCCAGCTCTATAGCCTCCAGGAATCTAATAGGCTTACGTGGCGATACGCCATCTGCTACGTGTCGTGATCTGAGGAATCTCCACTTACGAGTAACATCATTAGCCCCCCACTCTCATTCCGGCCTATTTATAGGTCGAATCGAGAGTGGTCTGCTCGGTCTTCTCTGTTCAGCTTGGTCCGGGGAATCTTTCGTGGCGTTTGGCGATTGTGTCTTTTTGATCCCCGAGTCGACGTGACGTATCATCGGGAAGAAAGCTGTCTGCCGGCCTCATGGTAAGGGTTAAGGATTCACGGGTTAGGTCGGGTAGGAATCTACTCGCCATGAATGGTTGCGATGGGCAGGAAGCTATCCACCGACCTCATAGAGAAGGCTTAGGATTCATAACTTATGTTGGGCAGGAAGCTACCCGCTGCAGATGGGTCGAGCAGGAAGCTGCCCGGCCGCCTCATGATGAAGGCTTTAGATCTACGGTGCTGTTGGGCAAGAAGCTACCCGCGCTGGATGGGTTGAGTAAGAAGCTATCTGACTGCCTCGTGATGAAGTCTTTGGATCCACATCTTCGTTGGGAATGAAGCTACCCATTGTGGATGGGCCGAGCAGGAAGCTACCAGCCGCCTCATGATGAGGGCTTTAGATCCATGTCTTCTTTGGACAGGAAGCTACCCACTGTAGATGGGCCGAGCATGAAGCTACCCGGTGGCCTCATGATGAGGGCTTTGAATCCATAGCGCTGTTGGGTGGGAAGCTACCCATGGTGGATGGGCCGAGCAGGAAGCTACTTGGCCAACTCGTGATGAGGGCTTTGGATCCATGGCGTCTTTGGACAGGAAGCCACCTATGGTGGATGGGCTAAGTAGGAATTTACCCAGTCACCTCGTGATGAGGGCTTTGGATCCACAGCGTTGTTGGGCAGGAAGCTACCCACTGCGGATGGGCCGAGTATGAAGTTACCCGGCGGCCCCATGATAAAGGCTTTGGATCCACGGAGCTGTTGGGCAGGAAGCTAATCGTGGTGGATGGGCCGTGCAAGAAGCTACCCGGCTGCCTCGTGATGAGGGCTTTGGATCGACGTCTTCGTTGGGCAGGAAGCTACCCCCCTGTGGATAGGCCGAGTAGGAAGCTACCTAGCGTCCTCGTGATGAGGGCTTTAGATCTACGGCGCTGTTGGGCAGGAAGTTACCCGCGGTGGTTCGGCCGAGCAGGAAGCTACCCGGCTGTCTCATGATGAGGGCTTTGGATCCACAACGTTGTTGGGCAGGAAGCTACCCGCTGTAGATGGCCGAGCAGGAAGCTGCTGTAAGTCGATGTACTACACCCCAATACTTGTGGGGAGGCGGAATTTTCAAAAACGAACTTGTTTAGTGAACGAACATCGACTAACCGCTTGAATCGAAGCTAAACGATAACTAACCAAACATATAGTTGTTCTAAACTACTATGCTTAGGGATTATACCTATCGAAACTAGTCCTTCGTCTTTACGATCTCCTTGTTCTCCTCGGCCTTCTCTAGGTAGTAGACGATCCACCCGAGAGCAAAACTCCAAGCTAAACCTCTAAACTTGAGGCAACTAATCTTCTTGGATTGCTAATCAAAGAAGATAGAATGAAATAGAGTGATGGTTATGGATTGATTAGTCTTTCTAATCCTTTGATCTCAACACATGAGGTGTAAGGATTAGGGTTTGAAGATGAGAGCTTGAGGAGAGAGAATGTGAGAATGATTATGATGAATAAGTTATGAGTATCATAACATATATGAAGCATTTTCTAATAAGAAGAAAAGAATAAAGAGTGATGAATAATCATGCTTCATAAAATATCTAGTGGTGATTCATTAGCATGAGTCATTAAGCAATAAATGTGCATTAATGAGATGAATGAATCACCACCATGACTCATATAACTCATTCAATGAATATGACACATAACCCTCCTTAGTCACCATCTTCTAGAAGCTTCTCGTACAATTACGAGAACGCCCCTCCGATCCGCAAAAATACGGAAAAACTTTAGACTGTAAAAATCTAATAACCGGATACCAGTAACTGGCTTAAACCAAAGCCGACTGGTAAAAACTGTCCGAAAGTCGTATGCGCGTAAACGCACGTATGCGTCCGAACCCTTTGTCGCAAAACCATGCAACCTCTATATCGTTTCGCCTGGAGTAGGAAACTCTCTGTGTGGGACTCTAGAGACTCGACTACTACGCTGGCAGTGGGTTTAACCACAGACCGCAAGCGGCACTAGCTGTACGTAACGGTCCCCAGGTAGTTGTCGATAAGAAGGCCGATGAGAAAACCCATCCGAACTCCTACTGAGTCTGATGTGACAATCTCCATACAGTCCGGTCCGTTCGTCCAAGACTATCGCATATCGGGCCTAGGGGGGCGGCAAGCGTCAGTCCCCTAATAGCGGTATAAGTCGTGTCGGAGGGAAGCCCATTACACCCTGAGAAACTACTGGAACCTACCAGCAAATCTCGCTTGCCCTGGCCAGGGACTTTGCGTAATGGCTCTCTGACACAGCACGATATCTACTCCCAATACCGGGAGGGACGAATCCTGTCTAACCGCTACTGCCTCCAAGTGCTCGGGACTGCACCCAACTGCTACCTGTTTGCACGACTCCTTTGAGCCGTGGTAGGGTAGCAATCTAAGAACAGTGGGACACACTCGATGCGAAGTAGCAGTGTCAAGTCTGCGGACTATGCTGTACTCATGTCACCTGGGAACTGCTCACTGACGACTGGTATCAAACCAACCAACAGTTCCCTGTGAGTCCTGTCCGGTGTACCCGTAACCTAACGAGCACCTGCATACTATCTCCAGTACGACGTACTGACGGCTGTGGGACAGACCATTTCCCCAACTGGGATGAGAAGCGTACACACCAGTCTACTCCGGAGTATCGATGCTCTGTCTCGATAATCCAACGACCAGGGACCTGAATAAGAATGTGCTTGTAGACTACCCAGCCCCCACTAGTGTGACTGCCATCACAACGCTGGTAGACAAGCAAGATCCTAAGAGCTCTATCAATACGTACACTCACATATTAAGATAGAAAAACCAAGTAGCATACTACCATGTTTAGCAAGACTGTTATATACATGTGAATATCCCAAGCTTCCATTAAGTAATATACAAACTAGTATGATACAGTAATGGCCTTCTAGGGCATAAACACTAACAATCTCCCACTTGCACTAGGGCCATGTACTGGCATATCGTAGACCGATGATCTCGAGTAGCCTCTCGAACTGAATCTGAGGTAGGGCCTTCGTGAATGGATCAGCAATGTTCTCTTCAGAAGCAACTCTCCGAACCTCGATCTCCTGACGATCAATGATCTCCCTGATCAGGTGATACCGCCTCAAGATGTGTCTGGACTTCTGATGGGACCTTGGTTCCTTCGCTAAAGCTATAGCTCCGTTGTTGTCGCAATACAGATGTATTGGATCAACTATGGTAGGAACCACCTGAAGTTCTGTTAGGAACTTCTTCATCCAGACTGCTTCTTTTGCGGCATCGCAAGCAGCTATATACTCCGCTTCCATCGTCGAGTCAGCAACGGTGTCCTTCTTGGAGCTCTTCCAGCATACCGCCCCTCCATTGAGGGTAAAGACATAACCCGACATGGACTTGGAATCGTCCTTATCACTCTGAAAGCCGGAATCAGCAAAGGCCTCCAACCTGAGGTCTTTTCCGCCGTAAACCAAGAACATCTCCTTAGTCCTCCTCAGGTACTTGAGAATGTTCTTTACTGCTATCCAGTGTTTCTCCCCTGGGTCTGACTGATACCGGCTTACCACGCTCAGTGCGTAAGCTACATCTGGTCTGGTACACAACATCACATACATTATAGAGCCTACCGCAGAAGCGTAGGGTATAATAGACATGCGTTCCCTTTCCAAATCAGTCTTGGGAGACATCTCTTTGGAGAGGGTGATTCCGTGACAAGCCGGTAGGTTACCGCGCTTAGAATCTTCCATACTGAATCTTTTCAGTACAGTGTCGATATACCTGGACTGCGAAAGTCCCAACATCCTCTTGGATCTATCACGATAGATCCGGATCCCCAGAATGTAAGAGGCATCACCCAGGTCTTTCATGGAGAACCTGTGTGACAAGAATCCTTTGACAGATTGTAGCATAGGAATGTCATTTCCTATCAATAGAATGTCATCCACGTACAAGACGAGGAATACGACACTTCTGGCCACAACTTTACTATATATGCACGGTTCATCTGGATTTTTGATAAAGTCATATTCTTTGACTGTCTCATCAAAACAGATGTTCCAACTCCGCGATGCCTGCTTTAGTCCATAAATGGACTTAAGCAGCACTCTGATTGAAACCCTCTGGCTGATCCATATAGACGCACTCTTCTAGATTTCCATTCAGAAAAGCCGTCTTTACGTCCATCTGCCAGATTTCATAATCATGGAAGGCAGCAATAGCAAGAAGGACCCGAATGGATTTGAGCATAGCCACTGGAGAAAAGGTTTCGTCATAGTCCAAACCAGGTCTTTGACGAAAACCCTTTGCAACAAGTCTAGCCTTATAGGTTTCCACCTGTCCATCTACACCAATCTTTTTTCTTGAAGATCCATTTGCATCCTATGGGTTTTACCCCATCTGGAGCAAAGTCCAAAGTCCATACTTTGTTGGTGTACATGGACTCCATTTCGGTCCGCATTGCATCTAGCCATCGTACCGAGTCGCCGCTCTGGATGGCCTGCTGGAAGTCAGTAGGTTCATCATCATCTATGATGCAATCCTCTCTATCCCCGTCTATGAGAAAACCGTAGTATCTCTCAGGCGGATGAGACGGCCTACTACTTCTGCGGAGGGGTGCGGGAATGTCCTGTTCTTCTTGAACTACCGGTTCTACCAAACTTTCAGTATTAGTTTGTGGTTCTGAAATTTCTTCCAGTTCTATCTCGCTCCCACTTGATTCCTTTTCTAAAAACTGATGTTCTAGAAAATGGGCATTACGAGAAACAAATACCTTTTGTTCCTCTGCGTAATAGAATAGATATCCCCTGGAGTTCTTTGGATATCCCACAAAACTACACTTTACTGATCGTGCCTCGAGCTTGTCCACATGCTGCTTTTTAACAAAAGATGGACATCCCCAAATCTTTATATACTGTAGATGGGGTTTCTTCCCGCTCCACATCTGATATGGAGTGGTAGGCACAGTCTTGGTAGGAACCATGTTCAAAAGATATGCCGCTGATTCTAGCGCATAACCCCAGAAAGATCGCGGTAACTCAGCATTACTCATCATGGATCGTACCATATCCAATAGGGTTCGATTCCGTCTCTCCGATACACCGTTGTGCTGTGGAGTGTATGGAGGAGTAAGCTGAAAGAGAATTCCTTTCTCTTTTAGGTAACCAAGGAACTCGGCACTCAAGTATTCACCACCTCGATCAGATCTAAGTGTCTTGATACTTTTGCCGGTTTGGTTTTCTACTTCATTCTTATACTCTTGGAATTTCTCAAAAGCCTCGGATTTATATTTCATCAGATAAATGAATCCGTATCTTGAGTAATCATCCGTGAAAGTAATGAAATAGGAAAAACCACCTCTCGCATGTGTAGACATTGGACCGCATACATCGCTGTGTATGAGTCCTAAGAGCTCGCTCGCTCTTACTCCTTGTCCAGTAAATGGAGTCTTTGTCATCTTTCCTTTGAGACAAGATTGACAAGTGTCATAAGTTTGATATTCGAACGAGTCCAAATATCCTTCTCTATGCAACTTAGTCAACCTTCTCTCATTGATGTGACCCAGTCTACAATGCCATAAGAAAGCTTTATTTAAATCTGGAGACTTTCTTTTTAGTGTGTTCTGGACATTGAAAATTTGGAGTTGGTTTAACACATATATGTCGTTATTTAGAGTACCGGACCCAATCAAACCATGATTAAGGTGGATGTTAACAACATCTCTTACAAACGTGAAATCATAACCTTTATTTGATAACAAGGAAACTGATATGATATTACACGTTAAGCTTGGTACAAAATAACAGTTATGTAAACCAAAATATGTCCACTCGTCAATCCTAGGTGATAATCCCCGACAGACGCAGCTCCCACGCTAGCTCCGTTAGCAACCCTGAGGATCATATCACCTTCCTTCAGCACTCTACGGTTTCTCAGTGCCTGCAATGAATTGCAAATATGAGATCCTGATCCGGTATCCAATACCCAGGAAGTAGAGTTGATCGACAGACAATTCTCAATTACAAACACACCTGAAGTCGAAGCCACAGCTTGCTTCGGTTCCTGGTTCTTGGCGTTCCACGCCTTGCAATCCTTCTTCCAGTGCCCTTTCCTGTGACAATGGAAGCACTCATCCTGGCCCACTACCGGTATTGCAAACTTTTTCTTTCCCTTCTTTCCCACCTTACTAACACCTCCTCTAGGTTTGGGTGCGGCCTTCTTCTTCCTTCCTTTGGCCCTAGCCTTGGACCCGGAAGAAGATGCACCGCCAACAAACATAGCGGGTGTTTCCCTTGCCTTCTGTAAGGTGCCCTCTGCACTCCTTAACATGTTCAGGAGTTCCGCAAGTTCAACTTCTTTTCCTTGAAGGTTGAAGTTGAGGATAAACTGGGCGTAAGTGGGAGGAAGGGACTGGAGAATAAGGTCTGTATACAGCTCATTATCCAAAGTCGTCCCAAGGTCTGCGAGCTGTTCAATATAGCCGATCATCTGTAGGACATGTTCACCTACCAATGACCCGACAGCCAACCTCGCTCGAAACAAGTTCTTAGAGGTCTCGTATCTTGCTATACGAGATTGCTCTCCATAAAGTTCCTTTGTATGGAGAAATATGCCATCTAGGGACATATCCTCGTGCCTCCTCTGATGTTCATTGTTCATTGAGGCAAGCACGATGCACTTGGCTCTCGCGCAATCTAAATCCCAGGTTTTGCGGATTTCCTTATCCGCATTGCTGGATTTGGGACCAGGGACAGCAGGTGCCGTAGCGGTGAGGATGTACCCCAGTTTGTCATAGGTCAAAGCCATTTTGACATTCCGCAGCCAATCTTTATAGTTTGGCCCTGTCAGTATATTTTTCTCTAAAAGTAACTTAAGTCCAGTCATTTTCAGGGTCGCTGCAATTAGGAGAGAGAGAAGAAAACTCTTTAGCATGATGCTCTTGCAAGTTTAGAGTGGTTTTTAGTTTATCTAAACTGGATGGCTCCCACTTTTTCTCGAATCCTTCCTCAAACCATAAAAGAAGAATTAGCCAGGACTATTCTCACCGTACAATACTTGCTTAACCGTTCAGCCAGGCCAGTGTCGATACTTCGAGGGAGGTTTTCCAACGCTTTCGCGAAGTTCCTTAATTAAATAACCTCTTTTCTCTGGGGGCGTAACCCCGCTGACACCTTTCTGGACACCTACTAGGTTTATAGCATTGATCATTAAGTGACGAATATCCTGATAAGTAGCATATACTCACAGTAGGATCGGGATCCAAATATCATCGTATGATAATGTTGAAGGAATCCTACCAACATTCATCAAACTCCAAATGGTATGCATCTCTTTGCAAATTTCAGTTTCTTTAGAAATTCCCGATATATATTTCTGCCCCATGCTCTTATGACCTTGGCGTTAGGTCAAAATGTCATAAGTCACATGTCAAGTTCTACCCATCATTATCTTGTCAATTTGAACCCATCCGTATATATCCTTGACGTTCGGCCAAAATGATAATACGACTGTCCCAAACTAACTCATCTACCTATGCAACAAATGAATACCCAGTAGCTACCAAACACTATGCCTTGGCGTTAGATCAAAATACATAGCTTGAATACTACTGAATACCCAGATGAAATGACGGAGGGCTACGAATGGTTTTGGCGAAACCGTGAACGTAGTGAACTTGATATAACCGAAGGAACCTGATAGCTTTTTAAAAGGAGTGGTTAAAGCTCCGCATTTAAAAATATCTGTTTTTAAAATTAACCGAGTAGTTTCTTTTAAATTGTTCCAACGATTTAAACTTTGGTTTGTTTTTCTTTGCATTATAGATAATGCGTCCCATCATTAACCTATCATTGCAGAAAACAACGAAAATACAACGTCCTCTTATGCCATCCGCATTCGCCACGGGGTCCCGTCATCACCCGTTAGGTTACTTAACTAACGACAGAGCGGGGGCTGGGCTAGCGCGGGTGTAAAACATAAGTGACATCTAAATAGCTATCATATATATAGATATTTTACATTCGTCTGACGCAATGATATACATTCCAGAACACAGATAAACAATATTGGATTTGCAAGCAATCTGTATTTCTTTTGAGCCTGCAAGAAAAGACAGATTACACAGTTGTGATGAATAGCCGTTACCCAACTCTCGATCCCTACGGGTATGGCAAACTACCCGCCCGGCAGTTTGTGTACCCCACCTTGGGTCAGTCCTAGGAGCAAAAACAGTAAAATGAAATAATACAACGGTGGCTACAACCGCAACCTGGATGTGCCCCGCAAAAATAATATTACAACAAATTACATTTACAACAAATGAATTAAACAATAACCCATTGCTAAACCCCGGCTATACACCACAACAGTCCAATACAGTTCATATGCACAAACAGATATAACCATTACAGAAATGTGCAACCCCCTGCCAACCGACATACTAGCAGTTAGGGGAGGTTTACGAACACATTTATCAATCACAGATATAATCCAACATGCAAATACTGTACAATTTCGATCGATTAAACAACATTAATATTGCTCCAAAAACTGCTCTGTAAAACTGAAACCTGAGCAAAATTAAAATATTCCAGAAAACCCCAAACACCACAGGGGACCCACACAAGAAAAACGAGTTCCTGACTCGTCAACTCGGCGGCGGAAGCGCGGCGGATCGGTGGGATCCGCCGCGGTTCCGCGGCACTGTAGACGAATCAGGAACCCAAATTTCTTGGGTGTTCTTCTGTGTTCATTTCAAGCTTTTTGAACTCACCTGAAAAATTTTTGGACTTCATTTAAATTCCGACAGAAACTTGACAATTTTAGGGTTTTCCGGCTTCGTTTTTCCGTTCGAAATTCGTACAAATTTGCAATAAAGTTATTTATTGTTTAGCGAGGCTCTGATACCACTGTAAGTCGATGTACTACACCCCAATACTTGTGGGGAGGCGGAATTTTCAAAAACGAACTTGTTTAGTGAACGAACATCGACTAACCGCTTGAATCGAAGCTAAACGATAACTAACCAAACATATAGTTGTTCTAAACTACTATGCTTAGGGATTATACCTATCGAAACTAGTCCTTCGTCTTTATGATCTCCTTGTTCTCCTCGGCCTTCTCTAGGTAGTAGACGATCCACCCGAGAGCAAAACTCCAAGCTAAACCTCTAAACTTGAGGCAACTAATCTTCTTGGATTGCTAATCAAAGAAGATAGAATGAAATAGAGTGATGGTTATGGATTGATTGGTCTTTCTAATCCTTTGATCTCAACACATGAGGTGTAAGGATTAGGGTTTGAAGATGAGAGCTTGAGGAGAGAGAATGTGAGAATGATTATGATGAATAAGTTATGAGTATCATAACATATATGAAGCATTTTCTAATAAGAAGAAAAGAATAAAGAGTGATGAATAATCATGCTTCATAAAATATCTAGTGGTGATTCATTAGCATGAGTCATTAAGCAATAAATGTGCATTAATGAGATGAACGAATCACCACCATGACTCATATAACTCATTCAATGAATATGACACATAACCCTCCTTAGTCACCATCTTCTAGAAGCTTCTCGTACAATTACGAGAACGCCCCTCCGATCCGCAAAAATACGGAAAAACTTTAGACTGTAAAAATCCAATAACCGGATACCAGTAACTGGCTTAAACCAAAGCCGACTGGTAAAAACTGTCCGAAAGTCGTACGCGCGTAAACGCACGTATGCGTCCGAACCCTTTGTCGCAAAACCATGCAACCTCTATATCGTTTTGCCTGGAGTAGGAAACTCTCTGTGTGGGACTCTAGAGACTCGACTACTACGCTGGCAGTGGGTTTAACCACAGACCGCAAGCGGCACTAGCTGTACGTAACGGTCCCCAGGTAGTTGTCGATAAGAAGGCCGATGAGGAAACCCATCCGAACTCCTACTGAGTCTGATGTGACAATCTCCATACAGTCCGGTCCGTTCGTCCAAGACTATCGCATATCGGGCCTAGGGGGGCGGCAAGCGTCAGTCCTCTAATAGCGGTATAAGTCGTGTCGGAGGGAAGCCCATTACACCCTGAGAAACTACTGGAACCTACCAGCAAATCTCGCTTGCCCTGGCCAGGGACTTTGCGTAATGGCTCTCTGACACAGCACGATATCTACTCCCAATACCGGGAGGGACGAATCCTGTCTAACCGCTACTGCCTCCAAGTGCTCGGGACTGCACCCAACTGCTACCTGTTTGCACGACTCCTTTGAGCCGTGGTAGGGTAGCAATCTAAGAACAGTGGGACACACTCGAGGCGAAGTAGCAGTGTCAAGTCTGCGGACTATGCTGTACTCATGTCACCTGGGAACTGCTCACTGACGACTGGTATCAAACCAACCAACAGTTCCCTGTGAGTCCTGTCCGGTGTACCCGTAACCTAACGAGCACCTGCATACTATCTCCAGTACGACGTACTGACGGCTGTGGGACAGACCATTTCCCCAACTGGGATGAGAAGCATACACACCAGTCTACTCTGAAGTATCGATGCTCTGTCTCGATAATCCAACGACCAGGGACCTGAATAAGGATGTGCTTGTAGACTACCCAGCCCCCACTAGTGTGACTGCCATCACAACGCTGGTAGACAAGCAAGATCCTAAGAGCTCTATCAATACGTACACTCACATATTAAGATAGAAAAACCAAGTAGCATACTACCATGTTTAGCAAGACTGTTATATACATGTGAATATCCCAAGCTTCCATTAAGTAATATACAAACTAGTATAATACAGTAATGGCCTTCTAGAGCATAAACACTAACAGCTGCCTGGCGGCCTCATGGTGAGGACTTCGGTCAGCTACCTATAGGCATATACGAGCTTTATTTAGTTGAGTGAAGGGCTAGTCTTCGCTTGACGGGAAGGAAGCTACCTGCCGGCCAGTTTAAACTCTCCTGCATTGAATGACCGGATTCGGTGGGTGTCTTTATTGCTCAGACTTGGGCCAGTCGGTGACGACCATGATCTGCCCGATCGTCAGCTCTCCGGCTTCAAGTTAGTTGGCTTTCCCCCTATCTGCTTGATATTTATCTCGCAGATATTTTTCTAAGTGACCGGAGCAGATCAGCTCCTCGATATAATCGCATAACTGTTTACAATTCTCGGTCGGGTGCCCTTGCGTCCGATGATAGGCACAATAGTGGTCGCGGAGTCGCTTGCCCGGCTTTCGTATCATCGGTGGCAGCTTAAAGAATCTTTCGCTCCTTCCCTCCTTTAGAAACTCGCCTGCGAGACATTGAGAGGCGTGTACTCGTGAAACCTCGGCATATAAGGTTTTGACTAATCAGCCTTCTTCTTATCTTCTTTCAGTTCCCTTTTCTTTTGGTCTGTCCGGTATCCTCGGGAAAGGTGAGCATTAACCTCATATTCAACATGGATTTTCCACTCGGTCCAGACCTTTACCTCGGCCAGGGTCTTAGGATGCGCCAATGCAAAAGAGTGGATCCACTCTTTATGCCTAAGACCAGACCTCAGGACGTTTATGACCGTCTCATCCCGATGCTCGGGTACCTCCAGAAGGTCATTGTAGAAACAGGCAATATAGTCTTTGAAAGACTCCTTGTCCTCGTACTTGATGGTGAACAGGTAGTCAATCGATCTCTTCTGTTGTCGGTTGCCGACGAAATGGCAGAGAAACTGCGTGGCCAATTCTTCAAAGGTCGAGGTCGAGGTCGAGTGCGGAATCAGGCTACGGAACCAGTCTCGTCCTGCTCGGATGAAGTTGGTTGGGAATGCTCGGCACTGAGCGGCGTCCGAGTTATCCCGATAGATCATGCCCGCGGTGAACGCGTCCAAGTGGTCTTTTGGGTCAGAATTCCCGTCGAAAAGAGCAATTTTGGGTGGCTTATTCTAAGAAGAGACTCGCTCTCTCAGCAGCTGCTCGGTGAAGGGCTTTGTGAGAAAGTCCGAGAAATATCTCATCGACCCCTCAGGTAGGCGAGTGGCGAGTTGCATGTCCTCGATTTTCTTCTCGAAGACGTTGAGTCGTCGCTGGTATCCCGAGGATTCTCCCTGGTCCGAGTCCCCGCTATACCCGCTTCGGGCTTGGGCGATGGAACGGCTTCTGCTTCGCTCTATCACATTCCTCAGATCCTCGGATTGGACCGTTCGTGGTTCTCCCAGGCAAGCGCCATGTGCAAAGCCCCGGTGATCAGGGTGACGTCGGTCGTTCCTGAAATCGGGTGTTCTAACTAACATTGCCTCGGAGGGTGAGGGAGTGCGGCGAGCATTGAACTGATATCTTGACGTTGAACTGTCCGTCGCCCAACGAGTCATAGAATCATTCGTCGTATGGGGGTTTTGATTGCCAGAATCGGCTCCCCAACGTTCTGTAGTGTCAGGATTGACACGAGCGAGGCTGAGAACTTGAGCGCGTCGTCCACCGTCTCATTCCCGCCACCATTATAAGGAGTAAGTGTGGCGGTTTGCTGGGCCTGGGTTGCGGTTTGCTGGGCCTGGGTGGCAGTTTGAATGCGAACGAGCGCATCCATCGTTTCTGCCAGTCGGTAGACCCGTGCTATTAGGGCTTCGACGACGTTTGGAGGTGGAGTGGAACACCCTCGCCTCCGTTGCGAAGCGAGGGATGGCTCGCGCTTGAACCTCCATTGCGATGATCGCCGGTCATTATATTTGTAACATTTCAGAAAATAACATATTATTTTTTGGAATTTAAATAAATAAAATAATAAATTTTATGAATATTATAAAGATATGGAATTAGTTTTAATGAAATGGTATAATTATATACCAATAGTTTGGAAAATATTTGGAAATTTATATGAAATATTATTTTGGAAAGTGTTTAATTTATTTTGATATTTATAAGTATTTATACAATTATTTGTATATGAGTTATTTACTAAGCTCGATTAATACTTCACTAATTATGCACTAATCTTGACATGCAACATAACATGTTGCAAAACACTTGCTACATTTGTATTTAACCATGGATTCATCTTGTTTTTTTTTTAAAAAGAATTTTTTTTGTGTTTTAAAATGGAAAGAGAAAAGATAAAAGAAAAATAATAAAAGAATTTGTGCCATGGCATGGGGAACATGGAGGTATGGCTTGTGAGAGAGAGAGGAGGTGTTATCAATGACCATAGTCTCCACTTCATTCTTCACTTCTCATCTTCATCTTCTTCTCCACTTCCTCCACCTCCCTCCATCTCACTACCACCACCAAATCATCCCCAAGATCCCATCGAAAATCACCCAAGCCTTCACAAAAAAATGTGCACAAGCACATCCTATACACCATGGATCAATCAAGTTAAGAATTGGAGCACTTTGGGCAACTCAAGAATTTTCTTGAGTTGCCAAATGAGCTAATTTCTACACCCTTAGTTTAGAATTTGAGTTTCTTGAACTCCTATAGTAGTTTAGAGTTGATAAATTGAGATTTAGTGATCTTGGAATTTTCCCAGATGAGGTTAGGAGGATATTATGGTTTGTGAAGGTGTTATTGAGGTTTAGTAGAGGCTATAGACCCCTGTAGTGCTGGTTTTGTGGATCATACCTGAGATAAAACCCTAAACCTTGAACTTTAGATTTGGTTTTTCCGATGTCGATTTTGTGGTTTTGAGGACTACAGGGAATCTGGAGCAATTTAGGATGTTTCTGAGAAAATCAAATAACTACATCGACCTAGTAGGACCACTAAAAGACCAACACAGGAAAATGAGACCCCAACTCCCCTACTTGACCAGCTACACCGGACTTTTTGAGCATCTCGCCGGCTATGGTTTAGGATAGGGTGAAGGGGTTTGGTCTGTAGCTCACACTCCATATAACTTAGCTTTTTTATTGTTAGTTTAGTCCCATTTTACCTGAGCAAAAATATGTGAGCATTTTGATGTTGATTTTGGCAATGTTTTCCGATATTTGTTAACTTGGATTTCAGTATTTATGTTTTATCACGGTCAATTGATGTTTGTACATCAACATCGAGAGTTGTTTGGCTACTCTTGCATGTGTAGACCATAGGTTCTAACCTATGTGTGTTTCGTGTGCCGTTTTGGTTTTCGTATTCAATTCGTGTTTATGATACGATGTGTTTGAACTGTAGGTACCTCCGCGTGGACTTCGGGACAACAAGAGAGAGAGCATGGCGTCATCGACTTCGGCAAGGCGAGGATAATATATGAGTAGATGTATATCTACGGGGGAAGTCGGGTGGATGGCGTATAGCACCACCGCAACCGTAGGATAGGATATTTATATATATAGTGTATGTGTGTATGTGTGCGTGCGTTGATGTAATTTTTGGATATTTAGCAAATAGGATTCTAGGAGACCGTAGGATTATAATTAACATATCCGTAGGAAGGTAACCTTAGCCCTTTTTTTCTTAGTAATGAACCTGAGGATATGTGTTGTTGCACACACGCGCGCACACACATGCACACTTGGTTTATGTGTGTATATGTGTGTGTGTATGATTATATATATATATGTATGTATGTATGTATGTATGTATGTATGTATATATATGTATATGTATATATATATCTGTGTGTGTGTGTGTGTGTGTGTGTGTGTATGTATGTATGTATCTATATGTATGTATGTATGTATGTATAAACGTGAGATGATGATACTATTTGTTAATGGATGTGAGCCGATATGATCGGACTTGATGTCGTGAGGTTGTGACATATGATCGAGTGAGACCTCGGATATGATATGAAAGATTATAACGGATCGTTGCACGATATACACAAAACATGCGATAACATGTGACTTGATATGATATTAGATTGTACGTGGCCTTAGATCCGTACCCTTAATTATGATATTGTACGATGGATGATATCGTACGAATGATGATATATATGATATTTGACCCGTACCCTCGATTTTGAGGATGTCGTACGACAGATTATACCGTATGAGATAGACATATGATGATTGATCTGCACTCTTGACTTGAGGATACTGTATGATGGATTATACCGTACGTGATGCTATGAGGCTGGATCGCCGACTACTAGACTTATCGACTCGGTTATACTTTAGTTTTCCTTTCGCATTGGACACTGTGTAGTTTAGTCCCTTAATTACTTAGGTAGATGTTAGAATAGGGTTCGAGTCATACCTATTTTTAAAACTAACGAATCGTAGGTATTTTCAAAGAGCAAACCTAGAGACGCTACAGATTTTCAAAATGATATGTCATTTCTCAAAAACACCATAGTCCCTACTTTTCTAAAAATAACGATTCGTGCTATTTTAAACACTATAACTGTATGGCTCGTATATAGCTATGTATATCTTACCTTGCTACATTTACTGTTTACTTTTCTGCTATGATCATGTTATTCTCATTGCATTGCATATATACATGTTTTGCATTAGCTGTTATGATCTCGTCTGCTATGACACATGCACTATTACCGATGATACGTATGCTGCATGTACACTTGCTTGCCGGCCCACACACATCTTCGTCGGTAATTGCCATGTCACATACATATTAGAAAACGTTACTTCATTTGTAGAACCTGCTAGCTAGTAGCTTATTCATATTGTTAGTATTCATGACATCACATGCTAGTTTTAGACTTTGCATTTTTACTTAGATATTATCTACATTCTGTATATACATTCTGGTTATGTACTAATCATGTGGCTATATGCTGGTATTCATTGTTTTCCTTATTGACTCATGATTTTGAGATTTCGGTATTTCATGAGATTTCTGGATTTGGGAACCGGGTGTGAATTTGAAAAACTTATACTCCTTTTAAAAGAAAAACGCGGTTTCCCTTGATATGATATTTCGTGTCCACCATGGGTTTTCTCGGTTCTGAGTTTTGTTTTCAAGACCCGATTCGAGGAGTGGGATGAACCGTTTGCGGGTACATGGTGGGCCCGGTAAGGTACCCCAGGGGAAGAATGGATTTTGTGGGGATGATAATGAGCCTGACAGGGGGAGCACTACCTACCGGTGATAGTTTAAGCTCGGCGGTTATTTGGAGGATACCGACCGGAGTTGCGAGATGGATATGAGGGACGATCAGAGGATGTGGCGCCTGAAAAATGAGGATTTACGTGTCGATACTGTACACGGGTTTTCATGATATTTTGAGTGTCGATATTGGACACTCGGGTTTCATCGTGTTTTTGTGTGTCGTTGCTGGACACACACATTGGTTGATATATTTACACTCATACATATATTTGTTAGTGGATGTTACACACCCTCACAACACTTGTGAAGAGGAGGAAGTGTCAAACAAAAATTTTGTAACATGCAACACCCACTTTACTCCCGGATCTTACACTAAATTGTAACTAGAAATCTATCTAGGAGTTTCTAACTACTGAGATAGGGGTTATACCTAAGTAACCGGTCCTTCGGGTCTTCTTTCCGCTGCGACTCTGAGCTCGTAGGAGCTTGGAACGATCTCGATCTCCGGTCATCTTTAGATCATAGATGATCCACCTGAGAGCTATGGATCAAGGTTTAACCTCTTCTCAAGAAGTAACTAAGAAGTCAAGCTTGCTAAGAATGACTACTTAGATGATGTAGAGATAATAAAGAGGATTAATTGATCTCTAAACCCAATGATTCACAACTCATGTGAAGGGTTTGGGTTTGAAGTTGAGGGAGGAGTGAGTTTGGAGAGAGAATGTGAAAGTTAGAATGAGAGAGCTCAAGCATGAATGAAAATGATATGGCTAAGGATTTCATTATTGAAGCATGCATTATTTTTTTCCAAAAATAATGCACCATACTTCAATAGTAAACCCAAATGAATAAAAAAATAAAACAATCCATGCTTTGAAAAATCGCCAAATTCCACATCATTTTTATTTTTCACAAAAATAAAAATCCAATATGAGGTGTCTCCTTCTAGAATGTATTCTTGTACAATTACAAGAATAACCCTCACCGTATACCGTATAAATATACCCATATTCGTATTCCGAAAAATATGAATACAATGAGATACAAATAATCCAATAATATAATACCGGTATCCGGCTTAAACCAAAGTCAACCAGCATTAACCTTTCGATCATCATTCGTGTAGCCAGTACACGAAAATGATCAAAACCCTGCCGTAACAATTTACGGCTTCCACATCTTTTGCCTGAACCAGGGAACCCTCTTTGTGGGACTCTAAAGACTCGACAGTACGCTGGCAGTGGGTTTAACCACAAGCGCATCAACGGCACTAGCTGTGCGTAACGGCTACCCAGGTACATGACAAAAAAGATGGCCGATGAGAGAACTCATCCCAACCCCAACGATCTTGTAAGCAACACTTACCGTTCAGTCCGGTCTCTTCGTCTGATATGTCACATATGAAGTCTAGGGGTGATAAACGTCAGACCCCAGTAATTTTATAAGTCATGCTGATGTGTGGCTCATAACACTTCGAGAAACTACTGATAACACTTATCAGTAAATCTCAACAACCCTGCTCAGGGATTTTGCTGTTATGGCCAATCAAGAATAGCGCGACGTCAACTCCCTATACCTAGAGAGACGAAACCCTTCTTATCGCTCACTGCCTCCATGTGACTCGGGTCTATACCCAAAATCCACCTATTTGCACGACTCTGTTGAGCCGTGGTAGGGAGGAAATCAAAGCACAGTGGGAATCACACAAGACTCTATGGCGATCTCGGGTCTACAGACTAACATGTATAAGTATTACCGGAGAACTGCTATCTGACGATAGGTATATATCACAACTAGGAGTTCTCGACAAGTCCTGTTCTGTGTACCCATTCTCCAATGAGCACCTGTGTACAATCTTTAATGTCAAACACCAATGGTTGTGGGATCAACCATCGCCCCCAGGGTCAAGAAACGTACACACTAATCTACTCTGGAATATCGATGCCCTGTCTCGATATTCCCTCGACTAGGAACTATTAAAGGATGTGCTTGGAGACTACACAAGCCCCACTGCTATGATTTACATCATAATCTTGGTAGTCAAGTTAACATCCTAAGGGCTTCACCAACATGTATATAAAACATGAAATACAACACATCACATGTTAAGATGAAGATAAACCAGATAGCATACTATCATTTCGAGCAAAGACTGTTTCTGTACATATATATCCCTGGCATCCTGTACAATACAGGCCTCTAGGGCATACATATCCAACAATCTTCCACTTGCACTAAGGCATGTAGTTGGTGCAATAAGTACCCACTGTCTACACTAGAACCAGTTGCCGGCGTACCGCATGCCCAACATCTCGAACAGTCTTTCGAACTGGACATGAGGGATGGCCTTGGTGAATGGATCTGCTGCGTTGTCTTTCGTGTCCACTCTCCGTACCTCGATCTCCTGATGATCCACTATCTCCCTGATGAGGTGATACCACCTCAAGATATGCCTAAATTTCTGATAGGACCGCTGTTCTTTTGCTAAAGCCATAGCTCCATTGTTATCGCAATACAAAGATATTGGGTTAACAATGGATGGAACCACCTGAAGTTCAGAAATGAACTTCCTCATCCAGACTGCCTCTTTTGTGGCATCATTAGCAGCAATATACTCAACTTCCATCGTGGAGTTCACGACGGTATCTTATTTTGAACTCTTCCAGCATACCGCCTCTCCATTTAGGGTAAATACAAACCCCGAGATAGATTTACTGTCATCCTTAAAGCTCTGGAAACTGGAATCGGTAAAGGCCTCCATTTGGAGATCTCCGTTACCATACACCAAGAACATTTCTTTAGTCCTTCGCAAGTACTTAAGAATGTTCTTCACAACAGTCCAGTGTTTCTCCCTAGGATTAGATTGATACATGCTTACTACACTCAATGCGTAAGCAACATCTGGGCGAGTACATAATATCGCATACATTATACATCCTACCGCCGAATCGTAGGGTATAATGCTCATGCGAGCCCTCTCCTCATCAGTCTTTGGAGACATCTCTTTGGAGAGGGTGATCCCATGACAAGAAGGTAAATTACCTTGCTTGGAATCTTCCATACTAAACCTCTTTAGTATGGTGTCAATGTATCTTTCTTGGGACAATCCCAACAATCTCTTAGATCTATCTCTATAGATCCTAATGTGCAGAATGCATGAGGCATCACCCAGGTCCTTCATGGAGAACCTCTGTGATCAGAACAGTTTGACCGATTGTAGCATAGGAATGCCGTTTCTTATCAGGAGAATGCCATCCACGTACAATACGAGGAATGTGACTGTGCTCCCTACAATATTTTTATAAATACAGGGTTCATCTACATTTTTGATAAAACCAAACTCTTTGATTGTATCATCAAAGCAGATGTTCCAACTCCGTGATGCCTGCTTTAATCCATAAATGGATTTAAGCAACCTCCATTTCTTATGGCTGCTCCCACTGTCAATGAAGCCCTCTGGCTGATCCATAAAAACGCACTCTTCTAAATCACCATTTAGAAATGTTATTTTAACATCCATCTGCCAGATTTCATAGTCGTAGTGAGCAGCAATTGCAAGGAGGATCCGAATGGATTTAAGCATTGCAACTGGTGAAAATGTTTCATCATAGTCCAATCCTGGTCTTTGACGAAATCCTTACGCTACCAGTCTAGCTTTGTAAGTCTCCGCTTGTCCATCCACACCAATCTTTCTCTTACAGATCCACTTGTACCCTATGGGTTTTACCCCAGAAGGCGCAACTTCCAAAGTCTATAATTTGTTGGTGTGCATGGACTCCATTTCGGATCGCATGGCATCCAGCCACTTCACTAAGTTACTACTCATGATAGCTTGCTGAAAACTAGTATGGTCATCATCATCCATGATGCAATCTTCTCTATCACCATCAATTAGAAAATCGTAGTATCTATCAGGTGGGTGAGAAGTCCTACTAAATCTACAGAGTGGCTGAGGCTCGTTAGGTTCTATTGAAACTTCAGGTTCAACAAAATCTTCAGTATTTGTTTGTGGCTCTGAAATTTCTTCCAGGTCTACCGCATTACCAATATTATCACTTGTGAAAAACTCATTTTCCAAAAATGTGGCATACTGAGAAATAAACACTCTTTGTTCCTCCTTGTGGTAGAAAAGATATCCATATGAATGTTTTAGATATCCCACAAATTTACACAAAACCGATCGTGTCTCGAGTTTGTCTGGATTCTGCTTTTTAACAAAAGCCGGACAACCCCATATCCTAACTCTTTTAAGAGATGGTATCTTCCCATACCATATCTCATATGGAGTGGTAGACACGGATTTGGTCGGAACCCTGTTTAATAGATATATAGCAGTCTCCAATACATGCCCCCAGAATGAAAGTGGTAACTCAGCATCACTCATCATAGAACGTACCATATCTAATAGGATACGATTTCTCCGTTCTGAGTCACCATTGTTTTGTGGTGTGTACGGAGGCGTGAGCTGAGAGAGAATCTCATTCTCTTTTAGGAAATCTAGAAACTTTGTGCTTAGGTATTCGCCATCTCGATCTGATCGAAGTTTCTTGATACTCAATCTAGTATGTTTTTCTACTTCAAGTTTATACTCCTTAAATTTTTCGAAGGCTTCGGAATTATGTTTCAACAAGAACATGTATCCGAATCTCGAGAAATCATCTGTAAAATTTATGAAGTAGGAATAACCGCTTCTAGCATGTGTAGACATTGGTCCACATACATCACTATGTATGAGGCCTAAAAGTTCGGTAGCTCTCTCTCCGTGTCCAGTAAACGGAGTTTTGGTTATTTTACCCTTGATACAAGACTGACAAGTCGCATAAGATTTATATTCAAACGGGTTTAAATATCCATCTTTATGTAGCTTGGTTAGTCTTGTTTCGTTAATATGACCAAGTCTACAATACCAAATGAAAGCTTCATTTATCTTTGAAATCTTTCTTTTGTTTGTGTGTTGTATATTGAAAACTGTGTGTTGATTCAGGACGTAGATCCCGTTATTTAATGTACCATACCCAATCAACTGTTGATTTAGATTAATGTTCATTTCATTGTCTAACAAAGATACAGATATAATATTACATAACATAGAAGGTACAAAATAACACGGGTTCAAAACCAATATACATCCATATGGTAAACCAAGGTGATACTCTCCCACTGATACAGCATGTACAGAGGAACCATTTCCGACTCGGAGAGTGTGATCACCTTTCTTTAACACTTTGCTATTTCTCGACCCCTGCACACAATTGAAAATATGAGATCCTAACCCTGTATCTAATACGCAGGAAGCAGAGTTAATTGAAAAACAATTTTTTGTTACAAACATACCTGAAGCGGAAGCATCGGCATGCTTCTTCTTCTTGAGCTCGGCGAGGTACCCAATGCAGTTTCTCTTCCAATGCCCGGTCTTGTGTCAGTAGAAGCATTCCCCTTTGCCCGATGCAGCAGCCCCTGTCTTGTCTTACCCCGTTTCCTTTTTCACTCCACCACTCGGTTTGATGGGTTTCTTCTTCTTGTTTCCCTTGGATTTCGCTTTTGGGACGGAAGAAGAAGATGGCCCAGGAACAAGAGCAGGAGTTTTCGCTACTTTTAGCGTGCTATCTGCACTCCTTAACATATTGAGAAGTTCAGGTAGTGATCTCTCCAAATTGTGCATGTTGAAGTTCACTATAAACTGAGCAAAGGCAGGGGAGAGACTGTAGAACAATATCAATATACTGTTCATTATCTATCGTCCATCCCAGGTCCTCTAGTTCTTCAATAAGACCAATCATCTTCAGCACATGGTGTCCCACATGTGTACCAGCAGACATCCTCATCTGAAACAGCTTTCTAGAGGCCTCGTAACGCAGGGTACGAGACTGCTCCCCATACAACTGCTTTGTATGGAGAAAGTTGGATTGCACATCCATCTTCTCATGTTGCTTCTGATATTCATTGTCCATCGAAGCAAGCATGAGGCATTTGGCCGTGGCACAATCTATGTCTTATGTCTTGCGGAATTCCTTATCCGCAACAGAAGAGTCAGGGCTTGGGACAGGAGGGGCTTTAGCAGTAAGGACGTATACAATCTTATCATAGGTAAGGGCAATATTTACGTTCCTCAGCCAGTATTTATAATTCGGTCCTGTGAGTTTATTTTTATCTAATAGAAGCTTAAGTCTTGTTATAGGTATCTGCCATTAGGAGAGAGAAAAAAGACACTCAGCGATTGCTTTTACATGATTAGATTGGTTATTAATCTTTTCTAATCGATGTCTCCCACTGCTTTTCATCAAATTTTCCTTCAAACCTTAAAAAGAAAATTAGCCAGGATTAATTACAATCTACAAGTTCGCTAACCGGTCAGTCAGGCCAGTGTCGGCACTTCGAGGGAGGTTCCCTGTGCTTTCACACGGACCTAATTAAAGTAAACCTCGTTTTCCCAGAGGTATAATCTCGTTGACACCTTTCTAGACACCTACTGGATTAGCTAATTGTAAAGTGTAAAACTCTCCCGGGAGTAACTTTTACTCACGGTGGGATCGGGATCCAACTATCAAATAGAAGGTATGCAATCTCATTTCAAATTTCAACTCTTGAAATTCCCGATATGGTTTTTACCCCTAGTGTCTTATGACCTTAACTATGGTCAACAAATCATAAGCACTAGTCAAGTTCTACCCACCATTTCTTGATTGATTTAGACCCACCCGTATGACCCTTAACTATGATCAACAAAGTCATACGCATGTCCTAACCGATCGCATCATATGCTTTGTAGGAAGATATCATTTAGCTACCTGCACCATGCCTTAACTATAGTCAACAAACGTGGCATGAATACTAAGTACCCTGCTTCCTAAAATGGCGGAGGGCTACGGATGGTTTTTATAAAAACCTTTACCGTTTTGAACTTGATATCATTGTAGAATCGAGTGAAAAGAGTGGTTTAAACTCCGTTTTAAAAATCGAAAAGTTTTATAGCATATTTCTAGTTTTGCTAAAGAGGTCACTCCCGGTGAAGGGATCTCGGCTCTTTCCTCATCGAATGAGGTGCTGGATATTCATCAAGGAATACCACTATGCAAAACAAAAATTAGATCAACTATCAAAACAAATCGAGTGCTTTGTAGCATTTGCTAGTTTCGCTAAAGGGGTCACTCCCAGTGAAGGGATCTCGGCCCTTTCCTCATCGAATGAGGTACTGGATGTTCATCAAGGAACACCGCTATGCAAAACTAGAGCTACCCTTTTTTTTTAAAAGTTTGATTTTAAAATATCTTTAGGTTTATTTTTCTCAACATTAATCACATTAATGTTTTCCCATCATTTACGTTTCCTAAAATCACAGAAAAGAAACGAAAATAGAACGTACGCTTATGCCATCCACATTCGCCACGTGGCCTCATCATTTACCATTAGGTTACTTAACTAACGGCAAAGCAGGGGCTGGACTAGCACAGGTGCAAAACATAAGCAGCGTTTAATATATATCATATATATATAGTCATTCGTCGCACACAGTTATAAACATTCCAGATCACAGATGAATGTATTGGATATACTAGGAATTCCATGTTTTGTTTAAGCCCTAAACGAAAGACGGATTCTACGGTCGTGATGAATAGCCAAACCCCATCCTAGACCCCCTACGAGTGCGGCAAACTACCCACCAAATTCCCGAAGCGAAGCAACCTCCCTCAATGAAATGAGTAGGCCACTCAGCACTTCGAAAATCACGTTGTTTGTGCACCCCACCTTAGGTCTATCGTAGGAGAAAAAACAGTAAAAAGAAATAATACATCGGTGGAAACAACCTCAACCCGGATGTGCCCTGCAAAATAATATTACATCGCTTTTTAAAAATTACATGAATGAAAGAAAAGAAAACACTCTTCTCACATCCTCCGGCTATTCATCCATGACAATTCAACAGATTCATTTACATATACCATCATATGATATACATATGTGCAACCCCCACTAATCGACATATAGCAATTAGTGGACGTTTCAAACACATATCAAACAAATACAGAAAACCCGATTAGCCAAATACTTAGAATTTCGATCGATGATTTAAAACCGTGTCAACACTTTCCATAATTCAGTACACAAACAACTTTTTGTAGAAACTAGATATTCCAGAAACCATATTTCAACATATAAGAACAACTGGAGAAAATCGAGTCACTCGTCCATGACTCGGTCGCGGATCGACGGCTAAACACTGAGTTTGGCCGCGGTTCCGCGGCGATCCTGGCGAGTTAGAAGCTCGTTTTTCTATAGTACTCTTAGAAAACCCTGCTTGTATTTATAAGGTCTATGAAATGATTTTTTGAACACTTTAAAAAATCGACAGCAAGCAGGGCAGAAAACATGATTTCGGGCGTAAAATCCGTCGATCAAAGTTCTAACTTTTGGCTAGCTATCTAGTTATGGTTTAGTGTAGCGTTTTGAAAATCGTTTCGGTGAAATTTCGGAAAATCGGTAAAATAAGGGGGTTTTCTGTAAAAAAGTCAAAATGCAAATATCTTATTATAAAAATTAAATATACATATTCTAGCTATGAAATTGCTAGTATTTGGTGTTTATTGAGCCACAGGTGAAATTTCAAATTTTCTGAAAAAAATTTATTTTATTATTATTTTAAGCCGTCACTAATACATTTAATTAGGGAAAATTACAAATTGGAATGAGTTGAAACAAATTTTGTGCATCATAAAACATTAAATAAAATTTTATCATGTGGTTTTTGAAACGAAATCGTTTGCCAAAACGGTTTAGAAAATATCGAAGAAAAAGGCTTTTTTTTAGTGTAAATGGATGTTTGGGGTATTGTATTTATCATTTTCTATCACCCCACACCCATACCCACACTCACACACCCCCATTTACTTCTCCCCTTGGCTGAATTCAGCAACCCCCACCTTTTTCCCCACTTGAATTTCAAAGAAAAGAAATGAAAGAAAAGAAAAGAAAATGGATAAAAGAGTTGACCTTTTGTTGACTTGGACTTTTCCCTCACCATACCTCACACCACACCCCCTCTCTCCTCTCCCCCACATGAATTTGGCCGGCCCTTCCAGCAGCAGCCCCCTCCCCCTTTTTCTCCTCTCATTCCTCTTCAAAAATGCTTTAAAATTGCCTCAAAATCCATCAAATAAATCCCAAAATCCAAATCCAACTCCTACCCATTTCTCATTAGCCATTCTAGCATGGATCTAGGGATCAAAATGGCATCTTAGGAGGCTAGATCTTGAGCTTGATCTCATCATGGGAGGTATAATCTCATGCTTTTGTTAAAATTTGTTATCTAGTTGCTTTAATCTAAGTTAACTAAGTGCTTAATTAGGTTTTGATGAGTTTAATTGCATGATTAAAGATTTCAAGTTAGGGTTTTGTTGTGGAAATGGGTTATGATAAATTGTGCATGGTTTTGTGTTGTGGATTAACATCTTAAGTTTTATAGAAAGCTAATTTAGTTGTTAATTCCAAACCATTACTTATAAAATGCCCTAATTAAGTTATTTTGCTAACTAGAGTTTTGGAAAATTGTTAAATGCTTTAGATTAAAATATAATTATGGTTTCATATCATTATTAATATTATAATGAGTGGTTTAATGACTTTGGATCATGTAAAACCAAGCTTAATTGTTAAATTGTGAATTTTGCTTTAAAAAGAGTTAAAATCGGTATTTTTGCAAACTAGTTTTTTTGAACATATATGGTTTGGTGAGATTAAATTATGGAAATGATTTATATGACTTATTTAAGATATTTAATAAGTATATTGGCCGCTACATTCATTTAAACGTTGAGTTTTGTACTAAAACGGGTAATTTTTGCTTGCTAGATTTTTGGAAAAATGGCTTCTAAAGTGAATTTGGGGTTTTTGTGAATTTTAACCTATTCTATATTTAAATTAGTATTCATAAATATGCAAATGAGTGTACTTGGGTTTTTCTCGATGGTCGGGCGTTTGCACGCCGACATCGAGGGTTTTTGGGTTGGTTTGTGAGAGCAACCATATGTTTTGACCTATATGGGATTCGTGCGTTGTTTTGGTCATGAGTCGGATTTTAATGCGATATGGTGCGTTTTGATATGTAGGTACCCCATGTGGACTTCGAGACGACAAGCAAGCGCGTGGCGACGTCGGCACCGGCGAGCGAGGACCAGGTGAGTAGATTTATATCTATGGGGAGAAGTCGAGTGGATGGCGTATAGCACCCCCGCAGTCCGTGGTGGTGTATACGGATGCGTATACACACCAACATTTATTATATGTTATTTGGGATTAATAACGATGTTAGGATGGATATTGGTGTATTGGATTACTTTAGTGTTGCGAACCCTAGGATAGTGTTGCACTACACATACACACATACATACTTGCGTACATTCCTATTTATATGTGCTCATGGGATTCTTTATAGTTATGTGTTCACATGGGTATGGGACTATGTGTTCACATACGGATTTGAGGATGATATTGGGCTTGAGCTGAGTCGATGAGATTTGTTTTGTGGTTATGATATCAGTGATATGGCAGGATTCGTACTTGAGGTACGTCCTGGGGTTATAGCGGATCTTGGGGCGGCGATACGGGTGAATAGTGTTATAAAAAAATGGTCGACATGTGATCGTGATATAAGATATGATATGCTAGAATATTGATATTAGGCCGTATCGGGCGATGTATACCCCTTGATGATGATGTGTGCTGACAATATCGGTTTGTACGAGATTGTCGATCAGTAGTCAGATCATGAGTATATTGAGGATATTAGTATTGTACTAGACATAGGTCAGTACCCTAGACTATGATCTTGGATAAAGAGGATACCTGAGGAATAGTGTGAGGAATATGATATTGACCCCTACCCAGATTTGGGGATGTCGTACGACGGATTTACGTACGAGCTATATTTTGATGATTGATCCGCACTCTTGACTTGGGATGTCTGATTATAGATATGGTATCGGATATGATATTATTGAGGCGGGATCACCGACTAATATATATACAGGTATGTATATGGATCGACTCAGATGTTAAGCGGTTTCCTTACCTGTAGTCCAGCTTGTTAGCTTAGCCCTTTTGTTTAGTTTAGTTGTTAGATTAGAGTCGATTCTTACCTATTTCAAAAACTAACGAATCGTGGATATTTTAAAAGACAGCCCTAGGGATCCTACGGATATTTCAAAAGACGTATCTTTTCATAAAAACACCGTAACCCCTATTTTCAAAACCCCATGATTCGTGTTATTTCAAAAGGCGCCATTTGTAGGACTTATATTAGATTAATGCAGATTAGTTATAGTTGCGTCTAGTTTTCAGCTTCCGCTCATTTTTGTGGTCCGCTTCGCATCGCACGCTTATTTTATGTTTCATACTCCATTATTGATATCATGCTGTTAGGACACCAGCACCATTACCGATGATGCGTATGTACCACGTACACTTAATTGCCAGCTCACACACATTTTCATCGGTAATTGCCATGTCACGTACACCTTAGAAAATATTATTGCTTGACATAGCCTGTTAGCTAATAGTTAGACATGATATTAGTGTACTTGCCTTATATGTTAGTTTAGACATTGTAGTTATTACCTGCTACTTCATGCATACTGTTATTCATTATTATGCCGCATTCATGGATTCTCATGCATATATTCACTATTTTACGTGTTATTGAGGTTTTGGATTCGGATTTCCATGAGATTTTCTGGATTTGGAGGAAAACCGCAAAAACTTATATAAACTGATCTCTCTCTTTTTAAATAAAAAGTGCGGTTTTCCCATGATGTATGAGTCGTCCACCATAAGTTTGCTGATGGATTTCGAGACCCGATTCGAGGAGACGGATGAACCGTTTCGGGTACATGGTGGACCCGGTAAGGTACCCCGGGGTAAGAAGCGCGTGATGATGACAATGTGAGCCTGGCAGGGGAGCACTACCTACCGGTGATTTTACCCGACGCGTCGGATATCCGGAGGATACCGTCGTGGTCTTTAGATGGATGGTAGGGGCCGGTCTGGACTGACGGCGTCCTAGATATTGTGATTGAGACATTGAGATTTCGAGATATTGAGGTACAGAGACTGTGATACAGAGATATCGAGATATTGGGATTACGTTTTGTGCCGATGCTAGGCACTGTTTTATGCTGATTTCATTGTGATACCTCATTTTAAAAAATACAAAGGAAATCTCACTAAATTATGAAAACAGTTCTTCATTTACATGTATTCTGTTTCCATGCATTCATACCTCATTCATATGATATATTGCTACCTGAGGCACTGACACGGGCACATGAGATTACACTCGGGTTAGATATTTACCCTAGCCTTGTTATAGGTTGCATGTTATATATATAATTAAGGATATATTATGATCTTTGACCTAAGTTGCGTTATTTATGCGATTTCTTTCCGTAGATGTTTTTCTATTTACGAGTTGGCAACTCAACCCCGTTGTGCCCCAGTTTCTTGCAGGTTTGCCGTACAGGTTTCTTTACGGCTTGCGGGCATAGTTTCCTTCGGGTGATTTGCTAGTAGGTGGGTTTACTTGTATCGTACCCCCCCCATTATATATCTTGTATATTATTATTCTGTTGTATCTAGATGTTCCATCAACCAAACATGTATTTATTTTGAGTTAGAGACCAGTGATGTTTTTCTTTCGACCTTAGAGTCGTGCGTTTTATTTCTGTGGTTTTCTTGTGGTTTTGAGTTTTTGATCCTTGCCGTTGGCGTTGTATATTATATTGCTTGTGTGGTTATGACCGTCGATTGACGAAGAGCTAGCTCCCGCTTGGGGATGCCCTTTTATTGATTTCGTATACTATTCATGTTGTATCCCGTTTGGGGGCCAGTATTTACAAAGGAGACTTTGCCAAAATTTTCAGGAAATATTTGATTTTTTTTTTAAACGCATAATTCGGCTATGCTATTAAAACTACTTGATTTAAATTGATTTTCCTTCACTCTACTACTTTTCTAGGTTTGGATTTCTGGGTTTTCGGTTTACTTAGATTACGTACGCCTCGAGACGTTTCGTAGTTTAAGTGCCGGTCATGTTCCGTACTTTCGGGTCGTGACATTTAGTTAGGCTCTAATACCATGTTAGTGGATGTTGCACACCCTCACAACACTTGTGAGGAGGCGGAAGTGTCAAACAAAAAATTTATTGCATGCAACACCCACTTTACTCCTGGATCTTACACTAAACCATAACTAGAAATCTATCTAGGAGTTTCTAACTATTGAGATAGGGGTTATACCTAAGGAACTGGTCCTTCTGGTCTTCTTTCCACTGCGACTTTGAGCTTGTAGGAAGCTTAGAACGATCTCGATCTCCGGTCACCTTTAGATCATAGATGATCTACCCGAGAGCTATGGATCAAGCTTTAACCTCTTCTCAAGAAGTAACTAAGAAGTCAAGCTTGCTAAGAATGACTACTTAGATGATGTAGAGATAATAAAGAGGATTAATTAATCTCTAAACCCAATGATTCACAACTCATGTGAAGGGTTTGGGTTTGAGGTTGAGGGAGGAGAGAGTTTGGAGAGAGAATGTGAAAGTTAGAATGAGAGAGCTCAAGCATGAATGAAAATGATATGGCTAAGGATTTCATTATTAAAGCTTGCATTATTTTTTCCCCAAAAATAATGCACCATGCTTCAATAGTAAACCCAAATGAATAAAAAATAAAACAAGCCATGCTTTGAAAAATCTCAAAATTCCGCCTCATTTTTATTTTTCACAAAAATAAAAATCCAATATGAGGTGTCTCCTTCTAGAATGTATTCTTGTACAATTACAAGAATACCCCTCACCATATACTGTATAAATATACCCGTATTCTTATTTCGAAAAATACGAATACATTGAGATACAAATAATCCAATAATATAATACCGGTATCCGGCTTAAACGAAAGACAACCAGTATTAACCTTTCGATCATCATTCGTGTAGCTAGTACACGAACATGATCGAAACCCTACCGTAACAACTTATAGCCTCCATATTTTTTGCCTGAGCCAGAGAACCCTCTGTATGGGACTCTAAAGACTCGACAGTAGGCTGGCAGTGGGTTTAACCACAAGCGCATCAGCGGCACTACCTGTGCGTAATGGCTACCCAGATACATGACGAAAAAGGTGGCCGACGAGCGAACTCATCCCAACCACAACGAGCCTGTAAGCAATACTTATCATACAGTCTGTTCTCTTTGTCTGATACGTCGCATATGAAGTCTAGGGGTGGTAAATGTCAGACCCCAGTAACTTTATAAGTCATGCTGATGTGTGGTTCATAACACTTCTAGAAACTACTGAAAACACTTATCAGTAAATCTCAACAACCCTGACCAGGGATTTTGCTGTTATGGCCAATCAAGCAGAGCGTGACGTCAACTCCCTATACCTAGAGAGACGAAACCCCTCCTATCGCTCGCTGCCTCTATATGACTCGGGACTGTACCCAAAATCCACCTGTCTGCACGAATCTGTTGAGCCGTGGTAGGGAGCAAATCAAAGTACAGTGTGTTAGTTATATGTATGCCCTAGAGACCATTACTGTACATACGATGTATATTGTAGTGGATGCTTGGACATATATAGGAAGGACTTTCTTGCTCAACATGATCGTATGCTATCTGGTTGCACTTTATCTTAACATGTACACTTATTGTCTCTCTATTATATGTTGATGAAGCCCTTAGGATGAGTACTTAACTACCAGGATTATGATGCAGATCATACTAGTAGAGAAATGGTAGTCGGTAAGTACATCCTTCAAATGTTCCTAGTCGTGGGAGTATCGAGACGGGGCATCGATATTCCAGAGTAAACTAGCATATGCGCTTCTTGACCCATATGATGGACGATAGATGATCCCACATCCATTGGTGTTTGACATCAGAGAAGGTATACGGATGCTCAGTGGAGACTGGGTACACTGAACGGACTCGCCGAGAACTCCTATATGGTATTATACATATAGTCAGATAGCAGTTCTCTTGTGACAATGGTACAGGTTAGTCTGTCGACCCAAGATCGTCATAGAGTCTTGTATGATTCCCACAGTGCTTTGATTTCCACCTTACCACGTTTAAGAGATCGTGCAAAACGGTGGTTTTTGGGTACAGTCCCGAGTCACATGGAGGCAATGAGTGATAGGAGGGGATTCGTCTCTCCCGGTATTGGGGGTTGATGTTCCGCTATGCTCGATTGGCCATAACAGGAAATCCCTGGTTAGGGTTGCTGAGATCTACTGGTAAGTGTTATCAATAGTTTCTCGAAGCGTTATGGACCTTACATCGGCATGACTTATCAAGCTATTGGGGTTTGACGTTATACCACCCCAGGCTGTGATATGCGACATATCAGACGAAGAGACCGGACTGTACGGTAGTGTTACTTGATGGATTCGCAGGAGTATGAGCAGGCTTACTTATTGATCTTCTGATCGCTCAATACCCGGGTGGCCGTTACGTTTAGCAGACCGCTTGCGACTTGTTAGTGACTGATATGGTCACCACCTACTGTCGGTGTATTGACGAGTCTTTAGAGTCCCACACAGAGGTTTCCTGGCTCAAGTGAAATGAAGTAGGAGCACATATGTGATATGTGCAGGACCGAGATTAATACGCGTATGTGATACCGTAATCTATTCTCGCGATATGTGATATCGGCCGGTTATACATGATATAGCCAGACTGTCGAATTAAGTGTTGATTCGACAAATTGATACATTTGATATTAGTCGGTTGTATGTGATATAGCCGGATTATTAAATCAAGTGTTGATTTAATAATTTAATTTATAATTATATATTTGATATATTATCTTACATTAACTAATATTAGCTCACTTAAGTTTTCTTTTTCTCACTAGTGTACACTTGGTATATATGTGATATATATTAATGTACATCTTTTGTGTCATGCTAGATGCCGCATGCTACATGGGTATATGAGACTCACACCATGCTTATAATAATGTGAGGGTTTTTTTTATTTAAAGTAAATCAAATTAGTTGGAAATTGTCACATGGTTGAAGCTTGTAGAAGCTTGTGGAACCATTGACCAAGTCCACTAATTTTGTTTTACTTGAAGATATTTATTAACCCAACCATTATTGTTTACCCATGGTTTAGTCTCTACATGAGTTAGTATATAATACTAACTCACCCATGGTTGCTATTCTCACTCATTATTCCATTCACACTTCATCTTCTTCCTCATCTCCAAAAAGCTTTCTAGCTTCATGAGGGGTGAAGAAATATAGTGAGAAAATTATTTCTAAAGTGAGCAAAATTCCTACTTCATCAACATCGTTCTCTACTAGCCATTTAGATTAGGTTATTTATTCACCAAGTTCATCACTTAGTGAAGAGTTAGCTTGAGTTAGTGTCTCCTCGACGTAGATCATTTTCGGCCTCGAAGACTTCAAGCAAGCTTGTTCATTTCACCTTGTGGAGCCTCACTAGAGTCCGGGAGATCACTACTTGGAGCGAAGGGACTACTACACGGAGCTATTGAAGTGAAGGACCGGTCTACAAAGCTTGTATTCCTTGTTCACTTAGATGTAAAGATATTTACATGCTTGTTCGTTTAATTCTTTAGTTTAGATTCTAGCGTTAGGGTTCTTTAGCACGCCAATTATTTGAAAACGGCATGATCGATGCCTCCCGAAACCCAGCGGCCACCTACGGAACCCTGCAGTGGTATCAGAGCAATGCTAGAGAATTAGGCGATATTTGTAGAATTACAAAACCGAAACAACTCCGAAACACTCGAAACTAAAACCTGGTTTCTGTCGAATTTTTTAGAGTATCTAAATTTTTTTTAAGCAATTGCAGAATGTTATATGAGATGTAACATGAACACCAAACAAAAACGAACCCATTTGGCCGGTTTTGACCCGGCGACATTTATAGAAATTCCGGCTTGGCCGGTCTGGGAATGCATGCTGGGCTTCGTTATTGCTTTGTGTTCTGGTCTCTGGGTTTTGGTATTTCAAGTGTAGCTTGTTTTTGCTAAGATTGCATGTGATGTTATCTTTCTGTAAAGGCAAATCGGAGTATTTCGTAGTTGTAATTCTAACATCATTTCGGGTTTTTTAGACGACGTTAAAAAGTTCGAACGGATATCAATAACCCATTTTTTCCTCGCTGGAAATTTTCCAAGAGTTGGATTTTTCCAAGTTTAAAATCTTCAGAAAATCATGCAGGTGTTTTCTATGGACCCTCTAGAAGAACGAAACCCTAACTCGATTCTGTGACCGTCAGAACCACCATCGAACCTTAGGGTTTGTGGTAGTTCCGCGGCGCCACAGGTGAGGCAAGGGTTGACCCTTCTACGGTTGGTCCATAGGTGTTGTGGCATGTTCTAGGTATTTTTTAAACTCAGTTCAAGTGTTGAGCTTTTTGGGAAATTTTGGGTGTTTGTTGATTCGATCGAAAAGTTTAACATCTTCTAGCTATCTGTGATAATGATACAATACTTGGAATCCACAATATTTAGTTTTATGAAAACTAACTTGAATTTTATAAATCTAGAAATCCAGTCTCACTTGATCGGTTGCCACGGAATTTTGATGTGAATCAAAAGTCTGTCGCAATTACGTAGTGTACGCGGATACTCGCCGGGTAACCTTACTAGATAGCCACGCCCCATAGCCCTGACCAAGTGACTGTAGGAGAACCCCGTCGCCAAAAGCATCCGTTTGGGTGCTCATGGCCCCGGTGTTCTGCCTTATTGCACTTCGTCGACGGTATCGGGGGTACGGTCGTCTACTAAAGTTTCCGACGAGCATTCGATCAGGTTATCGGGAATCTTGTTGAATTATCCGACTGGTTATTGGAAAGTGTTTTCAATATCGAGACTAAAATATGGGGTTTATAATTATTAGGCATGTTATGTCTAAGGAATTCATTTGGTTAGGCATAAAATCCAAAGTATGAGATACATTGGGTTTATGATGTCTAAGGTAGTTGCGGATTCCAATTGTTGTAGTTTTTCACTTTCTTTTCTGCGACCGTAAGTGTAATATGTGATGTATCGCCGGTTTCGTTGCTATATGTCAACGACAATTGGGATACGCATATTTACTTACGTTGATGGCATGTGATGTTATGTGTTGCTGTGATATGTTATATTGGATCGTCGTGTTTTGAATAGCCGGGAGTTTTTATGTAAGATAAGAGTTTTTCATTTTCATTCATGTAAAAACTTGTATGTAATATTCTTTTATTAGGGCACTTCCGGGTTGAGGATGATGTCACCATTGATGTATATTATTTACTTTTCCGTATTAGGATAGACCCAAGGAGGAGAGAACAAGTAACCGGATTCTAGAGTCTAGTGGGAGACCATCTCGAGGAGTCGAGACCGGGTCTCCTAACTCTAGAAGTGGTAAGGTTTCTTGTCACTCTCGTAGGGGTCTAGGGATGTGGGTTTGGCTATTCATCACGACCGTGGAATCCACGTTTTTTACTGGCTTAATTTAAAACACGGAATTCCTAGTATATCCAATATTTCATATGTGTTATTCTGCTGTTGATATTCTGTGATGTGATCACTTGATATGTTGAGACGAATGCTTATATTATATATATGATATATAATAAATATTGTTGCTTTCATTTCTTCTGTGATGCTTAGGAAGCATAATTGATGGGACTTCATTAATGAGATTAATGAAATAAAAGAAACCTAAAGATGTTGCAGAATCTTGTTTTAAAAACTGGTAGCTCTAGTTCTTGCTTTGCATAGAGGTATTCCTTGTAGAATATCCAGCACCTTATTCGATAAGGAAAGAGCTGAGATCCCTTCACCGGGAGTGACCTCTTTAGCAAAACTGGCAGATACTACAACCCACTCGATTTTGTCTTTTGATTGCTTCTCTAGTTCTTGCTTTGCATAGTGGTATTTGTGAAATATTCTGCACCTTATTCGATAATGAAAAAGCCGAGATCTCTTCACCAGGAGTGACCTCTTTAGCGAAACTAGCAAAATCCTCAAAAACACTCCTTTTCAAAATCACTCGATTCTACAACGATATCAAGTTCGTTACACAAAATGTTTTCTTAAAAACCTGTCGTAGCCCTCCGTCATTTCAGATAAATAGTATTTAGTATTCGTGCTACGTTTGTTGACCTCTGTCAAGGCGTAGTGTGCGGTAGCTGATTAGTGCTTATCTGCAAAGTATATGATGCGATTGGATTAGGGTAGTCGTACGACCTTGTTGACCTCTGTCAAGGGTCGTGCGGGTAGGTTTAATTCAATCATGAAATGGCGCGTTGAACTTGACTAGCGCACTATGGTTTATTGACCTCTGTCAAGGTCATAGGACGCTAGGGGTAAAATATTATTGGGAATTTCAAGTGTTGAAAATTGCAATGAGATTGTAAACCTTCTATGAGATAGTTGGATACCGATACCCACTGCGAGTAAGAGTTACTCCTGGGAGAGTTTTATACATCACAATTAGCTGATCAAGTAGGTGTCTAGAAAGGTATTAACGGGGTTACGCCCCTGGAAAAACGAGGTTTATTTTAATTAGGTCCGTGCCAAAGCACGGGGAACCTCCCTCAAAGTACCAACACTGGCCTGGGCGAAAGATTTATGAACTTGTAGGGTGTAATTAATCCCGGCTAGTCTTACCTTTTAGGGTTTGAAGGAAGATCTGATAAAAACAGTAGGAGCCATCCTGATTAGATAAAATAATAAACCAATCTGATCTTGCAAAAGAATACGCTGAGTGTTTTCTTCTCTCTCTCTCCTGGTAGCGACCGTAACATGCCTTAATAAAGATAATAATATGGATGTTTTGACCGAACCTGCTTATTATACTGAGCTGGGGAACGTTGGTTCCGCTCTATCTTATAATTGTTATAAGTCCGAGCAGGAAATAGGGGAATACCAGGATTCCCATGCCACCCATTTGAGGAATGAGTATGTTGATGCATATTTTTCGGGTGTATTCATTACCAAGAACTGTTTCTCAGTATCCTCTACGTCCTAGGTATGAGATACCGAATTAGGATCCCACATATGTAATCTGTTACATGGGCTACAGAAAGGTAGAGAACTGGGATTGGGTGATATGTCTCTAAGTGTTAGATAATGGTGCAATTGTTGCAGCCAAGTCAGTTTGCAAATATTACCTTGTATTACCAAATGGTAAATACATTGATTCCGAACAAATGTTATTAGATACCGAACCTGATATACAAAATTACATCAAATTCTTTATTGAGTTAAAGAAGGATATAATTCTGTACTGGAGGATAATGTTGTGAACATTTTCCTTAATAAAGAGTTGATTGGATCAGGCACGTTATATAATGGCATATATGTTCTAAATCAAACTACAGTTCAAAGTATATAGAACAAACACAAGAGGAGTAGTTCAGAAATGAACGAATCCATCTTGAGTCATTATATACTAGGTCATATCAATGCGACACAACTAGCTAAGTTACATAAGGATGAATATTTGAATCCGTTCGAATTCTCATCTTATGATGCTTGTCGTTCTTGTCACAAAGGTAAAATGACCGATACTCCGTTTACTGGAAACAGAGAAAGAGTTAATGAACTCTTGGGACGGATACATGATGATGTATATGGTCCTATGTGTACAAATGCCAGGGTTGGTTCTTTGTACTTCATTACATTCATCGACGATCTCTCAAGATTCGAACATGTGTTCCTGTTGAAACACGAGCCTGAAACTTTTGAGAAATTCAAAGAATGTAAGCTTGAAGATAAGAACCGGACGGGTAAGAGTATTAAAGTCCTTCGATGAGATCGAGGAGGCGAATGCTTGCTCATGGAGTTCCTAGTGTTTCTAAAAGGAGAATGTGATTCGCTCTCAACTTATTCTTTCGAGTACACCACAGCACAACGGAGTATCGGGCGGAGGTATCTCACCCTATGAGATATGGTGCGCTAGTACAGTTGAGTTACCTATTTTCTTTTGGAGTTATGCACTTGAGAAGCTGCATACCTATTGAATGGGGTTCCATCCAAATTAGTGCCTACCACTCCATATGAGATATGGAATGGGAAGAGACCATGTCTTAAACGAGTTAAGCTATGGGGTTGTCCAGCCTATGTTGAAAAACAAAATCCGGAAAAGCTCGAGGCAAGGTCAGTTCTGTAAATTTGTTGGATATCCCGAACATTTGCGAGGGTATACTTCTACCTAACTGAGGAGCAAAAGGTGTTTTGTTTCTCAGCATGCCACCTTTTTAGAAAAGGAATTTCTTATGAAGAAATTAGTGGTCATGAGGTAGAACTGGAAAGAGTTCCAACTGGACAAACTAACAGCTGATGATTTGATGAAACCAAAGGATTCAATAGTTTCCAACGAGTCTCAGCCTCTCCGCGAATCTGGTAGGGTTCCTCATCCACCTGAGAGATACTACGGTTTCCTCAGTGACGGTGGGAGCGAGGATTGCATCATGGTAGATTATGACCCAACCAGGTTCAGGTAGGCCATCACGAGTGGGGACTCTGTGAAATGGCTGGATGCTATGCGATCAAAGATGGAATCCATATACACCAACAAAGTATGACTTTGAATGTTGCACCTAAAGGGGTAAAACCCATCGGGGGCAAGTGGATCTTGAGAAGATTCTTGGTGCAGATGGAAAAGTTAAGACTTTCAAAGCTATGCTTAAGTCCATCAGGATCAATGCGCGCATCGCGGAGTTGGAACATCTGTTATGATGTGGCAGTCAAAGAGTTTGACTTCATCAAAAAGGTAGATGAACCTTATATATACAAGAAGGTTGTAGAGAGTAAGGTTGTCATCCACGTATTGTACGTAGATGACATACTCTTGATAAGAAATGGTTTCCTATGCTACACTCGGTCAAGCTCCTCTTATCACGAGAATTCTCCATGGAAGATCTGGATGATACCTACTACATCTTGTAGATTATGATCTATGGTGATAGATCTAAGTGGATGTTGGGGGTGTCCCGAATCCAGGTACATTAACACCATTCTAAAGGGGTTTAGTATGAAAGATTCTAAACGTGGTGGTTTTCCCACTTACTCATGAATCACTCTCTCCAAAAAGATGTCTCCCGAGACTGATTTGGAGAGAGCTCGCGTGCAAGGGATACCCTATGCTTCAGCACTAGGTTCTATCATGTATGCGATGTTATGTACCAGACCAGATGTAGCTAACTCATTAGGTGTAGTGATTGGGAATCAATTGGATCTTGGGAGAATCACTAGACAGCTGCGAAAGACATTCTTAAGTATTTGAGAAGCACTAAAGAAATGTTCTTGTGATTTGGTAACGGTGTACTCCAGTGGGAGTCCTTTACCAATTCATGCTTCCAGAGTGATAAGGTTGACTAAAAGTCGGTCTCGGGTTTGTCTTTACCCTCAGTGGAGGGACAGTATATTGGAAGAGTTCTAAGCTAAATACCGTGGCAAACTAGACGATAAAGGATGAATACATCGCTACCAACGATGCTGCCAAAGTAGCTGTCTGGGCATTTCTTGTTCATGAGATGAACAAAATTCCTACATTGAGCGTCCAATAACTGTTATTGTGAAAACAATGGAGTTGTGGCTTTGGCCTAGGAACATCGGTCCCATCAGCTATCCAGACATATTCTGATGACAATATCACATGATCAGGGAGATGGTTGATCTCCAAGGGATCGAGGATAGGAGAGTTGAAGTGAAGGATAACACAGCGGATCTACTCACAAAGGCCTTTCCCTAGAGAGACATCTATAGGACGTTGAGTATGAGATACTACAACAAATGACCTTAGTGCAAGTGGGAGATTGTTAGTTATATCTATGCCCTAGAGTCCATTACTGTACATACGATGTATATTGTAGTGGATGCTTGGATATATATAGAGAGGACTTTCTTGCTCGACATGATAGTATGCTATCTGGTTGCACTTTATCTTAACATGTACACTTATTGTCTCTCTATTACATGTTGATAAATCCCTTAGGATGAGTACTTGACTACCAGGATTATGATGCAGATCATACTAGTGGGGCAATGGTACTCGGTAAGTACATCCTTCAAATGTTCCTAGTCGTGGGAGTATCGAGACGGGGTATCGATATTCCAGAGTAGACTAGCGTATGCGCTTCTTGACCCATATAATGGGCGATGGATGATCCTACATCTATTGGTGTTTGACATCAGAGAAGGTATAAGGATGATTAGTGGAGACTGGGTACACTGAACGAACTCGCCGAGAACTCATAGATGATATTATACCTATCGTCAGATAGCAGTTCTCTGGTAACAATGGTACAGGTTAGTCTGTCGACTCGAGATCGTCATAGAGTCTTGTGTGATTCCCACTGTGCTTTGATTTCCACCTTACCGCGTTCAAGAGATCGTGCAAAGCGGTGGTTTTTGGGTATAGTCCCGAGTCACATGGAGGCAATGAGCGATAGGAGGGGATTCGTCTCTCCCGGTATTGGGGGTTGAAGTTGCGCTATGCTCGATTGGCCATAACAAGAAATTCCTGGCCAGGGTTGTTGAGATCTACTGGTAAGTTTTATCAGTAGTTTCTCGAACCATTATGGACCTTACATCGGCATGACTTATCAGGTTATTGAGGTCTGATGTTATACCACCCCCAGGCTGTGATATGCGACATATCAGACAAAGAGACCGGACTGTACGGTAGTGTTACTTAATGGATTCGCAGGAGTATGAGCAGGCTTGCTTGTTGATCTTCTGATCGCTCAATACCCGGGTGGCCGTTACGTTTAGCAGACCGCTTGCGGCTTTTTGGTGACTAATATGATCACCACCTACTGTCGGCGTATTGACGAGTGTTTAGAGTCCTACACAGAGGTTTCCTGGCTCAAGCGAAACGAAGTAGGAGCACATATGTGATATGTGCGGGACCGAGATTAATACGCGTATGTGATACCGTATTCTATTCTCGCGATATGTGATATCGGACAGTTATATGTGATATAGTCGGGCTGTCGAATCAAGGGTTGATTCGACAAATTGATACATTTGATATTAGTCGGTTGTATGTGATATAGCCGGATTATTAAATCAAGTGTTGATTTAATAATTTAATTTATAATTATATATTTGATATATTATCTTACATTAACTAATATTAGCTCACTTAAGTTTTCTTTTTCTCACTAGTGTACACTTGGTATATATGTGATATATATTAATGTACATCTTTTGTGTCGTGCTAGATGTCACATGCTACATGGGTGTATGAGACTCACACCATGCTTATAATAATGTGAGGGTTTTGTTTATTTAAAGAAAATCAAATTAATTGGAAATTATCACATGGTTGAAACTTGTAGAAACTTATGGAACCATTGACCAAGTCCACTAATTTTGTTTTACTTGAAGATATTTATTAACCCAACCATTATTGTTTACCCATGGTTTAGTCTCTACATGAATTAGTATATGATACTAACTCACCCATGGTTGCTATTCTCACTCATTATTCCATTCACATTTCATCTTCTTCCTCATCTCCAAAAAGCTTTCTAGCTTCATGAAAGGTGAAGAAATATAGTGAGAAAATTATTTCTAAAGTGAGCAAAATTCCTACTTCATCAACCTCTTCTCTACTAGCCATTTAGATTGGGTTGTTTCTTCACCAAGTTCATCACTTAGTGAAGAGGTAGCTTGAGTTAGTATCTTATCGACGTAGATCATCTTCGGCCTCGAAAACTTCAAGCATGCTTGTTCATTTCACCTTGTGGAGCCTCACTAGAGTCCGGGAGATCACTACTTGGAGCGAAGAGACTACTACACGGAGCTATTGAAGTGAAGGACCGGTCTACAAAGGTTGTACTCCTTGTTCACTTAGATGTAAAGATGTTTACATTCTTGTTCGTCTAATTCTCTAGTTTAGATTCTAGCGTTAGGGTTCTTTAGCGCGCCAATTTTTTGAAAACGGTATGGTCGATACCTCCCGAAACCCAGCGGCCGCCTACGGAACCTTGCACAGTGGGAATCACACAAGACTCTATGGCGATCTCGGATCTACAGAGTAACCTGTACAAGTATCACCGGAGAACTGCTATCGGACGATAGGTAGATATCACAACTAGGAGTTCTCGACGAGTCCTGCTTGGTGTACCTATTCTCCAATGAGCACCTGTGTACAATTTTTAATGTCAAACACCAATGGTTGTGGGATCAACCATCGCCCCCAGGGTCAAGAAACGTACACACTAGTCTACTCTGGAATATCGATGTCTTATCTCGATATTCCATCGACTAGGAACTGTTAAAGGGTTTTCTTGGAGACTACACAAGCCCCACTACTATGATCTACATCATAATCTTGGTAGTCAAGTTAACATCCTTAGGGCTGTTAGTTATATGTATGCCCTAGAGGCCATTACTGTACATAGGATGTATATTGTAGTGGATGCTGGGACATATATAGGGAGGACTTTCTTGCTCGACATGATAGTATGCTATCTGGTTACCCTTTACCTTAACGTGTATGCTGATTGTCTCTCTGTTACATGTTGGTAAAGCCCTTAGGATCTGTACTTGACTACCTGGACTATGATGCGGATCATACTAGTGGGGACATGGTAGTCCATAAGTACATTCTTCAATGTCCCTAGTCGTGGGTGTATCGAGACGGGGCATCGATATACCAGAGTAGACTAGCGTATACCTTCTCGACCCATACAGATGGGCGATGGATGATCCCATATCCATTGGTGTTTGACATCAGAGATCATATACGGGTGCTCAGTGGAGACTGGGTACACTGGACGGACTCGCCGAGAACTCCCAGATGGTATTATACCTCACGTCAGATGGCAGTTCTCTGGTGACACTGGTACAGAGTAGTCTGTTGACCCGAGATCCTCATAGAGTCTTGTGTGGTTCCCACTGTGCTTTGATTTCCATCTTACCACGTCCAAGAGGGCCTGCAAAACGGTGGTTTTTGGGTACAGTCCCGAGTCACATTGAGGCAATGAGCGATAGGAGGGGATTCGTCTCTCCCGGTATAGGGAGTTGATGTTGCGCTGTGTTCGATTGGCTATAACAGGAAATCCCTGGCCAGGGTTGCTGAGATTTACTGGTAAGTGTTACCAGTAGTTTCTCGAACAGTTATAGACCTCATATCGACACGACTTATCAAGCTATTGGGGTCTGACGTTTTACCACCCCTAGGCGAGATATGCGACATATCAGACGATCAGACCGGACTGTACGGTAGTGTTACTGGTCGGATTCACTGGAGTGTGAGCGGGCTTTCTCGTCGATCTTCAGATCGCTCAATACCCGGGTGGTCATTACGTTTAGCAGACCGCTTGCGGCTTGTGGGTGTTTGATATGATCATCATCTGCTGCCGGCGTATTGACGAGTCTTTAGAGTCCTACACAGAGGTTTCCTGGCTCAAGCGAAACGAAATAGGAGCGCATATGAGATATGTGCGGGACCGAGAATAATGCGTGTATGTGATACCGTATTCCATTCTCGCGATGAATGTGTCGAATGGTTGTATGCGATATAACCTAGTTATCGAATCAAGGATTGATTCGATAAATCGATACATTGGATATTAGCCGGTTATATGCGATATGACCGGATCGTTAAATCAAGTGTTGATTTAATGATTTAATGTATAATTATATATTTGATATATTACTTTGCATTAACTAATATTGGTTCACTTTAGATGGATTTTCTCACTCGGATGTGCGCATTATATATGTGATATGATTTTGTGCATTTGCTTGTATCATGTTTGATGATACATACTTTTTGGTTTGTGTAAAGATTAAACCATGGTTATTTAAATGGTTAGGGTTTTGTTTTTATATCTATTTATTCATTTATTTATTTATTTTCTTTTTGGAAAAAGAAATGAGAAGAATGGTGGCTTTTTTTGTTTGTAGTTGAAGATTCATGAACCTTTGACTTTGTCCACCATTCTTATCTCATGCTTAACCTAACCATTTGATTTAACCCTAGTTCAATCTCTACACTTTACCATGGTTTAGTCATGATAAGTTTTGATTCTTCTTTTCTTTTTCTAATTAACTTATCATAACTATTTTTTCCTTCTTCTTCTTCATTCTTCAAGTGAAGAAAGCTTGCCCCATCAATGGCAAGTGATGGAAATGAGTGAGAAATCCAATTCTAAAGTCTACCCACTTCCTATTTCTTCATCCTCTACCTCTTGCCAAGTAGTAGAGTGTGTTTCCTTCACAAGTTTCATGACTTGGTGAAGGTGGAGCTTGATTCATCGATTCCTCGACGTAGATCATCTTCGGCTTGGACATCGACGACCTAGCCCGCCCATTCTCCGACGAAGACGACGCTAGAACCCGGATTCCTTTTGGACAGCGGAGACGACTTCGTTGCGGAGCTATGGAGGTGGAGCACCGGATCTACAAAGGTTGTATTTCCGTTAAACTTTTAGTTAAGTGTTAACTAGTTAGTTTTTCGCCTAGAAATCTAGCCGACGATCTGTAGTTTAGGGTTTGTAGGCCGTAAAATTTTAATTTGGCATGATCGATGCCTTGTGAGAACTCTTTAGGGTGCCTAGGAACCCTACAGTGGTATCAGAGCCTAGCTAGAGCCTTAGGCGAAGTCCAGACGGAATTCGAAGTCCGAACGAACCCGGAACCCCAAAACAAATATGCTCTCTGTACTTTTTCCGAGAATGCAGATTTTTGTGTATTAAAAATGCCTAAAAAATTCAATAAATAATTATAAGAATTACTGTGCAAACTCAGGTGAATAATTCATCAAACAGAGCGCGGAACCGCGGCAGAAGCTCAGCTTCTGCGGCGGTTCCGCGGCTAAGTGATGACGTCATCCTCCAAGATCTGCACAGTAACTCTTATTATTTTATGTTGGATTTTCTGGGAATTTTTAATACTTATTCAAGAGTTGAATTTTCTGCAGTTGTTTTGGGGATTCGGTGTTTCGATCGGGGTATCAAATTTTGTCTATTTGGCTTTCCGGATAAATTTTAGAATATGTTAAAAAGTTCGACCGGATATAAATACCCAATTTTTCCCCTGTCGGGAAATTTCCAAGTGTTGGATTTTTCCGTAGTTTAACGACGTTCTAAGTAGTGCAAGTAACGCGATGGTCCCTCTAGAAGACAACAAACCTTAACTCGATTATGTGACCGTCTTGAACTGCCCTTTGAACCTTCGGGTTTGGGGCAGTACGGCGTGCCACATGTGAGGCGTTGGCTTGACCTTTCTACGGCTGGACCGTTGGTACTGAGGTACGAACTGAATGTTGTTAGACTAGTTTCATGTGTTGATCTGTATCGGGAAAACTTGGGTGTTAGAATGTTCGATCGGAAAGTTTAACATTTTCTATTTATCTGGAATGGGATACAATAATTGGAATTCACAATAAGTTATGAGATAACTAAATGAATGCTATAAACATAGCACTTTAGTCTCACTTGATCGGTTGCCACAGAATTTTGATGTGATCAAAAGTCCGTCGCAATCACGTAGCGTACGCGGATACTCGCCGGGTAAACTTAATAGACAGCCTCACTCCATAGCCCCGACCAAGTGACTGTAGGAGAACCCCGTCGCCGAAAGCATCCGTTCGGGTGCTCGCAGTTGCGGTGTTCCGCCTTGGTGCACTTCGTTGCCGGTATCAGGGGTGCGGCCGTCTACTGAAGTTTGCGACGAGCATTCGATCAGGATGTCGGGAATCTTGTTGAATTGCCCGACTTGATATTGAAAAGTGTTTTCAATGATGAGACTGAAATGCGGGGTTTATAATTGTTAGGCATGCGATGTCTAAGGAATTCATTTGGTCAGGCATGCGATGTCTGAGGTGGTTGCGGATTCCAACTGTTGTAGTTTTACACTTTCTTTTCTGTGACCGTAAGTGTAATATGTGATATCGCCGGTTTCGTTGCTATATGTCAACGACAATTGGGATGGACATATTTACTTACGTTGATGACATGTGATGTTATGTGTTGCTGGATATGTTATATTGGATCGTCGTGTTTGAATAGCCGGGGGTTTTTATGTGAGATGAGTGTTTTTCATTTTCATTCATGTAAAAACTTGTATGTAATATTCTTTTATTGGGGCGCTTCCAGGTTGCGGAAGTAGTCACCTCTTGTATATTATTTAGTTTTCCGCACTAGGATAGACCCAAGGAGGGGAGCACAAGTAACCGGGTTCTGGAGTCCAGTGGGAGACCAACTCGAGGAGTCGAGTCCGGGTCTCCTAACTCTAGAATTGGTAGGGTTGCTTGCCGCTCTCGTAGGGGTCTAGGGGTGTGGGTTTGGTTATTCATCACGACCGTGGAATCCGTGTTTTATACTGGCTCGTATTGAAAACACGGACGTCCTAGTATATCCAATATTTCATATGATTCTTCTGCTGCGTTATCTGTGATGTGATCATGTGATGTTCTGTGATAGATACAGTATATAGTATATATGATATATTATATAGACGTTACTTATGTTTTACACCCGCGCTAGCCCTGTCCCGCTCTGTCGTTAATTACCTAACCTAACGGTGCACGAGGGGACATCGAGGCGAATGCGGATGGCATAAGTGTACGTCGTATTTATCTGTGATGTTTAGGTACTTAAATGATGGGACTTCATTAATATGATTAATGAAATAAAAGAAACCTAAGATGTTGTAGAATCGAATTTCAAAATAAAACAGGTAGCTACAGTTCTTGCTTTGCACAGCGGTATATATGATATATCCTGCACCTTATTCGATGAGGAAAGGACCGAGATCCCTTCACCGGGAGTGACTCCTTTAGCAATAACTGGCAGATGCTACACACTCGGTTTGTCTTTTGATTGCTTTTAAGAGTTTTTGTTTTGCACAGTGATATATATGATATATCCCGCACCTCATTCCACGAGGAAAGGACCGACGATCCCTTCACCGGGAGTGACTCCTTTAGCAAAACTGGAAAAGCCTCAAAAGCACTCCATTTTAAATCATTTGATTCTACAACGATATCAAGTTCATTACGCAATAGGTTTTCAGAAAAACCTGTCGTAGCCCTCCGTCATTTCAGATAAATCCTGTTTAGTATTCGTGCTGCGTTTGTTGACCTTGTCAAGGCGCAGTGTGCGGTAGCTAACCAGTATTTATCTGCTTATGCATATGATGCAGATTGGGTTAGGGTAGTCGTGCGACCTTGTTGACCTTGTCAAGGGTCGTGCGGGTGGGTTTGATTCAATCAAGAAATGACGGGTTGAACTTGACTTGCGGTCTATGGTTTGTTGACCTTGTCAAGGTCATAGATCGTTCGGGGCAAAATATTATCGGGAATTTCAAGTGTTGAAATTTGCAATGAGATTGCATACCTTCTATGAGATAGTTGGATCCCGATACCCGCTGCGAGTAAGAGTTACTCCTGGGAGAGTTTTATACATTACAATTAGCCGATCAAGTAGGTGTCTAGAAAGGTGTTAACGAGGTTACGCCTCTGGGAAAACGAGGTTTACATTAATTAGGTTCGTGCGAAAGCACGGGGGACCTCCCTCAAAGTACCGACACTGGCCTGGCTGAAAGATTGGCGAACTTGTAGTGTGTAATTAATCCCGGCTAGTCTTTCCTTTTAGGGTTTGAAGGAAGATTTGATAAAAAGCAGTGGGAGCCATCCTGATTAGATAAAATAATAACCAATATATTCTTGACAGAGCGCACGCTGAGTGTTTTCTTCTCTCTCTCTCCTGGTAGCGACCATATCACGCCTTAATCAAGATAATAATACGGAATATTGACCGAACCCGCTTGTTATACTGAGCTGGGGAACGTTGGTCCCGCTCCAACTTATAAATGTTATAAGACAGAGCAGGAAATAGGGGAATACCAGATTTCCTATGCCGCCCAAACGAAGAGAGTGCATGTTGATGCATCATCTTCGGGTGTGTTCGTTACAAAGAACTGTTTCTCTGTATCCTCTACGTCCTGGGTATGTGATACCAGATCAGGATCCCAGATATGTAATCTGTTACATAGGGCTACAGAAAGGTAGAAAACTGAGAACGGGTGATAAGTTTCATTAGGCAGAAAACGGGGCAAGTGTTGCAGCCAAGTCTGTTGGTCACTGTCACCCTGTATTACCAATACATTGATTCTGAACGAATGTTGTTAGATACCGAACCTGATATACAAAATCATATCCATCTCTTTATTAGTAAAGAAATGATAAAATTTTGTATAGATGGATAATGTTTTGAACATTTCCTATATCAAAAGTTGATCGGTTCAGGCACGTTATCTAAAAGCGTTGATGTTCTAAATCAAACTACAGTTCTTAGTATACGGAACACACACAAGAGGAAGATTCAGAAATGAACGAATCCTTCTTGAGGCATTGTAGACTAGGTCATATCAATGCGACCCGACTGGCTAGAGTTACATTTAGATGCATATTTAAATTAGTTTGAATTTATATCTTGTGAAACTCGCCAGTCATGTCACAAAGATAAGATGACCACAGCTCTGTTTATTGGAAACAGAGAAAGAGTTAGTAAACTCTTGGGATGATACATGTTGATGTATGTAAGGTCCCCTGTCTACACATGCCAGGACAGGTTCTTTGTACTTCATTACGTTCTCTGATGATCTCTTTAGATTCAGACATATGTTCTTGTTGAAACAAAAGTCCGAACCTTTTGAGATATTCACGGAATATAAGTTAGAAGTAGAGAACCAATACGGGTATAAGTATTATGTCTTATGATGAGATCAAGGAGGAGAACACTTGAGCACGGAAATACTGGACTATTCTAAAGGAGAATGAGATTCTCTCTCAGCATTACTCCTTCGAATACACCATAGCACGATGGTATATCGGGACGGAGCAGTCACACCCTATATGATAAGGTGTGCTCTATGATGAGTACTACTGAGTTACCTATTTCCTTTTGGGAGTTATGCGCTAGAGAAGCTGCATACCTATTGAATAGGGTTCGAATCAAATCAGTTGCCTACCACTTCATATATGATATGGTATGGGAAGAGACCATGTCTTAAGTCAGTTAAGATTTGGGGTTGTCCGGCCTATGTCTAAAACCATAATCCGGACAAGTTCGAGATAAGGTCTGTTATGTAGAACTGGAATAGTTCCAGATATACAAGATACAGCAGATGATTTGGTACAACCAAAGGATTCAGTAGATACCAACGAACCTCAGCCTCTCCGCCGATCTAGTAGGGTTCCTCACCCACCTGAGAGATACTTCGGTTTCTCTATGACAGTGGGAGTGAGGATTGCATCATGAGATGATGACCCAACTAGCTTCGAGCTGGCCATCAAGAGTGGGACTCTGTAAGAATGGCTGGATGCTTAGTGATCTGAGATGGAATCCTTATACACCAACAAAGTATGGACTTTGGTTGCAATATCTGAAGGGTTAAATCCCCATCAGGGGCAAGTATATCTTGAGAAGATTACTTGGTGTAGATGGAAAAGTTGAGACTTTCAAAGCTAGACTTGTTAAAGGTTTACATCATTGACCAGGTGTGGATCATGATGAAACCTTTTCAAGGATCTATGCTTAAGTCCATCCAGATCCTACTTACCACGGCTACATACCATGACTACGATCTCTGGTGGTTGGGTGTCTTGACTGCTTTTCTAAATGATGATTTGGAAGAGAGCGTCTATAAGTACACAGCCAGAGGGCTTCGTAGACAGTGGGAGCAGCGGAAACGTGTGCAAGATGTTTTATAGGATAAAGCAGGCATCGCGGAGTTGGAACGTCTGTTTTGATGAAGTAGTCAAAGAGTTTGACATCATCAAAATGGTAGATGAACCTTGTATAAACAAAAAGGTAGTAGGGAGTATGGTGACGATCCTCGTAGAGTACGTGGATGACATACTCTTGATAAGAAAAGGGTTTCTTATGCTACGCTCGGTCAATCTCCGCTTATCACTAGGATTCTCCATATAGGATCAAAATGATACCTCCTAAATCCTGAGTTTTGGATCTATGAGATAGATTTAAATGGATGTTAGGATTCTCACTAGTTGTAGTGAGATGGTATCAATCGATCCTGGGGAGAATCGCTGGAAGGGTTCCAGGGTGATAAAGACGACTGAGTGTCAGTCACAGGCATTGTCTTAATCCTCAGTAAAGGGACGGTATGTTGGAAGAGTTCCAAGCTAGATACCGTGACATACTAGACGATAAAGGCTGGATACATCGCTACTTAAGATGCTACCATAGAGGCAGTCCGGGTGTATAATGGTTCATGAGATGAACTACGTTCCTACCATTGTGTGACAATGGAGTTGTGGCTTATGCCAAGGAACGCCCGTCCCATCAGTGATCCAGACATATTCTAAGGCAGTATCACTTGATCATGGAGATGGTTGATCTCCAAGGAGATCGAGACAAGGAGAGAAGACTCAGAGGACAACACAGCGGATCCACTCGCAAAGGCTTGTTCCCAGAGAGAGACTTTTATGGGATGGTTGAGTATGAGATACTGCAACCACTGCTACAGATGGCCCTAGTGCAAGTGGGAGATTGTTAGTTATATGTATGCCCTAGAGGCCATTACTGTACATAGGATGTATATTGTAGTGGATGCTGGGACATATATAGGGAGGACTTTCTTGCTCGACATGATAGTATGCTATCTGGTTACCCTTTACCTTAACGTGTATGCTGATTGTCTCTCTGTTACATGTTGGTAAAGCCCTTAGGATCTGTACTTGACTACCTGGACTATGATGCGGATCATACTAGTGGGGACATGGTAGTCCATAAGTACATTCTTCAATGTCCCTAGTCGTGGGTGTATCGAGACGGGGCATCGATATACCAGAGTAGACTAGCGTATACCTTCTCGACCCATACAGATGGGCGATGGATGATCCCATATCCATTGGTGTTTGACATCAGAGATCATATACGGGTGCTCAGTGGAGACTGGGTACACTGGACGGACTCGCCGAGAACTCCCAGATGGTATTATACCTCACGTCAGATGGCAGTTCTCTGGTGACACTGGTACAGAGTAGTCTGTTGACCCGAGATCCTCATAGAGTCTTGTGTGGTTCCCACTGTGCTTTGATTTCCATCTTACCACGTCCAAGAGGGCCTGCAAAACGGTGGTTTTTGGGTACAGTCCCGAGTCACATTGAGGCAATGAGCGATAGGAGGGGATTCGTCTCTCCCGGTATAGGGAGTTGATGTTGCGCTGTGTTCGATTGGCTATAACAGGAAATCCCTGGCCAGGGTTGCTGAGATTTACTGGTAAGTGTTACCAGTAGTTTCTCGAACAGTTATAGACCTCATATCGACACGACTTATCAAGCTATTGGGGTCTGACGTTTTACCACCCCTAGGCGAGATATGCGACATATCAGACGATCAGACCGGACTGTACGGTAGTGTTACTGGTCGGATTCACAGGAGTGTGAGCGGGCTTGCTCGTCGATCTTCAGATCGCTCAATACCCGGGTGGCCGTTACGTTTAGCAGACCGCTTGCGGCTTGTGGGTGTTTGATATGATCATCATCTGCTGCCGGCGTATTGACGAGTCTTTAGAGTCCTACACAGAGGTTTCCTGGCTCAAGCGAAACGAAATAGGAGCGCATATGAGATATGTGCGGGACCGAGAATAATGCGTGTATGTGATACCGTATTCCATTCTCGCGATGAATGTGTCGAATGGTTGTATGCGATATAACCTAGTTATTGAATCAAGGATTGATTCGATAAATCGATACATTGGATATTAGCCGGTTATATGCGATATGACCGGATCGTTAAATCAAGTGTTGATTTAATGATTTAATGTATAATTATATATTTGATATATTACTTTGCATTAACTAATATTGGTTCACTTTAGATGGATTTTCTCACTCGGATGTGCGCATTATATATGTGATATGATTTTGTGCATTTGCTTGTATCATGTTTGATGATACATACTTTTTGGTTTGTGTAAAGATTAAACCATGGTTATTTAAATGGTTAGGGTTTTGTTTTTATATCTATTTATTCATTTATTTATTTATTTTCTTTTTGGAAAAAGAAATGAGAAGAATGGTGGCTTTCTTTGTTTGTAGTTGAAGATTCATGAACCTTTGACTTTGTCCACCATTCTTATCTCATGCTTAACCTAACCATTTGATTTAACCCTAGTTCAATCTCTACACTTTACCATGGTTTAGTCATGATAAGTTTTGTTTCTTCTTTTCTTTTTCTAATTAACTTATCATAACTATTTTTTCCTTCTTCTTCTTCATTCTTCAAGTGAAGAAAGCTTGCCCCATCAATGGCAAGTGATGGAAATGAGTGAGAAATCCAATTCTAAAGTCTACCCACTTCCTATTTCTTCATCCTCTACCTCTTGCCAAGTAGTAGAGTGTGTTTCCTTCACAAGTTTCATGACTTGGTGAAGGTGGAGCTTGATTCATCGATTCCTCGACGTAGATCATCTTCGGCTTGGACATCGACGACCTAGCCCGCCCATTCTCCGACGAAGACGATGAAAGAGCCTGGATTCCTTTTGGACAGCGGAGACGACTTCGTTGCGGAGCTATGAAGGTGGAGCACCGGATCTACAAAGGTTGTATTTCCGTTAAACTTTTAGTTAAGTGTTAACTAGTTAGTTTTTCGCCTAGAAATCTAGCCGACGATCCGTAGTTTAGGGTTTGTAGGCACCGTAAAATTTTAATTTGGCATGATCGATGCCTTGTGAGAACTCTTTAGGATGCCTAGGAACCCTACAAGGGCTTCACTAACATGTATATAAGATATGAATTACAACACATCATATGTTAAGATGAAGATAAACCAGATAGCATACTATCATTTCGAGCAAAGATAGTTTCTGTATATATATATCCCTAGCATCCTATACAACACAGGCCTCTAGGGCATACATATCCAACAATATTTACATATGTCATGGTATTGCATTATGACTCTGACATTTACTTGAGTATTGTTATATATGCATATATTATTATCCTTGCTACCACTCAATATCTTTATATACTATTATTGCACTGTATGAGCTAGAAGATCGTCATACATGCGATTTCTTCTTGATGATGTCTTCTACTCACGAGTTGGCAACTCACCCCCATTATGCCACAGTTTTCTTGCAGGTTCGATCGCATAGATTCCGTTGCGGCTCGCTGGCACACTGCCTTCTTCAGGGTAATTGCATTGTAGATGGGATACATTTGCATCGTGACCACCATTATATATATTTGTATATTTATTCAGTTGTATCTAGTTAAACCTCCATCAACCATACTATGTATATTAGTAGACTTAGAAACCACAGTTTGTATATTTTTCGGTCTTAGAGTTACGGTTATGTATTATTCTTTATTCCCGGTTTACTTGATGATGCCTTTTTTCTTTATTTTCTTTCCGAGTTTTGATCCTTGCCTTCGGCGTTGTATATTTATATTACTTGCGTGGTTGTTTCCGTCAGTTGGCGAAGAGCTAGCTCCCGCTTAGGGATGCCTTTTATTATATTACTTGTACCGTTTTCAGGTTAAAAATTTCAAAGGAGGTACTGGCCAAATTTAGTATGACAAAAAGGTTTTTTTTTTTGTTAGATACAAATATAGTGTTTTTCATATACTACTACTACATATGTATATAAAGAATAAACTTGATCTCAGTAAACCTTATTTCAAAACTTCACCTCCACTTTTTTCCCTAAAAAGGTTTAGATTTCTGGGTTTTTGGCTTACTTAAATTAGGTGGGGTCCTCTAGACTTCATATGATTCAAGTGCCAGTCACGTACAGTTTCCGGATCATAACAATATTGAAGACGGAAGATCAACTTTTGTGGTGGAAAAGTCTTTCGTTTTCCACAGATAGCACCAACTGATGGATGTCGGAATCTTCCTCAAATGTTATCTTCCGTCGATCTTGTTGTCAGCGGTGCTGAACGGTTGAGATTTGAGGTGAGGGTTGAGCGTGTGGATCTCAATGGGATGTTGGTTATTGTTGACGCTGAGCTACCTACAAAGAAAGTCCTGGGGTGGAAACTACCGTAGGACCCTCCGATGGTCAAATAAGTATCGAGGAATATTAGGGCATAATAGTGGCGTATTGGAATGAGTTCGAGATACCTGAATCGTCTGGAGGAAGGGTTTATATTGGGGTCGCATTGGAATGAGCCGATGCGAAATTCTTACCATCCGTTACGCCCCCGCGTTACGTTTGCGTTGATGGCGGGATACGCCCATTAATGACGACATACGCTCATTAATGGCTAAATACGCTAGTGTGGGATGCAAGACGTGGAGCGGCAGAGATCTCATCCTGGTGAGATACACGGAACCGCTACGGAGACGCTCGGACCCCGTGCTTCCGGCCAATAGGGACGCTGAGGAATCTCAGCTATACGATAGCTCGGAGACGAGCAAAGGAGTTAAGGAAGCTCAACTCTATGATTGCTCGAAGATAAGCAATTGGCGGGTGGTTAGGCGAAGAGAAAACGTACTCATAGGAGGCCCCAAAAGGTCAGGTGTTACCTCAGTGGCGAGGCACCGAGAAATGTCTCCAATGCATCATACATATTCCAGCTCCATAGCCCCTGGGAATCTAATGGGTTTACGTGGACGAAACGCCACCTGCTGCATGTCGTGATCTGAGGAATCTCCATTTACGAGTATCATCAAGGGGGTTCTAAAGATTATATATGATAAATTCTAAAAACATTCAATTTGATCTTTCATGTTTGCTATTTTAATAAAACGTTTCCTTTTTGTTTTTGGTAAAATTTTAACATTTTTCTCTTTTCTTCTTTAGTCTTTGATTAAATTTGACCGAGTTCCCACAAAATTAAAGACTAGGCAGGTCCCTTTAAAATCTTTATATGGCTAATCATGTCATCCTTTAATTGGCATAGCTGGCACAACTGTGTGTGAGGTCAGCCTCAATAAATATCATTAGTAATTCTTTGCCTACAACTGTTACCCTGCATCCGCCAAGTCGACAAACATCATAGTTCAATATGGTGTATCAACATCGTTGCAGCAGCAGAAACAACAACTGAGCGTTTTATCCCAAGCATATGGCGTAAGCTAATTGAACCAACATGAGAATCACGCCGGGTCCAGCACATGAATCCTCCGCCTCCACTCACTCCTATCGAACAATATACTTTCATTAAGGCTTTTGGCAACCATATCGTTTCGTATCACCTCCATCCATGTTTTCTTCGGTCTCCCTTTTGCCCTTTTGCCATTGCCCATATCGAGAGTATCTTTTCGTCTAACCGGTGCTTATATAGGTCTGCGTCGCACACGACCAAACCATCTTAGCCGGTTTTCCCGCATATTCTCCTCCACATGTGCTACACCAATTTATCATCAACATCATTAATATTGAATATTTGCATTATAGTGGCATATGAGTTATGCCAGTGAATTTATCATTATATATCGGTAGATACCGGAATTCTTCAAATACCCGGATGTTTTCCGCAACTAAATCACACTTACCGCCTTTAACTATCTTCGATTTTCCCTATAATGTCTTATCACAGTCCATCCTAGCCTACACATAGCAGTAGCTATAAAAACACCAAACAGGCCCAAACCTTCGACACAACACCAAGCACAAACTTGCCAAAACAATGAAAGAACCCTCACTCCTCCTGGCTCTCCTAGCCTTAACCCTAGCCCTCCACAGTCTCCTCCACTTCTCTCTCACGAAGAACCCATCCCTCCTCCTCCCCCTCCTCCTCCTTCTATGGTGCACATCCATCTCTATCCTCTCCTACCTTTCCTCCCGCCCCTGCCCACGTCCCGTGCTCCTCCTCGACTACTCCTGCTACAGCCCCGGCTCCGACCGCCGCTGCAGCCTCGAGCTCTGCGAGTACTTCGGCAACCACTCCCGACGCTTCTCCGACACCAGCGCCGACTTCATGCGGTAACCTAAAACTTCTTGTATTATATCATGTTGCAATATTCTTTTTGTTGCTTCTTTCGATTCCCATCAACATCAATTTTATTCTGACATGGTTTTAGAATATAAAAATAAATCTCTCATCTTGCAACTTTTGCGGTATTGAAAGAAACCAAGCAAGGGATGAGCGCAAACTAAGAAAGCTGATCGTTCACTTCGTTCACTTGCCTCTCTGTTCCGCATCGCTTCACTCGTTGAACTGACAGTGGTAATTAATATATTATACCATAGAAACACAAGTTCAAATCCAACAGTATGCCAAAAAGCCGGGTTTCGACTCAGGATGGTAAATGGGTCGGACGGCCCATGGCCCGGTTTTTGGCCCGGCCCGAGCGCCACATGACTGGCCCAGGCTGGCTCGGCGGAGGTGCCTGGTATAGGGCTGGCCAGGTCAGGCTTGCTTCTTGTGGCCCAACAGGCCCGTCCCAGGCCCTATCAGGCCTAGGACTCCCTAAGGAAATCTGGCCGGCTTAATTGTGGTCAAACCGGGCTTGGCCCGGCCTTAGGGCCAGGCCAGCAATTTTGCCATCCCGAAACTTTCATACCTTAAGGAGGACGCTCAAGTGGAGATATTAGAATATGAAAACTATAAATTAATTGTTATAATTACTAGAATTTTATCCCACTTGTGTGCAAAATCCTAAGAATACAAGCCCCAAAGTACACTTGGTAACAACTCTCAGTAATTAATCTTTAATCAGAAGCATGGAACTCTGACTTTTCTAATCTTACAAAACTTTTTACTGTTGTATTGGTTAAATAATAGCATTAGATCGAATAACTGGAGAAGGTCAATGGAGAACAGCTAATTAGTTTAGGATATTTATACCCAGGAAAAAAATCATTAAGGTATAAAAAAGCAAAATTGATGAAACTTTTGGTATGGTCGCACCAAATTTGAGTGAGGAAATCTGAAATATTACTACAATTTTATTATTGTAAGGATCATTATATCCCTATGTTTTATCCAATGTTTTTCCATAACAGCCTTATATATGGAAAATCTGGACTCGGAGACGAGACCTATGGCCCTCCCTTCATCTTTCAAGATGACTATGACGCCAAGTTTCACTGCGCCATGATCGAGGCCGAGGAGGGCCTGTTTGGCTCTGTGGCCGCGCTCTTAGCCAAGACATCAGTGGAGCCGAAAATGATTACGCATTTGATTGTTGGGTGCAGCATGTTTGCGCCGTCGCCTTCGATGGCTTCCATGGTCGTGAATCGGTTTGGGCTCGATGAGTCGGTGAAAGCATACAATCTGTCAGGGATGGGGTGTAGTAGTGGAACCTTGTCTTTCGATCTCGCCGCACGGTTGCTTAGGGAGAAGGTCAACGGATACGTGTTGATCGTTGTTACTGAGAGTACCAGCCTGAACTGGTATATAGCAGCTTAATTAAGCTTTTCCGTCAAAGTTTTTCACTTAAGCTAATATATGATAGCTGAATAATTAATTTGAAAGGTACTTCGGCGACAACCGCCATATGCTGGTCCCCAACTGCATCTTCCGTGCCGGCACCGCTGCCGCGCTCGTCACGAATGACCCCACGGCCCGTGACCGTGCGAAGATGGAGCTCGTCCGCACCCTTCGCACCCACCATGGAAATGAAGACGCCTCCTACACAGTCGCCATGCAGCAGGAAGACGAGGAAGGCCACATAGGCGTCTTCCTCAGCCTCGAACTCGTCCGAGTTGCCGGCTCCGCTCTCAAGAATCACATCTCCACCCTTGCCCCATGTGTCCTGCCCGTGTCTGAGCTCCTCAAATATGCCTACAACGTCAGTAAAGATTTTGTGAAATCTTTCCTAGCAGGCCATAAGAACGCCGTCCATGGTGCTGGTATATATATATATATATATATAAATATATGCTCTGATACCACTGTTATACCTACTTAATTAAGCATGACCCACTCTCACAATCAGAACTCAAATCGATTTAATCTTTCTCAACTAACTATTTAAATTGATAACTTAATTTGACCGAATATATCAAAAATATTAATAGAACTAATCGAAATTAAAGAATTGGGTTGTATTTCCTAACAGGTGGGGCCCACGTGCCGGATTTCACGAAAGCTTTCGAGCACATGTGTATCCATGCGGGAGGTAAGGCAGTGATCAATTCCATTGGGAGGATCATGAAGTTCGATGAGGAGGTGGTGGAGCCTGCAAGAATGACTTTGCATAGGTTTGGAAACACATCGAGTAGCTTGGTGTTTTATGAGTTGGCTTATTTTGAGGCTAAGAAGAGGATCAAGGAAGGGGACAGGGTTTGGATGCTAGCCTTTGGGACTGGGTTCAAGGCATCTAGCGTCGTTTGGAGAGCTTTGAGGGATTCTTGGATGGATTCCGATAATCCTTGGAGTGAGTGCATCCATAGGTACCCAGTTTATAAGAAGCCAGTAGTATACAAGGCAAAATAATTTATCTGTTCGTATATATGCATGCCTATTCATGATTTTGACTCGGTAACGATTGCGCTATGTGATTTAATTTCTGTGCTACAATGTATGCTTATGAGTCAATGGTACCAGATCAGTAAGCATGCACACGATGTATGCTTCAGTTTGATTAGGAAGTCGGGAGCTTGTTTATGGCATTATTGAAGAAGGTATAATAAAATAATATTTTATCTACTCACTTATGCATGTTTACTTACATTAAAAATGACCCGATCATGATTGCGATGCTTTATATATAACAAGCAATTTCATAAGTCAAGATGGTAAGCATACATAAAAATTTTTCAGTTTGGATTTCCTTTTTCTTTTTTTTTCTATTCTATATTTTTTTTAAGGCAAAAGCAGAACCCATTCAGGATCTGTCTCACTCAATTGTTATGTTGTGGAGAATCTTCCTAAATATTATGATGCATCTGAATTAAGTTAGTTGGAATTGAATGTAACGATTTATGTTAATCTCTATATAAATTCTAAGTTATCTCTAAAAGCATATATATATATATATATAGATATATAGATATATTAATTGGATTTTGTGAAGATCACGTCCAGAATCTTGACCCCATACAACTGGAATGTAGCATAGTGGGACAAGTTTTTGCGGCCCTAATATTTCTATCCCTGTGTTACATCCGAAAAGCTATATAAATTTCTCATCACATACTCGTAATAGTATTGTTTGATATGCCGACCCCGTAGCAGCAGCTTTGATCATTCTATGGACGTGATGGAGCAGCAATCTTGCTATCGGGCAGAGTTTGGAGAGTGAAAAAACCCCTCAATCTTATTAAGAATACAAAAAGAAGAAAAAAATAACTTTATAAGAAACTAGAACAAATAGGATGCAGGAAAAAAATCTCGATTTTATTAAAATTATGAAAAAAAATTATACAAAAATACAATGCCCATGATGATCGCGGTAGGATTGGCATGGTGGTCTGTAACAGTTGAGATTATTATAGCCGGTAATGCCCGTGAGGGATAGATCTTCATCATTATTGTTCCCTTCACATCCATGGATCATGGCAGTGAGCATCTTTCCTTGATCCCCTTACGGGTTGTTTTGATGTTGATGGCTCGCTGGGTGTGGTCTTTGATAAGATTGTCATTGACTTCGTCGACTGAATTGGATCAGGAAGAGTCAACGCTCATATAGCAATTTGCATGGTGGTGATAAGGGGTAGATATCACTCAACGAACAAAGGAGATTAGCTATCATGCTATTAGACGACAGATAAGCGCTAAATCAACTAAAAAACAGCGAAAAATCAAATCAATTTTCTTAAAATTAGGAAAACTTCATTTAAAAAAAGTACAACATTGTTTATCAGTTAGGCATGCAAACATAGGCAACTGAATATCTAACCAATTATAAAATTTTGCTAACTAAATTTCTTAATAAAATAAATATAATTAAATCATAAAAATATTTAAAATTAATCGGTTACACTTAAAATAAAATCTAATCTTTAATATAAATTTTCTCCATCATCATACTTCTAAATTATACTAATATTTTTAAAGGCAATTTCTTAGATTTTTATTACAGATATATCTTATAGGGTCAAAAAATATATTGTTCAATAAATTATATTTATTTTTAAAGTATATATTCCAGTAATATAGCTGTCGATATACTCTTATATACCGGTACCGGTCATAATACGATCGGTACCTATAATAAGAATTAACTATTGCAGTTTTCATTAGACCATCTTGAAGTTACTTATTGCAGTGAGCTACATTAATAAAGACCTAATATAAAGGCATTTTAGTGAAAAAAGGCTTTAAATTAAAACCAAAGGTTAAGTGAGTTAAACCTAAGCTTAATTAAGCTAGTAATCTGAAATAAAAAAAACGCAGTTAATCTATTTAAGTGTAACATATCCTGTTCCGCACAGTACATCTCTCTCCACCATTTCACTACTACAATAAGAGATTGCCCCTATGGATAAAGGTTTCCGTAGGGGCAATAAAATGACGCCCCTACGGATTACTCCGTAGGTCCACTTGGTTGTCCCTACGGTGCCATACGAATTAATTAAAAAATATTAAAACGTAATTTGTTATTTGGCTCTACGGAGCCGCTAAAGAAGGACCTACGGTTAAATCCGTAGGGGCATATTAATAAAAAAATAAAACACAGAAAAGTCCTCGATCGTTCCCAAAAATTCCTTGCTCTCACTCTCCTGCGCGCGTCTCGTCGCTCTCACTCTCCCGCGCGCGCTTCGTCGTCTCCAACATCACCGTCGACTTCCTCGTCGCCACCGCCTGCGACTCGTCGCCGATTGCGTCGTCGACCATCTCCGATCTCCTCCATCGCCGGCCATCTCCGGTCTCCTCCACCGCCGGCCTAGCTACAGATTAGTAAATTTCATATTTGTACTTCTAATTATGCTTTTATTTCTGTTTTTGTTGATTATTGGGTTGCTACTTAGGCTAGGGTTAGGGTTCAGGGTTCGGTTAGGATGAGGGTTAGGGTTAGGGTTCAGTTTAGGGTAGGGTTAGGGTTCGGTTCGGTTAGGGTTAGGGTTAATTGGTTGGGGTTAGGGTTCGGTTCGGTTAGGGTTAGGGTTAATTAGTTGGGGTTAGGGTTAGGGTAAGACTTGGGCTAGGGTTCGGGTTCGGTGTATGGTTAAGGTTAGGGTTAGGGTTTAGGGTTGGGCTTTGGTTCAGGTTTAAGATTAGAGACTAGGGTTAATTTGGGTTAATTAGAGGCTAGGGTTAATTTGAGTTAATTAGTGATAATTTGAAAGGGTTAGGGTGTTGATTAAGGTTAATTTGCGTAAATTGGGTTAAGTTTGGGTTGATTAGGGTTAATTTGGTTAATTTGGGTAAATTGGGTTAAGTTTGGGTTGATTAGGGTTAATTAGATTAATTTGGGTAAATTAGGGATAATTTATGTTAGGGTAACGATTATGATTAATTGTGGTTAATTAGGTTAATTAGGGTTATTTAGGGTTAGGGTTTAGGGTGCACTAGTTTATTCAGTAGGATACTCGATAAGTCCAAAGTTCGGCTTAAGGGATCCCTGCCCCCGCCTATGGGATGATGCTGCGCAAAGACTTTGGATGAATTAATGCGAATGGGTGTAAGCCTCGTTGCTTACCGTAAACGCATGAAAATTTTACGCTAAACTAAAAACTTCGAACCCTTAATAACGAAACGTAAACGTAAAACCTATTCAAGTTAAATGTTCAAGTTAAAATCAATATATGATACTCGATGATAATATGAAACTTTCAAATTCTCATCGAACTGATATATGAAAATCAAAGCGCGACTTAGTCCCCATTTATCGGTTAACATACGTTCGATATTTGTCGTGACATAGAACTATACGGAGTGTCACGGCCTAAAAATATTGCTCGTGACTGGCACTTGAATCATATGAAGTATATAGGACCCCATCTAATTCAAGTAAGCCGAAACCCAGAAATTTAAATCTTTTTAAAGAAATAAAAGAGGTGAAGTTTGAAATAAGGTATAATGAAAACAAACGTTTTATTAAATGCATAGAAAAGGGAACACGAAAAATGTAAGTTTTAGAAAAAAACATGTTTCGTCTTTTAAAAATTTGGGCAGCACCTCCTTTGTATATTTTGATCCAAAACCACAATACATAATAATAATAAAGGCATCCCCAAGCGGGAGCTAGCTCTTCACCAATCGGCGGATGCACAACCACGCAAATCATAAATATAAGTATGCGACGCCCAACGGCGAAGATTAACACAAAAGATAATGAATAAAGGAAGACATCAACCCAAAAAGCGAATATAAAACCCATCGCTCAAATCTCGCAACTACAAGTCTTACTAAGTCTTACTTTTTATACAAATACTAGTTTTGATTAATGGAATTGACTAGATACAACAGGAAATATAAATACAAGAGTGGGCACGATACAAATGTCCCACCTACCAAAGTAAATCACCCAAATGCAAGCTGTGCGCCAACGATGCCACTACCGATCCATGCGGTCAACCTACAATAATTGTGGCACAACGGGGGTGAGTTGCCTGTAAGTCCATATCACACACCCCTCGAGGCGGGGAGGCGGAATATATGAAAAACAATTATCAAAGTTTCATAACACGGACTTGAGCACACAGATCGTATCTAAACCATTACTAGCAAACTACGAAAGCTTTAACTACTCTGATTCGAAGTTATACCTCACGTTACTTGTCCTTCGGGTCTTCATCGCTGTCCTCCACTCCTCGTAGGCTCTTTGGAACGTCAGCACCTCAACGGCCTCCTCGAATCAAAGACGATCCACCCGAGAGCTGCTACTCCAAGCTTGACCTCTAACTTGAGGTAACTAGGTTACTCAAAATGCTAATCTAAGCAACTTAGGGGATATAGAGTAGGATTGTGGATTAACAAGTCTTGCTAACCCTTAATCTCAACACATGAGAGGTTAGGGTTAGGGTTTAAAGAGAGAGAGCTTGAGGAGAGAGAAGGTGAGAATGAGAATCCTTTTGGATAAATGATATCATTTGTGTATATATGAAACATATCATATATATTAAATGAATAACAAATAATGATATATCATCATGTTTCATTAATACACTAAGTGATTCATCACATGAGTCGTATGAATCATAAATGAATCATTAACTCCATGGATGATTCACTCTCATGACTCATTAATCCAATAAATGCAAATGCCACCTTACCCTCCAAGTCATCATCCTTCAAGAAGCTTCCCGACAAATTACGAGAACGCCCCTCCTATCCGTGAAAATACGGAAAAGCTTTAGACTGTATAAATCCAATAATCCGATACTAGAATCTGGCTTAAACCAAAGCCGACTAGTAAAAACTGTCCGAATATCGTACGTGCGTAAAAACACGTATGCGTCCGAACCCTGTCGTAAAACCATACGACCTCTATATCGTTTCGCCCGAAGCAGGGAAACTCTATCTGTGGGACTCTAAAGACTCGACACTACGCTGGCAGTAGGTTTAACCACAAACCGCAAGCGGCACTAGCTGTACGTAACGGTCCCCAGGTAGATGTCGATAAGAAGGCCGATGAGGAAACCCATCCGAACTCCTACTGAGCCTGCTGTGACAATCTCAGTACAGTCCGGTCTGTTCGTCTAGGATTATCACATATCGGGCCTAGGGGGCGGCAAGCGTCAGTCCCCTAAAAGCGGTATAAGTCGTGTCGGAGCGAACCCCATTACACCTTGAGAAACTAATGGAACCTACCAGTAAATCTCGCTTGCCCTGGCCAGGGACTTTGCGTAATGGCTCTCTGACACAGCGCGATATCAACTCCCAATACCGGGAGAGACGAATCCTGCCTAATCGCCACTGCCTCCAAGTGCTTCGGGACTGCACCCAACTGCTACCTGTTTGCACGACTCCTTTGAGCCGTGGTAGGGTAGCAATTTAAGAACAGTGGGAACACACTCGAGGCGAAGCAGCAGTGTCAAGTCGACGGACTAAGCTGTACTCATGTCACCTGGGAACTGTTAACTGACGACGGGTATAATACCAACCAACAGTTCCCCGCGAGTCCTGTCCGGTGTACCCGTAACCTAACGAGCACCTGTATACTATCTCCAGTATGACGTACTGATGGCTGTGGGACAGACTATCTCCCCAACTGGGATGAGAAGCGTACACACTAGTCTACTCCGGAGTATCGATGCCCTGTCTCGATAATCCTATGCCTAGCGACCTGTATAAGATGTTGCTTATAGACTACCCAGCCCCCACTAGTGTGACTGCCATCACAACGCTGGTAATCAAGCAAAGATCCTAAGAGCTCTACTAATATGTATAAACGATACGTTACATATGCACATATTAAAGTAGATACAAACCAAGTAGCATACTACCTTTTTTAGCAAGACTATCAATACAACTGTGAATATCCCAAGCTTCCATTAAGTAATATACAAACTAGTATGATACATTAATGGCCTTCTAGGGCATAAACACTAACAATCTCCCACTTGCACTAGGGCCATGTACTGGCATATCGCAGACCTATCATCTCGAATAGCCTCTCAAACTGCGTTTGAGGAATGGCCTTTGTGAATAGATCAACAGTGTTATTCTCTGTATCTACTCTCTTTACCTCGATCTCCCGGCGATCTACGATCTCCCTGATCAGGTGATACCTCCTTAAGATGTGTCTGGACTTCTGATGGGACCTGGGTTCCTTCGCTAAAGCTATAGCGTCGTTGTTGTCGCAATACAGAGGTATTGGACCAACACTGGTAGGAACCACCTGAAGTTCTGTGAGGAACTTCTTCATCCAGACAGCTTCTTTTTCGGCATAGCAAGCAGCTATATACTCCGCTTCCATCGTTGAGTCAGCAACGGTTTCCTGCTTGGAACTCTTCCAACAGACCGCCCCTCCATTGAAGGTAAAGACATAACCCGACATAGACTTGGATTCATCCTTGTCACTCTGGAAGCTGGAGTCGGCAAAGGCCTCGATCTGGAGGTCTTTTCCTCCATACACCAAGAACATCTCCTTAGTCCTCCTCAGGTACTTGAGAATGTTCTTTACTGCTATCTAGTGCTTCTCCCTTGGGTTTGCCTGATACCGGCTTACAACGCTCAATGCATATGCTACATCTGGTCTGGTACATAACATCGCATACATTGTAGAGCCTACCGCAGAAGCGTAGGGTATAATCGACATGCGATCCCTTTCCAAATCAGTCTTGGGAGACATTTCTTTGGAGAGGATGATTTCGTGACAAGCCGGTAGGTTACCGGGCTTAGAATCTTCCATACTGAATCTTTTCAATATGGTGTCTATGTACCTGGACTGCGAAAGTCCCAACATCCTCTTTGATCTATCATGATAGATCTGGATCCCCAGAATGTAGGTGGCATCACCCAGGTCCTTCATGGAGAACTTCTGTGACAAGAATCTTTTGACTGACTGTAGCATAGGAATATCATTTCCTATTAGGAGAATGTCATCCACGTACAAGACGAGGAATACAACAACTCTCCCTACAATCTTACTGTATATGCATGGTTTATCTGGATTTTTGATAAAGTCGAATTCTTTGACAGTATCATCAAAACAAATGTTCCAACTCCGCGATGCCTGCTTTAGTCCATAAATGGACTTAAGCAGCATGCACACTTTACCGCTGCTCCCACTCTGAATGAATCCCTCTGGCTGATCCATATAGACGCTCTCTTCCAAATTACCATTTAGAAAGGCCGTCTTTACGTCCATCTGCCAGATCTCATAATCGTGGAAGGCAGCAATAACAAGAAGGATCCGAATGGATTTGAGCATAGCCACTGGAGAAAAGGTTTCGTCATAGTCCAAACCAGGTCTTTGACGGAAACCCTTTGCAACAAATCTAGCCTTATAGGTTTCAACCTGTCCATCTACACCAATCTTCTTTCTGAAGATCCATTTGCATCCTACGGGTTTTACCCCACCTGGAGCAATGTCCAAAGTCCATACTTTGTTAGTGTATATGGACTCCATTTCGGTCCGCATTGCATCCAGCCATTTTACCGAGTCGCCGCTCTGAATGGTTTGCTGGAAGCTAGTAGGGTCATCATTATCAATGATGCAATCTTATCGATCCCCGTCTATGAGAAAACCGTAGTATCTCTCGGGCGGATGAGACTGCCTACTACTTCTGCGGATAGGCGCTGGTATGTCCCTTTCTTCTGAAACCTCTGGTTCTACCATACTTTCAGTAACAGCTTGTGGTTCTGGAATTTCTTCCAGTTCTACTGCGCTCCCACTCTTCTGATTTTCTAAAAATTCAACTTCTAAGAAGTGGGCATGACGAGAAACAAAAACCTTTTGTTCCTCTGCGTAATAGAAACAATATCCCATGGAGTTCTTTGGATATCCCACAAACTTACACTGTACTAAGCATGCCTCGAGCTTGTCCGGATGTTGCATTTTTACAAAAGCTGGACATCCCTATGTCTTCAGGTACTGAAGATAGGGTTTCTTCATACTCCACATCTGATATGGTGTGGTAGGCACAGTCTTGGTTGGAACCTTGTTCAAAAGATATGCAGCTGATTCTAGTGCATAACCCCAGAAAGATTGCGGTAACTCAGCCTTACTCATCATGGAACGAACCATATCCAATAGGGTTCGATTCCTCCTTTCCGATACACCATTGTGTTGTGGTGTGTATGGAGGAGTAAGCTGAGAGAGAATTCCATTCTCTTTTAAGTAACCCAGGAACTCGGCACTTAAGTATTCACCACCTCGATCAGATCTCAGTGTCTTGATACTTTTGCCTTTTTGGTTTTCCACTTCATTCATGTATTCCTGGAATTTCTCAAAGGCCTCGGATTTATGCTTCATCAAGAAAATATGTCCATACCTAGAGAAATCATCCGTACAAGTAATGAAGTAGGAATAACCACATCGCTCATGTGTAGACATTGGACCGCACACGTCACTGTGTACGAGTCCGAAGAGCTCGCTCGCACTTACTCCGTGTCCAGTAAACGGAGTCTTTGTCATCTTTCCCATGAGACAAGATTCACAAGTAGCATAAGATTGATATTTGAACGGATTCAAATATCCTTCTCTATGTAACTTCGTTAACTGTGTTTCATTGATGTGACCTAGTCTACAATGCCATAAGAAAGCCTGATTTATTTCTGAAGACTTTCTTTTAAGTGCGTTCTGGACACCAAAAACCTGAGCTTGACTCAATACGTATATACCGTCATCTAATGTACCGGACCCAATCAGAACTTGATTTAGGTGGATGTGAACTACATCGCTTATGAATGTAAAATCATATCCCTCTCTCGAAAGTAAGGACACTGATATGATATTACAAGTCAAACTAGGTACATACAAACAGTTACGTAGAATCAATATCTGCCCACTTGTCAAACCTAGGCGATATTCTCCCACGGATTCAGCGTCCACGCTCATTCCGTTTGCAACTTTGAGAGACAAATCACCTACCCTTATAACTCTACGGTTTCTCAAAGCATGTAATAAATTACAGATATGAGATCCTGCTCCGGTATCTAGTACCCAGGAAGTAGAGTTAATTGACAAACAGTTCTCAATAATAAACACACTTGAGGCCGAAGCCACAACATGCTTTGTATCCTGGCTACTGGCTTCCAAAGCCCTGCAATCCTTTTGCCAATGCCCGTTCCCATAACAATAGGAACATCCTTCCTTACCTACACCAAGTCCCGAAACTTTTGCTCTTCCCTTTCCTCCTACTTTACCGACACCGTATATCGACTTTGTAGAGGTCTTCTTCTTTTCATCCTTTGCTTTCACCCTGGATGTAGAAGAAGAAGGTCCCCCATTAAGCAGAGCTTGTGTCTCCCTGGTTTCTTTCAGGGTGTAAGTAGAGGGTAGGGACTGTGGAAATAAGTCAGCGTATGACCTGTTTCCCAACGTGGTCTCCAGGCCCTTGAGCTCATCAATATAGCTAGTAATTGTAAGGACGCCGTCCCTTACAGATGACCCGACAGCCAACCTTGCTTGAATTAATTCGTTCGAGGTCTCATATCTTGCGATATGAGATTGCTCTCCATATAAATCTTTGTTATGGAGAAAGATGGAAACTAAGTCCATCTTCTCATGCTGCTTCTGGTATACACCATCAACTGAAGCCAACACGAGGCACTTGGCTTTCGCTTTATCATTTTCCCTTGTCTTATGGATATCCATATCCGCGACGGTGGAAACTGGACCTGGGACGGCGGGATCTTGAGTAGTAATAGGGTGGTCCAGCTTGTCATAGGCAATGGACATCTGGACAGACCTTTGCCAGTCATATAAGTTAGATTCAGTCAACTTGTTATCTAGATGTAACCTAGTCATGGTCACAAGGTCACTGCAATAAGAGAGAGAGAAGAAAACACTTTAGCATGATGCTCTTGCAAGATTAGATTGGTTTTTAATTTATCTAAACTGGATGGCTCTCACTGTTTCTCGAATCCTTCCTCAAACCATAAAAGAAGAATTAGCCAGGACTATTCTTACTGTACAATACTTGCTTAACCGTTCAGCCAGGCTGGTGTCGGTACTTCGAGGAGGTTTTCCAACGCTTTCGCGAAGTTCCTTAATTAAATAACCTCTTTTCTCTGGGGGCGTATCCCCGCTGACATTTTTCTCGACACCTACTTGGTTTATAGCATTGATCGTTAAGTGACGAATCTCTTGATAAGTAGCATATACTTACAGTAGGATCGGGATCCAAATATCATCGTGTGATAATGTTGAAGGAATCCTACCAACATTCATCAAACTCCAAATGGTATGCAACACTAGCAAGTTTCAGTTTCTTTAGAAACTCCCGATGTGGATTTTTGCCCCATGTTCTTATGACCCTAACGAAAGCCAACAAATCATAAGTCACATGTCAAGTTCTGCCCATCATTATCTTGTTAATTTGAACCCACCCGTACATACCCTTGACGAAAGCCAACAAGGTAATACGACTGTCCCAAACCAACTCATCTATCTATGGAACAAATGAATACCCCAGCAGCTACCAAATACTATGTCTTGACGAAAGCCAACAAACATAACTTGAATACTACTGACCATCCATAAGAAATGACGGAGGACTATGACTGGTTTTGGCGAAACCGTGAACGTAGTGAACTTGATATAATCAAAGGAACCTGATAGCTTTTTAAAAGGAGTGGTTAAGCTCCGCAATTAAAAATTCTGCTCTTTTAAAATAACCGAGTGGTTTCTTTTAAATTTGTTCCAACGATTCAACTTTGGTTTATTTTCTTTGCATTAAAATAATGCGTCCCATCATTTAACTTATCATTGCAGAAAACAACGAAAATACAACGTCCTCTTATGCCATCTGTATTCGCCACTGGGTCCCGTCATCACCCGTTAGGTTACTTAACTAACGATAGAGCGGGGGCTGGGCTAGCGCGGGTGTAAAACATAAGTGACGTCTAAATAGCTATCATATATAGATATTGTACATTCGTCAGACGCAATAATAGGCATTCCAGATCTCAGATGAACATTATTGGATATACAAGCAATCCGCTTTTCCTTTGATCCTGTAACAAAAGACGGATTACACAGTTGTGATGAATAGCCATTACCTCACCCTAGACCCCTACGGGTACGGCAAACTACCCGCCAAGTATCCGAAGTGAAGCGGTCTCCCTCAACAACGTGAGTAGGCCACTAAACACTTCAACGTACCCGGTAGTTTGTGTACCCCACCTTGGGTCTATCCTAGGAGCAAAAACCAGTAAATGAAATAATAAAACGATGGCCAACCGCAACCTGGATGTGCCCCGCAAAAGAATATTACATCATATTACAATTTACATCGAATGAATGAAAATAAAACTCATCTCAAACCCCGGCTAATCATCACAACGATCCAATCAAGTTCATACACACAAACAGTAAATATTACAGAAATGTGCAACCCTCTGCCAACCGACATACTAGCAGTTAGGGGAGGTTTACGAACACATTAAACATTACAGATAAAAACCCGATTAGCAAATAACTTAGAATATCGATCGACAACCTTTTTCCGTGTCTACCCCAAAAGCGAGCCAGCCCAGAAGTAATCTGGGCAGAAACAGAATATACAGGAAAACAAAACACCATAAAATATGAATTTCTGTGAAACTCCGAGTCAACTCGGGGTTGACTCGGCGGCGGATCCGCGGCCAAAAGCACCATTTGGCCGCGGTTCCGCGGCCGTCTTGCCGAGTTGTGTCCTCGTATTTTCCCAGAATTCTTATAATACACTGCTGTGAATTTTAAGGCATATCAAATATTTTTTTCGACACTTTTAAAATTAACAGAAACTGATAGGGTTTCAGGGTGTTGTTTTCGCGTTTTTCCGACGATCGAAGTTCTAATTAGTTGCTAACAAACTAGTAAAGGTTTAGTTGGCTCTGATACCACTGTAAGTCCATGTCACGCACCCCACGATCTTGCGGGGAGGCGGAATATATAAAAAACAAATATCAAAGTTTCGTAACACGGACTTGAGCACATGGATCGTGTCTAAACCATTACTAGCAAACTACGAAAGGTTTAACTACTCTGATTCGAAGTTATACCTCACGTTACTTGTCCTTTAGGTCTTCATCGCTGTCCTCCACTCCTCGTAGGCTCTTTGGAACGTCGGCACCTCAACGGCCTCCTCGAGTCAAAGACGATCCACCCGAGAGCTGCTACTCCAAGCTTGACCTCTAACTTGAGGTAACTAGGTTACTCAAAGTGCTAATCTAAGCAACCTAGGGGATATAGAGTAGGATTGTGGATTAACAAGTCTTGCTAACCCTTGATCTCAACACATGAGAGGTTAGGGTTAAGGTTTGAAGAGAGAGAGCTTGAGGAGAGGGAAGGTGAGAATGAGAATCCTTTTGGATAAATGATATCATTTGTGTATATATGAAACATATCATATATATTAAATGAATAACAAATAATGATATATCATCATGTTTCATTAATACACTATGTGATTCATCACATGAGTCATATGAATTATAAATGAATCATTAACTCCATGGATGATTCACTCTCATGACTCATTAATCCAATAAATGCAAATGCCACCTTACCCTCCAAGTCATCATCCTTCAAGAAACTTCCCGACAAATTACGAGAACGCCCCTCCTATCCGTGAAAATATGGAAAAACTTTAGACTGTATAAATCCAATAATCCGATACTAGAATCTGGCCTAAACCAAAGCCGACTAGTAAAAACTGTCCGAACATCGTACGTGCGTAAAAACACGTATGCGTCCGAACCCTGTCATAAAACCATACGACCTCTATATCGTTTCGCCCGAAGCAGGGAAACTCTCTCTGTGGGACTCTAAAGACTCGACACTACGCTGGCAATGGGTTCAACCACAGACCGCAAGCGGCACTAGCTGTACGTAACGGTCCCCAGATAGATGTCGATAAGAAGGCCGATGAGAAAACCAATCCGAACTCCTACTGAGCCTGCTGTGACAATCTCCGTATAGTCCGGTCTGTTCGTCTTGGTGTTGGTGCGTGTTTCATGCCTCCACAACTCTTGTGGCGCAGCGGAAGCGGTGAACGAAAATTTTCTCGGCACACAGCATGCACTTGAGCCAGGATCATGTCTAAACCATAACTAGAAAACCCTAACTAGAGATCTTATCTACTATGTTAGGGATTATACCTTGATGATACGGTCCTTCGGGTTTTCTCTTGGATGCAACTCGTTTGCTCCTTTCTCCTCTTTTGGTGAACTCCTTGGCTCCTTTAGATGTTGCCGATGTTTTCGATCTCCGGCCACCGAAGACCTAGATGATCTATCCGAGAGTTTTCGTGCAAGCTAGAAACTCTTCCTAAGAGTTTAACCTAGAGACCAAATTTGCTAGAAGAGGTCACTAGGATAATGTAGAGATAAGTGTATTGGATTAACTTGAAATCCTAAGCTTTGGATTCACATCTCATGTGAAGGTTATTATGTCATTATGAGGTGGCACATCTAGAAGGTATTATTGTAAAAATTACAAAAATACCCCTCCTCCGTATACCGTATACCGTATACTGTATACACGCATCCGAATTCCGAAAAATACGAATACCATTAATCCAATAATATAATACCGGTATCCGTCCAGTATTATTCTTCCGATTATTATTCCTGTAACAATTACACGAACATAATCGAAAACCTGCCGCAACACCTTACGGCTGCCGTAACAACTTACGGTCTCTATATCTTTCGCCTGAACGAGGGAACCCTCTGTGTGGGACTCTAAAGACTCGTCAGTATGCTGGAAATGGGTTTAACCACAAGCACGTCAGCGGCACTAGCTGTGCGTAACGGCTACCCAGGTACATGACGAAAAGGTGGCCGACGAGCGAACTCATCACAACCCTTACGAGCCTGTAAGCAACACTTACCGTACAGTCCGGTCTCTTCGTCTGATACGTCGCATATGAAGTCTAGGGGTGGTAAATGTCAGACCTCAATAACTTTATAAGTCATATTGATTTACGGCTCATAACAGGTTGAGAAACTACTGATAACACTTATCAGTAAACCTCGAGAACCCTGGCCAGAGATTTAGGTGTTATAGCCGATCAAACATAGCGCGACATCAACTCCCTATACCGGGAGAGACGAAACCCCTCCTATCGCTCGCTGTCTCCATATGATTCGGGACTGTACCCAAAATCCACATGTTTGCACGCCTCAATAGAGCCGTGGTAGGGAGGAAATCAAATTACAGTGGGAATCACACAAGACTCTATGACGATCTCGGGTCTACAGACTAACCTGTACAAGTGTCACCAGAGAACTGTTATCTGACAATAGGTATATATACCATCTAGGAGTTCTTGGCGAGTTCGTCCAGTGTACCCAGTCTCCACTGAGCACCCGTACACCATCCTTGATGTCAAACACCGATGGATATGGGATCATCCATCGTCCATCATATGGGTCAAGATGCGTATACGCTAGTCTACTCTGGTGTATCGATGCCCTGTCTCGACACACCCTCGACTAGGAACAGTTATAGGATGTACTCATCGACTACCGTGGCCCCACCAGTATGATCTCATCATAGTTCCAGTAGTCGAGTACAAATCCTAAGGGCTTTATCAACATGTAACAAAAGAGACAATAAGAGTACATGTTAAGATAAAGTACAACCAGATAGCGTACTATCATGTTGAGCAAGAAAGTCCTCCCTATATATGTCCAAGCATCCAGTACAATATACATCGTATGTACAGTAATGGCCTCTAGGGCACATATATAACTAACACTAGGACTATCGCATATTGGGCCTAGGGGGCGGCAAGCGTCAGTCCCCTAAAAGCGGTATAAGTCGTGTCGGAGTGAAGCCCATTACACCTTGAGAAACTACTGGAACCTACCAGTAAATCTCGCTTGCCCTAGCCAAGGACTTTGCGTAATGGCTCTTTGACACAGCACGATATCAACTCCCAATACCGGGAGAGACGAATCCTGTCTAACCGCCACTGCATCCAAGTGCTTCGGGACTGCACTCAACTGCTACCTATTTGCACGACTCCTTTGAGCCGTGGTAGGGTAGCAATCTAAGAACAGTGGGAACACACTCGAGGCAAAGCAGCAGTGTCAAGTCGACGGACTAAGCTGTACTCATGTCACCTAGGGACTGTTAACTGACGACGGGTATAATACCAACCAACAGTTCCCCGCGAGTCCTGTCCGGTGTACCCATAACCTAACGAGCACCTGTATACTGTAGGGTTCCTAGGCACACTAGTGAGGTCTCACAAGGCATCAACCATGCCAATTTCAAAAATTACGGTGCCGAGAAACCCTAGAATACGGATCGTCGGCTAGATGTCTAGGCGAAAAGTAAACTAGTTAACACTTAACTAAGAGATACGGAAATACAACCTTTGTAGATCCGGTTCTCCACCTCCATAGCTCCGCAATGAAGTCTCCTCGCTGTCCATAACAAGTCCCGGGCTCTAGCGTCGGCTTCATCGGAGAATGGACGGGCTAGGTCATCGATGTCCATGCCGAAGATGATCTACATCGAGGCATCGCTAAATCAAGCTCCGACTTCACCAAGTCAAGAAACTTGTGAAGAAAACACACTCTACTACTTGGCAAGAGGTAGAGGATGAAGAAATAGGAAGTGGGTAGACTTTAGAATTGGATTTCTCACTTGTTTTCATCAATCACCATTGATGAAGCAAGCTTCTTCATGTGAAGAAGATGAAGAAGAAGAAGAAAGTCTTATGATAAGTTATTGAATTATTGGATAAATAAATCAATACTTATCATATATTAACCCTTGGTTAATTGTAGAGAATGGACCATGGTTAACTTGGATGGTTAGGGTTAAGCATGAGACAAGAATGAAGACTAAGTCAATGCTTCAAGAAACTTCAACTAAAAACAAAAATAGCAACCATTCTTTTCTCATCTTTTCCAAAAATAAATAAACAAATAAATAAGTAAGAAAAAGAGAACCCTAATCATAAACTTAACCATGGTTTAATTCTTTACACTTAACCAAGTAAACATGTATCATCAAATATGATACAATCAAGTGCACAAAACTATATCGAATATACAATGTGCACATCCGAATGAGAAAATCCATCTTAAGTAAACCAATACTAGTTGATGCAAAGTAATATATCAAATATATAAATATGCATTAAATCATTAAATCAACACTTGATTCAATGATCCGGTCATGTTGCACACAACCGACTAGTATACAATATATCGGCTTATCGAATCAACGCTTGAATCGATAACTAGGTTATATCGCATACAACCATTCGATACATTTATCGCGAGAATAGAATACGGTATCACATACACGCATTATTCTCGGTCCCGCACATATCTCATATGCGCTCCTATTTCGTTTCGCTTGAGCCAGGAAACCTCTGTGTAGGACTCTAAAGACTCGTCAATACGCCGGCAGCAGATGATGATCATATCAAACACCCACAAGCCGCAAGCGGTCTGCTAAACGTAACGGCCACCCGGGTATTGAGCGATCAGAAGATCGACGAGCAAGCCCGCTCACACTCCTGTGAATCCAACCAGTAACACTACCGTACAGTCCGGTCTGATCGTCTGATATGTCGCATATCTCGCCTAGGGGTGGTAAACGTCAGACCCCAATAGCTCGATAAGTCGTGTCGATATGAGGTCTATAACAATTCGAGAAACTACTGGTAACACTTACCAGTAAATCTCAGCAACCCTGGCCAGGGATTTCCGGTTATAGCCAATCGAACACAGCGCAACATCAACTCCCTATACCGGGAGAGACGAATCCCCTCCTATCGCTCATTGCCTCCATGTGACTCGGGACTGTACCCAAAAACCACCGTTTTGCACGCCCTCTTGGACGTGGTAAGATGGAAATCAAAGCACAGTGGGAACCATACAAGACTCTATGACGATCTCGGGTCAACAGACTACTCTGTACCAGTGTCACCAGAGAACTGCCATCTGACGTGAGGTATAATACCATCTGGGAGTTCTCGGCGAGTCCGTCCAGTGTACCCAGTCTCTACTGAGCACCCGTATATCATCTCTGATGTCAAACACCAATGGATATGGGATCATCCATCGCCCATCTGTATGGGTCGAGAAGGTATACGCTAGTCTACTCTGGTATATCGATGCCCCGTCTCGATACACCCACGACTAGGGACTTTGAAGGATGTACTTATGGACTACCATGTCCCCACTAGTATGATCCGCATCATAGTCCAGATAGTCAAGCACACATCCTAAGGGCTTTACCAACATGTAACAGAGAGACAATCAGTATACACGTTAAGGTAAAGAGTAACCAGATAGCATACTATCATGTCGAGCAAGAAAGTCCTCCCTATATATGTCCCAGCATTCACTACAATATACATCCTATGTACAGTAATTGCCTCTAGGGCATACATATAACTAACAATCTCCCACTTGCACTAGGGCCATCTGTAGCAGTGGTTGTAGTATCTCATACTCAACCATCCCATAAAAATCTCTCTCTGGGAACAGGCCTTTGTGAGTGGATCCGCTGTGTTGTCCTCTGAGTCTATTCTTCAGACCTCGATCCCTTGGAGATCAACCATCTCTATGATCAGGTGATACTGCCTTAGAATATGTCTGGATCACTGATGGGACCGGCGTTCCTTGGCATAAGCCACAACTCCATTGTCACACAATGGGAGGAACGTAGTTCATCTCATGAACCAATATACACCCAAACAACCTCTTTGGTAGCATCTTAAGTAGCGATGTATCCTGCCTTTATCGTCTAGAATGTCACGGTATCTAGCTTGGAACTCTTCCAACATACCGTCCCTCCACTGAGGGTAAAGACAATGCCTGTGACTGACATTCAGTCGTCTTTATCACCCTGGAACCCTTCCAGTGATTCTCCCCAGGATCGGTTGATACCGTCTCACTACAACTAGTGAGAGTCCTAACATCCATTTAGATCTATCTCATAGATCCAAAATCCAGGATTTAGTAGGTATCGCTTTGATCCTATATGGAGAATCATTATGATAAGCGGAGATTGATCGAGCGTAGCATAGGAAACTCCTTCCCTATCAAGAGTATGTCATCCACTTACTCTACGAGGATCGTCACCATACTCCCTACTACCTTCTTGTTTATACAAGGTTCATCTACCATTTTGATGATGTCAACTTCTTTGACCGCTTCATCAAAACAGATGTTCCAACTCCGCGATACCTGCTTTATCCTATAAAGCATCTTGCACACGTTTCCGCTGCTCCCACTGTCTACGAAGCCCTCTGGCTGTGTACTTATAGACACTCTCTTCTAAACATTATTTAGAAAAGCTGTCATGACACCCAACCGCCAGATATCGTAGTCATGGTATGAAGCCGTGGCAAGTAGGATCTGGATGGACTTAAGCTTAGATCCTTAGAAAAAGTTTCATCATTATCCACGCCTGGTTGATGACGAAAACCTTTAACAAATCTAGCTTTGAAAGTCTCAACCTTTCCAACTACACCAAGTAATCTTCTCAAGATATACTTGCTCCTGATGGGGATTTAACCCTTCAGATATAGCAACCAAAGTCCATACTTTGTTGGTGTATAAGGATTCCATCTCAGATCGCTAAACATCCAGCCATTCTTACAGAGTCTTACTCTCGATGGCCAGCTCGGAGCTAGTTGGGTCATCATCTCATGATGCAATCCTCGCTCCCACTGTCATAGAGAAACCGAAGTATCTCTCAGGTGGGTGAGGATCCCTACTAGATCGGCGGAGAGGCTGAGATTCGTTGGTAACTATTGAATCCTTTGGTTCTACCAAATCATCAGCTGCAGTTTGTATAGTTGGAACATTTCCAGTTCTACATAACTTACATTGCCTCGAGCTTGTCCGGAGTTTGCTTTTCAGACATAGCCCGGACAACCCCAAATCTTAACTAGCTTAAGACATGGGCTCTTCCCATATCACATATGAAGTGGTAGGCATTTGATTTGATTGGAACCCTATTCAATAGGTATGCAACTTCTCAAGTGCATAACTCCCAAAAGGAAATAGGTAACTCAGCAGTACTTATCATAGAGCACACCATATCAGATAGGGTGTATCTGCTCCGCCCCGATATACCATCGTGCTATGGTGTATACGGAGGAGTAATGCCGATAGAGAATCTCATTCTCCTTTAGAATTGTCCAGGAATTCCATGCACAAGTATTCTCCTCCTTGATCTCATCATAGGACATAATACTTATACCCGTATTGGTTCTCTACTTCTAACTTATATTCTGTGAATATCTCAAAAGGTTCGTACTTGTGTTTCAACAGGAACATATGTCCGAATCTTGAGAGATTATCAGAGAATATAATGAAGTATAAAGAACCAGTCCTGGTATGTGTAGACAGGGGACCTACATACATCAACATGTATCATCTCAAGAGTTTACTAACTCTTTCTCTGTTTCCAATAAACGGAGCTATGGTCATCTTATCTTTGTGACATGACTGGCGAGTTTCATAAGATGTAAATTTAAACTGATTTAAATATGCATCTATATGTAACTTCAGCTAGTCGGGTCCTGATCCGTGCAATACCACACGTATCTGATCGGACCTTACCATATCTCCATACGGCCTCTACAACCTTTCGCCCGAAAGCTGAGTAACTGAATGTGGGGGACTCTAAAGACTCGTCAACACCTCGGTTGCGGATTTAACCACTAGCACGTCAGAGGTATAAGCCAATACGTAACGGGCTACCAAGTATTGACTAAAAGGGACGTCTGTGAGTGAACTCAGCCTGACAACCCTACTGAGCCTGTCAGTGACAATATCCGTGCAGTCCGGTCCGTTCGTCTATGAGTATCGCATGGCGGGCCTAGGGGGTTGGTAAAAGTCAGACCCCCAAAAGCGGTACAAGTCGTGTCGGAGTGTAGCCCAGAACACCCTGAGATACTACTGGAATACCTACCAGTAAATCTCCTTGCCTTGGCCAAGGACTTTGTGTAATGGCTCTCCTAGACACAGCACGACCTCACCCCCAATACCGGGAGAGACGAACCCCTGAAGATACGCTCACTGCCTCCATGTGGCTCGGGACTGTACCCAACTAAAACCTGTTTGCATGACTCCTTTGAGCCATGGTAGGGTAGTAATCAAAGTACAGTGGGAACTCACACGAGACAAATGACGATCCCCAGGTCGATGAACTAACCTGCACACATGTCACCAGGGAACTGCCATCTGACGTCTGGTATATGACCAACTAGCATGTTCCCGGCGAGTCCTGTCCGGTGTACTCATAACCCAATGAGCACCTGTATACATCTTAGGTGATCCAACTGACACCAGTGGCTTATGAGACCGGCCACCGCCCCTCGTCGGGGTCTCGACTGTATACACTAGTCTACTAATGGAGTATCGATGCCCAATCTCGAAACTCCCACGACTAGGGACCTTTTAAGGATAACCTTATAGACCCCCAGCTCCCACTTATATGATCGCCCTCATACTGCTGGTGGTCAAGCAAGAATCCCAGGGGCTCTATCAACGTGTAATAGCGACGTGTCAGGTCACTTAAAGCAGTACACGATGATAAAGGTAAACCAGATAGCATACTATCATCTCGAGTAAGACTGTCCTACCGGGATATGTCCTCCATCAATCATTGCAATCACGTACCTGTGACCTAATAATTGACTCCGAGGGCACTATCTCCAACAATCTCCCACTTGCACTCAAGGCTAATTATTGCGATGTCGCATACTCACAGCCCGTGTGATACCGAACATCCAACTCCTCTACTAGTCAGTCTCACAAAGCTCGTTTGCGGAACTATTGCGTTCGAGGAATAGCCTCAGTGAGTGGATCCGCTTCGCTGTTTCTTTCTATGTCTCTCTACACCTCATGTTCGCGGAGAAAACCATCTCCCGAAATGAGCAATACCTGTCTTAGAATATGTCTGGATGTCTGATGGGACCTAGCTCATAAATGAACTCCAAATCCAAACTTCTTAGACTGTATCGTCAACTGAACTTAATCAGTATCCTGCGCGCCATGCCTCCCTCAGTATTGCCTTGGACCACCTGTCCAAAATACTGCCCCTCGTCAGAAGGAAAAACTATAGCTCTGACAACCTCCTTGTCATCCATGTCACCTTTGAAAGCCTGGAATGATAACTGTTTCCCGAATGAGGCTGTCGTTATCATATCCCTAGAACATCCACTTATGTTCTAAAACTGCTTCCGACTGTTTTTCCAGGATTGGATTAATGTCAACTTATTGCATCTAGTGCAAGAATAACATCTGGTGTGGTACTTGACATCTCACGATTGACTCAATTGCCTGAGCAAGTGATCTGCCAATCATGCCCGTCCCTCTCCCCTTTAGTCTGTAAGACACCTTTGGAGAGGGTGACTCCATTACCTGCAGGTACACTACCGTGCCAGGAGTCGTCCATCCTAAATACTCTTAGAATGCTGTCAAGTATCACGATTGGGAAACCACCCAAATCTAGATCTAAAACCATAGATCTAGTAACCAGTATGTTTGATATAAAATCCATTTCCTTTGTGGAGAAACAACTGTGTGACGACCAAAGTATAACCGATCGTAGTGTAGGAGTTTCTTTTCATACTCTGTGTATATCATCCAAATACCAGGATGTCACACCCTACTACCTTCTCAACAGATCCATCCCCTATTCTGATGAAGTCAAACCCATGACTGTCACGTCAGAAATAGATGATCTATCTCCGCTACATCTGCTCTAGTCTATAAATAGACATAAGCAACCTGTCCACCAATGCTTCCGCTGCTCCCACTGACTACGACAACCCTCTGGCAGAGTCATATAGACGTACACTTCTAAAACTGGTTTAGAACGACGCTGTACTCATCCTCCCGCCGGGTCTCGTAACCTGGAACAACAGCAATGGCAATTGTGGGTAAACAAGAATTTCCCTGTCACCGTCCTTGAGGCTACCGTAGTGCCTCTCGGGTGGCTGAAGTTACCCACCTTATCTGCGGAGTGGCCAATGGAATGTCAATCCAGATTGAATCTTTAGGTTCCTTATCAAATCTTCAGTAATCGTTTGTGGTTCTGGAATCACTTCCAGTTCTACCATACTCCCACTACTGTTTTCTGAAAAAATCCATTTTTAATAAAACTGTGGCGAGTCTAGAACAATATCGCTATTGTTCATCCAGATGGTAGAAAGTCAACCCTCGTCATAGCCTGGGTCAACCCACAAACAACCATTACAGAAACGTGCCTTGAGTTGTCCAGTGTCTGGTTTTAATCATAAACCGGACAACTCCCCGTACCTAACATCGTTAAGATATGAACTGTTCTATATCCAATATAGAAACAGAGGCACTGATTTAATTGAACCAGATCCAAATCATGCAACTGTCTCCAGTGCATGTCAACTAAATGGAAGGAGGCGGATCAGCGTTACTCAACTTAGGAATACTTCCAATTATGAGTAACCTGAAAGAGAAGCAAGATCTCTTAATCATTACTATCAACTGAATACCAAATACAAGTATCTACATCTTCGATCACTTTGAAGAATCCCGATACTTGCTACACCTGGTTCTCTACTCCATTCAAATACCTATAACTTCTCAAAATTCGGACCCTGTGTTTCCTACGAAACACCTGTCTAAAAACTAGAGAAGTCATAAGTAAACCGAATATAGTACGAGGACCAACCCCTCTGTCCTGATGGACCCTGGATAACATACAATACTCTGTATAAGTCCCTTGAGTCTGATAACTCATTCACTGTATGTCGTAGGTTGAAAACTGTACTTATGGTTAAGAAGAATTACACCGCTGTTCAATGCTCCTTACCTAACAATCCACTGATATAGGTAAATGTCGTAGACATAATTTCAAAAAGGTATATCTCACTCTATGAAAATAGACGTACAGATATATCAATTTGAAATTGGTGCATAACATCGGATATTCAAAACCAAATATTTGCCGACCGGCAAACAGTCCAGGTGATTTCCTCAAATATCACCGATTACAACGAATCCTGATATAATGAGGATGATCACCCAATTCCCAATAACCTACTCCCACTCATCATCTGTAAAACCATACAGATGTGAGAATCATACCTGGTAAATACATACCCTGGAGCAAGTGTCTAATCGGGAAATCAGTTTTCTTTTAACATTACACAGTGAAACTGAAACATTGAAATGTTCCGATGGGGTATTCTGGTATTCCTAGTAATGCCTCTTCCAGATTCACGACTGTAACCGTATAATTCTTTGCCACATCTCCAAATCCCTTCATATGTCTTTAGTCTTTACCTTCTGCACACCCCTTTAGGCCAAATGGTTTCCTTCCTTCCCTACCGTTCGGCACCAGCCTATGGTTTGGAAGAAGACTATCCAATAAGCATAATGGGTGTAATGTCCCAATCCTAGGAACACTCGCAATGCGAGAGAAGGTGAAGATAAAAGACACCTGAATAAATCTTATTCCTATTTCTCCTGAACCAGAATCCATCCCCGAACTGGAACAAGTTCCTTTCGAGTTCGTATATAACCATACGATGGAGTATCCAAATAAACTGTGGATCTTCGTAGTGATACGGAGTGTCCTGGAGAAATACAACGGTGATGTGGGAGTGGTAACGAAATATTTGGTTTGGTCGTGAATATCTGTTGCAATTTACTTTGCCCTCTTACTAATCCCTTGCTTTGTCTGAACTTAATACCTTCTGCACACCATCGTTATGCTAATTGGTTTTCTTCATTCCCTACCGGTCGGCACCAGCCTAAGGTTTGGAAGAAGACAATCCAATTTGCGTAATAGGTGTACTACCCCTAAACCAAGGAGTACTCGTAACCTGAGAGAGGGTAAAAGGAAAAGACAACTGAATAATCCTATCCATTTTCTCCAGAACCGGAAACCATCCTCGAATAAATTCTTTCGAGTTCGTATCTAACCATACGATGGTTTTGTCCAATGGAAGTGGACGTTCGTAGTAAAACGGGGTGTCCTGGAGAAAAGGGTAAAAGTAGGAGTGGCAATGAGGTTTGCAACTCTGACAATCCAAAAGCCGGTGTTTAAGAAGGTTCGGTCAACTTGGTCACTGAGTCAAAATCTTAGGGTCGGGTCAATGGTCGCTGCCAAAGAGAGAGAGAAAAGAAACACTCAGCGTGCACTCTAACCTAGATCAGAATGGTTACCAATTTATCTAATCTGGAATCCTCCCACTGTACCTCAAATTCTACTCCAAACCTGAAAGAAGAATTAGTCGGGGTCACCCGAGGAGTAAACTAACTCATCAGTGAGAATCGGGATCCAACTATCATCGCATGATAACGTGACGGAATCCGCTCACGCTATCACACTCCAGAAGGTATGCGCATATCTGGCAAGTTTCAGTTCTTTTGAAACTCCCGATGTGATTTCTGCCCCATGCTCTTATGACCTTGACGAAGGCCAACAAATCATAAGTCACATGTCAAGTTCTACCCGTCATTCTCCAGGTTGATTTGAACCCACCCGCACAAGCCCTTGACGAAGGCCAACAAGGCTATACGACTGTCCCAAACCAACGCATCTATCTATGCTGCAGAAAGGCAACAAGCAGCTACCATACACTATGCCTTGACGAAGGCCAACAAACATAGCATGAATACTACGTGCTACCCGTCTGAAACGACGGAGGGCTACGAATGGTTTCTGGCGAAAACCTTTAACGTAATGAACTTGATATCGTTGAAGGAACTGATAGCTTTTAAAAATATAGTGACGAAAACCGTTGCTAAAGAGGTCACTCCCGGTGAAGGGATCTCGGCTCTTTCCCCGTAGAATGAGGTGCAGGATATTCCAAATGAATACCACGGTGCAAAGCAAAAGTAATCGGCTATAGTGAAGTCATTGCCCTGACGCAAACTTTTGTCCAAGGGGTCACTCCCGGTGAAGGGATCTCGGCCCTTGCCTCGTCGACTGAGGAGCAGGATATTCCAACTGAATATCACGATGCAAAACAAAAGTGAACGTCCTTGCAATAACAGCTTTTGAAAAAGTATTCCAACAACATCAGATTAGGTTTGTTTTTAACTTGCATTGATCCGAATCAATGCAGTCCCATCAATTGATCACACCACAAAGAACGAAAATATACTGATGTACGTATATGCCATCCGCATTCGCCACTGGGTCCCGTCATTACCCGTTAGGTTAGCTAACTAACGACAGAGCGGGGACTGGACTAGCGCGGATGCAAAACATATACAACATCTACTAATATATATACCAATATATTATATTCGCTCAAGGCGTGAATAAAATGCAACATCACAGAAATGTACAGCATCACAGAAACAATACAGATATCTGGGATCCCCGGGTTTCACAGAGCCGCTGAAACCCGACGTTCCCCTGGTCGTGTGGATAGCCTGTGCAATGAAATCCTAGACCCCTACGGGCGCGGCAAGTCACCCGCCAAAACCTGAAGCGAGGCAGCCCCCTTCAGCGCCGTGAATGGACCACGCAGCACTTCACGGAATCCGGTAACTTGGGCACCCCTCCTGGGTCAACCTGTACCCCCTACGAGTGCGGCGAATAGCCCGCCAATCCTAGAGTGAAGCCCCTCCGTACCAATGCCATGAGATGCGGGCTTGTTGCCTCTAGAACCCGGCTATCCGTGCACCCCTCCGCGGGGCAATCCTAGTACAGAAAGTAAAATATACATACAACGGGTACATCGACCGCAACCTGGCCGTGCCCCAAAATAATAATACAATCAGGCAGTGACGGCAGTCCACATGTCGGACGCTCGCCCCGCAATATCAAATGTACATAATACAACAAAACACTGTACTAGTATTGCATCCAGGCTATCCCCCACAACCGATCCGCAACATCACAGCAAAAACAAAACATCAACGTGAAAGTCACGTTCGCAAATCCGTCTAACCGGGCTATAGCAGTTAGACCGGATTTACCGATCAAGTGACATTCACGGTCGCAGATATAATGTAAATACTGTGAAAAATGTGTTTAAAATATCCGATCGATCAAAAATTAACAAGTGGGCCCCCAATCAAAACTGTAGCACTCACAGAAATCCTGGGCCCAATTTTAATATTCCAAAACCCATATTTTAAGCCCAGAAGGCCTCTGTAAAAAATTGATGAAGTGATCTCCACAGTGTGCGGCGGAAGGGCGGCGGGAAGGGGGTTTTCGCGGCGGTTCCGCGCTCCCACTGTGGAGTTACTTCGTCGAATTTTTACAGAGCTCTTAGATTTTCCAGTACATCAATATTTTACAACCTGAAAAATTTTTCGACACCAAAAATTTCCAACAGAAAACTGATGCTAACAAAAATGTAGTTTTGGAACATTCGATCGATCGAAACAGAAAAACACACTACACCAAGCTAGACTAAGTTAATGGCGAGGCTCTGATACCACTGTAAGTGCACGGCGGCGCCCCGGCCGTCAATCCGACGGCCAAATGCGGAAGCGGAGATAAACTTTAAATTTTCTTGAACTGGCAAACCGCCGCGCACTAATACCCGGATCGAACCACTAACTAGTCCTAGCTATCAGTAAGAAAAGGGAATAGAGATATACCGACGATCCAAGTCCTCCGGTCTTCTCGTCATGGTCCCGATCTCCTGCGGAAAGTCCTGTCTCCTCCTCATCGCCGGAAGTGCACCACAACGCCTACTTTGTTTACGGGCTCCTACCTCAATGCCGAGGCAACTCGGGCACGAAGCCGGCTACTCGACATGCCCAAGATTCGCTGTAGAATATGTAGTCCTCAAGTCTCATTTGGGGTTCATGGAGATGCCTTTGTGGTGGAGGAAAAAAGAACTTGGAGAGAGGTGAGAAAAAATGTATCATGCAAAAGATGAGAGTGACAATTTTCTCTCTACCAAAAGAAAAGCCCCCACCCTCACTAGTGGCCGGCCAAGCATGATGGTGGTAGGTGGGAATGGAGTGAAGTCAAATGAAAGACAAGGGAGTGGGTGAGCTATCATGGAAGGAAGAATAATGAGTGATGATCAAAACAATATCATCACAAACAAAAATAAACACTCCAAAGCAACCATGATGACTCCAAATGGTCAAGCCATCATGAAGAAGTCAAGAAGTCAAGGTCAATGGAGCAACCATCATGATCCAACCAATAAGCAAAGACCCCCTCCACAAATACTTATTTGCAACAATGCAAATAAGCCCTCCTCCACCAATCTTCGGCCAATGAACGGAACAATGGAAATCGGCCGAAACGGAAAACAAACTGGCAACTCCAAAAACTGGTCCCGTAATAAATTACAGGAAAACCCCGATACTGTGCATACACACCCGCATCTGTATTTCGACCGAAATACAAATGCAATGAGACAAAATCTACACTGTACTATGCTAGAATCCGGCTTATACCAAAACCGGCTAGTAATATCTGTTCGATCCTGATCCGTGCAATACCGCACGTATCTGATCGAACCCTGCCATATAACCATACGGCCTGGAGTACAGACTGTCCGATCCTGATCCGTGCAATACCGCACGTATCTGATCGGACCTTGCCATATCTCCATACGGCCTCTACAACCTTTCGCCCGAAAGCTGAGTAACTGAATGTGGGGGACTCTAAAGACTCGTCAACACCTCGGTTGCGGATTTAACCACTAGCACGTCAGAGGTATAAGCCAATACGTAACGGGCTACCAAGTATTGACTAAAAGGGACGTCTGTGAGTGAACTCAGCCTGACAACCCTACTGAGCCTGTCAGTGACAATATCCGTGCAGTCCGGTCCGTTCGTCTATGAGTATCGCATGGCGGGCCTAGGGGGTTGGTAAAAGTCAGACCCCCAAAAGCGGTACAAGTCGTGTCGGAGTGTAGCCCAGAACACCCTGAGATACTACTGGAATACCTACCAGTAAATCTCCTTGCCTTGGCCAAGGACTTTGTGTAATGGCTCTCCTAGACACAGCACGACCTCACCCCCAATACCGGGAGAGACGAACCCCTGAAGATACGCTCACTGCCTCCATGTGGCTCGGGACTGTACCCAACTAAAACCTGTTTGCACGACTCCTTTGAGCCGTGGTAGGGTAGTAATCAAAGTACAGTGGGAACTCACACGAGACAAATGACGATCCCCAGGTCGATGAACTAACCTGCACACATGTCACCAGGGAACTGCCATCTGACGTCTGGTATATGACCAACTAGCATGTTCCCGGCGAGTCCTGTCCGGTGTACTCATAACCCAATGAGCACCTGTATACATCTTAGGTGATCCAACTGACACCAGTGGCTTGTGAGACCGGCCACCGCCCCTCGTCGGGGTCTCGACTGTATACACTAGTCTACTAATGGAGTATCGATGCCCAGTCTCGAAACTCCCACGACTAGGGACCTTTTAAGGATAAGCTTATAGACCCCCAGCTCCCACTTATATGATCGCCCTCATACTGCTGGTGGTCAAGCAAGAATCCCAGGGGCTCTATCAACGTGTAATAGCGACGTGTCAGGTCACTTAAAGCAGTACACGATGATAAAGGTAAACCAGATAGCATACTATCATCTCGAGTAAGACTGTCCTACCGGGATATGTCCTCCATCAATCATTGCAATCACGTACCTGTGACCTAATAATTGACTCTGAGGGCACTATCTCCAACAAACAAACCATAGGCTACTAGTCAAGTTCAACCCGTCATTTCTTGATCGAATTAAACCCACCCGCACGACCCTTGACGGAGGTCAACAAGGCCGCACGACTACCCTAATCCAATCTGCATCATATGCATAAGCAGATAAATACTAGTTAGCTACCGCACACTACGCATTGACGGAGGTCAACAAACGTAGCACGAATACTAAATAGGACTTATCTGAAATGACGGAGGGCTACGACAGGTTTTTCTGAAAACCTATTGCGTAATGAACTTGATATCGTTGTAGAATCAAATGAATTTTAAAATGGAGTGTTTTTTAGGCTTTTCTAGTTTTGCTAAAGGAGTCACTCCCGGTGAAGGGATCGTCGGTCCTTTCCTCGTCGAATGAGGTGCTGGATATATCATATATATCACTGTGCAAAGCAAAAACTCTTAAAAGCAATTAAAAGACAAACCGAGTGTGTAGCATCTGCCAGTTATCGCTAAAGGAGTCACTCCCGGTGAAGGGATCTCGGTCCTTTCCTTATCGAATAAGGTGCAGGATATATCATATATACCTCTGTGCAAAGCAAGAACTGTAGCTACCTGTTTTATTTTGAAATTCGATTCTACAACATCTTAGGTTTCTTTTATTTTATTAATCTCATTAATGAAGTCCCATCATTTAAGTTACCTAAACATCACAGATAAATACGACGTACACTTATGCCATCCGCATTCGCCTCGATGTCCCCTCGTGCACCGTTAGGTTAGGTAACTAGCGGCAGAGCGGGGCAGGGCTAGCGCGGGTGTAAAACATAAGTAACATCTATATAATACATCATATATACTATATACTGTATCTATCACAGAACATCACATGATCACATCACAGATATCGCGGCAGAAGAATCATATGAAATATTGGATATACTAGGACATCCGTGTTTTCAATACGAGCCAGTATAAAACACGGATTCCACGGTCGTGATGAATAGCCAAACCCACACCCCTAGACCCCTACGAGAGCGGCAAGCAACCCTACCAATTCTGGAGTTAGGAGACCCGGACTCGACTCCTCGAGTTGGTCTCCCTCTGGACTCCAGAACCCGGTTACTTGTGCTCCCCTCCTTGGGTCTATCCTAGTGCGGAAGAGTAATTAATATACAAACGGTGACAACTTCCGCAACCTGGAAGTGCTCCAATAAAAGAATATTACATACAAGTTTTTACATGAATGAAAATGAAAAACACTCATCTCACATAAAAACCCCCGGCTATTCAAACACGACGATCCAATATAACATATCCAGCAACACATAACATCACATGTCATCAACGTAAGTAAATATGTCCATCCCAATTGTCGTTGACATATAGCAACGAAACCGGCGATAACACATATTACACTTACGGTCACAGAAAAGAAAGTGTAAAACTACAACAGTTGGAATCCGCAACCACCTCAGACATCGCATGCCTGACCAAATGAATTCCTTAGACATCGCATGCCTAACAATTATAAACCCCGCATTTTAGTCTCATTATCGAAAACACTTTTCAATATCAAGTCGGGCAATTCAACAAGATTCCCGACATCCTGATCGAATGCTCGTCGCAAACTTCAGTAGACGGCTGCACCCCCGTTACCGTCGACGAAGTGCACCAAGGCGGAACACCATTACCGCGAGCACCCGGACGGATGCTTTCGGCGACGGGGTTCTCCTACAGTCACTTGGTCGGGGCTATGGAGCGAGGCTGTCTATTAAGTTTACCCGGCGAGTATTCGCGTACGCTACGTGATTGCGACGGACTTTTGATCACATCAAAATTCCGCGGCAACCGATCAAGTGAGACTAAACTGCTATGTTTATAACATTCATTCAGTTATCTCATAACTCTTTGTGAATTCCAATTATTGTATCCCATTCCGGATAAATAGAAAATGTCAAACTTTCCGATCGAACAATCGAACACCCAAGTTTTCCCGATACAGATCAACACATGAAATAAGTCTAACAACATTCCGTTCGTGCCTCGGTACCAACGGTCCAGCCGTAGAAGGGTCAAGCCAACGCCTCACATGTGGCACGCCGTACTGCCCCAAACCCGAAGGTTCAAAGGGCAGTTCAAGACGATCACATAATCGAGTTAAGGTTTGTTGTCTTCTAGAGGGTCCATCGAGTTACTTGCACTACTTAGAACGTCGTTAAACTACGGAAAAATCCAACACTTGGAAATTTCCCGACAGGGAAAAAATTGGGTATTTATATCCGGTCGAACTTTTTAACATATTCTAAAAATTATCCGGAAAGCCACACAGACAAAATTTGATACTCCGATCGAAACACCGAATCCCCAAAACAATCCCAGATTATTCAACTCTTGAATAAATATTAAAAATTCCCAGAAAACTCAGCATAATTTATCAGGAATTACTGTGCAAAGATTGAGGGCTGACGTCACCAGATAGCCGCGGAACCGCCGCAGAAGCTAGGCTTCTGCCGCGGTTCCGCCGCAATAAATACTGTTCATCGAAATATTTTTGCATCGTAATTCTTATTTTTTCTTGCTGAATTTTTTAGCAATTTTTAATTCTGGAAAAACCCAGATTTTAGAAAAAGGACAGAGAGCCGTTTTGGAAATGGGTTTCGGGTTCGTTCGGAGTTCAAATTCCGTCTAGACTTCGCCTAAGGCTCTAGCTTGGCTCTGATACCACTGTAGGGTTACTAGGCACACTAGTGAGGTCTCACAAGGTATCAACCATGCCAATTTCAAAAATTACGGTGCCGAGAAACCCTAGAATACGGATCGTCGGCTAGATGTCTAGGCGAAAAGTAAACTAGTTAACACTTAACTAAGAGATACGGAAATACAACCTTTGTAGATCCGGTTCTCCACCTCTATAGCTCCGCAATGAAGTCTCCTCGCTGTCCATAACAAGTCCCGGGCTCTAGCGTCGGCTTCATCGGAGAATGGACGGGCTAGGTCATCGATGTCCATGCCGAAGATGATCTACGTCGAGGCATCGCTAAATCAAGCTCCGACTTCACCAAGTCAAGAAACTTGTGAAGAAAACACACTCTACTACTTGGCAAGAGGTAGAGGATGAAGAAATAGGAAGTGGGTAGACTTTAGAATTGGATTTCTCACTTGTTTTCATCAATCACCATTGATGAAGCAAGCTTCTTCATGTGAAGAAGATGAAGAAGAAGAAGAAAGTCTTATGATAAGTTATTGAATTATTGGATAAATAAATCAATACTTATCATATATTAACCCTTGGTTAATTGTAGAGAATGGACCATGGTTAACTTGGATGGTTAGGGTTAAGCATGAGACAAGAATGAAGACTAAGTCAATGCTTCAAGAAACTTCAACTAAAAACAAAAATAGCAACCATTCTTTTCTCATCTTTTCCAAAAATAAATAAACAAATAAATAAGTAAGAAAAAGAGAACCCTAATCATAAACTTAACCATGGTTTAATTCTTTACACTTAACCAAGTAAACATGTATCATCAAACATGATACAATCAAGTGCACAAAACTATATTGAATATACAATGTGCACATCCGAGTGAAAAAATCCATCTTAAGTAAACCGATACTAGTTGATGCAAAGTAATATATCAAATATATAAATATGTATTAAATCATTAAATCAACACTTGATTCAATGATCCGGTCATGTCGCACACAACCGACTAGTATACAATATATCGGCTTATCGAATCAACGCTTGAATCGATAACTAGGTTATATCGCATACAACCATTCGATACATTTATCGCGAGAATAGAATACGGTATCACATACACGCATTATTCTCGGTCCCGCACATATCTCATATGCGCTCCTATTTCGTTTCGCTTGAGCCAGGAAATCTCTGTGTAGGACTCTAAAGACTCGTCAATACGCCGGCAGCAGATGATGATCATATCAAACACCCACAAGCCGCAAGCGGTCTGCTAAACGTAACGGCCACCCGGGTATTGAGCGATCAGAAGATCGACGAGCAAGCCCGCTCACACTCCTGTGAATCCAACCAGTAACACTACCGTACAGTCCGGTCTGATCGTCTGATATGTCGCATATCTCGCCTAGGGGTGGTAAACGTCAGACCCCAATAGCTCGATAAGTCGTGTCGATATGAGGTCTATAACAATTCGAGAAACTACTGGTAACACTTACCAGTAAATCTCAGCAACCCTGGTCAGGGATTTCCGGTTATAGCCAATCGAACACAGCGCAACATCAACTCCCTATACCGGGAGAGACGAATCCCCTCCTATCGCTCATTGCCTCCATGTGACTCGGGACTATACCCAAAAACCACCGTTTTGCATGCCCTCTTGGACATGGTAAGATGGAAATCAAAGCACAGTGGGAACCACACAAGAATCTATGACGATCTCGGGTCAACAGACTACTCTGTACCAGTGTCACCAGAGAACTGCCATCTGACGTGAGGTATAATACCATCTGGGAGTTCTCGGCGAGTCCGTCCAGTGTACCCAGTCTCTACTGAGCACCCGTATATCATCTCTGATGTCAAACACCAATGGATATGGGATCATCCATCGCCCATCTGTATGGGTCGAGAAGGTATACGCTAGTCTACTCTGGTATATCGATGCCCCGTCTCGATACACCCACGACTAGGGACTTTGAAGGATGTACTTATGGACTACCATGTCCCCACTAGTATGATCCGCATCATAGTCCAGATAGTCAAGCACACATCCTAAGGGCTTTACCAACATGTAACAGAGAGACAATCAGTATACACGTTAAGGTAAAGAGTAACCAGATAGCATACTATCATGTCGAGCAAGAAAGTCCTTCCTATATATGTCCCAGCATCCACTACAATATACATCCTATGTACAGTAATGGCCTCTAGGGCATACATATAACTAACATATACTATCTCCAGTATGACGTACTAATGGCTGTGGGACAGACCATCTCCCCAACTGGGATGAGAAGCGTACACACTAGTCTACTCCGGAGTATCGATGCCCTGTCTCGATAATCCTACGACTAGGGACCTGTATAGGATGTTGCTTATAGACTACCCAGCCCCCACTTGTGTGACTGCCATCACAACGCTGGTAATCAAGCAAATATCCTAAGGGCTCTACTAATATGTATAAGCGATACGTTACATATGCACATATTAAAGTAGACATAAACCAAGTAGCATACTACCATTTTTTGCAAGACTGTCAATGCAACTGTGAATATCCCAAGCTTCCATTAAGTAATATACAAACTAGTATGATACAGTAATGGCCTTCTTGGGCATAAACACTAACATTGCCAACTCGTGAGTAGAAAACAACAACATGTAGAAATCGAATAAAACAACGATTTCCTAGGTCAACTATATCATAAAGATAATACTATGATATCTAGGGTGACCGTATGTAAATATGTGCCAACAATATAATGATGCATGTATACATGTGGATCTCGTCCATTCGAAACATCATAAAAGCATATGCATTTAAATATATGAGGATACCAAAGAATGCGTGTCCATCAATGACACATCAAATCATGAAATCTGAGTGTCCAACACCGACACTCGAAAACATCATGAAACCCGTGTCTAGCATCGACACGTAAATCCTCATATCTCAGACGCCGCATCCTCAGATCGGCCCTTATGTCCATCTCTCTACTCCGGTCGGTATCCTCCGGATAACCGCCTGTTAGTGTATATGCCCTAGAGGCCATTACTGTATCATACTGGTTTGTATATTACTTAATGGAAGCTTGGGATATTTATAGTTGTAAAGACAATCTTGCTCAAAATGGTAGTATGCTACTTGGTTTGTTTCTACTTCAATATGTGCATGTGTTTCTTTTAGCATATCGCTTATACATATTAGTGGAACCCTTAGGATCTTTGCTTGATTACCAGTGTTGTGATGGCAGTCACACTAGTGGGAGCTGGGTAATCTACAAGCACATCCTTATACAGGTCCCTAGTCGTAGGATTATCGAGACGGGGTATTGATACTCCGGAGTAGACTAGTGTATACACTTCTCATCCTAGCAGGGGAGATGGTCTGTCCCACAGCCATTAGTACGTCGTACTGGAGATAGTATGCGGGTGCTCGTTAGGTTATGAGTACACCGGACATGACTCGTCGGGAACTGCTGGTTGGTATTATACCTATTGTCAGGTAGCAGTTCCCAGGTGACAGGTGTACAGCTTAGTCCGTTGACTTGACACTGCTACTTCACCTCGAGTGTGTTCCCACTGTACTTTGATTACTACCCTACCACGGCTCAAAAGATTCGTGCAAACAGGTAGTAGTTGGGTGTAGTCCCGAAGCACTTGGAGGCAGTAGCGGTTAGACAGGATTCGTCTCTCCCGGTATTGTAGGGTTCCTAGGCACTCTAGTGAGGACTCACAAGGCATCGAACATGCCATTTTCAAAAAATCTAGGTGCCGAGAGACCCGACTACGGATCGTTGGCTAGAAAACTAGGCGAAAAAGCTAACTAGTTAACAATTAACTAAGGGAATACGGAAATACAACCTTTGTAGATCCGTTTGTCCACCTCCATAGCTCCACAACGAAGTGCCTTCGCTGTCCATAGCAAGTCCCGGGCTCTTGCGTCGGCTTCATCGGAGAATGGACGGGCTAGGTCGTCGACGACGTGCCGAAGATGATCTACGTCGAAGCATCGCAAGATCAAGCTCCACCTTCACCAAGCCATGAAAACTTGTGAAGGAAACACACTCTACTACTTGGCAAGAGCTAGAGGATGAAGAAATAGGAAGTGGGTAGACTTTAGAATTGGATTTCTCACTCATTTGCATCAATCACCATTGATGACCTCAAGCTTCTTCAAAGAAGAAGATGAAGAAGAAGATGAAAGAGTTATAATAAGAATAAATTAAAATGAAAAGAATAATCCATTCTTATCATAAGTGAACCATGGTTAGTTGTAGAGAGTAAACTAGGGTTAGTGAAGTGGATAGGGTTAAGCATGAGACAAAAAGGGTGACTTTGGTCAAAGCTTCAAGAAGCTTTTGCTAGAAAACAAATTAAGCCACCATTTTCTCTTAATGCTTATCAATTTCCAAAAAGAATAAATAAATGAATAAATGAATAAGGAAATAGTAAACCCTAACCATTTCATTAACCAAAGTTTGATACTTTACACTTAACCAAAAAGTATGTATCATCAAACATGATACAATCAAGTGCACAAAATCATATCGCATATGGAATGCGCACACCCGAGCGAAAAAATCCATTTAAAGTGTACCGATACTAGTTAATGCAAAGTAATATATCAAATATATAATTATGCATTAAATCATTAAATCAACACTTGATTTAACGATCCGGTCATATCGCATATAACCGACTAGTATCATTAATAACAACTTATCGAATCAACACTTGATCCGATAACCCGGCTATATCGCATATAACCGATCAATGTCACATCGCGAGAATCGAATACAGTATCACATACTGGTATTATTCTCGGTCCTGCACATATCTTATATGCGCTCCTATTTCGTTTCGCTTGAGCCAGGAAACCTCTGTGTAGGACTCTAAAGACTCGTCAATACGCCGGCAGCAGATGATGATCATATCAAGCACCCACAAGCCGCAAGCGGTCTGCTAAACGTAACGGCCACCCGGGTATTGAGCGATCTGAATATCGACGAGCAAGCCCGCTCACACTCCAGTGAATCCAACCAGTAACACTACCGTACAGTCCGGTCCGATCGTCTGATATGTCGCATATCTCGCCTAGGGGTGGTAAACGTCAGACCCCAATAGCTCGATAAGTCGTGTCGATATGAGGTCTATAACTGTTCGAGAAACTACTGGTAACACTTACCAGTAAATCTCAGCAACCCTGGCCAGGGATTTCCTGTTATAGCCAATCGAACACAGCACAACATCAACCCCCTATACCGGGAGAGACGAATCCCCTCCTATCGCTCATTGCCTTCATGTGACTCGGGACTGTACCCAAAAACCACCGTTTTGCACGCCCTCTTGGACGTGGTAAGATGGAAATCAAAGCACAGTGGGAACCACACAAGACTCCATGACGATCTCGGGTCAACAGACTACTCTGTACTAGTGTCACCAGAGAACTGCCATCTGACGTGAGGTATATTACCATCTGGGAGTTCTCGGCGAGTCCGTCCAGTGTACCCAGTCTCTACTGAGCACCCGTATATCATCTCTGATGTCAAACACCAATGGATATGGGATCATCCATCGCCCATCTGTATGGGTCGAGAAGGTACACGCTAGTCTACTCTGGTATATCGATGCCCCGTCTCGATACACCCACGACTAGGGACTTTGAAGGATGTACTTATGGACTACCATGTCCCCACTAGTATGATCCGCATCATAGTCCAGGTAGTCAAGTACAGATCCTGAGGGCTTTACCAACATGTAACAGGGAGACAATCAGTGTACACGTTAAGGTAAAGATCAACCAGATAGCATACTATCATGTCGAGAAAGAAAGTCCTCCCTATATATGTCCCAGCATCCACTACAATATACATCCTATGTATAGTAATGGCCTCTAGGGCATACATATAACTAACAGGTATTGGGGGTTGATATCGCGCTGTGTCTAGGAGAGCCATTACACAAAGTCCCTGGCCAGGGCAAGCGAGATTTACCGGTAGTGTTTCCAGTAGTTTCTCAGGGTGTTCTGGGCTACACTCCGGCACGACTTGTACCGCTATTAGGGGTCTGACGTTTACCGCCCTCCTAGGCCCGACATGCGATACTCTTAGACGAACAGACCGGACTATACGGAGATTGTCACATTCAAGCTCAGTAGGAGTTCGGATGGGTTTACCTCATCGGCCTTCTTATCGACATCTGCCTGGGGACCGTTACGTACAGCTAGTGCCGCTTGCGGTCTGTGGTTAAACATACTGCCAGCGTAGTGTCGAGTCTTTAGAGTCCCACACAGAGAGTTTCCCTGCACTAAGCAAAAGGTGTAGAGGCCATATGGTTTTACGGCAGGGCTACAATCACTTACGTGCACTTGTGCGCGTATGATGTTCGGACGGACAATACTAGTGGGATTTGGTTTAAGCCGGATCCTAGTATTGTATAGATGGATTAGTTTTATCTTCTGTGCATTCGTATTCTACGGAATGCGGATGCGGGTGTGTATGCATGGTTGTGAGGAGCGAAGAAGGAGGTGCCTCATTAGGGTTTTGACCATTGACTTGGTCAAAACCATTATGAGGTGGAGGGAAATGTTTACTTATCTTTTTTAATGATAATTGTGTTATGGCTAATTGGTTTGACCATTTGACCATGCTTGACCATTTGACCTAGTTGACTATTGTTGACTTAGATATTTTGTGAGCTCTAGTTTCTTCTTTTGTTTTGGATTTATCTTGAGATGATAATGGTCAAATCAAGTGTAGACATCACATATTATCATGATAAAAGATTAGTAAATATAATTTTCTCTTGATCATTCTCTCTTGCTCATTCTCTCTCATCAACAGAGAGCTCCCATGGTTCTTCTTCTTCCTCCTCACTAGAAATTTCTATAGCTCTCATGTATTGAGAAAAATAGAAACTAAATAGACAAATAAATCCATCTTCTTCCTCTACATCACCTAGGACATCAAAAGTAGCAAACTTGTTGCCCTAGTTACCTCGGCTTGAGGTGGAGCTCGGACTATAGACTCTTGGGTGGATCGTCTTCGACTCTAGCAGGCCGCGGAAGTGACCAAGATCCGGATCGATCCTCGGAGCTCACATGGACGAGGACAGCGGAGGGAAGAACCGAAGGACCGTTTTCGTGAGGTATAATCTTCGTATCACAGTAGATTAAACCTCTAGTAGTTCGTTAGTAATGGTTTTGCAAAGATCCTTAAGCGTTAGTCTATGTTGCTTTGTAATAAAGTTTCGATTTTTACTTGTTCCGCCTCCTTGCTAGCTTGCGGAGTGAGCGACATAGACATACACCGCCGAGTCCAAATACTATCACCGGTAGGTAGTGCTCCCCTGCCAGGCTCAACTCCATCATCTGCGACCATCTTGCCCCGGGGTACCGCACCGGGTCCACCATCCACCTGCTGACGGTTCCTCCTCCTCCTCGAATCAGGTGTCACATGCCCATCTTAGAACCGAGAAAACACATGGTGGACGCACTAAAATATCATATCAAGAGAAATCTGATTTTTAAAACTATACATAGTTTCCTTTGAAATAACCACGTTTCTCAAATCCAGAAATCTCATGAAAGCAGCATATCTCAATGCGTAAAATCGTAAAGCATGATGTATGCGACATATAATAGAATGTAAGCATATCCGTAAATCATGCAACATGGAAAAGTAATATGCACATATCAAGGGAAAACCGCTCTTTAAAATGAATCCAGTTTAAAATATATCATGCGGTTCCCAATTCCTCCAAGGTCAAATGCAACATCGTATAAAGGTGTATATGTAACTATAGCAAATAAATTATGCAAGGAGTCATATCATGATGCAGCAATTCTACTGTGTAGTGATATGGCAATTATCGATGATGAAGTGTGTGAGCCGGCCAATCTGTGTAAGTGTGATATACGCATCATCGATAATGGTGTAGGTGTACTAGCACATGTATATAAAATGCAATGGGAATGACATGAACGTAGCATAAAATAAATCGGCAACTAAAAACTATAAGGTATACATATGTAACATGACCGAGTCGGTGAATCTATCAATCAACATCATCTAGTCAAGGGTATGGATCAATCATCAATTAAACTCATCACGTATGGTAAATTATCGTACGGTGTCATTAAACCATTGGGGATCCTAACAACCTATATGACAAAGAGGGTACGGATCTAACGTCTCGTACGGTTTATCACTCAAGATTCACAACATTATGTATATCTATATACCTATATGCCCATATTCCCGGGTCACATCCATAACAATATCAAATCAGGGGACCGGCAAAGGTATCAATCCTCTCTTATCGACTGGCATCCGTATACCAACATATCAATCAGGTCATCATATCTCATATTTAGCTATCTTTTTAACCATATCCCTAGTTTCCTAATCTATGTTTCTACGACTGTATCCTATAGATCGGTTTCCATTTAATAATTTGCGGGGGTGCTATACGCCATCCACTTGACTTCCCCCGTAGATATAGATCTACTCACCTTGATCCTTACTCGCCGAAGTCGATGACGCCATGCTCCATCTTCTCGGAATCCACATGAAGGTACCTACAATAAATACATAGTCGCAATGCTATTAAAATCGAATCCGGAAAACCAATACGGCACACGGTGCGCTCATAGGTTAAAACCTATAGCCTACGCATGCAAAAGCAACCAAATAACCCTTGTCGTTGATGTACAAACATCCAACGACCAAATACAATATCAATATCAAACCCTAAGAATCCAGAATCGCAAAAACCCGAAAACTGCATCTAAGGAAAACCGCTTCCAGATTCCACCCTAGGCCAAACTAAGGGATTTTGCACATAGGGTTAGTCTAGATATCACATAGCAAGGCCACTCACCAAAAATCACAACTTTTCCTTTTGATGTGGCCGCAATTTGCGGCCACCATGAATATATCTGCGGCCAGAAAATGAGGGGAGGGGCTCAGGTTTCCAGGAGTGATTCATGGTTGCCTGCACGTCCCACTGTCAAGGGAACTTTATTTACAATGGTCTCGGGTCATCCCAGATCTCTAAATACCATCACTAAATCCACAAAAAAATCAGATATCGACAAATCTAAAGTTCGTATCTTGGTTTCTAATCCGGGTCTTGGCCAATAAAAACAGCACTAAGGGTCTTACAACAGCCACTTCCATCACCACAACACAATTCAAATCCTAATCCTTCTCTTGAAATTTCCAACATCACTAATCATCACTAAACCAATTCTAAACTAAAATAGAAACTAAAACAACTAAATTATTAAGCTAATGGTGTAGGAGATATCTTATTTGGGCAACTCAAGAAAAACCCTAGCTTGTCCAAGTCTCCAAAAATCCAACTTTGATGGGTCCATTGTGATGAAGGTGAGGAGGTGATCAACTTTATTGAAGAGGTGGTAGGGTTTTGATGAAGATTTGGAGATGAAATCTTGGGGTAGAGGTGGATGGAAGCTTGAGGATGAAGGAGGTGAATAAAATAATGGGGAGGGGAAAAGATGGCTGCCCTCTCTCCTACCCTCACTCTCTCTTATTCTCACCCTTCACACTCATGTCTCACACTCTCTTTCTCTCCAATATTTCATTCTTTTTCCCTTTTTCTCTTTTCTTTTCCGGAAAAACCAAATATCAACAATTGCAAATGACACAACAAGTAACATGTCATGGTGCACTATCCATAAAAAATTGTAGAAACACGAATTTGGCTTAATTGCGATTAGCAGTGCACTAATCGATTTTTATCCAAATTGCATATAATAAATTATAAAAATGCCAAATCTGATAAATATATTTTTAAATGAATAAATCATTTTTAATCTCCAATTATTTCACAATTATTGGTATATATTTATACCATTTTACGAAAACCCCAATTTCGCAAATCGGGTAGTTTTTGCGAAATATATTATTTTAATATTAAATTCCAAAAATAATATTTTATATTTTCTGAAATGTTACGATCTTCCTCCCTTAAATAAATTCGGTCCCCGAATTTAAATTTAAACCCCCAAATACTAAAACATTTCAATAATCAGCGCAAATCAACGGGGTTCCGAAATCATGGAAGATATAGAAAAGCCGCAGCGCATGGCGTGCGACTGAAAATGAATATAAAACTCAAAATCGAACTCCATCAAGCGTCACGCAAATCGTCGGATTTGCATGCAAATTATCGGATTTGCACGCATATCATCAGAGTTACAATAGAGATACAGATCTCGAAATCCACTACTGAAATCCATTATGCACAGTCAAATACTATAATACATATATATAGCACGCATCCTTAGAAAAAAATCTTAAAACCGAATAAAACACATGCAAAATCTTTTCTGAATTGCCGTGTGATGCGTAACTCACGGCAAGAAGGGGCGGACACTCATTTGTAAAGTAGTAAATATACCTATATATATTTTTGCTCAAATTATACGTTCCGCCCTTTTTAACACATCCCTAAGGTTTTGTTTTGTAAAAGTTCTTGTCGCTCGCGGACACGTGGGAAATAACGAGACTATAGCTCCTTTTTTAAAACCTCTGGTTAAACCTTTTAATGCATGCAAAGTACTCAGGGACTGTGCTCAGATCAGTCATGTTTGGCTACTACACAATATAGTGCCCAACATGAAAATAAAGTGCTCAAAAGTAAAATCAGCCTCGAAAGGCGTATCCAACAATCACATGCGTCTGGTGCGCACGGAAATCAAGTCCAATAAGTGGTGCCACAATATGCACAAAGCAAAACTAAGTGCAACGAGTATGTACGAAAGTTTCTGTCCAGTGCAACGAGTGTGCACGACAACAATATCTGGTGCATCTATTGTGCACGAAAATGTCATTCGAGTGCATCCGGTGTGTACAAAATCACATCTCAAATCATGCGCCCAACATGCGCGAAAATCCAAATCAAGTGCATCCGTCATGCACGAATGAAATCCAAATCAAGTGCATTCAACATGCACGAATGAAATCTAACTCAAGTGCTTTCAATGCGCACAAAACCCAATACCAAGCGTCTAATATGCGCAAAAATCCAAATCAAGCGCGTCAAGTCCGTAAAAAACATCTAATGCAATAGCATGTACGAAAACGACCGTCAAGTGCAAACGCGCATAAAAATACAAATCTGATAGCACAAATGCTCAAAAACATAAATCAGTGCAACCAATGTACCGAGTATAAATCTAGTGCAACAATACACAAAAATACAAGTCTGGTATAACAAATGCACAAAAATACAAATCTGATGCATCAAATGCGCGAAATACAAATACGGTGCAACCAATGCACGACGTCTAAATCTAGTGCAACAAATGCAAGAAATACAACCAATAACTCCAATGCGTAAAAAGCAACACCGAGTGTACCATGGTGTATAAAGTCATAAACGTGTGCAACTGCGTGCACAAAACACATATCAATGCATGCAAGAACATATAAGCTATACCGAGTGCAAAATCAAATTGAGTGCATACCACACGCACAAAATCAAATTAACTGTATGAAATCTAGGAAATCATAAACATGTGCAGCCAAGGCACAAAATCAATATCAAGTGCAATAGATATGCACAATTCATAAACTAACACAACAATATGTACAACGTATATCAAGTGCGATAACTATGCAAAAAAATATAAATACCCAGTAGGTGCAGCTATGGTGCACGAAATCGATATCATGAAACTCATCATCAAAACTCAAATCCAAGCGATATAAGCGTGATACTCGGATCACAAATGCAAATCGCAACAAATGATATCAATGTACACCTCCTACAATGTCGAAAAAATGTCGGTGTGCCCAAAACTGGCAGAGCAAGAACATCCGCTTTCCCCTTGCTTACGGTCTGGCGTCTTCTATCTCTGGGTCCTCATTTCTCTATGGATTACCAATCTCGCAATCCATCGGCTCATCGGTCCGGTCCGGTGTGCTAATGGAAACGATTCTGCTCTGGCACTTCTCTGGTCATCTCTTGGCCAATTAGTATGACTATTCATAAAGCAGCACGTTACTGCCGTCGACCTCTGATCCTCTGAATACACGTCACACATCTGATCCTAGGTGCAAATCTTATCGCAGCAGTGTCCTGGAAGGAACCTGCTCAGGGTCTCTTCCGATCTTGCCTATACCGAACTATACATAGGCTGGTACTCTTACAACATCTTTTCTCGCTTTCTAGACATCTGCGTTCTCAACACAGCTTTTCCTCAGGAACTGGTCGTATCTCACACCTTTGTATACATATCAGATCTCTAATCTCAACGGGGAGTAACAACAGCTTGTTGACATCTCGCACGAACCTCTTGTTCCACTCGTCTTTATTATCGTCTGCTTCGACGTCACGTCATGCTATCTGCGTGATGCAATTGTCTCGGCTACAGTCAATCCAGAATCTCTCACACGGACTCGAAATCGTGAACTCGGTATCTTCATCACTCTGTAGAAGATCTCTAGCCGAACACTTCCTCGGGAACTCGTCCATACCATCAGAGGAATACTCAATACTCGTCCGTTCTCGATCAACTCATAGCGTATCTGGGTGAGGTCCTCTATCTGAAGCTGGTCCACTTATTGGTCTCCTATCATATGATATTCGAACGACGTTAAATTTTTCGATCGATTCATCAAAGTCCCATAATTTCCCGAGAGCTCAACACTCAAGCACAGTTTAATAATATCCAGGACATGCCGCAGTACCTATGGACCAGCCGTAGAAGGGCAAACCCAAGCCTCATTAATGGCACCGCGGAACTGCCGCAAACCCTAAGGTTCAATAGCGGTTCCATGGGCATTATGTCGAGTTAGGGTTTCATTCTTCTAGAGGGTTCATAGAATTACTTGCATGTTCCTCCGAATACCTTAAACTTGGAAAAATGGGTTTCTGACATTCGTTTCGAACTTTTTAACTTCGCCTAGACAACATGTGAATACCCTTCGTCTCTCAACTCGGGGTAGACTAGCTATCATCCATCGCATCTCTGCCTAAAAGCTTCAGCGATCTCAGTTCGTAAAGTATGGAGGCGACATCTATCAATCTCAGCAACAACTGGGTCATCTGTCTGCACAGTAGACAACATCACAATCTCTGAGGTATGCTGTACATCAACAATCCTCTCTCAACCGGCAGCCTCTATCAATGACCCGATCATACGGTGCAAAACCGAACACTCGCTTCAAACGAGAAGTCACAACACCAATACAAAATCGAGACGTTCTTGTGTCACTAGAAAACACGATGGTCGGTCCTCGCCCATGACGAGCTTGCCCTGACCGCAACACTAACAGCAGCTCAATCTGCGCTTAAACCATGGGGACAGGAACCTCAAGCATGTATCGATGAAACCATATCAATGGAATGAAAGGAATCAACAGATCCCAAAATGGATACATGATCATAAGGAGGAAAGGAATCAATAAGAGTATGATCATGGAAACAAATAGAATCAAAGATCTCAATATATGTACATCCTAGGAATTCTTAAGTGGAGTATCATATCGTAAATATGCCGCGGAACATACGTACGGTACGTCACTCTACTCAAGCTACCTACTCCATTAATCAGGGTCAGCCTATGAAACGAAAGTTCGGGTCTAATACACCCATGTCCAAGTCTAAGTTCCGTAAGGTCAAGCCTAGGTTTCGAAAAATTTATGCCCCAGACTCCACATAGTCAAACCTAAACTCGAACAAAGGTTAAACCTAGCGCTCTGATACCAACTTTGTCACGACCCGAAAATATTGCTCGTGACTGGCACTTGAATCATATAAAGTCTATGGGACCCTATCTAATTCAAGTAAGCCGAAACCCTGAAATCTAAACCTTTTTAAAGAAATAAAAGAGGTGAAGTTTGAAATAAGGTATAATGAAAACAAATGTTTTGTTAAATGCATAGAAAAGGGAACACGGAAAATGCATGTTTTAGAAAAAACATGTTTCGTCTTTTAAAAATTTAGGCAGCACCTCCTTTGTATATTTTGATCCAAAACCACAATATATAATAATGATAAAGGCATCTCCAAGCGGGAGCTAGCTCTTCACCAATCGGCGGATCCACAACCATGCAAATCATAAATATAAGTATACGACGCCCAACGGCGAAGATCAACACAAAAGATGATGAATAAAGTAAGACATCAACCCAAAAAGCGAACATAAAACCTATCGCTCAAATATCGCAACTACAAGTCTCACTAAGTCTTACTGTCTATACAAATACTAGTTTTGATTGATGGAGTTGACTAGATACAACAGGAAATATAAATACAAGAGTGGGCATGATACAAATGTCCCACCTACCAAAGCAAATCACCCAAATGCAAGCTGTGCGCCAACGATGCCGCTACCAATCCATGCGGTCAACCTGCAATAGCTATGGCACAACGGGGGTGAGTTGCCAACTCGTGAGTAGAAAACAACAACAGGTAGAAATCGAATAAAACAATGATTTCCTAGGTCAACTATATCATAAAGGTAATACTATGATATCTAGGGTGACCGCATGTAAATATGTGCCAACAATATAATGATGCATGTATGCATGTGGATCTCGTCCATTCGAAACATCATAAAAGCATATGCATGTAAATATATGAGGATACCAAAGAATGTGTGTCCATCAATGACACATCAAATCATGAAACCTGAGTGTCCAATACCGACACTCGAAAACATCATGAAACCCGTGTCCAGCATCAACACGTAAATCTGTTAGTTGTATGTATGCCCTAGAGGCCAGTATTGTACAGATGATGTATATTATATTGGATGCTTGGACATATATAGAGATGACTTTCTTGCTCGATATGATACTATGCTATCTGGTTACTCTTTATCTTAACATGTACACTTGTCTCTTTAAACTGTCTTATAGTTACATGTTGGTAAAGCCCTTAGGATGTGTACTTGACTACCTGGACTATGATGCAGATCATACTAGTGGGGACATGGTAGTCCATAAGTACATCCTTCAAGGTCCCTAGTCATGGGTGTATCGAGACGGGGCATCGATATACCAGAGTAGACTAGCGTATACGCTTCTCGACCCATGAGATGGGCGATGGATGATCCCATATCCATTGGTGTTTGACATCAGAGATGGTATACGGGTGCTCAGTGGAGACTGGGTACACTGGAAGGACTCGCCGAGAACTCCCAGATGGTATTATACCTCACGTCAGATGGCAGTTCTCAGGTGACACTTGTGCAGGTTAGTCTGTAGACCCGAGATCGTCATAGAGTCTTGTGTGATTCCCATTGTGCTTTGATCTCCACCTTACCACGTCCATGAGGGCGTGCAAAACGGTGGTCTTTGGGTACAGTCCCGAGTCACATGGAGGCAATGAGCGATAGGTGGGGTTTCGTCTCTCCCGGTATTGGGGGTTGATGTTGCGCTGTGCTCGATTGGCCGTAACAGGGAAGTCCCTGGCCAGGGCTGATCAGAGATTTGCTGGTAAGTGTTACCAGTAGTTTCTCGACCCGTTATGAGCATCACATCGGCACGACTTATCGGTTATTGGGGTCTGACGTTTACCACCCCTAGACTTGATATGCGACATATCAGACGAACAGACCGGACTGTACGGTAAGTGTTACTGGTTGGATTCACAGGAGTGTGAGCGGGCTAGCTCGTCGATCTTCTGATCGCTCAATACCCGGATGGCCGTTACGTTTAGCAGACCGCTTGCGGCTTGTGGGTGCTTGATATGATCATCATCTGCTACCGGCGTATTGACGAGTCTTTAGAGTCCTACACAGAGGATTCCTGGCTTAAGCGAAACGAAATAGGAGCGCATATGAGATATGTGCGGGACCGAGAATAATGCGTGTATATGATACCGTATTTCATTCTCGCAATGAATGTTTCGATTGGTTGTATGCGATATAACCTAGTTATCGAATCATTGATTTGATAAATCGATACATTGTATACTAGTCGGTTATGTGCGACATGACCGGATCATTGAATCAAGTGTTGATTTAATGATTTAATGTATAATTGTATATTTGATATATTAATTTGCATTAACTAGTATTGGTTCATTTTAAAAGGATTTTCTCACTTGAAGTGGACATTGTATATATGATATGCTTTTGTGTGCACTTGATTGTATCATGTTTGATGATGTATACTTGCTTGGGTTTGTGCAAAGAATTAAACCATGGTTATGATAATGGTTAGAGTTTTGTGTTATTCATCTATTTATTTATCCATTCTTTATTTATTTAAATAGATAAAAGAAAAGAAAATGGTTTCTTTTTATCATGAAGCTTGTTGAAGCTTCATGAAGGTTTGACTAAAGAGACCATTTGTCTTCATGCTTAACCCTAACCATTCCCACTTACCATGGTCTATTCTCTACACTTAACCTTAGTTAGCTTATGATAAGTATTGATTTATTTTCATTTTAATTCAACACTTATCATATTCTAGCTTCATCTTCTTCTTCATCTTCAAAAGAAAAAGCTTGATGCCATCAATGGCAACTTGAGCAAAAGTGTGAGAAATCCAATTCTAAAGTGAACCCACCTCCTATTTCTTCATCTTCTACTTCTTGCCAAGTTGTTTTGGGTGCTTTCTTCACAAGTTTCACAACTTGGTGAAGTTGGAGCTTGAACTTGTGATGCCTCGACGTAGATCATCTTCGGCACGAAGCCGACGACCTAGTCCGCCCTTTTCTCCGATGAAGCCGACGATTGAGTTCGGGATTCGAGACGGACAGCGAGAGGACGTCTACGTGGAGCTAAGGAAGTGGATATCCGGATCTACAAAGGTTGTAGCTTCTTATCTTTAGTTAAGTTGTTAACTAGATTCGTTTTTCGCCTAAATTTCTAGTCGACGATCCGTATTAGAGTTTCTCGGCACCCATAAAATTTGAAATTGGCATGGTTGATGCCTTGTGAGACCTCTATAGTGTGCCTAGGAACCTTACAGTAGTATCAGAGACTAGCTAGAGCCTTAGGCGATGTGTAGACGGAGTTAGAAGTCCGATCGAACCGAAACCCTAAAACAAAACATGCTCTCTGTACATTTTTGAAAATCTGGTAATTTTGTGAATTCAAAATATGCAGAAAAATCAGCAGGAATTTCTAAGAGTTACTGTGAAATTCGACAACCCAATTCCATCAACCCACCGCGGAACCGCGGCAGAAGCATGGCTTCTGCGGCGGTTCCGCGGCCGTATGGTCACAATGCCCTATAATTTTTGTACAGTAATTCCTCTTTTCTGATGCTGGATTTTCTGGGAATTTTTAAATATCACTCAAGAGTTGAGTTTTCTGGGTTGTATTAGGGACTCGGTATTTCGATCGGATTATCAAACTTTGTCTATGTGTTTTCCGGATATTTTTGAATATGTTAAAAAGTTCGACCGGATATAAATACCCAACTTTTACCCTGCCGGAAAATTTCCAAGTGTTGGATTTTTCTGTGGTTTAAGGACGTTCTGAGTAGTGCAAGTAACGCGATGGTCCCTCTAGAAGACAACAAACCTTAACTCGATTATGTGACCGTCTTGAACTGCCCTTTGAACCTTCGGGTTTGGGGCAGTACGGCGTGCCACATGTGAGGCGTTGGCTTGACCCTTCTACGGCTGGACCGTTGGTACTGAGGCATGAAGTGAATATCTTTGAACCTATTTCATGTGTTTAACGGTTTCGGGAAAACTTGGGTGTTCGAATGTTCGATCGGAAAGTTTAATATATTCTATTTATCCGGAATGGGATACAATAATTGGAATTCACAAAAAGTTATGAGATAACTGAATGAATGTTATAAATCTAGCGGTTTAGTTTCACTTGATATTGAAAAGAGTTTTCGATAATGAGACTAAAATGCGGGGTTTATAACTGTTAGCATGTGATGTCTAAGTATTTCATTTTGATTAGGCATGCGATGTCTAAAGAGATTGCGGATTCCAATTGTTGTAGTTTTACACTTTCTTTTCTGTGACCGTAAGTGTAATATGTGATATCGCCGGTTTCATTGCTATATGTCAACGACAATTGGGATGCGCATATTTACTTACGTTGATGACATGTGATGTTATGTGTTGCTGGATATGTTATATTGGATTGTCGTGTTCGAATAGCCGGGGGGGTTTATGTGAGATGAGTGTTTTTCTTTTTTCATTCATGTAAAAACTTGTATGTAATATTCTTTTATTTGGGGCACTTCCAGGTTGCGGAAGATGTCACATTTTGTATATTATTTACTTTTCTGCATTAGGATAGACCCAAGGAGGGGAGCACAAGTAACCGGGTTCTGGGGTTCAGTGGGAGACCAACTCGAGGAGTCGAGTCCGGGTCTCCTAACCCAAGAATTGGCAGGGTTGCTTGCCGCTCTCGTAGGGGTCTAGGGGTGTGAGATTGGCTATTCATCACGACCGTGGAATCCGTGTTTTATACCGGCTCGTATTAAAAACACGGACGTCCTAGTATATCCAATGTTTCATATGTTTCTTCTGCTGCGATATCTGTGATGTGATCATGTGATGTTCTGTGATAGATACAGTATATAGTATATATGATATATTATATAGGCGTTACTTATGTTTTGCACCCACACTAGCCTTGCCCTGCTCTGTCGTTAGTTACCTAACCTAACGGTGCACGAGGGGACATCGAGGCGAATGCGGATGGCATAAGTGTACGTCGTATTTATCTGTGATGTTTAGGTATTTAAATGATGGGACTTCATTAATGTGATTAATGAAAGAAAAAAAACCTAAGATGTTATAGAATCAAATTTTTAACAAAACAGGTAGCTACAGTTCTTGCTTTGCATAGCGGTATATGTGATATATCCTGCACCTTATTCGATGAGGAAAGAACCGAGATCCTTTCACCGGGAGTGACTCCTTTAGCAATAACTGGCAGATGCTACACACTCGCTTTGCTTTTGACTGCTTCTATAGTTTCTGCTTTGCATAGTGATATATATGATATATCCTGCACCTCATTCGACGAGGAAAGGGCCGACGATCCCTTCACCGGGAGTGACCCCTTTAGCAAAACTAGAAAAGCCTCAAAATCGCTCCATTTCAAAACTTCATTTGATTCTACAACGATATCAAGTTCATTACGCTCATGGTTTTTTCTGAAAGAACCCGCGTAGCCCTCCGTCATTTCAGATAGATATTATTTAGTATTCGTGCTATGTTTGTTGACTTAGTCAAGGCATAGTGTATGGTAGCTAAATTATGTTTATCTGTAACAACATGAGATGTGATTGGATTAGAGCATTCGCACGGTCTTGTTGACTCAGTCAAGGGTCGTACGGGTGGGTTTAATTCAATCGGGAAATGTACGGGTTGAACTTGACTTGCGATTTATGGTTTGTTGACTTAGTCAAGGTCATAGATCGCTAGGGGCAAAAGCATTATCGGGAATTTCAAGTGTTGAAATTTGCAATGAGATTGCATACCTTCTATGAGATAGTTGGATCCCGATACCCACTGCGAGTAAGAGTTACTCCTGGGAGAGTTTTGCATACTACAATTAGCCGATCAAGTAGGTGTCTAGAAAGGTGTCAACGGGGTTACGCCTCTGGGAAAACAAGGTTTGCATTAATTAGGTTCGTGCGAAAGCACGGGGGACCTCCCTCAAAGTACCGACACTGGCCTGGCTGAAAGATCGACGAAGTTGTAGGATGTAATTAATCCCGGCTAGTCTTTCCTTTTAGGGTTTGAAGGAAGATTTGATAAAAACCAGTGGGAGCCATCCTGATTAGATAAGATAATAACCAATCTGATCTTGCAAGAGCATACGCTAAAGTGTTTTCTTCTCTCTCTCTCCAGGTAGCGACCATTTCATGCCTTAATCAAGATAATAATATGGATGTATTGACCGAACCCGCATGTTATACTGTGCAGGGGAACGTTGGACCCGTTCTATCTTATAAATGTTATAAGACTGAACAGGAAACAGGAGACTATCTAGATTCTCACGCCGCCCAAACGGAGAACGTGCATGATGATGCACCATCTTCGGGTGTGTTTGTTATTGAGAACTGTTTCTCAGTTCACCCTACGTCCTGGGTATTAGATACCGGATCAGGATCCCATATATGTAAGCAGTTACATGGGCTACGAAAAGGTAGAGAACTGGGAAAAGGTGATCATTCCGTTCAAGTAGGGAATGGGGCAAATGTTGCAGCCAAAGCAGTTGGCATATATCACCTGGTATTACCAAATGGTAATACACTAGTCCTGAATGAGTGCTATTATATACCGAACATGATGTGCAACATTATATCAGTTTCTTTATTAAGTAAAGAAGGATATAATTTTGTAGTAAAGGATAATGTTATGAACATATTCCTAGATCAAAAGTTGATTGCATCAGGCTCACTATATAATGGCATATTCATTCTCAATCAAAATACAGTCTTCAATATACAAAACACACATAAGAGGAAAAGCTCAGAAATGAACGAATCCTTCTTGTGGCACTGTACACTTGGCCATATCAATGAGACACGACTAGCTAAGTTGCATAAGAATGGATATTTGAATTCATTCGAATTATCATCTTATGACACTTGCCATTCATGTCTCAAAGGAAAAATGACCGAAACTCCGTTTACGGGACACGGAGAAAGAGTTACAGAACTCTTGGGACTGGTGCATAGTGATGTATGCGGTCCTATGTCTACACACGCCAGAAATGGTTCTTCCTACTTCATTACATTCACTGACGATCTCTCTAGATACGGGCATGTGTTCCTGTTGAAACACAAGTCTGAAGCTTTTGAGAAATTCAAAGAATATAAGCACGAGGTAGAGAACCAAACGGGCAAAAGTATTAAGATTCTTCGATCTGATCGAGGAGGTGAATACTTAAGCAGTGAATTCCTGGATTATCTAAAAGAGAATGGGATTCTCTCTCAGCTTACTCCTCCTTATACACCACAGCACAACGGTGTATCGGAACGAAGGAATCGCACCCTATTAGATATGGTGCGTTCAATGATGAGCAATGCTGAGTTACCTATTTCCTTTTGGGGATATGCGCTTGAGACAGCCATATACCTATTGAATCTGGTTCCGTCTAAATCTGTACCTACCACACCATATGAGATATGGAGTAGGAAAAGACCATATTTTAAATGAATTAAGATATAGGGTTGTCCGGCCTATGTCAAAAAGCAAAATCCGGACAAACTCGAGGCACGATCAGTCCTTTGCAAGTTTGTGGGATATCCTAAGAATTCTCAAGGATATTTTTTCTACCAAGCTGAGGAACAAAGAGTGTTTGTTGCTCAACATGCCACCTTTTTGGAAAGGGAATTTCTTGCAAAAGAAATTAATGGCAAAGAGGTAGAGCTGGAAGAGGTTCCAGCACCACAAACTGCAACTAATGATTTAGTAGAACCAGAGGATTCAGAGGTGCCCGACGTACCCCAGCCTCTCCGCCGATCTAGTAGGGTTTCTCGACCACCTGAGAGATACTATGGTTTTCTCATTGATGGTGGCAGTGAGGATTGCATCATGGAGGATGATGACCCAACTAGCTTTGAGCAGGCCATCACGAGTGGGGACTCAGTGAAATGGCTGGATGCTATGCGGTCCGAGATGGAATCCATGTACACCAACAAAGTATGGACTTTAGAAGTTGCTCCTGAAGGGGTAAAACCCATTGGGAGCAAGTGGATCTTCAAGAAAAAACTTGGTGTAGATGGGAAAGTGGAGACTTTCAAAGCTAGACTTGTAGCAAAAGGTTTTCGTCAAAGACCAGGTGTGGACTATGACGAAACCTTTTCTCCAGTGGCTATGCTTAAATCCATCCGAATCATGCTTGCCATCGCTGCATATCATGATTACGAAATCTGACAAATGGATATTAAGACCGCCTTTCTAAATGGTGATTTAGAAGAGTGCGTGTACATGACTCAGCCAGAGGGCTTCGTAGACAGTGGGAGCAGCGGGAAGGTGCGCAAGCTGCTTAAATCCATTTATGGATTAAAGCAAGCATCGCGGAGTTGGAACATCTGCTTTGACGTCGTTATCAAAGAGTTTGATTTTGTCAAAAACCCAGATGAACCTTGTATTTACAAGAAGGTGGCAGAGAGTAAGGTTGTCTTCCTCGTATTGTACGTCGACGACATACTCTTGATAGGAAATGATATTCCTATGCTGCAATCGGTCAAGCTCTTCTTATCACAAAGATTCTCAATGAAAGATCTTGGTGATGCCTCCTGCATATTGGGAATTAGGATCTATAGAGATAAATCCAAACGGATATTGGGATTGTCCCAATCCAGGTACATTGACACCATACTAAAGAGGTTTAGTATGGAAGAATCCAAGCGTGAGAACTTGCCCACGATCTCTGGAGTCACTCTCTCCAAAGAGATGTCTCCCAAGACTGATTTGGAGAGAGCTCGCATGCAAGGGATACCCTATGCTTCAGCTGTAGGCTCTATCATGCATGCGATGCTATGTACCAGACCCGATGTTGCATACTCACTAAGTATAGTGAGCAGGTATCAAGCTGATCCTGGAGAGAGTCACTAGACAGCTGTGAAGAGCATTCTCAAGTACTTATGAAGGACTAAAGAGATGCTCTTGGTGTATGGTAACGGAGAACTCCAAGTGGAGTCCTCTATCGATTCGAGCTTCCAGAGTGATAAGGACGACTCTAAGTCGCAGTCGGGATTTGTCTTTACCCTTTACGGAGGGGCGGTTAGCTGGAAGAGTTCCAAGCAAGAAACCGTGGCAGACTCGACGATGGAGGCTGAATACATCGCTGCCAACGATGCTGCTAAAGAGGCTGTCTGAATCAAGAAGTTCATTACTGAACTTGGAGTGGTTCCATCCATTGAGCATCCAATACCTTTGTATTGCGATAACAATGGAGCGGTGGCTTTGGCCAAGGAACCCAGGTCCCATCAGCGATCCAGGCATATTCTGAGGAGGTATCACCTGATCCGGGAGATAGTTGATCGCCAGGAGATCGAGGTCAGGAGGGTTGACACGAAGAACAACACGGCGGATCCACTCACGAAGGCCATTCCCCAGATACAGTTTGAGAGACTCTTCGGGATGCTCGGTATGCGATACTACAGCAGCTGGCCCTAGTGCAAGTGGGAGATTGTTAGTTGTATGTATGCCCTAGAGGCCAGTATTGTACAGATGATGTATATTATATTGGATGCTTGGACATATATAGAGATGACTTTCTTGCTCGATATGATAGTATGCTATCTGGTTACTCTTTATCTTAACATGTACACTTGTCTCTTTAAACTGTCTTATAGTTACATGTTGGTAAAGCCCTTAGGATGTGTACTTGACTACCTGGACTATGATGCAGATCATACTAGTGGGCACATGGTAGTCCATAAGTACATCCTTCAAGGTCCCTAGTCGTGGGTGTATCGAGACGGGGCATCGATATACCAGAGTAGACTAGCGTATACGCTTCTCGACCCATGAGATGGGCGATGGATGATCCCATATCCATTGGTGTTTGACATCAGAGATGGTATACGGGTGCTCAGTGGAGACTGGGTACACTGGACGGACTCGTCGAGAACTCCCAGATGGTATTATACCTCACGTCAGATGGCAGTTCTCAGGTGACACTTGTGCAGGTTAGTCTGTAGACCCGAGATCGTCATAGAGTCTTGTGTGATTCCCACTGTGCTTTGATCTCCACCTTACCACGTCCATGAGGGCGTGCAAAACGGTGGCCTTTGGGTACAGTCCCGAGTCACATGGAGGCAATGAGCGATAGGAGGGGTTTCGTCTCTCCCGGTATTGGGGGTTGATGTTGCGCTGTGCTCGATTGGCCGTAACAGGGAAGTCCCTGGCCACGGCTGATCAGAGATTTGCTGGTAAGTGTTACCAGTAGTTTCTCGACCCGTTATGAGCCTCATATTGGCACGACTTATCGGTTATTGGGGTCTGACGTTTACCACCCCTAGACTTGATATGCGACATATCAGACGAACAGACCGGACTGTACGGTAAGTGTTACTGGTTGGATTCACAGGAGTGTGAGCGGGCTAGCTCGTCGATCTTCTAATCGCTCAATACCCGGAAGGCCGTTACGTTTAGCAGACCGCTTGCGGCTTGTGGGTGCTTGATATGATCATCATCTGCTACCGGCGTATTGACGAGTCTTTAGAGTCCTCCACAGAGGTTTCCTGGCTCAAGCGAAACGAAATAGGAGCGCATATGAGATATGTGCGGGACCGAGAATAATGCATGTATATGATACCGTATTTCATTCTCGCGATGAATGTTTCGATTGGTTGTATGCGATATAACCTATTTATCGAACCATTGATTCGATAAATCGATACATTGTATACTACTCGGTTATGTGCTACATGACCGGATCATTGAATCAAGTGTTGATTTAATGATTTAATGTATAATTGTATATTTGATATATTAATTTGCATTAACTAGTATTGGTTCATTTTAAAAGGATTTTCTCACTTGAAGTGCACATTGTATATATGATATGCTTTTGTGTGCACTTGATTGTATCATGTTTGATGATGCATACTTACTTAGGTTTGTGCAAAGAATTAAACCATGGTTATGATAATGGTTAGGGTTTTGTGTTATTCATATATTTATTTATCCATTCTTTATTTATTTAAATAGATAAAAGAAAAGAAAATGGTTTCTTTTTATCATGAAGCTTGTTGAAGCTTCATGAAGGTTTGACTAAAGAGTCCATTTGTCTTCATGCTTAACCCTTACCATTCCCACTTACCATGGTCTATTCTCTACACTTAACCTTAGTTAGCTTATGATAAGTATTGATTTATTTTCATTTTAATTCAACACTTATCATATTCTAGCTTCATCTTCTTCTTCATCTTCAAAAGAAAAAGCTTGATGCCATCAATGGCAACTTGAGCAAAAGTGTGAGAAATCCAATTCTAAAGTGAACCCACCTCCTATTTCTTCATCCTCTACTTCTTGCCAAGTTGTTTTGGGTGCTTTCTTCACAAGTTTCACAACTTGGTGAAGTTGGAGCTTGAACTTGTGATGCCTCGACGTAGATCATCTTCGACACGAAGCCGACGACCTAGTCCGCCCTTTTCTCCGATGAAGCCGACGATTGAGTTCGGGATTCGAGACGGACAGCGAGAGGACATCTACATGGAGCTAAGGAAGTGGATATCCGGATCTACAAAGGTTGTAGCTTCTTATCTTTAGTTAAGTTGTTAACTAGATTCGTTTTTCACCTAAATTTCTAGTCGACGATCCGTATTAGGGTTTTTCGGCACCTATAAAATTTGAAATTGGCATGGTTGATGCCTTGTGAGACCTCTATAGTGTGCCTAGGAACCCTACAAAATCCCCATATCTCAGGTGCCGCATTCTGAGATCGGCCCTTATGTCCATCTCTCTACTCTGGTCGGTATCCTCTGGATAACCGCTGAGTCCAAATACTATCACCAGTAGGTAGTGCTCCCCTGCCAGGCTCAATGCCATCATCTGCCACCATCTTGCCCCGGGGTACCGCACCGGGTCCACCATGCACCCGTAGACAGTTCCTCCTCCTCCTCGAATCGGGTGTCACATGCCAATTTCAGAACCGAGAAAACACATGGTGGACGCACTGAAATATCATATCAAGAGAAACTGGGTTTTTAAAACAATACATATTTTCCTTTGAAATAACCACGGTTCTCAAATCCAGAAATCTCATGAAAGCAGCATATCTCAATGCGTAAAATTATAAAGCATGATGTATGCGACATATAACAGAATGTAAGCATATCCGTAAATCATGCAACATGGAATGATAATATGCACATATCAAGGGAAAACCACTCTTTAAAATGAATCCAGTTTAAAATATATCCTGCGGTTCCTAATTTCTCTAAGGTCAAATGCAACATTGTATAAAGGTGTATATGTAACTATAGCAAGTAAATTATGCAAAGAGTCATATCATGATGCAGCAATTCTACTGTGAAGCGATATAGCAATTATCGATGATGAAGTGTGTGAGCCGGCCAATCTGTGTAAGTGTGACATACGCATCATCGTTAATGGTGTAGGTGTACTAGCACAGGTATATGAAATGCAATGGAAATGACATGAACGTAGCATAAAATAAATCGGCAACTAAATTCTATAAAGTATACGTATCTAACATGACCGAATCGGTGAATCTATCAATCGGCATTCTCTAGTCAAGGGTATGGGTCAATCATCAATTAAACTCATCACATACGATAAATCATCGTACGGCGTCATTAAACCATTGGGGATCCTAACAACCTATATGACTAAGGGGGTACGGACCTAACGTCTCGTACGGCTTATCACTTAAGATTCACAACATTATGTATATCTATATACCTATATGCCCATGTTCCCGGGTCACATCCATAACAACATCAAATTAGGGGACCGGCAAAGGTATCAATCCTCTCTTATCGACTCGCATCCGTATACTAACATATCAATCACGTCATCATATCTCATCTCTAACTATCTTTTTAACCATAGCCCTAGTTTCCTAATCTAGATTTTTACGACTGTATCCTATAGATTAGTTTCTATTTAATAATTTGCGGGGATGTTATACGCCATCCACCCGACTTCCCACGTAGATATAGATCTACTCACATTGATCCTTGCTCGCCGAAGTCGATGACGCCATGCTACATCGTCTCGAAATCTACGCGAAGGTACCTACAATAAATACATAGTCGCAATGCTATTAAAATCAAATCCAGAAAATCAATACGGCACACGGTGCGCTCATAGGTTAAAACCTATAGCCTACGCATGCAAAAGCAACCAAACAACCCTTGTCGTTGACGTACAAACATCCAACGACCAAATACAATATCAATATCAAACCCCAAGAATCCAGAATCGCAAAAACCCGAAAACTGCATCTAAGGAAAACCACTTCCAGATTCCACCCTAGGCCAAACTAAGGGATTTTGAACATAGGGTTAGTATGTAGGTCCACGTTACCCATCCCGGTTCTTACGAGGAGGCGGAATAGGTAAAAAATGATTTTTGACGCAAGGTAACATGGACTAGAAATGGAGGATCTTTGCTAAACAAAAACCTAGCAAACTAACTACAAGTTTAGCTACTCAGCTAGAAGGTTATACCTTGGTCTTGAACTCCTTCACTTCTTGCTCCTTGGAGTGGTTTGAACGGCTCCTCCTCGTCGTCTTCTCTTTGCCGAAGAAGGATCCATCCGAAGACCTCTACCTTGAGCTCCTACCTCAACCTAGAGATAACTAAAGTGCTTGGCTTGCTAAACCTAGAGCCCTAGAATGAGTAGAGAGGAGTTTTGGTGGTTTTATCTCAGGAGCTCATGGTTCTCAACACATGAGAGATGAGAGCTTTGAGAGAGAGGAAGAGGATGAGCTAAACATATGAGAGAGAAAGAGCAAGAAAAAATGAGGTACTTTTTGCAACCATACTCTCATATGAGAGAATAATGAATTAATAATGATAATTAAAAGGAAACTGTGATGGTTCATTTGGAATGACCATTATCATTTCACATTAAATGAATTTTGGAAGAATCAAGAAGCATCTTCCATGAGAAATGATGATGGTAAATTGTCAACATAAGTCAACCGGTCAACCAAATTTAAAATGTCAACATAAGTCAAATGGTCAACCAAACCATGGCACAATTATCTTTAATTAATATCATTAATCATATTTCTCATTTTCATTAGGGTTTGGAAAAAGCCAACGGTCAACAACCCTAATGAGAATCCTTTGCCTCTGTCTCTGTCAACTGTGCATACACACCCGCATCCGTGTTCCGAGGAACACGAATACAAAAAGACAAAACCAATCCCAAAACAAATACTAGGATCTGGCTTAAACCAAAGCCCGCTAGTAATAACTGCCCGGACACCAAACGTGCACAAGTGCGTGGATGTGAACGAACCCCGTCGCAAAACCATGCGACCTCTACTCTGTTTTGCCCAAAGGCGAATAGCCCTCTGTGTGGGACTCTAAGGACTCGACACTACGCTGGCAGTGGGTTTAACCACAGGCCGCAAGCGGTACTAGCTGTACGTAACGGTCCCCAGGTAGATGCCGATAAGAAGACTGATGAGGCGAACCCATCCGAACTCCTACTGAGCCTGAATGTGACAATCTCCGTACAGTCCGGTCTATTCGTCTGAGAGTATCGCATGTCGGGCCTAGGGGAGCGGTAAACGTCAGTCCCCTAATAGCGGTACAAGTCGTGTCGGAGTGTAGCCCAGAACACCCTGAGATCATACTGGAAATGCTACCAGTATATCTCGCTTGCCCTGGCCAGGGACTTTGTGTAATAGCTCTCCTAGACACAGCGCGATATCAACCCCCAATACCGGGAGAGACGAATCCTGTCTAATCATCACTGCCTCCAAGTATTTCGGGACTGCACCCAACTACTACCTGTTTGCATGACTCATTTGAGCCGTGGTAGGGTAGTAATCTAAGAACAGTGGGAACACACTCGAGGAGAAGTGACAGTGTCAAGTTAACGGACTATGCTGTACTCATGTCACCTGGGAACTGATAACTGGCGATAGCTATAATACCAAACCAACAGTTCCCAGCGAGTCCTGTCCAGTGTACTCGTAACCTAACGAGCACCCGCATACTATCTCCAGTACGACGTACTGATGGCTGTAGGATAGACCATCTCCCCTCCTGGGATGAGAAGCGTATACACCAGTCTACTCTGGAGTATCGACGCCCTGTCTCGATAATCCTACGACTAGGGACCTGTATACGGATGAGCTTGTAGATTACCCAGCCCCCACTAGTGTGACTGCCATCACAACGCTGGTAATCAAGCAAAGATCCTAAGGGCTCCACTAATATGTATAAGCTATATGCTAAAAGAAACATATGCACATATTGAAGTAGAAACAAACCAAGTAGCATACTACCATTTTGAGCAAGATTGTCTATACAACCGTGAATATCCCAAGCTTCCATTAAGTAATATACACACTAGTATGATATAGTAATGGCCTCTAGGGCATATACACTAACAATCTCCCACTTGCACTAGGGCCATGTACCGGCGTATCGAAGACCTATCATCTCGATCAGCCGCTCGAACTGAGTCTGGGGTATGGTCTTAGTGAATGGATCTGCAGTGTTATCTTCTGTAACAACCCTCCGAACCTCGATCTCCCTGATCAGGTGATACCGCCGCAAGATGTGTCTGGACTTCTGATGGGGCCTGGGTTCCTTTGCTAAAGCTATAGCCCCGTTGTTGTCACAATACAGAGGTATTGGATCAACAATGGACGGAACCACCTGAAGTTCTGTCAAGAACTTCCTCATCCAGACCGCTTCTTTTGCGGCATCAGATGTTGCGATATATTCCGCTTCCATCGTCGAGTCAGCAACGGTTTCCTGTTTGGAACTCTTCCAACACACCGCCCCTCCATTGAGGGTAAAGACATATCCTGACATGGAGTTGGAGTCATCCTTGTCACTCTGGAAGCTGGAGTCAGCAAAGGCCTCGATCTGGAGGTCTTTTCCGCCGTAAACCAAAAACATATCTTTAGTCCTTCTCAGGTACTTCAGAATGTTCTTTACCGCTATCCAGTGTTTCTCCCCAGGGTTTGACTGATACCGGCTTACCACACTCAGTGCATAAGCTACATCTGGTCTGGTACACAATATCGCATACATTATAGAGCCTACCGCAGATGCGTAGGGTATAATAGACATGCGATCCCTTTCCAAATCAGTCTTGGGAGACATCTCTTTGGAGAGGATGATCCCGTGATAAGCCGGTAAATTACCGCGCTTGGAATCTTCCATACTGAATCTTTTCAGTATGGTGTCGATGTACCTGGACCGTGAAAGTCCTAATATCCTCTTTATCCTATCACGATGGATCCGGATCCCCAGAATGTAAGAGGAATCACCCAGATCTTTCATAGAGAATCTGTGTGACAAGAACCCTTTGACAGATTGTAGCATAAGAATGTCATTTCCTATCAAGAGAATGTCATCCACGTATAAAACGAGGAATACGACAGTTCGTGCAACAATTTTACTATAAATGCATGGTTCATCTGGATTTTTGATAAAGCCAAATTCTTTGACCGTCTCATCAAAACAGATGTTCCAACTCCGCGATGCCTGCTTTAGTCCATAAATGGACTTAAGCAACTTGCACACTTTCCCGCTGCTCCCACTCTGAATGAAACCCTCTGGCTGGTCCATATAGACACACTCCTCCAAATTTCCATTCAGAAAAGCGGTCTTTACGTCCATATGCCAAATCTCATAATCGTGGAAGGAAGCAATGGCAAGAATGGATTTGAGCATAGCCACTGGAGAAAAGGTTTTGTCATAGTCCAAACCAGGTCTTTGACGAAAACCCTTTGCAATAAGTCTAGCCTTATAGGTCTCAACCTGTCCATCTACACCAATCTTCCTTTTGAAGATCTATTTGCAGCCTACGGGTTTTACCCCTTCTGGAGCAACGTCCAAAGTCCATACTTTGTTGGTGTACATAGACTCCATCTCGGTCCGCATTGCATCCAGCCATTTTACCGAGTCAGTGCTCTGAATGGCCTGCTGGAAGCTAGTCGGCTCATCATTATCAATGATGCAATCCTCTCTATCCCCGTGTATGAGAAAACCGTAGTATCTCTCAGGCGGATGAGACTGCCTACTACTCCTGCGGAGTGGCGCAGGAATGTCATGTTCTTTCGAACCTTCTGGTTCTTCTAAGCTTTCAGTAATAGCTTGTGGTTCTGGAATTTCTTCCAGTTCTATTACGCTCCCACTTATTTCTTTTTCTCAGAACTGATATTCCAGAAAGTGGGCATGACGAGAGACAAAAACCTTTTGTTCTTCTGCGTAATAGAAAAGATACCCCTTGGAGTTCTTTGGGTATCGCATAAAATTGCACTGTACTGAGCGTGCCTCGAGTTTGTCCGCATGCTGCTTTTTGACAAAAGCTGGACATCCCCAAATCTTCAGATATTGAAGATAGGGTTTCTTCCCACTCCACATCTGATATGGTGTGGTAGGCACAGTCTTAGTTGGAACTCGGTTCAAAAGATATGCAGCTGATTTTAGTGCATATCCCCAGAAAGATCGCGGTAACTCAGCGTTACTCATCATGGAGCGTACCATATCCAATAGGGTTCGGTTCCGTCTCTCCGATACACCGTTATGTTGTGGAGTGTATGGAAGAGTAAGCTGAGAGAGAATTCCATTCTCTTTTAGGTAATCCAGGAACTCGGCACTCAAGTATTCACCACCTCGATCAGATCTCAGTGTCTTGATACTTTTGCCTGTTTGTTTTTCTACTTCATTCTTGTATTCCTGGAATTTTTCAAAGGCTTCAGATTTATGCTTCATTAAGAAGACATGCCTGAACCTTGAAAAATCATCCATAAAAGTAATGAAGTAAGAATAACCACTTCGCGCATGTGTAGACATTGGACCACATACATCGCTGTGTACGAGTCCCAAGAGCTCGCTCGCTCTTACTCCATGTCCAGTGAACGGAGTCTTTGTCATCTTTCCTTTGAGACATAATTGACAAGTTGTATATGATTGATATTTGAACGGATCCAAATATCCTTCTTTATGTAACTTAGTCAACCTTCTCTCATTGATGTGACCCAGTCTACAATGCCATAAGAAAACATGATTTATTTCTGGAGACTTTCTTTTGTGTGTATTCTGGACATTGAAAATCTGTGGTTGGTTCAATACATATATACCGTTGCTTAATGTACCCGACCCAATCAGAAAATGATTAAGGTGAATGTTTACAACATTGCTTACAAATGCAAAATCATAACCTTCTTTAGACATTAAAGATACAGATATGATATTACAAGTCGCACTGGGTACAAAATAACAGTCACGCAAAACCAAAACATGTCCATCTGACAATCCCAAGTTATAGTCCCCCACGGACTCAGCATCCATGCTAGCTCCGTTTGCAACTCTGAGAGTCATATCACCTGCCTTCAAAACCCTACGCTTTCTCAGTGTCTGCAAAGAATTACAGATATGAGATCCTAATCTGGTATCCAATACCCAGGAAGTAGAGTTTATTGATAGACAGTTTTCAATAAGATACACACCTGAAGCCGAAGCAACAACTTGCTTCGGGTCCTGGTTCTTGGCCTTCCAAGCCCTGCAATCTTTCTTCCAGTGTCCTTTCTTATGACAATAAAAGCACTCTTCTTTCCCCACAAGTTGTCCCGCTACCTTTACCTTTCCCTTGGCTTCCACTTTACTAACACCGCTCCTTGGTTTGGTGGGGGCTTTCTTCTTCTTTCCTTTGGCTTTCGTCTTGGACCTAGAAGAAGAAGGTCCTCCAACAGACAAAGCGAGTGTTTCCCTTACTTTCTTCAGGGTGCCCTCTGCACTCCTCAACATATTGAGGAGTTCCGGAAGTTCAACTTATTTTCCTTGCATGTTGAAGTTCAGGATAAACTGGGCGTAAGTAGAAGGAAGGGACTGGAGAATCAAGTCAGTGTAGAGCTCATTCTCTAACGTGGTCCGCGAGCTCTTCAATGTAGCTAATCATCTGAAGTACGTGTTCCGCTACAAATGATCCGATGGCCAATCTCGCCGAAAACAACTTTTTTGAGACTTCGTATCTGGTGATACGGGATTGCTCTCCATATAGATCCTTTGTATGGAGAAATATGGATTCTAGGTCCATATCCTCATGCCTCCTCTGATGTTCATTGTCCATAGAGGCAAGCACGATGCACTTGGCCCTCGCGCAATCAATCTCCCAGGTCTTATGGATTTCCTTATCCGCGACGCTGGATTGAGGACCTGGGAAAGAGGGAGCTTTGGTGGTAAGAAGATACCCCAACTTGTCATAAGTGATTGCCATTTTGACATTCCTGAGCCAATCTTTGTAGTTTGGCCCTGTCAATATGTTTTTATCTAGTAGTAACTTAAGGCCGGTCATGATATTTGGTCGCTGCAATTAGGAGAGAGAGAAGAAATACTTTAGCATGATACTCTTGCAAGTTTAGAGTGGTTTTTTGTTTGTCTAAACAGGATGGCTCCCACTGTTTCTCGAATCCTTCTTCAAACCAAAAAAGAAGAATTAGTCGGGATCAATCTCACCGTACAATACTTGCTTAACCGTTCAGCCAGGCCAGTGTTGGTACTTCGAGGGAGGTTTTACGACGCTTTCGCAAAGTTCCTTAATTAAATAACCTCTTTTCCCTGTGGGCGTAGCCCCGCTAACACCTTTCTAGACACCTACTTGGTTTATAGCATTGATCGTTAAGTGAGAAAGTTTCCCGAGGAGTAGCATATACTCACAGTAGGATCGGGATCCAAATATCATCGTGTGATAAAGCTGAAGGAATCCTACCAGAATTATCACACTCCAAATGGTATGCAGCACTAGCAAGTTTCAGTTTCTTTAGAAACTCCCGATGTGGATTTTTTCCCCATGCTCTTATGACCATTACGTAGGCCAAAATATCATAAGTCACATGTCAAGTTCTACCCATCATTTACCAGGTTAGTTTGAACCCACCCGTACATACCCTTGACGTAGGCCAAAATGGCAGTACGACTGTCTCAAACCAATGCATCTATCTATGCAACAGGTAAATATCCGGCAGCTACCAATCACTATGCCTTGGCGTAGGTCAAAATACATAGCTTGAATACTACCGAATATTTAACTGAAATGATGGAGGGCTACGAATGGTTTTGGCGAAACCGTGAACGTAGTGAACTTGATATAATCGAAGGAACCTGATAGCTTTTAAAAGGAGTGGTTTAAGCTCCGCGTTTAAAAGTTGTTTTGAAAAGAAACCGAGTGGTTTAGAAATTGTTCCAACGATTTAACTTTGGTTTATTTTCTTGCATTAATTTAATGCGTCCCATCAATTAATCCTACCATTGCAGAAAACAACGAAAATATGACGTACGCTTATGCCATCCGCATTTGCCACGGGGCCCCGTCATCACCCGTTAGGTTACATAACTAACGACAGAGCGGGGGTTGGACTAGCGCGGATGCAAAACATAAGCAACGCCTACTAGATATCATATATAGATATATACATTCGTCAGATGCAATGATAGCCATTTCAGATCACAAATGAACACATTGGATATGCTAGGAATCTGTGTTTCGTTCGAGCCTGCAACGAAAGACGGATTACACGGTCGCGATGAATAGCCAAACCCCACCCTAGACCCCTACGGGTGCGGCAAACTACCTGCCAATTATCCGAAATGAAGCAACCTCCCTCAACAACGTGAGTCGGCCACTCGGCACTTCAAAGTACCCGGTAGTTTGTGCACCCCACCTTGGGTCTATCCTAGGAGCAAAAACAGTAAAAAAAATAATATACAATGGCAGCTATAACCTCATCCCGGATGTGCGGACATAAAATAATATTACATCAATTTACATATTACATCAAATTAAAGATAAAGAAAACTCTCATCTCACAACCCCCGGCTATTCATCCGCGACAATCCAACAAGTTCATATACACAATCCAACAACATTACAGATCACAGATATGCACAACCCCCACTAATCGATGTATAGCGATTGGTCGACGTTCAGTGCATATATCACATTACAGATATAACCATTTAGCAAAAGTTTGTAGAACTTCGATCAAAATACCAATTTGTAACTACCCCAAACACAACATTGTTCTCTGGAAATTCTGGGCAGAAACAAAATATTTTAAAAATCACAGAACACCAAACTGAACAAACTGTAGCAAACCCGAGTCGCGCCGAGTCAACTCGGCCGCGGATCCGCGGCGAAACGCGTGGTTTCGCCGTGCTTCCGCGGCGCGTTGACTGAGTCGTGGGCTCGTTTTTCATGGTTGTTTCTAAAAAACCCTGCACCGATTTTTAAGGTATGTGGAATTATTTTTAGAGCGGTTTTAAAAATCGGCAGAAAGTATATGTTTTTGACATGTTTCGCGATTTTTTTTCGGATCGAAGTTCCAAACACTTTGCTAACATGCTAGTTGTTGTTTAGCTAGGCTCTGATACCACTGTAGGTCCATGTTACCCACCCCGGTTCTTACGGGGAAGCGGAATAGGTAAAAAACGATTTTTGACGCAAGGTAACATGGACTAGAAATGGAGGATCTGTAAGTCGATGTGCAACACCCCACGAGTTGCGGGGAGGCGTAAATATGAAAAACGATCTTGTTCTTTAAGCATACATCGACTAACCGAAGATCTTTGCTAAACGATAATTAACAACAACCATAGAAGTTCTTAGCTACTATGTAAAGAGATTATACCTAGTGAATCGTTTCCTTCGTCTTTTCGATCTCTACGTCCTCCTCGGCCTCCTCTAAGTGATAGATGATCCACCTGAGAATCCTAATCCAAGCTTCACCTCCAAACTTGAGGTAACTAAGTTTCTCTAGTTGCTAATCAAAGGAACTTAGATCATATAGAGTTAGATTATGGAGTGTTTAGTCTATTCTAATCCTTGATCTCAACTCATTAGTGGTAGGATTAGAGTTTGAAGACAGAGTGAGCTTGAGGAGAGAGAAGGTGAACAAGATCATGATCATGATATTATTTCTCATTTGATATATGAAGCATAATGAATAAATGAATAAAATGAGATTATTCATCATGCTACATTAATGCATTATGAGTGATTCACTATGTGAGTCATTAAGAATTTAATAATGCATTAATGACATGAAGAATCACACATAATGAGTCACAATATCATTTAATGCCAATGCCACCTAAACGCTCAAGTCACCATGCTTCTAGAAGCTTCCCGGAAATTACGAGAAGGCCCCTCCTATCCGTGAAAACACGGAAAAACTTTAGACTGTATAAATCCAATAACCTGATACTACAATCTGGCTTAAACCAAAGCCGTCTAGTAAAAACTGTCCGAATGTCGTACGTGCGTTTAAACACGTATTCGTCCGAACCCTTGTCGTAAAACCGTACGACCTCTATATCGTTTTGCCTGGAGTTGGGAAATCTCTGTCTGGGACTCTAAAGACTCGACTACTATGCTAGCAGTGGGTTTAACCACAGACCGCAAGCGGCACTAGCAGTACGTAACGGTCCCTAGGTAGATGTCGATAAGAAGGCCGATGAGGAAACCCTTCCGAACACCTACTGAGCCTGTCCGTGACAATATCCGCGCAGTCCGGTCTGTTCGTCTAAGAGTATCGCATGTATGGTCTAGGGGGTGGTGAACGTCAGACCCCTAAAAACCGTATAAGTTATGCCGGCATGGCTCAAGACCATCCGAGAATCTACTGATCAGTCCATCAGTAATTCTCAATCAGCCCTGGCCAAGGACTTATGGTAATGACCAACCGATCACTGTGCGATATCAACTCCCTATACCGGGAGAAACGAATCCCTAACAGTCGCTCACTGCCTTCACGTGGCTCGGGACCGTGCCCAACTAAAACCTGTTTGCACGACCCCTTTGAACCGTGGTAGGGTAGTAATCAAAGCACAGTGGGAACTCATACGAGACAAATGATAACCTTAAGTCAACGGACTATCTGCACACATGTCACCTGAGAACTGCTATCTGACGTTAGGTATAAATACCATCCAGTCAGTTCTCGGCGAGTCCTGTCCGGTGTACTCACACCCGGTGAGCATCTGTATACAATCTTAGGTGTACATCACTAATGGCTACGGGACCAATCCATCGCCCCTCGTCAGGGTCTAGATATGTATACACTAGTCTACTCTGGAGTATCGAGTCCGGTCTCGATTCTCCTGCGACCAGGGACATCTAAGGATGTGCCTATTGACTATCCAGCTCCCACAAGTATGATTGCCATCACAACGCCGGTAGTCAGGCAAACACCCTATGGGCTTTATCAACATGTTTATAAATACAAAGTAAAATATATCACACATTAAGATAAAGTCAAACCAAATAGCGTACTATCATATTAAGCAAGATTGTCATGTACATACATATCCCTAGCATCCTATACAATGAAGGCCTCTAGGGCATATATATCCAACAATCTCCCACTTGCACTAAGGCCTATAATTGGTGCAATGAGTACCCACTGTTTGCTCTAGATCCAGTTGCTGGCGTACCGTATGCCCAACATCTCAAACAGTCTCTCGAACTGGACTTGAGGGATGGCCTTGGTGAATGGATCTGCCATGTTGTCTTTTGTGTCCACTCTCCGTACCTCGATCTCCTGACGATCCACGATCTCCCTGATCAGGTGAAACCGCCTTAAGATATGCCTGGATTTCTGATGGGACTTTGGTTCCTTCACTAATGCTACAGCCCCATTGTTATCACAATACAAAGATATTGGATTGGAAATGGACGGAACTACCTGAAGTTCAGAGATGAACTTCCTCATCCAGACAGCCTCTTTTGCGGCTTCACTAGCAGCTATATACTTAGCCTCCATAGTTGAGTCTGTGACGGTATCCTGTTTGGAACTTCTCCAACATACTGCCCCTCTATTGAGGGTAAACACAAAACCCGAAATGGATTTAGAATCATCTTTGTCACTTTGGAATCCGGAGTCGGTAAAAGCCTCAACTTGGAGGTCCCCATTACTGTAAATCAAGAACATCTCCTTAGTCCTTCTCAGGTACTTGAGAATGTTTTTTACCGCTATCTAATGCTTCTCACGTGGGTCAGACTGATACCTGCTTACTACACTAAGTGCGTAAGCTACATCTGGTCTGGTACATAACATCGCATACATTATAGATCCTACTGCCGAAGCGTAGGGCATAATGCCCATGCGAGCCCTCTCTTCATCAGTCTTTGGAGACATCTCTTTGGAGAGGGTGATCCCGTGACAAACGGGTATATTACCGCGCTTGGAATCTTCCATACTAAATCTCTTTAGTATAGTGTCAATATACCTGGACTATGAAAGTCCCAACATTCTATTAGATCTATCACGATAGATCTTAATGCCCAAAATGTAGGTTGCATCACCCAAGTCTTTCATGGGAATTTCTGTGACAAGAAGAGCTTTACTGATTGTAGCATAGGGATATCATTCCCTATCAGTAGTTTGTCGTCGACGTACAAAACGAGGAAGACTACTCCTCCTTCTAAAATCTTCGTATAAATACATGGTTCATCTACATTTTTGATAAAGTCAAATTCTTTGACTGTCTCATCAAAGCAGATGTTCCAACTCCGCGATGCTTGCTTTAATCCATAGATGGATTTAAGCAACTTGCATACTCTTCCGCTGCTCCCACTGTCTAAGAAACCTTCTGGTTGATCCATGTAAACACTCTCTTCTAAATGTCCATTTAGAAAAGCTGTTTTTACGTCCATCTGCTAGATTTCATAGTCATGGAAGGCAGCAATTGCAAGCAGGATCCAAATGGATTTAAGCATAGCTACAGGTGAAAAGGTTTCATCACAGTCCAATCCTGGTCTTTGACGAAAACCTTTTGCAACGAGTCTAGCTTTGTAGGTTTCCACTTGTCTAAGTGCACCAATCTTCTTTTTGAAGATCCATTTGCATCCAACTGGTTTCACCCCAGGAGGAGCAACTTCTAAAGTCCATACTTTATTGGTGTATATGGATTCCATTTCGGATCTCATAGCATCCAGCCACTTCACCGAGTCAATACTCGTGATAGCCTGCTGAAAACTAGTAGGCTCATCATCATCGATGATGCAATCCTCTCGATCCCCATCTAGAAGAAAACCATAGTATCTTTCAGGAGGATGAGAAAGCCTAGTAGATCTGCGTAGTGGCGTTGGTTCGTCGGGTTCTATTGAAACCTGAGATTCCACTATGTCCTCGGCAGCAGTTTGAGGTTCTGGAATTTCTTCCAGCTCTACCGCGCTCCCACTAATTTCTTTTGCAAGAAATTCGCTTTCTAAAAAGACAATGTGGCAAGCGACAAACACCTTTTGTTCTTTAGTGTGGTAGACCATGTACCCTCTTGAATGTTTGGGGTATCCTACAAACTTGCACAAAACCGATCGTGCCTCGAGCTTGTCCGGACTATGCTTTTTAACATATGCCGGACACTGTAGGGTTCCTAGGCACTCTCAAGAGGTCTCACAAGGCATCAACCATGCCAATTTCAAATTTTACGGTGCCGAGAAACCCTAGACTAGATCATTAACTAGAATTTTAGGCGAAACAAATGCGAATAGTTAACAACTGAACTAAAAGAATGGAAATACAACCTTTGTAGATCCGGTCCTCCACCTCCAAAGCTCCGCAATGAAGTCTCCTCGCTGTCTAAATGGAATCCCGGGCTCTAGCGTCGGCTTCATCGGAAAAATAGGCGGGCAAGGTCGTCGGCTTCGTGCCGAAGATGATCTACGTCGAGGCATCACAAGATCAAGCTCCTACTTCACCAAGTCATGAAACTTGTGAAGAAAACACCCTATACTACTTGGCAAGTGGTAGAGGATGAAGAAATAGGAAGTGGGTTCACTTTAGAATTGGATTTCTCACTCATTTGCTCAAGTTGCTATTGATGGAGCAAGGTTTCTTCTTGAAGAAGAAGATGAAAAATGTTATGATAAGTATATCTCAAAAAGAAATTAAAATGAATACTTATCATAATCAAACCATGGTCAAGTGTAGAGAATAAACTAGGGTTAGGTCAATGGTTAGGGTTAAGCATGAAGACAAAAATGGTGACTTAGTCAAAGCTTCATGAAGCTTCAACATGCATCCAAATAAAGCCACCATTTTTCTTTTCTTTTGCCAAAAAGAAATAAATAAATAAATGAATAAATAGATATGAAAAACAAAACCCTAACCATTTAAATAACCATGGTTTAATCTTTACACAAACTCAAGTAAGCATGTATCATCAAACATGATACAATCAAGTGCACAAAAGTATATCACATATACAACTTGTGAACTTCAAGTGAGAAAATCCATTTAAAGTGAACCAATACTAGTTAATGCAAAGTAATATATCAAATATATAATTATGCATTAAATCATTAAATCAACACTTGATTCAATGATCCGGTCATGTCGCACACAACCGACTAGTATACAATGTATCGATTTATCGAATCAATCCTTGATTCGATAACTAGGTTATATCGCATACAACCATTCGATACATTCATCGCGAGAATGAAATACGGTATCACATACACGCATTATTCTCGGTCCCGCACATATCTCATATGCGCTCCTATTTCGTTTTGCTTGAGCCAGGAAACCTCTGTGTAGGACTCTAAAGACTCGTCAATACGCCGGCAGCAGGTGATGATCATATCAAACACCCACAAGCCGCAAGCGGTCTGCTAAACGTAACGGCCACCCGGGTATTGAGCGATCAGAAGATCGACGAGCAAGCCCGCCCACACTCCTGTGAATCCAACCAGTAACACTTACCGTACAGTCCGGACTGTTCGTCTGATATGTCGCATATCTCGCCTAGGGGTGGTAAACGTCAGACCCCAGTAGCTCGATAAGTCATGCCGACGTGAAGTCCATGACATGTGTGAAACTACCGATAACACTTTCCAGTAGGTCACTGCAACCCTGGCCAGGGATTTCCTGTTATGACCAGTCGAGCATAGCGCAACATCAACCCCCAATACCGGGAGAGACGAATCCCCTCCTATCGCTCATTGCCTCCATGTGAATCGGGACTGTACCCAAAAACCACCTGTTTGCACGACTCAGTAGAGCCGTGGTAGGGTGGAAATCAAAGCACAGTGGGAGACACACAAGAATCTATGACGATCTCGGGTCAACAGACTAAGCTGTACCAGTGTCACCAGAGAACTGCCATCTGACGTGAGGTATAATACCATCTGGGAGTTCTCGACGAGTCCGTTCAGTGTACCCAGTCTCCACTGAGCACCCATATACCATCTCTGATGTCAAACACCAATGGATATAGGATCATCCATCGCCCATCGCACGGGTCGAGAAGATATACGCTAGTCTACTCTGGAATATCGATGCCCCGTCTCGATATTCCCTCGACTAGGAACATTGAAGGATGTACTCATGGACTATCCAGGCCCCACTAGTATGATCTGCATCATAGTCCTGGAAGTCGAGTACACATCCTAAGGGCTTTATCAACATGTAACAGAGAGACAGAAAGTATACATGTTAAGATAAAGATCAACCAGATAGCGTACTATCATGTCGAGCAAGAAAGTCCTACCTATATATGTCCCAGCATCCACTACAATATACATCCAATGTACAGTAATGGCCTCTAGGGCATACATATAACTAACAGACACCCCCATATCTTGATATACTTGAGATATGGTCTCTTCTCGCTCCACATTTCATATGGAGTGGTAGGCACAGACTTAGTTGGAACTCTATTCAATAAGTATGCTGCTGATTCTAAAGCAAATCCCCAGAAGGAAAGTAGCAACTCAGCACTACTCATCATTGAACGCACCATATCTAATAGCATGCGATTCCTCCTTTCTGATACACCATTATACTGAGGTGTATAAGACGGAGTAAGCTGAGATAGAATTCCATTCTCTTTTAAGCATTCAAGGAAACTGGTACTTAAGTATTCTTCACCTCGATCAAATCGAAGTGTCTTGATGCTTTTACCAGTTTGTTTCTCTACTTCATTTTTATACTCCTTAAACTTCTCATAGGCCTCGGATTTATGTTTCATTAAGAATACATGTCCATACCTAGAGAAGTCATCGGTAAAAGTGATGAAGTAGGAGTGACCGCTTCTCGCATGCGTAGACATTGGACCACATACATCACTGTGTACAAGTCCTAAGAGTTCTGTGGCTCTTTCTCCGTGTCCGGTGAACGGAGATTTGGTCATTTTTCCTTTAATACATGATTGACAAGTTGCATATGATGAATATTCAAACGGATCTAGATATCCATCTTTATGTAACTTAGTCAACCTTGTTTCGTTTATATGACCAAGTCTACAATGCCATAGGAAGGCTTGATTTGAATCTGGAGCCTTTCTTTTAAATGTGTTTTGAATATTGAAAATTCGAGGTTGATTAAGTATGTATATGCCGTTTTCCAGTGTGCCATACCCAATCAGTTCTTGATTTAGGAGAATGTTCATGACATTTCTTTCAAGCGCAAAATTATATCCTTCAATAGATAACAAAGATACTGATATAATATTACACAACATACCGGGAATACAAAAACAGCCGTACAACACCAAAATGTGCCCACTAGTCAACCCTAGGTGATATTCCCCTATTGCAATAGCATCTACATGCATTCCATTGCCCATCCGGAGAGTCATATCACCTGTCCCCATTACTCTACTATTTCTCAGATCCTGCAATGAATTACAGATGTGAGAACCAGAACCGGTATCAAGTACCCATGATGTAGAGTTTACTGAAAGACAATTTTCGATTACGAACACACCTGAAGCAGAAGCAACAGCTTGCTTCTTGTCCTTGGCTTTGAAGGCCATACAGTCCTTCTTCCAGTGCCCTTGCTTGTGATAATAATAACATTCGTTTATATCTGCCTTCACCCTTCCTGCCTTGTTTGTTCCCTGCACCTTCTTGACCCCACCCTTCGGTTTGGTGGCTTTCATCTTCTTCTTCCCTTTAGCTTTCGCTTTAGATTTAGAAGAGAATGATTGGCCAACATACAGAACGGGGGTCTTCTCCTGTTTCAAGGAGGTCTCTGCTACCCTCAACATGTTGAGGAGCTTTAGAAGATCAGCTTCCATTTCGTGCATGTTAAAGCTTAGCACGAACTGTGAGAAGGTGTGGGGAAGGGACTGCAAAATAAAGTCGATATACAAATCGTTCTCTAGCATGCATCCCAGGTTTGCGAGTTCCTCTATGAGGTTGATCATTTTCAGGACGTGCTCTCCTACAGGTGATCCTGGAGCTAACCTCATCTTGAAGAGTTTCCTTGAGGTCTCGTACCTAGCGATACGGGAGTGCTCCCCATACAATTCCTTGCAATGGAGAAAGATGGATATAATATCCATACTCTGGTGCTGTTTCTGGAGTTCATTGTTCATGGACGCCAGCATGATACACTTAGCTCTCTCACAGTCTAGATCCTAGGTTTTGCGAACTTCCTTGTCCACAACTGAGGAATCTGGTCCTGGGATAAGGGGAGGAACAGCGGTAGTAACATATGCTACTTTGTCATAAGTCAGTGCAATGTTGACGTTCCTTAGCCAATCTTTATAGTTCTGCCCGGTTAGTATATTTTTTTCAAGTAATAGTTTTAGTCCTGTCATGGTAGCTGCCAGAGAGAGAGAGAAAAGAAAACACTCAGCATATGCTCTTGCAAGTTTAGATTGGTTATCAATTTATCTAAACAGGATGGCTCCCACTGTTCCCTCAAATTCTTCTTCAAAACCTAAAAGAAGAACTAGTCAGGATTTAATCACATGTCACAATACTTGCTTAACCTTTCAGCCAGGCCGGTGTTGGTACTTCGAGGGAGGTTTTCCAACGCTTTCGCGAAGTTCCTTAATTAAATAACCTCTTTTCCCTGGAGGCGTAGCCCCTCTAACACCTTTCTGGACACCTACTTGGTTTATAGCATTGATTGTTAAGTGAGAAAGTTTTCCGAGAGTAATCCTACTCATCAGTAGGATCGGGATCCAACTATCATTGCATGATACACTAGATGGAAGCCACTCTAGTCACCACACTCCAGAAGGTATGCTAAATCTGCAAGTTTCCTTTATGTTTGAAACTCCCGATGTGATTTTTACCCCAAGCTCTTATGACCTTGACGTAGACCAACAAATCATAAGACGCAAGTCAAGTTCTACCCGTCATTGTCCTGATTAATTTAGGTACATCGTACATGCCCTTGACGTAGACCAACAAGGCTGTACGTCTGTCCTATACTAATGCATCTATCTATGCAACAAATAAGCAAACACACTGCTACCATACACTATGCCTTGACGTAGGCCAACAAGCATAGCATGAATACGATGTGCTGTCTATTTGAAACGACGGAGGGTTACGGCTGGTTTTTGGCAAAAAACCGTTAACGTAGTGAACTTGATATGATCGAAGGAACCATGATAGCCTTTATTAAAAGGAGTGGTTTAAGCTCCGTATTTAAAATTTACTTTTTGAAGAAAACCGAGTGGTTTTGAAATTGTTCCAACGATTCAGTTTAGGTTTTATTTTTCTTTGCATTAAAAAATAATGCATCCCATCATTAACCTATCATTACAGATAACAACGAAAATACAACGTCCTCTTATGCCATCCGCATTCGCCACGGGGTCCCGTCATCACCCGTTAGGTTACTTAACTAACGGCAGAGCGAGGGCTGGGCTAGTGCGGGTGTAAAACATAAGTGACGTCTAAATAGCTATCATATATAGATATTGTACATTCGTCAGACGCAATAATAGGCATTCCAGATCACTGATGAACTTTATTGGATATACAAGCAATCCGTGTTTCTTTTGAGCCTGCAACGAAAGACGGATTACACAGTTGTGATGAATAGCCATTACCCCACCCCAGACCCCTACGAGTACGGTAAACTACCCGCCAAGTACCTGAAGTGAAGCGGTCTCCCTCAACGACGTGAGTGGGCTACTAAACACTTCGAAATACCCGGTAGTTTATGCACCCCACCTTGGGTCTATCCTAGGAGCAAAAAAATTAAAAAGAAATAATACAGCGGTGGCTACAACCGCAGCCTGGATTTGCCGCGCAAAAATAATATTACAACTTATTACAATTACATCAAATGAATTAATACAATAACCCATCACAAAACCCCGACTAATCATCACAATAAACCAATACAGTTTATAATCATAAACAGTTAAAACATTACAGATATGTGCAACCCCCTGCCAACCGACATACTAGCAGTTAGGGGAGGTTTACGAACACATCATACAGTTCACAGATATAATCAAACTAGCAAACATCGTATAATTTCGATCGATCAAGCACATTAGATTCTACTCCAAAACTTCTCTGTAAATCTGAAACTTGAGCAGAAAATAAATCATTTCAGAAAAGACAAAACATCACAGAAGATTCACAGGGAAAAACTGGGCTGAATCGACTCCAACTCGGCCGCGGATCCGCGGCGGATCGGTGGGATCGGCCGCGGTTCCGCAGCTCAGTGGCCGATTCAGGAGCCCATTTTTTTTCCAGTGTTCTTATAATTTCATGTAGGTTATTCTGGAGGTACCCGAAAAATTTTTAGGCCTCATTTTAAAATCGACAGAAGCTATGTGATATCCGTGTATTTTCCGGTTTGTTTTGCGTTCGAAATTCATACGACTTTGCAAGTGAGTTAATTATTGTTTAGTGAGGCTCTGATACCACTGTAAGTCGATGTGCAATACCCCACGAGTTGCGGGGAGGCGGAAATATGAAAAACGATCTTGTTCTTTAAGCATACATCAACTAACCGAAGATCTTTGCTAAACGATAATTAACAACAACCATAGAAGTTCTTAGCTACTATGTAAAAAGATTATACCTAGTGAATCGTGTCCTTCATCTTTTCGATCTCTACGTGCTCCTCGGCCTCCGCTAAGTGATAGATGATCCACCCGAGAACCCTAATCCAAGCTTCACCTCCAAACTTGAGGTAACTAAGTTTCTCTAGTTGCTAATCAAAGGAACTTAGATCATATAAAGTTAGGTTATGGAGTGTTTATTCTATTCTAATCCTTGATCTCAACTCATAAGTGGTAGGATTAGAGTTTGAAGAGAGAGTGAGCTTGAGGAGAGAGAAGGTGAACAAGATCATGATCATGATATTGTTTCTCACTTGATATAAGAAGCATAATGAATAAATGAATAAAATGAGATTATTCATCATGCTACATTAATGCATTATGAGTGATTCACTATATGAGTCATTAAGCATTTAATAATGCATTAATGACATGACGAATCACACATAAAGAGTCACAATATCATTTAATGACAATGCCACCTAAACCCTCAAGTCACCATGCTTCTAGAAGCTTCCCGGAAATTACGAGAACGCCCCTCTTATCCGTGAAAACACGGAAAAACTTTAGACTGTATAAATCCAATAACCTGATACTAGAATCTGGGTTAAACCAAAGCCGTCTAGTAAAAACTGTCCGAATGTCGTACGTGCGTTTAAACACGTATTCGTCCGAACCCTTGTCGTAAAACCGTACGACCTCTATATCGTTTCGCCTAGAGTTGGGAAATCTCTGTGTAGGACTCTAAAGACTCGACTACTACGCTGGCAGTGGGTTTAATCACAGACCGCAAGCGGCACTAGCTGTATGTAACGGTCCCCAGGTAGATGTTGATAAGAAGGCCGATGAGGAAACCCATCCGAACTCCTACTGAGCCTGTCCGCGACAATATCCACGAAGTCCGATCTATTCGTCTAAGAGTATCGCATGTATAGTCTAGGGGGGTGGTGAACGTCAGACCCCTAATAACCGTACAAGTCGTGCCGGTATGGCTCAAGACCATCCGAGAATCTACTGATCAGTCCATCAGTAATTCTCAATCAGCCCAGGCCAGGGACTTATGGTAATGACCAACCGATCACTGTGCTGTAAGGTTCCTAGGCACTCTAATGAAGTCTCACAAGGCATCAATCATGCCAATTTCAAAAATTATGGGTGCCGAGAAACCCTAATACGGATCGTCGGCTAGATTTCTAGGCGAAACGGTAAACTAGTTAACTACTTAACTAAAAGTTAAATGCTACAACCTTTGTAGATCCGGATATCCACTTCCTTAGCTCCACGTAGTCATCCTCTCGCTTTCCTTTTCGAATCCTAGACTCATTCGTCGGCTTCATTGGGAAAACGAGGGGAATAGGTCGTCGGCTTCGTGTCAAAGACGATCTACGTCGAGGTTGCACAAGCTCAAGCTCCGAATTCACAAAGTTGTGAAACTTGTGAAGAAAACACCCAAAACAACTTGGCAAGAGATAGAGGGTGAAGAAATAGGAGGTGGGTTCACTTTAGAATTGGATTTCTCTCACTAGAACTCAAGTTGCCATTGATGGCATTAAGGTTTCTTTCTTGAAGATGAAGATGAAGAAGAAGAAAGAATATGATAAGTGTTGAGATAAAATCAAAATAAATCAATACTTATCATAACTAAACCAAGGTTAAGTGTAAAGAAAAGACCATGGTAAAAGAGAAGGGTTAGGGTTAAGCTAGAAGACAAAATGGTTTCTTTAGTCAAAGCTTCATGAAGCTTCAACAAGCTTCATGATAAAAAGAAACCATTATGTTTTCATTTATCCATTTATATAAATAAAGAATGGATAAATAAATGAGAGAAAGAATCAAAACCCTAATTATCTACTTAACCATGGTTTAATTCTTTACACTTAACCAAATGAACAAGTATCATCAAACATGATACAAAAATGTGCACAAAAGCATATCACATATACAATGTGCATCAAGTGAGAAAAATCCGTTTAAAGTGAACCAATACTAGTTAATGTAAAGTAATATATCAAATATATAATTATACATTAAATCATTAAATCAACATTTGATTCAATGATCCGGTCATGTCGCACATAACCGACTAGAATCCAATGTATCGATTTATCGAATCAATGATTCGATAACTAGGTCATATCGAATATAACCAATCGAAATATATATCGTGAGAATGAAATGCGGTATCACATACACGCATTATTCTCGGTCCTGCACATATCTCATATGCGCTCCTATTTCGTTTCGCTTAAGCCAGGAAACCTCTGTGTAGGATTCTAAAGACTCGTCAATACGCCGGTAGCAGATGATGATCATATCAAGCACCCACAAGCCGCAAGCGGTCTGCTAAACGTAACGGCCATCCGGGTATTGAGCGATCAGAAGATCGACGAGCTAGCCCGCTCACACTCCTGTGAATCCAACCAGTAACACTTACCGTACAGTCCGGTCTGTTCGTCTGATACGTCGCATATCAAGTCTAGGGGTGGTAAACGTCAGACCCCAATAACCGATAAGTCGTGCCGATGTGAGGCTCATAACGGGTCGAGAAACTACTGGTAACACTTACCAGCAAATCTTTGATCAGCCCTGGCCAGGGACTTCCCTGTTACGGCCAATCGAGCACTGCGCAACATCAACCCCCAATACCGGGAGAGACGAAACCCCTCCTATCGCTCATTGCCTCCATATGACTCGGGACTGTACCCAAAGACCACCGTTTTGCATGCCCTCATGGACGTGGTAAGGTGGAGATCAAAGCACAGTGGGAATCACACAAGACTCTATGACGATCTCGGGTCTACAGACCAACCTGTACAAGTGTCACCTGAGAACTGCCATCTGACGTGAGGTATAATACCATCTGGGAGTTCTCGGCGAGTCCGTCCAGTGTACCCAGTCTCTACTGAGCACCCGTATACCATCTCTGATGTCAAACACCAATGGATATGGGATCATCCATCGCCCATCTCATGGGTCGAGAAGCGTATACGCTAGTCTACACTGGTATATCGATGCCCCGTCTCGATACACCCACGACTAGGGACCTTGAAGGATGTACTTATGGACTACCATGTCCCCACTAGTATGATCTGCATCATAGTCCAGGTAGTCAAGTACACATCCTAAGGGCTTTACCAACATGTAACTATAAGACAGTTTAAAGAGACAAGTGTACATGTTAAGATAAAGAGTAACCAGATAGCATACTATCATGTCGAGCAAGAAAGTCATCTCTATATATGTCCAAGCATCCAATATAATATACATCATCTGTACAATACTGGCCTCTAAGGCATACATACAACTAACAATCTCCCACTTGCACTAGGGCCAGCTGCTGTAGTATCGCATACCGAGCATCCCGAAGAGTCTCTCAAACTGTATCTGGGGAATGGCCTTCGTGAGTGGATCCGCCGTGTTGTTCTTCGTGTCAACCCTCCTGACCTCGATCTCCCGGCGATCAACTATCTCCCGGATCAGGTGATACCGCCTCAGAATATGCCTGGATCGCTGATTGGACCTGGGTTCCTTGGCCAAAGCCACTGCTCCATTGTTATCGCAATACAAAGGTATTGGATGCTCAATGGATGGAACCGCTCCAAGTTCAGAAATGAACTTCTTGATCCAGACAGCTTCTTTAGCAGCATCGTTGGCAGCGATGTATTCAGCCTCCATCGTCGAGTCTGCCACGGTTTCCTGCTTGGAACTCTTCCAGCTAACCGCCCCTCGGTAAAGGGTAAAGACAAAGCCCGACTGCGACTTAGAGTCGTCCTTATCACTCTGGAAGCTCGAATCGGTAAAGGACTCCACTTGGAGTTCTCCGTTACCATACACCAAGAACATATCTCTAGTCCTTCGCAAGTACTTGAGAATGTTCTTCACAGCTGTCCAGTGACTCTCTCCAGGATCTGCTTGATACCGACTCACTACACTTAGTGAGTATGCAATATCGGGTCTGGTACATAGCATCGCATACATGATAGAGCCTACTGCCGAAGCATAGGGTATCCCTTGCATGCGAGCTCTCTCCAAATCAGTCTTGGGAGACATCTCTTTGGAGAGAGTGAGTCCAGAGATCGTGGGTAAGTTCCCACGCTTGGATTCTTCCATACTAAACCTCTTTAGTATGGTGTCAATGTACCTGGATTGGGACAATCCCAATATCCGTTTGGATCTATCTCTATAGATCCTGATTCCCAATATGCAGGAGGCATCATCAAGATCTTTCATTGAGAATCTTTGTGATAAGAAGAGCTTGACCGACTGCAGCATAGGAATATCATTTCCTATCAAGAGTATGTCGTCCACGTACAATACGAGAAAGACAACCTTACTCCCTGCCACCTTCTTGTAGATACAAGGTTCATCTGGATTTTTGACGAAATCAAACTCTTTGATAACGACATCAAAGCAGATGTTCCAACTCCGCGATGCTTGCTTTAATCCATAAATGGATTTAAGCAGCTTGCATACCTTCCCGCTGCTCCCACTATCTACGAAGCCCTCTGGCTGAGTCATGTACACGCACTCTTCTAAATCACTATTTAGAAAGGCGGTCTTAAGATCCATTTTCCAGATTTCGTAATCATGATATGCAGCGATGGCAAGCATGATCCGGATGGATTTAAGCATAGCCACTGGAGAAAAAGTCTCGTCATAGTCTACACCTGGTCTTTGACGAAAACCCTTTGCTACAATTCTAGCTTTGACAGTCTCCACTTTCCCATCTATACCAAGTTTTTTCTTGAAGATCCATTTGCTTCCAATGGGTTTTACCCCTTCAGGAGCAACTTCCAAAGTCCATACTTTGTTGGTGTACATGGATTCCATCTCGGACCGCATAGCATCCAGCCATTTCACTGAGTCCTCACTCGTGATGGCCTGCTCGAAGCTAGTTAGGTCATCATCCTCCATGATGCAATCCTCGCTGCCACCGTAGTATCTCTCAGGTTGGCGAGGAACCCTACTAGATCGGCGGAGAGGCTGGGGTTCGTCGGGTACTACTGAATCCTCTGGTTCCACTAAATCTTCAGTTTGAGTTTGTGTAGCCGGAATTTCTTCCAGTTCTACCATATCCCCACTAATTTCTTTTGCAAGAAATTCCTTTTCTAAAAAGGTGGCATGTCGAGAAACAAACACTTTTTGTTCCTCTGTATGGTAGAAAAGATATCCATGTGAATGTTTGGGATATCCCACAAACTTACATAGAACTGACCGTGCCTCGAGTTTGTCCGGATTTTGCCTTTTGACATAGGCCGGGCAACCCCATATCTTAACTCGTTTAAGACATGGTCTCTTCCCACTCCATATCTCATATGGTGTGGTAGGTACAGATTTAGATGGAACTTGATTCAATAGGTATGCTGCTGTCTCCACCGCATAACCCCAGAAGGAAATAGGTAACTCAGCTGTACTCATCATAGAGCGCACCATATCTAATAGGGTGCGATTTCTCCGCTCCGATACACCGTTGTGCTGTGGTGTATAAGGAGGAGTAAGCTGAGAGAGAATCCCATTCTCTTTTAGGAATTCCAGGAATTCATTGCTTAAGTATTCTCCTCCTCGATCAGATCGTAGGATTTTAATACTTTTTCCGGTTTGGTTCTCAACTTCTTGTTTATATTCCCTAAATTTCTCAAAAGTTTCTGATTTGTGTTTCATCAGGAACACATACCCGAACCTAGAGAGATCGTCAGTGAATGTAATGAAGTATGAAGAACTATCCCTGGCATGTGTAGACATGGGACCGCATACATCACTATGTATCAGTCCCAAGAGTTCAGTAACTCTTTCTCCGTGTCCCGTAAACGGAGTTTTGGTTATCTTGCCTTTGAGACATGACTGGCAAGTGTCATAGGATGAAAATTCAAATGGATTTAAATATCCATCTTTATGCAACTTAGCTAGTCGTGTCGCATTGATGTGACCCAGTCTACAATGCCACAAGAAGGATTCGTTCAGTTCAGAACTCTTCCTCTTGTGTGTGTTTGTTATGTTCAGAACTGTTGATTGATTTAGAACATAAATGCCATTGCACAACGTGCCTGATCCAACCAACTTTTGGTTATGGAAAATGTTCATAACATTATCCTGTAATACAAAATTATATCCCTCTTTACTTAATAAAGAAACCGATATAATGTTGCATATCAGGTTCGGCATGTAATAGCATTCGTTCAGAACCAATGTATTACCAGTTGGTAATACAAGGTGATATTCCCCGACAGTCTTAGCTGCAACAATTGCACCATTTCCAACTCTAATGTCTTTATCACCTTCTCTAAGTTCTCTACCTTTTCTAAGCCCATGTAACTGATTACATATATGGGATCCTGATCCGATATCTAATACCCAGGACGTGGAGCAAATGGAGAAACAGTTCTCTGTAACGAACACACCCAAAGAAAATGCATCAACATGTACTTTCTTCATTCGGGTGGCATGGGAATCCTGGTATTCCCCTATATCCTGTTCAGTCCTATAACTCTTATAGGTAAGAACGGAACCAACGTTCCACAGCACAGTATAACATGCGGGTTCGGTCAATACATCCATATTATTATCTTTATTAAGGCATGAAATGGTCGCTACCTGGAGAGAGAGAGAAGAAAACAATTTAGCGTAAGCTCGTGCAAGATCAGATTGGTTATTATCTTATCTAATCAGGATGGCTCCCACTGTTTTTATCAAATCTTCCTTCAAACCCTAAAAGGAAAGACTAGCCGGGATTAATTACACACTACAAGTTCGCCAATCTTTCAGCCAGGCCAGTGTCGGTACTTTGAGGGAGGTCCCCCGTGCTTTCGCACGAACCTAATTACTGTAAACCTCGTTTTCCCAGAGGCGTAACCTCGTTAACACCTTTCTAGACACTTACTTGATCGGCTAATTGTAATGTGTAAAACTCTCCCAGGAGTAACTCTTACTCGCAGTGGGTATCGGGATCCAACTATCTCATAGAAGGTATGCAATCTCATTGCAAATTTCAACACTTGAAATTCCCGATAATATTTTGCCCCTAGTGTCCTATGACCTTGACAAAGGCCAACAAATCACAGGATGCTAGTCAAGTTCAACCCGTCATTTCTTGATTGAATCAAACCCATCCGCACGACCCTTGACAAAGGCCAACAAGGTCGTACGACTATCCTGAAATAATCTGCATCATATGCATAAGCAGATAATCACTATTTAGCTACCGCACACTACGCCTTGACAAAGGCCAACAAACGCAGCAAGAATACTAAACAGTTCTTATCTGAAAATGACGGAGGGCTACGACAGGTTTTTCTGAAAACCTATTGCGTAATGAACTTGATATCGTTGTAGAATCAAATGAAGTTTTGAAATGGAGTGATTTTGAGGCTTTTCTAGTTTTGCTAAAGGGGTCACTCCCGGTGAAGGGATCGTCGGCCCTTTCCTCGTCGAATGAGATGCGGGATATATCATATATATCGCTGTGCAAAGTAGAAACTATAGAAGCAATCAAAAACAGACCGAGTGTGTAGCATCTGCCAGTTATTGCTAAAGGAGTCACTCCCGGTGAAGGGATCTCGGTCCTTTCCTCATCGAATAAGGTGCAGGGTATATCATATATACCGCTATGCAAAGCAAGAACTGTAGCTACCTGTTTAGTTTAAAATTTGATTCTATAACATCTTAGGTTTCTTTTCTTTCATTAATCACATTAATGAAGTCCCATCATTTTAATACCTAAACATCACAGATAAATACGACGTACACTTATGCCATCCGCATTCGCCTCGATGTCCCCTCGTGCACCGTTAGGTTGGTAACTAACGACAGAGCAGGGCAGGGCTAGCGCTGGTGCAAAACATAAGTAACGTCTATATAATATATCATATATACTATATACTATATCCATCACAGAATCACATCACAGATATCGCAGCAGAAGAAACATATGAAATATTGGATATACTAGGACGTCCGTGTTTTCAATACGAGCCAGTATAAAACACGGATTCCACGGTCGTGATGAATAGCCAATCCCACACCCCTAGACCCCTACGAGAGCGGCAAGCAACCCTGCCAATTCTAGGGTTAGGAGACCCGGACTCGACTCCTCGAGTTGGTCTCTCACTGGACCCCAGAACCCGGTTACTTGTGCTCCCCTCCTTGGGTCTATCCTAATGCGGAAAAGTAAATAATATACAAAAGGTGACAACTTCCGCTACCTGGAAGTGCCCCAAATAAAAGAATATTACATACAAGTTTTTACATGAATGAAAATGAAAAACACTCATCTCACATAAAAACCCCCGGCTATTCGAACACGACGATCCAATATAACATATCCAGCAACACATAACATCACATGTCATCAACGTAAGTAAGTATGCATATCCCAATTGTCGTTGACGTATAGCAACGAAACCGGCGATATGAACATACTACACTTACGGTCACAGAAAAGAAAGTGTAAAACTACAACAATTGGAATCCGCAACCTCTTTAGACATCATATGCCTTACAGTTATAAACCCCGCATTTTAGTCCCATTATCGAAAACTCTTTTCGATATCAAGTGAAACTAAACCGCTAGATTTATAACATTCATTCAGTTATCTCATAACTGTTTGTGAATTCCAATTATTGTATCACATTCCAGATAAACAGAAAATGTTAAACTTTTCGATCGAACATTCGAATACCCAAGTTTTTCCGATGCAGCTCAACACATGAAATAAGTCTAACAACATTCAGTTCGTGCCTCAGTACCAACGGTCCAGCCGTAGAAGGGTCAAGCCAACGCCTCACATGTGGCACGCCGTACTGCCCCAAACCCGAAGGTTCAAAGGGCAGTTCAAGACGGTCACATAATCGAGTTAAGGTTTGTTGTCTTCTAGAGGGTCCATCGCGTTACTTGCACTACTTAGAACGTCGTTAAACTACGGAAAAATCCAACACTTGGAAATTTCCCGACAGGGGAAAAATTGGGTATTTATATCCGGTCGAACTTTTTAACATATTCTAAAATTTATCCGGAAAGCCACATAGACAAAATATGATACTCCGATCGAAACACCGAATCCCCAAAACAATCCCAGAAAATTCAACTCTTGAATAAATATTAAAAATTCCCAGAAAATCCAGCACCAGAAAACAAGAATTACTGTGCAAACAGTATTGCGCAATTTGAACAGTTGGCCGCGGAACAGCGGCAGAAGCCATGCTTCTGCCGCGTTTCCGCGGCTGTATAGATGTATCATGAGCTCGTGTTTCACCATAATTCTTAGATCTTCCTGCTGAATTTTTTAGGCATTTTTAATCTGGAAAAATCCCAGAATTTAGAAAAAGTCCAGAGAGCATCTTAAAGTTAGGTTTTCGGGTTCGTTCGGACTTCAAACTCCGTCTAGACTCCGCCTAAGGCTCTGGCTAGGCTCTGATACCACTGTAGGGTTCCTAGGCACTCTAATGAAGTCTCACAAGGCATCAATCATGCCAATTTCAAAAATTATGGGTGCCGAGAAACCCTAATACGGATCGTCGGCTAGATTTCTAGGCGAAACGGTAAACTAGTTAACTACTTAACTAAAAGTTAGATGCTACAACCTTTGTAGATCCGGATATCCACTTCCTTAGCTCCACGTAGTCATCCTCTCGCTGTCCTTTTCGAATCCTAGACTCATTCGTCGGCTTCATCGGGAAAACGAGCGGAATAGGTCGTCGGCTTCGTGTCAAAGACGATCTACGTCGAGGTTGCACAAGCTCAAGCTCCGACTTCACAAAGTTGTGAAACTTGTGAAGAAAACACCCAAAACAACTTGGCAAGAGGTAGAGGGTGAAGAAATAGGAGGTGGGTTCACTTTAGAATTGGATTTCTCTCACTAGAACTCAAGTTGCCATTGATGGCATCAAGGTTTCTTTCTTGAAGATGAAGATGAAGAAGAAGAAAGAATATGATAAGTGTTGAGATAAAATCAAAATAAATCAATACTTATCATAACTAAACCAAGGTTAAGTGTAGAGAAAAGACCATGGTAAAAGAGAAGGGTTAGGGTTTAGCTAGAAGACAAAATGGTTTCTTTAGTCAAAGCTTCATGAAGCTTCAACAAGCTTCATGATAAAAAGAAACCATTATGTTTTCATTTATCCATTTATATAAATAAAGAATGGATAAATAAATGAGAGAAAGAATCAAAACCCTAATTATCTACTTAACCATGGTTTAATTCTTTACACTTAACCAAATGAACAAGTATCATCAAACATGATACAAAAATGTGCACAAAAGCATATCACATATCCAATGTGCATCAAGTGAGAAAAATCCGTTTAAAGTGAACCAATACTAGTTAATGTAAAGTAATATATCAAATATATAATTATACATTAAATTATTAAATCAACATTTGATTCAATGATCCGGTCATGTCGCACATAACCGACTAGAATCCAATGTATCGATTTATCGAATCAATGATTCGATAACTAGGTCATATCGAATATAACCAATCGAAACATATATCGCGAGAATGAAATGCGGTATCACATACACGCATTATTCTCGGTCCTGCATATATCTCATATGCGCTCCTATTTCGTTTCGCTTGAACCAGGAAACCTCTGTGTAGGACTCTAAAGACTCGTCAATACGCCGGTAGCAGATGATGATCATATCAAGCACCCACAAGCCGCTAGCGGTCTGCTAAATGTAACGGCCATCCGGGTATTGAGCGATCAGAAGATCGACGAGCTAGCCCGCTCACACTCCAGTGAATCCAACCAGTAACACTTACCGTACAGTCCGGTCTGTTCGTCTGATACGTCGCATATCAAGTCTAGGGGTGGTAAACGTCAGACCCCAATAACCGATAAGTCGTGCCGATGTGAGGCTCATAACGGGTTGAGAAACTACTGGTAACACTTACCAGCAAATCTCTGATCAGCCCTGGCAAGGGACTTCCCTGTTACGGCCAATCGAGCACTGCGCAACATCAACCCCCAATACTGGGAGAGACGAAACCCCTCCTATCGCTCATTGCCTCCATGTGACTCGGGACTGTACCCAAAGACCACCATTTTGCACGCCCTCATGGACGTGGTAAGGTGGAGATCAAAGCACAGTGGGAATCACACAAGACTCTATGACGATCTCGGGTCTACAGACTAACCTGTACAAGTGTCACCTGAGAACTTCCATCTGACGTGAGGTATAATACCATCTGGGAGTTCTCGGCGAGTCCGTCCAGTGTACCCAGTCTCCACTGAGCACCCGTATACCATCTCTGATGTCAAACACCAATGGATATGGGATCATCCATCGCCCATCTCATGGGTCGAGAAGCGTATACGCTAGTCTACACTGGTATATCGATGCCCCGTCTCGATACACCCACGACTAGGGACCTTGAAGGATGTACTTATGGACTACCATGTCCCCACTAGTATGATCTGCATCATAGTCCAGGTTGTCAAGTACACATCCTAAGGGCTTTACCAACATGTAACTATAAGACAGTTTAAAGAGACAAGTGTACATGTTAAGATAAAGAGTAACCAGATAGCATACTATCATGTCAAGCAAGAAAGTCATCTCTATATATGTCCAAGCATCCAATATAATATACATCATCTGTACAATACTGGCCTCTAGGGCATACATACAACTAACATGTGCGATATCAACTCCCTATACCGGGAGAGACGAATCCCTAACAGTCACTCACTGCCTCCACGTGGCTCGGGACTGTGCCCTACTAAAACCTGTTTGCACGACTCCTTTGAACCGTGGTAGGGTAGTAATCAAAGCACAGTGGGAACTCACACGAGACAAATGATGGCCTTAAGTCAACGGACTATCTGCACACATGTCACCTGAGAACTGCTATCTGACGATAGGTATAAATACCATCCAGTCAGTTCTCGGCGAGTCCTGTCCGGTGTACTCACACCCAGTGAGCATCTGTATACAATCTTAGGTGTATATCACCAATGGCTGCGGGACCAATCCATCGCCCCTCGTCAGGGTCTAGATATGTATACACTAGTCTATTCTGGAGTATCGATACCTGGTCTCGATACTCCTGCGACCAGGGACATCTAAGGATGTGCTTATTGACTATCCAGCTCCCACAAGTATGGCTGCCATCACAACGCCGGTAGTCAGGCAAACATCCTAAGGGCTTTATCAACATGTTTATAAATACAAAGTAAAATATATCACACATTAAGATAAAGTCAAACCAAATAGCGTACTATCATATTAAGCAAGATTGTCATGTACATACATATCCCTAGCATCCTATACAATGAAGGCCTCTAGGGCATATATATCCAACATGATCTTTGCTAAACAAAAACCTAGCAAACTAACTATAAGTTTAGCTACTCGGTTAGAAGGTTATACCTTGGTCTTGAACTCCTTCTCTTCTTACTCATTGGAGTGGTTTGAACGGCTCCTCCTCGTCGTCTTCTCTTTGCCGAAGAAGGATCCATCCGAAGGCCTCTACCTTGAGCTCCTACCTCAACCTAGAGGTAACTAAAGTGCTTGGATTGCTAAACCTAGAACCCTAGAATGAGTAGAGAGGAGTTTTGGTGGTTTTATCTCAAGAGCTCATGATTCTCAATACATGAGAGATAAGAGCTTTGAGAGAGAGGAAGAAGATGAGCTAAATATATGAGAGAGAAAGAGCAAGAAAAAATGAGCTACTTTTTGCAACCATACTCTCATATGAGAGAATAATGAATTAATAATAATAATTAAAAGGAAATTGTGATGGTTCATTTGGAATGACCATTATCATTTCACATTAAATGATTTTTGCAAGAATCAAGAAGCATCTTCCATGTGAAATGATGATGGTCAAATTGTCAACATAAGTCAACCGGTCAACCAAAGTCAACATGTCAACATAAGTCAAATGGTAAACCTAACCATGGCACAATTATCTTTAATTAATATCATTAATCATATTTCTCATTTTCATTAGGGTTTGGAAAAAGTCAACGGTCGACAACCCTAATGAGAATCCTCTGCCTCTGCCTCTGTCAACTGTGCATACACACCCGCATCCGTGTTCCGAGGAACACGAATACAAATAGAAAAAACTAATCCCAAAACAAATACTAGGATCTGGTTTAAACCAAAGCCCGCTAGTAATAACTGCCCGGACACCAAACGTGCACAAGTGCGCAGATGTGAACGAACCCTGTCGCAAAACCATGCGACCATTACTCTGTTTTGCCCAAAGGCGAATAGCCCTCTGTGTGGGACTCTAAAGACTCGACACTACGCTGGCAGTGGGTTTAACCACAGGCCTCAAGAGGTACTAGCTATACGTAACGGTCCCCAGGTAGATGCCGATAAGAAGACTGATGAGGCGAACCCATTCGAACTCCTACTGAGGCTGAATGTGACAATCTCCGTACAGTCCGGTCTGTTCGTCTGAGAGTATCGCATGTCGAGACTAGGGGGCGGTAAACGTCGGTCCCCTAATAGCGGTACAAGTCGTGTCGGAGTGTATCCCAGAACACCCTGAGATCACACTGGAAACGCTACCAGTATATCTCGCTTGCCCTGGCCAGGGACTTTGTGTAATGGCTCTCCTAGTCACAGCGCGATATCAACCCCCAATACCGGGAGAGACGAATCCTGTCTAACCGTCACTGCCTCCAAGTGCTTCGGGACTGAACCCAACTACTACCTGTTTGCACGACTCATTTGAGCTGTGGTAGGGTAGTAATCTAAGAACAGTGGGAACACACTCGAGGCGAAGTAACAGTGTCAAGTCAACGGACTATGCTGTACTCATGTCACCTGGGAACTGATAACTGACGATAGGTATAAATACCAAACCAACAGTTCCCAGCGAGTCCTGTCCAGTGTACTCGTAACCTAACGAGCACCCGCATACTATCTCCAGTGCGACGTACTTATGGCTATGGGACAGACCATCTCCCCTCCTAGGATGAGAAGCGTATACACTAGTCTACTCTGGAGTATCGACGTCCTGTCTCGATAATCCTACGACTAGGGACCTGTATAAGGATGTTCTTGTAGATTAGCCAGCCCCCACTAGTGTGACTGCCATCACAACGCTGGTAATCAAGCAAAGATCCTAAGGGCTCCACTAATATGTATAAGCTATATGCTAAAAGAAACATATGCACATATTCAAGTAGAAACAAACCAAGTAGCATAATACCATTTTGAGCAAAATTGTCTATACAACTGTGAATATCCCAAGCTTCCATTAAGTAATATACATACTAGTATGATACAGTAATGGCCTCTAGGGCATATACACTAACATAGTATAGATATCACAAAGCAAGGCCACTCACCAAAAATCACAACTTTTCCTTCTGATGTGGCCGCAATTTGCGGCCACCACGAATATATCTGCGGCCAGAAAATGAGGGGAAGGGCTCAGGTTTCCAGGGGTGATTCATTGTTGCCTGCATGTTTCACTGTCAAGGGAACTTTATTTACAATGGTCGTGGGTCATCCCAGATCTCTAAATACAATCACTAAATCCATAAAAAAAATCGATATCGACAAATCTAAAGTCCATATCTTGGTTTCTAATCTGGTTCTTAGCCAGTAAAAATAGCACTGAGGGTCTTACAACAGCCACTTCCATCACCACAACACAATTCAAACCCTAATCCTTCTCTTAAAAATTTCCAACATCAATAATCATCACTAAACTAATTCTAAACTAAAATAGAAACTAAAACAACTAAATTATTAAGCTAATGGTGTAGGAGATACCTCATTTGGGCAACTCAAGAAAAACCCTAGCTTGTCCAAGTCTCCAAAATCTGATTTTGATGGGTCCATTGTGATGAGGGTGGGGAGGGGATCAACTTTAATGAAGAGGTGGTAGGGTTTTGGTGAAGATTTAGAGATGAAATCTTGGGGTAGAGGTGGAGGGAAGCTTGAGAATGAAGAAGGTGAAGAAAATAATGGGGAGGGGAAAAGATGGCTGCCCTCTCTCTCCTACCCCCACTCTCTCTTATTCTCACCCCCTCACACTCATGTCTCACTCTCTCTCTCCAATATTTCATTCTTTTTCCCTTTTTCTCTTTTCTTTTCCAAAAAACCCAAATATCAACAAATGCAAATGACACAACAAATAACATGTCATGGTGCACTAGCCATGGAAAACCGTAGGAACACGGATTTGGCTTAATTCCGATTAGCAGTGCACTAATCGATTTTTATCCAAATTGCATATAATAAATTATAAAAATGCCAAATCCGATAAATATATTTTTAAATGAATAAATCATTTTTAATCTCCAATTATTTCACAATTATTGGTATATATTTATACCATTTTACGAAAACCCCAATTTCGCAAATCGGGCAGTTTTCGCGAAATATACTATTTTAATATTAAATTCCAAAAATAATATTTTATATTTTCTGAAATGTTACACGAAGATTGTTAAATATCGGACGGTATAGTTCAGTACTAACAACCGTCGTATAGTCTATATGACGAGAAGATTCAATCGTATGATAACCGATCGATTTGTCCAGTGTGGACAAGTTAGGAATGTATAAAGTAAACACCTGCATTAACTTGTGTTTTCATCCGTTTCGAGTTATTTCGTCGGTACTTTTCTGCTGGTTCTCCGTGTACAAAGATAGATTAGATGTTCATTTCAACGTTGTTTCACAGCTTTGAAATAATTATCTATTCTATTACAGTGTACTCGGAGAACACCGGGGAGGTGCTGCCGAAATTTACTCAAAACGGTGGAAAGCACAAGTAAATGGGTATCTGCTCTATACATTCTTAATGAGATAGAAGCCTTACCCCCGACAGCCGAAACACACACATACACCACGAATACACAACAAACGCACACACAACACATACACACTAAGAACCCTACAATTAAGCGAAATCATAAATTGAAACACACATATATAGAATACAACTCATATATGGGTATCCTCAAATCTAATTTTGATTATCGATAATTTATTCTTTTCAACGACAAACGCACACACAAAGCATATACATGGATTTTATCCTTTGTCAGTAACTATCCCGTTCTTAAATTTCTCAATATAGTTATCATAACCTACAATTTATATGTTATACAGTCTAACATAGCCCATGAGTACATCAGAGTTAAGGGCTGGATGTATGTGGATTAGCAACAACGTAGGCAACCTAAGTTTGTCGCGGGAGTTGCTACTTTTATTGAATTTGCACGCGCACATAATAAGATCGTGTTAGAGAAGATTCTCTACCCGTGCGATAGATGTGGGAATAAGTACTGGCAGAAGGTAGAATTTGCAGAGCTTCATATCGTTAAACATGGTTTCACTAGAGTTTATACAACTTGGCTATATCACGGGGAAGGAGAAGAAGACAGTAACGCGGTAGAAGAAGAAGGAGAAGAAGGTAATGCGGCAGAAGAAGATGGTAATTTCTTTCCAGGAGAAGAAATGGAGGATATGGTAGAGGCTGCACTAGGTGAATCTATTCGTACCGAAAATGACATTCCTTCCGGTCAGGGACCGCGTACGGATAAGTATGAAAATTTCATGAATGGTGCTAGAAAACCAATTTATGAGAATGCAAAGTATTCCACCCTCTCATGGTTTGTCCAACTTTTCCAGATTAAGTGCCTAAATGGATGGAGCAACAAGTCATTCACAATGCTTCTTTCGTTCTTGAAAGATTCTATGCCCCCGGGAAATAACGTGCCCGACAGCTGGTACGGAGCCCAGAATATGATATCTGATTTGGGTCTGAAGTGTGAGAAGATTCAAGCATGTCCTAAAAATTGCGTATTTATTTATTTAACATATTTTTTCTTTAGGTACCTCTACACTCTAAAAAAGTATATACGCAATAGAAATTGACCAGAGGGTTCTATCATGCAAGGTTATCTTCTAGATGAAGCAACCACATTTTCTTCCCGCTATCTGGACGAGAACATTGAGACGAGACTTAACCGGCCTCCAAGAATTCAGGACGGGCCATATGGTAAAGCTGATTATAAGAGGGTAGACACTATGTTTATCAACAAAATATACCGGTTTATCCTCCTCAATAGCGCATGTTTTGAAAAAATTAGAGAGTAAGTTTTTTTGGATTAATTGTTATATTTATAAGTTTTTTTTTGGATTAATTGTTATATTTGTGTTTGTGTGTGTATGAAATGATATAATATTAATGTCATAATTTATTGTTGAGAAAAGAATTCATTTTAACGAGGTACGTGAGGGGCATCCTGATTGGAACAATGAACGATTGGAAAAATATCATCAGGATAATTTTTGCGATTGGGTTACAAATCATGTAAGTTATTCGAATAATATGTTATTGCTACTGGTTTTAATCTAAACTTATATCGTTATGTATTTGTCGTAAAAAAAATTTTGTTAGATCCACGATCCGAACTTGTCTGCATCATTAGAGAGTGATTCAAGATGTTTAGCTCATTTTCCTAGTATGGAGGTTGCATATTATAAAGGATTCGGTGTCCTTAGATACAAATTCGAAGTTAAGGACATAGAAACATCTAGAACCACTCAGAATAGTGGGATTGCGACGGTAGGATTGGATAGTGTGATTTATTATGGATACTTAAATTGTATACTTGGCATCCAATATCCCGGATGATCAAAACCATTTTATATATTTCAGTGTACTTGGTACGATACACGAACCGATACGAATAAGTGGAGAAACAATCTCGGGATTTGGAAAGATGAATATGGATTGACCAGTGTGAACACACTTCGATTTTACAGTCAGGACGATCCGTTTATCTTTCTGAACCAAGCGTTCCAAGTATACTACTTACAGTGTTTGAAGCATCCGGGATGGAGTGTCGTATGCTGTTGGAAACCCAGGGATGTTTACGATGTCCCAGAATTCGAGGACAGCAATGAGGATGAAGAAAAGAGAAGACTTAGAGTGCTCCAACCGTCTGTTTCAAAAGACGGGTTGTCTTCGGATGATCATGAAGTTACATGGGTTAGAAATGATATCGATGATGAAATCCAAGTAGATACGTCCAATGCGTCCACGAAACGAAAAAGTTTATTAGTAATGTTATATTATTACTTCACATTTTACGATCTATACATATATAGCATGCATTTGTAATGATTCTCTAATGCGTCCATGAACAGTTTTATCTAGATTTGATGACGATAATGGGAGCAGCGAGAGGCGGCAGGAGCTCCAGCCGCGGCACCGGCAGAGGCAGAGGCAGAGGCAGAGTGATTCTGCCGCCCGGAGAGCTACGTAGGGAGCTTCACAGGGCCGGTCTTGCACCCCGATCGGAGACCCCTTCGGATGCCTCCTTCCGTGTGGACTTTGCCACACTTTCAGGTATATTGCACGCATATTCATTTTGAATGTAATATTATAGATATACATGCATATTCATGTCAAAATTACTTATATAGTCAATGTTTGATTGTCTAGCTGTTGGTGGTGCGTCCACATCAGGGACAGAGGACACTCCCGCACCTCCAGGTATGTTTATGTATCATATAGTGTATGTATATTGATTTAGAATGCTATATCATAAATATGCATACATTCTTTTTGCTCTTACGTACTTACATCTCGGGTAGAGGCCACCACCGCACCTGCGGATATGTTTATATATCATATAGTGTATAAATGTTGATTTAGAATGTTATATTATTGATATACACATTCTTTTTTCAATTACTTATATAGTCAATGTTTGATTGTCTAATTATAGGTGGTGCGTCCACGTCTGGTGCAGGAGTCACTCCCGTCACTTCCATACCCTCCGCTCAGCTGCAGGTTTGTATGAATAAATATAAAATATTTATTCATTTTACATATCTTTTAAGAATAAACATGAACTTCATGTAATTTTATCGATATTTATTTTCTAGTTGGATATGCGTCCACGTCCGGGTCACCGGCTGTTCCTCACCGGAGGAACTATCGTCCCGCTCGTGCTGCTGCCCGGGCCCAGGCTCGTGCTTTTGTCGCCAGAAGTATATATCACACTTCAATTTTCGTTAAACCTTGATTTCTTAATACCACTTTGTCTTAATATTGATTTTCTTGATATTTCTTGTAGATCCAGGGCATCCCCATCCTGAGAGGGGGTCTTGAGGCCCGAATCAGTCCCACAGGCCGAGGCCCGACAGAGCTAGGGGGAGGCAGCATTCCCCTTCTTCTTTACCCTTGATTATCGCTATACCGGCGATTATTCCGAATGGTTTGGCCGGTATATGGTGGATGGGAGCCGCCTCGTGAAGAAGTATCCACTTCACGTTGAGTGGGGCGACCAACACCGGCGCTCATTAAATGAACGAGAATCTCCGTTTTTTTGCTCTCTTCTGGGATCATGCTCGGGTATTAATATATAGTTTCATTTGACTTACCCAATATATTTATTATTATTTAACACTTGCAATTTAATAACATTGTTTTTTTTGTATTTGCAGTTGGATTACGATTTTCAGCCTGTACCCGACCCTGATCACCCTGAGAGAGTACTCGATCTTCACACTCTGTACCATGGCCTGATGAAGAACATGCAATCAAATGTCCGATACAATAGGAACGAGTTGAAGATCTACTGCTATTCCCTATGGATGGCGACCTCCGAGGCAGAGAGAGTGGCTCTCCTACATACTCCGGCCTTTATGAGAGTCGACATAGATACACGGCCTCTCTTGTGCCGATATTTCGACTCTCAGCGCAAACATGTTTGTACTTTAAATGTAATTCATTGTTTAGTATATAATTTATTTTTTTGTGTTGCTTAATTAGAAAACTAAATCTGAATGTATTGTGCAGAAACAGGCGGATCAAAATAAAGAGAATAGGAAGTCGGCGAAGAGGGATCGCCCCACTTATACAGGTGGCTCGAGAAATATTACTCGTGCCATGGAGTTATCGGTAAATTACAATAAACCTACTGTGATATAATGTAATATTAAGAGTTATTTTATAATATATGTAATTTTTTTGCGAATTGCAGAGAGCGCAGACCCTGGCGCAGGGTGGTACACCGAGCGTGCTGTCCGCGTATCTTGCCGTCCACGGCACCTCGACAGATCTTTCCATGGGCGAGCTTCGATTCCCCGACACCTCTATGCAGGAGTATTGCGTAAGTGTTAATATTTATTCTAACAGGTTTGAAAATTTTGTTTTGAAGATTTCAAATTTAAATGATATACTTATATTTTAATAGTTAATGTGGGTGTAGGAGCGGGTGGTGGAGCAGGCGGATGCATCGGGGATCGATTTTACTGGACAGAACGATCCGATACCGCTGACCCCAGTTCTAGACACCGCACACGGAGGGCACCACGGAGGTTGGGAGAGAGGCCATGGACTGGGTCCTAGCAGGGCCTATATGAGGTTGGACTCTACTCCGGCGGTTACTTCTCTTACCCCCCGTGAGCGACGTCTAGTGCAAGATGTTGTCACCTTGAAGACCACCGTCCAGGAGTTGAAGGAGATGATGGTATGTATACTACTTAATAGTAAAATATTATATCATATTATATATAGTAACATATCCAATATTAGAAGCCTGAGCTTATTTGGTTGTATACTTAACTTTGATTAATCTTAGATTGGGGTTTCATAATAACCTTATAATGAAACTGTCACGACCTGAAATAGCACGTGACTGGCCCTTGAATCATATGAAGTCTATAGGACCCCATCTAATTTAAGCAAGCCAAAAGCCCAGAAATCTAAAACCATTTTAAGGAGTAAATAAGGAAAACTAGTTTAAAGAAGTGTAGAAAACATGTTTTAAAAACAAGGTTTTTAAAATAAGTAAGCCGAATATGCATTTAAAAAATTTATAGTCTTTTCTGAAAATTTCGGCAGAGTTTCCTTTGTAAATACTAGCCCCGAACGGGGTATAACAAGAATAATATATATACAATGATAAAAGGCATCCCCAAGCAGGAGCTAGCTCTTCGTCAATCGACGGTCACAACCACGCAAGCAGTATAATATACAACGCCGAGGGGCGGGGATCAAAACTCAAAGGAAAACTCAAAATCAGCATGAAAACCATAAAACTACAACGCGCGACTCTAAGGTCGAAATAATACATAACTGGTTTTCTAAGTCTGAAACAATATACAAGTTTGGTTGATGGAATTTCTAGATACAACTAAATAATACATATACAATGGTGGTTCTTATGCAAAAGAAGCCACCTACCAAAGCAAATCACCCGTAAGGGAAGCAGTGTGCCAGAAAAGCCGAAATGAAACCTGTACGGAAAAATCTGCAAGAACTGTGGCACAACGGTGGTGAGTTGCCAACTCATGAATAGAAAATATCACAGAGCAGAAATCGTATGTATGACACAATCTTAGGTCAATACGATCATATATATATATATATACCTCAAATGAATAAGTCTGAAGCATGATAAGGTGGCAATATAACATCTATACATGAGTGTAGTGCCAAGTGCTCGTGCCAGTGCCTCAGGTAATAACATATCATAAATATGAGGTATGATCAATATCGACTATATCATGAGGTCTATAAGTATGTGGATATCATCCAATTATGTAATCAATGTCATCATGTATGTGGATCTCGTCCAACTATGTGATCAATGTCATCAATGTCAACTATATATATGTGGATATCGTCCACGTGTCACCCAATGACAATAAACATCATGCATGTAAATATCATAAAGTATATGCATGGAAGTATGAGGATGTAAATCAACATGTGTCCCTCGCGACATATCAAATCATGGAACCTGAGTGTCAAGCATCGACACTCGAAAACATCATGAAACATGTGCCTAGCATCGGCATGTAAATCCTCATATATCAGGCTCCGTCAGTCCGGATTGGCCCACGGGCTCCGTCAGTCCGGATCGGCCCATATCATCTCTCGACTCCGGTCGGTATCCTCCGGATATCCGCCGAGCCCAAAACTGTCACCGGTAGGTAGTGGTCCCTCTGCCAGGCTCACCGTCTACCACACAGCGATCCGTTCTCGTCCCGGGGTACCATACCGGGTCCACCATGTACCCGCAATCGGCCTCATCCGCCTCCTCGAATCGGGTTTCACATGTCGCTCTCAGAACCGAGAAAACACATGGTGGACGCACTAAAATATCATATCAAGAGTAACCGGGTTTTAAAAACAATTACATACTCTCTTTTGAAATACCCACAGTTCCCAAATCCAGAAATATCATGGAAACAACATATCTCAATGCGTATAATCAAAAAGCATGATGTATGCGACATGTAAAAGAATGTAAGCATATCAGTATATCATGCAACATGGAATAGTAATATGCATATATTGAGGGAAACCGCTCATTTAATTTAATTAGTTTTAAAATACATCTTACGGTTCCCGAATCTCCAGAATCAAGACAAAATCATTTATGTATGTGCAAGTATGTATATGTACGGAATATGAGTGTACAATATGTAAGTACACAAGTATGAGTGTACAATATGTGTGTGCACAAGTATGGGTGTACAATAGGTGTGTGCACAAGTATGAGTGTACAATATGTGAGTACACAAGTATGAATGTACAATAGTTGTGCACAAGTATGGGTGTACAATATGTGAGTACACGAGTATGAATGTACAATAAGTGTGTGCACAAGTATGGGTGTATAATATGTGAGTACACGAGTATGAATGTACAATAGGTGTGTGCACAAGTATGGGTGTACAATATGTGAGTACACGGGTATGAATGTACAATAGGTGTGTGCACAAGTATGGGTGTACAATATGTGAGTACACGAGTATGAATGTACAATAGGTATGTGCACAAGTATGAGTGTACAATATGTATATTTCAACATGCAATGCGATGCGAAAGGCAAGAATATGCGGCAAATGAATAATAAACACAACAGTGCATTATCTACATCAATGTATCTATGCCATACTGTTTGCCATTTGAAAGAAGACGAATCGGGGTTTTTAAGAAAATAAGGGCTACGGTGTTTTTAAGAAAAGATGCGTCTTTTGAAATATCCGTAGAATCCCTTTGCATGTCTTTAAAATACTGCTGATTCGTTAGTTTTTGAAATAGGTATGATATCGGCCTAGCCTAACAAGCTAATCGGGAGGGGTATAGAAACCACCTAAATCTGAGTCGATATATATATATATATATATATATATATATATATATATACAAGTCAGTGATCCCGCCTCAAAGGTACCGCGTACGATACAATATCATATGACATCCTCGAGTCATGGGTGCAGATCTATCATCAATATAAAGCGCGTACGGTAAATCATCGTACGGCATCCCAAAAGCTGGGTACGGGTCAATATCACATTCATCTCATCAATTATCTGGTATTCTCATCATCATATCTCATGATCTGGGGTACTGATCTATATCTAGTACAAATCGATACCATCTATATAAATATAAATGCGTGTGTGAAACACACGTCTAAAGGCCCGCTAAAATCTCATGTCGTATCCCAAATACGAATCACATCATATCACCGATATCATGGCACTACGCCCAAAGTCATCGACTCATCTCCAAATATCATCCACTATCCTCATCATCCAGGTATAGGTATAACAAGCAAGCATGTATGTGTGGGTGTAAACCTATTCTAGGGTTCGCAACTAGGAAACTATACTAGTTTACTTCTAAACCCAAATCTATCCATAATACACCTAATCACATCTAGAATATCCATAACACACTTAACGCTATCATACGTGTGTGTGTGTGTGTGTGTGTGTGTGTGTGTGTATAGTATACTAAGTGTCGAACTGCGGGGGTGCTATACGCCATTCACCCAACTTCTCCCGTAGATATAATCTACTCACCTTGATCTTGCTTGCCGATGTCGCCACGATCTTTTCCATCGTATCGGATCACCGTGGGGGTACCTACATGTCACACGTATCGCATCGCATTAAAACCAAATCGAAACCAAAATGACACACGAAAACCAAAATGATACGCTTAAAAGCCTATAGGTTAGAACCTATGGTTAGCTCTCGCAAATCAACCCGATATCACTCGAGATAGACGTACAAACGTCACATGATCGAGATAACGCACAAATACAAAAATCTAGAAATCGAAATACGGAAAACCATAACTCAAATCAAAGCAGGAACTAGAGAAAGTGGTCCCATATTTTGACTCGGGCCAAAACAGGACAAATAAACAACACTGGGGTAATATTTAGGGTACATATGACCTACAGAAGCAACATGGGCACCTATCTCATCAGGGGGGCCGACCACAGAAGCTAAAATTCCGGCCAGGCCGGTTTGGGTAGGGAGTTAGGGGCTCGTTCTGGTAGGGTAGTCTCCTGGTGGTCTAACTAAGCTCCTGAAGTTGTTTATTTGTCTCAGAACTTTCCCGGGTCATCCCAGATTTCCCTGCACGCTCATTTTCCTGACAAACCGACATAGACTGTTCTGTTTTGGGTTCCAGGTTTGTATTGTGTTGGATCTGGGTTTATAGCACCAAGGGAGGTTTAAGGGTCACCACTAAGGCTTAGTTACACTAATCCAACTCAATTTGACCCTAACCCTTTCTAGGGTTTTCTAAAGTCCACTAAACTTCGCCAAAACGACATTAAACTTGAAATGAGGCTAAATCACTTGAAATACTACAATAATTGTGAAAGGGTTTACCTCATTTAGCTCTCAAGAATCCTCTACAGCGCCAAAATCACATTTTTCTTGGTCCATTGGGTAGCTAGAGGGCTCATGCATCTTTTTTGTGAAATGGGTGTGAGGTTTTGGAGGGGTTTTCATGGAGTTTTGTGGCTTGAAAATGGAGGAGGAGGGGGGGTGCAGCAGCAGCAACAACAAGGGAAGAGAGGGGAGAGAAATGAGAGGAAGAAATGATGAGGGAATGGCATCATGACTAGGGTTGACCCTCACCCACTCTTTCTCTCTCTAACCCATACCTCTTTCTTTAATCTTTTCTTTTCTTTTACTTTTCTTTTCCTCTCTAATTTCCTTCTCTCCTCAATAGTAAACCCAAAACAAACCATGGTAGAAAATGCACAAGTGTAAAAAAAAAATATGGTGCATGTTTGCACAAAATACGCTTAAAGCGCGATTAGCGATTTTTAATCGCGATTAGCACTAAATTAGCATATAATTAATCATAAAACTTAAAATTTGCATAATTCACATAAAACACACTCTTTTAAGTAATTTCTATGATTTTCAAACATTTTCCCCAATTTATCGGTATTCAATTATACTGCCTTATTAAAATATTCAATATTTATTATTAAATTATAAAAATTCCCAATTTTTTATTTTTTTTTGAAATGTTACAGAAACTAATTCGACTAATACACAGTTCTTACTCGTTTATTGCACACAAAATTGAACAAAATGGTACTTCGGCTGCGGCTCTACATGCATCTACTTCGGTTGCGGCTCCACAACTCACTACCTCGGCTGCGGTTGCGCATATCACTCCTACAGATCCACAGCCTGCTCAGACTCCTGCACAGTGCGCTCTTTCATTTGTCGAGTTTTTGACGACTCAGGGATGCACCGAAGAGCAGATGCACCAGATTACATCGATTATCAGAGGTGGAGGAGCTGGACCGAGCTAGGGTAGCTTTATTTATATTTTTGAGAATGTATATACTTATCTGATACATATTGTATAAATTTTCGACGATAATTGTTAGTGGTTGTTTTCTTGTTCACGATGATTTTGTTAGTTATATGTATGCCCTAGAGGCCATTACTGTACATACGATGTATATTGTAGTGGATGCTAGGACATATATAGGGAGGACTTTCTTGCTCGACATGATAGTATGCTATCTGGTTGTACTTTATCTTAACATGTACTCTGATTGTCTCTATATTACATGTTGATAAAGCCCTTAGGATATGTACTCGACTACTGAGACTATGATGAGATCATACTAGTGGGGCCACGGTAGTCGACGAGTACATCCTATAACTGTTCCTAGTCGAGGGTGTATCGAGGCAGGGCATCGATGCACCAGAGTAGACTAGCGTATACGCATCTTGACCCATATGATGGGCGATGGATGATCCCATATCCATCGGTGTTTGACATCAAGGATGGTGTACGGGTGCTCAGTGGAGACTGGGTACACTGGACGGACTCGCCGAGAACTCCCAGATGGTATTATACCATACGTCAGATGGCAGTTCTCCGGTGACACTGGTACAGAGTAGTCTGTTGACCCGAGATCGTCATAGAGTCTTGTGTGGTTCCCACTGTGCTTTGATTTCCATCATACCACGTCCAAGAGGGCGTGCAAAAAGGTGGCTTTTGGGTATAGTCCCGAATCATATGGAGGCAATGAGCGATAGGAGGGGATTCGTCTCTCCCGGTATAGGGAGTTGATGTTGTGCTGTGTTCGATTGGCTATAACCGGAAATCCCTGGCCAGGGTTGCTGAGATTTACTGGTAAGTGTTATCAGTAGTTTCTCGAACTGTTATAGACCTCAAATCGACACGACTTATCGAGCTACTGGGGTCTGATGTTTACCACCCCTAGGCGAGATATGCAACATATCAGACGACGAGACCGGACTGTACGGGAGTGTTACTGTTTGGATTCGCAGGAGAATGTACAAGCTTGCTTGTTGATCTTCTGAGCGCTCAATACCTGGGTAGCTGTTACGTTTAGCTGACCGCTTGCAGCTTGTGGGTGTTTGATATGATCATCACCTACTGCCGGCGTATTGACGATTCTTTAGAGTCCTACACAGAGGTTTCTTGACTCAGGCAAAACGGAGTAGGAGCACATATGTGATATGTGCGGGACCGAGGATATTACGATATGAGATACCGTATTCTATTCTCGCGATATTTGATATCAGCCGGGTCATCGGATCGAGTGTTGATTCGATGAATCGGTACGGATAAATATTAGTCGGTTATATGCGATATAGCCGGATTGTCGGATCAAGTGTTGATTCGATAATTTAATGTATAATAATATATATGATATATTAAATTACATTAACTAATATAAGCTCACTAAAAGATTCTTTTTCTCACTCGGGTAATACATTGATATATATGCGATATATGTTAATTGTATTATTTTATTTTGTTACAATAAATATTGTATATGTGATATATAATATTGTAACATATTATAATTATTAATGCAACATGTTTAGAGGAGTTTAAACATGATTAGGGTTTGGATTAGGGTTAAACCTTCTAGTTGATTCTAGAAGCTTTACTTTGTCTTTGTTAAGATATTATGATAGATATTTGTAAGTGACTCACCCTTTGACCTAACCCAAAACCCTAACCCTACTAAACTCTCTACAATGGTTACTACAACCATGGTTGCATAAATAATTATGATAACATTATTTATTCATCACAAAACATTGTTCATCTTCTTCCTCCTTCATTCTTTCATGAAAAGCTTACTAGTTTTTCAAAAGGTGATGAATAAATATGAGAAAAAGATAAATAAAGAGAGCAAAAATCCTACTTCATCATTCTCATCTTCCCTTGCCATTTAGATGAGGGTGTTCACATCATTTCATGAGTGTTAGCTTGTGTTAAAGAAACTTCAAGGTAGATCATCTTAGTATCGAAGATCGGAAGCAAAGGTTGCGTCTTTCTCTTCGTGGAACCTCTCGAGAGTTCGGATCCCGATGATCGCAGCGAAGGGACCACAACACGGAGCATATGAAGTGAAGGACCGGATCTACAAAGGTTGTAATCCCTCTCACTTAGTGTTAAAGTGTTTAGCATGTTTGTTTTCGCCTAATCTCTAGTTTAAAGTTCCGTATTCGGGTTGTTCGGCACGGCTAAATTTTTAATCGGGCATGGTTGATGCCTCGTAGACCCTTGTGCGCGTGCCTAGCAACCCTACAGTGGTATCAGAGCCAAGCTAGAGCTTTAGGCGAAGTCTAGACGAAGTTTAAAGTCCGATCGAACCCGGAAAACCCGATATAACCCCTTCTCTGGAAATTTTCTGAAACTTTGGATTTTTGTGAATTAAAAATTGCCAAAAAATTCAGCAGGGAATTCTATGAGTTACTGTGAAGCACGTGATGCTAACTCGACAAAGGAGGCGCGGAACCGCGGCCCAACCCTGGTTTTCGCGGCGGTTCCGCGGCGACTTTGGTGAGTTACACCACGTGGCTTGCACAGTAATTCTTGTCTTCAAGTGCTGAGTCTTCTGGAAATTTTTATTTTTTTTTATTCAACTGTTGAATTATCTGGGTTGTATTGGGGACATAAAGGTTCGATCGGATATTTTAACTTTGTTTAGTTTTGTCCGGATAATTTTTTGAAACTGTTAAAAAGTTCGAACGGATATCAATAACTCACTTTTTCCCCTATCGGAAAATTTTTCAAAAGTTGGATTTTTTCTCGTGTTTAAGAATGTTCTAAGTCATGCAAGTAACTCGGTGGACCCTCTAGAAGACAACAAACCTTAACTCGATTATGTGACCGTCTTGAACTGCCTTTTGAACCTTAGGGTTTGGGGCAGTACGGCGTGCCACATGTGAGGCGTTGGCTTGACCCTTCTACGGCTGGACCATTGGTACTGTGGCATGTAATGAATGTTTTTAAACTGATTTCAAGTGTTGAGATATATTGGGGAAATCTTGGGTGCTTGATGATTCGATCGGAAAGTTTAACTTTTTCTATTTATCTGGAATGTGATACAATATTTGCAATCCACAGGTAGTTATGAGATAACTAATTTGAATATTATAAACATAGCAGTTTAGTCTCAATTGATCGGTTGCCACGGAATTGTGATGTGATCAAAAGTCTGTCGCAATCACGTAGTGTACGCGGATACTCGCCGGGTAAACTTAACAGACAGCCATGTCCCATAGCCCCGACCAAGTGACTGTAGGAGAACCCTGTCGCCGAAAGCATCCGTTCGGGTGATCGCGGTAGCGGTGTTCCGCCTTGGTGCACTTCGTCGACGGTATCGGGGGTGCGGCCGCCTACTAAAGTTTGCGACGAGCATTCGATCTGTATATCGGGAATCTTGTTGAATTGCCCGACTTGATATTGAAAAGAGTTTTCGATAATGAGACTAAAATGCGGGGTTTATAATTGTTAGGCATGCGATGTCTAAGGAATTCATTTGGTTAGGCATGTGATGTCTAAGGAGGTTGCGGATTCCAACTGTTGGAGTTTTACACTTTCTTTTCTGTGACCGTAAGCGTAGTATGTGGTGTATCGCCGGCTTCGTTGCTATACATCAACGACAATCGGGATACGCATACTTGTTTACGTTGATGATATGAGATATTATGTGTTGCTATGATATGTTGTATTGGATCGTCGCGTTTGAATAGCCGGGGGTTTTATGTGAGATGAGAGTTTTTTCTTTTTCATTCATGTAAAATTCATTTGTATGTAATATTCTTTTATTGGGGCACTTCCAGGTAGCGGAAGATGTTACCGTTGTATATTATTTATTTTTCCGCATTAGGTAGACCCAAGGCGGGGAGCACAAGTAACCGGGTTCTAGGGTCCAGTGGGAGACCATCTCGAGGAGTCGAGACTGGGTCTCCTAACCCTAGAATTGGCAGTGTTACTTGCCGCTCTCGTAGGGGTCTAGGGATGTGGGTTTGGCTATTCATCGCGACCGTGGAATCCGTGTTTTATACAGGCTCGTATTGAAAACACGGACGTCCTAGTATATCCAATATTTCATATATGTTCTTCTGCTGCAATGTTCTGTGATGAGATCATATTACTGCCTGTGACGAATGTTTATATTTTATATATATGAGATATATGTTATATTGCAGATTTCGTTTCAAAAGAGATGCTTGTGAAGCATAATAAAATGGGACTTCATTAATGAGATTAATGAAATAAAATAAACCTAAGATGTTGTAGAAACTTGTTTATAAAAACTGGTAGCTACAGTTCTTGCTTTGCATAGCGGTGTTCCTTGTAGAACATCCAGCACCTTATTCGATAAGGAAAGGACCGAGATCCCTTCAACTGGAGTGACTCCTTTAGCAATAACTGGCAGATGCTACAAACTAGGTTTGTCTTTTGATTGCTTCTATAGTTTCTGCTTTGCTCAGTGATATATATGATATATCCCGCACCTCATTCGATGAGGAAAGGGCCGACGATCCCTTCACCGGGAGTGACCCCTTTAGCAAAACTAGAAAAGCCTAAAAAACACTCCATTTAAAATCACTCGATTCTACAACGATATCAAGTTCATTACGCAAAGGGTTTTCTGAAAAACCCGTCGTAGCCCTCCGTCATTTCAGATAAGGACTGTTTAGTATTCGTGCTGCGTTTGTTGGCCTTTGTCAAGGCGTAGTGTGCGGTAGCTGAATAGTACTTATCTGCTTATGCATATGATGCAGATTGGATTAGGGTAGTCGTGCGACCTTGTTGGCCTTTGTTAAGGGCCGTACGGGTGGGTTTAATACAATCAAGAAATGACGGGTTGAACTTGACTAGCAGCCTATGGTTTGTTGGCCTTTGTCAAGGTCATAGGACGCTTGGGGTGAAATATTATCGGGAATTTCAAGTGTTGAAATTTGCAATGAGATTGCATACCTTCTATGAGATAGTTGGATCCCGATACCCACTGCGAGTAATTGTTACTCCTGGGAGAGTTTTACATATTACAATTAACCGATCAAGTAGGTGTCTAGAAAGGTGTCAACGGGGTTACGCCTCTGAGAAAACGAGGTTTACATTAATTAGGTTCGTGCGAAAGCACGGGGGACCTCCCTCAAAGTACCGACACTGGCCTGGCTGAAAGATTGGCGAACTTGTAGCGTGTAATTAATCCCGGCTAGTCTTTCCTTTTAGGGTTTGAAGGAAGATTTGATTAAAACAGTGGGAGACATCCTGATTAGATATATTAGATACCAATCTAATCTTGCAAGAGCATACGGTGAGTGTTTTCTTCTCTCTCTCTTCAGGTAGCGACCATATCACGCCTTAATCAAGATAATAATACGGATATATTGACCGAACCCGCTTGTTATACTGAGCTGGGGAACGTTGGTCCCGCTCCAACTTATAATTGTTATAGGACAGAGCAGGAAATTGGGGATTGCCAGAATTCCCGTGCCGCCCAAACGAAGAAAGTGCATGATGATGCATCATCTTCGGGTGTGTTCATTACACAGAACTGTTTCTCAGTATCCTTTACGTTCTGGGAATGTGATACCGGATCAGGATCCCGTATATGTAATCTGTTATATGGGCTACAGATAGGTAGAGAACTGAGAACGGGTGATAAGTTTCATGAGACAGAAAACGGTGCAAGTGTTGCAGCCAAGTCTGTTGGTCACTATCACCCTGTATTACCAGAATACATTGATTCTGAACAAATGTTATTAGATACCGAACCTGATATACAAAATCATATCAGTCTCTTTATTAGTAAAGAAAGGATATAATTTTGTATTGTTGGATAATGTTTTGAACGTTTCCTATATCAAGAGTTGATCGGTTCAGGCACGTTATCTAAAAGCATTGACGTTCTAAATCAAACTACAGTTCTTAGTATACAGAACACACACAAGAGGAAGAGTTCAGAAATGAATGAATCCTTCTTGAGGCATTGTAGACTAGGTCATATCAATGCGACCCGACTGGCTGAAGTTACATTTAGATGCATATTTAAATTAGTTTGAATTTACATCTTATGAAACTTGCCGGTCATGTCACAAAGATAATATGACCATAGCTCTGTTTATTGAAAACAGAGAAAGAGTTAGTGAACTTTTGGGATTGATACATGTTGATGTATGAAAGGTCCCCTGTCTACACATGCCAAGACTGGTTCTTTGTACTTCATTACATTCTCTGATGATCTCTCAAGATTCAGACAGATGTTCCAGTTGAAACACAAGTCTGAACTTTTTGAGATATTCACAGAATATAAGTTAGAAGTAGAGAACCTATATACGGGTATAAGTATTATGTCCTTTGATGAGATCAAGGAGGAGAATACTTGAGCACGGGATTCCTGGACTATTCTAAAGGAGAATGAGATTCTCTCTCAGCATTACTCCTCCGAATACACCATAGCACGATGGTATATCGGGGCGGAGCAATAGCACCCTATGTGATATGGTGTGCTCTATGATGAGTACTACTGAGTTGCCTATTTCCTTTTGGGAGTTATGCACTTGTGAATTTGCATACCTATTGAATAGGGTTCAAATCAAATCAGTTGCCTACCACTTCATATGCGATATGGAAAGGGAAGAGCCTATATCTTAAGTTTGTTAAGATTTGGGGTTGTCCGGCCTATGTCTAAAAACAAAATCCGGACAAGATCGAGGCAAAGACTGTTATGTAGAACTGGAAATGTTCCAGCTATACAAATTGCAGCTGATGATTTGATAGAACCAAAGGATTCAATAGTTTCCAACGAAGCTCGGCCTCTCCGCTGACCTAGTAGGGTTCCTCACCCACCTGAGAGATACTTCGGTTTCTCTATGACAGTGGGAGCGAGGATTGCATCATAAAATGATGACCCAACTAGTTTCGAGCTGGCCATCAGGAGTGGGACTCTGTAAGAATGGCTGGGTGCTTATCGATCTGAGATGGAATCCTTATACACCAACAAAGTATGGACTTTGGTTGCTTTATCTGAAGGGTTAAATCCCCATCAGGAGCGAGTATATCTTGAGAAGATTACTTGGTGTACATGGAAAAGTTGAGACTTTCAAAGCTATGCTTAAGTCCATCCAGATCCTACTTGCCACGGCTACATACCATGACTACGATATCTGGTGGTTGGGTGTCATGACTGCTTTTCTAAATGATGTTTTAGAAGAGAGCGTCTATAAGTACACAGCCAGAGGGCTTCGTAGACAGTGGGAGCAGTGGAAACGTGTGCAAGATGTTTTATATGATAAAACAGGCATCGCGGAGTTGGAACATCTGTTTTGATGTGGTAGTCAAAGAGTTTGACTTCATCAAAATGGTAGATGAACCTTGTATATACAAAAAGGTAGTATGGAGTATGGTGGTGATCCTCGTAGAGTACGTGGATGACATACTCTTGATAGGGAAGAAGTTTCCTATGCTACGCTCGGTCAATCTCCGCTTATCACAAGGATTCTCCATATAGGATCAAAGTGATACCTCCTAAATCCTGGGTTTTTGGATCTATGAGATAAATCTAGTTGGATGTTAGGATTCTCACTAGTTGTAGTGAGATGGTATCAATCGATCCTGGGGAGAATCACTGGAAAGGTTCCAGGGTGATAAGAACGACTGAATATCAGTCGCAGGCTTGTCTATACCCTCAGTGGAGGGACGGTATGTTGGAAGAGTTCCAAGCTAGATACCGTGACACACTAGACGATTAAAGGCAAGATACATCGTTACCAAGGATGCTACCAAAGAGGCAGTCTGGATATTTATAAGTTCATAAGATGAACTTCGTTCCTACCATTGTGTGACAATGGAGTTGTGGCTTCAGCCAAGGAACTACCGTCCCATCAGAAATCCAGATATAATTCTTAGGCAGTATCACCTGATCATGGAGACGGTTGATCTCCAGGGAGATCGAGGTTAGGAGAGTAGACACAGAGGACAACAGCGCGGATCCACTCACAAAGGCCTTTTTCCCAGTAGAGACTTTTATGGGATGGTTGAGTATGAGATACTTCAACCGCAGCTAATTGTTGGGTATGCGATACCATAACAGATGGCCCTAGTGCAAGTGGGAGATTGTTAGTTATATGTATGCCCTAAAGGCCATTACTGTACATACGATGTATATTGTAGTGGATGCTAGGACATATATAGGGAGGACTTTCTTGCTCGACATGATAGTATGCTATCTGGTTGTACTTTATCTTAACATGTACTCTGATTGTCTCTATATTACATGTTGATAAAGCCCTTAGGATATGTACTCGACTACTGGGACTATGATGAGATCATACTAGTGGGGCCACGGTAGTCGACGAGTTCATCCTATAACTGTTCCTAGTCGAGGGTGTATCGAGACAGGGCATCGATGCACCAGAGTAGACTAGCGTATACGCATCTTGACCCATATGATGGGAGATGGATGATCCCATATCCATCGGTGTTTGACATCAAGGATGGTGTACGGGTGCTCAGTGGAGACTGGGTACACTGGACGGACTCGCCGAGAACTCCCAGATGGTATTATACCATACGTCAGATGGCAGTTCTCCGGTGACACTGGTACAGAGTAGTCTGTTAACCCGAGATCGTCATAGAGTCTTGTGTGGTTCCCACTGTGCTTTGATTTCCATCATACCACGTCCAAGAGGGCGTGCAAAAAGGTGGCTTTTGGGTACAGTCCCGAATCACATGGAGGCAATGAGCGATAGGAGGGGATTCGTCTCTCCCGGTATAGGGAGTTGATGTTGTGCTGTGTTCGATTGGCTATAACCGGAAATCCCTGGCCAGGGTTGCTGAGATTTACTGGTAAGTGTTATCAGTAGTTTCTCGAACTGTTATAGACCTCAAATCGACACGACTTATCGAGCTGCTGGGGTCTGACGTTTACCACCCCTAGGCGAGATATGCAACATATCAGACGACGAGACCGGACTGTACGAGAGTGTTACTGTTTGGATTCGCAGGAGAATGTACAAGCTTTCTTGTTGATCTTCTGAGTGCTCAATACCTGGGTAGCTGTTACGTTTAGCTGACCGCTTGCAGCTTGTGGGTGTTTGATATGATCATCACCTACTGTCGGCGTATTGACGATTCTTTAAAGTCCTACACAGAGGTTTCTTGACTCAGGCAAAACGGAGTAGGAGCACATATGTGATATGTGCGGGACCGAGGATATTACGATATGAGATACCGTATTCTATTCTCGCGATATTTGATATCAGCCGGGTCATCGGATCGAGTGTTGATTCGATGAATCGGTACGGATAAATATTAGTCGGTTATATGCGATATAGCCGGATTGTCGGATCAAGTGTTGATTCGATAATTTAATGTATAATAATATATATGATATATTAAATTACATTAACTAATATAAGCTCACTAAAAGATTCTTTTTCTCACTCGGGTAATACATTGATATATATACGATATATGTTAATTGTATTATTTTATTTTGTTACAATAAATATTGTATATGTGATATATAATATTGTAACATATTATAATTATTAATGCAACATGTTTAGAGGAGTTTAAACATGATTAGGGTTTGGATTAGGGTTAAACCTTCTAGTTGATTCTAGAAGCTTTACTTTGTCTTTGTTAAGATATTATGATAGATATTTGTAAGTGACTCACCCTTTGACCTAACCCAAAACCCTAACCCTACTAAACTCTCTACAATGGTTACTACAACCATGGTTGCATAAATAATTATGATAACATTATTTATTCATCACAAAACATTGTTCATCTTCTTCCTCCTTCATTCTTTCATGAAAAGCTTACTAGTTTTTCAAAAGGTGATGAATAAATATGAGAAAAGGATAAATAAAGAGAGCAAAAATCCTACTTCATCATCCTCATCTTCCCTTGCCATTTAGATGAGGGTGTTCACATCATTTCATGAGTGTTAGCTTGTGTTAAAGAAACTTCTAGGTAGATCATCTTAGTATCGAAGATCGGAAGCAAAGGTTGCGTCTTTCTCTTCGTGGAACCTCTCGAGAGTCCGGATCCCGATGATCGCAGCGAAGGGACCACAACACGGAGCATATGAAGTGAAGGACCGGATCTACAAAGGTTGTAATCCCTCTCACTTAGTGTTAAAGTGTTTAGCATGCTTGTTTTCGCCTAATCTCTAGTTTAAAGTTCCGTATTCGGGTTGTTCGGCACGGCTAAATTTTTAATCGGGCATGGTTGATGCCTCGTAGACCCTTGTGCGCGTGCCTAGCAACCCTACAGATTTATCATGATATCGTATTCTGTTTGTTTATTTCTTTTATATATTTTGCGTGAGATGTTGATTATGAATATTTCTGTATTTGGTTATATGATATATATATTATTGTGTACAGGACGGGTTAAAAACATGAAGTCTTTTTTTTTATTAAAAAACCCTGATATTATGTCCCTACGGATTAATCCGTAGGACCATCTGTTGAACATACGGATTAATCCGTAGGTCCACAGTTTGTCCCTACATATTTATCCGTAAGGATAAAATATCAGGATAACTGACATTTTGGCCTTATGGACTCAGTAACAGGCGTTACACTTGCCCCTATGGATATATCCGTAGGGGCTTATATCTAGACTTACGGCTAACTCTGTAGGTGCTGGAAGTTGCTCCTACGGATAGCACCGGAGGGTCAAGTATTTTATTTTATAAATCACTAAATTAAATAAATATTTTGTCCCTACGGAAAACACCGTAGGTACATAATCCCCTACGCATTAAACTGTAGGGGCAATTTTTATTCCGTAGGGGCATGTTCAGGGCGAAAACTTGCACCTGCGGCCATTGCACCTCTGGAGAATTTTCGAGCTTCTACGAATATATCCGTAGGGGCGGTGTTTTATCCCTACGGATAAAGTTGTAGGGGCAACCCCTTATTGTAGTGGTGTTTCCTACACCCTATTAGCTATAAAAACCCAACCAAGGCAAACACTCAAACACAAACAAACCCAGAAAAAGAAAAATGAATCCTAGCTACTTAAAACCCTAGCCCTCCACAATCTCCTCCACTTCTCCCTCACGAAGAACCCATCCCACCTCCTCCCCCCCCCTCCTCCTTCTATGGTGCACATCCATCTCCATCCTCTCCGCCCTTTCCTCCCGCCCCTGCCCCCGCCCCGTGCTCCTCCTTGACTACTCCTGCTACAGACCCGGCTCCAATCGCCGCTGCAACCTCGAGCTCTTCGAGTACTTTGGCCTAAAGTCAGGGCGATTCAACGACACCAGCGTCGATTTCATGCGGTAAACTAAATTTTGTTGTATTATTTCATGCAATATTCTATCAGTTTTGCTTTTTCCTTCGTTCGACTTTGATTAACATCGATTTTATTGTGTCGTGGATGCTTTACACTAGTAAAATAGGGGGTTGCCCCTACGGATAACAAAATCCGTAGGGGCAGATTTAGTTTTGCCCTACGGATTAGTCCGTAGGGCTTTAAGGTTGCCCCTACGGTCCTTACATATTAATTTAAAAAATATTAAATCGTAAATTGTTGTTTGCCCCTACGGAGCCGCAAACCAAGAACCTACGGATTTATCCGTAGGGGCAACTAAATAGAGATTTAATTAAAAAGGCACGGATCGATCCCTACGCTCATTACCTAAAAATTATTTTCCCAATATCGCGCACGAACCCAAAATCCCCAAACCCTTGTTCCCGCCGATCGCCTGTGTTTCATCGCCGTTATCGTCATCGCCAGCGCAGGCCAATTCTCCGTCGCCACCGCCCGGTTCATCCTCATCTCCGTTTTCGTCGTCGCCTCCTTTCGTCGCCGCCTCCAATGGATCGTCGACGGCTCCACTGCACAGGTTAGGAAATCTTAAATTAAACAAATTTTTGATTATTTTAGGGGTAGGGTTCATGGTTTGGGTACCGATGAGGCATCCGTTGGGGGTAGCGTTAGGGTTGGGGTTGGGGTTGCGGTTGGGGCTGGGGCTGGGGTTGGGGTTGCGGTTGGGGTTGGGATTCGGCAGGGGGTTGCGGTTGGGGTTGGGGTTCGGCAGGGGGTTGCGGTTGGGGTTGGGGTTGGGGTTAAGGTTGGGGTTGGGGCTGGGGCTGGGGTTAGGGTTAGGGTTAGAATTATGGTTGGGGTTGGGGTTGCCCCGTTTCGTATCAGAACTCGAGTCTGACATCGTAGATCTTTCAGCCATTTTGGTTATATTGTTATCATGATGTTAAATTCTTTATGCTCTCATCAAATTTTTGGGATCTTTGTAATTTGCTTGCTCTGTTTGGGGTTTCAGTTGATCCTCATTAAAAAAATTGGTGATTGATCTCTTCAATCATATTATTATCTGTATTTAAAATTTTTGTGAAGCCTTCAGAGTTTGGAAAAATCTAGAATTACCGTTGAAATTCTGGCAACATTCAAAAACTGTGTATATGATGTGTGTGTGTGTATGCATGTATATACATTTGAAATTTATCTTTCTTCTATGATATAAAACGGTTAAACCGAGGAAAATTACTGGGGGAATTTTTGCTAAAATGTCTTGAGAGGGGGTTCAAGTGATGGGATAATTTCATTTGGTAATCTTTTACTTATTTTACATCTCTTATTTTTTCATGCAAAAATCTGAATAGGTTTCTTGCAATTTTGCATATCGATCAATTATTATATTTATTTCTATTTTTTGTGGATGATTTGGCTTCAATTGAATGGAGGCGATGATGGCTTGCCCTCAAGCTTCCACTTTTATGAGCTTTATAGTTATGAGATTGGCGAGGCAAGCTGGTTTGTAGCCATCTTATTTCTTTTCCTAAATTCAAATACAAATATAAACTGTCTGATTGAGAGAGAGAGTATGGGAGATTATGTATTATTCAATGTGTTTGGAAGCTGGCATGTTCTGAGCGTCATCTCTGCATGAAAGATATGGTTTTGCAAAGGGTTTGCCCTAACTATTTTCTGTGGGGAAGCTGAAGGCCTGAAGCTTCATCAAACTCAGGATTGGATTCTGGTCGGGTATTGTAAATTCTTGTGAAAGTTCCGTTCAAGATTTGTTCAGAGCTTGCATAACATCCTTTTCATCTTTATGAGATCTTTATGCAGTCATTTTTTTGGGTTTATATATTTCTAGAGCTCGTTTGACTTTGGACTTAGGATAACCCTAAATCTCTTTCTTATTTTGATTCCTAAGCTGGCATATCTGAGGCTCGTATTCCAGTATCGTTGCAGGAAAAGCTAGGGTTGCGAACATTTTTGCAACAATAATTTCTGTATGACAGCTTAAGCACACATAAAACTTAAACAATCTTGAAGCACTGCAGTTTTTCACTAAACTACCTAAAAGTTTTTATATTGCTGCAAGCTTCCTTAAAGTGCTGCATCTAAGTGTATTTTAGTGGGAAAACCCTTGAAAGCCAAACTTCATGGGGTTTGCTGTTTGCCTTCTCTGTAGCTAGTTTGAGGTTTATTTAGTTTTGGATTTGTTTTGCAACACTCTCTGAGTTCCAAATCAACAAAAAGCTGAATGTTGAATCACAAGTAAGAAGCAGCCAAACTGGCCCTAAAGTAATCCTGAGTGATGATAATTTTCCAGGGAGTTTAAAATTTATAGAAATGGCAAGGCAACATTGGATTGTCTGCAAGTATTCAAGCAACCTGTTTGCAGCCATCATGCTATTTGTGATCCCAGTATAAAACTCAAACATGCCTCTTAGTTAGTTTACTTTAATTTGTTATTTATGTGTGTGTGTCAACATTGGATTGTCCCAAGTATAAAACCAAACCCACAAAACATCAAAACTGTCTCCGACAATCTTATGGTCATTAGACATAAGATTTATGCATATAGGTAACATCTGCCAATATGCCATATCCAGACCGCAATCTATTTTTGCCTATTGGCTAATATGAAAATATCGGCCCGCGTATATGACATAATCAAAGTTGTTAAATCTTAATACGGTTTGTGTTTCGTTTTTTTATTTATCAGTTCTATCAATGTTGCGTATAACGCTTTATGATATCAGTATCCTACATTTGTAGTTTTAATTGTTGATTGTTATAGATGAATACCATTGCAATAATAGTTTTTGGTTGATGAATGCTATTGCAATGTAGGATGATCAGTTCTATCAATCTTCATCTCAATGGTTTAAAATCATGTTACACATACAACACGAATGCACAACAAACGCATAATTAGAGAGCGACTCGAGATATTCAGGTTAAAACCAATATATGATACTCGATGATAATATGAAACCTTCATATTCCCATCGATACTCATATATGAAACTAAAAGCGCCACTTTGTCCCTATGGTGCCCGACATTTTAATTTAAAAATATTAAATCTTAATTTGTTGTTTGGCCCTACGGAGCCGCAAACCAATAACCTACGGTTATGTCCGTAGGGGCATCTAAATGGGAATTTAATTAAAAAAGGAACAGAAATGCCCTACGCCTTGATATCTTTCCCTCTCGTTCCCAAAATTTTCTCTCGTTCCCGCGTCTCCAATTTTCTCTTCGTCGCCACCGCACGCCCTCCGTTCTCAGCCCGCCACCGCCTTCCGTTCTTGGCCCACCACCGCCCTCGTTCTTCCTCGTCGAGTTCCTCGTCGCCGATATTTGTGCCTACATTGATGCCTCAAGCAACGAATCAAATGATGTGGATCACAAACTAATTAAATAAATTTTGAATACCAATCTGGACTGGGATTTGAATACCAATCCTAGTTTGCTATATTTTTTTATATATAGTAGATGGTGATACTTCTTTAAGTAAAAACAACCCTACACTTAAGCGAAATCATAAATCGAAACACACATATATAGAATACAACTCATACATGGGTATCCTCAAATCTAACTTTCATTGAATTTGCACACGCACTTAAAATAACAACCTTTATACTAAAAAATTATGTATGCCATTACTTAGTAGTTTATGGTTTTTAGACGCAAAAGCCATTTGAGAAATACTTTTCCAACCCACTATTAATCCATATTCTCAATATAGTCATTGAATTTGCACGCGCACATAATAAGAAGGAAAAGACAATAATGTGGCAGAAGAAGAAGGAGAAGACAGTAATGTGGCAGAAGAAGAAAAAAATGGCATTCCTCGTTCTCTGTTTCAGCATCAATCTTCTGATATGAACTAATGTGGCTTTCACATAGGCTTTTCCCTTTAGAGACTTCTTAGTGTCCAATGGAAAGCATACATCAGATTTGTGCAGGTCGGGTTCTTCTATGACTTTCAAGAGTCTCAACTGATTCTGTAAATTACACCCTAGTTGGGTGGTACTTTTACCACTTCTCACTGCAGGTGCGCTCTCTAATATCCATTTTGAATGTAATATTATCGATATTCAAAATGGATATTAGAGAGCGCACCTGCAGTGAGAAGTGGTAAAAGTATCACCCAACTAGGGTGTAATTTACAGAATCAGTTGAGACTCTTAAAAGTCATAGAAGAACCCGATCTGCACAAATCTGATGTATGCTTTCCATTCGACACTAAGAAGTCTCTAAAGGGAAAAGCCTATGTGAAAGCCATCATTAGTTCATATCAGAAGATTGATGCTGAAACAGAGAACGAGGAATGTCATTTTTTTCTTCTTCCGTCACATTACTATCTTCTCCTTCTGCCACATTACTGTCTTCTCCTTCTTATTATGTGCGCGTGCAAATTCAATGACTATATTGAGAATATGGATTAATAGTGGGTAGGAAAAGTATTTCTCAAATGGCTTTTGCGTCTTAAAACCATAAACTACTAAGTAATGGCATACATAATTTTTTTAGTATAAAGGTTGTTATTTTAAGTTTTCCCTTATAGAGATATGATCTAACTGCATCTATAAACTATAAGTGTGCAGAAAATTATGATAAGAAACCATAAGAAAGGGTCGTAGCCATGCATAACCTTGAATCTACATACCAAATCATGTAAAAGCATGCACTTATTGTCACCTTGCCTTGGAATATAAAATATTTTGGAAGACTATAAGCGAGCATTTAAATCTTGATAGTTTTTGACTTCAACATATATTTTTCTCAAGTACCATGAAATATACTTACTCCGTATAAACCGTTTTCAGGAAGATGGATTAATAATGACAAATTATCCATTGTGGCTCACTAGGTGAGCATTTTCTCTTCTATTGACCATCTTACTAATCTGCTTGGTAAATTTATTCGGAACCGGCTGTGAATCATTAAAAGACATGCATAAGAAAGAAAGCTAAAATACAGATATATTGCATACCGATACATCGAAACTTCATAGTTGCGATGGCAATCCAGAGATATTTATTTCTACACGCGTGGTGCACATGCGAATGCGTCAGGCATCATGGACAAATATTTCAGAACATGGAAAGTATTATTCGTATAAAGTAATTAAAACTTTTAAACACCTTGGATAGATATTTTCTTAGTTGATGCAATCATATCATGAGGACTAAATTTAAGCTATTATACATATGCTTATGTATTTTTCTAACCTAATATATCACACACACACACACACAGAGAGAGAGAGAGAGAGAGAGAACACCAGGTAGATAGAGAAATCAGGTAGCAGGATCCTGAAGAAATGGAGTCCATAGCATTGCTCATCATCATTATCCGTGATCCCTTTGAAAAAATATTATCAAAGGGATCATGGATGATGATGATGAGCAATACTATGGACTCCATTTCTTCAGGATCCTGCTACCTGATTTCTCTACCTACCAGGTGTTCTCTGTGTGTGTGTGTGTGTGTGTGTGTGTGATATATTAGGTTAGAAAAATACATATGCATATGTATAATAGCTTAAATTTAGTCCTCATGATATGATTGCATCAACTAAGAAAATATCTACCCAAGGTGTTTAAAAGTTTTAATTACTTTATACGAATAATACTTTCCATGTTCTGAAATATTTGTCCATGATGCCTGACGCATTCGCACGCACACCACGTGTGTAGAAATAAATATCTCTGGATTGCCATCGCAACTATGAAGTTTCGATGTATCGGTATGCTATATATCTGTATTTTAGCTTTCTTTCTTATGCATGTCTTTTAATGATTCGCAGCCGGTTCCGAATAAATTTACCAAGCAGATTAGTAAGATGGTCAATAGAAGAGAAAATGCTAACCTAGTGAGCCACAATGGATAATTTGTCATTATTAATCTATCTTCCTGAAAACGGTTTATACGGAGCAAGTATATTTCATGGTACTTGAGAAAAATATATGTTGAAGTCAAAAGCTATCAAGATTTAAATGCTCGCTTATAGTCTTCCAAGATATTTTATATTCCAAGGCAATGTGACAATAAGTGCATGCTTTTGCTTGATTTGGTATGTAGATTCAAGGTTATGCATGGCTACGACCCTTTCTTATGGTTTCTTATCATAATTTTCTGCACACTTATAGTTTATAGATGCAGTTAGATCATATCTCTATAAGGGAAAACTTAAAATAACAACCTTTATACTAAAAAAATTATGTATGCCATTACTTAGTAGTTTATGGTTTTAAGACGCAAAAGCCATTTGAGAAATACTTTTCCTAACCACTATTAATCCATATTCTCAATATAGTCATTGAATTTGCACGCGCACATAATAAGAAGGAGAAGACAGTAATGTGGCAGAAGGAGAAGACAGTAATGTGACGGAAGAAGAAAAAAATGACATTCCTCGTTCTCTGTTTCAACATCAATCTTCTGATATGAACTAATGATGGCTTTCACATAGGCTTTTCCCTTTAGAGACTTCTTAGTGTCCAATGGAAAGCATACATCAGATTTGTGCAGGTCGGGTTCTTCTATGACTTTTAAGAGTCTCAACTGCTTCTGTAAATTACACCCTAGTTGGGTGATACTTTTACCACTTCTCACTGCAGGTGCGCTCTCTAATATCCATTTTGAATGTAATATTATAGATATCCATGCCTGTTTATGTCAAAATTACTTATATTGTCAATGTTTGATTGTCTAGTTGTTGGTGATGCGTCCATATCAGGGACAGAGGCCACTCCCGTTCCTCCAGGTATGTTTATATATTATATAGGGCATGTATATTGATTTAGAATGCTATATCATAAATATACACACATTCCTTTTGCTCTTAGTCGTCCAACTCATTATCATGGGCTGCTTGATGAGATTAGATTTGCGCCTGATGATCTACAAGAGCTTGTTCACTCCCTGTCATATGTGTAAGCAGCGCTATATGCGAGTTTACCTTGTTAGTATGTATGTACTGAAATTAATTAATATTATTCAAATTTTGATACATGCAGATACCAGAGGAGCACATCTTCTATCTCTGTAGGTAAGGCTTTGAATTTGTTGATTTTGGTGTTTCTTGTCAATTTTATAGACCAGTATGTGCTAAATATAATGTTCTGACAGTTGCTAGGGGGAAGGCAACATTCGAGGCTGCTGACCCCAGTCCTGGACGCCGCACACGGACGGCACCACGGAGGTTGGGAGAGAGGCCGAGGACTGGGCTCTAGCAGGGCCCATATGAGGTTGGACTCCACCCCGGTGGTTACTTCCTCCGTCTCCAGTGAGCGACGTATCCAGCAGGAACAGGAGAGCTTGAAGGCCACCGTTCAGGAGTTGAATGAGATGCTGGTATGTATACTACTTAATAGTAAAATATAATGTCATATTATAGATATCAACATATCCAATATCAGTACATAGCCTGAGCTTATTTGGTTGTAGACTTATGTTTTATTAATCATACATGTACATATCTAATTAAAATAAACTACAGTTTTCCAAACTAGATATCCAAATGGGGTTTCAAAATAACTCGATAATGATAAGAATTCGAATGTGGGTGTAGGAGCGGGTGGTTGAGCAGGCCCAGGCCTGGGGAACGATTTTACCGGACAGAACGATCCGAGGCTGCTGACCCCAGTTCTGGACGCCGCACACGGAGGGCACCACGGAGGTTGGGAGAGGCCGGGGATTGGGCCCTAGCAGGGCCCATATGAGGTTGGACTCCACCCCGGCGGTTACTTCCTCCGTCTCCAGTGACCGACATGTCCATCATGAACTGGATAGCTTGAGGGCCAGCGTTCAGGAGTTGAAGGAGATGCTGGTATGTATACTACTTTATAGTAAAATATCATTTCATATTATATACATATCAACATATCCATAATTAGTACGTAGCTTGAGCTTATTTGGTTTTAGACTTAAGTTTGATTAATCATACATACATATGTAATTGAAATAAACAACGCGTTTCCAAACTAGATATCCAAACAGGGTTTCGAAATAACTTAATAATGATACGAATTCGAATAATAAACAGTTCTTACACGCTTCTTACACACGTTATATCCAGACGCGACAGGGTAGATCGGCCGAGCTTCCACACGCATCTCCTTCGGCTGCGGCTCCGCAAGCCACTACATCGGCTGCGATTCCGCAGACAGCTCCTGTAGCTCCACCGCCCACTCAGACTCCCGCTCGCGACGAATTGCAGAGTTTATTGACCGAGGAGCAGGCGCGCGTTATTCTATCGTTATTCAGAGATGGAGCTGGACCGAGCTAGGGTAGATTTTTGGTTCTTTTTTTTTGAAACATGTATTTATTTATATCATACACATTGTACTACATTTTGAAACGATATTGATATTGGTTTGTATTTATATCATATTCAGTTTTTGTGTTTCTTTTGTATATTATATATATGCGTGAGATGTGATTATGAATACTGAAATGTATGATTTGATTGATGTATATATTATTGTGCACAGGGCGGGAAAAAATCAAGCAACCAATTTTTTAAAAGAAATTACAGACAATATGTACCTACGGATTAATCCGTAAACACACATTTTACCCCTACGGATATATCCGTAGGGACTAAATATCAGCAGTAACTGATATTTCCCCCAGATGTCAGTGCCAGGGGGTTGGGAATGCCCCTACGGATATATCCGTAGGGGCCACTGACTCTCCCCTACGGCGTTATCCGTAGGGGCAAAATATCAGGAATCCTGAATTTGTGCCCCTACGGAAAAGTACCTACGAGTATATCCGTAGGGGGTAATACATGCCCCTACGGGTATATCCGTAGGGTTAAGTAATTTATTAAAATAAACCGTAAATAATATAAAATCTTATACCCTACGGCTTAATCCGTAGGGGCAACTGGACCTACACATATATCCGTAGGGGCCAAAATTTAACCGTAGGGGCAAGTTCAGGGCCTCAACTTGCACCTGCGGCCTTTGCACCTACGGGGTATTTTTTCGCCCCTACGTATATATCCGTAGGGGCAGTGTGTTGCCCCTACGGATAAATCCGTAAGGACAACCCTTCTTTATAGTAGTGCTAGAATGTAATAATAAATCTCTCAAGCTTGGCCTCCTCGTAACTTGGAACTTTTGGTGCAAATGGGAGTGGCATTTAAGATACTACCATAGCAACACATGTTCAAATACAACCAATTGGATTAAAACCCCAGCTATGCAAAAAGCCGGGGTTTTAGTCCGTAAGAAGGACGCTCAATCTGTGTAGGGCTACTAGAATATGACAAGGAAAAATTGATATAAGGGCTACTAGAATATGACAAGGAAAAATTGATATAATTCTCAAAATTTCACCCTTGTTGCGCGCTATATGGTAGGATTCGGATCCTCTCCAATAATCGGAGAGGATCCGAATCCCAATATCATAAGAATTTTTTTCCTTGGCACAAATGCTCCAAAGTACACTGAGTAAATACTAGGGTGAAAGTCGGGTTGGGTTTATCCGAACCCGACCTGACCCGACATGATTTTTTCCGGGTTTTTTGGCATTGTATACCTGTCCGAACCCGATCGGACGGATTGAAGATTGTTTGAAGAAAAATTGGGTTGGGTATGAGTTTAGTGTTAAACCCGTCCGTCCGAAGCCTAAACCCGGCACGGACCAAACCGGCTTCATATATCGGATGCAACTCGATATATTACATAAAAATTTAGTGTAAGATATTATAAGTGCATGTTGTAATTTATTATATAATGTCTAATTAGTGCAATTTTTGTGTGTAATCTATAAACCTATCACATTGAATTTATATGGTATTGTCAAATTAAATACAAATTTTTTATACATATTAGTAGAACCCACACCTTAGCATCGTGACTTCATTATTTTGATAATTTAAAATGGATGAAGCCATAAAAGCTCGCTAAAACTGATTCGTCCGTCTAAACCCGAAACTAGTCCAAACCTATCTGAAAACCGAAATTGTGGGTTTGGGTTTGGGTTGAAGATTAGTTAACGAATTATAAATCCGTCGGGTTTGGACGGAATTTGGGTTTAGATTTTAATTTTCGGATTAGATATAAAATTTATTCAAATCCCGTCCAACCCGGCCTGGTCTGACCGCTAGTAGATACTCTCAGTTAATCTCCTAACACAAAGCCCCAAGTTCAGACTTTTCAACTATTTTTTACTGTTATTGATTGGATAAATCATCTTTGCTGATATAACTTGAACACACATGCAGGGTATCAAAAAAAAGTTTCTCGTTTATAATAATTGGATTATAATAATTGGAGAAGGTTAATTCGTATTAAGCATACTTAAGGATAATTTAATGCAGGAAAAAATCATTAAGATAAAAGTGATAAATTGATGAAACTTGTGGGGATTATATATGTAGTAATTTACCCATATAAAAATATCACCCCATCATAACTCTGCGCAGCAGTGCAGTCCCAGCATAAGAGTCAATAATGATCCGCGGTCCATTTGGTCGGCAGGTCAACCCATAAGATAGCGATCAATATTTTACTATAAACTAAAATATTATCTGTATCCAGCCCGTCCATTTAGAAGTATTATCAGGTACTCGACCCGGTCCGCGGGTCTGTGGGTTTCACCCGGCCTGGTCCCGGGTCAATCCGACCCTTAGGTTCATGGGTTCTACCTAATCCGTGTTAAAAAAAAGTCAACTAACTTTTCATTCACAGTCAATATAACATTAAATATTTGATATTAAATTTATATTATAAATACCAAGAGTTCACTGAGATATATTTGTATGGAGTTATTGCCTTTGATTAAAATAATTAATGAATCCAAACTAGAAAGAGCCTACAAACACGATCCTTTCTCTTTAAATTGAAAATAAATCATTACATGCATATTGATGACAATAAGAAAAAAAAACAAAAGTAAACAGATCTCCCTGCCTCCCTCCCTCCCTCCAAATTTAGAGACGCCCAAACAATTTGGGTGCCATCGAAAAAAGATATATCTTGTATTTCTTTTTTCTTTGCGGGAAAAAAAATATGCATAAGTTGCAAAGTTTAAGATACAAATAGTCTTGAGTTACCCTCTAAGCCTTTCATGGATGACCCGTTTATCCAATCACGGGTTACCCGTACATCCGCTCACCCATAGTGGGTCGGGTCACCGGTCCGAAAATTAGCACCCATTTAATTCTGGTCATTTTTATCCGTGTCCATTTTACCCATTGCCCACAATGGCCGTCCCGCCTTGGGATAGCCTGTCGGCCTGTTATACACCTCTAAGTTCCCAGGAACATTTGAGAGAGAAAATAAATTAATATTACTATTTTATTATTGTAAGGATCGTTACTTTCATCTCCTTGTTAATTTTATCCAATGTTTTTCTTACAGCCTTATACATAAAAGGAAAAATCTGGACTCAGAGACGAGACATATGACAACAGCCAAGACTCCTTGCGTTATAGTATTTCATTTTGCTATATTATTTTGTTGCTTCATTCAGTTACTATGGACAATATATAGTTCTATACGGATACGGAAAATTGCTATTTTATGATTTGAAAAGTCATTATTACTAGTGTTATGAATGTGTGATACACATGTTTATATGTTAATCATGGACAAATTAATATTTGTTAAGTATTTGGCACAATTTTATTGAAGATAATATTGATGTGACAAATATTTGATATGTTACACCATTTTATTGAAGAAAATATTGATGTTTAGATACACAGATTTTTAAAAAAAATTGAGTAGATTTGGAAAATTAGTTATGGTATTAGTTTATTATTTCAGATAATAAGGATCTTGCGACGTGTCCTGGCTAGAAATTTAATTTTGAATACTCCCACTTCTTTGACAAAAAATGTAACGATGTTTTGCCTAAATTTTTTATGGCAGTCTCATTTACAGCAAATCTGGACTCGGAGATGAGACCTACGGCCCTCCATTTATCTTTCAAAATGACTTTAAGCCAAGCTCGAAAATGCCATGATCGAAGCTGAGGAGGGCATATCCGGCTCTGTGGCCGCCGTCTTAGCCAAGACCTCAGTGGAGCCTAAAATGATTACGCATTTGATCGTTGGGTGTAGCATGTTTGCGCCAATGCCTTCGATGGCGTCGATGGTTGTGAATCGGTTTGGGCTCGATGAGTCGGTGAAGGTGTATAATCTGTCGGGGATGGGGTGTAGCAGTGGGACATTGTCGTTCGATCTTGCAGCACATCTGCTTAAGGAGAAGTTAGGATATGTGTTGATCGTCGTTACAGAAAGCACCACCCTAAACTGGTGCGCACATATCAACTTAAGCTATAAGGTCAAAATTATAGCTGAACGGTCATATATGCCTTGGAAAAACTAGAAATAATGAGTTTTGGTATAGTAACAGAAACATGATAGGCTATGATATTATTTCTATCGTGTTAATTCCGTTGGCTAAACAGTAGCCGAGCGAAGTTGGAACTTGAACAGCTCTAATATCATCTTAATGTTGTTGATATACACCCGACTTAGGTGAACATGATAACTAGGACATACATCTCGAATGCATCTATGGTGCTGTAAGACAGGTTCTTTTCCGAAGAAATACGGATTGAGCATCCGACCGGCTGCAACTAGAAGCTTACCTCAGCTTACAGAAGAATGGAGATGATCTGTTTTAATTGTTTTTTCACTAAAACCTAAATTTAATTCTACTTTGAGAGTCTTGTGTCAATTTTCACTCACTTTCAATATTTATAAGGCTAGCAGTATACAAAAGTACAAATCTTTGAGCATTGATCATAGCATTTTGACAGGTACTTTGGCGATAATCGCCACATGCTGGTCCCAAACTGCATCTTCCGGGCTGGTACTGCCTCCGCGCTAGTCACCAATGACCTTACCGCCCGTGACCGTGTGAAGATGGAACTCATCCGCACCCTCCGCACCCACCATGGCAATGATGACTCCTCCTACACCGTCGCTATGCAGCAGGAAGATGAGGAAGGGCACATCGGCGTATACGCATGCCTATTCATGATTTTGACTCGGTAACGATTGTGCTGTGTGATTTAATTTCTGTGGTACAATTTATGCTTATGAGTCAATGGTACCGGAGTAAGCATGCACACAATGTATGATTCAGTTTGATTTGGAAGTCGGGAGCTTGTTTATGACTTTATTGAAGAAGGTATAATAAAATAATATTTTATCCACTCTCTTATGCATGTTTACTTACATTAAAAATGACCCGATCATGATTGCGATGCTTTATATATAACAAGCAATTTCATAATATTAAAAGTCAAGATGGTAAGCATACATATTTTTTTGTGAAGGTAATTAAAGAGCAGGACCCATTCACGGTATGTCTCGCTCAATATAGTCCTATAGCAATACAGACACACAAAAACTTGTTTAGAAAAAGAAGTAGAGATATATACGAAAAGACTTGGATCAAGAAGAAAGAAAAGGAAAGAAAAAAAGTGATTATAGAGGATTTCCAAGGTCTGACCACTTGAATTATACAGATTTAATAGATTGCTTGTAGCTTGTGTTTTCGTGGCGTTCTCATTAATTTAGTGTATAGCATCAAAACTTGTGCGAATTAATTTGATCCTGCAAACCCTCAAGGTTGAATCATGCCCCCGGAAAATTAAGATATGAGCTCCTTAATTCCAATCTTAACTCTGCAGCAAAGGATTCAACCGAGAAAGAGAAAGATGGCATTCGAGAAATTGTTGAATTCTGTTGTTGCACATGCGGAAGCTTAATGGATCTTAAAAGATCCCTTTCAACGAATAACAAATATAAATAATTCAAAATCAAATAACACAAGAAAACGATTCGGAGAAACGAGGAAAATAACTTTATTAGAACTTTAGAGAAAAAGAAAAAACCATACAAGAGTTACAAAAACTCTCTCCTTATAGATCTCCAACGAGATCTCCTTCTTCTCTCTTAAGTTCTCATTAATGAAGCCTTGATTCCTTATGGAGCCGTCGTTTCGTCTCCCTTTAACTTTATGATCAAACTTTACTTTAACTTTAACCCTAAATTCTTATTTATACTAATTACAAATCAGATATTTAATAGGAATGCACTTAATTACGAAATTTCCATCCAAACCTTATTTTCGAGATTAACGCAAAAACTAATTCCCGCAACCAAAACCACAACAGACTTCTTGAGCCGGCATAAAATATGCTGAGTTCTCTATCTCAATGAGACGGCTCAACCCTCCGTTAAGACGGCTCAAACCTGTGTTGAGATGGCTCATTTTTTTTTTGAGACAGCTCATAGAGTGTCTTGAATCATCTTTATTCTCTGGGTGTATGGGACAACTAATGACAAGCATGAGCCAGCTCAACCTTATGCAGTCTCGATATACAAGACACCTTCACAACAATCTCCACCTCGGCTCGCATATCCTTATAACCATCTTGAAAATTTATTTCCTTCGTCTTGTATCTTTTAAGGCTGCCTTAGTTCTCCCCGATCCCCTCCGGCACAACTCCAAAACCTTGAAACTGCGAACTGTCAACGTTTTTGTACAGAACTACGAAACTGGTTGCGGCCCTCCAACCGAGGTCACGTGCCTTCCTCACATTTGAGTATCTAAATAGAAACCAAGGTTGACTTAAACTTCTCCGCATGAATAACCTTCGTTAGTATGTCCGCCGGATTCATCTTAGTATAGATTTTGATCAAATCGATCTTCTTTACGGCCTGCTCCCTTATCTTGTGATACCGCATGTCGATGTGCTCAGTTCGACTGTGGTATACCTGATTTTTCGCTAAGTGAATGACGGTTTGACTGTCACAAAACAAAAGAACCGACCCCTTATCGAATCCAAACCTGCCAACTAAATTCTTTAACCATAAGACTTCCTTAGATGCTTCCATTGCTGCCATGTATTCTGCCTCCGTTGTTGATAGCGCCACAGTATCCTGAAGTGTCGACTTCAAACTGATTGGAGATTCTGCAACTGTATATACATAGCTTGTAGTAGATCTTATGTTGTCCAAGTCATCAGCGTAATTCACATCTACATATCCCTGCAACTTGCTTGATTTATCTTCTGACGTATGAAAGAGTAAACCGAGATCTTTAGTTCCTTTTAAATATTGAAGTATCTACTTTACAGCTTCCCAATGGAGCTTTCCTGGATTTGACATGTACCGACCAACCAAACTTACTGCATATGATATATCTGGACGTGTGTAGACCATAGTATACATTAGTGATCCCACCGTTCTTGCATATGGTACTCAAGACATCTTTTCCTTCTCCTCCTTTGATTTCGGACACTTCTTAGAGGATAGTTTGAAATGACCGGTGATAGAGCCACTCACCTGTCTTGAGTCTTTCATGTTGAATCTTTCCAACACCTTCTTAATATGCCTTCTTTAGGATAGCCAACTTTCCAGCCTTCTTGTCTAGAAAAATCTTCATCCTCAGAATTTTCTTTGCTTCACCTAAATTCTTCATGTCAAACTCTGCACTCAATGAAACTTTGAGCGCCTTTACATCTGCCATGCTCTTAGCAGAAATCAACATGTCATAGATATACAGGAGTAGATATATCGACAATCCATACTTAAGCCGCTTCGAGTACACGCAGCTGTCATACTCATATCGAGAGTAGTTGGTCTTCTTCATAAAAGAATCGAAGCGTTTGTACCATTACCTGGAAGACTGATTCAATCCATATAGAGAACACTTGAGTTCACATACATGATCCTCCTTGATGTGCTCCACAAATCCTTCAAGTTTCCTCATGAAGATTGTCTCTTTCAACCGCTATGCAGAAAGCCATTTTCACATCTATTTGTTCCAACTCTAAATTTTGAAGTGCTACCTTTGCCAACAAAACATGAATAGATATATGCTTGACTACAGGCGGGAAAATCTCGTTATAGTCAACCTCTTCCTTTTGAGAAAAACCCTTCACAACTAATCTTGCCTTGTATTGCTCATTTTCCTTTTTCCTGAATACCCACTTACAGCTAATAACCTTTTTTCCTTTTGGTAGCTCGATCAGTTTTCACGTTTCAATCTTTCGAAGTGACTCCATCTCCTCTGTCATTGCAGCAACCCATCGATCCCTATCCTCTTGCCCAATGGCCTCCTGATAAGAGCTGGGATCTCCTCTTTCGGTGACTAAAGAAAATGCAACCATATCTTCGAAACTGTACCTGACTGGTGCCTTATGTGTACTGTTGATTTCCTTAACGCCATTGTTTGTTGGTCCTGCTAGGGTTGGTTCTCATCGTATGTCTCTGTATTCTACCCATCCATATCCGCATTAATAGGCTGAAATTGTGCTTCAGTGTCCGTATCTTTATGAGCGCCAGAAAACTCCACCTCCACCGGATCATTGTCACCTAATGCTCTATTTGCCACCTTATTGTCTTCAGCCAAATATATTAACATGGATTCCTCATCAAAAATCACATCTTGGCTAGTGAACACCCTTCTGTTTTCTAGATCCCATAACTTACAATCTTTAACTCCAAGTTTGAATTCCAAGAAAACACACCTTTTAACTTTGAATCTAACTTGGTCCTATCCTTTTAATTCACGAGTGAGTAAGCAGGGCATCTAAACACTCGTAACGAATCATAACTGACCGGCTCTCCTTTCCATACTTCTTCTAGGATCTGAAAATTTATGGCTGTAGATGGAGACATGTTGACCAAATACCATGCATGATTCATCGCCTTAGCCCAGAATGTTAGTTATATGTATGCCCTAGAGGCCATTACTGTACATACGATGTATATTGTAGTGGATGCTTGGACATATATAGGGAGGGATTTCTTGCTCGACATGATAGTATGCTATCTGGTTGCTCTTTATCTTAACATGTACACTGATTGTCTCTATGTTATATGTTGATAAAGCCCTTAGGATGAGTACTTGACTATTAGGATTATGATGCAGATCATACTAGTGGGGACAGAGTAGTCGATAAGTACATCTTTCAAATGTTCCTAGTTGTAGGTATATCGAGACAGAGCATCGATATACCAGAGTAGACTAGCGTGTAGCTTCTCGACCCATGTAGATGGGCGATGGATGATCCCATATCCATTGATATTTGACATCAGAGATGGTATACGGGTGCTCAGTGGAAACTGGGTACACTGAGCGGACTCCCCGAGATCTCCTAGATGGTATTATACTTATCGTCAGATAGCAGTTCTCTGGTGACACTGGTACAGGTTAGTCTGTAGACCCGAGATCGTCATAGAGTCTTGTGTGATTCCCACTATGCTTTGATTTCCACCTTACCACGTTCAAGAGAACATGCAAAACGGTGGCTTTTGGGTACAGTCCTGAATCACATGGAGACAATGAGCGATAGGAGGGTTTTCGTCTCTCCCGGTATTGAGGGTTGATGTTGCGTTGTGCTCGATTGGCTATAACAAGATGTCCCTGGCCAGGGCTGCTTCAGAGATATATTGGTAAGTGTTATCAGTAGTTTATCGACCCGTTATGAGCCTCATATCGGCATGACTTATCAAGTTACTGGGGTCTGACGTTTACCACCCCTAGACGAGATATGCGACATATCAGACGAAGAGACCGGACTGTACAGTAGTGTTACTGATTAGATTCGTAGGAGTATAAGCAGGCTTGCTTGTTGATCTTCTGATCGCTCAATACCCGGGTTGCCGTTACGTTTAGCAGACCGCTTGCGGATTGTGGGTGTTTGATATGATCATCACCTACTGCCGACGTATTGATGAGTCTTTAGAGTCCTACACAGAGGTTTCCTGGCTCAAGAGAAACGGAGTAGGAGAACATATGTGATATGTGCGGGACTGAGATTAATACGATATGTGATACCGTATTATATTCTCTCGATTTGTGATATCGGTCGGTTATATGTGATATAGCCGGGTTATCGGATCAAATGTTGATTCGATAAGTTGTTACATTTGATATTAGTCGGTTATATGTGATATAGCTGGATTATTAAATCAAGTGTTGGTTTAATAATTATTGTATAATTATATATTTGATATATTAAGTTACATTAACTAATATTTTCTCACTTATGATTTCTTTTCTTACTTGATATGCACATTGTATATATGTGATATGTATATTTGTGTACATGTTTGTGTCATGCTTGAAGATACATGCAACTTGGGTGTGTGTATGACTTACACCTTGATAGAGATAATCCTAGGGTTTTTAATTATTTAAGTAATTCAAAATTGTTGGAAATTGTCATGGCATGAAGCTTGTAAAAGCTTGTTGTTTGCATTGACCAAGTCCACTCTTTTGTTTTGCCTAAGATATTTATTAACCCAACCAATTATCCTAACCATGGTGATGTCTCTACAAGGGTTAGCATATGATGCTTAACTCACCCAAGGTTGCCATTATACTTTGAATAATTATCATGAGAGTTTTCCTTCTTTTTCTTCCTCAAGCTTTTCTAGCTTCCATGGAGATGATGGAAAATGAGTGAGAAATTCATTTCTAATGTGAGCAAAATTCCTACTTCATCATCCTCTACTACTTGCCATTTAGTATAGGGTGTTTACTTCACTAATTCCATAATTAGTGAAGAGATAGCTTGGGTTAGTGTCTCCTCGACGTAGATCATCTTCGGCCTCGAAGACTTCGATGCAAACTTGTTCATTTCTTCATGTGAGCCTCTCAAGAGTCGGGAGTTCATGATCGCAGCGAAGGGACTACTACACGGAGCTATTGAAGTGAAGGACCGGTCTACAAAGGTTGTATTCCTTGTTCACTTTAGTTGCAAAGTTGTTTGCATTTCGATTCGTTGCTTTTTCTAGTATACGATTCTATGTTAGGGTTAGTTAGAACGGCTAAAATTTTAATTTGGCATGGAAGATGCCTCCCGAAACCTTGCTGCTGTCCTAGGCGATCCTGCAGTGGTATCAGAGCTATTAGGCATTGGATGCCAACTTATGGGGGTTTCTCACTGTGTGACAATGTGGCGAAGCATAGGCTCTTACCCCTAGGGTGTCCCGAAACCGGAAGGTGTTCCGGCGGGTTGTAGTCCTCTCGAGGGGGCATGCGTAAAAAGTAGTTGCTGAGGGACCCGTTAGTTCCACGGCGACCCCATTGGATGGGGTGAATGCCTGACTAATAGTGGTATCAAAGCCATGCTAGAAAATTAGACGGATTTTGTTAAGATTACGAAACCGAAAATACTCCGAAACTTGCAACACTAAACTCAAGTTTCTGTCGATTTTAAAAGGTCTTCAAATTTTTTTTAAAGAACTGCAGAATGTTGTATGGGATCCAACATGAACACTGAAAAATTTAGCCCCTCTCATTGGAAAATGGCTGGCCACATGCCTAGATTTTCCGGCCTGCTCGGTTCTTTAGTGCTGGAATGGGCTGAATTTTTTGGTGTGTTCCAAAGACTGGGTTTTGGTGTTTCAGGTGTTGTTTGTTTTTGTTAATTTTGCATGAGATGTGATTTTACACTATAAGCAATTCGGAGTGTTTCGTATTCGTAGTTTTAAAATTGTTTCGGGTTTTCACATATTGTCTAGGTGAAGTTAAAAAGTTCGATCGAATGTCAAAAACCCATTTTTGCAAATTTAGGGTATTCGGAAAATCATGCAAGTAATTCTGTGAACCCTCTAGATGAATGAAAGCCTAATTCGACATAATGATCATGGAAACGCTTTCGAACCTTAGGGTTTGCGGCAGTTTTGCGGTGCCATTAATGAGGCTTGGGTCTGCCCTTCTACGGCTGGTGCATAGGTACTGTGGCATGTTCTGGGTATTATTAAACTGTGCTCAAGTGTTAAGCTCATGGGGAATTGTGGGAATTTGATGAATCGATCGAAAAGTTTAACGCCGTCCGGGTATCATGTGATGGGATACAATATTTGGAATCCACAAAAGTAGTTATGAGATAACTAGTTTGAATTTTATAAATCTAGCAGTTTAGTCTCAATTGATCGGTTGCTACGGAATTTTGATATGATCAAAAGTCTGTCGCAATCACGTAGCGTACGCAAATACTCGCCGGCTAATCTTATTAGATAGCCACGCCCCATAGCCCCGACCAAGTGACTGTAGGAGAACCCCGTCGCCAAAAGCATCCGTTTGGGTGCTCGCGACCGCGGTGTTCCGCCTTAGTGCACTTCGTCGACGGTATCGGGGGGTGCGGCCATCTACTAAAGTTTCCGACGAGCATTCGATCAGAATGTCGGGAATATTGTTGAATTGCCCGACTTGATATTGAAAAGTGTTTTCGAGATCGAGACTAAAATGCGGGTTTTATAATTGTTAGGCATGCGATGTCTAAGGAATTCATTTTGTTAGGCATGAAATCCAAAGTATGTGATATTTCAGGTTTATGATGTCTAAGGTGATTGCGGATTCCAACTGTTGTAGTTTTTCACTTTCTTTTCTGCGACCGTAAGTGTAATATGTGGTATATCGCCGGTTTCGTTGCTATACGTCAACGACAATTGGGATACGCATATTTACTTACGTTGATGACATGTGATGTTATGTGTTGCTGTGATATGTTACATTGGATCGTCGTGTTTTGAATAGCCGGGGGTTTTATGTGAGATGAGGGTTTTTTATTTTCATTCATGTAAAATTCATTGTATGTATATTCTTTTATTGGGGCACTTCCGGGTTGAGGATGATATCACCATTGTATATTATTTACTTTTCCGCATTAGGATAGACCCAAGGCGGGGAGCACAAGTAACCGAGTTCTAGAGTCCAGTGGGAGACCATATCGAGGAGTCGAGATCGGGTCTCCTAATACTAGAATTGGTAGGGTTGCTTGCCGCTCTCGTAGGGGTCTAGGGATGTGGGTTTGGCTATTCATCACGACCGTGGAATCCGTGTTTTATACAGGCTTAATTTAAAACTCGGAAATCCTAGTATATCCAATATTTCATATGTTGTGTTCTGCTGCGATACTATGTAATGTGATCACTTTGTATGATGAGATAGATACTGTATATAGTATATGCGATATATTATATAGATGCTGCTTATGTTTTACATCCGCGCTAGCCCTGCCCCGCTCTGCCGTTAGTTACCTAACCTAACGGTGAATGACGGGACATCGAGGCGAATGCGGATGGCATAAGCATACGTTGTATTTATCTGTAATGTTTAGGTAACTTAAATGATGGGACTTCATTAATGAGATTAATGAAAGAAAATAAACCTAAAGATGATGTGGAATCGAATTTTCAAAAACAGGTAGCTCTAGTTCTTGCTTTGCATAGCGATATTCCTTATAGAATATCCAACACCTTATTCGATAAGGAAAGAGCCGAGATCCCTTCACCGGGAGTGACCTCTTTAGAAATAACTGGCAGATGCTACAACCCTCAGTTTCGTCTTTTGATTGCTTTTCTAGTTCTTTCTTTGCATAGTGGTATTGTGAATATCCTGCACCTCATTCGATGAGGAAAGAGCCGAGATCCCTTCACCGGGAGTGACTTCTTTAGCAAAACTAGAAAAAGCCTCAAAAACACTACATTTAAACTCAATCGATTCTACGATGAGATCAAGTTCATTACGCAAAGGGTTTTCTTAAAAACCTGTCATAGCCCTCCGTCATTTCAGATAAGTACTTCATAGTATTCGTGCTACGTTTGTTGGCATTCGTCAAGGCGTAGTGTGCGGTAGCTATTTATGCTTATCTGCAAAAGCATATGATATGATTGAGTTAGGGTAGTCGTGCAACTTTGTTGGCTTTCATCAAGGGTCGTGCGGGTGGGTTTAATTCAATCAAGAAATGTATGGATAGAACTTGACTAGCAGCTTATGGTTTGTTGGCTTTTGTTAAGGTCATAGGATGCTAAGGGCAAAATATTATTGGGAATTTCAAGTGTTGAAATTTGCAATGAGATTGCATACCTTCTATGAGATAGTTGGATCCCGATACCCACTGTGAGTAAAAGTTACTCCTGAGAGAGTTTTACACATCACAATTAGTCGATCAAGTAGGTGTCTAGAAAGGTGTTAACGGGATTACGCCCCTAAGAAAATGAGGTTTATTTTAATTAGGTCTGTGCGAAAGCACGGGGAACCTCTCTCAAAGTACCGACACTGGCCTGGCCGAAAGATTGGCGAACTTGTAGGGTGTAATTAATCCCGGCTAGTCTTACCTTTTAGGGTTCGAAGGAAGATTTGATAAAAACAATGGGAGCCATCCTGATTAGATAAAATAATAACCAATCTAATCTTGCAAGAGCATACACTGAGTGTTTTCTTCTCTCTCTCTCTCTCTCTAGGTAGTGACCATGTCACGCCTTAATCAAGATAATAATACGGATGTATTGACCGAACCCGCTTGTTATACTGAGCTGGGGAACGTTGGTCCCGCTCTAACTTATAACTATTATAAGACCGAGCAGGAAATAGGGGATTACCAGGATTCCCGTGCCGCCCAAATGAAGAAAGTGCATGATGATACATCTTCTTCGGGTGTGTTTGTTGCAGAGAACTGTTTCTCAGTTTCCTTTACGTCCTGGGTATGAAATACCGGATCAGGATCCCACATATGTAATATTTTACCTGGGCTACAGATAGGTACAAAACTGGAAATGAGTGATAAGTTTCAAGAATTGGAAATGGTGCAATTGTTGCAGCTAAGTATGTTGGCAGTTATCACCCTGTATTACCAAATACATTGATTCTGAACGAATGTTATTAGATTCCGAACCTGATATGCAATATTATATCAGTCTCTTTATTAAGTAATAATGGATATAATTTTGTATTGTTGGATAATGTTTTGAACATTTCCTATATTAAGAGTTGATCGGTTCAGTCACGTTATCTAATGGCATATACGTTCTAAATCAAACTACAGTTCTTAACGTACAGAACACACACAAAAGGAAGAGTTCAGAAATGAGTGAATCCTTCTTGAGGCATTGTAGACTAGGTCATATCAATGCGACCCGACTAGCCAAGTTACATTTAAAAGTATATTTAAATCAGTTTGAATTTACATCTTGTGAAACTTGCCAGTCATGTCAGAAAGATAAGATGACCATGGCTTCGTTTATTGGAAACAGAGAAAGAGTTAGTGAACTCTTGGGATTGATACCTGATGATGTATGTAGGTCCTCTGTTTACACATGCCAGAACCGGTTCTTGGTACTTCATTACATTCACTGATGATCTCTCAAGATTAGCACATGTGTTCCTGTTGAAACACAAGTCTGAACCTTTTGAGAAATTCAAAGAATATAAGTTAGAAGTAAAGAACATAAACGGGTATAAGTATTATGTCCTTTGATGTGATCAGGAAGGAGAATACTTGAGCACGGAATTCCTGGACTATTCTAAGGGAGAATGAGATTCTCTCTCAGCATTACTCCTCCGTATACACCACAGTACGTCGATGTATCGGGGCGGAGTAATCACACCCTATGTGATATGATGTGCTCTATGATGAGTACTACTGAGTTGTCTATTTCCTTTTGGGGGTTATGCACTTGAGAAACTGCATACCTATTGAATAGGGTTCCAACCAAATCAGGTGCCTACCACTCCATATATGATATGGTATGGAAAGAGCCTATCTCTTAAGTAAGTTAAGATTTGGGGTTGTCCAGCCTGTGTCAAAAGCAAAATCTGGACAAGCTCAAGGTAAGGTCAGTTCTGTGGAAGTTTGTTGGATATCCCAAGCATTCGCAAGGGAATATCTTCTACCGCATCTAGGAACAAAAAGTGTTTTATTTCTCAGCATGCCACATTTTTAGTTAAGGAATTTCTTATGAAGAAATTAGTGTTCATGAGGTAGAACTGGAATGAGTTCCAACTATATAAACTACAGCTGATGATTTGGTAGAACCGGAGGATTCAATAGCTCCCGACGAACCTCAGCCTCTCCGTCGATCTGATAGGGTTCCTTATCCACCTGAGAGACACTTCAGTTTTCTCTATAACAGTGGGAGCGAGGATTGCATCATGAGATGATGACCCAACTAGATTCGAGCGGGCCATCAAGAGTGGGGACTCTGTAAGAATGGTTGGATGCTAAGCGATCTGAGATGGAATCCATATACACCAACAAAGTATGGACTTTGGTTGCTATATCTGAAGGGTTAAATCCCCATCAGGAGCAAGTAAATCTTGAGCAAATTACTTGGTGTACATGGAAAAGTTGAGACTTTCAAAGCTAGACTTATTGCAAAAGGTTCTCGTCATCGACCAAGTGTGGATAATGATGAAACCTTTTCTAGTGCCTATGCTTAAGTCCATCCGGATCCTACATCCCATTGCTACATACCATGACTACGGTATCTGGCGGTTGGGTGTCATGACTGCTTTTCTAAATAGTGATTTAGAAAAGAGCGTCTATAAGTATACAGCCAGAGGACTTCGTAAACAGTGAGAGCAGCGGAAACGTATGCAAGTTGCTTTATGGGTTAAAGCAGGCATCGCGGAGTTGGAATATCTATTTAGATATGGTAGTCAAAATTTTTGACTTCATCAAAATAGTAGATGAACCTTGTATATACAAAAAGGTAGTAGGGAGTATGGTGGTGATCCTCGTATTGTACATGGATGACATACTCTTGATAGGAAAGGAGTTTCCTATGCCACACTCGGTCACTCTCCTCTTATCACAAGGATTCTCTATATAGGATCAAGGTGATACCTCCTAAATCCTGGGTTTTGGATCTTTGAGATAAATCTAAATAGATGTTAGGATTCTCACTAGATGTAGTGAGATGGTATCAATCGATCCTGGGGAGAATCACTGGATAGCTTCCAGAGTGGTAAGGTCGACTGAATGTCAGTCACAGGCATTGTCTTTACCCTCAGTAGAGGGACGGTATATTGGAAGAGTTCCAAGCTAGATACCGTGACAAACTAGAAGATAAAGGCTGGATACATTGCTACCAAGGATACTACCAAAGAGGTAGTCTGGATGTATAATAGTTCATGAGATGAACTTCGTTCCTACCATTGTGTGACAATGGAGTTGTAGCTAATACCTAGGAACCCCCGTACCATCAGTGATCCAGATATATTCTTAGGCAGTATCACCTGATCATGGAGATGGATAATCTCCAGGGAGATCGAGGATAGGAGAGTAGACACAGAGGACAACACAACGGATCTACTCACAAAGCCCTTTTCACAGGAGAGAATTTTATGGGATGGTTGAGTATGCGATGAAAGGTTCCTAGGCATCCTAATGAGGTCTCACAAGGCATCGATCATGCCAAATTAAAATTTTAACGGTGCCGAGAAACCCGACTACGGATCATTTGCTAGAAATCTAGGCGAAAAAGAAATCTAGTTAACACTTAACTAAAAGTTTAACGGAAATACAACCTTTGAAGATCCGGTGCTCCACCTCCATAGCTCCGCAACGAAGTCCCCTCGGCTGTCCAAATCAAATCCGGGCTCTAGCGTCGGCTTCATCGGAGAATGGACGGGCTAGGTCGTCGACGATGTGCCGAAGATGATCTACGTCGAAGCATCACTAGATCAAGCTCCACCTTCACCTAGTCTTGAAAACTTGTGAAGGAAACACACTCTACTACTTGGCAAGAGGTAGAGGATGAAGAAATAGGAAGTGGGTAGACTTTAGTTTTGGATTTCTCACTCTAATTCATCAATCACCATTGACGAAGTCAAGGTTTCTTCTTTGGTTCAAGGAAGAAGAAGAAGAAAAGATATGATAAGTTCTAATTAAAAAAGAAAAGAATATCAATTCTTATCATAACTTGACCATAGTTAAGTGTAGAGAACTAATCATGGTTTGATGCAATGGTTAGGGTTAAGCTAAAAACAAAATGGTCATCAAGTCAAAGCAATCATGAAGCTTCATGAATGTACAAAAGAAAATGCCACCATTTTATCATTTCATTTCCTTTTTTCAATAAGAAAAAGATAAATAAATAAATGAAAAAAATGAATAAGCAAATAGCAAACCCTAACCATTCCATTAACCAAGGTTTAATTCTATACACTTAATTAAAAGGGCATGTATCATCAAACATGATACAAGCATGTGCACAAAATCATATCGCATATGCAATGCGCACACCCGAGCGAGAAAATCCATTTAAAGTGAACCGATACTAGTTAATGCAAAGTAATATATCAAATATATAATTATGCATTAAATCATTAAATCAACACTTGATTTAACGATCCGGTCATATCGCATATAACCGACTAGTATCATTAGTGACAACTTATCGAATCAACACTTGATCCGATAACCCGGCTATATCGGATATAACCGATCAATGTCACATCGCGAGAATCGAATACAGTATCACATACTGGTATTATTCTCGGTCCCGCACATATCTCATACGCGCTCCTATTTCGTTTTGCTTGAGCCAGGAAACCTCTGTGTAGGACTCTAAAGACTCGTCAATACCCCGGCAGCAGATGATGATCATATCAAGCATCCACAAGCCGCAAGCGGTCTGCTAAACGTAACGGCCACCCGGGTATTGAGCGATCAGAAGATCGACGAGCAAGCCCGCTCACACTCCTGTGAATCCAACCAGTAACACTACCGTACAGTCCGGTCTGATCGTCTGATATGTCGCATATCTTGCCTAGGGGTGGTAAACGTCAGACCCCAATAGCTCGATAAGTCGTGTCGATATGAGGTCTATAACAATTCGAGAAACTACTGGTAACACTTGCCAGTAAATCTCAGCAACCCTGGCCAGGGATTTCCTGTTATAGCCAATCGAACACAGCGCAACATCTACTCCCTATACCAGGAGAGACGAATCCCTTCCTATCGCTCATTGCCTCCATGTGACTCGGGACTGTACCCAAAAACCACCGTTTTGCACGCCCTCTTGGACGTGGTAAGATGGAAATCAAAGCACAGTGGGAACCACACAAGACTCTATGACGATCTCGGGTCAACAGACTACTCTGTACCAGTGTCACCAGAGAACTGCCATCTGATGTCAGGTATAATACCATCTGGGAGTTCTCGGCGAGTCCGTCCAGTGTACCCAGTCTCCACTGAGCACCCGTATATCATCTCTGATGTCAAACACCGATGGATATGGGATCATCCATCGCCCATCAGTATGGGTCGAGAAGGTACACGCTAGTCTACTCTGGTATATCGATGCCCCGTCTCGATACACCCACGACTAGGGACTTTGAAGGATGTACTTATAGACTACCATGTCCCCACTAGTATGATCCGCATCATAGTCCAGGTAGTCAAGTACACATCCTAAGGGCTTTACCAACATGTAACAGAGAGACAATCAGTGTACACGTTAAGGTAAAGGGTAACCAGATAGCATACTATCATGTCGAGCAAGAAAGTCCTCCCTATATATGTCCAAGCATCCACTACAATATACATCCTATGTACAGTAATGGCCTCTAGGGCATACATATAACTAACAATCTCCCACTTGCACTAGGGCCATCTGTAGCAGTGGTTGTAGTATCTCATACTCAACCATCCCATAAAAGTCTCTCTCTGGGAACAGGCCTTCATGAGTGGATCCGCCGTGTTGTCCTCTGAGTCTACTCTCCTAACCTCGATCACCCTGGAGATCAACCATCTCCATGATCAAGTGATACTGCCTTAGAATATGTCTGGGTCACTGATGGGACAGGCGTTCCTCGGTATAAACCACAACTCCATTGTCTCACAATGGTAGGAACGTAGTTCATCTCATGAACCAATATACACCCAAACAGCCTCTTTGGTAGCATCTTAAGTAGCGATGTATCCTGCCTTTATCGTCTAGTATGCCACGGTATCTAGCTTGGAACTCTTCCAACATACCATCCCTTTACTGAGGATATAGACAATGCCTGTGACTGACATTCAGTCGTCTTTATCACCCTGGAACACTTCCAGTGATTCTCCCTAGGATCAATTGATACTATCTCACTACAACTAGTGAGAATCCTAACATCCATTTAAATCTATCTAATAGATCCAAAACTCAGGATTTAGGAGGTATTACTCTGATCCTACACGGAGAATATTTGTGATAAACGGAGATTGATCGAGCGTAGCATAAGAAACTCCTTTCTTATCAAGAGTATGTCATCCACGTACTCTACGAGGATCACTACCATACTCCCTACTACCCTTTTGTTTATACAAGGTTCATCTACCATTTTGATGATGTCAACTTCTTTGACAAATCCATCAAAACAGATGTTCCAACTCCGCGATGCCTGCTTTATGCTATAAAACATCTTGCACACGTTTCCGCTGCTCCCACTGTCTACGAAGCCCTCTGGCCGTGTACTTATAGACGCACTCTTCTAAAACAACATTTAGAAAAGCAGTCATGGCACCCAACCACCAGATATCGTAGTCATGGTATGTAGCCGTGGCAAGTAGGATCTGGATGGACTTAAACATAGCTACTTGAAAAGGTTTCATCATTATCCGTACCTGGTCAATGATGCAAACTTTTAACAAGTCTAGCTTTGAAAGTCTCAACTTTTCCATGTACACCAAGTAATCTTCTCAAGATATACTTGCTGCTGATGGGGATTTAACCCTTCAGATATAGCAGCTAAAGTCCATACTTTGCTGGTGTATAAGGATTCCATCTTAGATCACTAAACATCCAGCCATTCTTACAGAGTCTCACTCCTGATGGCCAGCTCGAAACTAGTTGGGTCATCATCTCATGATGCAATCCTCGCTCCCACTGTCATAGAGAAACAGAAGTATCTCTCAGGTGGGTGAGGAACCCTACTAGATCGGCGGAGAGGCTGAGGTTCGTTGGAATCTACTGAATCCTTTGGCTCTATCAAATCATCTGCTGCAGTTTGTATAGCTGGAACATTTCCAGTTCTACATAACAGACCTTGCCTCGAGCTTGTCCAGATTTTGCTTTTAGACATAGGCCGGACAACCCCAAATCTTAACCAACTTAAGATATGGGCTCTTCCCCTTCCATATCACATATGAACTGGTAGGCAATTGATTTGATTGGAACCCTATTCAATAGGTATGCAGCTTCTCAAGTGCATAACTCCCAAAAGGAAATAGGTAACTCAGTAGTACTCATCATAGAGCACACCATATCAAATAGGGTGTGATTGCTCCGTCCCGATATACCATCGTGCTATGGTGTATACGGAGGAGTAATGCTGAGAGAGAATCTCATTCTCCTTTAGAATAGTCCAGGATTTCCGTGCCCAAGTATTCTCCTCCTTGATCACATCAAAGGACATAATACTTATACCCGTATTGGTTCTCTACTTCTCGCTTATATTCTGTGAATATCTCAAGAGGTTCGGACTCATGTTTCAACAGGAACATATGACTGAATCTTGAGAGATTATCAGAGAATATAATGAAGTATAAAGAATCAGTCTTGGCATGTGTAGACAGGGGACCTACATACATCAACATGTATCATCCCAAGAGTTCACTAACTCTTTCTCTGTTTCCATTAAACGGAGCTATGGTCATCTTATCTTTGTGACATGACTGGCGAGTTTCACAAGATGTAAATTCAAACTAATTTAAATATACATCTATATGTAACTCTAGCTAGTCGGGTCACATTGATCTGACCTAGTCTACAATACCTCAAGAAGAATCCGTTCATTTCTGAACTCTTCCTCTTGTGTGTGTTCCATATACTAAGAACTGTAGTTTGATTTAGAACGTCAATGCTTTTAGACAACGTGCCTGAACCGATCAACTTTTGATATAGGAAATGTTCAAAACATTATCCATCAATACAAAATTATATCATTTCTTTACTAATAAAGAGACTGATATGATTTTGTATATCAGGTTCGGTATCTAATAACATTCGTTCAGAATCAATGTATTACAATACAGGGTGACAGTGACCAACAGACTTGGATGCAACACTTGCCATGTTTTCTGCCTCATGAAACTTATCACCCGTTCTCAGTTTTTCTACCCTTTTGTAGCCCTATGTAACAGATTACATATCTGGGATCCTGATCCGGTATCATATACCAAGGATGCGGAGGATACTGAGAAACAATTCTGTATAATGAACACACCCGAAGATGATGCATCAGCATGCACTCTCTTCGTTTGGGTAGCACGGGAAATCTGGTATTCCCCAATTTCCTGCTCTGTCTTATAACAATTATAAGTTGGAGCGGGACCAACGTTCCCCAGCTCAGTATAACAAGCGGGTTCGGTCAATAATCCGTTTTATTATCTTGATTAAGGCGTGATATGGTCGCTACCTGGAGAGAGAGAGAAGAAAACACTCAGCGTGCACTCTATCAAGAATAGATTGGTTATTATTTTATCTAATCAGGATGGCTCCCACTGCTTTTTATCAAATCTTCCTTCAAACCCTAAAAGGAAAGACTAGCCGGGATTAATTACACACTACAAGTCCGCCAATCTTTCAGCCAGGCCAGTGTCGGTACTTTGAGGGAGGCCCCCCGTGCTTTCGCACGAACCTAATTAATGTAAACCTCGTTTTCCCAGAGGCGTAACCCCGTTGACACCTTTCTAGACACCTACTTGATCGGCTAATTGTAATGTGTAAAACTCTCCCAGGAGTAACAATTACTCGCAGTGGGTATCGGGATCCAACTATCACATAGAAGGTACGCAATCTCATTGCAAATTTCAACACTTGAAACTCCCGATAATGGTTTTTACCCCTAGCACCTATGACCTTGGCTAAGGTCAACAAATCATAGGTACTAGTCAAGTTCTACCCGTCATTTCGTGATTAATTAGACCCACCCACATGACCCTTGGCTAAGGTCAACAAAGCCACATGACTGTCCTAACTAATCGCATCATATGCTGTGTAGGAAGACATCACTTAGCTACCGCACACTACGCCTCGGCTATGGTCGACAAATGTAGCACGAATACTAAGTACTCTACTTCCTAAAATGACGGAGGGTTGCGAATGGTTCTTATGAAAACCTTTAACGCTTTGAACTTGATCTCGTTGCGGAATCAAATGGTTTTTAAATGGAACGTTTTCGAGGCTTTTCTAGTTTTGCTAAAGGGGTCACTCCCGGTGAAGGGATTGTCGGCCCTTTCCTCGTCGAATGAGATGCGGGATATATCATATATATCACTGTGCAAAGCGGAAACTATAGAAGCGATCAAAGACAAACCGAGGGTTGTAGCATCTGCCAGTTATTGCTAAAGGAGTCACTCCCGGTGAAGGGATCTCGGTCCTTTCCTCATCGAATGAGGTGCGGGATGTTCTATAATGAACACCGCGATGCAAAGCAAGAACTGTAGCTACCTGTTTTTATTTTGAAATTCGATTCCACAACATCAATTAGGTTTATTTTCTTTCATTAATCTCATTAATGAATATCCCATCACTTAAGTCCACCTAACCATCACAGATAAATACGACGTACACTTATGCCATCCGCATTCGCCTCGATGTCCCCTCGTGCACCGTTAGGTTAGGTAACTAACGGCAGAGCAGGGCAGGGCTAGCACGGGTGTAAAACATAAGTAACGCCTATATAATATATCATATATACTATATACTGTATCTATCACAGAAAATCACATGATCACATCACAGATATCGCAGCAGAAGAATCATATGAAATATTGGATATACTAGGACGTCCGTGTTTTCAATACGAGCCAGTATAAAACACGGATTCCACGGTCGTGATGAATAGCCAAACCCACACCCCTAGACCCCTACGAGAGCGGCAAGTAACCCTACCAATTCTAGAGTTAGGAGACCCGGACTCGACTCCTCGAGTTGGTCTCCCACTGGACTCCAGAACCCGGTTACTTGTGCTCCCCTCCTTGGGTCTATCCTAGTACGGAAAAGTAAATAATATACAACAGGTGACAACTCCCGCAACCTGGAAGTGCCCCAATAAAAGAATATTACATACAAGTTTTTACATGAATAAAAATGAAAAACACTCATCTCACATAAAAACCCCCGGCTATTCAAACACGACGATCTAATATAACATATCCAGCAACACATAACATCACATGTCATCAACGTAAGTAAATATGCGCATCCCAATTGTCGTTGACATATAGCAATGAAACCGGCGATATCACATATTACACTTACGGTCACAGAAAAGAAAGTGTAAAACTACAACAGTTGGAATCCGCAACCACCTCAGACATCGCATGCCTGACCAAATGAATTACTTAGACATCGCATGCCTAACAATTATAAACCCCGCATTTTAGTCTCATTATCGAAAACTCTTTTCAATATCAAGTCGGGTAATTCAACAAGATTCCCGACATCCTGATCGAATGCTCGTCGCAAACTTCAGTAGACGGTCGCACCCCCGATACCGTCGACGAAGTGCACCAAGGCAGAACACCGCTGCCGCGAGCACCCGAACGGATGCTTTCGGCGACGGGGTTCTCCTACAGTCACTTGGTCGGGGCTATGGAGTGAGGCTGTCTATTAAGTTTACCCGGCGAGTATCCGCGTACGCTACGTGATTGCAACGGACTTTTGATCACATCAAAATTCCGTGGCAACCGATCAAGTGAGACTAAACTGCTATGTTTATAATATTCACTCCGTTATCTCATAACTTTAGTGAATTCCAATTATTGTATCCCATTCCGGATAAATAGAAAATGTCAAACTTTCCGATCGAACAATCGAACACCCAACTTTTCCCGATACAGATCAACACATGAAATAAGTCTAACAACATTCAGTTCGTGCCTCAGTACCGACGGTCCAGCCGTAGAAGGGTCAAGCCAATGCCTCACATGTGGCACGCCGTACTGCCCCAAACCCGAAGGTTCAAAAGGCAATTCAAGACGGTCACATAATCGAGTTAAGGTTTGTTGTCTTCTAGAGGGTCCATCGCGTTACTTGCGCTACTTAGAACGTCGTTAAACTTCGGAAAAATCCAACACTTGGAAATTTCCTGACAGGGGAAAAATTGGGTATTTATATCCGGTCGAACTTTTTAACATATTCTAAAAAATATCCGGAAAGCCAAATAGACAAAATTTGATACCCCGATCGAAACACCGAATCCCCAAAACAACCCCAGAAATTTCAACTCTTGAAAATATTTTAAAAATTCCCAGAAAACTCAGCACAATTTAATAGGAGTTACTGTGCAAACAGTGTACGATGACGTCATCATTCCGCCGCGGAACCGCCGCAGAAGGCAGGCTTCTGCCGCGGTTCCGCCGCGGTTTGTACTGTTCATCGGAAAAATTTTGCATCATAATTCTTATTTTTCCCTGCTGAATTTTTTAGCAATTTTTAATTTGAAAAAATCCACGTTTTCAGAAAACGTCCAGAGAGCATTTTCCGGGTTGGTTTCGGGTTCGTTCGGGCTTCAAATTCCGTCTAGACTTCGCCTAAGGCTCTAGCTAGGCTCTGATACCACTGAAAGGTTCCTAGGCACCCTAATGAGGTCTCATAAGGCATCGATCATGCCAAATTAAAATTTTAACGGTGCCGAGAAACCCGACTACGGATCGTTTGCTAGAAATCTAGGCGAAAAAGAAATCTAGTTAACACTTAACTAAAAGTTTAACGGAAATACAACCTTTGTAGATCCGGTGCTCCATCTCCATAGCTCCGCAACGAAGTCCCCTCGGCTGTCCAAATCAAATCCGGGCTCTAGCGTCGGCTTCATCGGAGAATGGACGGGCTAGGTCGTCGACGACGTGCCGAAGATGATCTACGTCGAAGCATCACTAGATCAAGCTCCACCTTCACCTAGTCTTGAAAACTTGTGAAGGAAACACACTCTACTACTTGGCAAGAGGTAGAGGATGAAGAAATAGGAAGTGGGTAGACTTTAGTTTTGGATTTCTCACTCTAATTCATCAATCACCATTGATGAAGTCAAGGTTTCTTCTTTGGTTCAAGGAAGAAGAAGAAGAAAAGATATGATAAGTTCTAATTAAAAAAGAAAAGAATATCAATTCTTATCATAACTTGACCATAGTTAAGTGTAGAGAACTAATCATGGTTTGATGCAATGGTTAGGGTTAAGCTAAAAACAAAATGGTCATCAAGTCAAAGCAATCATGAAGCTTCATGAATGTACAAAAGAAAATGCCACCATTTTATCATTTCATTTCCTTTTTTCAATAAGAAAAAGATAAATAAATAAATGAATAAAATGAATAAGCAAATAGCAAATCCTAACCATTCCATTAACCAAGGTTTAATTCTATACACTTAATTAAAAGGGCATGTATCATCAAACATGATACAAGCATGTGCACAAAATCATATCGCATATGCAATGCGCACACCCGAGCGAGAAAATCCATTTAAAGTGAACCGATACTAGTTAATGCAAAGTAATATATCAAATATATAATTATGCATTAAATCATTAAATCAACACTTGATTTAACGATCCGGTCATATCGCATATAACCGACTAGTATCATTAGTGACAACTTATCGAATCAACACTTGATCCGATAACCCGGCTATATCGGATATAACCGATCAATGTCACATCGCGAGAATCGAATACAGTATCACATACTGGTATTATTCTCGGTCCCGCACATATCTCATACGCGCTCCTATTTCGTTTTGTTTGAGCCAGGAAACCTCTGTGTAGGACTCTAAAGACTCGTCAATACGCCGGCAGCAGATGATGATCATATCAAGCATCCACAAGCCGCAAGCGGTCTGCTAAACGTAACGGCCACCCGGGTATTGAGCGATCAGAAGATCGACGAGCAAGCCCGCTCACACTCCTGTGAATCCAACCAGTAACACTACCGTACAGTCCGGTCTGATCGTCTGATATGTCGCATATCTTGCCTAGGGGTGGAAAACGTCAGACCCCAATAGCTCGATAAGTCGTGTCGATATGAGGTCTATAACAATTCGAGAAACTACTGGTAACACTTACCAGTAAATCTCAGCAACCCTGGCCAGGGATTTCCTGTTATAGCCAATCGAACATAGCGCAACATCTACTCCCTATACCGGGAGAGACGAATCCCTTCCTATCGCTCATTGCCTCCATGTGACTCGGGACTGTACCCAAAAACCACCGTTTTGCACGCCCTCTTGGACGTGGTAAGATGGAAATCAAAGCACAGTGGGAACCACACAAGACTCTATGACGATCTCGGGTCAACAGACTACTCTGTACCAGTGTCACCAGAGAACTGCCATCTGACGTCAGGTATAATACCATCTGGGAGTTCTCGGCGAGTCCGTCCAGTGTACCCAGTCTCCACTGAGCACCCGTATATCATCTCTGATGTCAAACACCGATGGATATGGGATCATCCATCGCCCATCTGTATGGGTCGAGAAGGTACACGCTAGTCTACTCTGGTATATCGATGCCCCGTCTCGATACACCCACGACTAGGGACTTTGAAGGATGTACTTATAGACTACCATGTCCCCACTAGTATGATCCGCATCATAGTCCAGGTAGTCAAGTACACATCCTAAGGGCTTTACCAACATGTAACAGAGAGACAATCAGTGTACACGTTAAGGTAAAGGGTAACCAGATAGCATACTATCATGTCGAGCAAGAAAGTCCTCCCTATATATGTCCCAGCATCCACTACAATATACATCCTATGTACAGTAATGGCCTCTAGGGCATACATATAACTAACAATCTCCCACTTGCACTAGGGCCATCTGTAGCAGTGGTTGTAGTATCTCATACTCAACCATCCCATAAAAGTCTCTCTCTGGGAACAGGCCTTCGTGAGTGGATCCGCCGTGTTGTCCTCTGAGTCTACTCTCCTAACCTCGATCACCCTGGAGATCAACCATCTCCATGATCAAGTGATACTGCCTTATAATATGTCTGGGTCACTGATGGGACAGGCGTTCCTCGGTATAAACCACAACTCCATTATCTCACAATGGTAGGAACGTAGTTCATCTCATGAACCAATATACACCCAAACAGCCTCTTTGGTAGCATCTTAAGTAGCGATGTATCCTGCCTTTATCGTCTAGTATGCCATGGTATCTAGCTTGGAACTCTTCCAACATACCATCCCTTTACTGAGGGTATAGACAATGCCTGTGACTGACATTCAGTCGTCTTTATCATCCTGGAACACTTCCAGTGATTCTCCCTAGGATCAATTGATACTATCTCACTACAACTAGTGAGAATCCTAACATCCATTTAAATCTATCTCATAGATCCAAAACTCAGGATTTAGGAGGTATTACTCTGATCCTACACGGAGAATATTTGTGATAAACGGAGATTGATCGAGCGTAGCATAAGAAACTCCTTTCTTATCAAGAGTATGTCATCCACGTACTCTACGAGGATCACTACCATACTCCCTACTACCCTTTTGTTTATACAAGGTTCATCTACCATTTTGATGATGTCAACTTCTTTGACAAATCCATCAAAACAGATGTTCCAACTCCACGATGCCTGCTTTATGCTATAAAACATCTTGCACACGTTTCCGCTGCTCCCACTGTCTACGAAGCCCTCTGGCCGTATACTTATAGACGCACTCTTCTAAAACAACATTTAGAAAAGCAGTCATGGCACCCAACCACCAGATATCGTAGTCATGGTATGTAGCCGTGGCAAGTAGGATCTGGATGGACTTAAGCATAGCTACTTGAAAAGGTTTCATCATTATCCGTACCTGGTCAATGATGCAAACTTTTAACAAGCCTAGCTTTGAAAGTCTCAACTTTTCCATGTACACCAAGTAATCTTCTCAAGATATACTTGCTGCTGATGGGGATTTAACCCTTCAGATATAGCAGCTAAAGTTCATACTTTGCTGGTGTATAAGGATTCCATCTTAGATCACTAAACATCCAGCCATTCTTACAGAGTCTCACTCCTGATGGCCAGCTCGAAACTAGTTGGGTCATCATCTCATGATGCAATCCTCGCTCCCACTGTCATAGAGAAACAGAAGTATCTCTCAGGTGGGTGAGGAACCCTACTAGATCGACGGAAAGGCTGAGGTTCGTTGGAATCTACTGAATCCTTTGGCTCTATCAAATCATCTGCTGCAGTTTGTATAGCTGGAACATTTCCAGTTCTACATAACAGACCTTGCCTCGAGCTTGTCCAGATTTTGCTTTTAGACATAGGCCGGACAACCCCAAATCTTAACTAGCTTAAGACATGGGCTCTTCACTTTCCATATCACATATGAAATGGTAGGCAACTGATTTGACTGGAACCCTATTCAATAGGTATGCAGCTTCTCAAGTGCATAACTCCCAAAAGGAAATAGATAACTCAGTAGTACTCATCATAGAGCACACCATATCAAATAGGGTGTGATTGCTCCGTCCCGATATACCATCGTGCTATGGTGTATACGGAAGAGTAATGCTGAGAGAGAATCTCATTCTCCTTTAGAATAGTCCAGGATTTCCGTGCCCAAGTATTCTCCTCCTTGATCACATCAAAGGAGATAATACTTATACCCGTATTGGTTCTCTACTTCTCGCTTATATTCTGTGAATATCTCAAGAGGTTCGGACTCATGTTTCAACAGGAACATATGACTGAATCTTGAGAGATTATTAGAGAATATAATGAAGTATAAAGAATCTGTGAATATCTCAAGAGGTTCGGACTGATTGTCTCTATGTTACATGTTGATAAAGCCGTTAGGATGAGTACTTGACTACCAGGATTATGATGCAGATCATACTAGCGGGGACAGAGTAGTCGATAAGTACATCCTTCAAATGTTCCTAGTCGTAGGTATATCGAGACAGGGCATTGATATACCAGAGTAGACTAGCGTGTAGCTTCTCGACCCATGTAGATGGGCGTTGGATGATCCCTTATCCATTGGTGTTTGACAACAGAGATGGTGTACGGGTGCTCAGTGGAGACTGGGTACACTAAACGGACTCGCCGAGAACTCCTAGATGGTATTATACCTATCGTCAGATAGCAGTTCTCTGGTGACACTGGTACATGTTAGTCTGTAGACCCGAGATCGTCATAGATTCTTGTGTGATTCACACTGTGCTTTGATTTCCACCTTACCACGTTCAAGAGAACGTGCAAAACGGTGGCTTTTGGGTACAGTCCCGAATCACATGGAGGAAATGAGCGATACGAGGGGTTTCGTCTCTCCCGGTATTGGGGGTTGATGTTGCGCTGTGCTCGATTGGCTATAACAGGAAGTCCCTGGCTAGGGCTGCTTCAGAGATATACTGGTAAGCGTTATCAGTAGTTCCTCAACCCGTTATGAGCCTCATATCGGCACGACTTATCGAGTTACTGGGGTCTGACGTTTACCACCCCTAGACGAGATATGCGACATATCAGACGAAGAGACCGGATTGTACGGTAGTGTTACTTATTGGATTCGCAGGTGTATAAGCAGGCTTGCTTGTTGATCTTCTGATCGCTCAATACCCGGGTGGTCGTTACGTTTAGCAGACCGCTTGCGGCTTGTGGGTGTTTTATATGATCATCACCAACTGCCGGCGTATTGACGAGTGTTTAGAGTCCTACTCAAGAGAAACGGAGTAGGAGCACATATATGATATGTGCGGGACCGAGATTAATACGCTATGTCATACCGTATTATATTCTCGCGATTTGTGACATCGGTCGGTTATTTGTGATATAGCCGGGTTATCGGATCAAGTGTTGATTCGATAAGTTGTTACATTTGATATTAGTCGGTTATATGTGATATAGCCGGATTATTAAATCAAGTGTTAGTTTAATAATTTAATGTATAATTATATATTTTATATATTAAGTTACATTAACTAATATTTTCTCACTTATGATTTCTTTTCTCACTTGATGTGCACATTGTATATATGTGATATGTATATTTGTGTATATGTTTGTGTCATGTTTGATGATACATGCAACTTGGGTGTGTGTATGAATTACACCATGCTAGAGATAATCCTAGGGTTTTTAATTATTTAAGTAATTCAAAATTGTTGGAAATTGTCATGGCATGAAACTAGTAGAAGCTTGTTGTTTGCATTGACCAAGTCCACTCTTTTGTTTTGCCTAAGATATTTATTAACCCAACCAATTATCCTAACCATGGTGATGTCTCTACAAGGGTTAGCATATGATGCTTAACTCACCCAAGGTTGCCATTATCCTTTGAATAATTATCATGAGAGTTTTCCTTCTTCTTCTTCCTCAAGCTTTTCTAGCTTCCATGGAGATAATAGAAAATGAGTGAGAAATTCATTTCTAATGTGTGAAAAATTCCTACTTCATCATCCTCTACTACTTGCCATTTAGTATAGGGTGTTTACTTCACTAATTCCATAATTAATGAAGAGATGGCTTGGGTTAGTGTCTCCTCGACATAGATCATCTTCGGCCTCGAAGACTTCGATGCAAGCCTTTTCATTTCTTCATGGGAGCCTTTCAAGAGTCGGGAGTTCATGATCGCTGCGAAGGGACTACTACACGGAGCTATTGAAGTGAAGGACCGGTCTACAAAGGTTGTATTCCTTGTTCACTTTAGTTGCAAAATTGTTTGCCTTTCGATTCGTCGCTTTTTCTAGTATACGATTCTATGTTAGGGTTAGCTAGAACGGCTAAAATTTTAATTTGGAATGGAAGATGCCTCCCGAAACCTTGCTGTCGTCCTAGACGACCCTGCAGCCCACAAGTCATCCAGAAAACTGGATTTCAACCGCATACTTCTGGCTCTCTTTAGTAGTGTCTGTTGGGTTACGCCAGTGCCCCGGCCATCAATCCGTGGCCAAATGCGGAACAAAAACTTTAAAAAATCGGCACTAACGGAACCCGATTCCCGGATCGTACCATTAACCATACACTAGCTATATGAAAAAGGAGTATAGAGAGGTTTATACTGAATTATCCATGTCCTTCTGTATTCAACCGCTGTCCCAAGCTCCTCGTGGCTTCCTTGATCAAGTTTGATCTCCGATCTCGCTCTATCGAAGACGATCCACCTCGAGAGTTTGTATTACGGGCTCTGATCTCAAAACCGATGTAACTCGAGTATCTAGTTTGCTAACCTAGATAGCTAAGATGAAGAAGAGAGTATGCGTGATTACTTTGTCTCAATACACCCTAGGTTTCTCAATACATGAGACATATAGGGTGGAGGTTGAAGAAGATGCCAATGGGAGAAAGTGTGAGGCAAAGAAAAAGGCAAGTGAAGAAAAGTTATGGTGGCTGCCTTTTTACCTGTTGTGTTGTGTAAGTATTTGTTGTGAGCAACTAAAAAAAATCAACTCATGAAAAAAGATCTGCCATATCTCACAACTAAATATCTCACAATACAACAAAACATGATCATGCCACTATGACTCATCTCATGACTCAACACCATGAGTCACCAAGTGCATGCATGAAAAATCAATGCCAAAACTATAATTCACTTTTTCCACCAATAAACATTTAAAACCCTAAATGTTTAATAGAAAAAGAAATGGCATCTACTAAAGTAATCTTGTAATAAAATTACAAGAATACCCCTCATCCGTATATACATACCCGCATCCATATTCCGAAAGAATACGAATACAACGAGACAAAAATAATCCAACAATATAATACTAGGATCCGGCTTAAACCTGTTAGTTATATGTGTGCCCTAGAGGCCATTACTATACATAGGATGTATAATGTAGTGGATGCTTGGACATATATAGGGAGGACTTTCTTGCTCGACATGATAATATGCTATCTGGTTACCCTTTACCTTAACGTGTACACTGATTGTCTCTCTGTTACATGTTGGTAAAGCCCTTAGGATGTGTACTTGACTACCTAGACTATGATGCGGATCATACTAGTGGGGACATGGTAGTCCATAAGTACATCCTTCAAAATCCCTAGTCGTGGGTGTATCGAGACGGGGCATCGATATACCAGAGTAGACTAGCGTATACCTTCTCGACCCATACAGATGGGCGATGGATGATCCCATATCCATTGGTGTTTGACATCAGAGATGATATACGGGTGCTCAGTAGAAACTGGGTACACTGGACGGACTCGCCGAGAACTCCTAGATGGTATTATACCTCACGTCAGATGGCAGTTCTCTGGTGACACTGGTACATAGTAGTCTGTTGACCCGAGATCGTCATAGAGTCTTGTGTGGTTCCCACTGTGCTTTGATTTCCATCTTACCACGTCCAAGAGGGCGTGCAAAACGGTGGTTTTTGGGTACAGTCCCGAATCACATGGAGGCAATGAGCGATAGGAGGGGATTCGTCTCTCCCGGTATAGGGAGTTGATGTTGCGCTGTGTTCGATTGGCTATAACCGGAAATCCCTGGCCAGGGTTGCTGAGATTTACTGGTAAGTGTTACCAGTAGTATCTCGAACTGTTATAGACCTTATATCGACACGACTTATCGAGCTATTGGGGTCTGACGTTTACCACCCCTAGGCGAGATATGCGACATATCAGACGATCAGACCGGACTGTACGGTAGTGTTACTGGTTGGATTCACTGGAGTGTGAGCGGGCTTGCTCGTCGATCTTCAGATCGCTCAATACCCGGGTGGCCGTTACGTTTAGCAGACCGCTTGCGGCTTGTGGGTGTTTGATATGATCATCACCTGCTGCCGGCGTATTGACGAGTCTTTAGAGTCCTACACAGAGGTTTCCTGGCTCAAGCGAAACGAAATAGGAGCGTATATGAGATATGTGCGGGACCGAGAATAATGCGTGTATGTGATACCGTATTCCATTCTCGCGATGATTGTATCAAATGGTTGTATGCGATATAACCTAGTTATCGAATCAAGGATTGATTCGATAAGCCGATACATTGAATATTAGTCGGTCATATGCGATATGACCGGATCGTTAAATCAAGTGTTGATTTAATGATTTAATGTATAATTATATATATGATATATTAATTTACATTAACTAATATGGTTCACTTTAAATGGATTTTCTCACTTGGTTTGTGCACATTGTATATGTGATATACTTTTGTACACATGATTGTATCATGTTTGATGATACATGCTTTTTGGTTAAGTGTAAAGAATTAAACCATGGTTAAGTTGGAAATTAGGGTTTTGTTTTTTTCCATTATTTATTTATTCATTTATGTTATTTGTTTATTTATTTTGGAAAATAATGGCATAAAGAAATGAAATGGTGGCTCATTTTGGACTTGCATGTTGAAGCTTCATGAAGCTTTGACTAAGTCACCATTTTGTCTCATGCTTAACCCTAACCACTACACTTAACCCTAGTTGATTCTCTATACTTAACCATGGTTAGATTATGATAAGGATTTCCTTTTATTTTCTATTTGGAAGATTATCATAATATTCTTCTTCTTCTTCTTCATCTTCTTTCATGAAGAAAGCTTCACTTCATCAATGGTGATTGATGAAAATGAGTGAGAAATCCAATTCTAAAGTGAACCCACTTCCTATTTCTTCATCCTCTACCTCTTGCCAAGTAGTAGAGTGTGTTTCCTTCACAAGTTTTCTAGACTTGGCGAAGTTGGAGCTTGATCTAGCGATGCCTCGACGTAGATCATCTTCGGCACGTTGTCGATGACCTAGCCCGCTTTCTCCGATGAAGCCGACGCTAGAGCCCGGGATTTGATATGGACAGCGAGGAGACTTCATTGCGGAGCTAAGGAGGTGGAGAAACGTATCTACAAAGGTTGTATGTTCGTTTACTTTTAGTTAAGATGTTAACTAGTTTGCTTTGTCGCCTAAAATTCTAGTTAACGATCCGTACTAGGGTTTCTCGGCACTTGTAAAATTTGAAATTGGCATGGTTGATGCCTTGTGAGACCTCATGAGAGTGCCTAGGAACCCTACAGTGGTATCAGAGCCTAGCTAGAGCCTTAGGCGAAGTCTAGACGGAATTTGAAGTCCGAACGAACCGAAACCCCAAAAATTTCCATGCTCTCTGTCTTTTTTTTCAAAAACTGGGATTTTTCCAGATTAAAAATGCTTAAAAAATTCAGCAGGAAATCTAAGAATTACGGCGCAAAAAGTTTCTCATGAACAGTCCAAACTGCGGCGGAACCGCGGCAGAAGCCTAGCTTCTGCGGCGGTTCCGCGGCACATTGATGACGTCAGCTTCCCTGTTTGCACAGTAATTCCTATTTTCTGAAGTTGGATTTTCTGGGAAATTTTAATATTTATTCAAGAGTTGAATTTTCTGGGGTTGTTTTGGGGATTCTGTGTTTCGATCGGAGTATCAGATTTTGTCTGTGTGGCTTTCCGGATAAATTTTAGAATATGTTAAAAAGTTCGGCCGGATATAAATACCCAATTTTTCCCTATTGGGAAATTTCCAAATGTTGGATTTTTCGTGGTTTAAAGACGTTCTAAGCCTCTAGAAGACAAACAAACCTTAACTCGATTATGTGACCGTCTTGAACTGCCCTTTGAACCTTCGGGTTTTGGGGCAGTACGGCGTGCCACATGTGAGGCGTTGGCTTGACCCTTCTACGGCTGGACCGTTGGTACTGAGGCACGAAACTGAATGTTTTTAGACTTGCTTCATGTGTTGATCTGTATCGGGGAAAAACTTGGGTTGTTCGATTGTTCGATCGGAAAGTTTGACATTTTCTATTTATCCGGGAATGGGATACAATAATTGGAATTCACAAGAAGTTATGAGATAACTGAATGAATGTTATAAACATAGCACTTTAGTCTCACTTGATCGGGTTGCCACGGAATTTTGATGTGATTCAAAAGTCCGTCGCAATCAAGTAGCGTACGCGGATACTCGCCCGGGGTAAACTAATAGACAGCCTCGCTCCATAGCCCCGACCAAGTGACTGTAGGAGAACCCCGTCGCCGAAAGCATCCGTTAGGGGTGCTCGCGGTAGCGGTGTTCCGCCTTGGTGGCACTTCGTCGACGGCATCGGGGGGTGCGGCCGTCTACTGAAGTTTGCGACGAGCATTTCGATCAGGATGTCGGGAATCTTGTTGAATAACCCGACTTGATATTGAAAAGTGTTTTCGATAATGAGACTAAAATGCGGGGTTTATAATTGTTAGGCAATGCGATGTCTAAGGAATTCATTTGGTCAGGCATGCGGATGTCTGAGGTGGTTGCGGATTCCAACTGTTGTAGTTTTTACACTTTCTTTTCTGTGACCGTAAGTGTAATATGTGATATCGCCGGTTTCGTTGCTATATTTCAACGACAATTGGGTATGCGCATATTTACTTACGTTGATGACATGTGATGTTATGTGTTGCTGGATATGTTATATTGGATCGTCGTGTTTGAATAGCCGGGGGTTTTTTATGTGAGATGAGTGTTTTTCATTTTTCATTCATGTAAAACTTGTATGTAATATTCTTTTTATTGGGGCACTTCCAGGTTGCGGAAGTTGTCACCGTTTGTATATTATTTTCTTTTTCCGCACTAGGATAGACCCAAGGGAGGAGGGCACAAGTAACCGGGTTCTGGAGTCCAGTGGGAGACCAACTCGAGGAGTCGAGTCCGGGTCTCCTAACTCTAGAATTGGTAGGGTTTGCTTGCCGCTCTCGTAGGGGTCTTGGGGGATGGGTTTGGCTATTCATCACGACCGTGGAATCCGTGTTTTATACTGGCTCGTATTGAAAACACGGAACGTCCTAGTATATCCAATATTTTCATATGTTTCTTCTGCTGCGATATCTGTGATGTGATCATGTGATGTTCTGTGATAGATACAGTCTATAGTATATATGATATATTATATAGGCGTTACTTATGTTTTACACCCGCGCTAGCCCTGCCCCGCTCTGCCATTAGTTACCTAACCTAACGGTGCACGAGGGGACATCGAGGCGAATGCGGATGGCATAAGTGTACGTCGTATTTATCTGTGATGTTTAGGTACTTAAATGATGGGACTTCATTAATGTGATTAATGAAATAAAATAAACCTAAGATGTTGTAGAATCGAATTTCAAAATAAAACAGGTAGCTACAGTTCTTGCTTTGCACAGCGGTATATGTGATATATCCTGCACCTTATTCGCTAAGGAAAGGACCGAGATCCCTTCACCGGGAGTGACTCCTTTAGCAATAACTGGCAGATGCTACACACTCGGTTTGTCTTTTGATTGCTTTTAAGAGTTTTTGCTTTGCACAGTGATATATATGATATATCCTGCACCTCATTCGACGAGGAAAGGACCGACGATCCCTTCACCGGGAGTGACTCCTTTAGCAAAACTAGAAAAGCCTCAAAAACACTCCATTTCAAAATCATTTGATTCTACAACGATATCAAGTTCATTACGCAATAGGTTTTCAGAAAAACCTGTCGTAGCCCTCCGTCATTTCAGATATGTACTAGTTAGTATTCGTGCTGCGGTAGTTTGGCATTCGTCAAGGCGTAGTGTACGGTAGCTAACTAGTATTTATCTGCTTGAGCATATGATGCGATTGGATTAGGGTATTCGTACGGCGTTGTTTGGCATTCGTCAAGAGTCGTGCGGGTGGGTTTAATTCAATCAAGAAATGTACGGGTTGAACTTGACTAGTGGACTATGGGTTGTTTGGCATTCGTTAAGGTCATAGAACACTAGGGGCAAAATATTATCGGGAATTTCAAGTGTTGAAATTTGCAATGAGATTGCATACCTTCTATGAGATAGTTGGATCCCGATACCCGCTGCGAGTAAGAGTTACTCCTGGGAGAGTTTTATACATTACAATTAGCCGATCAAGTAGGTGTCTAGAAAGGTGTTAACGAGATTACGTCTCTGGGAAAACGAGGTTTACATTAATTAGGTTCGTGCGAAAGCACGGGGGACCTCCCTCAAAGTACCGACACTGGCCTGGCTGAAAGATTGGCGAACTTGTAGTGTGTAATTAATCCCGGCTAGTCTTTCCTTTTAGGGTTTGAAGGAAGATTTGATAAAAAGCAGTGGGAGCCATCCTGATTAGATAAAATAATAACCAATCTATTCTTGACAGAGCGCACGCTGAGTGTTTTCTTCTCTCTCTCTCCAGGTAGCGACCATATCACGTCTTAATCAAGATAATAATACGGATATTTGACCGAACCCGCTTGTTATACTGAGCTGGGGAACGTTGGTTCCGCTCCAACTTATAATTGTTATAAGACAGAGCAGGAAATTGGGGATTACCAGAATTCCCGTGCCGCCCAAACGAAGTAAGTGCATGCTGATGCATCATCTTCGGGTGTGTTCATTATATAGAACTGTTTCTCAGTATCCTCCGCATCCTGGGTATATGATACCGGACCAGGATCCCAGATATGTAATCTGTTACATAGGGCTACAGATAGGTAGAGAACTGAGAACGGGTGATAAGTTTCATGAGGCAGAAAACGGGGCAAGAGTTGCAGCCAAGTCTGTTGGTCACTGTCACCCTGTATTACAATACATTGATTCTGAACGAATGTTATTAGATATTGAACCTGATATACAAAATCATATTAGTCTCTTTATTAGTAAAGAAATGATAAAATTTTGTATTGTTGGATAATGTTTTGAACATTTCCTATATCAAAAGTTGATCGGTTCAGGCACGTTATCTAAAAGCATTAATGTTCTAAATCAAACTACAGTTCTTAGTATACGGAACACACACAAGAGGAAGAGTTCAGAAATGAACGAATCCTTCTTGAGGTATTGTAGACTAGGTCATATCAATGTGACTCGACTAGCAGAAGTTACATTTAGATGCATATTTAAATCAGTTTGAATTTACATCTTGTGAAACTCGCCAGTCATGTCATAAAGATAAGATGACCACAGCTCTGTTTATTGGAAACAGAGAAAGAGTTAGTAAACTCTTGGGATGATACATGTTGATGTATGTAAGGTCCCCTGTCTACACATGCCAGGACTGGTTCTTTGTACTTCATTACATTCTCTGATAATCTCTCAAGATTCAGACATATGTTCCTGTTGAAACATGAGTCCGAGCCTTTTGAGATATTTACAGAATATAAGCGAGAAATAGAGAACCAAAATACGGGTATAAGTATTATGTCCTATGATGAGATCAAGGAGGAGAATACTTGTGCATGGAATTCCTGGACTATTCTAAAGGAGAATGAGATTCTCTCTCAGCATTACTCCTCCGTATACACCATTGCACGATGGTATATCGGGGTGGAGCAATCACACCCTATATGATAAGGTGTGCTCTATGATGAGTACTACTGAGTTACCTATTTCCTTTTTGGGAGTTATGCACTTGAGAAGATGCATACCTATTGAATAGGGTTCCAGTCAAATCAGTTGCCTACCATTTCATATGTGATATGGAAAGGGAAGAGCCCATGTCTTAAGCTAGTTAAGATTTGGGGTTGTCCGGCCTATGTCTAAAAGCAAAATCCGGACAAGCTCGAGGAAAGGTAAGTTATGTAGAACTGGAAAGGTTCCAGCTATACAAATTACAGCAAATGATTTGGTAGAACCAAAGAATTCAGTAGATGCCAACGAACCTCAGCCTCTCCGCCGATCTAGTAGGGTTCCTCACCCACCTGAGAGATAATTCGGTTTCTCGATAACAGTGGGAGCAAGGATTGCATCATGAGATGATGACCCAACTAATTTCGAGCTGGCCATCAGGAGTGTGACTCTGTAAGAATGGCTGGATGCTTAGCGATCTGAGATGGAATCCTTATACACCAATAAAGTATGGACTTTGGTTGCTATATCTGAAGGGTTAAATCCCCATCAGGAGCAAGTATATCTTGAGAAGATTACTTGGTGTACATGGAAGAGTTGTGACTTTCAAAGCTAGACTTGTTAAAGGTCTACATCATTGACCAGGTATGGATGATGATGAAACCTTTTCAAGTAGCTATGCTTAAGTCCATCCAGATCCTACTTGCCACGGCTACGTACCATGACAACGATATCTGGCGGTTGGGTGCCATGACTGCTTTTCTAAATGATATTTTGGAAGAGAGCGTCTATAAGTACACAGCCAGAGGGCTTCGTAGACAGTGGGAGCAGCGGAAACGTGTGCAAGATGCTTTATAGGATAAAGCAGGCATCGCGGAGTTGGAACATCTGTTTTGATGTAGTAGTCAAATAGTTTGACTTCATCAAAATGGTAGATGAACCTTGCATATACAAAAAGGTGGTAGGGAGTATGGTGACGATCCTCGTAGAGTACGTGGATGACATACTCTTGTTAGGGAAGGAGTTTCCTATGCTACGCTCGGTCAATCTCCGCTTATCACAAGGATTCTCCACATAGGATCAAAGTGATACCTCCTAAATCCTGAGTTTTCATCTATGAGATAGATGTAATTGGATGTTAGGATACTCACTAGATGTAGTGAGATGGTATCAACCGATCCTGGGGAGAATCACTGGAAGGGTTCCAGGGTGATAAACACGACTGAAAGTCAGTCACAGGCATTGTCTTTACCCTCAGTAAAGGGACGGTATGTTGGAAGGGTTCCAAACTAGATACCGTGGCATACTAGAAGATAAAGGCTGGATACATCGCTACTTAAGATGCTACCAAAGAGGCAGTCTGGATGTATATTTGTTCATGAGATGAACTTAGTTCCTCCCATTGTATGACAATGGAGTTGTGGCTTATGCCAAGGAACGTCTGTCCCATCAGTGATCCAGACATATTCTAAGGCTGTATCACCTGATCATGGAGATAGTTGATCTCCAGGGTGATCGAGGTTGGGAGAGTAGACTCAGAGGACAACACGGCGGATCCACTCACAAAGGCCTGTTCCCAGAGAGAGATTTTTATGGGATGGTTGAGTATGAGATACTACAACCACTGCTATCAGATGGCCCTAGTGCAAGTGGGAGATTGTTAGTTATATGTGTGCCCTAGAGGCCATTACTATACATAAGATGTATAATGTAGTGGATGCTTGGACATATATAGGGAGGACTTTCTTGCTCGACATGATAGTATGCTATCTGGTTACCCTTTACCTTAACGTGTACACTGATTGTCTCTCTGTTACATGTTGGTAAAGCCCTTAGGATGTATACTTGACTACCTGGACTATGATGCGGATCATACTAGTGGGGACATGGTAGTCCATAAGTACATCCTTCAAAGTCCCTAGTCGTGGGTGTATCGAGACGGGGCATCGATATACCAGAGTAGACTAGCGTATACCTTCTCGACCCATACAGATGGGCGATGGATGATCCCATATCCATTGGTGTTTGACATCAGAGATGATATACGGGTGCTCAGTAGAGACTGGGTACACTGGACGGACTCGCCGAGAACTCCCAGATGGTATTATACCTTACGTCAGATGGCAGTTCTCTGGTGACACTGGTACAGAGTAGTCTGTTGACCCGAGATCGTCATAGAGTCTTGTGTGGTTCCCACTGTGCTTTGATTTCCATCTTACCACGTCCAAGAGGGCATGCAAAACGGTGGTTTTTCGGTACAGTCCCGAATCACATGGAGGCAATGAGCGATAGGAGGGGATTCGTCTCTCCCGGTATAGGGAGTTGATGTTGCGCTGTGTTCGATTGGCTATAACCGGAAATCCCTGGCCAGGGTTGCTGAGATTTACTGGTAAGTGTTACCAGTAGTATCTCGAACTGTTATAAACCTCATATCGACACGACTTATCGAGCTATTGGGGTCTGACGTTTACCACCCCTAGGCGAGATATGCGACATATCAGACGATCAGACCGGACTGTACGGTAGTGTTACTGGTTGGATTCACTGGAGTGTGAGCGGGCTTGCTCGTCGATCTTCAGATCGCTCAATACCCGGGTGGCCGTTACGTTTAGCAGACCGCTTGCGGCTTGTGGGTGTTTGATATGATCATCGCCTGCTGCCGACGTATTGACGAGTCTTTAGAGTCCTACACAGAGGTTTCCTGGCTCAAGCGAAACGAAATAGGAGCGTATATGAGATATGTGCGGGACCGAGAATAATGTGTGTATGTGATACCGTATTCCATTCTCGCGATGATTGTATCGAATGGTTGTATGCGATATAACCTAGTTATCGAATCAAGGATTGATTCGATAAGACGATACATTGAATATTAGTCGGTCATATGCGATATGACCGGATCGTTAAATCAAGTGTTGATTTAATGATTTAATGTATAATTATATATATGATATATTAATTTACATTAACTAATATGGTTCACTTTAAATGGATTTTCTCACTTGGTTTGTGCACATTGTATATGTGATATACTTTTGTACACATGATTGTATCATGTTTGATGATACATGCTTTTTGGTTAAGTGTAAAGAATTAAACCATGGTTAAGTTGGAAATTAGGGTTTTGTTTTTTCCATTATTTATTTATTCATTTATTTATTTGTTTATTTATTTTGGAAAATAAATGGCATAAAGAAATGAAATGGTGGCTCATTTTGGACTTGCATGTTGAAGCTTCATGAAGCTTTGACTAAGTCACCATTTTGTCTCATGCTTAACCCTAACCACTCCACTTAACCCTAGTTGATTCTCTACACTTCACCATGGTTAGATTATGATAAGGATTCCTTTTATTTTCTATTTGGAAGATTATCATAATATTATTCTTCTTCTTCTTCATCTTCTTTCATGAAGAAAGCTTCACTTCATCAATGGTGATTGATGAAAATGAGTGAGAAATCCAATTCTAAAGTGAACCCACTTCCTATTTCTTCATCCTCTACCTCTTGACAAGTAGTAGAGTGTGTTTCCTTCACAAGTTTTCTAGACTTGGCGAAGTTGGAGCTTGATCTAGCGATGCCTCGACGTAGATCATCTTCGGCACGTCGTTGATGACCTAGCCCGCTCTTTCTCCGATGAAGCTGATGCTAGAGCCCGGGATTTGATATGGACAGCGAGGAGACTTCATTGCGGAGCTAAGGAGGTGGAGAAACGGATCTACAAAGGTTGTATGTTCGTTTACTTTTAGTTAAGATGTTAACTAGTTTGCTTTGTCGCCTAAAATTCTAGTTAACGATCCGTATTAGGGTTTCTCGGCACTTGTAAAATTTGAAATTGGCATGGTTGATGCCTTGTGAGACCTCATGAGAGTGCCTAGGAACCCTACAGAACCAAAGCCAATTAGTATTATCCGTCCGATCATGATCCGTGCATAAGTGCACGTATATGATCGAACCCTGCCATAAAACCATGCGGCCTCTATAACGTTTCGTCCGAAGCAGGGAAATCCTCTGTGTGGGACTCTAAAGACTCGTCAATACGCTGGCAGTGGGTTTAACCACAAGCACGTCAGTGGCACTAGCTATACGTAACGGCTACCCTGGTATTGAGCGAAAGGGAGTCCGACGAGCAAACTCATCCTGAAACCCCTACCAAGCCCGACAGTGACAATATCCGTACAGTCCGGTTCGTTCGTCTGTGAGTATCGCATATCGAGTCTAGGAGGGTGGATAAAGTCAGACCCCTAATAACGCGAAATTTAGTGTCGGTATGAAACTTATCACCACCTGAGAAACTACCGATCCTAGATCAGTAATTCTCGACTATCTTGGCCAAGGATTTCTGGTGATGGCCACCCGTGCACTCCGCGACATCAACCCCCAATACCGGGAGAGACGAATCTCTTGACGATCCGCTCACTGCCTCCATGTGGCTCGGGACTGTACCCAACTAAAACCTGTTTCCATGACTCCTTTGAGCCGTGGTAGGGTATTAATCAAAGCATAGTAGGAACTCACATGAGACAAATGACGATCTCAGGTCGATAGACTAACCTGTACACATGTCACCTGAGAACTGCTATCTGACAATAGGTATAATACCAACTAGCATGTTCCCGGCGAGTCCGCCCGGTGTACTCATAACCCAATGAGCACCTGTATACATCTTAGGTAAACCAACTGACACCAATGGCTTGTGAGACAGGCCACCGCCCCTCTTCGGGGTCTCGATCAGTATACACTAGTCTACTCTTGGAGTATCGATGCCCAGTCTCGAAACTCCCACAACTAGGGACATTTTAAGGATGTGCTTATAGACCACCCAGCTCCTGTTAGTTATGTATATGCCCTAGAGGCCATTGTTGTATATATGATGTATATTATAATGGATGCTTGGATATATATAGAAATGACTTTCTTGCTTGACATGATAGTATAGTATCTGGTTTCACTTTGTCTTAACATGTTGACTTGTATTAGTTTACTGTCTTGCTCTCATATGTTGATAAAGCCCTTAGGATCCGTACTCGACTATTAGGACTATGATGAGATCATACTAGTTGGGCTATGGTAGTCCACGAGTACATCCTATAACTGTTCCTAGTCGAGGGTGTATCGAGACAGGGCATCGATACTCAAGAGTAGACTAGCGTACACGCATCTTGACCCATATGATGGGCGATGGAAGATACCATATCCATTGGTGTTGGACATCAAAGATGGTGTACGGGTGCTCAGTGGAGACTGGGTACACTGAACGGACTCGCCGAGAACTCCTAGATGGTATATACCTATCGTCAGATAGCAGTTCTCCGGTGACACTGGTACAGGTTACTCTGTAGACCCGAGATCGTCATAGAGTCTTATATGATTCCCACTGTGCTTTGATTTCCACCTTACCACGTTCACGAGAACGTGTAAAACGGTGGCTTTTGGGTACAGTCCCGAATCACATGGAGGCAATGAGCGATAGGAGGGGTTTCGTCTCTCCCGGTATTCGGAGTTGATGTTGCGCTGTGTTCGATTGGCTATAACTGGAAGTCCCTGGACAGGGCTGATATGGAGATTTATTGGTAAGAGTTATCAGTAGTTTCTCGACCCGTTATGAGCCTCACATCGACACGACTTATCGGTTATTCGGGTCTGACGTTTTACCACCCCTAAACTGTATATACGACATATCCGACGAAGAGACCTGACTGTATGGTAGTGTTACTGATTGGATTCGCAGGAGAATGTACATGCTTGCTTGTGAATCTTCTGGTTGATCAATACCCGGGTGGCTATTACGTTTTGCTGACCGCTTGCAGCTTGTAGGTGTTTGATATGATCATCACCTACTGCCGGCGTATTGACGAGTCTTTAGAGTCCTACACAGAGGTTTCCTGGCTCAGGCGAAATGGAGTAGGAGCACATATGTGATATGTGCGGGGACCGAGATTAATACGATATGTGATACCGTATTCTATTCTCACGATATATGATATCGGCCGGTTATATGTGATATAGCCGGGTTATTGGATCAAGTGTTGATTCGATAAAATGATATATATATATATATATTTATATATATTATATGCTCACTTAAGTATTTATTATTCTCACTTGTAATATATTTAACATATATGTGATATATGTTTATTGTATTGTTTTCTTTTGTTACATAAATATTATATATATGATATATAATATTGTGACATGCTAGGTTATACTTGCAACTAGGATGTATGAGAATTATACCATGCTACATGTAATATTTGGGTTTAAATTCTTAAGTAATTCAAAATTGAGGAAATGAGTCATGGTGAAGCTTCATGAAGCTTGTGGATAAATTTTGACAAAGTCTTATCTTTTTTTTTTGCTTAAGATATTTCTAAACTCAACCATGACACATAATCATGGTTAACTCTTGACATGAGTTAGTGGATGACATACACTAAGCTAGGGTTGCATTTCTAACCTCATCTCTTTCATTATTCATTTTCTTCCTCATTTCATTTTTGCTCTCTTGCTTTTGAGAAAAGAGAAGAAAATAGTGAGAAAATAAATAATAAAGTGAGCAAAATTCCTACTTCATCATCCTCTTCTGTATTAGCCATATAGATTAGTGTGTTAGATTCATTAATTCCAAATTAGTGAAGAGAGAGCTTGAGTCTGTGTTTCCTCGACGTAGATCATCGTAGACTTTGAAGACTTCAAGCATAGATGCATCATACATCTTTTGGAGCCTTTCAAGAGTTCGAAAGTTCATGGATCGCAGCGAAGGGACCACTACTCGGAGCTTTTGAAGCGAAGGAACGGACTACAAAGGTTGTAATCCCTATCACTTAGATGTAATGTTGTTTACATGCAGAGTTAACCCGAATTATCTAGTTTCTATTACTTGGTTGGTTTGTTTAGCACCCCAAAAATTTCAATATGGCATGCGTGATGCCTTCCTAAACTTCGTGGTGGTGTTACGCAATCTTACAGTGGTATCAGAGCCAAGCTAGAACTTTAGATGTTGTCTAAACGAAGTTTAAAGTCCGATCGAACCGAGACCCCTTCTCTGGAAATTTTTTCAAAAGTTGAAAATTTTCATATTAAAAATACTCAGAAAATCATGCAGGGAATTATATGGACCCACCTGAAGAACGAGTCCCTAACTCGCTACAGTGACCGCGCAACCGCGGCCAAAACTTGGTTTTGGCGGCGGTTCCGCGGCGCTACTATGGAGGCTTGGGTCGGGCCCTTCAGCGACGGTCTGTAGGTGTTGGGGCATGCTACTGGGAATTTTTTATTTCTGCTCAAGTGTTGAGCTCACTGGGGTATTTTAGGAATTCGTTGAATCAATCGAATTGTGTAACTTCGCCTAGATATTCGTGTTGTGATACAACATGTGGAATTCATTTAGTTAGGCATGAAATCCCTAATATGTGATATTTCAGGTTTACGATGTCTAAAGAGATTATGGATTCCAAATATTGTAGTTTTACATTTTCTTTTCTGTGACCGTAAGTGTAATATGTGGTATATCGCCGTTTTCGTCGCTATAGATCGACGACAATTGTGATAGGCATATTTACTTACGTTGATGACATGTGTTGTTATTCTCCCACTTGCACTTAAGGCTAATTATTGCGATGTCGCATACTCACAGCCCGTGTGATACCGAACACCCAACTCCTCTACAAATCAGTTTCACAAAGCCCGTTTGTAAAACTTTTGTGTTCGAGAAATAGCCTCAGTGAGTGGATCCTCCCTGATGTTTCTTTCTATGTCTCTCTTAATCTCAAGTTCGCGGAGAAAGCCATCTCCCGAATTGAGTAATACCTGTCTTAGAATATGTCTGGATATCTGATGGGACCTAATTCATAAATGAACTCTAAATCCAAACTTCTTAGACTGTATCGATAACTGAACCTAATCAGTATCCTGCACCATGCCTCCCACAGTATCCTCTTGGACCACCTGTCCAAAATACTGCCCCCTTCGTCAGAAGGAAAACTATAACTCTGACAATCACTCTGTCATCCATGTCACTTTTGAAGCCTGGAATGATAACCGTCTCCCGAAGGAGGCTGCCGTCATCAAATCCGTAGAACATGTACTTATGTTCTAAAACTGCTTCCTTATGTTTCTTCAGGATTGGATTAATATAAACTTATCGCATCTAGTGCAAAAACAACATCTGGTGTGGTACTTGACATCTCACGATTGACTCAATTGCCTAAGCAAGTTATCTGCCAATCATGCACATCCCTCTCCCCTTTAGTCTGTAAGACACCTTTAGAGAGGGTGACTCCATCACCTGCAGGTACACCACCAAGCCAGGAGTCATCTATTCTAAAATACTATTAGAATATTGTCAAAGTACCCACATTGGGAAACTACCCAAATCTAGATCTAAAACCATAGATCTAGTAACCAGAATGTCAGATATTATATCCATATCCTTTGTTGAGAAACAACCGTGTGACGACCACAGTACAACCGATCGTAGTATAGGAATTTTACTTCCTACTCTGTGTATGTCATCCAAATACCAGGACATCACACCCTACTACCTTCTTAACAGATCCATCCCCTATTCTGATGAAGTCAAACCTATGACTGTCACATCAAAATTAGATGATCTATCTCCGCTATAACTGCTCTAGTCTATAAATAGACATAAGCTACTTGCCCACTATGCTTCCGTTGCTCCCACTGACCACAACAACCCTCTGGCAGAATAATATATACGTGCACTTCTAAAGCTAGTTTAGAATGACGCTATACTTAACCTCCTGCTGGGTCTCATAGTCTGGAACAATAGTAGTATCGAGTCTGGGTAAGCAAGAACCTCCCTGTCACTGTCCTTGAGGCTACCGGAGTATCTCTCGGGTGTCTGAGGTTACCCACCATATCTGCGGAGTGGCTATTAGAATGTCAAACCAGATTGAATCTTTAGGTCCTATTAAATTTTCCGTAATCGTTTGCGGTTCTGGAATCACTTCCAGTTCTACCATACTCCCACTACTGTTTTCTGAAAAAGTCCATTTTACTAAAACTGTGGCGAGTCAAGAACAATATCACTATTGATCTTCCAGATGGTAGAAAGTCAACCCTCGACATAGCTCGGGCCAACCCACAAACTGCCATTACAGAAACGTGCCCTGAGTTATCCAGAGTCTGGTTTTAAGCATAAGCCGGACAACTCCCCGTACCTTAACATCGTTAATATATGAACCATTCTATATCCAATATAGAAACTTTGGCACTTATTTAATTGGAACCAGATTCTAATCATGCAGCTGTCTCCAATTCATATCAACTTAATGGAGAGAGGCTAATCAACATTGCTCAACTTAGGAATCCATCCAATTATGAGTAACCTGAAAGAGAAACAAGTTTCTCAAAAAACCTCACTATCAACTGAATACCAATCACAAGTATCTAAATCTTCGATCTCTTTGAAGAATCCAGATACTTGCGATATCTGGTTCTCTACTTTATTCTTATACCCACAACTTCTCAAAACTTAGACCTTGTATTTCGGTGAAACACTTGTCTAAAAACTAGAGAAGTCATAAGTAAACAGAACATAGTACGAGGACCAACCCCTTTGTCCTGATGGACACTGGATAACATACAATACTCTGTATAAGTCCGTTGAGTTGAATAACTCAAAACCTATGCGTCGTAGGTTGAAAACTGTACTTATGGTTAAGAACTACTCCGTTGTTCAATGCACCTTACCCAATCGTCAACTGATATAGGTAAATGTCACCGACATAATATCAAAAAGTTATATCTCACTTTATAAAACTAAACGTACAGATATATCATTTTGAAATTGGTGCACAACAACAGATACTCAAAACCAAATACATGCCGTCCGGCAAAAACTCAGGCGATTTTCTCAAATATCACCAATTACAACGAATTCCGATATAATGAGGATGATCACCTTATTCCCAATAACTTCCTCCCACTCATCATCTGTAAAACCATACGGATGTGAGAATCATACCTGGTAAATACATACCCTGGAGTAAGTATCTAATCGGGAAATCGGTTTTCCTTTAACAATGCACAGTGTAACTGAAACATGAAAATGTTTCGTAGGGGTATCCTGGTATTCTTAGGAATGCCTCTTCCATAATCCAATTCATGACTGTAACCGTATATTTCTTTGCCATCTCCCCAAATCCCTTTATTTGCCTTTATTCATTACCTTCTGTACACCATCGTTAGGCTAAATGGTTTTCTTCCTTCCCTACCGTTCGACACCAGCCTATGGTTTGGAAGAAAACTATCCAGTAAGCATAATAGGTGTACCCTCCTAAACCAAGGAGTACTCGCAACTTGAGAGAAGGTGATGATAAAAGACAACTGAATAATACCTTATTCTATTTCTCTCGAACTGGGGAAAAAAGCAAAAGCAAAATAGGAGTGGCGATGAAGTACGCGGTTTGGTCGTGAATGATAGCAGTCGCAATATACTTTGCTCTCTTTTTAATCCCTTTATTTTGTCTTTACATATTACCTTCTGTACACCCTGCTTAGGCTAATTGGTTTTCTTCATTCCCTACCTTTCGGCACCTGCCTATGGTTTGGAAGAAGACTATCCAATAAGCGTAATAGGTGTACTCTCCTAAACCAAGGAGCCCTTGCAACCTGAGAGAAGGTGATAATAAAAGACAACTGAATAAACCAATTCTATTTCTCCTGAACCTGGATCCATCCTCGAAGAAGTCCCTTTGAGTTCGTATATAACCATACGATGGATCTATCTAATGGAAGTGGATGTCCGTAGTAATACGGGGTGTTCTGAGAAATTCAAAGGGTAAAAGAAGGAGTGGCAATGACTTATGCAACATAGACAATCCAAAAGCCAGTATTTTAAGAAAGTTCGGTCAACTTGGTCACTGAGTCATAGTCTAGGGTCGGTCAAAGGTCGCTGCCAAAGAGAGAGAGAAAAGAAACACTCTGCGTGCACTCTAACCTAGATCAGAATGGTTATCACTTTATCTAATCCGGAAACCTCCCACTGTACTGTCAAATTCTCCTCCAAACCTGAAAGAAGAATCAATCGGGATCACCCGAAGAGTAAACCAACTCATCAGTGGGAATCGGGATCCAACTCTCATCGCATGATAACGTGACGGAATCCACTCATGTTATCACACTCCAGAAGGTATGCGCATGCCTGGCAAGTTTCAGTTTCTTTAGAAACTCCCGATATGATTTTTACCCCATGTTCTTATGACCTTGACGAAAGCCAACAAATCATAAGTCACATGTTAAGTTCTACCCGTCATATTCTTGTCAATTTGAACCCACCCGTACATACCCTTGACGAAAGCCAACAAGGTAATACGACTGTTCCAAACCAACACATCTATCTATGCAACAAATGAATACCCCAGCAGCTACCAAACACTATTCCTTGACGAAAGCCAACAAACATAGCTTGAATACTACTGACCATCCATAAGACATGACGGAGGGCTACGGTTGGTTTTTGGCGAAAAACCTTTAACGTAATGAACTTGATCTCGTTGAAGGAACTTGATAGCTTTTTATAAAAAATATAGTGGCGAAAACCTTTGCTAAAGATGTCACTCCCGGTGAAGGGATCTCGGCTCTTTCCTCGTGTAATGAGGTGCAGGATATTCCAACTGAATACCGCGATGCAAAGCAACTTGTAATCGACTATAGTGAAGTTATTACCCTGACTCAAACTTCTGCCCAAGGGGTCACTCCCGGTGAAGGGATCTCGGCCCTTGCCTCGTCGAATGAGGTGCAGGATATTCCAACTGAATACCACTATGCAAAACAAAAGGAAACGTCTTTGTAATAACTCTTTTTAAAATCTGTTCCAACAACATCCAAATAGGTTTGTTTTCCTTTGCATTGATCAGAATCAACGTAGTCCCATCAATTAATCACACCAGAAAAGAACGAAAATAAAATGTACGTATATGCCATCCGCATTCGTCACTGGGTCCTGTCTTTACTCGTTAGGTTACTTAACTAACGACAGAGCGGGGACTGGACTAGCGCGGGTGAAAAACATATACAACATCTACTAGTATATATACCAATATACAATAATCGCTCCAGGCGTGATAATATGCAACATTGCAGAAAAGTAATAAGCATCACAGAACAATACAGATAATCTGGGATCCCCGGGTTTCACAGAGCCACTGCTGAAACCCGACGTTCCCCTTGTCGTGTGGATAGCTTGTGCAATGAAACCTAGACCCCTACGGGTGCGGCAAGTTACCCGCCAAAACCTGAAGCGAGGCAGCCCCCTACAGCAAAGTGAATGGACCACCCTGTACTTCACGGAATCCGGTAACTTGAGCACCCCTCCTTAGGTCAACCTGTACCCCCTACGAGTGTGGCGAATAGTCTGCCAATTCTAGAGTGAGGCCCCTCTGCCTCTCAAAGCCATGAGATGCGGACCCATTGCCCTCCAGAACCCGGCTATTCGTGCACTCCGTCGCGGGGTAAACCTAGTACAGAAATGAAAAATATGTACAACGGGTACATCGACCTCAGCCCAGTCGTGCCCCAAAAGAATATTATACAAACAGGCAGTGACGACAGTCCACATGTTGGACGCTCGCCTGCAATATCAAATCTACAAATAAATCCAAACTGCACTATCATTGCACACTGCTATCCACCACGACAAATCCGCAACATCACAGCACAACACAGAACATCAACGCGAATGTCATGTTCGCAAATCCGTCTAAAAGGACTATAGCAATTAGACGCAATTTACCACTCGATTGACATTCACGGTCGGAGATATAATGTAAGTACTGTAAACTAACACGTTTAAATTTCGATCGACAAAACTTCCCGAAGTGGGCCCCACGTACATCTGCTGTACAGTAACAAAATCTGGGCCCAAAAGAAATATTCCAGAAACCACAATTCACTGTGTAGAATCCCCAGAAGAAATTTGACCCTCTGAAGCTCCAAGACGGCCGCGGGTCCACGGCCAAAGCATGGCTTTGGCGGCGGTTCCGCGGTCGTACGGACGTGTCAGAAGATCGGATTTCTACTGTGTTCTTCAAAAAGCCTGCTCGTTTTTCTGTGATGCTCAAAATAATTTTTAGGCATGATTTAAAATCGACAGAAACTTTGAACAGAAAATTGTAGTTTCGCGAAATTCCGTTCGATCGATGTTTTAAACGCGTTAGCACAAGTTAGTAAAGCTTAATGGCGTGGCTCTGATACCATGTAAGTCTACGGTAGCGCCCCGGCCGTCTTTCAGACGCCAAACGCGGAACAAAATCTTTTATAACTGGCGCTATCGCATACTATAACCCGGATCTGCCATTAAAGCTAAACTAACAAACTACAAAGTGGGTAGAAAGGTTATACCGAACGATCCGAGTCCTTCATTCTTTAACCATCATCCTATGCTTCGTTGCGGCTGCTCCGATCTCTTCGATCTCCGATCTCCTCGTCCAGGTGGCACCACGTCAACGGATCTTTAAACGGGCTCCCGCCTCTGACCCGAGGCAACTCGGTCATCAAGTTTGCTAAAAGAGATGACCAAGATTGATGTAGAGAATGAGTAGAACACTTTGTCTCACTTCGTCCAAAGCCATGGACGAACGGTTAATGAAGTTGCCATATAAAAGTGTGATGGAATAAAATGGGCTATGAAATTTCCATACACCAAAACTATATCATTTTTTTCCCAACAACCATGATTTTTCTCACAATCAATCCCTTTGCAATGAGGGGCCGGCCACTATATGAAGGTGGGGGAGGGGGGTGAGTGTAGGAGGAAGGGGGTGACCACAAGGAAAAGATCTTAACAAATATCCTTCATGCAAACAAAACCCCATTAATGCAAAAGGTGACTCATTTAACACCTTGCAAAACAATTAATGCAACCTAATGAGTCACAAACTTAGTCACCATTCTAGAATCTTCTAGAAGCTTCCACCCTCATGACTCACCCTCATGACTCACCCACAAGAAAAAGATAAATCCGCATTAAACCGAATGTTTAATACGGGTGATGGAAAACTGGAAACTGGCAACTTCCAAAAGCGATCCCGAAACGAATTTCAGGATAACCCCGTAACAGTATAAACATACCCGCATTTGTATTACGACCGAATACAAATGCAACTGAGACAAAGATATTATATCTACACGGTATAATACTCGGATCCGGCTTAAACCAAAGCCCACCAGTATTATCTGCCCGAAATATGACACGTGCGTAAACGCACGTGCATTTTCCGAACCCTGCCATAAAACCATACGGCCTCTACAACGTTTCGCCCGAACTTGGGAAACTATCTGTGGGGAACTCTAATGAATCGTCAGTACCCTGGTAGTGGGTTTAACCACAAGTCGTCAGCGGCACTAGCTGTGCGTAACGGCTGCCCATGTACTGACCTCAAGGGAGGCCGATGAGCGAACTCATCCTAAAACCCTAATGAGCCTAACAGTGACAATGTATATACAGTCCGGTCCGTTCGTCTATGAGTATCGCATATCGGGCCTAGGGGGCTAGTAACGTCAGACCCCCAATAGCGGTATAAGTCGTGTCGGAGACAAGCCCTGAACACCCTGAGATACTACTGGAGTACCTACCAGTAAATCTCACCTGCCTTGGCCAAGGACTTGGTGTAATGGCTTTCCTAGACACAACGCGATCTCACCCCTAATACCGGGAGAGACAAATCCCCTGTCGATCCGCTCACTTGCCTCCATGTGGCTCGGGACTGTACCCAAAAAATACCTGTTTGCATGACTCCTTTGAGCCGTGGTAGGGTAGAAATCAAAGCACAATGGGAACTCACACGAGACAAATGACGATCTCAGGTCGATGAACTAACCTGTGTTAGTTATATGTATGCCCTAGAGGCCATTACTATACATAGGATGTATATTGTAGTGGATGCTTGGACATATATAGGGAGGACTTTCTTGCTCGACATGATAATATGCTATCTGGTTGCTCTTTACCTTAACGTGTACACTGATTGTCTCTCTGTTACATGTTGGTAAAGCCCTTAGGATGTGTACTTGACTACCTAGACTATGATGCGGATCATACTAGTGGGGACATGGTAATCCATAAGTACATCCTTCAAACTCTCTAGTCGTGGGTGTATCGAGACGGGGCATCGATATACCAGAGTAGACTAGCGTGTACCTTCTCGACCCATACAGATGGGCGATGGATGATCCCATATCCATTGGTGTTTGACATCAGAGATGATATATGGGTGCTCAGTGGAGACTGGGTACACTAGACGGACTCGCCGAGAACTCCCAGATGGTATTATACCTTACGTCAGATGGCAGTTTTCTGGTGACACTGGTACAGGTTAGTCTGTAGACCCGAGATCGTCATAGAGTCTTGTGTGATTCCCACTGTGCTTTGATTTCCACCTTCCCACATCCAAGAGGGCGTGAAAAACGGTGGTTTTTGGGTACAGTCCCGAATCACATGGAGGCAATGAGCGATAGGAGGGGATTTGTCTTTCCCGGTATAGGGAGTTGATGTTGCACTGTGTTCGATTGGCTATAACCGGAAATCCCTGGCCAGGGTTGCTGAGATTTACTGGTAAGTGTTACCAGTAGTTTCTCGAACTGTTATAGACCTCATATCGACACGACTTATCGAGCTATTGGGGTCTGACGTTTACCACCCCTAGGCGAGATATGCGACATATCAGACGATCAGACCGGACTGTACGGTCAGTGTTACTGGTTGGATTCACAGGAGTATGAGCGGGCTTGCTCGTCGATCTTCTGATCGCTCAATACCCGGGTGGCCGTTACGTTTAGCAGACCGCTTGCGGCTTGTGGGTGTTTGATATGATCATCACCTGCTGCCGGCGTATTGACGAGTCTTTAGAGTCCTACACAGAGGTTTCCTGGCTCAAGCGAAACAAAATAGGAGCGCATATGAGATATGTGCGGGACCGAGAATAATACCAGTATGTGATACTGGATTCTATTCTTGCGATTTGTATCATCGGCAGGTTATATGTGATATAGCCGTGTTACCGAATTAAGTGTTGATTCGATACATTGATACACTTGATATTAGTCGGTTATATGCGATATGACCGGATCATTAAATCAAGTGTTGATTTAATGATTTGATGTATAATTATATATTTGATATATTACTTTACATTAACTAGTATTTGTTCACTTTAAATGGATTTTCTCACTTGATGTGTACAAGTAGTATATGTGATATATTTTTGTGCACTAGATTGTATCATGTTTGATGATACATACAAACTTGGGTGTGTATGATTAAACCATGGTTATGTTAATGGTTAGGGTTTTGATTTAATTAATTATTTATTTATTTATTCTTTTTGGAAAAGATGAAATGGTAGCTTTATTTTTCTTTCTTTGCTTGAAGCTTCTTGAAGCTTCAAAGCATCTTTGAAAGTCCACCACTTTGTCTTCATCCTAAACCTAACCATTCACCTAACCTTAGTTTACTCTCTACACTTAACCAAGGTTGCATTATGATAACTTCACTTGATTTATCATTTGAATTATCATTCTTATGATATTCTTTATCTTCTTCTTCTTCTTCTTCTTCTTGAAGAAAGCTTGCTACCATTAATGGCAACATGAGAAAAAGAGTGAGAAATCCAATTCTAAAGTGAACCCACTTCCTATTTCTTCATCCTCTACCACTTGCCAAGTAGTATAGGGTGTTTTCTTCACAAGTTTCATGACTTGGTGAAGTTGGAGCTTGATCTTGAGTTGCCTCGACGTAGATCATCTTCGGCATCGAAGTCGAAGACCTAGCCCGATCATTTCTTCGACGAAACCATCGCTAGAGTCGGGATCCATTGATCGCAGCGAGGGGACATCTTTACGGAGCTAAGGAAGTGGAGGACCGGATCTACAAAGGTTGTAGTCACTTCCCTTTTAGCAGTAAAGTTGTGTACTACTTGTAGTTTCGCCTAAATTCTAGTTAACGATCCGTATTAGGATTTGTAGGCACAAGAAAAAATTTGAATTTGGCATGGTTGATACCTTGTGAGACCTCATTAGCGTGCCTAGGAACCCTACAACCTGTACACATGTCACCAGGGAACTGCTATCTGACGATAGGTATAATACCAACTAGCAGGTTCCCGGCGAGTCTTGTCCGGTGTACTCATAATCCAATGAGCACCTGTATACATCTTTGGTGATCCAACTGACACCAGTGGCTTGTGAGACCAGCCACCGCCCCTCGTCGAGGTCTCGACTGTATACACTAGTCTACTCTGGAGTATCGATGCCCTGTCTCGAAACTCCCACGACTAGGGACCAGAATTAAGGATATGCTTATAGACTACCCAACTCTCACGTATATGATCGCCCTCATACTGTTGGTAGTCAAGTAAGATCCTAAGGGCTCTATCAACGTGTAATCGTGATCAGTCACCTGAACCTACACACGACTGATAAAGGCCAACCGGATAGCATACTATCATTTCGAGTAAGTCTGTGCTGCCGGTATAGGTCCTCCTCAATCATTGCAATCACGTACCTGCAATCCAATAATTGACTTTGAGGGCACTATATCCAACAGTTATGTGTTGCTGTGATATGTTATATTAGATCTTCGTGTTTTGAATAGCCGGGTTTTTATGTGAGATGAGAGTTTTCTTTTTCATTCATGTAAAATTCATTTGTATGTAATATTCTTTTATTGGGGCACTTCCGGGTTGAAGTTGATGTCACCATTGTATATTATTTATTTTTCCGCATTAGGATAGACCCAAGTCGGGGAGCATAAGTAACCGGGTTCTAGGGTCCAGTGGGAGGCCATCTCAAGGAGTCGAGACTGGGTCTCCTAACCCTAGAATTGGCAGGGTTGCTTGCCGCTCTCGTAGGGGTCTAGGGATGTAGGTTTGGCTATTCATCGCTACAGTGGAATCTGTGTTTTATAGAGGCTCAAAATAAAACATGAACATCCTAGAATATCCAATATTTCATATGTTATCTTCCGCTGCTGTTATACTGTGATGTGATCATTTTATCTGCGTGAGACGAATGCTTATACTATATGTATATGATATATAAATATTACTGCTTTCGTTTCTTCTGTGATGCTTAGGAAGCATTTAAACGATCTGATTTCATTAATGAGATTAATGAAAAGAAAAAGAAACCTAAAAGATGTTGTAGAATCAAATTTTCAAAAAGGGTAGCTCTAGTTTTTACTTTGCACAGCGGTATTCCTTGTAGAATATACAGCACCTTATTCGATAAGGAAAGAGCTGAGATCCCTTCACCGGGAGTGACCTCTTTAGCAAAACTAGCAGATGCTACAACTCACTCGGTTTTGTTTTTTGACTGCTTCTATAGTTCTTGTTTTGCATAGCGGTATTTCTTGTAGAATATCTAGCACCTTATTCGATAAGGAAAGAGCCGAGATCTCTTCACCGGGAGTGACCTCTTTAGCGAAACTAGTAAAAACCTCAAAAACACTCTTTTTCAAAATCACTTGTTTCTACAACGATATCAAGTTCTTTACGCAAAAGTTTTCTGAAAAACCTGTCGTAGCCCTCCGACATTTCAGATAAGTATTATTTAGTATTCGTGCTACGGTAGTTTGGCTTTCGTCAAGGCGTAGTGTGCGGTAGCTATTTACTGCTTATCTGCAGCATATGATGCGATTGGATTAGGGTATTCGTGCGACGTTGTTTGGCTTTCGTCAAGGGTCGTGCGGGTGGGTTTAATTCAATCAAGAAATGTATGGGTTGAACTTGACTAGCGGACTATGGGTTGTTTGGCATTCGTCAAGGTCATAGCATGATAGGGGTAAAAGCATTATCGGGAATTTCAAGTGTTAAAATTTGCAATGAGATTGCATACCTTCTATGAGATAGTTGGATCCTGATACCCACTGCGAGTAAGAGTTACTCCTGTTGGAGATAGTGCCCTCAGAGTCAATTATTAGGTCACAGGTACGTGATTGTAATGATTGAGGGAGGACCTATCCCGGTAGGACAGTCTTACTCGAGATGATAGTATGCTATCTGGTTTACCTTTATCATCGTGTACTGTTTTAGGTGACCTGACATGTCGCTATTACACGTTGATAGAGCCCCTAGGATTCTTGCTTGACCACCAGCAGTATGAGGGCGATCATATAAGTGGGAGCTGGGGGTCTATAAGCTTATCCTTAAAAGGTCCCTAGTCGTGGGAGTTTCGAGACTGGGCATCGATACTCCATTAGTAGACTAGTGTATACAGTCGAGACCCCGACGAGGGGCGGTGGCCGGTCTCACAAGCCACTGGTGTCAGTTGGATCACCTAAGATGTATACAGGTGCTCATTGGGTTATGAGTACACCGGACAGGACTCGCCGGGAACATGCTAGTTGGTCATATACCAGACGTCAGATGGCAGTTCCCTGGTGACATGTGTGCAGGTTAGTTCATCGACCTGGGGATCGTCATTTGTCTCGTGTGAGTTCCCACTGTACTTTGATTACTACCCTACCACGGCTCAAAGGAGTCGTGCAAACAGGTTTTAGTTGGGTACAGTCCCGAGCCACATGGAGGCAGTGAGCGTATCTTCAGGGGTTCGTCTCTCCCGGTATTGGGGGTGAGGTCGTGCTGTGTCTAGGAGAGCCATTACACAAAGTCCTTGGCCAAGGCAAGGAGATTTACTGGTAGGTATTCCAGTAGTATCTCAGGGTGTTCTGGGCTACACTCCGACACGACTTGTACCGCTTTTGGGGGTCTGACTTTTTCCAACCCCCTAGGCCCGCCATGCGATACTCATAGACGAACGGACCGGACTGCACGGATATTGTCACTGACAGGCTCAGTTGGGTGTCGGGGTGAGCTTCCTCATCGACGTCCCTTTTGGTCAATAGCTGGTGGCCCGTCACGTATTGGCATATACCTCTGACGTGCTAGTGGTTAAATCCACAGCCATAGTATTGACGAGTCTTTAGAGTCCACCACAATTACAGTTACTCAGCTTTCGGGCGAAAGGTTGTAGAGGCCGTATGGAGATATGGCAAGGTCCGATCAGATACGTGCGGTATTGCACGGATCAGGATCGGACAGTCTGTACTATAGGCCGTATGGTTATATGGCAGGGTTCGATCAGATACGTGCGGTATTGCACGGATCAGGATCGAACAGATATTACTAGCCGGTTTTGGTATAAGCCGGATTCTAGTATAGTACAGTGGAGATTTTGTCTCATTGCATTTGTATTTCGGTCGAAATACAGATGCGGGTGTGTATGCACAGTATTGGGGTTTTCCTGTAATTTATTACGGGACCAGTTTTCTGGAGTTGCCAGTTTGCTTTCCGTTTCGGCCGATTTCCATTGTTCCGTTCATTGGCCGAAGATTGGTGGAGGAGGGCTTATTTGCATTGTTGCAAATAGGCATTTGTGGAAGGGGGTCTTTGCATTTTGTTGTATCATGATAGCACCCTCCTTTGACTTGCTTGACTTCATACTTCATGATGGCTTGACTTTGTTAGCATCATGGTTGTTGATGATGGTTGTGGTTGTGTGTGGTTTTTGCTTGTGATCATATTCTTTCATGATGCCCTCTTGCATCATTGCTTCCACCCACCCCTTGACCTTGCTCTCTCTCTCTCTCTCCAATCACACATGAAGGGGGGGGGGGGGCGGCCATTCCGATGGAGGGAATGGGATTCATTTCATTTGATGTGTGGAGAAAAATATGATACATTCCTTCTTGAGTATGCTCCATTTTTCTCACCTCTCTCCAAGCTCTCTTTTCCTTCACCAACGGCAATTCCACAAACCCCAAAAAAATGAGACTTGCTCACTACATATTCTACAACGAACCTTGGGCACGTCGAGTAGCCGGCTTCGTGCCCGAGTTGCCTCGGCATTGAGGTGGGAGCCCGTAAACGATGTAGGCAACGTGGTGCACTTCCGGCGACGAGGATGAGACGGACGGAGATCCCGCGAGGAGATCGGATTGGAGATGAAGACCGGAGGACTTGGATCGTCGGTATATCTCTTTCCCATCTTCTAGTTAGCTTAGACTTGTTAATGGTTACGATCCGGAGTTTAGTGCGCGGTGGTGCCGGTTTGCAAAGTCCGCAAAATTAAAGTTTATCACCGCTTCCGCATTCCGGCGTCGGATTGACGGCCGGGGCGCCGCCGTGCACTTACAGTGGTATCAGAGCCTCGCCATTAACTTAGTCTAACTTTGTGTAATGTGTTTGCATTTCCGATCGATCAAAAAGTTCCAAAACTGCATTTTAGTTCGCATCAGTTTCTGTTGAAAATTTTTGGTCTCGAAAATTTTTTCAGGTTGTAAAATATTGATGTACTGGATAATCTAAGAGTTCTGTAAAAATTTGATGAAGTAACTCCACAGTTGTAGCGCGGAACCGCCGCGAAAACCACCTTTGTGCGGCCCTTCCGCCGCGCACTATTCACATCACTTCACCATTTTTTTACAGAGGCCTTCTGGGCTTAAAATATGGGCTTTGGAATATTAAAGTTGGGCCAATTGTTTCTGTGAATGCTACAGTTTTCTTTGGGGCCCACTTGTTAATTGTTTGATCAATCGGAAATTTTTTAAACACATTTTTCACAGTATTTACATTATATCTGCGACCGTGAATGTCACTCGATCGGTAAATCCGGTCTAACTGCTATAGCCCGGTTAGACGGATTTGCGAACGTGACTTTCACGTTGATGTTCTATGTATTTGCTGTGATGTTGCGGATCGGTCGTGGGGGATAGCCTGGATGCAATGCTAGTACAGTTTTGTTGTATTATGTACATTTGATATTGCGGGGCGAGCGTCCGACATGTGGACTGCCGTCACTGCCTGACTGTATTATTATTTTGGGGCACGACCTGGTTGCGGTCGATGTACCCGGTGTATGTATATTTTACTTTCTGTACTAGGATTGCCCCGCGGAGGGGTGCACGGATAGCCGGATTCTGGAGGGCAACAAGCCCGCATCTCATGGCATTGGGACGGAGGGGGCTTCACTCCAGGATTGACGGGCTATTCGCCGCACTCGTAGGGGGTACAGGTTGACCCAGGAAGGGTGCCCAAGTTACCGGATTCCGTGAAGTGCTGGGTGGTCCATTCACGTTGCTGAAGGGGGCTGCCTCGCTTCAGGTTTTGGCGGGTAACTTGCCGCGCCCGTAGGGGTCTAGGATTTCATTGCACAGGCTATCCACACGACCAGGGGAACGTCGGGTTTCAGCAGTGGCTCTGTGAAACCCGGGGATCCCAGATATCTGTATTGTTTCTGTGATGCTGTTCATTCTCTGTGATGTTGCTTTTTATTCACGCCTTGAGCGAATATAATATATTGGTATATATATTAGTAGATGTTGTATATGTTTTGCATCCGCGCTAGTCCAGTCCCCGCTCTGTCGTTAGTAAGCTAACCTAACGGGTAATGACGGGACCCAGTGGCGAATGCGGATGGCATATACGTACATCAGTATATTTTCGTTCTTTTTGGTGTGATCAATTGATGGGACTGCATTGATTCGGATCAATGCAAGTTAAAAACAAACCTAATCAGATGTTGTTGGAACACTTTTCAAAAAGCTGTTATTGCAAGGACGTTCACTTTTGTTTTGCATCGTGGTATTCATTTGGAATATCCTGCTCCTCAGTCGATGAGGCAAGGGCCGAGATCCCTTCACCGGGAGTGACCCCTTGGACAAAAGTTTGCGTCAGGGCAATGACTTCACTATAGCCGATTACTTTTGCTTTGCACCGTGGTATTCAGTTGAAATATGCTGCACCCCATTCTACGGGGAAAGAGCCGAGATCCCTTCACCGGGAGTGACCTCTTTAGCAACGGTTTTCGTCACTATATTTTCAAAAAGCTATCCGTTCCTTCGACGATATCAAGTTCATTACGTTAAAGGTTTTCGCCAGAAACCATTCGTAGCCCTCCGTCGTTTCATATGGGTAGTCAATAGTATTCAAGCTGTGTTTGTTGGCCTTAGTCAAGGCACAGTGTTTGGTAGCTATTGGGTATTCATATGCTGCATAGATAGATGCGTTGGTTTGGGACAGTCGTATAGCCTTGTTGGCCCTAGTCAAGGGCTTGTACGGGTGGATTCAAATTAACCTGGATAATGACGGGTAGAACTTGACATGTGACTTATGATTTGTTAGCCTTAGTCAAGGTCATAAGAGCATGGGGTAAAAATCACATCGGGAGTTTCAAAAGAACTGAAACTTGCCAGATATGCGCATACCATCTGGAGTGTGATGACGTGAGCGGATTCCGTCACGTTATCATGCGATGATAGTTGGATCCCGATTCCCACTGATGAGTTGGTTTACTCCTCGGGTGACCCCGACTAATTCTTCTTTAAGGTTTGGAGGAGAATTTGAGGTACAGTGGGAGGTTTCCAGATTAGATAAATTGGTAACCATTCTGATCTAGGTTAGAGTGCACGCTGAGTGTTTCTTTTCTCTCTCTCTGGCAGCGACCATTTGACCCGACCCTAAGACTTTGACTCAGTGACCAAGTTGACCGAACCTTCTTAAACACCGGCTTTTGGATTGTCAGAGTTGCAAACCTCATTGCCACTCCTACTTTTACCCTTTTCTCCAGGACACCCCGTTTTACTACGAACGTCCACTTCCATTGGACAAAACCATCGTATGGTTAGATACGAACTCGAAAGAATTTATTCGAGGATGGTTTCCGGTTCTGGAGAAAACGGATAGGATTATTCAGTTGTCTTTTCCTTTTACCCTCTCTCAGGTTACGAGTACTCCTTGGTTTAGGGGTAGTACACCTATTACGCAAATTGGATTGTCTTCTTCCAAACCTTAGGCTGGTGCCGACCGGTGGGGAATGAAGAAAACCAATTAGCATAACGATGGTGTGCAGAAGGTATTAAGTTCAGACAGAGCAAGGGATTAGTAAGAGGGCAAAGTAAATTGCAACAGATATTCACGACCAAACCAAATATTTCGTTACCACTCCCACATCACCTTTGTATTTCTCCAGGACACTCCGTATCACTACGAAGATCCACAGTTTATTTGGATACTCCATCGTATGGTTATATACGAACTCGAAAGGAACTTGTTCCAGTTCGGGGATGGATTCTGGTTCAGGAGAAATGGGAATTAAGTTCATTCGGTTGTCTTTTATCCTCACCTTCTCTCGCATTGCGAGTATTCCTAGGATTGGGAAAGTACACCCATTATGCTTATTGGATAGTCTTCTTCCAAACCATAGGCTGGTGCCGAACGGTAGGGAAGGAAGAAAACCATTTGGCCTAAAGGGGTGTGCAGAAGGTAATGACTAAAGACATATGAAGGGATTTGGAGAGGTGGCAAAGAACTATACGGTTACAGTCGTGAATCTGGAAGAGGCATTACTAGGAATACCAGAATACCCCATCGGAACATTTCGATGTTTCAGTTTCACTGTGTAATGTTAAAGGAAAACTGATTTCCCGATTAGATACTTACTCCAGGGTATGTATTTACCAGGTACGATTCTCACATCTGTATAGTTTTACAGATGATGAGTGGGAGTAAGTTATTGGGAATTGGGTGATCATCCTCATTATATCGGGATTCGTTGTAATCGGTGATATTTGAGGAAATCACCTGGGTTGTTTGCCGGTCGGCAAATATTTGGTTTTGAATATCCGCTGTTATGCACCAATTTCAAATTGATATATCTGTACGTCTATTTTCATAGAGTGAGATATACCTTTATGAAATTATGTCTACGACATTTACCTATATCAGTGGATGGTTAGGTAAGGAGCATTAAACAGCGGTGTAATTCTTCTTAACCATAAGTACAGTTTTCAACCTACGACACACAGTGAATGAGTAATCAGACTCAAGGGACTTTTACAGAGTATTGTATGTTGTCCAGGGTCCATCAGGACAGAGGGGTTGGTCCTCGTACTACATTCAGTTTACTTATGACTTCTCTAGTTTTTAGACAGGTGTTTCGTGGAAACACAGGGTCCGAATTTGGAGAAGTTATATGTATTTGAATAGAGTAGAGAACCAGGTATAGCAAGTATCGGGATTCTTCAAAGAGATCGAAGATGTAGATACTTGTGTATGGTGTTCAGTTGATAGTAATGATTAAGAGAAATTGCTTCTCTTTCAGGTTACTCATAATTGGAAGCATTCCTAAGTTGAGTAACGCTGATCGGCCTTCTTCCATTTAGTTGACATGCACTGGAGACAGCTGCATGATTTGAATCTAGTTCAATTAAATCAGTGCCTCTGGTTCTATATTGGATATAGAACAGTTCATATCTTAACGATGTTAAGGTACGGGGAGTTGTCCGGTTTATGATTAAAACCAGACACTGGACAACTCAAGGCACGTTTCTGTAATGGCTGTTTGTGGGTTGACCCAGGCTATGACGAGGGTTGACTTTCTACCATCTGGATGAACAATAGCGATATTGTTCTAGACTCGCCACAGTTTTATTAAAAATGGATTTTTTCAGAAAACAGTAGTGGGAGTATGGTAGAACTGGAAGTGATTCCAGAACCACAAACGATTACTGAAGATTTGATAAGGAACCTAAAGATTCAATCTGGATTGACATTCCATTGGCCACTCCGCAGATAAGGTGGGTAACTTCAGGCACCCGAGAGGCACTACGGTAGCCTCAAGGATGGTGACAGGGAAGTTCTTGTTTACCCACAATTGCCATTGCTGTTGTTCCAGGTTACGAGACCCGGCGGGAGGATGAGTATAGCGTCGTTCTAAACTAGTTTTAGAAGTGCACGTCTATATGACTCTGGCAGAGGGTTGTCGTAGTCAGTGGGAGCAGCGGAAGCATTGGTGGACATCAGGCTTATATCTATTTATAGACTAAAGCAGATGTAGCGGAGATAGATCATCTATTTCTGACGTGACAGTCATGGGTTTGACTTCATCAGAATAGGGGATGGATCTGTTGAGAAGGTAGTAGGGTGTGATATCCTGGTATCTGGATGACATACACAGAATAGGAAAAGAAACTCCTATACTACAATCGGTTGTACTTTGGTCGTCACACAGTTGTTTCTCCACATAGGAATTGGGTATTATATCAGACATACTGGTTACTAGATCTATGGTTTTAGATCTAGATTTGGGTGGTTTCCCAATCAGGGTACTTGACAGCATTCTAAGAGTATTTAGGGTGGACGACTCCTGGCACGGTAGTGTACCTGCAGGTAATGGAGTCACCCTCTCCAAAGGTGTCTTACAGACTAAAGGGGAGAGGGACGGGCATGTGGCAGATCACTTGCTCAGGCAATTGAGTCAATCGTGAGATGTCAAGTACCACACCAGATGTTGTTCTTGCACTAGATGCAATAAGTTGACATTAATCCAATCCTGGAGAAACAGTCGGAAGCAGTTTTAGAACATAAGTGGATGTTCTAGGGATATGATAACGACAGCCTCATTCAGGAGACAGTTATCATTCCAGGCTTCCAAGGTGACATGGACGACAAGGAGGTTGTCAGAGTTATAGTTTTTCCTTCTGATGAGGGGCAGTATTTTGGACAGGTGGTCCAAGGCAATACTGAGGGTGGCATGGCGCAGGATACTGATTAAGTTCAGTTGACGATACAGTCTAAGAAGTTTGGATTTGGAGTTCATTTATGTGCTATGTCCCATCAGACATCCAGACACATTCTAAGACAGGTATTGCTCTTTTCGGGAGATGGGTTTCTCCGCGAACTTGAGATATAGAGAGACATAGAAAGAAACATCTAAGCGGATCCACTCACTGAGGCTATTCCTCGAACGCAATAGTTCCGCAAACGAGCTTTGTGAGACTGACTAGTAGAGGAGTTGGATGTTCGGTATCACACGGGCTGTGAGTATGCGACATCGCAATAATTAGCCTTGAGTGCAAGTGGGAGATTGTTGGAGATAGTGCCCTCAGAGTCAATTATTAGGTCACAGGTACGTGATTGTAATGATTGAGGGAGGACCTATCCCGGTAGGACAGTCTTACTCGAGATGATAGTATGCTATCTGGTTTACCTTTATCATCGTGTACTGTTTTAGGTGACCTGACATGTCGCTATTACACGTTGATAGAGCCCCTAGGATTCTTGCTTGACCACCAGCAGTATGAGGGCGATCATATAAGTGGGAGCTGGGGATCTATAAGCTTATCCTTAAAAGGTCCCTAGTCGTGGGAGTTTCGAGACTGGGCATCGATACTCCATTAGTAGACTAGTGTATACAGTCGAGACCCCGACGAGGGGCGGTGGCCGGTCTCACAAGCCACTGGTGTCAGTTGGATCACCTAAGATGTATACAGGTGCTCATTGGGTTATGAGTACACCGGACAGGACTCGCCGGGAACATGCTAGTTGGTCATATACCAGACGTCAGATGGCAGTTCCCTGGTGACATGTGTGCAGGTTAGTTCATCGACCTGGGGATCGTCATTTGTCTCGTGTGAGTTCCCACTGTACTTTGATTACTACCCTACCACGGCTCAAAGGAGTCGTGCAAACAGGTTTTAGTTGGGTACAGTCCCGAGCCACATGGAGGCAGTGAGCGTATCTTCAGGGGTTCGTCTCTCCCGGTATTGGGGGTGAGGTCGTGCTGTGTCTAGGAGAGCCATTACACAAAGTCCTTGGCCAAGGCAAGGAGATTTACTGGTAGGTATTCCAGTAGTATCTCAGGGTGTTCTGGGCTACACTCCGACACGACTTGTACCGCTTTTGGGGGTCTGACTTTTTCCAACCCCCTAGGCCCGCCATGCGATACTCATAGACGAACGGACCGGACTGCACGGATATTGTCACTGACAGGCTCAGTTGGGTGTCGGGGTGAGCTTCCTCATCGACGTCCCTTTTGGTCAATAGCTGGTGGCCCGTCACGTATTGGCATATACCTCTGACGTGCTAGTGGTTAAATCCACAGCCATAGTATTGACGAGTCTTTAGAGTCCAACACAATTACAGTTACTCAGCTTTCGGGCGAAAGGTTGTAGAGGCCGTATGGAGATATGGCAAGGTCCGATCAGATACGTGCGGTATTGCACGGATCAGGATCGGACAGTCTGTACTATAGGCCGTATGGTTATATGGCAGGGTTCGATCAGATACGTGCGGTATTGCACGGATCAGGATCGAACAGATATTACTAGCCGGTTTTGGTATAAGCCGGATTCTAGTATAGTACAGTGGAGATTTTGTCTCATTGCATTTGTATTTCGGTCGAAATACAGATGCGGGTGTGTATGCACAGTATTGGGGTTTTCCTGTAATTTATTACGGGACCAGTTTTCTGGAGTTGCCAGTTTGCTTTCCGTTTCGGCCGATTTCCATTGTTCCGTTCATTGGCCGAAGATTGGTGGAGGAGGGCTTATTTGCATTGTTGCAAATAGGCATTTGTGGAAGGGGGTCTTTGCATTTTGTTGTATCATGATAGCACCCTCCTTTGACTTGCTTGACTTCATACTTCATGATGGCTTGACTTTGTTAGCATCATGGTTGTTGATGATGGTTGTGGTTGTGTGTGGTTTTTGCTTGTGATCATATTCTTTCATGATGCCCTCTTGCATCATTGCTTCCACCCACCCCTTGACCTTGCTCTCTCTCTCTCTCTCCAATCACACATGAAGGGGGGGGCCGGCCATTCCGATGGAGGGAATGGGATTCATTTCATTTGATGTGTGGAGAAAAATATGATACATTCCTTCTTGAGTATGCTCCATTTTTCTCACCTCTCTCCAAGCTCTCTTTTCCTTCACCAACGGCAATTCCACAAACCCCAAAAAAATGAGACTTGCTCACTACATATTCTACAACGAACCTTGGGCACGTCGAGTAGCCGGCTTCGTGCCCGAGTTGCCTCGGCATTGAGGTGGGAGCCCGTAAACGATGTAGGCAACGTGGTGCACTTCCGGCGACGAGGATGAGACGGACGGAGATCCCGCGAGGAGATCGGATTGGAGATGAAGACCGGAGGACTTGGATCGTCGGTATATCTCTTTCCCATCTTCTAGTTAGCTTAGACTTGTTAATGGTTACGATCCGGAGTTTAGTGCGCGGTGGTGCCGGTTTGCAAAGTCCGCAAAATTAAAGTTTATCACCGCTTCCGCATTCCGGCGTCGGATTGACGGCCGGGGCGCCGCCGTGCACTTACAACTCCTGGGAGAGTTTTACACATGACAATTAGCCGATCAAGTAGGTGTCTAGAAAGGTGTTAACGGGGTTATGCCTATGGGAAAATAAGGTTTATTCTAATTAGGTCTGTGCGAAAGCACGAGGAACCTCCCTCAAAGTACCAACACTGACCTGGCTGAAAGATTGGCGAACTTGTAAGGTGTAATTAATCCCGGCTAGTCTTACCTTTTAGGGTTATAAGGAAGATTTGATAAAACCAGTGGGAGCCATCCTGATTAGATAAGATAATAACCAATCTAATCTTGCAAGAGCATACGCTAAAGTGTTTTCTTCTCTCTCTCTCTCCAGGTAGCGACCATGTCAGGCCTTAATCAAGATAATAATATGGATGTATTGACCGAACCCGCTTATTATACTGAGCAGGAGAACGTTGGTTCCGTTCTGTCTTATAACTGTTATAAGACTGAACATGAAATAGGAGCATATCCAGAATCCCATGCCACCCATTTAAAGAACGGGCATACTGATGCATCTTCTTCGGGAGTGTTAGTTACTGAGAACTATTTCTCATTTTACTCTGCGTCCTGGGCATTAGATACCAGATCAGGATCCCACATATGCAATATATTGCATGGGCTAAGAAAAGGTAGAGAACTGGGAATGGGTGATCATTCTGTAAGAGTAGGGAATGGTGCAAATGTTGCAGCCAAAGCAATTGGCGAATATCACTTTGTATTACCAAGTGGTAATACATTAATTTTGAATGAATGCTATTACATACCGAACATGATATGCAACATTATATCAGTTTCTTTATTATGTAAAGAAGGATATAGTTTTGTAGTATAGGATAATGCTATGAACATCATCCTGAATCAAAAGTTGATTGGATCAGGCTCGTTAAATAATGGCATATACGTTCTAAATCAAACTACAGTTCTTAATGTACAAAACACTCACAAGAGGAAGAGTTCAGAAATGAACGAATCCTTCTTATGGCATTGTAGACTAGGTCATATCAATGCAACACGACTAGCTAAGTTGCATAATGATGGATATTTGAATACGTTCGAATTATCATCTTATGAAACTTGCCATTCATGTCTCATAGGCAAGATGACCAAAACTCCGTTTAGTGGACACGGAGAAAGAGTTATGAAACTCTTAGGGCTGATACATAGTGATGTATGCGGTCCCATGTCTACACATGCCAGGAATGGTTCCTCATACTTCATTACATTCACTGACGATCTCTCAAGATACGGACATGTGTTCCTGTTGAAACACAAGTCAGAAGCTTTTGAGAAATTCAGAGAATATAAGCACGAAGTCGAGAACCAAACGGGTAAAAGTATTAAGATCCTTCGATCTGATCGAGAAGGAGAATACTTGAGCAATGAGTTCTTGGACTATCTAAAAGAGAATGGGATTCTCTCTCAGCTTTCTCCTCCATATACACCACAGCACAGCGGTGTATCAGAACGGAGAAATCACACCATATTAGATATGGTGCGCTCTATGATGAGCACTACTGAGTTGCCTATTTCCTTTTGGGGGTATGCGCTTGAGACAGCCATACACCTATTGAATATGGTTCCTACCAAATCAGTGCCTACCACTCCATATGAGATATGGAAGGAATTAGTTATATGTATGCCCTAAAGGCCATTACTATACATGAGATGTATATTGTAGTGGATGCTTGGACAAATATAAAGAGGACTTTCTTGCTCGACATGATAGTATGCTATCTGGTTACTCTTTACCTTAACGTGTACACTGATTATCTCTCTGTTACATGTTGGTAAAGCCCTTAGGATGTGTACTTGACTACCAGGACTATGATGCAGATCATACTAGTGGGGCTATGGTAGTCCATAAGTATATCCTTTAATGCCCATAGTCGTGGGTGTATCGAGACGGGGCATCGATATACCAGAGTAGACTAGCGTATAGCTTCTCGACCCATATAGATGGGTGATGGATGATCCCATATCCATTGGTGTTTGACCTCAGAGATGGCATACGGGTGCTCAGTGGAGACTGGGTACACTGGATGGACTCACCAAGAACTCCCAGATGGTATTATACCTCACGTCAGATGGCAGTTCTCTGGTGGCACTGGTACATGTTAGTTTGTAGACCCGAGATCGTCATAGAGTCTTGTGTGATTCCCACTATGCTTTGATTTCCACCTTACTACGTCCAAGAGGGCGTGCAAAACGGTGGTTTTTGGGTATAGCCCTGAGTCACATGGAGGCAATGAGCGATAGGAGGGGTTTCGTCTCTCCTGGTATTGGGGGTTGATGTTGTGCTGTGCTCGATTGGCCATAACAGGGAAGTCCCTGGCCAGGGCTGGTTTAGAGATTTACTGGTAAGTATTACCAGTAGTTTCTTGACCCGTTATGAGCCTCATATCGGCATGACTTATCGGTTATTGGGGTCTGACGTTTACCACCCCTAGACTTGATATGCGACATATCAGACGCGGAGACCGGACTGTACGGTAGTGTCACTGTCAGGCTTTTGCAGGAGTTGGAGCGGGCTTACTTGCTGATCTTCTGATTGCTTAATACCCGGGTAGCCATTACGTCCAGCTAGTAACGCTGACGGCTTATGGCTGCTTGATGTGATCATCACCCACTACCGGCGTATTGAAGATTCTATAGAGTCCTACATAGAGGTTTTACTGGCTCAGGAAAAATGAAATAGGAGCACATATGTGATATGTGCGGGACCGAGAATAATGCATGTATGTGATACCGTATTTTATTCTCGCGACTTTTATTTGTATCGGTCGGTTATATGTGATATAGCCGGGTCATCGAATCAAGGGTTGATTCGATAAGACGATACATTGGATGTTAGTTGGTTATATGTGATATAGCCGGATTATTAAGTTAAGTGTTGATTTGATAATTTAGTGTATAATTGTAATGTGATATATATTAAATTGTGTTTTTGTTTTTGTATCATGGTTGTTGATACAACATACATGGGTGTATGAGACATACACCATACTAATTAAAGTAGTGGGGTTTTAATATTCAAAGTAAATACAAAATTAGTGGATAATTGTTTAAAGCATGAAGCTTGTAGAAGCTTGTGAGTGCTTTGACAAAGTCCACCCATTTTGTTTTACTTAGGATATTTATTAACCTAACCACTATAATTAGCCATGGTTATGTCTCTACATGAGTTACTATATGACTTTGGATCAATTTCATTCTCATCTTTTTCTTCATCTTCTTCTTTCAAAAGAAAAGCTTGCTAGGGTTTGATCCAAGTGAGGAAATAATGTGAGAAAAGAAATTCTAAAGTGAACCCACTTCCTATTTATCCATTCTATACTAGATTAGCACTTTAGTATAGGGTGTTTGCTTCACTTTGGTGAAGTGGTAGCTTGAGTTAGTTATTCCCTCGACCTAGATCATCTTCGGCCTCGAAAACTTCAAGCAAAACCGTTGCCCTCTTCTCATGGAGCCGTCCGAGAGTCCGGGAGCGTGATGATCGCAGCGAAGGGAGTACTACAAGGAGCTTATGAAGTGAAGGACCGATCTACAAAGGTTGTGTTTCGATTTCACTTATAAGTAAATGGTTTACTATATGTTTCCGTATTGTATTCTAGCTAACAATTCTAGTTTAGAGTTCCCTTTAATGGCAAAAATTTAAAAATGGCATGGACGATGCCTCCCGAAACCTTGCTGCCGTCGATGGGAACCTTATAGTGGTATTAGAACCTAGCTAGGAAATTTTACAGATAATGTTATATTACGAACACGAAACAATCTCCGAACTTGAAACCCTAAAATCCATGTTTCTGTCTATTTTAAAACGTGCCCTAAAATTTTTTTAAACATGTGCAGAGTCATATATATGTGATAACATGAACACTGGTGAAATTTGGTGTGATTCGGACACTTTTGGGCCGGCGACCCCCCCCCCCACCGGCCATTTCTGAGCCCCTCCCAGATTTTTACAGTGTTCTGCTACATGGGTTTTGGTGCTTCAGGTGTTGTTTATTTTTTCTAAATTGTCATGTGATGTTAATTTACTATAATAATAAATCGGGGTGTTTTGTAGTCATAATTTTAACTGTTTTCGGGTAACTTTAAACGATATTAAAAAGTTCAATCGGATGTCAAATACCCACTTTAACCCTTGCCAGAAAAATTTCCAAGTGTTGGATTTTTCCCGTAGTTAAAAAGTTTTCAAAGATCATGCAAGTTATGCGATAGACCCTCTAGAAGAACAAAACCTTAACTCGATTATGTGACCGTCAAAACCGCCACTGAACCCTCAGGTTTGTGGTGGTTCAGCGGTGCTACATGTGAGGCGTTGGTTTGACCCTTCTACGGCTGGTTCATTGGTACTGTGGCGTGTGCTGGATAATTTTATAACTACGCTCAAGTGTTGAGCTTTTTTGGTAATTTTGGGTGTTTAATGATTCGATTGGAATGTTTAACATCGTCTAGCTTTTTCTGTAATGTGATACAATATGTGGAATTCATACTGTCAGGCATGAAATGCGAAGTATGTGATATTTTGGATTTATGATGTCTAAGGTGTTTATGGATTTCAAATGTTGTAGTTTTACAGTTTCTTTTCTGCGACCGTAAGTGTAATATGTGATATCGCCGGTTTCATTGCTATATGTCAACAACAATTGGGATACACATATTTACTTACGTTGATGACATGTGATGTTATGTGTTGCTGGATATATTATATTGGATCGTCGCGTTTTGAATAGCCAGGGGTTTTATGTGAGATGAGAGTTTTTATTTTCATTCATGTAAAAATTAAATGTATGTAATATTCTTTTGTTGGGGCACTTCCGGTTTGAGGTTGATGTCACCATTGATGTATATTATTTTCATTTCCGCATTAGGATAGACCCAAGGAGGAGAGCACAAGTAACCGGGTTCTGGAGTCCAGTGGGAGACCATCTCGAGGAGTCGAGTCCGGGTCTCCTAACTCTAGAATTGGTAGGGTTGCTTGCCGCTCTCGTAGGGGTCTAGGGGTGTGGGTTTGGCTATTCATCGCGTCCGTGGAATCCGTGTTTTATACAAGCTCAAAATAAAACACGGACCTCCTAGTATATCCAATATTTCATATATTTCTTCTGCTGCGATATCTGTGATGTGCTCATTTGATATGTTCAGATGGATACTGTATATAGTATATACGATATATTATATAGACGTTGCTTATATTTTACACCCGCGCTAGCACTGCCCCGCTCTGTCGTTAGTTACCTAACCTAACGGTGCACGAGGGGACATCGAGGAGAATGCGGATGGCATAAGCGTACGTTGTATTTATCTGTGATGTTTAAGTGACTTAAATGATGGGACTTCATTAATGTGATTAATGAAAGAAAAGAAACCTAAAAGATGTTGTGGAATTTTATTTTCAAAAACAGGTAGCAACAGTTCTTGTTTTTCATAGCGGCGTTCCTTGTAGAACATCCTGCACCTTATTCGATAAGGAAAGGGCCGAGATCCCTTCACCGGGAGTGACCCCTTTAGCAATAACTGGCAGATGCTACAACCCTCATTTTCGTTTTTGATTGTTTTTCTAGTTCTTGCTTTGCATAGTGATATATGTGATATATCCCGCACCTTATTCGATGAGGAAAGAGCCAAGATCCCTTCACCGGGAGTGCCCTCTTTAGCAAAACTAGTAAAAGCCTAAAAAACACTCCTTTTCAAAAATCATTTGATTCTACAACAATATCAAGTTCATTACGCAATAGGTTTTCAGAAAAACCTGTCGTAGCCTTCCGTCATTTCAGATAAGTAGTATATAGTATTCATGCTGCATTTGTTGGCTTTCGTCAAGGTGTAGTGTGCGGTAGCTATATACTGCTTATCTGCTGCATATGATGCGATTGGATTAGGGTAGTCGTACGGCTTTGTTGGTTTTCGTCAAGGGTCGTGCGGGTGAGTTTGATTCAATCAAGAAATGTACGGGTTGAACTTGATTAACGGGCTATGGTTTGTTGGCTTTCGTTAAGGTCACAGCACGTTAGGGGAAAAATATTATCGGGAATTTCAAGTGTTGAAATTTATAATGAGATTGCATACCTTCTATGAGATAGTTGGATCCCGATACACACTGCGAGTAATTTTTACTCCCGGGAGAGTTTTTCACTTTACAATTAGCCGATCAAGTAGGTGTTTAGAAAGGTGTCAACGGGGTTACGCCCATGGGAAAACGAGGTTTATTTTAATTAGGTCCGTGCGAAAGCATGGGGAACCTCCCTCAAAGTACCGGCACTGGCCTGGTTGAAAGATTGGCGAACTTGTAGAGTGTAATTAATCCCAGCTAGTCTTTCCTTTTAGAGTTTGAAGGAAGATTTGATAAAAACAGTGGGAGCCATCCTGATTAGATAAAATTATAACCAATCTGATCTTGCAAGAGCGCACACAGAGTGTTTTCTTCTCTCTCTCTCCCCAGGTAGCGACCATGTCATGCCTTAATCAAGATAATAATACGGATGTATTGACTGAACCCGCTTGTTATACTGTGCTGGGAACGTTGGTCCCGCTCTGCCTTATAATTGTTATAAGACCGAGCAGGAAATAGGGGATTACCAGGATTTCCGTGCCGCCCAAACGAAGAAAGTGCATGATGTTGCATCTTCTTCGGGTGTGTTCATTACCGAGAACTGTTTCTCAGTATCCTCTACGTCCTGGGTATGAGATACCGGATCGGGATCCCACATATGTAATCTGGTACATAGGCTACAAATAGGTAGAGAACTGAGAACATGTGATAGAAATTTCAAGAGTTGGAAACGGTGCAATTGTTGCAGCCAAGATGTTGGAAATTATCTCCCTGTATTACCTGTTAGTGTATATGCCCTAGAGGCCATTACTGTATCATACTAGTATGTATATTACTTAATGGAAGCTTGGGATATTCACCTTGTATTGACAATCTTGCTCAAAATAGTAGTATGCTACTTGGTTTGTTTCTACTTCAATGTGTACATGTGTTTGTTTTGTATATCGCCTATACACATTAGTAGAGCCCTTAGGATCTTTGCTTGATTACCAGCGATGTGATGGCCGTCACACTAGTGGGGCTGGGTAATCTATAAGCACATCCTTATGCAGGTCCCTGGTCGCAGGACTATCGAGACGGGGCATCGATACTCCGGAGTAGACCAGCGCATGCGCTTCTCATCCCAGTGTGGGAGACGGTCTGTCCCACAGCCGTCAGTACGTCGTACTTGAGATAGTATGCGGGTGCTCGTTAGGTTACGGGTACACTGGACAGGACTCGTCGGGAACTGACTAGTTGGTATTATACCTATCGTCAGTTATCAGTTCCCAGGTGACATGAGTACAGCTTAGTCCGCTGACTTGACACTGTCACTTCGCCTCGGGTGTGTTCCCACTGTACTTTGATCACTACCCTACCACGGCTCAAAGGAGTCGTGCAAACAGGTGGTGGTTGGGTGCAGTCCCGAAGCACTTGGAGGCAGTGACGGTTAGACAGGATTCGTCTCTCCCGGTATTGGGGGTTGACATCGCGCTGTGTCTAGGAGAGCCATTACACGAGTAGTCCCTGGCCAGGGCAAACGAGATATACTGGTAGGTTTCCAGTGTTATCTCAGGGTGTTTTGGGCTTCGCTCCGGCACGACTTGTACCGCTATTGGGGGACTGACGTTTACCGCCCCCCTAGGCCCGCCATGCGATGTATCAGACGAACAGACCGGACTGTACGGAGAATGTCACACTCAGGCTCAGTAGGAGTTCAGATGGGTTTCGCCTCGTCGGTCTTCTTGTCGGCATTACCTGGGGACCGTTACGCACAGCTAGTGCCGCTTGCGGTCTGTGGTTAAACCCACTGCCAGCGTAGTGTCGAGTCTTTAGAGTCCCACACAGAAAGCTTTTCGCCTTTAGGCAAAAGAGTAGAGGTCGCATGGTATTGCGACAGGTCGCATGGTTTTGCGACAGGGTTCGGTCACATCCGTGCACTTGTGCACGTACAGTGTCCGGACAGTTTACACTAGCGGGCTTTGGTTTAAGCCAGATCCTAGTGTGCCTTATGGGATTGGATTTATCCAGTTTGCATTCGTGTTCCTCGGAACGCGGATGCGGGTGTGTATGCACAGTTGACAGGGAGGCAGAGGCTGCAGATTCTCATTAGGGTTGTTGACAGTTGACCGTTGACTATTTGACATTATGCTCAACCCTAATGAGAATATGATATGTGATTAACTATTATATTAATTAAGTATTATGGTGATATGGTTGTTGACTTGTTGACTTTTGTTGACTTGTTGACTTTGGTGACTTGTTGACTTTTGTTGACTTGTTGACCGGTTGACTAGGCTTGACTAGTTGACCATCATGATGACCATGGTTATCATTTCATGCCAAAGACTTTTTTCTTGCTTGCTTTTTGAGTAAAATGAGTGCATGATATGATAACCTTATGGTTGCTTCTAACCATCACCAAAAGACTTTTTTGATATGATGAGTTATGATCACTTTGGATTATGAGAGGGTGAAAGGAAAAAGAGAGCCTCATTCTTTCTTGCTCATTCTCTCTCTTGTTCTTGAGCTCTCCTCTTGCTCTCACCCTCAACCTCTTGCTCCCTCTCTTGATCTATGGTTCTCTTGTCTCATGAGTTGAGAATCAAGAACCATAGATAAAATCCCATTCTAAATCATCTCTACTCATTCTAGTTCACTAGGTTTAGCAAACCAAGTGAGCTAGTTTCTTCAAAGACCGAAGAAGGAGCTAAAGGTTGGAGCTTTCAAGTGGATCTATCTTCGGCGTACGGAGACGACGAGAAGGAGCCATCGGATCACCACCGGAGCTTGAAGACGAAGGAGTTCAAGACAAACTAGGTATAACCATCTCTATCCGAGTAGCTAAATATCTTTAGCTTAGTATGCTAGTTTTAGTTTAGGTAAAGATCCCGACCTAGCTTAGTCCATGTTGCCTCTTGCGTTAAAATTTTGATTTTATACCGTTTCCGCCTCCCCGTAAGAACCGGGGGTCGCAACGTGGACTTACAGTGGTATCAGAGCCTAACTAAACTTAAACTAGCTTGGTAGTGAAGTGTAACGAAGTTCGGAACCGGAAAAATCCAAAAACCAAACTTTTACAAAATCTGAGTTTCTGTTGAAATTTTTTCTGGTCAAAATGAAAAACTTTATACTCCTAAATTCGGCTCAGGGTTTTGTGTGAACACCCAAGAAAAACGATGCAGTAAGTCCTCCAATCTGCCGCCCATCCGCCGCGTGAACCCCGTTTCCGCCGCGGAAGCGCCGCGTACTATAGGCCTCTGTGCATCGTTTTTCGTGCAGTGTGTGTCTGTGTTGGTTTTGGGATTTTTGATATATATTATATGTGCCCAGATTTTCCAGAAAAGAAATTTCCTTTTGGGGTCCTATAATTCCGTATTTTTCCGAACTTCACTGCACTTTGACTGTGATGGTTATATCTGTGATGTTTGCATGTATTGAACGTCGGCCAATCGCTATAAGTCGATTGGTCGGGGTTATACATGATCTGGAATGTGTATATAAATATGTTGGATTGTCGCGGGTGAATAGCCGGGGGGTTGTGAGACGAGAGTTTTCTTTTCTTGCAATTCATGTAAATTTGTAAATTGATGTAATAATTATTTGTATGGCCGCACAACCGGGTCGGGGTTGTAGCCGTCATTGTATAATTTCTTTTTACTGTTTTTGCTCCTAGGATAGACCCATGGAGGGGTGCACAAACTACCGGGTATGCCGAAGTGTCGAGTGGCCTACTCATGGAGATGAGGGAGGTTGCTACGCTTCGGGTACTTGGCGGGTAGTTTACCGCACCCGTAGGGGTCTTGGGTGGGGTTTTGGCTATTCACCGCGACCGTGTAATCTGTTTTTGTTACAGGCTCGTACAAATTACAGATTCCTAGTATATCCAATGTATTTATCAGTGATCTGAAATGTTTATCATTGCAGTATATCTATATATGATATTATTTAGGCGTTGCTTATGTTTTACAGACGCGCTAGCCCAGCCCCCGCTCTGTCGTTAGTTAAGTAACCTAACGGGTAATGACGGGGCCCCGTGGCGAATGCGAATGGCATAAGCGTACGTCATATTTTGGTTGTTTTCTGCAATGGTAGGATTAAATGATGGGACGCATTAAAAGAACTAATGCAAGAATATCACGCATTAAAAGAACTAATGCAAGCAAAACATGCATTAAAAGAACTAATGCAAGAAAATAAACCAAGTATAAGTCGTTGGAACATTTTCGAAAAACCACTCGGTTCTTTTCAAAACAAACTTTTAAAATGCGGAGTTTGAGCCACTCCATTTAAAAGCTATCTCGTTCCATCGACTAAATCAAGTTCACTACGTTCACGGTTTCGCCAAAACCATTCGTAGCCCTCCGTCGTTTCATATGAATATTCAACAGTATTCAAGCTGTGTTTGTTGGCCTTAGTCAAGGCACAGTGTTTGGTAGCTGGTGGGTATTCATATGTTGCATAGATAGAATGCGTTGGTTTGGGACAGTCGTATTACCTTGTTGGCCTTAGTCAAGGGTATATACGGGTGGATTCAAATTAACCTGGACAACGACGGGTAGAACTTGACATGTGACTTATGATTTGTTGGCCTTAGTCAAGGTCATAAGAGCATGGGGCAAAAATATACATCGGGAGTTTCATAAGCACTGAAACTTGCTAGATTTGCATACCATTTGGAGTGTGATGATTCTGGTAGGATTCCTTCAGTTTCTTCACGCGATGATATTTGGATCCCGATCCTACTGTGAGTATATGCTACTCCTCGGGAAATTTCTCACTAAACGATCAATGCTATAAACCTAGTAGGTGCCTAGAAAGGTGTTAGCGGGGCTACGCCCCCAGGGAAAAGAGGTTCTTTAATTAAGGAACTTCGCGAAAGCGTTGGAAAACCTCCCTCGAAGTACCGACACCGGCCTGGCTGAACGGTTAAGCAAGTATTGTGCAGTGGGATTGATCCCGACTAATTCTTCCTTTATGGTTTGAGGAGGGATTCGAGAAACAGTGGGAGCCATCCTGTTTAGACAAACTAAAAACCACTCTAAACTTGCAAGAGCATCATGCTGAGTGTTTCTTCTTCTCTCTCTTAATTGCAGCGACCCTGTGACCGCACCTAGGTTACATCTAGATAAAAATATGACTGAACCTGACTGTTATGACTGGCAAAGGTCTGTCCAGATGTCCATTGCCCATGACAAGCTGGGACGCCTCTTAACTAATCAAATCCCTGCTGTCTCAGGTCCAGTTTCCCCTGTCACGGATGTTCACATCCGCAGGACACCGGAAAAGGATTGTGCGAAAGCCAAGTGCCTCGTGTTAGCCTCAGTTAATGGTGCAAACCAGAGGCAGCACGAGAAGATGGACTCAGTTTCTATCTTCCTCCATAACAAAGTTTTATATGGAGAGCAATCTCGTATCGCAAGATATGAGACCTCGAACGAATTGCTTCAAGCGAGGTTGGCTGTCGGGTCATCTTTAGGGGGCAACGTCCTTACAGAGACCAGCTATTTTAAGCTCACGGACCTGGAGACCACGTTGGAGAATGGGTCAAGTACTGACCTAATTCTACAGTCCCTGCCCTCTGCTTATACCCTGAAAGAAACCAGGGAAGAAAAAGGAAAAACAAGGGCAAAAGTTTCGGGACTGGATATGATTAAAGAGGGACGTTCCTATTGTAACGGGAATGAACTATGGCAGAGAGATTGCAGGGCTTGTAAAGCCAGTAGCCAGAATTCGAAGCATGTTGTGGCTTCGGCTTCGAGTGTGTTTGTAATTGAGAACTGTTTGTCAGTTAACCCTACTTCCTGGGTATTGGATACCGGATCAGGATCTCACATCTGTAATTCGTTACAGGGTCTGAGAAACCGTAGGGTTATCAGGAAAGGTGATATGACTCTCAGGGTTGCTAACGGAATGAGCATGGATGCTGTATCCGTAGGGGAATATCACCTAGGACTGACAACTGGGCAGATATTGATTCTGCGTGACTGTTTGTATGTACCAGGTGCGACTTGCAATATCATATCTGTATCCTTACTTTCTAAGGAAGGATATGATTTTGCTTTTGTAAGCGATGTAGTAAACATCCACCTAAATCAAGCACTGATTGGGTCAGGTACATTAAATAACGGTATATACGTATTGAATCAAGCTCAGATATTCAGTGTCCAGAACACACTTAAAAGAAAGTCTCCAGAATTAAATCAGGCTTTCTTATGGCATTGTAGACTGGGTCACATCAATGAGACACGGTTGACTAAGTTACATAAAGAAGGATACTTGGATCCGTTCGAGTACCAGTCTTATGCCACTTGTGAATCTTGTCTCATGGGAAAGATGACAAAGACTCCGTTCACTGGACACGGAGTAAGAGCGAGCGAGCTCTTGGGACTTATACACAGTGACGTGTGTGGTCCAATGTCTACACATGCGCGAAGCGGTTATTCATACTTCATTACTTTCACAGATGATTTCTTTAGGTTTGGACATATCTTCTTAATGAAGCACAAATCCGAGGCCTTTGAGAAATTTCGAGAATATAAGAATGAAGTAGAAAAACAAACAGGCAAAAGTATCAAGATCCTAAGATCGGATCGAGGTGGTGAATACTTGAGTGCCGAGTTTCTGGACTACTTAAAAGAGAATGGAATTCTCTCTCAGCGTACTCCTCCATACACACCACAACACAATGGTGTATCGGAAAGAAGGAATCGAACCCTACTAGATATGGTTCGTTCCATGATGAGTAAGGCTGAGTTACCGCGATCTTTCTGGGGTTATGCACTGGAAACAGCTGCACATCTCTTGAACCAAGTTCCTACTAAGACAGTGCCTACCACACCATACCAGATGTGGAGTGGGAAGAAACCCTGTCTTAAATCCTTTAAGACATGGGGATGTCCGGCTTTTGTAAAAAAGCAGCATGCGGACAAGCTCGAGGCACGCTCAGTACAGTGCAAGTTTGTGGGATACCCAAAGAACTCCAAGGGGTATCTTTTCTATTACGCAGAGGAGCAAAAAGTCCTTGTTTCTCGTCATGCCCGCTTCTTGGAAACTGAGTTTTTAGAAAATCAGATAAGTGGGAGCGCAATAGAACTGGAAGAAATTCCAGAACCATAAGCTATTACTGAAACCTTAGTAGAACCAGAAGGTTCAGGGGAACCGGACATTCCTACGCCGCTCCGCAGGAGTTGTAGGCAGTCTCATCCGCCCGAGAGATACTACGGTTTTCTCGTAGACGGGGATAGAGAGGATTGCATCATAGATTATGATGAGCCTACTAGCTTCCAGCAAGCCATTCAGAGCGGTGACTCGGTAAAATGGCTGGATGCAATGCGGACCGAGATGGAGTCCATGTACACCAACAAAGTTTGGACTTTGGACTTTGCTCCAGAAGGGGTAAAACCCGTAGGCTGCAAATGGATCTTCAGAAAGAAGATTGGTGTAGATGGGCAGGTTGAAACCTATAAGGCTAGGCTCGTTGCAAAGGGTTTTCGTCAAAGACCTGGTTTGGACTATGACGAGACTTTTTCTCCGGTAGCCATGCTTAAATCCATTCGGATCCTTCTTGCCATTGCTGCCTTCCACGATTATGAGATCTGGCAGATGGACGTTAAGACGGCTTTCCTAAATGGAAATTTAGAAGTGTGCGTCTATATGGATCAGCCAGAGGGATTCAATCAGAGTGGGAGCAGCGGTAAAGTGTGCAAGTTGCTCAAGTCCATCTATGGACTTAAGCAGGCATCGCGGAGTTGGAACATCTGCTTTGATGATACTGTCAAAGAATTCGACTTTGTCAAAAACCCAGATGAACCATGCATTTACAGTAAGATTGTAGGGAGAAATGTGGTATTCCTCGTCTTGTACGTCGATGACATTCTCCTAAGAGGAAATGATATTCCTATGCTACAGTCAGTCAAAGGATTCTTGTCACAGAGGTTCTCCATGAAGGACCTGGGCGATGCCAACTACATTCTGGGGATCCAGATCTATCGTGATAGATCTAAAAGGATGTTGGGACTTTCATAGTCAAGGTACATCGACACCATACTGAAACGATTCAGTATGGAAGATTCCAAGCGCGGTAATCTACCGGCTTGTCACGGAATCACCCTCTCCAAAGAGATGTCTCCCAAGACTGATTTGGAAAGGGCTCGCATGTCATCAATACCCTACGCATCTGCGGTAGGCTCTATTATGTATGCGATGTTATGTACCAGACCAGATGTAGCATACGCATTGAGCGTTGTAAGCCGGTATCAGTCAGACCCAGGGGAGAAACACTGGATAGCAGTAAAGAACATTCTCAAGTACCTGAGAAGGACTAAGGAGATGTTCTTGGTGTATGGCGGAAAAGACCTCCAGATTGAGGCCTTTGCTGACTCCAGCTTCCAGAGTGATAAGGATGACTCCAAGTCCATGTCGGGTTATGTCTTTACCCTCAATGGAGGGGCGGTTTGCTGGAAGAGTTCCAAGCAGGAAACCGTTGCTGACTCAACCATGGAAGCGGAGTACATAGCTACTTGCGATGCCGCAAAGGAAGCTGTCTGGATGAAGAAGTTCCTCACGGAACTTCAGGTGGTTCCTACCAGTGTTGATCCAATACCGCTGTATTGTGACAACAACGGCGCTATAGCTTTAGCGAAGGAACCAAGGTCCCATCAGAAGTCCAGGCACATTTTGAGGCGGTTCCACCTGATCAGGGAGATCATTGATCGCCAGGAGATCGAGGTAAAGAGAGTAAAATCAGAAGATAACACTGCAGATCCATTCACCAAGGCCTTGCCCCAAACTCAGTTCGAGCGGCTGATCGAGATGATAGGTCTTCGATACGCCAGTACATGGCCTTAGTGCAAGTGGGAGATTGTTAGTGTATATGCCCTAGAGGCCATTACTGTATCATACTAGTATGTATATTACTTAATAGAAGCTTGGGATATTCACCTTGTATTGACAATCTTGCTCAAAATAGTAGTATGCTACTTGGTTTGTTTCTACTTCAATGTGTACATGTGTTTGTTTTGTATATCGCCTATACACATTAGTAGAGCCCTTAGGATCTTTGCTTGATTACCAGCGATGTGATGGCCGTCACACTAGTGGGGCTGGGTAATCTATAAGCACATCCTTATGCAGGTCCCTGGTCGCAGGACTATCGAGACGGGGCATCGATACTCCGGAGTAGACCAGCGCATGCGCTTCTCATCCCAGTGTGGGAGACGGTCTGTCCCACAGCCGTCAGTACGTCGTACTTGAGATAGTATGCGGGTGCTCGTTAGGTTACGGGTACACTGGACAGGACTCGTCGGGAACTGACTAGTTGGTATTATACCTATCGTCAGTTATCAGTTCCCAGGTGACATGAGTACAGCTTAGTCCGCTGACTTGACACTGTCACTTCGCCTCGGGTGTGTTCCCACTGTACTTTGATCACTACCCTACCACGGCTCAAAGGAGTCGTGCAAACAGGTGGTGGTTGGGTGCAGTCCCGAAGCACTTGGAGGCAGTGACGGTTAGACAGGATTCGTCTCTCCCGGTATTGGGGGTTGACATCGCGCTGTGTCTAGGAGAGCCATTACACGAGTAGTCCCTGGCCAGGGCAAACGAGATATACTGGTAGGTTTCCAGTGTTATCTCAGGGTGTTTTGGGCTTCGCTCCGGCACGACTTGTACCGCTATTGGGGGACTGACGTTTACCGCCCCCTAGGCCCGCCATGCGATGTATCAGACGAACAGACCGGACTGTACGGAGAATGTCACACTCAGGCTCAGTAGGAGTTCAGATGGGTTTCGCCTCGTCGGTCTTCTTGTCGGCATTACCTGGGGACCGTTACGCACAGCTAGTGCCGCTTGCGGTCTGTGGTTAAACCCACTGCCAGCGTAGTGTCGAGTCTTTAGAGTCCCACACAGAAAGCTTTTCGCCTTTAGGCAAAAGAGTAGAGGTCGCATGGTATTGCGACAGGTCGCATGGTTTTGCGACAGGGTTCGGTCACATCCGTGCACTTGTGCACGTACAGTGTCCGGACAGTTTACACTAGCGGGCTTTGGTTTAAGCCAGATCCTAGTGTGCCTTATGGGATTGGATTTATCCAGTTTGCATTCGTGTTCCTCGGAACGCGGATGCGGGTGTGTATGCACAGTTGACAGGGAGGCAGAGGCTGCGGATTCTCATTAGGGTTGTTGACAGTTGACCGTTGACTATTTGACATTATGCTCAACCCTAATGAGAATATGATATGTGATTAACTATTATATTAATTAAGTATTATGGTGATATGGTTGTTGACTTGTTGACTTTTGTTGACTTGTTGACTTTGGTGACTTGTTGACTTTTGTTGACTTGTTGACCGGTTGACTAGGCTTGACTAGTTGACCATCATGATGACCATGGTTATCATTTCATGCCAAAGACTTTTTTCTTGCTTGCTTTTTGAGTAAAATGAGTGCATGATATGATAACCTTATGGTTGCTTCTAACCATCACCAAAAGACTTTTTTGATATGATGAGTTATGATCACTTTGGATTATGAGAGGGTGAAAGGAAAAAGAGAGCCTCATTCTTTCTTGCTCATTCTCTCTCTTGTTCTTGAGCTCTCCTCTTGCTCTCACCCTCAACCTCTTGCTCCCTCTCTTGATCTATGGTTCTCTTGTCTCATGAGTTGAGAATCAAGAACCATAGATAAAATCCCATTCTAAATCATCTCTACTCATTCTAGTTCACTAGGTTTAGCAAACCAAGTGAGCTAGTTTCTTCAAAGACCGAAGAAGGAGCTAAAGGTTGGAGCTTTCAAGTGGATCTATCTTCGGCGTACGGAGACGACGAGAAGGAGCCATCGGATCACCACCGGAGCTTGAAGACGAAGGAGTTCAAGACAAACTAGGTATAGCCATCTCTATCCGAGTAGCTAAATATCTTTAGCTTAGTATGCTAGTTTTAGTTTAGGTAAAGATCCCGACCTAGCTTAGTCCATGTTGCCTCTTGCGTTAAAATTTTGATTTTATACCGTTTCCGCCTCCCCGTAAGAACCGGGGGTCGCAACGTGGACTTACATTACCGAAATACATTGATTCTGAACGAATGTTATTAGATACCGAACCTGATATACAACATCATATCGGTCTCTTTATTTAGTAAAGAAGGATATAATTTTGTATTATTGGATAATATTTTGAACATTTCCTATATCAAGAGTCGATCGGTTCAGGCACGTTATCTAAAAGCATATACGTTCTAAATCAAATCACAGTTCTTAACGTATAAAATACGCACAAGTGGAAGAGTTCAGAAATGAACAAATCCTTCTTGGGGCATTGTAGACTAGGTCATATCAATACGACCCGACTAGCTAAGTTACATTTAGATGCATATTTAAATCAGTTTGAATTTACATCTTGTGAAACTTGTCAGCCATGTCACAAAGATAAAATGACCATAACTCCGTTTATTGGAAATAGAGAAAGAGTTAGTGAACTCTTGGGATTCGGACATATATTCCTATTGATACACAAGTCTGAACCTTTTGAGATATTCAATGAATATAAGTTAGAAGTAGAGAACCAAAATAGGTATAAGTATTATGTCCTTTGATGAGATCAGGGAGGAGAATACTTGAGCACGGAATTCCTGGACTATTCTAAAGGAGAATGAGATTCTCTCTCAGCATTACTCCTCTGTATACACTACTGCACGTCAGTGCATCAGGGCGGAGCAATTGCACCCTATATGATATGATGCGCTCTATGATGAGTATTACTGAGTTGACTATTTTCTTTTAGGGGTTATGCACTTGTGAGCTGCATACCTATTGAATGGCGCTCTAACCAAATCAGGTGCCGACCACTCCATATATGATATGGTATGGGAAGAGCCCATCTCTTAAGCAAGTTAAGATTTGGGGTTGTTCGGCCTATGTCTAAAAAGCAAAATCCGGACAAGCTCGAGGCAAAGTCAGTTCTGTGGAAGCTTGTTGGATCTCCCAAGCATTTGCAAGGGAATATCTTCTACCACACCGAGGAATAAAAGGTGTTTTATTTCTCGGCATGCCACCTTTTAGAAAAAGAATTTATTTTTGAAGAAATTTGTGGTCATGAGGTAGAACTGGAAGGAGTTCCAGTTATACAAACTACAACTGATGATTTGGTAGAACCGGAGGATTCAATAGCTCCCAACGAATCTCAGCCTCTCCGTCGATCTGGTAGGGTTCCTCACCCACCTGAGAGATACTTTGGTTTCTCTATAACAGTGGGAGCGAGGATTGCATCATAAGATGATGACCCAACTAGTTTCGAGCAGGCCATCAAGAGTGATGACTCTGTAGGAATGGCTGGATGCTATGCGATCTGAGATGGAATCCATATACACCAACAAAGTATGGACTTTGGTTACTTTATCTGAAGGGTTAAATCCCCATCAGGAGCAAGTATATCTTGAGAAGATTACTTGGTGTACATGGAAAAGTTGAGACTTTCAAATCTATACTTATTAAAGGTTTGTGTCATCGACCATGTGTGGCTTATGATGAAACCTTTTCTAAGTGCCTATGCTTAAGTCCATCCAGACCCTACTTGCCATTGCTACATACCATGACTACGATATCTGGCGGTTGGGTATCATGACTGCTGTTCTAAATAGTGATTTAGAAGAGAGCATCTATAAGTACATAGCCAGAGGGCTTTGTAGACAGTGGGAGCAGCGGAAACGTGTGCAATTTGCTTTACAGGTTAAAACAGGCATCGCGGAGTTGGAACATCTGTTTTGATGTGGTAGTCAAAGAGTTTGACTTCATCAAAATGGTAGATGAACCTTGTATATACAAAAAGGTAGTAGGGAGTATGGTGGTGATCCTCGTATAGTACATGGATGTCATACTCTTGATAGGGAAGGAGTTTCCTATGCTACGCTCAGTCAATCTCCTCTTATCACAAGGATTCTCCATATAGGATCAAGGTGATACCTCCTAAATCCTGAGTTTTGGATCTATGAGATAGATCTAAGTGGATGTTAGGATTCTCACTAGGTGTAGTGAGATAGTATCAATCGATCCTGGGGAGAATCACTGGATAGCTTGCAGAGTGATAAGGTCGACTGAAAGTCAGTCATAGGCATTGTCTTTACCTTAAGTAGAGGGACGGTATGTTGGAAGAGTTCCAAGATAGATACCGTGGCATACTAGACGATAAAGACTGGATACATCGCTACCAAAGATGCTACCAAAGAGGCAGTCTGGGTGTATATTAGTTCATGAGATGAACTTCGTTCCTTCCATTATGTGACAATAGAGTTGTGGCTTATGCCTGGGAACGCCCGTCCCATCAGTGATCTAGACATATTCTAAGGCAGTATCACCTGATCATGAAGATGGTTGATCTCTAGGGGATCGAGGTCAGGAGAGTAGACTCAGAGGCAACACGGCGAATCCACTCACAAAGGCCTTTTCCCAGAGAGAGACTTTTATGGGATGGTTGAGTATGAGATACTACAATCACTGCTATCAGATGGCCCTAGTGCAAGTGCGAGATTGTTAGTTATATGTATGCCCTAGAGGCCATTACTATACATGAGATGTATATTGTAGTGGATTCTTGGACATATATAGAGAGGACTTTCTTGCTCGACATGATAGTTTACTATCTGGTTACTCTTTACCTTAACGTGTACACTGATTGTCTCTTTGTTACATGTTGGTAAAGCCCTTAGGATGTGTACTTGACTACCAGGACTATGATGCAGATTATACTAGTGGGGCCATGGTATTCCATAAGTATATCCTTTAATGCCCATAGTCGTGGGTGTATCGAGACGGGGCATCGATATACCAGAGTAGACTAGCGTATAGCTTGTTGACCCATATAGATGGGCGATGGATGATCCCATATCCATTGGTGTTTGACATCAGAGATGGCATACGAGTGCTCAGTGGAGACTGGGTACACTGGATGGACTCACCGAGAACTCCCAGATGGTATTATACCTCACGTCAGATGGCAGTTCTCTAGTGACACTGGTACAGATTAGTCTGTAGACCCGAGATCGTCATAGAGTCTTGTGTGATTCTCACTGTGCTTTGATTTCCACCTTACCACGTCCAAGAGGGCATGCAAAACGGTGGTTTTTGGGTACAATCCCGAGTCACATGGAGGCAATGAGCGATAGGAGGGGTTTCGTCTCTCTCAGTATTAGGGGTTGATGTTGCGCTGTGCTCGATTGACCATAACAGGGAAGTCCCTGGCCAGGGCTGGTTTAGAGATTTACTGGTAAGTGTTACCAGTATTTTCTCGACCCGTTATGAGCCTCATATCAGCATGACTTATCGGTTATTGGGGTCTGACGTTTACCACCCTAGACTTGATATGCGACATATCAAACGAGGAGACCGGACTGTACGGTAGTGTCACTGTCAGGCTTTTGCAGGAGTTGGAGCGGGCTTGCTTGCTGATCTTCTGATTGCTCAATACCCGGGTAGCCGTTACATCCAGCTAGTACCGCTGACGGCTTGTGGGTGCTTGATGTGATCATCACTTACTGCCGGCGTATTGACGAGTGTTTAGAGTCCTACATAGAGGTTTTACTCGCTCAGGAAAAACGAAATAGGAGCGCATATGTGATATGTGCGGGACCGAGAATAATGCGTGTATGTGATACCGTATTTTATTCTCGCGAATTTTATTTGTATCGGTCGGTTATATGTAATTTAGCCGGGTCATCGAATCAAGGGTTGATTCGATAAGACGATACATTGGATGTTAGTTGGTTATATGTGATATAGCCGGATTATTAAGTCAAGTGTTGATTTGATAATTTAGTGTACAATTGTATATGTGATATACTAATTTACATTAACTAATATTGGTTCACTTAAGCATTTGTTTTTCTCACATGTGCACAACTTTAATATATATGTGATATATATTAAATTGTGTTTTTTTTGTATCATGGTTGTTGATACAACATACATGGGTGTATGAGACATACACCATACTAATTAAAGTAATGGGGTTTTAATATTCAAAGTAAATACAAAATTAGTGGATAATTGTTTAAAGCATGAAGCTTGTAGAAGCTTGTGAGTGCTTTGACAAAGTCCACCCATTTTGTTTTACTTAGGATATTTATTAACCTAACCACTATAATTAGCCATGGTTATGTCTCTACATGAGTTAGTATATGACTTTGGATCAATTTCATTCTCATCTTTTTCTTCCAATAGAAAAGCTTGCTAGGTTTGATCCAAGTGAGGAAATAATGTGAGAAAAGAAATTCTAAAGTGAACCCACTTCCTATTTTTCCATCCTTTACTACATTAGCACTTTAGTATAGGGTGTTTGCTTCACTTTGGTGAAGTGGTAGCTTGAGTTAGTTATTCTCTCGACATAGATCATTTTCGGTCTCGAAGACTTCAAGCAAAATCGTTGCCCTCTTCTCATGGAGCCGTCCGAGAGTCCGGGAGCGTGATGATCGCAGCGAATGGACTACTGTAAGGAGCTTATGAAGTGAAGGACCGATCTACAAAGGTTGTATTTCAATTTCACTTTGAAGTAAATGGTTTACTATACGTTTCTGTATTGTATTCTAGCTAATGATTCAAGTTTAGAGTTCCCTTTAACGGCAAAAATTTAAAAATGGCATGGACGATGCTTCCCGAAACCTTGCTGCCATCGATGGGAACCCTACAGAAGGGGAAGATACCATCTCTTAATTATGTTAAGATATGGGGCTGTCCGGCCTATGTCAAAAGGCACAATCCGGATAAACTCGAGGCAAGGTCTGTCCTGTGCAATTTTGTAGGATATCCCAAAAACTCGCAAGGGTATATCTTCTACCACTTCGAGGAACAAAAAGTGTTTGTTTCTCATCATGCCACCATCTTAGAAAAGGGTTTTCTTATGAAACAAATTAGTGGTAATGAGGTAGAACTGGAAGAAGTTCTAGCTACACAAATTACAACAGAAGATTTGGTAGAACCAGAGGATTCAGTAGTTCCCGATGAACCCCAGCCTCTCCGCCGATCTAGTAGGGTTCATCATCCACCTGAGAGATACTACGGTTTTCTCATTGATGGTGGGAACGGGGATTGCATCATGGAAGATAATGACCCGACTAGTTTCGAGCAGGCCATCACGAGTGGAGACTCTGTGAGGTGGCTGGATGCAATGCGATCTGAGATGGAATCCTTGTACACCAACAAAGTATGGACTTTGGAAGTTGCTCCTGAAGGGGTAAAACCCATTGGGAGAAAATGGATCTTTAAGAAGAAACTTGGTGTAGATGGAAAAGTTGAGACTTTCAAAGCTATACTAGTTGCAAAGAGTTTTCGTCAATGACTAGGTGTGGATTATGACGAAACCTTTTCTCCAGTGGCTATGTTTAAGTCCATCCGGATCCTATTTGCCATTGCTGCATACCATGACTACGAAATTTGACAAATGGATGTTAAGACTGCCTTTCTAAATGGTGATTTAGAGGAGTGCGTATACAAGACTCAGCTAGAGGGCTTCGTAGACAGTGGGAGCAGCGGAAAGGTGTGCAAACTGCTTAAACCCATTTACGGGTTAAAATAAGTATCGCGGAGTTGAAACATCTGTTTCAATGTGTTAGTGTATATGCCCTAGAGGCCATTACTGTATCATACTAGTTTGTATATTACTTAATGGAAGCTTGGGATATTCACCTTGTATATACAATCTTGTTCAAAATAGTAGTATGCTACTTGGTTTGTTTCTACTTCAATGTGTACTTGTGTTTATTTTAGTATATCACCTATACACATTAGTGGAGCCCTTAGGATCTTTGCTTGATTACCAACGTTGTGATGGCAGTCACACTAGTGGGGGCTGGGTAATCTATAAGCACATCCTTATGCAGGTCCCTAGTCGCAGGACTATTGAGATAGGGCATCGATACTCCGGAGTAGACTAGCGCATGCGCTTCTCATCCCAGTGTGGGAGACGGTCTGTCCCACAGCCGTTAGTACGTCGTACTGTAGATAGTATGCGGGTGCTCATTAGGTTACGAGTACACTGGACAGGACTCGTCGGGAACTGACAGGTTGGTATTATACCTATCGTCAGTTATCAGTTCCCAGGTGACATGAGTACAGCTTAGTCCGCTGACTTGACACTGTCACTTCGCCTCGAGTGTGTTCCCACTGTACTTTGATTACTACCCTACCACGGCTCAAAGGAGTCGTGCAAGTAGGTAGTAGTTGGGTGCAGTCCCGAAGCACTTGGAGGTAGTGACGGTTAGACAGGATTCGTCTCTCCCGGTATTGGGGGTTGACATCGCGCTGTGTCTAGGAGAGCCATTACACGAGTAGTCCCTGGCCAGGGCAAGCGAGATATACTGGTAGGCTTCCAGTGTTATCTCAGGGTGTATTGGGCTTCACTCCGACACGACTTGTACCGCTATTAGGGGACTGACGTTTACCGCCCCCCTAGGCCCGCCATGCGATGTATCAGATGAACAGACCGGACTGTACGGAGACTGTCACATTCAGGCTCAGTAGGAGTTCAGATTGGTTTCACCTCGTTAGTCTTCTTGTCGGCATCTACCTGGGGACCGTTATGCGCAGCTAGTACCGCTTGCGGTCTGTGGTTAAACCCACTGCCAGCGTAGTGTCGAGTCTTTAGAGTCCCACACAGAAAGCTATTCGCCTTTAGGCAAAAGAGTAGAGGTCGCATGGTTTTGCGACAGGTCGCATGGTTTTGCGACAGGGTTCGGTCACATCCGTGCACTTACGCACGTACAGTGTCCGGACAGTTAACACTAGCGGGCTTTGGTTTAAGCCAGATCCTAGTGTATGTTTTGGGATTGGTTTTATCCAGTATGTATTCGTGTTTCTCGGAACGCGGATGCGGGTGTGTATGCACAGTTGACGGAAAGACAGAGGCAGAGGATTCTCATTAGGGTTGTTGACCGTTGACTGTTGACTATTGACTTTTTGCTCAACCCTAATGAGAATATGATATGTAATTAACAATAATATTAATTAAGTATTATAGTGACATGGTTGTTGAGGGGTTGACTTTATTGACTTGTTGACTTTGTTGACCGGTTGACTAGGTTGGACTAGTTGACCATCATGATGACAATGGCTATCATTTCATGGCAAAGACTTTTGCTTGCTTGTTCTCTTGTGCAAAATGAGTGCATGAAATGATATGGCTATTGTAGCTTAAATCATCACTAATACTTGATTGCTATTATTGGTTATGATGGTTTTGGATTATGAGAGCCAAGAGTGAAAAGTCTTGCTCATTCTCTCATTTCCTTTCTCTCTCTTGTGTTCTTGAGCTCTCATCTCCTTCCTCTTGCTCTCCCTCTCTTTAGTCTATGGTTCACTTGTCTCATGTGTTGAGAACCAAGAACCATAGAGAAAATCCCAACACACTCTCCTCTACTCACTCTAGTTCACAAGGTTTAGCAAACCGAGTGAACTAGTTTCTTCAAAGCTCGATGAAGAAGCCAAAGGTAGAAGCTTTCAGGTGGATCGATATTCGGCGCAAGGAGACGACGAGGTGAAGCCGATCCGGACAACCATCGAGGCTTGAAGACGAAGGAGTTCAAGAAAGAAAGGTATAACCCCCTAACCGAGTAGTTAACAACTCCTAGTTAGGTTGTTAGTTAGATGTTTAACAAAGATCCGGTTTTGAGTCCATATTACCGCCTCTAGAAAATTGTTTTTCACCAAATTCCGCATGCCCGAAAGTACCGAGAGAGGTAGCATGGACCTACAGTGGTATTAGAGCCTAGTTAAACTCTATCTAACATGTTAGCAAAGTAACTAGAAGATCGATCAAAGAAAAAGTCACGAAATACACCCCGATGTCTAACTTGTTGTCGATTTTCAAAGTACTGTAAAAGTAATAAATCATGCTTCAAAATTCGACTCAGGGTTTTTATAGTCTACTGTAGAAAAACGGCCCAGAGATCTCACCAAACCAACACGGAAACGCGGCAATAGCTTGTTATTGCCGTGGTTCCGCGGCCGATTAAGCTCCTCTATGGATCGTCTTCACTGCAGTTTGTTCTATGGGGTATTTTGGGATTTTTGGAATATGTCTTTTCAGCCCAGATTTTCCAGAACGAAAAATTTGTGTTTGGGGCCTAAAAATCCGTATTTTTGATCGAACTTCTAAAGACTTAAGCTGACGGTTTTTTATCTGTGATGTGATATTTGTATTGAACGTCTGCTAATCGCTATATGTCGATTAGTGGGGGTTATACAAATCTGTGATCTGTAATGTTATTGGTTTGTGTATATGAATTCATTGGATTGTCGCGGGTGAATAGCCGGGGGTTGTGAGACGAGAGTTTTCTTTTCTTTCACTTCATGTAAATTTGTAAATTGATGTAATAATTATTTATATGGCCGCACAACCGGGTCGGGGTTGTAGCCGTCATTGTATAATTTCTTTTTACTGTTTTTGCTCCTATGATAGACCCATGGAGGGGGTGCACAAACTACCGGGTATGCCGAAGTACCGAGTGGCCTACTCACGGAGTTGAGGGAGGTTGCTTCGCTTCGGGTACTTGGCGGGTAGTTTGCCGCACCCGTAGGGGTCTTGAGTGGGGTATTGGCTATTCGCCGCGACCGTGTAATCTGCTTTTCGTTACAGGCTCGTACGAATTGCGGATTCCTAGTATATCCAATGTGTTCATCTGTGATCTGAAATGGCTATCATTGCAATATATCTATATATGATATTATTCAGGCGTTGCTTATGTTTTACAGCCGCGCTAGCCCAGCCCCCTCTCTGTCGTTAGTTAAGTAACCTAACGGGTAATGACGGGGCCCCGTGGCGAATGCGAATGGCATAAGCGTACGTCATATTTTGGTTGTTTTCTGCAATGGTAGGATTAAATGATGGGACACATTAAAAGAACTAATGCAAGAATATCACGGATTAAAAGAACTAATGCAAGAAAATAAACCAAGTAAAAGTCGTTGGAACACTTTCGAAAAACCACTCGGTTCTTTTCAAAACCAACTTTTAAATGCGGAGCTTGAGCCACTCCTTTTAAAAGCTATCTCGTTCCATCGATTATATCAAGTTCACTACGTTCACGGTTTCGCCAAAACCATTCGTAGCCCTCCGTCGTTTCACATGAATAGTCAATAGTATTCAAGCTATGTTTGTTGGCCAAAGTCAAGGCATAGTGATTGGTAACTATTGGGTATTCATGTGCAGCATAGATAGATGCGTTGGTTTGGAACAGTCGTACTGCCTTGTTGGCCAAAGTCAAGGGTAGGTGCGGGTGGATTCAAATTAACCTGGAGAACGATGGGTAGAACTTGACATGTGACTTATGATTTGTTGGCCAAAGTCAAGGTCATAAGAGCATGGGGCAAAAATCCACATCGGGAGTTTCAAAAGAACTGAAACTTGCTAGTGTTGCATACCATTTGGAGTGTGATGATTCTGGTAGGATTCCTTCAGTTTCGTCACGCGATGATATTTGGATCCCGATCCTACTGTGAGTATATGCTAATCCTCGGGAAATTTCTCACTTAACGATCAATGCTATAAACCAAGTAGGTGTCTAGAAAGGTGTTAGCGGGGCTACGCCCACAGGGAAAAGAGGTTATTTAATTAAGGAACTTCGCGAAAGCGTTGGAAAACCTCCCTCGAAGTACCGACACCGGCCTGGCCGAACGGTTAAGCAAGTATTGTACGGTGAGATTGATCCTGACTAATTCTTCCTTTTTGGTTTGAGGAGGGATTTGAGAAACAGTGGGAGCCATCCTGTTTAGACAAAACTAAAAACCATTCTAAACTTGCAAGAGCATCATGCTGAGTGTTTCTTCTCTCTCTCCTAATTGCAGCGACCAATCGACATGACTGGACTTAAGTTACTTCTAGATAAAAACATACTGACAGGGCCAAACTACAAAGATTGGCTCAGGAATGTCAAGATGGCAATCATTTACGACAAGCTGGGGTATCTTCTTACCACCAAAGCTCCCCCTGTCCCAGGTCCCAAAACCAGCGTCGCGGATAAGGAAATCCGTAAGACCTGGGAAATCGATTGCGCGAAGGCCAAGTGCCTCGTGCTTGCCTCTATGGACAACGAACATCAGAGGAGGCACGAGAATATGGACCTCGAATCCATATTTCTCCATACAAAAGAACTGTATGGAGAGCAGTCTCGTATCGCAAGATACGAAATGTCGAAGAAGTTATTTTCGGCAAGGTTGGCCGTCGGATCATCGGTAGCGGAACACGTGCTTAAGATGATTGGCTACATAGAAGAGCTCGCGGATCTTGGGACCACGTTGGCGAATGAGCTCTATACGGACTTAATTCTCCAGTCCCTTTCTTCCACTTACGCCCAGTTTATCCTGAACTTCAATTTACAAGAAAAGGAAGTTGAACTTTCAGAACTCCTCAACATGCTGAGGAGCGCAGAGGGCACCCTACAGAAAGGTAGGGAAACATCCACTTTGTTTGTAGGAGGATCTTCCTCTTCTAGGTCCAAGGCGAAAGCCAAGGGAAAGAAGAAGAAAGCCCCCGCCAAACCAAGGGGCGGTGTTAGTAAAGTGGATACAAAGGGAAAGGCAAAAGCAATAAAGAAAGTGGGAAAGCTTGTGGATAAAGAAGAATGCTTCTATTGTCATAAGAAGGGACACTCGAAGAATGATTGCAGGGCTTGGAAAGCCAGAACAAAGGAACTGAAGCAGGTTGCGGTTTCAGCTTCAGGTGTGTATGTTATTGATAACTGTCTTTCAATAAACTCTACTTCCTGGGTATTGGATACCGGATCAGGATCTCATATCTGTAATTCTTTGCAGGCGTTGAGAAACCGTAGGTTTTTGAAGGCAGGTGACATGACCCTCAAAGTTGCAAACGGAGCTAGCATGGATGCTAAGGCCGCGGGGGACTATCACCTGGGAATGTCAGATGGACATGTTTTGGTTTTGCGTAATTGCTTTTTTGTACCCAACGCAACTTGTAATATCATTTCTGTATCTTTGGTTTCTAAAGAAGGTTATGAATTTGCGTTTGTAAGTAATGTTGTAAACATTCACCTTAATCAAGTTATGATTGGGTCAGGTACATTGAGCAATGGTATATACGTATTAAACCAACCACAGATTTTCAATGTCCAGAATACACACAAAAGAAAGTCTCCAGAAATCAATCAGACTTTCTTATGGCATTGTAGACTGGGTCACATCAATGAGAGAAGGTTGACGAAGTTACATACAGAAGGATATTTGGATTCGTTCGAATATCAATCGTATGCTACTTGTCAATCCTGTCTCAAAGGAAAGATGACAAAGACTCCGTTCACTGGACACGGAGTAAGAGCGAGCGAGCTCTTGGGACTCGTACACAGCGACGTGTGCGGTCCAATGTCTATACATACGCGAAGCGGTTATTCTTACTTCATTACTTTTACGGATGACTTTTCAAGGTACGGTTATGTCTTCTTAATGAAATATAAGTCCGAAGCCTTTGGAAAATTCCAGGAATATAAGAATGAAGTAGAAAAACAAACCGGCAAAAGTATCAAGATTCTAAGATCGGATCGAGGTGGTGAATACTTAGTGCCGAGTTCCTGGACTATTTAAAAGAGAACGGAATTCTCTCTCAGCTTACTCATCCATACACTCCGCAACATAACGGTGTATCGGAGAGACGGAACCGGACCCTATTGGATATGATACGGTCCATGATGAGTAACGCTGAGTTGCCGCGATCATTCTGGGGGTATGCGCTAGAATCAGCAGCATACCTTTTAAACCGAGTTCCCACTAAAACTGTGCCTACCACACCATATGAGATGTGGTGTGGGAAGACACCCTATCTTAAGCACATTAAGACATGGGGATGTCCAGCTTTTGTTAAAAAGCAGCATGCGGACAAGCTCGAGGCACGCTCAGTACAGTGCAAGTTCGTGGGATATCCAAAGAACTCCAAGGGATATTTTTTCTACTGCGAAGAGGAACAAAAGGTTTTTGCTTCTCGTCATGCCTACTTCTTGGAAATTGAGTTTTTGGAAACCCAGATAAGTGGGAACACAGTAGAACTGGAAGAAATTCCAGAACAACGAGCTATTACTGAAAGCTTAGTGGAACCAGAGGGTTCAAAAGAACAGGACATTCCTACGCCGCTCCGTAGGAGTAGTAGGCAGTCTCATCCGCCCGAGAGATACTATGGTTTTCTCATAGACGGGGATAGAGAGGATTGCATCATAGATTATGATGAGCCTACTAGCTTCCAGCAGGCCGTTCGGAGCGTTGACTTGGTAAAACGGCTGGATGCAATGCGGATCGAAATGGAGTCCATGTACACCAACAAAGTATAGACGTTGGACATTGCTCCAGACGGGGTAAAACCCGTAGGATGCAAGTGGATCTTAAAAAAGAAGATTGGTGTAGCTGGACAGGTTGAGACCTATAAAGCTAGACTTGTTGCAAAGGGTTTTCGTCAAAGGCCTTGTTTGGACTATGACGAAACCTTTTCTCCAGTGGCTATGCTGAAATCTATTCGGATCCTTCTTGCCATTGCTGCCTTCCACGATTATGAAATTTGGCAGATGGACGTAAAGACCGCTTTTGTAAATGGAAATTTAGAGGAGTGTGTCTATATGGACCAGCCAGAGGGTTTCATTCAGAGTGGGAGCAGCGGAAAGGTGTGCAAGTTGCTTAAGTCCATCTATGGACTAAAGCAGGCATCGCGAAGTTGGAACATCTATTTCGATGAGACGGTCAAGGAATTTGGCTTTATCAAAAATCCAGATGAACCATGCATCTATAGTAGATTTATAGCGAGAACTGTAGTATTCCTCGTTTTATACGTGGATGACATTCTCTTAATAGGAAATGACATTCCTATGCTATAATCTGTCAAGGGGTTCTTGTCACACAGGTTCTCCATGAAAGACCTGGGTGATGCCTAATACATCCTGGGGATCCAGATCCATCTTGATAGATCCAAGAGGATATTAGGACTTTCACAGTCCAGGTACATCGACACCATAATGAATATATTCAGTATGGAAGATTCCAAGCGCGGTAACCTACCGGCTTGTCACGGGATCACCCTCTTTAAAGAGATGTCTCCCAAGACTGATTTGGAGATGGATCGCATGTCTATTATATCCTACGCTTTTGCGGTAGGCTCTATAATGTATGCGATGTTGTGTACCAGAACGGATGTAGCTTATGCACTGAGTGTGGTAAGCCGGTATCGGTCAAACCCTGGGGAGAAACACTGGATAGCGGTAAAGAACATTCTCAAGTACCTGAGAAGGACTAAGGAGATGTTCTTGGTGTATGGCGGAAAAGACCTCCAGATCGAGGCCTTTGCTGACTCCAGCTTCCAGAGTGACAAGGACGATTCCAAGTCCATGTCGGTTTTTGTCTTTACCCTCAATGGAGGGGCAGTGTGTTGGAAGAGTTCCAAACAGGAAACCGTTGCAGACTCGACGATGGAAGCGGAATACATCGCTGCATCTGATGCCGCAAAAGAAGCTGTCTGGATAAGGAAGTTCTTGAAAGAACTTCAGGTGGTTCCGTCAATTGTTGATCCAATACCTCTGTATTGCGACAAAAACGGGTCTATAGCTTTAGCGAAGGAACCCAGGTCCCATCAGAGATCCAGACACATCTTGAGGCGGTATCACCTGATCAGGGAGATCGTGGATCGCCAGGAGATCGAGGTTCGGAGGGTTGCTTCAGAAGATAACACTGTAGATCCATTCACCAAGGCCTTGCCCCAGACTCAGTTCGAGCGGCTGATCGAGATGATAGGTCTTCGATACGCCAGTACATGGCCTTAGTGCAAGTGGGAGATTGTTAGTGTATATGCCCTAGAGGCCATTACTGTATCATACTAGTTTGTATATTACTTAATGGAAGCTTGGGATATTCACCTTGTATATACAATCTTGCTCAAAATAGTAGTATGCTACTTGGTTTGTTTCTACTTCAATGTGTACTTGTGTTTATTTTAGTATATCACCTATACACATTAGTGGAGCCCTTAGAATCTTTGCTTGATTACCAGCGTTGTGATGGCAGTCACACTAGTGGGGGCTGGGTAATCTATAAGCACATCCTTATGCAGGTCCCTAGTCGCAGGACTATCGAGATAGGGCATCGATACTCCGGAGTAGACTAGCGCATGCGCTTCTCATCCCAGTATGGGAGACGGTCTGTCCCACAGCCGTTAGTACGTCGTACTGTAGATAGTATGCGGGTGCTCGTTAGGTTACGAGTACACTGAACAGGACTCATCGGGAACTGACCGGTTGGTATTATACCTATCGTCAGTTATCAGTTCCCAGGTGACATGAGTACAGCTTAGTCCGCTGACTTGACACTGTCACTTCGCCTCGAGTGTGTTCCAACTGTACTTTGATTACTACCCTACCACGGCTCAAAGGAGTCGTGCAAACAGGTAGTAGTTGGGTGCAGTCCCGAAGCACTTGGAGGCAGTGACGGTTAGACAGGATTCGTCTCTCCCGGTATTGGGGGTTGACATCGCGCTGTGTCTAGGAGAGCCATTACACGAGTAGTCCCTGGCCAGGGCAAGCGAGATATACTGGTAGGCTTCCAGTGTTATCTCAGGGTGTACTGGGCTTCACTCTGACACGACTTGTACCGCTATTAGGGGACTGACGTTTACCGCCCCCCTAGGCCCGCCATGCGATGTATCAGACGAACAGACCGGACTGTACGGAGACTGTCACATTCAGGCTCAGTAGGAGTTCAGATGGGTTTCACCTCGTCAGTCTTCTTGTCGGCATCTACCTGGGGACTGTTACGCACAGCTAGTGCCGCTTGCGGTCTGTGGTTAAACCCACTGCCAGCGTAGTGTCGAGTCTTTAAAGTCCCACAGAGAAAGCTATTCGCCTTTAGGCAAAAGAGTAGAGGTCGCATGGTTTTGCGACAGGTCGCATGGTTTTGCGACAGGGTTCGGTCACATCCGTGCACTTACGCATGTACAGTGTCCGGACAGTTAACACTAGCGGGCTTTGGTTTAAGCCAGATCCTAGTGTACGTTTTGGGATTGGTTTTATCCAGTATGTATTCGTGTTCCTCGGAACGCGGATGCGGGTGTGTATGCACAGTTGACAGAGAGACAGAGGCAGAGGATTCTCATTAGGGTTGTTGACCGTTGACTGTTGACTATTGACTTTTTGCTCAACCATAATGAGAATATGATATGTAATTAACAATAATATTAATTAAGTATTATAGTGATATGGTTGTTGAGGGGTTGACTTTGTTGACTTTGTTGACCGGTTGACTAGGTTGGACTAGTTGACCATCATGATGACAAGGCTATCATTTCATGGCAAAGACTTTTGCTTGCTTGTTCTCTTGTGCAAAATGAGTGCATGAAATGATATGGCTATTGTAGCTTAAACCATCACTAATACTTGATTGCTATTATTGGTTATGATGGTTTTGGATTATGAGAGCCAAGAGAGAAAAGTCTTGCTCATTCTCTCATTTCCTTTCTCTCTCTTGTGTTCTTGAGCTCTCATCTCCTTCCTCTTGCTCTCCCTCTCTTTAGTCTATGGTTCACTTGTCTCATGTGTTGAGAACCAAGAACCATAGAGAAAATCCCAACACACTCTCCTCTACTCACTCTAGTTCACAAGGTTTAGCAAACCGAGTGAACTAGTTTCTTCAAAGCTCGAAGAAGAAGCCAAAGGTAGAAGTTTTCAGGTGGATCGATCTTCTGCGCAAGGAGACGACGGGGTGAAGCCGATCCGGACAACCATCGAGGCTTGAAGACGAAGGAGTTCAAGAAAGAAAGGTATAACCCTCTAACCGAGTAGTTAACAACTCCTAATTAGGTTGTTAGTTAGATGTTTAACAAAGATCCGGTTTTGAGTCCATGTTACCGCCTCTAAAAAATTGTTTTTCACCAAATTCCGCATGCCCGAAAGTACCGGGAGAGGTAGCATGGACTTACACAATGTAGTAGTCAAAGAGTTTGACTTCATCAAAAACGTAGATGAACATTGTATATACAAGAAGGTAGCAGAGAGTAAGGTTGTCTTTCTCGTATTGTACGTGGATGATATACTCTTAATAGGAAACGATGTTCTTATGCTGCATTCGGTCAAGCTCTTCTTATCACAACGATTCTCAATGAAAGATCTAGGTTATGTCTTCTGCATCTTGGGGATTAAGATCTATAGAGATAGATCTAGACGGATACTAGGATTGTCCCAATCCAGGTACATTGACACCATACTAAAGAGGTTTAGTATGGAAGAATCCAAGCGTGGGCACTTACCCACGATCTCTGGACTCACTCTCTCCAAAGAAATGCCTCTTAAGACTGATTTGGAAAGAGCTCGCATACAAGGGATACCCTATACTTCGGTGGTAGGCTATATCATGTACGCGATGCTATGTACCAGACCCGATGTAGCATACTCACTAAGTGTAGTGAGTAGGTATCAAGCAGATCCTGGAGAGGATCACAGGACAACTGTGAAGAACATTCTCAAGTACTTGAGAAGGACTAAGGAGATGTTCTTGGTGTATGGTAATGAAGAACTCCAGGTGGAGTCCTTTACCGATTCGAGCTTCCAGAGTGATAAGGATGACTCTAAGTCGCACTCGGGTTTTCTCTTTACCCTCAATGGAGGGGCAGTATGTTGGAAGAGTTCTAAGCAGGAAACCGTGGTAGACTCGATGATAGAGGCTGAATACATCGCTGCCAACGATGCTGCCAAAGAAGCTGTCTGGATGAAGAAGTTCATCACTGAACTTGGTGTGGTTCCGTCCATTGAGCATCCAATACCTCTGTATTGTGATAACAATAAAGCTGTGGCTTTGGCCAAGGAACCCAGGTCCTATCAGCATTCCAGGTATATTCTGAAGCGGTATCACCTGATCCGGGAGATAGTTGATCGCCGGGAGATCGAGGTCAGGAGAGTTGATACGAAGGACAACACTGCGGATTCACTCACGAAGGCCATACCCCAGATTCATTTTGAGAGACTCTTCAGGTTGTTGGGTATGAGATACCACAACAGCTGGCCTTAGTACAAGTGGGAGATTGTTAGTTATGTATATGCCCCAGAGGCCATTGTTGTACATATGATGTATATTATAATGGATGCTTGGATATATATAGAGAGGACTTTCTTGCTTGACATGATAGTATGCTATCTGATTTCAATTTGTCTTAACATGTTGACTTGTATTAGTTTACTGTCTTGCTCTCACATGTTGATAAAGCCCTTAGGATCTGTACTCGACTACTGCGACTATGATGAGATCATACTAATGGGGCCAAGGTAGTCCACGAGTACATCCTATAACTGTTCCTAGTCGAGGGTGTATCGAGACAGGCCATCGATACTCCAGAGTAGACTAGCATACACGCATCTTGACCCATATGATGGGCGATGGAAGATCCCATATCCATTGGTGTTGGACATCAAAGATGGTGTACGGGTGCTCAGTGGAGACTGGGTACACTGAACGGACTCACCAAGAACTCCTAGATGGTATTATATCTATCGTCAGATAGCAGTTCTCCGGTGACACTGGTACAGGTTACTCTGTAGACCCGAGATCGTCATAGAGTCTTATGTGATTCCCATTGCGCTTTGATTTCCACCTTACCACGTTCACGAGAACGTGAAAAACAGTGGCTTTTAGGTACAGTCCCGAATCACATGGAGGCAATGAGCGATAGGAGGGGTTTCGTCTCTCTCGGTATTGGGAGTTGATGTTGCGTTGTGTTCGATTGGCTATAACTGGAAGTCCCTGGCCAGGGCTGATATGGAGATTTACTGGTAAGAGTTATTAGTAGTTTCTCGACCCGTTATGAGCCTCCCATCGACACGACTTATCGGTTATTGGGGTCTGACATTTTACCACCCCTAGACTGTATATGCGACATATCAGACGAAGAGACCGGACTGTATGGTAGTGTTACCGATTGGATTCGCAGGAGAATGTACATGCTTGCTTATTGATCTTCTGGCCGATCAATACCCGGGTGGCTGTTACGTTTTACTGACCGCTTGCAGCTTGTAGGTGTTTAACATAATCATCACCTACTGCCGGCGTATTGACGAGTCTTTAGAGTCCTACACAGAGGTTTCCTGGCTCAGGCGAAACGGAGTAGGAGCACATATGTGATATGTGCGGGGACCGAGATTAATACGATGTGTGATACCGTATTCTATTCTCACGATATATGATATCGGCCGGTTATATGTGATATAGCCGGGTTATTGGATTAAGTGTTGATTCGATAAAATGATATATATATATATATATATATACATATATATATATATTATATGCTCACTTAAGTATTTATTATTCTCACTTGTAATACATTTAACATATATGCGATATATGTTTATTGTATTGTTTTCTTTTGTTACATAAATATTATATATGTGATATATAATATTGTGACATGCTAGGTTATACTTGCAACCAGGATGTATGAGAATTATACCATGCTACATGTAATGTTTGGGTTTAAATTCTTAAGTAATTCAAAATTGAGGAAATGAGTCATGGTGAAGCTTCATGAAGGTTGTGGATAAACTTTGACAAAGTCTTCTCCTTTTGTTTTGCTTAAGATATTTCTAAACTCAACCATGACACATAGCCATGGTTAACTCTCTACATGAGTTAGTGGATGACATACACTAACCTAAGGTTGCATTTTTAATCTCATCTCTTTCATTATTCATCTTCTTCCTCATCTCATTTTTGCTCTCTAGCTTTTGAGAAAAGAGAAGAAAATAGTGAGAAAATAAATAATAAAGTGAGCAAAATTCCTACTTCATCATCCTTTTCTATATTAGCCATATAGATTAGTGTGTTAGCTTTACTAATTCCAAATTAGTGAAGAGAGAGCTTGAGTCCGTGTTTCCTCGTTGTAGACCATCGTAGACTTTGAAGACTTCAAACAAGGATGCATCGTACATCTTGTGGAGCCTCTCAAGAGTTCAGGATTGCATGGATCACAGCGAATGGACCACTACTCGGAGCTTTTGAAGCGAAGGAACGGACTGCAAAGGCTGTAATCCCTATCACTTAGATGTAAAGTTGTTTATATGTAAGGTTAACCCTAATTCTCTAGTTTTGATTACTTGGTTCGTTTGTTTAGCACCCCAAAAATTTCAATATGGCATGTGTGATGCCTTCCTAAACTTCGTGGTGGTGTTACGCAACCTTACAGCTCCCACGTATATGATCGCCATCATACTGCTGGTAGTCAAGCATAAATCCTATGGGCTCTATCAACATGTAATAGTGATATGTAATGTCACCTGAAGCATTTACACGATGATAAAGACAAACCAGATAGCATAATAGTAAGACTGTTCTACCGGTATAGGTCCTCTCTCAATCATTGCAATCACGTGCCCGCGATCCAATAATTGACTTGAGGGCATTATAGCCAACAATCTCCCACTTGCGCTTAAGGCTAATTATTGCGGTGTCGCATACTTACAGCCCGTGTGATACCGAACACCCAACTTCTTTACTAATCAGTTTCACAAAGCTCGTTTGTAAAACTATTGCGTTCGAGAAATAGCCTCAGTGAGTGGATCCACTCCAATGTTTCTTTCTATGTCTCTCTTTATCTCAAGTTCGTGGAGAAAACCATCTCCCGAAATGAGCAATACCTGTCTTAGAATATGTCTGGATATCTGATGGGATCCAGTTCATAAATGAACTCCAAATCCAGTAAAACTTCTTAGACTGTATCGTCTATTGAATTTAATCAGTATCCTGCGCCATGCCTTCCTCAGTATCCGTTTGGACAAACCGTCCAAACTACTTCCCCTCGTAAGAGGGAAAACTGTAACTCAGACAGTCACTCTGTCATCCATGTCACTTTGGAATTCTGGAATGATAACCGTCTCCCGAAGGAGTTTGCCGTTACCAAATCCCTAGAACATCCTCTTATGTTCATAAACTGTTTCCGAACATTTCACTAGGATTGGATTAATATATAAACTTATTGCATCTAGTGCAAAAACAATATCTGGTATTGTACTTGACATCTCATGATTGATTCAATTGCCTAAGCAAGTGATATGTCTATCATGCACATCCTTCTCCCCTTTAGTCTGTAAGACACCTTTAGAGAGGGTGACTCCATTACCTGCAGGCACACCACCATGCCAGGAGTCGTTCATTCTAAAGTACCTTTAGGATAGTGTTAAAGTACCCAGATTGGGAAACTACCCAAATCTAGATCTAAAACCATAGATCCAGTTACCAGAATGCCTTATATAATATCCATATCGTATGTGGAGAAACCACTATGTGAAAACCACAGTATAACCGATCAAAGTATATGAATTTCACTTCCTAAAAAGCGTATGTCATCCATATACCAGGACATCACACCCTACTACCTTCTTAACAGATCCATCTCCTATTTTGATGAAGTCAAAGCCTATGACTGTCAAATCAAAAATAGATGATCTATCTCCTCTATACGTGCTTTGTAAGTGCACGGCGGTGCCTCGGCCGTAAAACCGACGGCCAAATGCGGAAGCAGTGATAAACTTTAATTTTGCGGACTTTGCAAATCGGCACCACCGCGCACAAAACCCCGGATCGTAACCATTAAACTAGTCTAGCTAACAAGAAGAAAGGGAAGAGATATACCGACTGATCCGAGTCCTCCGGTCTTCATCTCCACTCCGATCTCCTCGTGGGATCTCCGGTCGTCTCGTCCTCGCCGGAAGGGGCACCACATCGCCTGTATCTTTTACGGGCTCCCACCTCAATACCGAGGCAACTCGGGCGCGAAGCTGGCGAATCGACGCGTCCAAGATTTGCTGTAGGAAGTGTAGTGTAGAGTGCATGTCTCACTTTGGGGTTTGTTGCCATTTGTAGATGATGGAGGAAACAAGATAAAAAAAATGGTGCTTGCATTTTTCTTAGCATGAAAAGAGATCAAGAATGAAAAACACTCTCAAAGATGAAGCTCTCTCCTTCTCTTTTCTTCTTCTCTCTTTTCTAATGAAAACTCTCATACTTAGAAAATGGTGGAGCAAAGATTATGAAGCATGAAGGGAGGTGAGTGTAGGAATGAAGAAAAGGTGACCACATCAAGAGACAAAGAAACATCAACCATGCTTCACACATTAATCAAACCCATACCCTCATTAAAGCAAGTGATGGTGCAAAAGATAATGATGCTATCATAATCAATACTTTTGCAATAAAACCCTCCACAAAGTGTTATTTGCAAACTTGCAAATAACCCCCTCCATCGGAAAAGTCCGGCCGGGGAAGAACAAAGGAAAACCGGCCGGAACGGAATGCAAACTGGCAACTCCAGAAAACTGGTCCCGTAATAAATTACAGGAAAACCCCGATACTGTGCATACACACCCGCATCTGTATTCCGTCCGGATACAAATGCAGAGAGACAAAATCTACACTGTACTAAACTAGGATCCGGCTTGGCTAGTAATATCCGTTCGATCCTGATCCGTGCAATACCGCACGTATCTGACCGAACCCTGCCATATATCTATACAGCCTCTAGTACAAAACGTCCGATCCTGATCCGTGCAATACCGCACGTATCTGATCGGACCCTGCCATATCTCCATACGGCCTCTACAGCGTTTTGCCCGAAAGCTGAGTAACTGAATGTGTGGTGGACTCTAAAGACTCGTCAATACTATGGCTGTGGATTTAACCACTAGCACGTCAGAGGTATAAGCCAATACGTAACGGGCCACCAGCTATTGACTAAAAGGGACGTCGATGAGCGAACTCATCCTGACACCCTACTGAGCCTGTCAGTGACAATATCCGTACAGTCCGGTCCGTTCGTCTATGAGCATCGCATGTCGGGCCTAGGGGGTGGGTAAAAGTCAGACCCCCAAAAGCGGTACAAGTCGTGTCGGAGTGTAGCCCAGAACACCCTGAGATACTACTGGAATACCTACCAGTAAATCTCCTGCCTTGGCCAAGGACTTTGTGTAATGGCTTTCCTAGACACAGCGCGACCTCACCCCCAATACCGGGAGAGACGAACCCCCGAAGATCCGCTCACTGCCTCCATGTGGCTCGGGACTGTACCCAACTAAAACCTGTTTGCACGACTCCTTTGAGCCGTGGTAGGGTAGTAATCAAAGCACAGTGGGAACTCACACGAGACAAATGACGATCCCCAGGTCGATGAACTAACCTGTACACATGTCACCTGGGAACTGCTATCTGACGTCAGGTATAAGACCAAATAGCATGTTCCCGGCGAGTCCTGTCCGGTGTACTCATAACCCAATGAGCACCTGTATACATCTTAGGTGATCCAACTGACACCAGTGGCTTGTGAGACCGGCCACCGCCCCTCGTCGGGGTCTCGACTGTATACACTAGTCTACTCTGGAGTATCGATGCCCTGTCTCGAAACTCCCACGACTAGGGACCATTTAAGGATGTGCTTATAGACCCCATCTCCCACTTATATGATCGCCCTCATACTGCTGGTGGTCAAGCAAGAATCCAAGGGGCTCTATCAACGTGTAATAGTGACCTGTCAGGTCACCTAAAGCAGTACACGATGATAAAGGTAAACCTGATAGCATACTATCATCTCGAGTAAGAATGTCGTACCGGGATAGGTCCTCCCTCAATCATTGCAATCACGTGCCTGTGATCCAATAATTGACTCTGAGGGCACTATCTCCAACAATCTCCCACTTGCACTCAAGGCTAATTATTGCGATGTCGCATACTCACAGCCCGTGTGATACCGAACACCCAACTCCTCTACTAGTCAGTCTCACAAAGCTCGTTTGCGAGACTATTGCGTTCGAGGAATAGCCTCAGTGAGTGGATCCGCTCTGAAGTTTCTTTCTAAGTCTCTCTATATCTCAAGTTCGCGGAGAAAGCCATCTCCCGAAATGAGCAATACCTGTCTTAGAGTGTCTGGATATCTGATGGGACCGAGCTCAAAAATGAACTCCAAATCCAAACTTCTTAGACTGTATCGTCAACTGAACTTAATCAGTATCCTGCGCCATGCCACCCTCAGTATTTCCTTGGACCACCTGTCCAAAATACTGCCCCTCGTTAGAAGGAAAACTATAACTCTGACAACCTCCTTGTCGTCCATGTCACCTTGGAAGCCTGGAATGATAACTGTCTCCCAAATGAGGCTGTCGTTATCATATCCCTAGAACATCCACTTATGTTCTAAAACTGCTTCCGATTGTTCCTCCAGGATTGGATCAATATCAGCTTATTGCATCTAGTGCAAGAACAACAACTGGTGTGGTACTTGACATCTCATGATTGACTCAATTGCCAAAGCAAGTGATCTGCCAATCATGCACATCCCTCTCTACTTTAGTCTATAAGACACCTTTAGAGAGGGTGACTCCATCACCTGCAGGTACACTACCGTGCCAGGAGTCGTCCATTCTAAATACTCTTAGAATGCTGTCAAAGTACCCTAATTGAGAAACCACCCAAATCTAGATCTAAAACCATAGATCTAGTAACCAGTATGTCTGATATAATGTCCAAGTCCTTCGTGGAGAAACCAATGTGTGACGACCAAAGTATAACCGATCGTAGTATAGGAGTTTCCTTTCCTACTTTGTGTATGTCATCCAAATACCATGACATCACACCCTACTACCTTCTCAACAGATCCATCCCCTATTCTGATGACGTCAAACCCATGACTGTCACATCAGAAATAGATGATCTATCTCCGCTATATCTGCTTTAGTCTATAAATAGACATAAGCCTGATGTCCACCAATGCTTCCGCTGCTTCCACTGACTACGACAACCCTCTGGCAGAGTCATATAGACGTGCACTTCTAAAGCTAGTTTAGAACGACGCTATACTCATCCTCCTGCCGGGTCTCGCAGCCTGGAACAACAACAATGGCAAGTGTGGGTAAACAAGAACTTCCCTGTCACCGTCTTTGAGGCTACCGGAGTACCTCTCGGGTGCCTGAAGTTACCCACCTTATCTGCGGAGTGGCCAATGGAATGTCAAATCAGATTGAATCTTTAGGTTCCTTATCAAATCTTCAGTAATCGTTTGCGGTTCTGGAATCACTTCCAGTTCTACCATACTCCCACTACTGTTTTTGAAAAAATCCATTTTATTAAAACTGTGGCGAGTTAAGAACAATATCACTATTGATCTTTCTTATGGTAGAAAGTCAACCCTCGTCATAGCCTGGGTCAACCCACAAACAGCCATTACAGAAACGTGCCTTGAGTTGTCCAGTGTCTGGTTTTAATCATAAGCCGGACAACTCCCCATACCTTAACAATGTTAAGATATGAACTGTACTATATCCAATATAGAACCAGAGGCACTGATTTAATTGAACCAGATTCAAATCATGCAACTATCTCCAGTGCATGTCAACTAAATGGAAGGAGGCTGATCAACGTTACTCAACTTAGGAATGCTTCCAATTATGAGTAACCTGAAAGAGAAGCAATTTCTCTTTATCATTACTATCAACTGAATACCATACACAAGTATCTATATCTTCGATCACTTTGAAGAATCCCGATACTTGCTACACCTGGTTCTCTACTCTATTCAAATACCTATAACTCCTCAAAACTTAGACCCTGTGTTTCTACGAAACACATGTCTAAGAACTAAAGAAGTTAAAAGTAAACAGAATATAGTACGAGAACCAACCCCTCTGTCCTACTGGACACTGGACAACATACAATACTCTGTATAAGTCCGCTGAGTTTAACAACTCTTTCACTGTGTGTCGTAGGTTGAAAACTGTACTTATGGTTAAGAAGAATTACACCGCTGTTTAATGCTCCTTTCCTAACCAACCACTGATATAGGTAAATGTCATCGACATAATATCAAAAGGTATATCTCACTCTATGAAAATAGATGTACAGATATATCAACTTGAAATTGGTGCACAACAGCGGATATTCAAAACCAAATATTTGCCGACCGGCAAACAGCCCAGGTGATCTCATCAAATATCACCGATTACAACGAATCCCGATATAATGAGGATGATCACCCAATTCCCAATAACTTACTCCCACTCATCATCTGTAAAACCATACAGATGTGAGAATCATACCTGGTAAATACATACCCTGGAGTAAGTGTCTAATCGGAAAATCAGTTTTCTTTTAATAGTACACAGTGAAACTGAAACATTGAAATGTTTCGATGGGGTATCCTGGTATTCCTAGTAATGCCTCTTCCATCATTCAGATTCACAACTATAACCGTATAATTCTTTGCCACCTCTCCAAATCCCTTTATATGTCTTTAGTCATTACCTTCTGCACACCCCTTAGGCCAAATGGTTTTCTTCCTTCCCTACCGTTCGGCACCAGCCTATGGTTTGGAAGAAGACTATCCAATAAGCATAATGGGTGTACTATCCTAATCACAAGAACACTCGCAATGCGAGAGAAGGTGAAGATAAAAGACAACCGAATAAACCTTATTCCTATTTCTCCTGGACCAGAATCCATCCCCGAACTGGAACAAGTTCCTTTCGAGTTCGTATATAACCATACGATGGAGTATCCAATAAAATGTGGATCTTCGTAGTGATACGGAGTGTCCTGGAGAAATACAAAGGTGATTTAGGAGTGGTAAAGAAATACTTGATTTGGTCGTGAATATCAGTCGCAATTTACTTTGCCCTCTTACTAATCCCTTGCTTTGTCTTAATCTTAATACCTTCTGTACACCGTTTTAGGCTAACTGGTTTTCTTCATTCCCTACCGGTCGGCACCAGCCTATGGTTTGGAAGAAGACTATCCAATTTGCGTAATAGGTGTACTACTCCTAACCCAAGGAGTACTCACAGCCTGAGAGAAGGTGAAAAGAAAAGACAACTGAATAGTCCTATCCGTTTTCTCCAGAACCGGAAACCATCCTCGAATAAATTCCTTCGAGTTCGTATATAACCATACGATGGTTTTGTCCAATGGAAGTGGACGTTCGTAGTAATACGGGGTGTCCTGGAGAAAAGGGTAAAAGTAGGAGTGGCAATGAGGTTCGCAACTCTGATAATCCAAAAGCCAGTGTTAAGTAGGTTCGGTCAACTTGGTCACTGAGTCATAGTCTAGGGTCGGGTCAATGGTCGCTGCTAGAGAGAGAGAGAAAAGAAACACTCAGCGTGCACTCTATCCTAGATCAGAATGGTTACCAATTTATCTAATCTGGAAACCTCCCACTGTACCTCAAATTCTCCTCCAAACCTGAAAGAAGAATTAGTCGGGGTCACCCGAGGAGTAAACCAACTCATCAGTGGGAATCGGGATCCAACTCTCATCGTATGATAACGTGACGGAATCCGCTCACGGTATCACACTCCAGAAGGTATGCGCATATCTGGCAAGTTTCAGTACTTTTGAAACTCCCGATGTGATTTTTACCCCATGCTCTTATGACCTTGACTTTGGCCAACAAATCATAAGTCACATGTCAAGTTCTGCCCGTCATTCTCCAGGTTAATTTGAGCCCACCCGTACAAGCCCTTGACTTTGGCCAACAAGGCTATACGACTGCCCCAAACCAACGCATCTATCTATGCTGCATATGAATAACCAATAGCTATCAAACACTGTGCCTTGACTTTGGCCAACAAACACAGCTTGAATACTATTGACTACCCATATGAAACGGCGGAGGGCTACGAATGGTTTCTGGCGAAAACCTTTAACGTAATGAACTTGATATCGTTGAAGGAACGGATAGCTTTTTAGAAAATATAGTGACGAAAAACCATTGCTAAAGAGGTCACTCCCGGTGAAGAGATCTCGGCTCTTTCCCCGTAGAATGAGGTGCAGGATATTCCAACTGAATACCACGATGCAAAGCAAAAGTAATCGGCTATAGTGAAGTTAGTGCCCTGACGCAAACTTCTGTCCAAGGGGTCACTCCCGGTGAAGGGATCTCGGCCCTTGCCTCGTCGAATGAGGAGCAGAATATTCCAAATGAATACCACGATGCAAAACAAATGTGAACGTCCTTGCAATAACAGCTTTTTGAAAAGTGTTCCAACAACATCAGATTAGGTTTGTTTAACTTGCATTGATCCGAATCAATGCAGTCCCATCAATTGATCACACCACAAAGAACGAAAATATACTGACGTACGTATATGCCATCCGCATTCGCCACTGGGTCCCGTCATCACCCGTTAGGTTAGCTAACTAACGGCAGAGCGGGGACTGGACTAGCGCGGATGAAAAACATATACAACATCTACTAATATATAGTATTTCGCTCAAGGCGTGAATAAAAATGCAACATCACAGAAATGTACAGCATCACAGAACAATACAGATATCTGGGATCCCCGGGTTTCACAGAGCCACTGCTGAAACCCGACGTTCCCATGGTCGTGTGGATAGCCTGTGCAATGAAATCCTAGACCCCTACGGGCGCGGCAAGTCACCCGCCAAAACCTGAAGCGAGGCAGCCCCCCTTCAGCACCGTGAATGGACCACCCAGCACTTCACGGAATCCGGTAACTTGGGCACCCCTCCTGGGTCAACCTGTACCCCCTACGAGTGCGGCGAATAGCCCGCCAATTCCAGACTGAAGCCCCTCCGTCTCAATGCCCTGAGATGCGGGCCCGTTGCCCTCTAGAACCCGGCTATCCGTGCACCCCTCCGCGGGGTAACCCTAGTACAGAAAGTAAAATATACATACACCGGGTACATCGACCGCAACCAGGTCGTGCCCCAAAAGAATAATACAATCAGGCGGTGACGGCAATCCACATGTCGGACGCTCGCCCCGCAATATCAAATGTACATAATACAACAGCACTGTACTAGCATTGCATCCAGGCTATCCCCCACGACCGATCCGCAACATCACAGCAAATACATAGAACATCAACGCGAAAGTCACGTTCGCAAATCCGTCTAACCGGGCTATAGCAGTTAGACAGGATTTACCGATCGAGTGACATTCACGGTCGCAGATATAATGTAAATACTGTGAAAAATGTGTTTAAAATTTTCCGATTGATCAAACAATTAACAAGTGGGCCCCAAAGAAAACTGTAGCACTCACAGAAATAATTGGCCCAACTTTAATATTCCAAAACCCCTAAAATAAGCCCAGAAGCCCACTGGAAAAATACGAAGCATTGACCCCACCAACTTGCGGCGGAACTGCGGCAACAAGGGGGTTCATGCCGCGGTTCCGCGCTCGGGGTGAGGGTTCATTGTCTCGTTTTTTCTCAGAGTTCTTAGAACTCCCTGCACATCATTCTGAGATCACCTGAAAAATTTTTAGACTTCAAAAAATTTCAACAGAAACTGATGTGAAGGAAAAATACGGTTTTTGGAATTTTGGTCGATCGGAACTGAAAAACACATCAAACGAAGCTAGACGAAGTTAATGGCGAGTCTCTGATACCACTGTAAGTGCACGGCGGCGCCCCGGCCGTCAAACCGACGGCCAAATGCGGAAGCAGTGATAAACTTTAATTTTGCGGACTTTGCAAACCGGCACCACCGCGCACAAAACCCCGGATCGTAACCATTAAACTAGTCTAGCTAACAAGAAGAAAGGGAAGAGATATACCGACTGATCCGAGTCCTCCGGTCTTCATCTCCACTCCGATCTCCTCGTGGGATCTCCGGTCGTCTCGTCCTCGCCGGAAGGGGCACCACATCGCCTGTATCTTTTACGGGCTCCCACCTCAATACCGAGGCAACTCGGGCGCGAAGCTGGCGAATCGACGCGTCCAAGATTTGCTGTAGGAAGTGTAGTGTAGAGTGCATGTCTCACTTTGGGGTTTGTTGCCATTTGTAGATGATGGAGGAAACAAGATAAGAAAAATGGTGCTTGCATTTTTCTTAGCATGAAAAGAGATCAAGAATGAAAAACACTCTCAAAGATGAAGCTCTCTCCTTCTCTTTTCTTCTTCTCTCTTTTCTAATGAAAACTCTCATATTTAGAAAATGGTGGAGCAAAGATTATGAAGCATGAAGGGAGGTGAGTGTAGGAATGGAGAAAAGGTGACCACATCAAGAGACAAAGAAACATCAACCATGCTTCACACATTAATCAAACCCATACCCTGATTAAAGCAAGTGATGGTGCAAAAGATAATGATGCTATCATAATCAATACTTTTGCAATAAAACCCTCCACAAAGTGTTATTTGCAAACTTGCAAATAACCCCCTCCATCGGAAAAGTCCGGCCGGGGAAGAACAAAGGAAAACCGGCCGGAACGGAATGCAAACTGGCAACTCCAGAAAACTGGTCCCGTAATAAATTACAGGAAAACCCCGATACTGTGCATACACACCCGCATCTGTATTCCGTCCGGATACAAATGCAGAGAGACAAAATCTACACTGTACTAAACTAGGATCCGGCTTAAACCAAAGCCGGCTAGTAATATCCGTTCGATCCTGATCCGTGCAATACCGCACGTATCTGACCGAACCCTGCCATATATCTATACGGCCTCTAGTACAAAACGTCCGATCCTGATCCGTGCAATACCGCACGTATCTGATCGGACCCTGCCATATCTCCATATGGCCTCTACAGCGTTTTGCCCGAAAGCTGAGTAACTGAATGTGTGGTGGACTCTAAAGACTCGTCAATACTATGGCTGTGGATTTAACCACTAGCACGTCAGAGGTATAAGCCAATACGTAACGGGCCACCAGCTATTGACTAAAAGGGACGTCGATGAGCGAACTCATCCTGACACCCTACTGAGCCTGTCAGTGACAATATCCGTACAGTCCGGTCCGTTCGTCTATGAGCATCGCATGTCGGGCCTAGGGGGTGGGTAAAAGTCAGACCCCCAAAAGCGGTACAAGTCGTGTCGGAGTGTAGCCCAGAACACCCTGAGATACTACTGGAATACCTACCAGTAAATCTCCTGCCTTGGCCAAGGACTTCGTGTAATGGCTCTCCTAGACACAGCGCGACCTCACCCCCAATACCGGGAGAGACGAACCCCCGAAGATCCGCTCACTGCCTCCATGTGGCTCGGGACTGTACCCAACTAAAACCTGTTTGCACGACTCCTTTGAGCCGTGGTAGGGTAGTAATCAAAGCACAGTGGGAACTCACACGAGACAAATGACGATCCCCAGGTCGATGAACTAACCTGTACACATGTCACCTGGGAACTGCTATCTGACGTCAGGTATAAGACCAACTAGCATGTTCCCGGCGAGTCATGTCCGGTGTACTCATAACCCAATGAGCACCTGTATACATCTTAGGTGATCCAACTGACACCAGTGGCTTGTGAGACCGGCCACCGCCCCTCGTCGGGGTCTCGACTGTATACACTAGTCTACTCTGGAGTATCGATGCCCTGTCTCGAAACTCCCACGACTAGGGACCATTTAAGGATGTGCTTATAGACCCCATCTCCCACTTATATGATCGCCCTCATACTGCTGGTGGTCAAGCAAGAATCCAAGGGGCTCTATCAACGTGTAATAGTGACCTGTCAGGTCACCTAAAGCAGTACACGATGATAAAGGTAAACCTGATAGCATACTATCATCTCGAGTAAGACTGTCGTACCGGGATAGGTCCTCCCTCAATCATTGCAATCACGTGCCTGTGATCCAATAATTGACTCTGAGGGCACTATCTCCAACATGCTTTAGTCTATAAATAGACACAAGCTTCTTGTCCACTATGCTTCCGCTGCTCCCATTGACTATAATAACCCTCTGGCAGAGTCATATACACGTGCACTTCTAAAACTAGTTTAGAACGACACTATATTCATCCTCCTGCCGGGTCTCATAGTCTAGAACAGCAGTAATGGCAAGCCTGGGTAAACAAGAACCTCCCTGTCACCGTCTTTGAAGATACCGAAGTACCTCTCGGGTGCTTGAGGTTACCCACCATATCCGCGGAGTGGCTAATGGAATGTCAAACCCGATTGAATCTTTAGGTTCTATTAAATTTTCAGTAATCGTTTGTGGTTCTGGAATCACTTCCCGTTCTACCATACCCCCACTACTGTTTTCTGAAAAAGTCCATTTTACTAAAACTGTGGTGAGTCAAGAACAATATCACTATTGATCTTCCAGATAGTAGAAAGTTAATTCTCGTCATAGCCCGGGATAACCCACACTTCTATTACAGAAACGTGCCTTGAGTATGTCCAGAGTCTGGTTTTAAGTATAAGCCGGACAACTCCATATACCTTAACATCGTTAAGATATGAACCATTCTATATACAATATAGAAACAGAGGCATTAATTTAATTAGAACCAGATTCAAATTATGCAGCTGTCTCCAGTGCATGTCAACTAAATGGAAAGAGGCCGATCAGCATTACTTAACTAGGAGTGCATTCAAATATGAGTAATCTGAAAGAGAAGCAAGTTCTCAAAACCATTACTATCAACTGAATACCAAACACAAGTATCTACATCTTCGATCACCTTGAAGAATCCTGATACTCGCAACACATGGTTCTCTACTTTATTCTTGTACCTATAACTTCTTAAAACTTGGACCTTGCATTTCTACGAAATACTTGTCTAAAACTGGAGAAGTCACAAGTAAACAGAATATAGTACGAGCACCAACCCCTTTGTCCTAATAGACACTGGACAACATACAATACTTTGTATAAGTCCCCTGAGTTGAATAACTCAAACCCTGTGCATCGTAGGTTGAAAACTGTACATGGTTAAGAAGAATTACACCGCTGTTTAATGCTCCTTACCCAATCATCAACTGATATAGGTAAATGTCATGGACATAATTTCAAAAAGTTATATCTCACTTTATAAAATAAACGTACAGATATATCAGTTTGAAATTGGTGCATAACAACAGATATTCAAAACCAAATATTTGCCGTCAGGCAAAACCCCATGTGATTTCCTCAAATATCACCAATTACAACAAATTACGATATAATGAGAATATAATCACCTAATTCTCAATAACTTACTCCCACTCATCATCTGTAAAACCATACAGATGTGAGAATTAAACCTGGTAAATACATAACTTGGAGTAAGGCTGTTATTGCGAAATCAGTTTTCAATTAACAACGCACAGTGAAACTGAAACATGAAAAATATTTCGAAGGGGTAGCCGGGTATTCCTAGTAATGCCTTTTCCATTAACCAAATTCATGATTGTAACCGTATATATTCTTTCCATCTCTCCAAATCGCTTTATTTGTTTTTACTCATTACTTTCTGTACACCACCCTTAGGCTAAATGGTTTTCTTCCTTCCCTACCGTTCGACACCAGCCTATGGTTTGGAAGAAGACTATCCAATAAGTATAATGTGTGTACTCTCCTAATCTTAGGAGCCCTCACAACCTGAGAGAAGGTAAAGATAAAAGACAATTGAATAATCCTTATTCTATTTCTCCTGAACCAGAATCCATTCTGACACTGGAACAAGTTCCTTCGAGTTCGTATGTAACTATAGGATGGATTATCCAATAAATGCAGATCTTCGTAGTGATATGGGGTGTTCCGGAGAAATTCAAAGGTGAAGTAGGAGTGGTGATGATATACGCGGTTTGGTCATGAATGATAGCAGTCGCAATTTACTTTGCCCTCTGTCTAATCCTTTTATTTGTCTTTACTTGTTACCTTCTGTACACCATACTTAGGCTAATTGGTATTCTTCCTTCCCCACCTTTCGGCACCTGCCTATGGTTTGGAAGAAGACTATCCAATAAGCGCAATAGGTGTATCCTCTCCTAATCCTAGGAGCCCTCATTACTTGAGAGAAGGTAAAAGGAAAAGACAACTGAATAGTCCTATTCAATTTCTCCAGAACCGGAAACCATTCTCGAATCTGAAACAAGTTTCTTTGAGTTCGTATGTAACTATACGATGGTCATATCCAATAAATGTGGATCTTCGTAGTGATACGGAATGTCCTAGAGAAATGCAAAGGGTAAAAAAATGAGTGGCAATGATATATGCAACTCTGACAATCCAAAAGCCAGTGTGTTTTAAGAAGTTTCGGTTAACTTGGTTAATGAGTTCTAGTCTAGAGTCGGGCCATGGTCGCTGCCAAAGAGAGAGAAAAGAAACACTCAGCGTGCACTCTAAACTAGATCAGAATGGTTAATCATTTTATCTAATCAAGATGTCTCCCACCGTGTCCTTAAATTCTCCTCCAAACCTGAAAGAAGAATTAGTCGGGATCATCTAAAATCACTCGAGGAGTAAACCAACTCATCAGTGGGAATTGGAATCCAACTATCATTGCATGATAACCTTGTAAGTCGATGTACAACACCCCACGACTTGCGGGGAGGCGGAATAATGAAAAACGATCTTGTTTTAGGCGCAAACATCGACTAACCGAGAATCTTTGCATAAAAAATAACTAACAAGAAACCATAGAAGTGTTAACTACTATGTTAAGTGATTATACCTATAGAACCGAGTCCTTCGTCTTGTCGTTCTCCACGTCCTCTCCGGCCTTCTCTAAGTAGTAGAAGATCCACCCGAGAGCTTTACTACAAGCTTCACCTCAAACTAGAGGTAACTAGGTTTCTTGAAGTGCTAATCCAAGTAACCTAGGTGATATAGAGAATGGTTAAGGATTAAGTGGTCTAATCTAATCCTTGTACTCAACACATGAGAGGGGAGGATTAGGGTTTGAAGAGGGAGAGCTTGAGGAGAGAGAAAGTGAGCAAAAGAATGGAATGGGATAATGATCTCTCATAATATATATGAAGAATCAATAATAACAAGATAAATCAAGTAAATGATTTAACAACCATGCTCCATAAATATCTAATGGGTGATTCATCTCCATGAGTCATTAAGCATTTATGATGCATTAATGATATGGATGAATCACTCAAATGAGTCACCAATCCCATTTAATGCATATGCCACCTTAACCCCCAAGTCACCATCTTCTAGAAGCTTCTCGCACAATTACGAGAACGCCCCTCTTATCCGTGAAAATACAGAAAAACTTTAGACTGTATAAATCCAATAACCGGATACTAGAAACTGTCTTAAACCAAAGCCGACTAGTAAAAACTGTCCGGATGTCGTACGTGCGTAAACACACGTATGCATCCGAACCCTTGTCGTAAAACCATACGACTTCTATATCGTTTCTCCTGGAGTAGGGAAACTCTCTGTGTGGGACTCTAGAGACTCGACTACTACGCTGGCAGTGGGTTTAACCACAGACCGCAAGCGGCACTAGCTGTACGTAACGGTCCCCAAGTAGATGTCGATAAGAAGGCCGATGAGGAAACCCATCCGAACTCCTACCGAGTCTGATGTGACAATCTCCATACAGTCCGGTCCGTTCGTCTAAGACTATCGCATATCGGGCCTAGGGGGCGGCAAGCGTCATTCCCCTAATAGCGGTATAAGTCGTGTCGGAGCGAAGCCCATTACACCCTGAGAAACTACTGGAACCTACCAGCAAATCTCGCTTGCCCTGGCCAGGGACTTTGCGTAATGGCTCTCTGACACAGCGCGATATCAACCCCAATACTGGGAGAGACGAATCCTGTCTAACCGCCACTGCTTCCAAGTGCTCGGGACTGCACCCAACTGCTACCTGTTTGCACGACTCCTTTGAGCCGTGGTAGGGTAGCAATCTAAGAACAGTGGGACACACTCGAGGCGAAGTAGCAGTGTCAAGTCTGCGGACTATGCTGTACTCATGTCACGTGGGAACTGTTAACTGACGACTGGTATAAAACCAACCAACAGTTCCCTGTGAGTCCTGTCCGGTGTACCCGTAACCTAACGAGCACCTGCATACTATCTCCAGTACGACGTACTGACGGCTGTGGGACAGACCATCTCCCCAACTGGGATGAGAAGCGTACACACTAGTCTACTCCGGAGTATCGATGCCCTGTCTCGATAATCCAACGACTAGGGACCTGAATAAGGATGTGCTTGTAGACTACCCAGCCCCCACTAGTGTGACTGCCATCACAACGCTGGTAGTCAAGCAAGATCCTAAGAGCTCTATCAATACGTATACTCACATATTAAGATAGAAAAACCAAGTAGCATACTACCATGTTTAGCAAGACTGTTATATACATGTGAATATCCCAACCATCCATTAAGTAATATACAAACTAGTATGATACAGTAATGGCCTTCTAGGGCATAAACACTAACAATCTCCCACTTGCACTAGGGCCATGTACTGGCGTATCGAAGACCGATGATCTCGAGTAGCCTCTCGAACTGAATCTGAGGTATGGCCTTAGTGAATGGATCATCAATGTTATCCTCTGTATTTACTCTCTTTACCTCGATCTCCCGGCAATCTACGATCTCCCTGATCAGGTGATACCGCCTTAAGATGTGTCTGGACTTCTGATGGGACCTGGGTTCCTTCGCTAAAGCTATAGCGCCGTTGTTGTCGCAATACAGAGGTATTGGACCAACACTGGTAGGAACCACCTGAAGTTCTGTGAGGAACTTCTTCATCCAGACAGCTTCTTTTGCGGCATCGCAAGCAGCTATGTACTCCGCTTCCATCGTTGAGTCAGCAACGGTGTCCTGCTTGGAACTCTTCCAACAGACTGCTCCTCCATTGAGGGTAAAGACATAACCCGACATAGACTTGGAGTCATCCTTGTCACTCTGGAAGCCGGAATCAGCATAGGCCTCCATCCTGAGGTCTTTTCCGCCGTAAACCAAGAACATCTCCTTAGTCCTCTTCAGGTACTTGAGAATGTTCTTTACTGCTATCCAGTGATTCTCCCCTGGGTTTGCCTGATACCGGCTTACAACGCTCAATGCGTATGCTACATCTGGTCTGGTACATAACATCGCATACATTATAGAGCCTACCGCAGAAGCGTAGGGTATAATCGACATGCGCTCCCTTTCCAAATCAGTCTTGGGAGACATCTCTTTGGAGAGGGTGATTCCGTGACAAGCCGGTAGGTTACCACGCTTAGAATCTTCCATACTGAATCTTTTCAATATGGTGTCAATGTACCTGGACTGTGAAAGTCCCAACATCCTCTTTGATCTATTACGATAGATCTGGATCCCCAGAATGTAGGTGGCATCACCCAGATCCTTCATGGAGAATTTCTGTGACAAGAATCTTTTGACTGACTGTAGCATAGGAATATCATTTCCTATTAGGAGAATGTCATCCATGTACAAGACGAGGAATACAACAACTCTCCCTACAATCTTACTGTATATGCATGGTTCATCTGGATTTTTGATAAAGTCGAATTCTTTGACAGTATCATCAAAACAGATGTTCCAACTCCGCGATGCCTGCTTTAGTCCATAAATGGACTTAAGCAGCTTGCATACTTTACCCCTGCTCCCACTCTGAATGAATCCCTCTGGCTGATCTATATAGACGCTCTCTTCTAAATTTCCATTTAGAAAGGCCGTCTTTACGTCCATCTGCCAGATCTCATAATCATGGAAGGCAGCAATAGCAAGAAGGACCCGAATGGATTTCAGCATAGCCACTGGAGAAAAGATTTCGTTATAGTCCAAACCAGGTCTTTGATGGAAACCCTTTGCAAGAAGTCTAGCCTTATAGGTTTCAACCTGTCCATCTACACCAATCTTCTTTCTGAAGATCCACTTGCATCCTACGGGTTTCACCCCATCTGGAGCAGTGTCCAAAGTCCATACTTTGTTAGTGTACATGGACTCCATTTCGGTCCACATTGCATCCAGCCATTTTACAGAGTCGCCGCTCTGAATGGCTTGCTGGAAGCTAGTAGGGTCGTCATTATCAATGACGCAATCTTCTCTATCCCCGTCTATGAGAAAACCGTAGTATCTCTCAGGCGGATGAGACTGCCTACTACTTCTGCGGATAGGCGCTGGTATGTCCCTTTCTTCTGAAACTTCTTGTTCTACCAAACTTTCAGTAACAGCTTGTGGTTCTGGAATTTCTTCCAGTTCTACTGTGCTCCCACTCTTCTGATTTTCTAAAAATTCAGTTTCTAAGAAGTGGGCATGACGAAAAACAAAAACCTTTTGTTCCTCTGCGTAATAGAAATAATATCCCTTGGAGTTCTTTGGATATCCCACAAGCTTACACTGTACTGAGCGTGCCTCGAGCTTGTCCGGATGCTGCTTTTTTACAAAAGCTGGACACCCCCATGTCCTAAAATGTTTTAGACAGGGTTTCTTCCCACTCCACATCTGATATAGTGTGGTAGGCACAGTCTTGGTTGGAACCTGGTTCAAAAGATATGCAGCTGATTCTAGTGCATAACCCCAGAAAGATCGCGGTAACTCAGCCTTACTCATCATGGAACGAACCATATCCAATAGGGTTCGATTCCTCCTTTCCGATACACCATTGTGTTGTGGTGTGTATGGAGGAGTAAGCTGAGAGAGAATTCCATTCTCTTTTAAGTAACCCAGGAATTCAGCACTTAAGTATTCACCACCTCGATCAGATCTCAGTGTCTTTATATTTTTGCCTGTCTGTTTTTCCACTTCATTCTTGTATTCTTGGAATTTCTCAAAGGCCTCGGATTTATGCTTCATTAAGAAGATATATCCATACCTAGAGAAATCATCCGTAAAAGTAATGAAGTAGGAATAACCATCTCGCGCATGTGTAGACATTGGACCGCACACGTCACTGTGTACGAGTCCTAAGAGCTCGCTCGCTCTTACTCCGTGTCCAGTAAACGGAGTCTTTGTCATCTTTCCTATGAGACAAGATTCACAAGTGGCATAAGATTGATATTCGAACGGATTCAAATATCCTTCTCTATGTAACTTTGTTAATCGTGTTTCATTGATGTGACCTAGTATACAATGCCATAAGAAAGCCTGATTTATTTCTGGAGACTTTCTTTTAAGTGTGTTCTGGACATTGAAAACCTGAGCTTGATTCAATACGTATATACCGTCATCTAATGTACCGGACCCAATCAGAACTTGATTTAGGTGGATGTGAACTACATCGCTTACGAATGTAAAGTCATATCCCTCTCTCGAAAGTGAGGACACTGATATGATATTACAAGTCAAACTAGGTACATACAGACAGTTACGTAGAATCAATATCTGCCCACTTGTCAAACCTAGGCGATATTCTCCCACGGATTCAGCGTCCACGCTCATTCCGTTTGCAACTCTGAGAGACAAATCACCTACCCTTATAACTTTACGGTTTCTCAAAGCATGTAATGAATTACAGATATGAGATCCTGCTCCGGTATCTAGTACCAAGGAAGGAGAGTTAATTGACAAACAGTTCTCAATTACAAACACACTTGAGGCTGAAGTCACAACATGCTTCGTATCCTGGCTACTGGCTTCCAAAGCCCTGCAGTCCTTCTGCCAATACCCGTTCCTATACAATAGGAATATCCCTCCTTACCTACACCAAGTCCCGAAACTTTTTCTCTTCCCTTTCCTCCTACTTTACTGACACCGTATATCGGCTTTGTAGAGGTCTTCTTCTTTTCACCCTTTGCTTTCGCCTTGGATGAAGAAGAAGAAGGTCCCCTATTAAGCAGAGCTTGTGTCTCCTTGGTTTCTTTCAGGGTGTAAGTAGAGGGTAGGGACTATGGAAATAAGTCAGTATATGACCTGTTTCCCAACGTGGTCTCCAGGTCCTTCAGCTCATCAATATAGCTAGTCATCGTAAGGACGTCGTCCCTTACAGATGACCCGTCAGCCGACCTCTCTTGAATTAATTCGTTCGAGGCCTCATATCTTACGATATGAGATTGCTCTCCATATAAATCTTTGTTATGGAGAAAGATGGAAACAGAGTCCATCTTCTCGTGCTGCTTCTGGTATACACCATCAACTGAAGCCAACACGAGGCACTTGGCTTTCGCTTTATCCTTTTCCTTTGTCTGACGGATATCCATATCCGCGACGGTGGAAACTGGACCTGGGACGGCGGGATCTTGAGTAGTAATAGGGTGGTCCAGCTTATCATAGGCAATGGTCATCTGGACAGACCTTTGCCAGTCATAAAAGTTAGATTCAGTCAACTTGTTATCTAGATGTAACTTAGTCATGGTCACAAGGTTGCTGCAATGAGAGAGAGAGAAGAAAACACTTTAGCATGATGCTCTTGCAAATTTAGATTGGTTTTTAATTTATCTAAACTGGATGGCTCCCACTGTTTCTCGAATCCTTCCTCAAACCATAAAAGAAGAATTAGCCAGGACTATTCTCACTGTACAATACTTGCTTAACCGTTCAGCCAGTCTAGTGTCGGTACTTCGAGGGAGGTTTTCCAACGCTTTCGCGAAGTTCCTTAATTAAATAACCTCTTTTCTCTGGGGGCGTAGCCCCGCTGACACCTTTCTCGGCACCTACTTGGTTTATAGCATTGATCGTTAAGTGACGAATCTCCTGATAAGTAGCATATACTCACAGTAGGATCGGGATCCAAATATCATCGTATGATAATGTTGAAGGAATCCTACCAACATTCATCAAACTCCAAATGGTATGCATCTCTTTGCAAATTTCAGTTTCTTTAGAAATTCCCGATATAGATTTTTGCCCCATGTTCTTATGACCTTGACTAAGGGCCAACAAATCATAAGTCACATGTCAAGTTCTGCCCATCATTAACCTGTTGATTTGAACCCATCCGTATATACTCTTGACTAAGGGCCAAACAAAGTAATACGACTGTCCCAAACCAACTCATCTATCTATGCAACAAATGAATACCCCAGCAGCTACCAATCACTATGTCTTGACTAAGGGCCAAACAAACATAGCTTGAATACTACTGACCATTCAGAAGAAATGACGGAGGGCTACGACTGGTTTTGGCGAAACCGTGAACGTAGTGAACTTGATATAATCGAAGGAACCTGATAGCTTTTTAAAAGGAGTGGTTAAAGCTCCGCAATTAAAAATTCTGCTCTTTTAAAATAACCGAGTGGTTTCTTTTAAATTGTTCCAACGATTCAAGCTTTGGTTTATTTTCTTTGCATTATAAATAATGCGTCCCATCATTAACCTATCATTGCAGAAAACAACGAAAATACAACGTCCTCTTATACCATCCGCATTCGCCACGGGGTCCCGTCATCACCCGTTAGGTTACTTAACTAACGACAGAGTGGGGGCTGGGCTAGCGCGGGTGTAAAACATAAGTGACGTCTAAATAGCTATCATATATAGATATTGTACATTCGTCAGACGCAATAATAGGCATTCCAGATCTCATATGAACTTTATTGGATTTGCAAGCAATCCGTGTTTGTTTAGAGCCTGCAACAAAAGACGGATTACACAGTTGTGATGAATAGCCATTACCCCACCCTAGACCCCTACGGGTACGGCAAACTACCCGCCAAATACCCGAAGTGAAGCGGTCTCCCTCAACAAAGTGAGTAGGCCACTAAACACTTCAAAGTACCCGGTAGTTTGTGCACCCCATCTTGGGTCTATCCTAAGAGCAAAAACAGTAAAATGAAATAATACAACGGTGGCTACAACCGCAACCTGGATGTGCCCGCAAAATAATATTACAACATATTATAGTTACACCGAATGAATGAATATAACAACCCATCTCAAACCCCGGCTAATCATCACAACAGTCCAATACAGTTCATAACCACAAACAGTAAAACCATTACAGAAATATGCAACCCCCTGCCAACCGACATACTAGCAGTTAGGGGAGGTTTACGAACACATTATACAATCACAGATATAATCATATTAGCAAACATCGTAAAATTTCGATCGAGCAAAACACTTTAGATTCTACTGCAAAACTTCTCTGTGCACCTGAGATCTTAGCAGAAAATAAAATATCCCAGAAACATCACTGTTAACACCTAGGAGTTACTGAGAAATTTGGCCTGATTCGGGCCTAACTCGGCCGCGGATCCGCGGCGGATCGCATGGATCCGCCGCGGTTCCGCGGTGAGTTAGCCGAGTTACAGGTCCAAATTTCTGCAGTATCCCCAGTATTTCCTGCTTGTTATTCTGAAGGTCCCCGAAAAATTTTTAGGGCCTGTTTTAAATTCGACAGAAACTGTGATAATCGACGATGTTTCCGGTTCTATTTGTGTTCGAAATTCTTACGACATTGCTAATGAGTTAATTATTGTTTAGCGAGGCTCTGATACCACTGTAAGTCGATGTACAACACCCCACGACTTGCGGGGAGGCGGAATAATGAAAAACGATCTTGTTTTAGGCGCAAACATCGACTAACCGAGAATCTTTGCATAAACAATAACTAACAAGAAACCATAGAAGTGTTAACTACTATGTTAAGTGATTATACCTATAGAACCGAGTCCTTCGTCTTGTCGTTCTCCACGTCCTCTCCGGCCTTCTCTAAGTAGTAGAAGATCCACTCGAGAGCTTTACTACAAGCTTCACCTCAAACTAGAGGTAACTAGGTTTCTTGAAGTGCTAATCCAAGTAACCTAGGTGATATAAAGAATGGTTAAGGATTAAGTAGTCTAATCTAATCCTTGTTCTCAACACATGAGAGGGGAGGATTAGGGTTTGAAGAGGGAGAGCTTGAGGAGAGAGAAGTGAGCAAGAGAATGGAATGGGATAATGATCTCTCATAATATATATGAAGCATCAATAATAACAAGATAAATCAAGTAAATGATTTAACAACCATGCTCCATAAATATCTAATGGGTGATTTATCTCTATGAGTCATTAAGCATTTATGATGCATTAATGACATGGATGAATCACTTAAATGAGTCACTAATCCCATTTAATGCATATGCCACCTTAACCCCCAAGTCACCATCTTCTAGAAGCTTCTCGCACAATTACGAGAACGCCCCTCTTATCCGTGAAAACACGAAAAAACTTTAGACTGTATAAATCCAATAACCGGATACTAGAAACTGGCTTAAACCAAAGCCGACTAGTAAAAACTGTCCGGATGTCGTACGTACGTAAACACACATATGCGTCCGAACCCTTGTCGTAAAACCATACGACCTCTATATCGTTTCGCCTGGAGTAGGGAAACTCTCTGTGTGGGACTCTAGAGACTCGACTACTACGCTGGCAGTGGGTTTAACCACAGACCGCAAGCGGCACTAGCTGTACATAACGGTCCCCAGGTAGATGTCGATAAGAAGGCCGATGAGGAAACCCATCCGAACTCCTACTGAGTCTGATGTGACAATCTCCGTATAGTCCGGTCCGTTCGTCTAAGACTATCGCATATCGGGCTTAGGGGGCGGCAAGCGTCAGTCCCCTAATAGCGGTATAAGTCGTGTCGGAGCGAAGCCCATTACACCCTGAGAAACTACTGGAACCTACCAGCAAATCTTGCTTGCCCTGGCCAGGGACTTTGCGTAATGGCTCTCTGACACAGCGCGATATCAACCCCCAATACCGGGAGATACGAATCCTGTCTGACCGCCACTGCCTCCAAGTGCTCGGGACTGCACCCAACTGCTACCTGTTTGCACGACTCCTTTGAGCCGTGGTAGGGTAGCAATCTAAGAACAGTGGGACACACTCGAGGCGAAGTAGCAGTGTCAAGTCTGCGGACTATGCTGTACTCATGTCACCTGGGAACTGTTAACTGACGACTGGTATAAAACCAACCAACAGTTCCCTGTGAGTCCTGTCCGGTGTACCCGTAACCTAACGAGCACCTGCATACTATCTCCAGTACGACGCACTGACGGCTGTGGGACAGACCATCTCCCCAACTAGGATGAGAAGCGTACACACTAGTCTACTCCGGAGTATCGATGCCCTGTCTCGATAATCCAACGACTAGGGACCTGAATAAGGATGTGCTTGTAGACTACCCAGCCCCTACTAGTATGACTGCCATCACAATGCTGGTAGTCAATCAAGATCCTAAGAGCTCTATCAATACGTATACTCACATATTAAGATAGAAAAACCAAGTAGGATACTACCATGTTTAGCAAGACTGTTATATACATGTGAATATCCCAAGCTTCCATTAAGTAATATACAAACTAGTATGATACAGTAATGGCCTTCTAGGGCATAAACACTAACAAACCTGATGGAATCCACTCAAGTTATCACACTCCAGAAGGTATGCGCATAACTGGCAAGTTTCCTGTATGTTTGAAACTCCCGATGTGATTTTTGCCCCATGCTCTTATGACCTTGACGAAGGACAACATATCATAAGTCACATATCAAGTTCTACCCATCATTGTCCAGGTTAATTTGAATCCACCCGTACATACCCTTGATGAAGGCCAACATATTAGTACGACTGTCCCAAACTAACGTATCTATCTGTGCAACAGAAAAGTAACAAATAGCTACGATACACTATGCCTTGACGAAGGCCAACAAACATAGCAGGAATACTAATATATAGTGGCAAAAACTTTTGCTAAAGAGGTCACTCCCGTTGAAGGGATCTAGGCTCTTTCCTCCTGGAATGAGGTGCAGGGTATTCTCAACTGAATACCTCGATGCAAAGCAAAAAGTAATCGACTATAGTGAAGTTATTACCCTGACGCAAACTTCTGCCCAAGAGGTCACTCCCGGTGAAGGGATCTCGGCTCTTGCCTCGTCGAATGAGGTGCTGGATATTCATAACCGAATACCGCTGTGCAAAAGAAAAATAAAATGCCCTTGTAATAACAGCTTTTTGAAAATTGTTCCAACAACATCGAATAGCTTTGTTTTCCTTGCATTGATCAGAATCAACACAGCCCCATCAATTAATCACACCAGAAAAGAACGAAAATATGATGTACGTATATGCCATCTGCATTCGCCACTGGGCCCTGTCATCACCCGTTAGGTTACTTAACTAACGACAGAGCAGGGGATGGACTAGCGCGGGTGTAAAAAATATACAATATCTACTAGTATATATATAACAATATATAATAAGCGTTCCAGGCATGATATATACAACATCACAGATAAGCAATAAGCATCACAGAATAATACAGATAATCCCCCTGGTTTCCTTTAAACCGCAAGTGAAACCCGACATTCCCCTGGTCGTGTGGATAGCCTGTGTAATGTAAACCTAGACCCCTACGAGCACGGAAAGTTACCCGCTAAAACCAGAAGCGAGACAGCCCCCTTCATCAAAGTGAATGGGCCACCCAGCACTTCACGGAATCCGGTAACTTGAGCACCCCTCCTTGGGTCGACCTGTATCCTCTACGAGTGCGGCGAGTAGCCCACCAATTCTAGAGTGAGGCCCCCTTCGTCTCAACGCCATGAGAAGCGGACCCGTTGCTTTCTAGAACCCGGCTATCCGTGCACTCAAATGCGGGGTAATCCTAGTACAAAATAGGAAATATGTACAACGGTGACATCGACCTCAACCCGGTCGTTCTCCAAACAAATAATTTACAAACAGGCAGTGACGGCAGTCCATATGTTGGACGCTCGCCCCACGATATCAAATGTACAAATGAAACTAAACTGTACTAACATTGCACCCAAGCTATCCACCATGATGATTCAGCCACAACACAGCACAACACAGAACATCAACGTGAATGTCACGTTCGCAAACCCGTCTAAAAGAACTATAACAATTAGACAAGTTGTACCGCTCTTATGACATTCACGGTCGTAGCTAGTAATGCATGTACCGTAAAATTTTAAACAATGTTAGAAATATCGACTTCGAAAACACCCCAATAACCCCAAACTAATAGATAAAACCATATCCAAACTGTGCTAAACAAGCAATACCACTAAACCAATATTCCAGAGTCTAAACCACACCCAAAAATTCAAGTCCCATTTCCCTATTAGGACCAGCCAGGCTGAACATTTTCAAATCTCGCCGGGTCACTTCAGGTGAATGGGGCACATATTTGGGGAGTGTTCTAGTAGTCATACATGCAGTCTTCTGCAATTGCTTAAATAATTTTAGAAGACTAAATAAAATTCGACAAAAACTATAATACATTGGTAATTATTTCGAAGTTGTTTCAGTTTTGATACTTTAACATCGTCTAAAACAACTAGTATGAGGTTAATGGGTTGGCTTTGATACCATGTTGGGTTATGCCAGGGCCCCGGCCATCAATCCGTGGCCAAATGCGGAACAAAAACTTTAAAAAACCGGCGCTAACGGAACCCGATTCCCGGATCGTACCATTAACCCTACACTAGCTATATGAAAAGGAGTTTAGAGAGGTTTATATCGAATGATCCGTGTCTTTTGGTCTTCAACCTCTGTCCCAAGCTCCTCGTGGCTTCCTTGATCAAGTTTGATCTCCGGTCTCGCTCCATCGAAGACGATCCACCTCGAGAGTTTGTATTACGGGCTCCGACCTCAAAACCGAAGCAACTCGAGTATCTAGTTTTCTAACCTAGATAGCCAAGACGAAGTAGAGAGTATTTGTGATTAGTTTGTCTCAATACATCCTAGGTTTCTCAACACATGAGACATATAGGGTAGAGGTTGAAGAAGATGCCAAGGAGAGAAAGTGTGAGGCAAAGAAAAAGGCAAGTGAAGAAAAGTTATGGTGGCTGCCTTTTTCCTTGTTGTATTGTGTGAGTATTTGTTGTGAGCAACTAAAGAAAATCAACTCATAAAAAAAGATCTGCCACTTCTCACAACTAAATATCTCACAGTACAACAAAACATGATTATGCCACCATGACTCATCTCATAACTCAACACCACGAGTCACCAAGTGCATGCATGAAAAATCAATGCCAAAACTATAATTCACACTTTCCACCAATAAACATTTAAAACCCTAAATGTTTAATAGAAAAAGAAATGGTATCTACTAAAGTAATCTTGTAATAGAATTACAAGAATACCCCTCATCCGTATATATATATATATATATATATATATCCGCATCTGTATTCCGAAAGAATACGAATACAACGAGACGAAAATAATCCAACAATATAATAGTAGGATCCGGCTTAAACCAAAGCCCATTAGTATTATCCGTCCGATAATGATCCGTGCACAAGTGCACGTATATGATCGAACCCTGCCATAAAACCATACGGCCTCTATAACGTTTCGTCCGAAACAGGGAAACCCTCTGTGTAGGACTCTAAAGACTCGTCAATACGCTGGCAGTAGGTTTAACCATAAGCACGTCAGTGGCACTAGTTGTACGTAATGGCTACCCAGGTATTGAGCGAAAGGGAGGCCGACGAGCAAACTCATCTTGAAACCCTTACTGAGCCTGACAGTGACAATATCTGTATAGTCCGGTCCGTTCGTCTATGAGTATCGCATATTGTTCATATCAGAATTTTGCATTATTATATCACCCATTCTTAATCATATTACATATAAATAGGTGCTTTTGATCCATGTCTGCTAAATAGTTACAGGTTATAGGTTCTCAGATCGTTATAGTGAAATTCATGAAAAAACGCTACAAATGTGAGACTACGACCAACAATAAATGAATACGGATGATGCCGCCTACCAGTTTAAGGAACAAATAAAAATCATGAGACAGTTCAATGCACAAAGTACAAGGGCAGCACAGGATTAAAGACTTCAAAGCGAAGCTCACAGCAAAGAGTCCACAACATTCTGCACTGTGGAAATCTAGAAGAAAATGGAAGATACTCTGTGGAACCAAGTGAAGAAAACAGAAGGAAAATGCAACATGAAGCAACCTTAGAAGTTTGAACCAGAGATCCCACTAATTGGCCACAGATCCGCGGCCAAACATGGCTTTCTGCCGTGGAACCGCGGCCGTGCAATGCACGTGTCGGTGCACGTGTCGGTGGGTGTCGGTGCTTTGACCCGGCTTTCTTAGGGTAGTCTTGTAATTTCATGTATGGATCAGATGTAAAACCTAGGGTTTCTTATATCTATAAATGGGAAAGCCAAAAGCCTAATTAGGCATGCCTCTTTTTAATTTTCTAGATTAAATTTTTTTCATTCAGTTGTAATGCATTGTTGAGAGGTATCAATAAAGTAAGTTCTTTTTCTATCTTGCATTTCTATTTGAATTTAATTCGTGCAATTTTTTTATCTGTCTTTTATTATCTGCAAGTTAGTTAGTTTATTAAAAAGAAAAATTATAAAAATGAATTTTATCATTACTTTTCTAATGAGTGAGTAATTCCTCACTTGTTAGGCTTAGAATAGGGAAGGTTTGAGAGAAGAAAATCTCTCTCACTCCTTTCTTTGCCCATTTATATTTTAAAATAGGACTCTTTTTTAATTTAATCACACACCGCTCACTACGGCACCCTATCGTAAAAGATAGCGGTGATTCCCTAGTTAGACCGGCTGTGGTTGAATTAATTGGAGGTTAGGGATAAGAGCCAAGAAAGGACGAACAATGACCAAAAGGAAGAAACTCAGTTTCTTCCTAGTTGTGCTAATCCCCTTTGTTGAGTATTACCCTAACACCTATATTCTTAATTAGGGCATTAAAAGCAGAGAGTAGATTTCTTTTTCCAAACTAATCTAATCCTAACCCTAGCAAGACTCTAAATCAATTTAATTTCAATCTTAGATCTTAAAACAAAACCTACCAAAAATAGGACTTAACTCGTTAGAACTTAAAGAAAATAACACATTTTCCCTGTTGTAGGGTTCCTAGGCACTCTAGTGAGGTCTCACAAGGCATCGAACATGCCAATTTCAAAAATTATAGGTGCCGAGAGACCCGACTACGGATCGTTTGCTAGAAAACTAGGCGAAAAGCTAACTAGTTAACACTTAACTAAGGGAATACGGAAATACAACCTTTGTAGATCCGGTGCTCCACCTCCATAGCTCCGCAACGAAGTCCTCTCCGCTGTCCAAATCAAATCCGGGCTCTAGCGTCGGCTTCGTCGGAGAATAAGCGAGCTAGGTCGTCGATGTCCATGCCGAAGATGATCTACGTCGAGGCATCGCTAAATCAAGCTCCGACTTCACCAAGTCAAGAAACTTGTGAAGTAAACACACTCTACTACTTGGCTAGAGGTAGAGGATGAAGAAATAGGAAGTGGGTAGACTTTAGAATTGGATTTCTCACTCTAATTATTACTTTGCCATTAAAGCTTGTGAAGCTTTTTCTTGAAGTGAAGAAGAAGAAGAAGATGAAGAATATGATAAGTTATTTGAAAATAGAAAAATAAAAGAATACTTATCATAATCTTAACCTTAGTTAAGTGTAGAGAATTGACTAAGGTTGGGTTGAATGGTTAGGGTTAAGGATGAGAACAAAAGGTCAACAAGTCAAAGCTTCATGAAACTTCAACTAAAAACAAAAGTAGCCACCATTCATTTATCTTCCAATTTATTCAAAATGAATAAATAAATAAGATAAATGAATAAGTAAAACCCTAATCAACAACTTAACCTTGGTTTAATTCTTTATACTTAACCAAAAAGCATGCATCATCAAACATGATACAAACATGTGCACAAAATCATATCGCATATGCAATGCGCACACCCGAGTGAGAATATCCATTTAAAGTGAACCGATACTAGTTAATGCAAAGTAATATATCAAATATATAATTATACATTAAATCATTAAATCAACACTTGATTTAACGATCCGGTCATATCGCATATAACCGACCAGTATCCTATGTATCGGCTTATCGAATCAACCTTTGATTCGATAACTAGGGTATATCGCATATAACCTAATCGATACATTCATCGCGAGAATGGAATACGATATCACATACACGCATTATTCTCGGTCCCGCACATATCTCATATGCGCTCCTATTTCGTTTCGCTTGAGCCAGGAAACCTCTGTGTAGGACTCTAAAGACTCGTCAATACGCCGGCAGCAGGCGATGATCATATCAAACACCCACAAGCCGCAAGCGGTCTGCTAAACGTAACGGCCACCCGGGTATTGAGCGATCTGAAGATCGACGAGCAAGCCCACTCACACTCCAGTGAATCCGACCAGTAACACTACCGTACAGTCCGGTCTGATCGTCTGATAAGTCGCATATCTCGCCTAGGGGTGGTAAACGTCAGACCCCAATAGCTCGATAAGTCGTGTCGATATGAGGTCTATAACTGTTCGAGAAACTACTGGTAACACTTACCAGTAAATCTCAGCAACCCTGGCCAGGGATTTCCTGTTATAGCCAATCGAACACAGCGCAACATCAACTCCCTATACCGGGAGAGACGAATCCCCTCCTATCGCTCATTGCCTCTATGTAACTCGGGGCTGTACCCAAAAACCACCGTTTTGCACGCCCTCTTGGACGTGGTAAGATGGAAATCAAAGCACAGTGGGAACCACACAAGACTCTATGACGATCTCGGGTCAACAGACTACTCTGTACCAGTGTCACCAGAGAACCGCTATCTGACGTGAGGTATAATACCATCTGGGAGTTCTCGGTGAGTCCGTCCAGTGTACCCAGTCTCTACTGAGCACCCGTATATCATCCCTGATGTCAAACACCAATGGATATGGGATCATCCATCGCCCATCTGTATGGGTCGAGAAGGTATACGCTAGTCTACTCTGGTATATCGATGCCCCGTCTCGATACACCCACGACTAGGGACTTTGAAGGATGTACTTATGGACTACCATGTCCCCACTAGTATGATCCGCATCATAGTCCAGGTAGTCAAGTACAGATCCTAAGGGCTTTACCAACATGTAACAGAGAGACAATCAGTATACACGTTAAGGTAAAGTTCAACCAGATAGCATACTATCATGTCGAGCAAGAAAGTCCTCCCTATATATGTCCCAGCATCCACTACAATATACATCCTATGTACAGTAATGGCCTCTAGGGCATACATATAACTAACAATCTCCCACTTGCACTAGGGCCATCTGTAGCAGTGGTTGCAGTATCTCATACTCAACCATCCCATAAAAGTCTCTCTCTGGGAACAGGCCTTTGTGAGTGGATCCGCTGTGTTGTCCTCTGAGTCTACTCTCCTAACCTCGATCCCCTGGAGATTAACCATCTCCATGATCAGGTGATACTGCCTTAGAATATGTCTGGATCACTGATGGGACGGACGTTCCTTGGCATAAGCCACAACTCCATTGTCACACAATGGGAGGAACTAAGTTCATCTCATGAACCAATATACACCCAGACAGCCACTTTGGTAGCATCTTAAGTAGCGATGTATCCTGCCTTTATCGTCTAGTATGTCACGGTATCTAGCTTGGAACTCTTCCAACATACCGTCCCTTTACTGAGGGTAAAGACAATGCCTGCGACTGACATTCAGTCGTCTTCATCACCTTGGAACCCTTCCAGTGATTCTCCCCAGGATCAATTGATACTATCTCACTACAACTAGTGAGAATCCCAACATCCAATTAGATCTATCTCATAGATCCAAAACCCAGGATTTAGGAGGCATCACTTTGATCCTATATGGAGAATCATTGTGATAAGCGGAGATTGATCGAGCGTAGCATAGGAAACTCCTTCCCTATCAAGAGTATGTCATCCACGTACTCTACGAGGATCACCACCATACTCCCTACTACCTTTTTGTATATACAAGGTTCATCTACCATTTTGATGATGTCAAACTGTTTGACTAATCCATCAAAACAGATGTTCCAACTCCGCGATGCCTGCTTTATCCTATAAAGTATCTTGCACATGTTTCCGCTGCTCCCACTGTCTACGAAGCCCTCTGGCTGTGTACTTATAGACGCTCTCTTCCAAAATATTATTTAGAAAAGCAGTCATGACACCCAACCACCAGATATCGTAGTCATGGTATGTAGCCATGGTAAGTAGGATCTGGATGGACTTAAGCATAGATACTTGAAAAGGTTTCATCATTATCCACGCCTGGTTGATGACGAAAACCTTTAACAAGTCTAGCTTTGAAAGTCTCAACTTTTCCATATACACCAAGTAATCTTCTTAAGATATACTTGCTCCTGATGGGGATTTAACCCTTCAGATATAGCAACCAAAGTCCATACTTTGTTGGTGTATAAGGATTCCATCTCAGATCACTAAACATCCAGCCATTCTTACAGAGTCTTACTCTCGATGGCCAGCTCGAAGCTAGTTGGGTCATCATCTCATGATGCAATCCTCGCTCCCACTGTCATAAAGAAAACGAAGTATCTCTCAGGTGGGTGAGGAACCCTACTAGATCGGCGGAGAGGCTGAGGTTCATTGGTAACTATTGAATCCTTTGGTTCTCTCAAACCATCAGCTGCAGTTTGTATAGCTGGAACATTTCCAGTTTTACATAACAGTCCTTGCCTTGAGCTTGTCCGGATTTTGCTTTTAGACATAGCCCGGACAACCCCAAATCTTAACCAACTTAAGATATGGGCTCTTCCCTTTCCATATCACATATGAAGCGGTAGGCAACTGATTTGATTTGAACCCTATTCAATAGGTATGCATCTTCTCAAGTGCATAACTCCCAAAAAGAAATAGGTAACTCAGTAGTACTCATCATAGAACACACCATATCATATAGGGTGTGATTGCTCCGCCCCGATATACCATCGTGCTATGGTGTATTCGGAGGAGTAATGCTGAGAGAGAATCTCATTCTCCTTTAGAATAGTCCAGGATTTCTGTGCACAAGTATTCTCCTCCCTGATCTCATCATAGGACATAATACTTATACCCGTATATCTGGTTCTCTACTTCTAACTTATATTCTGTGAATATCTCAAAAGGTTCGGACTTGTGTTTCAACAGGAACATAGGTCTGAAACTCGAAAGATTATCAGAGAACGTAATGAAGTATAAAGAACCAGTCCTGGCATGTGTAGACAGGGGACCTACATACATCAACATGTATTATCCCAAGAGTTTACCAACTCTTTCTCTGTTTCTAGTAAACAGAGCTATGGTCATCTTATCTTTGTGACATGACTGGCAAGTTTCACAAGATGTAAATTCAAACTAATTTAAATATGCATCTTTATGAAACTCTAGCTAGTCGGGTCGCATTGATATGACCTAGTCTACAATACCTCAAGAAGGATTCATTCATTTCTGAACTCTTCCTCTTGTGTGTGTTCTGTATACTAAGAACTGTAGTTTGATTTAGAACATCAATGGTTTTAGATAACGTGCCTGAACCGATCAACTTTTGATATAGGAAATGTTCAAAACATTATCCAACAATACAGAATTTTATCATTTCTTTACTAATAAAGAAACTGATATGATTTTGTATATCAGGTTCGGTATCTAATAACATTCGTTCAGAATCAATGTATTGGTAATACAGGGTGACAGTGACCAACAGACTTGGCTGCAACTCTTGCCCCGTTTTCTGCCTCATGAAACTTATCACCCGTTCTCAGTTCTCTACCTATCTGTAGCCCTATGTAACTGATTACATATCTGGGATCCTGATCTGGTATCACATACCCAGGACGTAAAGGATACTGAGAAACAGTTCTTTGTAACGAACACACCCGAAGATGATGCATCAGCATGCACTCTCTTCGTTTGGGCGGCACGGGAATTCTGGTAATCCCCAATTTCCTGCTCTGTCTTATAACAATTATAAGTTGGAGCGGGACCAACGTTCCCCAGCTCAGTATAACAAGCGGGTTCGGTCAATATTCCATTTTATTATCTTGATTAAGGCATGATATGGTCGCTACCAGGAGAGAGAGAGAAAAAAACACTCAGCGTGCGCTCTTGCAAGAATAGATTGGTTATTATTTTATCTAATCAGGATGGCTCCCACTGCTTTTTATCAAATCTTCCTTCAAACCCTAAAAGGAAAGACTAGCCGGGATTAATTACACACTACAAGTTCGCCAATCTTTCAGCCAGGCCAGTGTCGGTACTTTGAGGGAGGTCCCCCGTGCTTTCGCACGAACCTAATTAATGTAAACCTCGTTTTCCCAGAGGCGTAACCCCGTTGACACCTTTCTAGACACCTACTTGATCGGCTAATTGTAATGTATAAAACTCTCCCAGGAGTAACACTTACTCGCAGCGGGTATCGGGATCCAACTATCTCATAGAAGGTATGCAATCTCATTGCAAATTTCAACACTTGAAATTCCCGATAATATTTTGCCCTTAGCTCGCTATGACCTTGACGGAGGCCAAACAACCCATAGTCTGCTAGTCAAGTTCAACCCGTCATTTCCTGATTGAATTAAACCCACCCGCACGACCCTTGACGGAGGCCAAACAACGCCGTACGAATACCCTAATCCAATCGCATCATATGCTAGCAGATAAGCACTAGTTAGCTACCGTACACTACGCCTTGACGGAGGCCAAACAACCGCAGCACGAATACTAACTAGTACGTATCTGAAATGACGGAGGGCTACGACAGGTTTTTCTGAAAACCTATTGCGTAATGAACTTGATATCGCTGTAGAATCAAATGATTTTAAAATGGAGTGCTTTTGAGGCTTTTCTAGTTTTGCTAAAGGAGTCACTCCCGGTGAAGGGATCGTCGGTCCTTTCCTCGTCGAATGAGGTGCGGGATATATCATATATATCACTGTGCAAATCAAAAACTCTTAAAAACAATCAAAAGACAAACCGAGTGTGTAGCATCTGCCAGTTATTGCTAAAGGAGTCACTCCCGGTGAAGGGATCTCGGTCCTTTCCTCATCGAATAAGGTGCAGGATATATCGCATATACCGCTGTGCAAAGCAAGAACTGTAGCTACCTGTTTTATTTTGAAATTCGATTCTACAACATCTTAGGTTTCTTTTATTTCATTAATCACATTAATGAAGTCCCATCATTTAAGTACCTAAACATCACAGATAAATACGACGTACACTTATGCCATCCGCATTCGCCTCGATGTCCCCTCGTGCACCGTTAGGTTAGGTAACTAACGACAGAGCGGGGCAGGGCTAGCGCGGGTGTAAAACATAAGTAACGTCTACATAATATATACTGTATCTATCAAAGAACATCACATGATCACATCACAGATATCGCAGCAGAAGAATCATATGAAATATTGGATATACTAGGACGTCCGTGTTTTCAATACGAGCCAGTATAAAACACGGATTCCACGGTCGCGATGAATAGCCAAACCCACACCCCTAGACCCCTACGAGAGCGGCAAGCAACCCTACCAATTCTGGAGTTAGGAGACCCGGACTCGACTCCTCGAGTTGGTCTCCCACTGGACTCCAGAACCCGGTTACTTGTGCTCCCCTCCTTGGGTCTATCCTAGTGCGGAAAAGTAAATAATATACAAAAGGCGACTACTTCCGCAACCTGGAAGCGCCCCAATAAAAAGAATATTACATACAAGTTTTTACATGAATGAAAATGAAAAAACACTCATCTCACATAAAAAACCCCGGCTATTCAAACACGACGATCCAATATAACATATCCAGCAACACATAACATCACATGTCATCAACGTAAGTAAATATGCACATCCCAATTGTCGTTGACATATAGCAACGAAACCGGCGAAATCACATATTACACTTACGGTCACAGAAAAAAAAGTGTAAAACTACAACAGTTGGAATCCGCAACCATCTCAGACATCGCATGCCTGACCAAATGAATTACTTAGACATCGCATGCCTAACAATTATAAACCCCGCATTTTAGTCTTATTATCGAAAACACTTTTCAATACCAAGTCGGGCAATTCAACAAGATTCTCGACAGTCTGATCGAATACTCGTCGCAAACTTTAGTAGGCGGCTGCACCCCCGATACCGTCGACGAAGTGCACCAAGGCGGAACACCGCTACCGCGAGCACCCGGACGGATGCTTTCGGCGACGGGGTTCTCCTACAGTCACTTGGTCGGGGCTATGGAGTGAGGCTGTCTATTAAGTTTACCCGGCGAGTATCCGCGTACGCTACGTGATTGCGACGGACTTTTGATCACATCAAAATTCCGTGGCAACCGATCAAGTGAGACTAAAGTGCTACGTTTATAACATTCATTTAGTTATCACATAACTTTTGTGAATTCCAATTGTTGTATCACGTTCCGGATAAACAGAAAATGTTAAACTTTCCGATTGAACATTCGAACACCCAAGTTTTCCCAATACAGATCAACACATGAAATAAGTCTAACAATATTCAGTTCGTGCCTCAGTACCGACGGTCCAGCCGTAGAAGGGTCAAGCCAACGCCTCACATGTGGCACGCCGTACTGCCCCAAACCCGAAGGTTCAAAGGGCAGTTCAAGACGGTCACATAATCGAGTTAAGGTTTGTTGTCTTCTAGAGGGTCCATCGCGTTACTTGAACTACTTAGAACGTCGTTAAACTACGGAAAAATCCAACACTTGGAAATTTCCCGACAGGGGAAAAATTGGGTATTTATATCCGGTCGAACTTTTTAACATATTCTAATATTTATCCGGAAAGCCACATAGACAAAATCTGATACTCCGATCGAAACACTGAATCCTCAAATCAACCCAGAAAATTCAACTCTGGAAAAAAAATATTAAAAATTCCCAGAAACACCAGAAATAATATATAAGAATTACTGTGCAGAATGTGATGCACAAAACGACAAACGGGCCGCGGATCCGCCGCCTCAGCCTCCTGTAAGGCCGCGGATCCGCGCTGCGTTTAATGAATCATTCGCCTGAATTTGCACAGTAATTCTTATAATTATTTATTGAATTTTTTAGGCATTTTTAATACACAAAAATCCGCATTTTCGGAAAAAGTCCAGAGAGCATATTCCGGGCAGGGTTTCGGTTCGATCGGGTTTCAAATTCCGTCTAAACTTCGCCTAAGGCTCTAGCTAGGCTCTGATACCACTGTAGGGTTCCTAGGCACTCTAGTGAGGTCTCACAAGGCATCGAACATGCCAATTTCAAAAATTATAGGTGCCGAGAGACCCGACTACGGATCGTTTGCTAGAAAACTAGGCGAAAAGCTAACTAGTTAACACTTAACTAAGGGAATACGGAAATACAACCTTTGTAGATCCGGTGCTCCACCTCCATAGCTCTGTAATGAAGTCCTCTCCGCTGTCCAAATCAAATCCGGGCTCTAGCGTCGGCTTCATCGGAGAATAAGCGAGCTAGGTCGTCGATGTCCATGCCGAAGATGATCTACGTCGAGGCATCGCTAAATCAAGCTCCGACTTCACCAAGTCAAGAAACTTGTGAAGTAAACACACTCTACTACTTGGCTAGAGGTAGAGGATGAAGAAATAGGAAGTGGGTAGACTTTAGAATTGGATTTCTCACTCTAATTCTCACTTTGCCATTAAAGCTTGTGAAGCTTTTTCTTGAAGTGAAGAAGAAGAAGAAGATGAAGAATATGATAAGTTATTTGAAAATAGAAAAATAAAAGAATACTTATCATAATCTTAACCTTAGTTAAGTGTAGAGAATTGACTAAGGTTGGGTTGAATGGTTAGGGTTAAGGATGAGAACAAAAGGTCAACAAGTCAAAGCTTCATGAAACTTCAACTAAAAACAAAAGTAGCCACCATTCATTTATCTTCCAATTTATTCAAAATGAATAAATAAATAAGATAAATGAATAAGTAAAACCCTAATCAACAACTTAACCTTGGTTTAATTCTTTATACTTAACCAAAAAGCATGCATCATCAAACATGATACAAACATGTGCACAAAATCATATCGCATATGCAATGCGCACACCCGAGTGAGAATATCCATTTAAAGTGAACCGATACTAGTTAATGCAAAGTAATATATCAAATATATAATTATATATTAAATCATTAAATCAACACTTGATTTAACGATCCGGTCATATCGCATATAACCGACCAGTATCCTATGTATCGGCTTATCGAATCAACCTTTGATTCGATAACTAGGGTATATCGCATATAACCTAATCGATACATTCATCGCGAGAATGGAATACGGTATCACATACACGCATTATTCTCGGTCCCGCACATATCTCATATGCGCTCCTATTTCGTTTCGCTTGAGCCAGGAAACCTCTGTGTAGGACTCTAAAGACTCGTCAATACGCCGGCAGCAGGCGATGATCATATCAAACACCCACAAGCCGCAAGCGGTCTGCTAAACGTAACGGCCACCTGGGTATTGAGAGATCTGAAGATCGACAAGCAAGCCCGCTCACACTCCAGTGAATCCGACCAGTAACACTACCGTACAGTCCGGTCTGATCGTCTGATATGTCGCATATCTCGCCTAGGGGTGGTAAACGTCAGACCCCAATAGCTCGATAAGTCGTGTCGATATGAGGTCTATAACTGTTCGAGAAACTACTGGTAACACTTACCAGTAAATCTCAGCAACCCTGGCCAGGGATTTCCTGTTATAGCCAATCGAACACAGCGCAACATCAACTCCCTATACCGGGAAAGACGAATCCCCTCCTATCGCTCATTGCCTCCATGTGACTCGGGACTGTACCCAAAAACCACCGTTTTGCACGCCCTCTTGGACGTGGTAAGATGGAAATCAAAGCACAGTGGGAACCATACAAGACTCTATCACGATCTCGGGTCAACAGACTACTCTGTACCAGTGTCACCAGAGAACCGCCATCTGACGTGAGGTATAATACCATCTGGGAGTTCTCGGCGAGTCCGTCCAGTGTACCCAGTCTCTACTGAGCACCCGTATATCATCCCTGATGTCAAACACCAATGGATATGGGATCATCCATCGCCCATCTGTATGGGTCGAGAAGGTATACGCTAGTCTACTCTGGTATATCGATGCCCCGTCTCGATACACCCACGACTAGGGACTTTGAAGGATGTACTTATGGACTACCATGTCCCCACTAGTATGATCCGCATCATAGTCCAGATAGTCAAGTACAGATCCTAAGGGCTTTACCAACATGTAACAGAGAGACAATCAGTATACACGTTAAGGTAAAGTTCAACCAGATAGCATACTATCATGTCGAGCAAGAAAGTCCTCCCTATATATGTCCCAGCATCCACTACAATATACATCCTATGTACAGTAATGGCCTCTAGGGCATACATATAACTAACACCTGTGGACCGACCCGTACTCAACCGGCTAGCTACCAAGCGACACCATCTTGATTGCGGTATTCTTAAAATTTATAACACACGTACTAAAATCTAATATCAATCAAATGGCGCCATTGTCGGGGAAACGGTAGTTTATTTTCTTTTTGTAATTTCGGGTTAATTGAAAATAAAAAAATATAAAAACTTAAAAAAAATAATTAAAAAATACATAAATAAAAATCATCTTGTTATTTTTGAAAGGTTTTTGTGCAAGTGTGCAGGCTTGGAGCAAACACTGATTCAGATCTGGAGCAAGCCCAGTGAACAAATACAGAAACAGATGATCTGAACAGACAGGGGAGAACCAATTCAGCACAGGGAACAAATTTGACGACGCCAGCCTTCAGAAGCACCGCGGAACAGTGGTACAATTGCGCGTTTGACCGCGGAACCACGGTCAACTGCTTACATCAGCATCCCATTTTTTCTCTGTACGTATTTTTTTGTCTTATCTCCTACCCCCTGAACTCCACTGACAAATTTTCCTGCAGGTTTCTTTGCACAGAATCTTTCTCCCTCTCCAATAAATTGTTTTTGTCCAGGATTCTTTGCGCGGCCAAATCAAAAATTTTTTTGCAAGTGTTTTAGATTTTTGGTGTGTTACCTGCTTTGCATAATTAATACGGACTTATAAGGGGCTATAACACCAATAAAGATTGGGTGGGGATTTCTTTACCCTTCCTAAGACCCTAGAAATCATTAAAAAGCATATGCATCACCTTTGAGCTAATTAAAAAAATATCTAGACTCAGCCAATTAAGGACTGTCGCGCTCATTAGGACAGAGGAAGGTTGTGGGCATTCAGTCGTTTATCTAAACTTGACTTTGTGGTGCCTAGGCTAGACAAGTGAGAAAGGTAACTTTAAAAGGCCCGTCTCACGGTGATTTATGAGCGGAACCCTCCTTTCTTCATTTGTGCTTACCTGGCCACAATTGGCGGTGAAGAGACGATTTGAGGGATATCTCACAACTTGTCGCTTTGGACCAGTTAGGAGCAGTCTAGTTGACTTAGGAGACCCTAGCTCTAAGCTTGATTGTGCATGCTTAAATTGTGATTGTGCCGTAGTTCCGTACAAATTTTTGCAAAACACTTTCTAAAAAAAAACACTTTCAAAAATTTCAAAACTCCAAAAACAAACAATTTTTATAAAAAAAAATTAATAAAAATTGAAAAAAAAAATTCACATTCTTTTCCTTTCTCTCATCAAATCATGGGTACCCCACCTCGCAAAACTCTTGCCGAACTTTGGTACCCTCAACCAGACATTACTTCCTACGCTTCTTGTTTTGGTCGAATTTCGAACGACCGTTCCATGCCCAAAATATCTTTGAAAGATCGAGTAGACGCGTCTAAGAAAACCAGTTGGACTCCGCAATCCACCTTATATTAACCATTTCAACTTTCACCACCTTCTTACGTTGATACCCCTTTTTCGAGTCCTGTTGTAACTCCAAAACCCATATCTATTGTTGAACATATTGAACAATCTCGTAACCGATCTTTCACTCCTTTCACCACTGCGAATTCTTTGGATCAACAATTCCATTTACCTTCTTATCCAAATATTGATCCTACTCCTTTCCAATCATTCAATTCCTACCAGTCCTACCCGACTTTTGCACCTTCCCTAGACATTGCTTCTACACAGCCATTTGGGAGTTTCACGTATCCAAACAACTTTGAATCTTTTACTGAAAGCCCGTCACAACCCATGTCTAGTCTGGAACAGTCGTTGAAAGATTTTATGGTAGCGTCAAGCCAATAGATGATGGATTTGAATGCGTCGATAGCCGCCTTTATACAACATAGTGACCCGGTAGCTGGTTTCCAACTAGCTCCAAATTTTCCAATATATGATGAGGCGGTTGGAAAGATTGATAATTTGAGTGGAGAGAGTGAGCTGTGCACCCTTCCAAATCAAACCTATCCATCCCCAATTGAATCCTACAATTCCGGTTTTGAATGTCTATCAAGTGTCCCACGCGATTCATCAGTTGAAGATAAAACGTTTAATGAGTTGTGCTACTTTGTAGTGTTTGATTTACCTGATTGTGAAGGGTCCCTTTCGAGTGAAACCATCACCAATCCTTTTGACCTCTACACCTCCACTCTAGAACCTGAATTGATTGATATCCATGCTTTTGATGAGGTGTCTGAAAAAATTGATTTTCACTTGATTGAGGATATAGACGCTGGGAATATTTTGGATGATGAACCCATAGATTTGGATGAGTTTCTCTCTCCAATTCATCATCCCAAGTCATTAACTGTTTTTCCCGAACTTCATATGTGTCTTGATTTTGATGAGAATTGCATGGATAAGCTAAATTTTGAGGAGAGTATTGAGGAAATTATTGAGGATGAAGCAGTTTTACTTGAGGAGTCGGATTTTCTAATTCATTCTATCCCTTTCATTGACTGCGCACACCTTCCTGAATCTTTAACCGATACCCTTCCGCAATCACTTCCTTCCATCCTCGTTCCGACCTTGCAAGAAGCCATTACACTTTCACTTTTTATGTCTGGCTTACCAAGTTTGACGTACCCATGTTTTCTCATGAATCTTGAGGGATTTGACCTCATTTCTCAGTGGGTTGATAGATTAGCATAATCGCTTTTTACACATTGGTCTTTACAAATTTTGCTAATTTATACACTCCATCTCCACCCTCAAATTCGTATTCAACTTCTTTCTCCCACTTTCTTCTTCTATTCTTCCTATAATTTCAGTGAGTGTTGATGAATCACAATCCGATAATTCAAGTTTGGTCATTCCAGAAAGCCAACTTGATTTAGATACTTTTGAAAATGAAGTAGATGAGTTTTTCGAGTCTCCTACCTCCATAATTTTTGACAAATCAAGTATGATAAATTCTGGCACCAAACTTACTGACAGTAAAATGTTCAATTACATCGATGAGAGTTTTGAAGAACTTTTCGCTGACGAACTTGCATTCCTAAACAATAAGGATTTTGTGTTTAATCAACCTCCACCTATAGAAGTTGAACCACCACCCTTTTTTCTTATAAAATACGAGAATACCAATATTCCACTCATTTCTGATCATTCGCGTTCTCATTTTTATTTATCATCACCTCTTATCTCCTCACATTCACGTTCATGCAAATCCTTTCAATACCACCAGTTATTTCTTCCCCACTTCTTCTTAGATCTATATAACATGTTTTTCTACCGACCTATACATTACATTGATAAATTCTTCAAATGGTTGGTGTTGACTTTTGGTCTTTACAAAATTTGGTATTGACCAATAACTTTGAACCCCCTCTTTAAAAGCTTAACATTGTTTAACTCAAGTTGGGGGGTATAATTTGGCTCTCAAAAATAATTTTTTCTAACTCAAAGTGGTAAGCCAAAAATAAGTTTGGGGGAGATTTTCACGATCATATTTCATGTCCCCGTTAATAAATTTTTCCTCCTAAGTTTACAAGTTTATGAAATTTTAAAAATGGCAACAGTAAAAACAATGTTTCACTTAAGTTTGGGGGGAACCTTTTTGTGTATATATATTTTGTTTTCTTTTTCTGTTAATAATAAAAATAAAAATTTAAAAAAAAGGGGAGTGCCGACAATTTTGACTCTCTTGGTGTAGCATGACAGTGAGGGCACTGTCAAGTTTAAGTTTAGGGGTGTGCTCAGTAAGGTTTCTTCCTTCGCATTCATATGTATATTTTTGCATTTGCATACTTATTTTAAAACCCATAAAAATTGAAATTTTTTAAAAAATTATAAAAATTGAAAAGTTCAATTTTGACCATATTTGACTTAAGTTTAAGATGACGATTGACTAGTTAGGAAAAACTAGATCCTAAACTTAGTAAATTAAAAACCCTAAAAATAACCTTTCTAAAAGTTTAACTGTAGAAAATATACGTCCTTATAGTTTATTAAAAAATATGCAAATTTTGAGTTCAGTTCTTGGGCTAAATCAAAATAAGGGAAGAGTATTGAAAGCTCTATTTGAAGTATAAGTCTAAAAAATAATTCTGAACCTTAAGTCCAAATTCTGAAAATATATACCCTATTATACCCACTTACACGCACCTTAAAACTTGGGATAGTAGAGAACACCTTGAAATGCTCTTGTCTAAAATCCTCAGTATGAAGGAAAATAAAATAAAAGTATAAGTGGTGAATAAAGAGATAAAAAAAATGAACACTGGTTTTATAATTACTTAAGGCAGCAAAAAAAATATATAGCAAGGGTGCTTTATCACCTAGTGCCTTAAACCAACTGGTTTGGGAGTCACTGCTAAGTCTTAGGTATTATAAGACGAGAAATTACGCCTAAATGCGCAAGCACATTTTATAATCGGTCTTCTAGTACCTCAAGAAGTATTAACGGTCACATGAAGAATGTGTGAGCAATTTCATCTAAAATTCACCAACTAAAAGTACTTTGGACATGGACAAGAGTATGATAGCTAGAATTGAATTTCCTAGTGTAGGGGTAAAAATTGCACACACGTGGGGGTATATGATTGGGGTTTGGATGAGAGAGAGGAATAAAAGATATGGCTTATATCTTCAGTAGATATGATAAAAATTCCTGAGTTAAAATTGCAGAAGGAAAATTCAAAAGATGCTGAGAACTTAATAAATTTGCAGAACATATACGATCTTAAGTTAAATGAAAAGGAAGCGTGAAAAATATGGGTTGATAATGTCTAAGTTGAAGATAATAGAATTCCTTACTAGAATACTGAATTGAAGAATGTGAGTCAACAGGCCAAATTGATTAGATTTTGTGGGTAGTATCCGCTGAAAACCCTCAGGAGACAACACTCCTCCTACTAGGGACACCTAGAGGTTTAACGGCTTGTTGCGCGAGCTCAGTACAATCGTGATTCCCTGCGAAAGTGAGGTTAGGATTTTTTTGAAAATAAAAATGGCTTTGCTTGGGACGAGCAAAAGATAAGTTTGGGGGTATTTGTTCATATCAGAATTTTGCATTATTATATCAACCATTCTTAATCATATTACATATAAATAGGTGCTTTAGATCCATATCTGCTAAAAAATTGTAGGTTAAAGGTTCTCAGATCATTACAATGAAATTCATGAAAAGACGCTACAAATGTGAGACTACGACCAACAATAGATGAATCCGGATGATGCCGCCTACCAATTAAAGGAACAAATAAAAATCATGAGACAGTTCAATGCACAAAGTACAAGGGCAACACAGGATTAAAGACTTCAAAGCGAAGCTCACAGCAAAGAGTCCACAACATTCTGCACTGTGGAAATCTGGAAGAAAAGATAAAATACTCTGTGGAACCAAATGAAGAAAACAGAAGGAAAATGCAACATGAAGCAACCTTATAAGTTTGAGCCAGAGATCCTACTAATTGGCCGCGGATCCGCGGCCAAACAAGGCTTTCTGCCGCGGAACCGCGGCCGTGCAATGCACGTGTCGGTCCACGTGTCGGTGCTTTGACCCGGCTTTCTTAGTGTAGTCTTGTAATTTCATGTATGGATTGTAGGGTTCCTAGGCACACTAGTGAGGTCTCACAAGGCATCAACCATGCCAATTTCAAAAATTCTAGGTGCCGAGAGACCCGACTACGGATCGTCGGCTAGATTTCTAGGCGAAAAGATAACTAGTTAACAATTAACTAATGGATACGGAAATACAACCTTTGTAGATCCGGTTCTCCACCTCCATAGCTCCGCAACGAAGTCCTCTCCGCTTTCCAAAAAGAATCCGGGCTCTAGCATCGACTTCATCGGAGAATAAGTGAGCTAGGTCGTCGATGTCCATGCCGAAGATGATCTACGTCGAGGCATCGCTAAATCAAGCTCCGACTTCACCAAGTTAAGAAACTTGTGAAGAAAACACACTCTACTACTTGGCAAGAGGTAGAGGATGAAGAAATAGGAAGTGGGTAGACTTTAGATTTGGATTTCTCACTCTTTTTCATCACTTGCCATTGATGGAGGCAAGCTTTCTTCACTTGAAGAAATGAAGAAGAAGAAGGAAATTGTTATGATAAGAATAATTAAAAAAGAAAAGAAAATCCATTCTTATCATAAGCAAACCATGGTTAGGTGTAGAGATTAAACCAAGGTTAGTTTGAATGGTTAGGGTTAAGGATGAGATAAGAATGGTTGACTAAAGTCAATGCTTCATGAAGGTTCAAAGAATAAAACAAAACTTGCAACCATTCTTCTCATTATCATTTCCATAATAAATAAATAAATAAATAGATATGAAAATGTAAACCCTAATCATTTAAATAACCATGGTTCAATTTTACACAAACACAAGCAAACATGTATCATCAAACATGATACAATCAAGTGCACAAAACTATATCGAATATACAATGTGCACATCCGAGTGAGAGAATCCATCTTAAGTAAACCGATACTAGTTGATGCAAAGTAATATATCAAATATATAAATATGCATTAAATCATTAAATCAACACTTGATTCAATGATCCGGTTATGTCTCACACAACCGACTAGTATACAATATATCGGCTTATCGAATCAACCCTTGATTCGATAACTAGGTTATATCGCATACAACCTTTCGATACATTCATCGCGAGAATGGAATACGGTATCACATACACGCATTATTCTCGGTCCCGCACATATCTCATATACGCTCCTATTTCGTTTCGCTTGAGCCAGGAAACCTCTGTGTAGGACTCTAAAGACTCGTCAATACGCCGGCAGTGGATGACGATCATATCAAACATCCACAAGCCGCAAGCGGTCTGCTAAACGTAACGGCCACCCGGGTATTGAGCGATCTGAAGATCGACGAGCAAGCCCGCTCACACTCCAGTGAATCCAACCAGTAACACTACCGTACAGTCCGGTCTGATCGTCTGATATGTCGCATATCTCGCCTAGGGGTGGTTAACGTCAGACCCCAATAGCTCGATAAGTCGTGTCGATATGAGGTCTATAACACTTCGAGAAACTACTGGTAACACTTACCAGTAAATCTCAGCAACCCTGGCCAGGGATTTCCTGTTATAGCCAATCGAACACAGCGCAACATCAACCCCCTATACCGGGAGAGACGAATCCCCTCCTATCGCTCATTGCCTCCATGTGACTCGGGACTGTACCCAAAAACCACCGTTTTGCATGCCCTCTTGGACGTGGTAAGATGGAAATCAAAGCACAGTGGGAACCACACAAGACTCTATGACGATCTCGGGTCAACAGACTACTCTGTACCAGTGTCACCAGAGAACTGCCATCTGACGTGAGGTATAATACCATCTGGGAGTTCTCGGTGAGTCCGTCCAGTGTACCCAGTCTCTACTGAGCACCCGTATATCATCTCTGATGTCAAACACCAATGGATATGGGATCATCCATCGCCCATCTGTATGGGTCGAGAAGGTACACGCTAGTCTACTCTGGTATATCGATGCCCCGTCTCGATACACCCACGACTAGGGACTTTGAAGGATGTACTTATGGACTACCATGTCCCCACTAGTATGATCCGCATCACAGTCCAGGTAGTCAAGTACACATCCTAAGGGCTTTACCAACATGTAACAGAGAGACAATCAGCATACACGTTAAGGTAAAGAGCAACCAGATAGCATACTATCATGTCGAGCAAGAAAGTCCTCCCTATATATGTCCCAGCATCCACTACAATATACATCCTGTGTACAGTAATGGCCTCTAGGGCATACATATAACTAACATGGATCAGATGTAAAATCTAGAGTTTCTCCTATCTATAAATAAGAAAACCAGAAGCCTAATTAGGCATGCCTCTTTTTAATTTTCTAGATTAAAATTTTTTCATTCAGTTGTAATGCATTGTTGAGAGGTATCAATAAAGTAAGTTCTTTTTCTATCTTGCATTTCTATTTGAATTTAATTCGTGCAAATTTTTTATCTATCTTTTATTATCTGCAAGTTAGTTTATTAAAAAGAAAAATTATAAAAATGAATTTTATCATTACTTTCCTAATGAGTGAGTAATTCCTCACTTGTTAGGGTTAGGATAGGGAAGGTTTGAGAGAAGAAAATCTCTCTCACGCCTTTCTTTGCCCATTTATATTTTAAAATAGGACTCTTTTTAATTTAACCACACACCGCTCACTACGGCACCCTATCCTAAAAGATAGCGGTGATTCCCTAGTTAGACCGGCGGTGGTTGAATTAATTGGAGGTTAGGGCTAAGAGCCAAGAAAGGACGGACAAGGATCAAAAGGAAGAAACTCAGTTTCTTCCTAGTCGTGCTAATCCCCTTTGTTGACTATTACCCTGACACCTATATTCTTAACTAGGGCATTAAAAGCAGAGAGTAGATTTCTTTTTCCAAACTAACCTAATCCTAACCCTAGCAAGACTTTAAATCAATTTAATTTCAATCTTAGATCTTAAAACAAAACCTACCAAAAATAAGACTTAACTCGTTAGAACTTAAAGAAAATAACACATTTTCCCTGTGGACCGATCTGTACTCAACCGGCTAGCTACCAAGCGACACCGTCTTGATTGAGGTATTCTTTAAACTTTAAAACGCATAAGCAAAATCACATCAATCACATATCAAGTCTAGGGGGTGGATAAAGTCAGACCCCTAATAACGCGACATTTAGTGTCGGTATTGTAGGGTTCCTAGGCACACTAATGAGGTCTCACAAGGCATCAACCATGCCAATTTCAAAAACTACAAGTGCCGAGAAACCCTAATACGGATCGTTAACTAGATTTTAGGCGAAACATGCAACTAGTTAACAACTTAACTAAGTGAACGGAAATACAACCTTTGTAGATCCGGTACTCCACCTCCATAGCTCCGTGATGAAGTCCCCTCGCTGTCCAAATCGAATCCCGGGCTCTAGCGTCGGCTTCATCGGAGAAATGGACGGGCTTGGTCGTCGGCTTCGATGCCGAAGATGATCTACGTCGAGGCAACACAAGATCAAGCTCCAACTTCACCAAGTCAAGAAACTTGTGAAGAAAACACCCTATACTACTTGGCAAGAGGTAGAGGATGAAGAAATAGGAAGTGTGTTCACTTTAGAATTGGATTTCTCACTCTTTTCATCAAGTCACCATTGATGGTGCAAGCTTCTTCATCTTGAAGAAGAAGAAGAAGAAGATAATGAATATGATAAGTTTTTTTTGTTGGAGATAGTGCCCTCAGAGTCAATTATTGGATCACAGGCACGTGATTGCAATGATTGAGGGAGGACCTATCCCGGTAGGACAGTCTTACTCGAGATGATAGTATGCTATCTGGTTTACCTTTATCATCGTGTACTACTTCAGGTGACCTTACAGGTCGCTATTACACGCTGATAGAGCCCCTAGGATTCTTGCTTGACTGCCAGCAGTATGATGGCGATCATATACGTGGGAGCTGGGGTCTATAAGCACATCCTTAAAAGGTCCCTAGTCGTAGGAGTTTCGAGACAGGGCATCGATACTCCATTAGTAGACTAGTGTATACAGTCGAGACCCCGACGAGGGGCGGTGGCCGGTCTCACAAGCCACTGGTGTCAGTTGGTTCACCTAAGATGTATACAGGTGCTCATTGGGTTATGAGTACACCGGACAGGACTCGCCGGGAACCTGCTAGTTGGGATTATACCATACGTCAGATAGCAGTTCCCAGGTGACATGTGTGCAGGTTAGTTCATCGACCTGAGATCGTCATTTGTCTCGTGTGAGTTCCCACTGTGCTTTGATTACTACCCTACCACGGCTCAAAGGAGTAGTGCAAACAGGTTTTAGTTGGGTACAGTCCCGAGCCACATGGAGGCAGTGAGCGGATCTGCAGGGGTTCGTCTCTCCCGGTATTGGGGGTGAGGTCGCGCTGTGTCTAGGAGAGCCATTACACAAAGCCCTCGGCCGAGGCAGGAGATTTACTGGTAGGTATTCCAGTAGTATCTCAGGGTGTTCTGGGCTACACTCCGACACGACTTGTACCGCCTTTGGGGGTCTGACTTTTACCAACCCCCTAGGCCCGCCATGCGATGCTCATAGACGAACGGACCGGACTGTACGGATATTGTCACTGACAGGCTCAGTAGGGTGTCAGGATGAGTTCGCTCATCGACGTCCCTTTTGGTCAATAGCTGGTGGCCCGTCACGTATTGGCTTATACCTCTGACGTGCTAGTGGTTAAATCCACAGCCATAGTATTGACGAGTCTTTAGAGTCCACCACACTTTCAGTTACTCAAGCTTTCGGGCGAAACGCTGTAGAGGCCGTATGGAGATATGGCAGGGTCCGATCAGATACGTGCGGTATTGCACGGATCAGGATCGGACGGTTTGTACTAGTAGCCGTATGGATATATGGCAGGGTTCGATCAGATACGTGCGGTATTGCACGGATCAGGATCGAACGGATATTACTAGCCGGCTTTGGTTTAAGCCGGATCCTAGTTTAGTACAGTGTAGATTTTGTCTCTTTGCATTTGTATCCGGACGGAATACAGATGCGGGTGTGTATGCACAGTATCGGGGTTTTCCTGTAATTTATTACGGGACCAGTTTTCTGGAGTTGCCAGTTTGCATTCCGTTCCGGCCGGTTTTCCTTTGTTCTTTCCCGGCCGGACTTTTCCATTGGAGGGGGTTATTTGCAATTGTGCAAATAACACTTTGTGGAGGGGTTTCATGCAAATGGTTTGATTATGAAGGCATCTTTTCTTTTCCACCATCACTTGCATTAAATGAGATTTGAAAGGTTAAGGTTTGGATGTATGTTTGTTATGATGATGTTCTTGGATATAGTCACCATTCTCTTTATCCTACACTCACCTCCCTTATACATGTTTGATTTCCCTCCACCATTTTCCTTGGTTGATTTGGCCGGCCAACACTTTGAGGAGAAGAAAAAAAAAATGAGAGAAATTTCCATTTTGGTTGTAGCACATATTTCATCATCTCATTCTTCTAGTTTTGGAAAAATGAAAGCACCATCTTTCCATAACCTTATTCCTCCATCAAGGCAACTACAAACCCCAAATGAGACAAGCATCATCTACACTACATTCTACAGCAAATCTTGGGCACGTCGACTAGCCAGCTTCGTGCCCGAGTTGCCTCGGTATTGAGGTGGGAGCCCGTAAAAGATGCAGACGATGTGGTGCCCTTCCGGCAAGGATGTGACGACCGGAGGATCCGCGGGAGATCGGGACGACGACGAGAAGACCGGAGGACTCGGATCGCTCGGTATATCTCTTACCCTTTCTCTTGTTAGCTAGTATCGGTTAATGGTTACGATCCGGGTATATTGTCCGCGGTAGCGCCAGTTTAAAAGTTAAGAAAATTTTGATTCCGCATTTTGGCCTCGGATAGACGGCTGGGGCGCTGCCGTGGCGCAACATGGTATCAGAGCCACGCCATTAACCTTGTCTAGCTTGTTCTAATGCGTTTTACTTATCCGATCGACCAAAATTCCAAAAACCGCGTTTTGTGTACATCAGTTTTCTGTTGATTTTTTTCTTGTTCGAAAAATTTTTCAGGTTGTAAAAAACTAATGTACTGGAAATTCTAAGAACACTGGGAAAATTCGACAACATGATCCCTCCGTACGACCGCGGAAGCGCGGCCATTACCACTCTGGAGGCCGCGGATCAGCCGCATGAATGAGGGATCATGTCATCATTTTTTTGCAGTGGGCTTGTGGGCTTAAAATAGGGGTTTTGGAATATTAAAATTGGGCCCAGAATTTCTGTGAGTGCTACAGTATTACTTGGGGGCCCACTTGTTAATTTTTGATCGATTGGATATTTTAAACACATTATTTCACAGTATTTACATTATATCTGCGACCGTGAATATCACTTGATCGGTAAATCCTGTCTAACTGCTATAGCCCGGTTAGACGAATTTGCGAACGTGATTTTCACGTTGATGTTCTGTGTTTATGCTGTGTTGTTGCGGATCGGTCGTGGGGGATAGCCTGGATGCAATGCTAGTACAGTTTTGTTTTATATGTACATTTGATATTGCGGGGCGAGCGTCCGACATGTGGACTGCCGTCACTGCCTGTTTGTATTATTCTTTTGGGGCACGACCTGGTTGCGGTCGATGTACCCTGTGTATGTATATTTTACTTTCTGTACTAGGGTAACCCCGTGGAGGGGTGCACGCATAGCCGGGTTCTAGAGGGCAACGGGCCCGCATCTCAGGGCATTGAGACGGAGGGGGCTTCACTCCAGGATTGGCGGGCTATTCGCCGCACTCGTAGGGGGTACAGGTTGACCCAGGAGGGGTGCCCAAGTTGCCGGATTCCGTGAAGTGCTGGGTGGTCCATTCACGGTGCTGAAGGGGGCTGCCTCGCTTCAGGTTTTGGCGGGTGACTTGCCGTGCCCGTAGGGGTCTAGGTTTTCATTGCACAGGCTATCCACACGACCAGGGGAACGTCGGGTTTCAGCAGCGGCTCTGTGAAACCTGGGGCTTCCAGATATCTGTATTGTTCTGTGATGCTGTACATTTCTGTGATGTTGCATTTTATTCACGCCTTGAGCGAAATACTATATATTGGTATATATATTAGTAGATGTTGTATATGTTTTTCATCCGCGCTAGTCCAGTCCCCGCTCTGCCGTTAGTTAGCTAACCTAACGGGTGATGACGGGACCCAGTGGCGAATGCGGATGGCATATACGTACGTCAGTATATTTTCGTTCTTTGTGGTGTGATCAATTGATGGGACTGCGTTGATTCGGATCAATGCAAGCTAAACAAACCTATTCTGATGTTGTTGGAACACTTTTCAAAAAGCTGTTATTGCAAGGATGTTCACTTTTGTTTTGCATCGTGGTATTCATTTGGAATATCCTGCTCCTCAGTCGACGAGGCAAGGGCCGAGATCCCTTCACCGGGAGTGACCCCTTGGACAGAAGTTTGCGTCAGGTCATTAACTTCACTATAGCCGATTACTTTTGCTTTGCATCATGGTATTCAGTTGGAATATCCTGCACCTCATTCTACGGGGAAAGAGCCGAGATCCCTTCACCGGGAGTGACCTCTTTAGTAAAGGTTTTCGTCACTATATTTTCTAAAAAGGCTATGCAGTTCCTTCAACAATATCAAGTTCATTACATTAAAGGTTTTTCGCCAAAAACTACACGTAGCCCTCCGTCATTTCTTACAAGTATTACTTAGTATTCGTGCTGCGTTTGTTGACTGTGTCAAGGCGTAGTGTGCGGTAGCTAAGTAGTGTTTGTTTGTAGCATATTAATGGGATTGGTTAGGACAGTCGTGCGGCCTTGTTGACTGTGTCAAGGGCTCGTACGGGTGGGTTTAATGCAATCCAGGATAATGACGGGTTGAACTTGACTAGGACTCTTTAATTTGTTGACTGTGTCAAGGTCACTTGGGTCCTAGGGGTAAGAATCACATCGGGAGTTTCAAAAGAACTGAAACTTGCCAGACATGCGCATACCTTCTGGAGTGTGATAATGTGAGTGGATTCCGTCACGTTGTCATGCGATGATAGTTGGATCCCGATTCCCACTGATGAGTTGGTTTACTCCTCGGGTGATCCCGACTAATTCTTCTTTCAGGTTTGGAGGAGAATTTGAGGTACAGTGGGAGGTTTCCAGATTAGATAAAGTGATAACCATTCTGATCTAGGTTAGAGTGCACGCTGAGTGTTTTCTTTTCTCTCTCTCTTTGGCAGCGACCATTGACCCGACCCTAGACTATGACTCAGTGACCAAGTTGACCGAACCTTCTTAACACTAGCTTTTGGATTGTCAGAGTTGCAAACCTCATTGCCACTCCTACTTTTACCCTTTTCTCCAGGACACCCCGTATTACTACGAATGTCCACTTCCATTGGACAAAACCATCGTATGGTTATATACGAACTCGAAGGACTTCGAGGATGGTTTTTGGTTCTGGAGAAAACGGATAGGACTATTCAGTTGTCTTTTCTTTTCACCTTCTCTCAGGTTGCGAGTACTCCTTGACTTAGGAGTAGTACACCTATTATGCAAATTGGATAGTCTTCTTCCAAACCTTAGGCTAGTGCCGAACGGTGGGGAATGAAGAAAACCAATTAGCATAACGATGGTGTGCAGAAGGTATTAAGTTAAGACAAAGAAAGGGATTAGTAAGAGGGCAAAGTAAATTGTGACTGATATTCACAACCAAACCAAGTATTTCTTCGCCAATCCTAAATCACCTTTGTATTTCTCCAGGACACTCCGTATCACTACGAAGATCCACAGTTTATTGGATACTCCATCGTATGGTTATATACGAACTCGAAAGGAACTTGTTCCAGTTCGGGGATGGATTCTGGTCCAGGAGAAATAGGAATACGGTTTATTCAGTTGTCTTTTCTCTTCACCTTCTCTCGCATTGCGAGTGCTCCTAGGATTAGGACAGTACACCTTTTATGCTTATTGGATAGTCTTCTTCCAAACCATAGGCTGGTGCCGAACGGTAGGGAAGGAAGAAAACCAATTGGCCTAAAGGGGTGTGCAGAAGGTAATGACTAAAGACATATAAAGGGATTTGGAGAGGTGGCAAAGAATTATACGGTTATAGTTGAGAATCTGGATAATGGTAGAGGCATTACTAGGAATATCAGGATACCCCATCGAAACATTTCAATGTTTCAGTTCAGCTGTGTACTGTTAAAAGAAAACTGATTTCCCGATTGGACACTTGCTCCAGGGTATGTATTTACCAGGTTTGATTCTCACATCTGTATGGTTTTACAGATGATGAGTGGGAGTAAGTTATTGGGAATTGGGTGATCATCCTCATTATATCGGGATTCATTGTAATCGGTGATATTTGAGGAGATCACCTGGGCTGTTTGCCAGTCGGCAAATATTTGGTTTTGAATATCCGCTGTTGTGCACCAATTTCAAATTGATATATCTGTACGTCTATTTTCATAGAGTGAGATATACCTTTTGATATTATGTCGATGACATTTACCTATATCAGTGGATGGTTAGGTAAGGAGCATTGAACAGCAGTGTAATTCTTCTTAACCATAGTACAGTTTTCAACCTACGACACACAGTGAATGAGTTGTTAGACTCAAAGACTTATACAGAGTATTGTATATTGTCCAGTGTCCATTAGGACAGTGGGGTTGGTCCTCATACAATATTCTGTTTACGTTTAACTACTCTAATTCTTAGACATGTGTTTCGTAGAAACACAGGGTCTGAGTTTTGAGGAGTTATTGGTATAAGAATAGAGTAGAGAACCAGGTATTGCAAGTATCGGGATTCTTCAAGGTGATCGAAGATGTGGATACTTGTGTATGGTATTCAGTTGATAGTAATGAGAACTTGCTTCTCTTTCAGGTTACTCATAATTGGAAGCATTCCTAAGTTGGGTAACGCTGATCGGCCTCCTTCCATTTAGTTGACATGCACTGGAGATAGCTGCATGATTTGAATCTGGTTCAGTTAAATCAGTGCCTCTGGTTCTATATTGGATATAGAACAGTTCATACCTTCACGATGTTAAGGTACGGGGAGTTGTCCGGCTTATGATTAAAACCAGACACTAGACAACTCAAGGCACGTTTCTGTAATGGCTGTTTGTGGGTTGACCCAGGCTATGACGAGGGTTGACTTTCTACCATCTGGAAGATCAATAGCGATATTGTTCTTAACTCGCCACATTTTAAAAAGAAATGGTTTTTTTTTTCAGAAAACAGTAGTGGGAGTATGGTAGAACTGGAAGCGATTCTAGAACCGCAAACGATTACTGAAGATTTGATAAGGAACCTAAAGATTCAATCTGATTTGACATTCCATTGGCCACTCCGCAGATAAGGTGGGTAACTTCAGGCACCCGAGAGGTACTCAAGTAGCCTCAAGGACGGTGACAGGGAAGTTCTTGTTTACCCACACTTGCCATTGTTGTTGTTCCAGGCTGCGAGACCCGGCAGGAGGATGAGTATAGCGTCGTTCTAAACTAGCTTTAGAAGTGTACGTCTATATGACTCTGCCAGAGGGTTGTCGTAGTCAGTGGGAGCAGCGGAAGCATTGGTGGACATTAGGCTTATGTCTATAGACTAAAGCAGATATAGCGGAGATAGATCATCTATTTCTGATGTGACAGTCATAGGTTTGACGTCATCAGAATAGGGGATGGATCTGTTAAGAAGGTAGTAGGGTGTGATGTCCTGGTTTTGGATGACATACACTGAGTAGGAAGTGATATTCCTATACTACGATCGGTTATACTTTGGTTGTCACACAGTGTTTTCTCCACACAGGACTTGGATATTATATTAGACATTCTGGTTACTAGATCTATAGTTTTAGATCTAGATTTGGGTGGTTTCCTAATCTGGGTACCTTGACAGCATTCTATGAGTATTTAGAATGGACGACTCCTGGCACGGTAGTACACCTGCAGGTAATGGAGTCACCCTCTCTAAAAGTGTCTTACAGACCAAAGGGGAGAGGGATACGCATGATTGACAGATCACTTGCTTAGGCAATTGAGTCAATCATGAGATGTCAAGTACCACACCAGATGTTGTTCTTGCACTAGATGCAATAAGTTGACATTGATCCAATCCTGGAGAAACAATCGGAAGCAGTTTTAGAACATAAGTAAATGTTCTAATGGATATGATAACGACAGCCTCATTGAGGAGACAGTTATCATTCCAGGCTTCCAAGATGACATGGACGGCAGGGTGATCGTCAGAGTTGTAGTTTTCCCTCTAAACGAGGGGCAGTATTTTAGACAGGTGATCCAAGGCAATACTGAGGGAGGCATGGCGCAGGATACTGATTAAGTTCAGTTGTCGATACAGTCTAAGAAGTTTGGATTTGGAGTTCATTTATGAGCTAAGTCCCATCAGACATCCAGACACATTCTAAGACAGGTATTGCTCATTTCGGAAGATGGCATTCTCCGCGAACTTGAGATTTAGAGAGACATAGAAAGAAACATCTAGGCGGATCCACTCACTGAGGCTATTCCTCGAACGCAATAGTTTCGCAAACAGGCTTTGTGCGACTGACTAGTAGAGGAGTTGGGTGTTCGGTATCACACGGGCTGTGAGTATGCGACATCGCAATAATTAGCCTTGAGTGCAAGTGGGAGATTGTTGGAGATAGTGCCCTCAGAGTCAATTATTGGATCACAGGCACGTGATTGCAATGATTGAGGGAGGACCTATCCCGGTAGGACAGTCTTACTCGAGATGATAGTATGCTATCTGGTTTACCTTTATCATCGTGTACTGCTTCAGGTGACCTTACAGGTCGCTATTACACGCTGATAGAGCCCCTAGGATTCTTGCTTGACTGCCAGCAGTATGATGGCGATCATATACGTGGGAGCTGGGGTCTATAAGCACATCCTTAAAAGGTCCCTAGTCGTAGGAGTTTCGAGACAGGGCATCGATACTCCATTAGTAGACTAGTGTATACAGTCGAGACCCCGACGAGGGGCGGTGGCCGATCTCACAAGCCACTGGTGTCAGTTGGTTCACCTAAGATGTATACAGGTGCTCATTGGGTTATGAGTACACCGGACAGGACTCGCCGGGAACCTGCTAGTTGGGATTATACCATACGTCAGATAGCAGTTCCCAGGTGACATGTGTGCAGGTTAGTTCATCGACCTGAGATCGTCATTTGTCTCGTGTGAGTTCCTACTGTGCTTTGATTACTACCCTACCACGGCTCAAAGGAGTCGTGCAAACAGGTTTTAGTTGGGTACAGTCCCGAGCCACATGGAGGCAGTAGCGGATCTGCAGGGGTTCGTCTCTCCCGGTATTGGGGGTGAGGCCGCGCTGTGTCTAGGAGAGCCATTACACAAAGCCCTCGGCCGAGGCAGGAGATTTACTGGTATGTATTCCAGTAGTATCTCAGGGTGTTCTGGGCTACACTCCGACACGACTTGTACCGCCTTTGGGGGTCTGACTTTTACCAACCCCCTAGGCCCGCCATGCGATGCTCATAGACGAACGGACCGGACTGTACGGATATTGTCACTGACAGGCTCAGTAGGGTGTCAGGATGAGTTCGCTCATCGACGTCCCTTTTGGTCAATAGCTGGTGTCCCGTCACGTATTGGCTTATACCTCTGACGTGCTAGTGGTTAAATCCACAGCCATAGTATTGACGAGTCTTTAGAGTCCACCACACTTTCAGTTACTCAAGCTTTCGGGCGAAACGCTGTAGAGGCCGTATGGAGATATGGCAGGGTCCGATCAGATACGTGCGGTATTGCACGGATCAGGATCAGACGGTTTGTACTAGTAGCCGTATGGATATATGGCAGGGTTCGATCAGATACGTGCGGTATTGCACGGATCAGGATCGAACGGATATTACTAGCCGGCTTTGGTTTAAGCCGGATCCTAGTTTAGTACAGTGTAGATTTTGTCTCTTTGCATTTGTATCCGGACGGAATACAGATGCGGGTGTGTATGCACAGTATCGGGGTTTTCCTGTAATTTATTACGGGACCAGTTTTCTGGAGTTGCCAGTTTGCATTCCGTTCCGGCCGGTTTTCCTTTGTTCTTTCCCGGCCGGACTTTTCCGATGGAGGGGGTTATTTGCAATTGTGCAAATAACACTTTGTGGAGGGGTTTCATGCAAATGGTTTGATTATGAAGGCATCTTTTCTTTTCCACCATCACTTGCATTAAATGAGATTTGAAAGGTTAAGGTTTGGATGTATGTTTGTTATGATGATGTTCTTGGATATAGTCACCATTCTCTTTATCCTACACTCACCTCCCTTATACATGTTTGATTTCCCTCCACCATTTTCCTTGGTTGATTTGGCCGGCCAACACTTTGAGGAGAAGAGAAAAAAAATGAGAGAAATTTCCATTTTGGTTGTAGCACATATTTCATCATCTCATTCTTCTAGTTTTGGAAAAATGAAAGCACCATCTTTCCATAACCTTATTCTTCCATCAAGGCAACTACAAACCCCAAATGAGACAAGCATCATCTACACTACATTCTACAGCAAATCTTGGGCACGTCGACTAGCCAGCTTCGTGCCCGAGTTGCCTCGGTATTGAGGTGGGAGCCCGTAAAAGATGCAGACGATGTGGTGCCCTTCCGGCAAGGATGTGACGACCGGAGGATCCATGGGAGATCGGGACGACGACGAGAAGACCGGAGGACTCGAATCACTCGGTATATCTCTTACCCTTTCTCTTGTTAGCTAGTATCGGTTAATGGTTACGATCCGGGTATATTATCCGCGGTAGCGCCAGTTTAAAAGTTAAGAAAATTTTGATTCCGCATTTTGGCCTCGGATAGACGGCCGGGGCGCTGCCGTGGGGCAACATTTTTTTCAAAAGAAAATAAATCAATACTTATCATAATGTCAACCATTATTATGTGTAGAGAGTAAACTATAGTTAGGTGAATGGTTAGGTTTAGGATGAAGACAAAGTGGTGGACTTTCAAAGATGCTTTGAAGCTTCAAGAAGCTTCAAGCAAAGAAAGAAAAATAAATCCACCATTTTATCTTTTCCAAAAAGAATAAATAAATAAATTAATTAATTAATTAAAACCCTAACCATTTACTTAACTAAGGTTTAATCCAACATACACACAAACATGCATGTATCATCAAACATGATACAATCAAGTGCGCAAAAAAATATATCACATATATAATGTGCACATCAAGTGAGAAAATCCATTTAAAATGAACCAATACTAGTTAATGCAATGTAATATATCAAATATATAATTATACATTAAATCATTAAATCAACACTTGATTCAATGATCCGGTCATGACGCATATAACCGACTAGTATCCAATGTATCGTTGTATCGAATCAACACTTGATTCGGTAACCCGGCTATATCACATATAACCTGCCGATGATACAAATCGCGAGAATAGAATACGGTATCACATACACGCAACATTCTCGGTCCCGCACATATCTCATATGCGCTCCTATTTCGTTTCGCTTGAGCCAGGAAACCTCTGTGTAGGACTCTAAAGACTCGTCAATACGCCGGCAGCAGATGATGATCATATCAAACACCCACAAGCCGCAAGCGGTCTGCTAAACGTAACGGCCACCCGGGTATTGAGCGATCAGAAGATCGACGAGCAAGCCCGCTCACACTCCTGTGAATCCAACCAGTAACACTTACCGTACAGTCCGGTCTCGTCGTCTGATATGTCGCATATCTCGCCTAGGGGTGGTAAACGTCAGACCCCAATATCTCGATAAGTCGTGTCGATATGAGGTCTATAACATTTCAAGAAACTACAGGTAACACTTACCAGTAAATCTCAGCAACCATGGCCAGGGATTTCCGGTTATAGCCAATCGAACACAGCGCAACATCAACCCCCTATACCGGGAGAGACGAATCCCCTCCTATCGCTCATTGCTTCCATGTGACTCGGGACTGTACCCAAAAACCACCGTTTTGCAGGCCCTCTTGGACGTGGTAAGGTGGAAATCAAAGCACAGTGGGAACCACACAAGATTCTATGATGATCTCGGGTCAACAGACTACTCTGTACCAGTGTCACCAGAGAACTGCCATCTGACGTAAGGTATAATACCATCTGGGAGTTCTCGGCGAGTCCGTCCAGTGTACCCAGTCTCCACTGAGCACCCGTATATCATCTCTGATGTCAAACACCAATGGATATGGGATCATCCATCTCCCATCTGTATGGGTCGAGAAGGTATACGCTAGTCTACTCTGGTATATCGATGCCCCGTCTCGATACACCCACGACTAGGGACCTTGAAGGATGTACTTATGGACTACCATGTCCCCACTAGTATGATCCGCATCATAGTCCAGGTAGTCAAGTACACATCCTAAGGGCTTTACCAACATGTAACAGAGAGACAATCAGTATACACGTTAAGGTAAAGAGCAACCAGATAGCATACTATCATGTCGAGCAAGAAAGTCCTCCCTATATATGTCCAAGCACCCACTACAATATACATCCTATGTATAGTAATGGCCTCTAGGGCATACATATAACTAACAATCTCCCACTTGCACTAGGGCCATCTGATAGCAGTGGTTGTAGTATCTCATACTCAACCATCCCATAAAAGTCTCTCCCTGGGAAAAGGCCTTTGTGAGTGGATCCGCCGTGTTGTCCTCTGAGTCTACTCTCCTAACCTCGATCCCTTCGAGATCAAGCATCTCCATGATCAGGTGATACTGCCTTAGAATATGTCTGGATCACTGATGGGACGGACGTTCCTTGGCATAAGCCACAACTCCATTGTCACACAATGGGAGGAACTTAGTTCATCCCATGAACCAATATACACCCAGACAGCCACTTTGGTAGCATCTTAAGTAGCGATGTATCCATCCTTTATCGTCTAGTATGCCACGGTACCTAGCTTGGAACTCTTCCAACATATCGTCCCTTTACTGAGGGTAAAGACAATGCCTGTGACTGACTTTCAGTCGTCCTTATCACCCTGGAACCCTTCCAGTGATTCTCCCCAGGATCGATTGATACCATCTCACTACAACTAGTGAGAATCCTAACATCCAATTAGATCTATCTCATAGATCCAAAACCCAGGATTTAGGAGGTATCACTTTGATCCTATATGGAGAATCATTGTGATAAGCGGAGATTGACCGAGCATAGCATAGGAAACTCCTTCCCTATCAAGAGCATGTCATCCACGTACTCTACGAGGATCGTCACTATACTCCCTACTACCTTTTTGTATATACAAGGTTCATCTACCATTTTGATGATGTCAAACTCTTTGACTAACACATCAAAACAGATGTTCCAACTCCGCGATACCTGCTTTATCCTATAAAGCATCTTGTACACGTTTCCGCTGCTCCCACTGTCTACGAAGCCCTCTGGCTGTGCACTTATAGACGTTCTCTTCTAAAACATCATTTAGAAAAGCAGTCATGGCACCCAACCGCCAGATATCCTAATCATGGTATGTAGCCGTGGCAAGTAGGATCTGGATGGACTTAAGCATAGCCACTTGAAAAGGTTTCATCATAATCCACGCCTGGTCAATGACGAAAAGCTTTAACAAGTCTAGCTTTGAAAGTCTCAACTTTTCCATCTACACCAAGTAATCTTCTCAAGATATACTTGCTCCTGATGGGGATTTAACCCTTCAGATATAACAACCAAAGTCCATACTTTGTTGGTGTATAAGGATTCCATCTCAGATCGCTAAGCATCCAGCCATTCTTACAGAGTCCCACTCCTAATGGCCAGCTCGAAACTAGTTGGGTCATCATCTCATGATGCAATCATCGCTCCCACTGTCAAAGAGAAACCAAAGTATCTATCAGGTGGGTGAGAAACCCTACTAGATCGGCGGAGAGGCTGAGGTTCATTGGTAACTATTGAATCTTTTGGTTTTATCAAATCATCTGCTGTAGTTTGTATAGCTGGAACCTTTCCAGTTGTACATTACAGACCTTGCCTCGAGCTTGTCCGGATTTTGCTTTTCAGACATAGGCTCGACAACCCCAAATCTTAACTAACTTAAGAGATGGGCTCTTCCCTTATCATATCAAATATGAAGTGGTAGGCAACTGATTTGATTCGGACCGTATTCAATAGGTATGCAGCTTCTCAAGTGCATAACTCCCAAAAAGGAAATAGGTAACTCAGTAGTACTCATAATAGAGCACACCTTATCATATAGGGTGTGATTGCTCCGCCCCGATATACCATCGTGCTATGGTGTATACGGAGGAGTAATGCTGAGAGAGAATCTCATTCTCCTTTAGAAAAGTCCAAGAATTTCGTGCTCAAGTATTCTCCTCCTTGATCTCATCAAAGGACATAATACTTATACCCGTATTGGTTCTCTACTTCTAACTTATATTCTGTGAATATCTCAAAAGGTTCTGACTTGTGTTTCAACAGGAACATATGTCTGAATCAAAAGAGATCATCAGAGAATTTAATGAAGTATAAAGAACCGGTCTTGGCAAGTGTAGACAGGGGACCTACATACATCAACATGTATCATCCCAAGAGTTTACTAACTCTTTCTCTGTTTCCAGTAAACGGAGCTATGGTCATCTTATCTCTGTGACATGACTGGCAAGTTTCACAAGATGTAAATTCAAACTGATTTAAATATGCATCTAAAATGTAACTTCAGCCAGTCGGATCGCATTGATATGACCTTGTCTACAATGTCTCAAGAAGGATTGGTTCATTTCTGAACTCTTCCTCTTGTGTGTGTTCCGTATACTAAAGAACTGTAGTTTGATTTAGAACATCAATGCTTTTAGATAACGTGCCGAGCCGATCAACTTTTGATATAGGAAATGTTCAAAACATTATCCAACTATACAAAATTTTATCATTTCTTTACTAATAAAGAGATGGATATGATTTTGTATATCAGGTTCGGTATCTAATAACATTCGTTCAGAATCAATGTATTTGGAATACAGGGTGACAGTGACCAACAGACTTGGCTGCAACACTTGCCCCGTTTTCTGCCTCATGAAACTTATCACCCGTTCTCAGTTCTCTATCTATCTGTAGCCCTATGTAACAGATTACATATCTGGGATCCTGATCCGGTATCATATACCCAGGATGCGGAGGATACTGAGAAACAGTTCTTTGTAATGAACACACCCGAAGATGATGCATCAGCATGCACTCTCTTCGTTTGGGCGGCACGGGAATTCTGGTAATCCCTAATTTCCTACTCTGTCTTATAACAATTATAAGTTGGAGCGGGACCAATGTTCCCCAGCTCAGTATAACAAGCGGGTTCGGTCAATATTCCGTATTATTATCTTGATTAAGGCATGATATGGTCGCTACCTGGAGAGAGAGAGAAGAAAACACTCAGCGTGCGCTCTTGCAAGATCAGATTGGTTATTATTTTATCTAATCAGGATGGCTCCCACTGCTTTTTATCAAATCTTCCTTCAAACACTAAAAGGAAAGACTAGCCGAGATTAATTACACATTACAAGTTCGCCAATCTTTCAGCCAGGCCAGTGTCGGTACTTTGAGGGAGGTTCCCCGTGCTTACGCACGAACCTAATTAATGTAAACCTCGTTTTCCCAGAGGCGTAACCTCGTTAACACCTTTCTAGACACCTACTTGATCGGCTAATTATAATGTGTAAAACTCTCCCAGGAGTAACAATTACTCGCAGTGGGTATTGGGATCCAACTATCTCATAGAAGGTATGCAATCTCATTGCAAATTTCAACACTTGAAATTCCCGATAATATTTTGCCCCTAGCAGCTATATGACCTTAACATAGTCAACAAATCATAAGTGCTAGTCAAGTTCAACCCGTCATTTCCCGATTGAATTAAACCCACCCGCACGACCATTAACATAGTCAACAAAGTCGAACGACTACCCTAATCCAATCGCATCATATGCTTATACAGATAAGCACTAATTAGCTACCGCACACTACGCCTTAACATAGTCAACAAACGTAGCACGAATACTAACTAGTACTTATCTGAAATGACGGAGGGCTACGACAGGTTTTTCTGAAAACCTATTGCGTAATGAACTTGATATCGTTGTAGAATCAAATGATTATAAAATGGAGTGCTTTTGAGGCTTTTCTAGTTTTGCTAAAGGAGTCACTCCCGGTGAAGGGATCGTCGGTCCTTTCCTCGTCGAATGAGGTGCGGGATATATCATATATATCACTGTGCAAAGCAGAAACTATAGAAGCAATCAAAAGACAAACCGAGAGTTGTAGCATCTGCCAGTTATTGCTAAAGGAGTCACTCCCGGTGAAGGGATCTCGGTCCTTTCCTCATCGAATAAGGTGCAGGATATATCATATATACCGCTGTGCAAAGCAAGAACTGTAGCTACCCTTTTTATTTTGAAATTCGATTCTACAACATCTTTAGGTTTCTTTTACTTTCATTAATCACATTAATGAAGTCCCATCATTTAAGTACCTAAACATCACAGATAAATACGACGTACACTTATGCCATCAGCATTCGCCTCGATGTCCCCTCGTGAACCGTTAGGTTAGGTAACTAACGGCAGAGCAGGGCAGGGCTAGCGCGGGTGTAAAACATAAGTAACATCTATATAATATATCATATATACTATATACAGTATTTATCACATAACATCACATGATCACATCACAGATATCGCAGCAGAAGAAACATATGAAATATTGGATATACTAGGATGTCCGTGTTTTCAATACGAGCCAGTATAAAACAAGGATTCCACGGTCGTGATGAATAGCCAAACCCACACCCCTAGATCCCTACGAGAGCGGCAAGTAACCCTACCAATTCTGGAGTTAGGAGACCCGGACTCGACTCCTCGAGTTGGTCTCCCACTGGACTCCAGAACCCGGTTACTTGTGCTCCCCTCCTTGGGTCTATCCTAGTGCGGAAAAGTAAATAATATACAAAAGGTGACAGCTTCCGCAACCTGGAAGTGCCCCAATAAAAGAATATTACATACTAGTTTTTACATGAATGAAAATGAAAAACACTCATCTCACATAAAAACCCCCGGCTATTCAAAGATGACGATCCAATATAACATATCCAGCAACACATAATATCACATGTCATCAACGTAAGTAAATATGCACATCCCAATTGTCGTTGACATATAGCAACGAAACCGGCGATATCACATATTACACTTACGGTCACAGAAAAGAAAGTGTAAAACTACAACAGTTGGAATCCGCAACCTGCATAGACATCGCATGCCTAATCAAATGAATTCCTTAGACATCACATGCCTAATAATTATAAACTCCGCATTTTAGTCTCATTATTGAAAACTCTTTTCAATATCAAGTCGGGCAATTCAACAAGATTCCCGATATCCTGATCGAATGCTCGTCGCAAACTTTAGTAGGCGACCGCACCCCCGATACCGTCGACGAAGTGGACCAAGGCGGAACACCGCTACCGCGAGCACCCGGACGGATGCTTTCGGCGACGGGGTTCTCCTACAGTCACTTGGTCGGGGCTATGGAGTGAGGCTGTCTATTAAGTTTACCCGGCGAGTATCCGCGTACGCTACGTGATTGCGACGGACTTTTGATCACATCAAAATTCCGTGGCAACCGATCAAGTGAGACTAAAATGCTATGTTTATAACATTCATTCAGTTATCTCATAATTTCTTGTGAATTCCAATTGTTGTATCACATTCCGGATAAATAGAAAATGTTAAACTTTCCGATCGAACAATCTAACACCCAAGTTTTCCCGATACAGATCAACACATGAAATAAGTTTAAAAAACATTCAGTTCGTGCCTCAGTACCAACGGTCCAGCCATAGAAGGGTCAAGCCAACGCCTCACATGTGGCACGCCGTACTGCCCCAAACCCGAATGTTCAAAGGGCAGTTCAAGATGGTCACATAATCGAGTTAAGGTTTGTTGTCTTATAGAGGGTCCATCGCGTTACTTGCACTACTTAGAACGTTATTAAACCACGGAAAGATCCAACACTTGGAAATTTCCCGACAGGGGAAAAAGTGGGTATTTGTATCCGGTCGAACTTTTTAACATATTCAAAAATTATCCGGAAAACACATAGACAAAGTTTGAAATTTTCGATCGAATCAATGAAGCACCAAAACACCCTAGAATATTCAACTCTTGAATAAATATTAAAAAATCCCAGAAAATCCAAAACCAAAAAATAGGAATTACTGTGCAAAAATTGAAAAGTGATCTCATAATGTGGCCGCGGAACCGCCGCAGAAGCCAAGCTTCTGCCGCGGTTCCGCCGCGCTTTAGAAGCATCACTTATCAAATTTTGCGCCGTAATTCTTAGAATTTCCTGCTGAATTTTTTAAGAATTTTTAATTTGGAAAAAACCCAGTTTTTGAAAAAAGTCCAGAGAGCATTTTGGAGTTAGGGTTTCGGTTCGATCGGAATTCTAACTCCGTCTACGCATCGCCTAAGGCTCTAGCTAGGCTCTGATACCACTTTAGGGTTCCTAGGCACACTAATGAGGTCTCACAAGGCTTCAACCATGCCAATTTCAAAAACTACAAGTGCCGAGAAACCCTAATACGGATCGTTAACTAGATTTTAGGCGAAACATGCAACTAGTTAACAACTTAACTAAGTGAACGGAAATACAACCTTTGTAGATCCGGTACTCCACCTCCATAGCTCCGTGATGAAGTCCCCTCGCTGTCCAAATCGAATCCCGGGCTCTAGCGTCGGCTTCATCGGAGAAATGGGCGGGCTTGGTCGTCGGCTTCGATGCCGAAGATGATCTACGTCGAGGCAACACAAGATCAAGCTCCAACTTCACCAAGTCAAGAAACTTGTGAAGAAAACACCCTATACTACTTGGCAAGAGGTAGAGGATGAAGAAATAGGAAGTGGGTTCACTTTAGAATTGGATTTCTCACTCTTTTCATCAAGTCATCATTGATGGTGCAAGCTTCTTCATCTTGAAGAAGAAGAAGAAGAAGATAATGAATATGATAAGTTTTTTTTTCAAAAAGAAAATAAATCAATACTTATCATAATGTCAACCATGATTATGTGTAGAGAGTAAACTATAGTTAGGTGAATGGTTATGTTTAGGATGAAGACAAAGTGGTGGACTTTCAAAGATACTTTGAAGCTTCAAGCAAAGAAAGAAAAATAAATCCACCATTTTATCTTTTCCAAAAAGAATAAATAAATAAATTAATTAACTAATTAAAACCCTAACCATTTACTTAACTAAGGTTTAATCCAACATACACACAAACATGCATGTATCATCAAACATGATACAATCAAGTGTACAAAAAAATATATCACATATATAATATGCACATCAAGTGAGAAAATCCATTTAAAATGAACCAATACTAGTTAATGCAATGTAATATATCAAATATATAATTATACATTAAATCATTAAATCAACACTTGATTCAATGATCCGGTCATGACGCATATAACCGACTAGTATCCAATGTATCGTTGTATCGAATCAACACTTCATTCGGTAACCCGGCTATATCACATATAACCTGCCGATGATACAAATCGCGAGAATAGAATACGGTATCACATACACGCATCATTCTCGGTCCCGCACATATCTCATATGCGCTCCTATTTCGTTTCGCTTGAGCCAGGAAACCTCTGTGTAGGACTCTAAAGACTCGTCAATACGCCGGCAGCAGATGATGATCATATCAAACACCCACAAGCCGCAAGCGGTCTGCTAAACGTAACGGCCACCCGGGTATTGAGCTATCAGAAGATCGACGATCAAGCCCGCTCACACTCCTGTGAATCCAACCAGTAACACTTACCGTACAGTCCGGTCTCGTCGTCTGATATGTCGCATATCTCGCCTAGGGGTGGTAAACGTCAGACCCCAATAGCTCAATAAATCGTGTCGATATGAGGTCTATAACATTTCGAGAAACTACAGGTAACACTTACCAGTAAATCTCAGCATCCCTGGCCAGGGATTTCCGGTTATAGCCAATCGAACACAGCGCAACATCAACCCCCTATACCGGGAGAGACGAATCCCCTCCTATCGCTCATTGCCTCCATGTGACTCGGGACTGTACCCAAAAACCACCGTTTTGCACGCCCTCTTGGACGTGGTAAGGTGGAAATCAAAGCACAGTGGGAACCACACAAGACTCTATGACGATCTCGGGTCAACAGACTACTCTGTACCAGTGTCACCAGAGAACTGCCATCTGACGTAAGGTATAATACCATCTGGGAGTTCTCGGCGAGTCCGTCCAGTGTACCCAGTCTCCACTGAGCACCCGTATATCATCTCTGATGTCAAACACCAATGGATATGGGATCATCCATCGCCCATCTGTATGGGTCGAGAAGGTATACGCTAGTCTACTCTGGTATATCGATGCCCCATCTCGATACACCCACGACTAGGGACCTTGAAGGATGTACTTATGGACTACCATGTCCCCACTAGTATGATCCGCATCATAGTCCAGGTAGTCAAGTACACATCCTAAGGGCTTTACCAACATGTAACAGAGAGACAATCAGTATACACGTTAAGGTAAAGAGCAACCAGATAGCATACTATCATGTCGAGCAAGAAAGTCCTCCCTATATATGTCCAAGCACCCACTACAATATACATCCTATGTATAGTAATGGTCTCTAGGGCATACATATAACTAACAGGTATGAAACCTATCACCACCTGAGAAACTACCGATCCTAGATCAGTAATTCTTGACTACCTTGGCCAAGGATTTCTAGGGATGGCCACCTGTGCACTCCGCGACATCAACCCCCAATACCGTGAGAGACGAAACCCCTGACGATCCGCTCACTGCCTCCATGTGGCTCGGGACTGTACCCAACTAAAACCTGTTTGCACGACTCCTTTGAGCCATGGTAGGGTAGAAATCAAAGCACAGTGGGAACTCACATGAGACAAATGACAATATTAGGTCGATAGACTAACCTGTACACATGTCACCTGGGAACTGCTATCTGACAATAGGTATAATACCAACTAGCATGTTCCCGGTGAGTCCGTCCGGTGTACTCATAACCCAATGAGCACCTGTATATATTTTAGGTGAACCAACTGACACTAATGGCTTGTGAGACCGGCCACCGCCCCTCGTCGGGGTCTCGATCAGTATACACTAGTTTACTCTTGGAGTATCGATGCCTAGTCTCGAAACTCCCACAACTAGGGACATTTTAAGGATGTGCTTATAGACCACCCAGCTCCCACATATATGATCGCCATCATACTGCTGGTAGTCTTGCATGAATCCTATGGGCTCTATCAACATGTAATAGTGATCTGTAATGTCACCTGAAGCATGTACACAATGATAAAGACAAACCAGATAGCATACTATCATCTTGAGTAAGACTGTTCTTCCGGTATAGGTCATCTCTCAATCATTGCAATCACGTGCCTGCGATCCAATAATTAACTTGAGGGCACTATAGCCAACAGTGTCATGTTCACGCGCTCCCCTATCCCATTTTGCTTTGGACGTCCTGGAATTGTCCATTGCCTATGTATACCCTGTTCTTTATAGTAATCTGTAAACTCCTTCGAATTGCATTCACCTCCATTATCTGTCCATAAATACTTCACCGATAGCCACTTTCGCTTCTCCACGGCCACTTTCCATTCCTTATGTTGGATATGTATGCCCTAGAGGCCATTATTGTAAATGTATACATGTGGATGCTTGGAAATATATATGTACTGGACAATCTTGCTCGATAAGTTAGTATGCTATCTGGTTTGTCTTTATCTTAACATATGCGTATGTTTTACTTGTTATTACATATCATTTATACATGTTGATAAAGCCCCGTAGGATCATTGCTTGACTACCTGCGTTGTGATGGCGATCATACTTATGGGAGCTGGGTATTTGATAAGCACATCCTTAAAGTGTCCCTAGTCGTGGGAGTATCGAGACAGGGCATCGATATTCCGGAGTAGACTAGTGTATACATTTCTAAACTCCGACGAGGGGCAATAGTTAGTCCCGCAGCCATTGGACTTTTGCACCTAAGACGTATATAGGTTCTCACTAGGGGTGAGTACACTGGACGGACTCGCCGAGAACTTCTAGATGGTACTATACCTATCGTCAGATAGAAGTTCTCAGGTGACATGAGTATTAGTTAGTCTTCAGACTAAGATCGTCATTTGTCTCGTGTGAGTTCCTATTGTACTTTGATCACTACCCCACCACGGCTCTACTGAGTCGTGCAAAGTTGTGTACAGTCCCGAGCCACATAGAGGAAGTGAGAGATTGTTGGGGATTCGTCTCTTCCGGTATAGGGAGTCCATATCACACTGTGTTTGATTAGCCAGGACCATAAGACCTTAGCCAAGGTAGTTGGGATTTACTGATAGGTTGACTGTAGTTTCCCGGATTGGTCCTGAGCCGCATCAGCACGAATTATCGTGTTATTAGGGTATGACGTTTACCGCCCCTAGACCCGGTATGCAATACTCTCAGACGAAGAGACTGGACTGTACGAAGATTGTCACAGATAGGCTCAGAGGGATCCGGATGAGTTTGCTCGTCAGCCTTCCTTTTTGACAGGTACCCATGTAGTCGTTACGTACAGCTAGTACCGCCGACGTGCTCGTAGTTATGGATATATCATGTAACTCACTGCCGGCGTACTGTCAAGTCTTTAAACTCACACACAGAGGGTTTTCCTAGTTCAGGAGAAATGATGTAGTAACCATATTGGATACGTGCAGGGTTCCGATCGATTGATTGTACTATGTACCCGGACTTTTGATCGGACAATTGATAATACTATCCGGCTCGGGATTGAGCCGGATTATTAAATCTGGTATTGATTTAATAATTTACCTATATGTATTTCGATATGTATAATCTAGTATTATGTTCTTTGTGTTATTGTATCTCTTTAGGTATTCGTATTTCGATACGAATACAGGTATGTATATACAATAGAGTGTAATCCGTATTTATACGGAAAACATTCTAGAAGGTGGATACCTGATTGATCTGTTGAAAAGTGTTTAGTAAAGCAACCGTAATCAAGACGGTATCGCTAGTAGCTAGCCGCGATGAGTACGAGTCGTCCGCAGGAAAACATGAACCTTTTTTCTTGTTTTAGACGAGTTGATAGAAGATGGATGATTGGTTGTAGATCTATTTTAAGACGGATGTAGAATTTATAAGAAAAAGGCTTATAGGGTTCATAGGACTTGGTACTAATGGATGAATAATTAAAAATGACTTCTTTTATCTTTTAATAGTTTAAAACTAGATCGATAGTGATGAATATAGATTACGGTTTTTGGAAGAAAGTAGGGTTTCCTACTATTAACCCCTGTCCTTACATTGATCTCTATTCATGTCTAGCCCTTAACAAAACAAGTATTAAACAGATCTCAAATCGTGGTCATGACTATCAATAAATTGGTAGCGCGCCCGATAAAGATGTTAACATTTGTTTTGTTAAAGTTTATAAACTTTAAAATGTATAAAATATGTTAAAAGATTTTCTCATCTATTGATCTACCCTAGCCTACGAACCCTAGCAAGGTAGGAATTACTCGCTCATGATTTGAGATTTAGAAGAAAAGTTGAAGAATGAAAACATGATTAAGATGCAGAAATTAATTGCAAAAAATAAAAATAAAAACATTACATTTATTAATCAAACATTGCATTTACAAATCCTTTGAAGGTAGATTACAAGAACCCTAGTTTTTGCTCTTGCTTTCTCTCTTGTTGGAAGTAGATGACTAGCTGATGATCACTTGGATGCGTGGATCGCTTGGACCTCTTGATCTCTTCGGATGATGATTTTGAATGTGAAGCTCTCGGTCGTATATATAGTCATAGAAACTAGAAACCCTAGATTCCATAATTGAGGATATGCAGCTAGAATCCAAACCAAAAAATCTCAAATCCTACGGCCATTAAACCGCCGCGCTTCCGCCGCATATCCCCTATATTTGCCGCGGATCCGCCGCGCTCTTATAGCATCAGGTCTTGGGATTTTTTCTGCTGTCTTGTTTTGATATTTGGAGATCCTCTAGATGTATATATTCTTATAATAATAAACTTAGTCTCTGCTATTGCTAGATCTTACGATTTGCTTCAATATTTTGGGAGATTTGATTCCGAAATCTTGATTTATCCCGGATCACTTGGATTCCAGACCTGAGTTAATCTGCACAATATATCAAATCAAAATGTTAGTAGTATTTGATATTTTTGAGATAATATCCTAACCATTTTATATGATATTATATGTTAAGAATATTGATTAGAAATATTTGATATGATATGCATATTTTATTTACAATATTTCATATAAATATTATATGCATGTATTTTCCCTCATTATGTTAATTATAATGTAGAAATATATGATAATAAACTTTGTACACATAAAACCTTATATGTTCTATAATTACGATAAACACCTTTTAGTACTTAACAATAGTAGAGAAAATGTTCATTCAAATGTGCAATATTTTAGACTAATCAAATACCCCCAAACTTAACTTTGATCGTCCCGAGCAAACTAGTTATTAAAGAGAAGAAGAAAAAAGAAAAACCTAGCACACTTTCGTAGGCAACACGATTGCATTGAGCACGTGCAACAAGCCTTTAAACCTCTAGGTTTCCCTAGTAGGAGGAGTGTTGTCTCCTGAGGGTTTTCAGCGGATTACACCATAAAATTCCATAATAAAAGAAAGATGATGAAAGTTATATACAAAGATAAAGAACATATAAAAGAAAGAACTTGAAAATAAGAGTTTCAAACTACACTAGCTTTTTAGTAACCATGAGCCCTATCTTAATAGTCATGAAAACATGTCAAGAATCACATTATCCCTCAATTGAACATCGCCTTTAGTCTTCCTCCCTACCTTTCTTCCAAACATAGATCATATACCCATACTTGTTTGTAAAAGACATCCCTACACTTAGATAATTCAATTCAAGCTATCATACTCTTGTCCATCTTCCTTAGTACTTTTTAGTCGGTGAATGTTTTATAGATGGAATTACTCACACATTCTTCATGCGATCGTTAACATTTCTTGAAGTAATAACCAACCAATTACCAAATGTGCTCACTCATTTTAGGCGTAATTAACAATATCCTAGTCTTGCAACACCTAAGGCTTAGCAATGACTCCCAAATCAGTTGGTCTAAGGCACTAGGTGATAAGACACCCACGCTATATTTTTTCCATACTGCCTTAAGTAATTACAAAACCAGTGTTCATTTTTATTCACCATTTTTTTTTATATTTTGTTGATTTATATACTTTTTCCCTTCATACTAAGGCTTTTAGACAAGTGCATTCCAAGGTATCCTCTACCATCCTAAGTTTCAAGATGCATGCAAGTGCATATGGTAGGGTATCAACGTTCAGATGTTTGGACTCAAGAACAGAGACTATTTTTCAGACTTATTTCTATCCTCAGATTAGTAATTTCCTTCATCTTACTAACCCTTGGGACAACAGCTCATGACTACCTATTACTATCTTCGTTATAAAACATCAAATTTTCTTGCTTTTCTTAAACCTATTCCTATCTTTTATATGTATTTTTCACTTTCTAACTTTCATTAACAAAAATTTTTGTGCTATTATTTAGTATAATGTAAAATGATGCGTGAATAAGCACAAACCTCCCTCAAATCTATTTGCAGCAGTGTCCTCACCGATGTCATCTTTTAAGCTTAAAGACTTCGGAGGAAAAGTTCTCAATTATTAGCAAAAGGGGACAAAATGTTAACGACAGTGAAATCTTCCCCCAAACTTGTTTTTGGCTCATAATTTTGTAAAAAAATTTCTTTTCTTTCAAGAGACAAAATCTCCCCCCCCCCAAACTTGAGTAAAACAGTTTTAAGCATTTAAAATTATAAAGAGGGGGTAAGGTTATTAGTCTATGTAAAGCTTTACAAAGACCAAAAGTTAACGCCAACCATTCACATATTTTATCAATATAACAACATAGTTGGTAGAAAATCATAGTTGTGAAGAAGTGGGGAGATAAGAGGCGTAATTGATCGTGTTTACGTCTCGGTCGATAGAGACGAAACAGTGATGGTGCATTACTCGTATTCTCATTCATGATAAGAAGAAAGGGTGGCTGTTCAACTTCTTTGGGTGGAGGTTGATTCATCACAACTCCTGAGTCTTCTAAGAATGCGAGTTCATCGGAAAAAATGTCTTCAAAACTTCTATCGATATTCCGAATGATAATTTCATCGGAAAGGAAGTTATGATACTCGGATAGCTCGACTAAATCATTCGACAAGTCAAAGGGTTCGGACTTAGGTGTGGACTTATCGACAGAAGGGTCTTCACGTGTATAATAAATAGTAGGATCGGTATCGTGAAGCTCCTCAAATTCGCAACTGCCGGAAGATATCTTTTCGACAGAACATACATGAGCATAGGGTTCGGACGGTTGACTTCCTAACTTGTAGATGTTAAGCTCAATTGTTAACTTCCCAAAGGACAGGTTCATTGAACCGTTACGACAATTGATTATTGCGTTGGAAGTTGCTAGAAAAGGTCGACCTAGAATCACCGGAATTTGGTTTCGTGGGTTTGCTACATGCTGTGTATCTATAACTATAAAGTCCATAGGGAATATAAACTCCCCGACTTTGATTAACATGTTCTTTAGCTCACCCCTAGGTTGGGTGATAGATCGATCGACCATCTGGAGAGTGCAATGCGTAGGTTTCAACTCTCCTATACCTAATTGCTCATAAACCGAGTACGGAAGAAAATTAACACTATCACCTAAATCGAGTAGAGCACGATTGATACTTTTACCCCAATAGTTATAGATATTGTAGGACAACCAGGGTACTTACGTTTCGTGGGCACCAATTGGGTAAGAGAATTGCTCATATTACTCGCTAAGAAAACCTTTTTAGGTACTTGAGTTTTCCTCTTCCTAGCGCACAAGCCCTTTAAAATTTTCGCATAGAACAGAACTTGTTTGATAGCATTTAAGAGAGGAATATTTATATTAACTTGTTTAAAAATGTCCATAATTTTCTCCATTTAGGGACTTGGTCTGTTGGCCCTTAATCTGTTTAGAAAAGGAGCTTTATTAATAAGGGTTGGGTCAAACTTTTGAGGAGAAGTTTGTGGGGATGGAATGGATCCCAAAATTGGATCTGGGATGGTCGTAGCTGGTAATTCTTTTAAGGAAATGGGTTGAGAGTTCAAGCCTGGTGGGAAACGGAGAATAGGATCGGAAGAAGATGGTGGACTAGACGAAGTAGGATTAGAAGTAGTAGCCGGGGTTTCATCTGATTCATCATCAACTTGTTTACCGACATTATTGTTCAGCACTCCTCCCGATCTCAACGTAGTTACGACACTCACGTTATGATTTTGAAGTATGAGATTTGCGCTTTATGAGTGGCCGGGATTTGGTAGCGGTTGAGATGAAAGTCTCCCTTTCTCTCTCTCACTCATCGCGGCATTTAACTGTGCAAGTTGTGCTTCTATCGATTTAATGCTTTCACCGTAGGAAGCAGTGTGTTGCACCAACGTTTGGATATAAGAAGTTAAATTAGCCATCGTTTGCATGGATTGTTTAATGAACGTTTCTAAGTTTCGTTCGAGTGCAGAGTTTTATCGGTACAGGCCGTTGGGAAATAATTATTATAAGGTGCAAAGTTGTTGGCCGGATTTTGAAAAGATTGCGGTTGAAATGGGTACTGACTTTGTTGTGGTGGCTGCTGTTGCTGTGGAAGAAGCCTTTGATAATTATTTTGGTTTGGGAACTGATTTTAATTTTGTGACCGGTTTTGGTTCCAAGCGAAATTAGGGTGATTTCTCCATCCCTGATTATATGTAGAGGAATAGGGATCGTTTCTAGGCCGTTGCTGAAAAGCAGCATTAGTTTGTTCTTGACCTTGAAACGGAGGATTCAAATGGCATTCTTCCGTTAAATGTGATGGGTTAGAACAACAACCACAAACGGTTTTACGGAGCGTAACTTGGTTTAGGGAGGCAGACGAAAATTTGTTTTCGATAGCGTCGAGTTTCTTTTGCATCGCGGCCATTTCGGCTTTCACTGCGATGGAAACGTCGAGCTGATGGATACCTGTCCTAGATGAAGATGATGTCGGTCTAATGCTTTCCCAATGTAATGTATATTCGGCGAGATCTTCCAGGAATTGCCAAGCTTCTCCATCGTCTTTTGACATGAAATGGCATTGACAAATGGTTTCAAACATTTGTTTCGTGGTAGGATTAACACCCTAATATATAATTCGGCAAAGTTTCCATCTATCAATTCCGTGATGGGGGAATTGTACAAGAAGATCTTTGAACCGTTCAAAGCATTTCCAGAATGGTTCGTTGAGAAGTTGGGTAAACTGGTTAATCTCGTTTCGAACACGGACGGTTTTATGATTAGGATAAAATTTCTTAAGGAATGCTATAATGAATTTATCCTATTTGGCGATAGAATGTGTGGCAGTGCTATAAAACCATTTTTCTGCTAGGTCGCACAAGGTAAAAAGGAAAAGACGTAATCGCATAACATCCCCTGATAGTTGGGTAGTGCTCATAATTGCACATACGTTTTCGAATTTGGTTATAAAAACGTATGCGTCTTAGGATTCGAGCCTATGAAATTTGGGCAAGTTGATAAAGTGGGGTTTAATTTCAAAATTATCCCCATTGGCCGGTGGAATAGACAGACAAGTAGGAAAGGGTCCACGTACGGGATAGCATCTTTCTTGGAGAGAGATGCGCAGTGGATTCTGCGCACCTACGGGTGGTGGTAGGGTGGCATCGTTAAATCCCGATGGAGATTTGTCCATTTCGGGAGATGTGGTGGGTGGAGGGGAAATCGAAGATGAAGAAGTACCGAATTCGGAGTCAATAAAAAAAACGCGGACAAGATGGGTACTAGAATCCCGTGTCCAGCCGATCATGCACTAAGCGGGTTTAGTGCACGTGGCAGCGTGTGATATGTGAGAACTCTTTTAAATAGGTTTGTTTTGAAAAATAGTCGGACTTGAGGCTGGACTCAACAAATCACAAAATACACAATCAATTCTTAGAACTAGGGTTACCTAGGTCAAGTCAATAGACTGCTCCTAGACTTCCAAATGACAAGTCGTAGGATCAATGCTCTACCACCTCTTTATCACTCTTGTGGCCAGGTAAGTGCCAGGTAAGTGGGAGGTATCCGCTATACGAATCACCAAAATAGCGAGCCTAATTAAGTAACCACTTTCCTCAGCCACACTTGCCTAGACATCACAAGAGAAATGCGGATAAGCGATAGATTAGCCACGACCTTCCTCTGTCCTAATTGAGCGCGATTGTCCTTAGAGGTTTGGTCTAGATATTTTTTAATTTATGTAGAGTGAGAGTATGCTAGTTTTGTGATTTATGGGGCCTAAGAAGGGTGATGAAATCCCCACCTAATCTGGATTTGGGTTATTGCCCTTTAATATCCGGTTTAGATATGCACAAACAAACCGATATCAAAACACGCAAAAAGATTTTTGAGCGGCGATATTTGCAAAGAATCCTGCAGTCAAAATCAGATTATTGGAGTTTTAGAGGAGAGAGAAAGATATGAAGAAATTACCTGAGGATTTTAGGGGCCCAACTCCTCCAACACGCCATGGTTGCGCCGCCAATACTTCACTTCCGCCACGGTTCTGCCACACTATGGAGTGTTCTTTTGCTAAATTTTATTCAGAGCACCCCTATGCTCCTTTGGGCTATGTTGAAATTATCTAACTCTCTGTTGTCTTGCTCCAGTTACTACAGATTCCCTTGCAAAACTCGCACAATAATTGTTAAATACATAAGATGCGGTTTTGATTATTTTATGTTATGTTTGCTGGATTTTATAAGGAATCAACCTGAATAGAAAGAAAAAAATTACGACCGTTTCCCCGGCAACGGCGTTATTTGATTGATCTGTTGAAAAGTGTTTAGTAAAGTAACTGCAATCAAGACGGCGTCGCTAGTAGCTAGCCGTGATAAGTATGGGTCGTCCGCAGCGAAACGTGAATCTTTTTTCTTGCTTTAGACAAGTTGATAGAAGATGGGTGATTGGTTGTAAATCTATTTTAATACGGATGCAGAATTTATAAGAAAAAGGTTTGTAGGGTTCATAAGACTTGGTAGTAATGGATGAATAATTAAAAATGACTTCTTTTATGTTTTAATAGTTTAAAATTAGATCGATAGTGATGAATGTAAATTAGAGTTTTTGGAAGAAACTAGGGTTTCTCCACTATTAACTCTTATCTTTGCATTGATCTCTATTCATGTCTAGCCCTTAACAAAACAAGTGTTAAACAGATCTCAAATTGTGGTCGTGACTATCAATAAATTGGTAGCGCGCCCGATAAGGATGTTAACATTTTTTTTTCTAAAGTTTATAGATTTTAAAATGTATAAAATAAGTTAAAAGATTTTCTCATCCATTGATCTACCCTAGCCTACGAACCTTAGCAAGCTAGGAATTACTCGCTCAAGATTTGAGATTTAGAAAAAAGGTTGAAGAATAAAAACATGATTAAGATGCAGAAATTAAGTGCAGAAAGTAAGTGCAAAAATTAATTGCAAAAAAGAATAATAAAAACACTGCTTTTATTAATCAACTATTGCATTTACAAATCTTTTGAAGGCAGATTACAAGAACCTTATTTTTTGCTCTCGCTTTCTTTCTTGTTGGGAGTAGATGACTAGCTGATGATCATTCGGATGCGTGGATCGCTTGGACCTCTTGATCTCTTCGGATGATGATTTTGAATGTGAAGCACTTTATCATCTATTGATCTACCCTAACCTACGAACCCTAGTAAGCTAGGAATTACTCACTCATGGTTTGAGATTTAGAAAAAGGTTAAAGAATGAAAACATGATTAAGATGCAGAAATTAAATGCAGAAACTAAATGTGAAAAGAAATAAACTAAGATCTACCTTTATTAATCAAGTATTCCATACAACTCTCCGTTTTGAAAGTAGATTACAAAAAACTCTAGTTTTTGCTCTCTCTCTCCCTCTCTCTCTCTTGTTGGTGGTAGATGACCAGCTGATGATCATCCGGATGCATGGATCGCTTGGACCTCTTGATCTCTTTGGATGATGATTTTGAATGTGAAGCTTTCGGTCCTATATATAGTCACAGAAACTATAAACCCGAGATTCCATAATTGAGGATATGCAGCTAGAATCCAAACCACAAAATCTCAAATCTTACGGCCATTAAACTGTTGCGCTTCCACCGCACATCCCCTATATTTGCCATAGATCCGCCGCGCTCTAGTAACATCAGGTCTTGGTATTTTTTCTGCTGTCTTGTTTTGATATTTGGAGATCCTCTAGATGTCTATATTCTGATAATAATGTACTTAGTCTCTGCCGTTGCTAGATCTTACAATTTGCTTCAATATATTGGCAGATTTGATTCTGACATCTTGATTTATCCCGGATCTCTTGGATTCCAGATCTGAGCTAATTTGCACAATATTTCAAATCAAAGTGTTAGTAGTATTTGGTATTTTTTTAGATATTATCCTAACCATTTTATATGATATTATATGTTAAGAATATTGAATGGAAATATTTGATATGATATCCATATTTTAATTAAAATATTTCATATAAATATTATATGCATGTTTTTTCCCTCATTATGTTAATTATAATGTAGAAACATATGATAATAATTTTTTAACACATAAACCCTTATATGTTCTATAATTACAATAAACACCTTTTAGTACTTAACAATAATAGGGAAAATGTTCGTTCAAATGTGCAATATTTTAAACTAATCAACACCTCATTTTAGATTTTTCCATTTATCCTTAAATGGAATAATGAGGTGTAAATAAGGTGAGGGGAGTATGGTGAGAACCATACCTCAATAGTATTGACAAATGAATTTTAAATTCATTTGTGCTAACTATTGAAGCATGGTTGGTATTTTATATTGTGAGAAAATATTTTACAAAACCATACTTGATCTTTTTCTCTCTCCAATGTTTTTTCATTCTCACCATGTGTTTCACTCTCCTCACTTAGTTTTTCTTGAGCTCTTCCACCTTCATCTTCTACCTCCTCTCTACACTCTCATGTGTTGAGAATCAAGAGAGGAGGTGAGATAGAAACACACATAGAATCTCACACTACATCCTAAATACCTTAGACTGGCAATCTAAGGCCTCTAGTTGCTCCACTAGACTCTTAGTGTGGAGCTAGAGCCATAGACTACATCTCTCGGATGGATCATCTTCGACGGAGAAAGACCGGCCATCAAGCTCAATTCCGGAGAACTGAAGGAGCAAGGAAAGATGAACAAGCTTAATTAAGGAGATCACTAGAAGCAAACGAAGAGGAAAGAAGACCGATGGACACGGATTTTTTGGTGAGAAATTCCTATCATAGTAGTTAGCTCCTCTCATGTTAGCTAGTTTAGGTTTATGGTAGATCCGACATCAGGTCTAGCGCCAGTTTTTCAAAGCCTAAAATTTTTGTTCCGTAAACAGCCATTGTAGATGGTCAGGGGACCAGTATAACCCAACATGGTATCAGAGCCAACCCATGAAACCTAAACTAGCTAGTTTAGACGTGTTTAAAATATCGATCGACAAAATTTTTCCAAATCATAATTTCATTAATATACTTTCTGTCGAATTTTAAAAGTGTTCAAAAAATTATTTAGAGTGCCTTAAAATTACATGCAGGGTATTTTAGAGAGCCACAAGAAATTTGGGCATATAAGCTCTTTATTTCGCCGCGGAAGCGCCGCGAAACATGCTTGGTTGCGGCGGTTCTGCGGCCGGAGTAGGGCCTCTGTGCACAAAAATTCTTCTTGAGCTCTACTCTATGGAAATGTGATTTCTGAGATGTATGATTATGGTCCAGATTTGTTTAAGTACTGGTTAGAACTTTAGGCCCATCCGGAAAAGTCTTTTATCGATCGAAATTTTAAGTACATGTTTTATCTGTACATATGTTATTATCTGCGACCGTGAATATCATTGAGAGGTATAACCCAACTAATTACTATATGTTCTATTAGACGGGTTTGCGAACATAATATTCACGTTGATGTTCTGTAATGTGCTGATATTGTGGTTGGATTGTCGTGGTGGATAGTCGATGTTGCAATGGTAGTAGTACAGTTCAGATTCATTTGTATATTCATATTGCGGGGCGAGCGTCCGACATGTGGACTGCCGGATTGTATATTATTTTATTAGGACATGACCGGGTTGAGGTCAATATCACCATTGTATATATATTTTTCTTCTTTTCTATACTAGGATTACCCCATGGTGGATTGCTCGAATAGCCGGGTTCTAGAGGGCAACGGGCCCGCATCTCATGGCGTTGATACGGAGGGGGCCTTACTCTAGAATTGGCGGGCTATTCGTCGCACTCATTGGGGTATAGGATGACCTACGGAGGGGTGCTCAAATTACCGGATTCCGTGAAGTGCTGGGTGGCCCATTCACTTTGTTGATTGGGGTTGCCTCACTTTTGGGATTGGCGGGTAACTTGTCGCGCTCATAGGGGTCCATGTTTTCATTGCACGGGCTATCCACATGACCGGGAATGTCGGGTCTCATTTGCGGCTCAAATGAAACCCGAGGCTCCAAGATTATACACCATTCTGTGATGCTTGTTTTTGTTCTGTGATGTTGCTCTTATCATGCCCTGGGAAAAATGTATATATATATTTATATATACTGGTAGATGTTGTATATGTTTGCACCCGCGCTAGTCCATCCCCCGCGCTGCCGTCAGTTAAGTAACCTAACGTTGCATGACGGGGCACCGTAGCGAATGCGGATGGCATATACGTGTAGGGTTACTAGGCACACTAAGGAGGCTCTACAAGGCATCGACCATGCCAGAATAAAATTTTATCCGTGCTGAATAACCCTTAGGAAGATCGTTAACTAGAGATTAGGCGAAAACTATGCAAGCTAAACACTTTAACCCTAAAGGAATACGAAATACAACCTTTGTAGATCGGTCCTTCACTTCTTAAGCTCCTTGATGTAGTCCCTTCACTGCGATCATCCAATTTTCGGACTCTCGGATGGATCCATGAGAAATTACAACAGGATCGCTTGAAGTCTTCGATGCCGAAGATGATCTACGTCGAGAGAATACGGACTCAAGCTTCTACCTCACTAACCATAGAATTAGTGAAGCAAACACCCTAAACTAAAGTGCTAGTCTAGTAGAGGATGGTGAGATAGGAAATGGGTTCACTTTGGACTTGGATTTCTCACTTGATTTCAACACTTGAAATTTTTCTAGAAAGCTATCCCTTTTTCTTCAAGAAGAAGAAGAAGAAGAAAAGAAAAGAATGAATGAATAAAAATAGAAAATCAAGTGAAGAGTTATCATAATGGAAACATGGGTGAGGTTAACTCATGTAGAGAGCAAACCATAGTTTAGGTAATGGTTAGGTTTAAGCATAAAACAAAATGGCTAGACTTTTCAAAGATGCTTAAAAAACTCATGAAGCTTCTAGCAAAGTGCAAAGAAAGCCACCATTTTGTTTTTGCAAAATAAATAAAGAAAATAAAACCCTAACCATTAACTAAACATGGTGTATAGCACACACACACCCAAGTTTGCATGTATCATCAATCATGATACAAACTAGTGCACAAAAATATATCACATATACAACTTGTGCACATCAAGTGAGAAAATCAATCTTAAGTGAACCAATACTAATTAATGTAAAGTAATATATCAAATATATAATTATATATTAAATCATTAAATCAACACTTGATTTAACGATCCGGTCATATCGCATATAACCGACTAATATCAATGTATCGACTTATCGAATCAACACTTGATTTGATAACTAGGTTATATCGCATACAACCAATCGATACAATCATCGTGAGAATAGAATACGGTATCACATACTCGTATCATTCTCGGTCCTGCATATATCACATATGCGCTCTTATCTCGTTTTGCCTGAGCCAGTACAACCTCTATGTAGCACTCTAAAGACTCGTCAATACGCCGGCAGTAGGTGATGATCATATCAAGCACCCACAAGCCGTCAGCGGTACTAGCTGGACGTAACGGCTACCCGGGTATTGAGCGATCAGAAGATCAGCAAGAAAGCCCGCTCCAACTCCTGCAAAAAGCCTGACAGTAACACTACCGTACAGTCCGGTCTCCTCGTCTGATATGTCGCATATCAAGTCTAGGGGTGGTAAACGTCAGACCCCGATAACCGATAAGTTATGCAGATATGAGGCTCATTACGGGTCGAGAAACTACTGGTAACACTTACCAGTATATCTCTAAACCAGCCCTGACCAGGGACTTCCCTGTTATGGCTAATCGAGCACAGCGCAACATCAACCCCCAATACCGGGAGAGACGAAACCCCTCCTATCGCTCATTGCCTCCATGTGACTCGGGACTGTACCCAAAAACCACCGTTTTGCACGCCCTCTTGGACGTGGTAAGGTGGAAATCAAAGCACGGTTGGAATCACACAAGACTCTATGACGATCTCGGGTCTACAGACTACCCTGTACCAGTGTCACCAGAGAACTGCCATCTGACGTAATGTATAATACCATCTGGGAGTTCTCGGCGAGTCCGTCCAGTGTACCCAGTCTCTACTGAGCACCCGTATATCATCTCTGATGTCAAACATCAATGGATATGGGATCATCCATTGCCCATCTGTATGGGTCGAGAAGGTATACGCTAGTCTACTCTGGTATATCGATGCCCCGTCTCGATATATCCACAACTAGGGACCTTGATGGATTACTTATGGACTACCATATCCCCACTAGTATGATCCGCATCACAGTCCAGATAGTCAAGTACACATCCTAAGGGCTTTACCAACATGTAACAGAGAGACAATCAGTGTACATGTTAAGGAAAAGAGTAACCAGATATCATACTATCATGTCGAGCAAGAAAGTCCTCCCTATATATGTCCAAGCATCCACTACAATATACAACACATGTATAGTAATGGCCTCTAGGGCATACATATAACTAACAATACGTACATTTTATTTTCATCCTTTTCTGGTGTGATAGGAATTAAATGATGGGACCGCATTCTAGAAGGCAAGAGCCTAGATACCTTCGCGCGGAGTGATCTCTTGAGCAAAAGTTTATACTGTAGATTACTCGGTTTTTTTCAAAACCACTAGTTTTCAAAAGCGGAGCCTAAACCACTCCTTTTCAAAGCTATCTGCTTCCTTCAACTATATCAAGTTCAATACGTTCACGGTTTTTTCGTCGAAAAACCATCCGTAGCCCTCCGTCGTTGCAGATAAATGGCACATAGTATTTATGTGGTGTTTGTTGGCCAAAATCAAGGCATCGTGAATGGTAGCTATATGTTGCTTATCCATAGCATAGATAAATGCATTGGTTTAGGACAGTCATACCACTTTGTTGGCCAAAGTCAAGTCTGTATAGGGTAGGTCTAAATCAATTTGGACAATGACACGTAGAACTTGACTTGCGCGTTATGATTTGTTGGCCAAAGTCAAGGTTATAAGCGTTTGGGGAAAAAACCACATTGGGAGTTTCAAATATACAGGAAACTTGCTAGTGTTGCATACCTTCTGGAGTGTGGTGACTGGAGTGGCTTCCATCTAGTTTATCACGCAATGATAGTTGGATCCCGATCCCACTGATGAGTTGGATTACTCTTGGGAGATATTTTTCACTTCACAATTAGCTAATATATTAGGTGTCTAGAAAAGTGTTAATGGGGATACGCCTCTGCGGAAACGAGGTTTATTATAATTAGGTCCGTGCGAGAGAACGGAGAACCTCCCTCGGAGTACCAACACTCACCTGGCTGAACGGTTAGCAAACTTATAAGGTGTTAATGATCCTAGATAGTTCTCTTTTAAGGTTTGAAGAAGAATTCGAGGAAACAGTGGGAGCCATCCTGATTAGATAAACTAATAACCAATCTAATCTTATAAGAGCGCACGCTGATTGTTTCTTTTCTCTCTCTCCAGGTAGCAACCCATCCATGCCTTAATCAAGATAATAAAATGTATCGCTTGACCGATCCGAATTGTTATTCGGGGCTGGGGAATGTCGGATTGGCTATAACTTGTGACAACATTCATGAGTATGAGTAGAGGAAAGAGAATTGCATGAATTCCTTGATGACCCCAATGAAGAAGAAGCATACTATTGTGTCTCCTTCAGGTGTTCTTATTATTGAGAACTGCTTTTCAGTCAGTCCTACCTCCTGGGTACTAGATACCGGATCAGAATCTCATATCTGCAACTTATTGCAGGGACTGAGAAAAAGTAGGATGGTTTGACCTGGTAATATGTCCCTCAGAGTAGGGAACGGAGCACAAGTTGATACTTCTGCCGTCGGTGAATATCACCTAGCATTGCCGAATGTCAATACTATGATTTTGAACATTTGCTACTATGTACCTTCCATGGTTTGCAACATCATATCAGTTTCTTTACTTGATAAAGATGGATATAGTTTTGTTCTTGATAGAAATATTATGAACATTTACCTTAATAAGGTATTGGTTGCAGAAAGTACACTGTGTAATGGTAACTATGTTCTAAATCAAAACGCAGTTTTCAATATACAAAACACACGCAAGAGGAAGATTGAATGTATTCTACTTGTGGCATTGTAGACTTGGTCATATCGGAGAGAAAAGACTGAATAAATTGCATAAGTATGGATATTTGAATACGTTCGAATTTTCATCTTATGAAACTTGTCAGTTCCGTCTCAAAGAAAAAATGACCAAATCTCCGTTTACCGGACACGGAGAAAGAGCAACAGAGCTCTTGGGACTCATACACAGTGATGTGTATGGTCCAATGTCTATAATTGCAAGGGGTGGGTTCTCATACTTTATCACATTCATTGACGATCTCTCTAGGTTCAGATATTTGTATCTTTTGAAACACAAATCTGAAGCTTTTGAGAAATTCAAAGAATTCAGAAACGAAGTAGAGAACCAGACTAGCAAACGTATCAAGATCCTTCGATCTGATAGAGGAGGGGAGTAATTAAGCACGGAATTCTTAGAATACCTAAAAGAGAATGGAATTCTCTCTAAATTTACTCCTCCGTATACACCACAGCACAATGGTATATCGGAGCGGAAGAACCGCACCCTATTGGACATGGTTCGCTCCATGATGAGTAATGTTGAGTTGCCTCTTTCATTTTGGGGGTTTTCTCTTGAATCAGCTGCATTCTTATTGAATAGAGCACTGACCAAATCAGTGTCGACCACCCCATATAAAATATGGAGTGAGAAGAGACCATGTCTTAATTACGTTAAGATATGGGGATGTCCTGCTTTTGTTAAAAAGCAAAACCCTGGTAAACTCGAGGCAAGATCTGTATTGTGCAAGTTTGTGGGATACCCTAAGCATTCAAAGGGATATTTGTTCTACCACACTTAGGAACAGAAGGTGTTTGTATCTCTCCATGCTACCTTTTTGGAAATGGAATTTCTTGCAAAAGAAATTATTGGGAGTACGGTAGAACTGGAAGAAATTTCTGAACTATAAACTGTAACAGAAGATTTGGTAGAACCCCTAAATTCAGTAATACCCGACGAACCTCAGCCACTCCGCAGATCTTGTAGGATTTCTCATCCGCCCGAGAGATGCTACAGTTTTCTTATAGACGGGGATCGAGAGAATTGTATCTTGGAAAAAGATGATCCTACTAGTTTCGGGAAGACCATTATCAGTAGGGAATCTGATAAATGGCTGGATGCTATACGATCCAAAATGGAGTCCATGTACACCAATAAAGTATGAACCTTGGATATTGCTCCACCTGGGGTAAAACCCGTTGGATGCAAATAGATCTACAAAAGGAAATTTGGTGTAGATGGGCAGGTGGAAACCTATAAGGCTAGACTAGTTGCAAAAGGTTTTCGTCAAAGACCAGGTGTGGACTATGACGAAACCTTTTCTCAAGTGGCTATGCTCAAATCCATTCGAATCCTACTTGCCATTACTGCCTTCTATGACTATGAAATCTGGCAGATTGACGTAAAAACAACTTTTCTGAACGGAAGTTTGGAAGAGTGCGTTTTTATGGATCAGCCAGAAGGTTTTGTAGATAGTGGGAGCAGCGGGAAGGTGTGCAAGTTGCTTAAATCCATTTATGGATTAAAGCAGTTATCGTGGAGCTGGAACATCTGTTTTGATGAAACAGTCAAGAAATTTGACTTCATCAAGAACGAGGATGAGCCTTGTATATATAAGAAGATTGTAAGACGAACTGTCGTATTCCTAGTCTTGTACGTGGATGACATTCTTTTGATAGTAAATGATATTCCTACGTTACAATCGGTCAAGCTGTTCTTGTCATAAAGGTTCTCCATGAAAGACTTGGATGATGCCTCGTACATTCTGGGGATTAAGATCTACAGAGATAGATCCAGGAGATTATTGGGACTTTCGCAGTTCAGGTACATAGAGACCATACTAAAGAGATTTAGTATGGAAGATTCTAAGCGCGGTAACATACCCGCATTGCATGGAATCACCCTCTCCAAAACGATATCTCCCAAGACTAATGAGGAAAGGGTTCGCATGAGCACTATACCCTACGCTTCGGCGGTAGGATCTATAATGTATCTGATGCTATGTACCAGACCAGATGTAGCTTACGCGCTTAGCGTGGTGAGCCGGTATCAGTCAAACCCAGGTGAGAACCGCTGGGCTGCAGTGAAGAACATTCTTAAGTACCTGAGAAGGACTAAAGAACTGTTCCTGGTATACGGTAATAGGGACCTCCAGGTGGAGTCCTTTACAGATTCGAGCTTCCAGAGTGACAAGAATGACAGCAAGTCTGTCTCGGGTTTTATGTTTACCCTCAACGGGGGGCGGTTTGTTGGAAGAGTTCCAAACAGGACACCGTCGCAGACTTGACGATGGAGGCTGAATACATAACTGCCAACGATGCCGCAAAAGAAGCCGTCTGGATTAAGAAGTTCATTACTGAACTTCAGGTGGTTCCATCCATTATTAATCCAATACCTTTGTATTGTGACAATAATGGAGTTATGGCTTTAGCGAAGGAACCACGGTCCCATCAGAAATCCAGACACATCTTGAGGCGGTATCACCTGATCAGGGAGATCGTTGATCGCCAGGAGATCGAGGTGCGAAGAGTGGACGCAAGACACAACACAGCGGATCCATTCAACAAGGCCCTTCCTCAAGCACGGTTTGAGAGATTATTTGAGATGTTGGGTATGCGATACGCCAACAACTAGCCCTAGTGCAGACGTTGGGTACTCGATACGCCAATATATGACCTTAGTTCAAGTGGGAGATTGTTGGATATGTATGCCCTATAGGCTATTATTGTATATGTATACATATGGATGCTTGGACATATATATATATACATGACAATCTTGCTCGATATGATAGTATGCTATCTGGTTTGTCTTTATCTTAACATATGCGTATGTTTTACTTGTTATTACATATCATTTATACATGTTGATAAAACCTGTAGGATCATTGCTTGACTATCTGCACTGTGATGGCGATCATACTTGTGGGAGCTGGGTAGGCGATAAGCACATCCTTAAAGTGTCCCTAGCCGTGGAAGTATTGAGACAGGGCATCAATATTCCGGAGTAGATTAGTGTATAGGCTTCTAGACCCCGACGAGGGGCGATGGTTGGTCTCGTAGCCATTGGTCTTTTGCACCTAAGATCGTATACAGGTGCTTACTTGGGCTGAGTACACTGGACGGACTCACCGAGAACTTCTAGATGGTACTATACCTATCGTCAGATAGAAGTTCTCAGGTGGCATGAGTACAGGTTAGTCTTCAGTCCTGAGATCGTCATTTGTCTCGTATGAGTTCCCACTTTACTTTGATCACTACCCTACCACGTCTCTACTGAGTCGTGCAAACAGGTTTTTCTTCGGTATAATCCCGAGCCACATGTATGCAGTGAGCGATTGTTGGGGATTCGTCTCTCCCGGTATAGGGAGTCGATATCGCACTGTGTTCGATTGGCCAGGACCATAAGACCTTGGCCAAGGCAGTTGGGATTTACTGATAGGTTGATCAGTAGTTTCCCGGATTGGTCCTGAGCCGCATCAGCATGACTTATCGGGTTATTAGGGTATGGCGTTTACCGCCCCTAGACCTGGTATGCGATACTCATAGATGAAGAGACCGGACTGTACGGAGATTGTCATAGATAGGCTCAGTAGGTATCCGGATGAGTTTGCTCATCGGCCTTCCTTTTCGAAAGGTACCCGGGTAGCCGTTACGTACAGCTAGTGCCGCTGACGTGCTTTTGGTTATAGATTTATCCAGTAACTCACTGCCGGCGTACTTTCGAGTCTTTAGAGTCCCACACAGAGGGTTTCTCTGGTTCAGGAGAAATGATGTAGTAGCCATATTAGATACATGCAGGGTTCCGATCGATTGATTGTACTATGTACCCGGAGTTTCGATCAGACAGTTGATAATATTAGCAGGCTCAGGATTGAGCCGGATTATTAAATCAGGTATTGATTTAATAATTTATATATATGTATTTCGATATGTATATTCTAGTATTATGTTCTTTGTGTTATTCTATCTCTTTAGGTATTCGTATTTCTATATGAATATAAGTATGTATATACAGTAAAGTATAATCCATATTTATACGGAAAACATTTTAGAAGGTGGACGCTTCATTTTAGACTTTTCCATTTATCTTTAAATGGAATAATGAGGTGTAAATAAGATGAGGGGAGTATGGTGAGAACCATGCCTCAATAGTATTGACAAATGAAATTTAAATTCATTTGTGCTAACTATTGAAGCATGGTTGGTATTTTATATTGTGAGAAAATGTTTTACAAAACCATAATTGATCTTTTTCTCTTTCCAAGGTTTTCTCATTCTCACCATTTGTTTCACTCTCCTCACTTAATTTTTCTTGAGCTCCTCTACCTTCATCTTTTTCATCCTCTCTACACACTCATGTGTTGAGAATCAAAAGAAGAGGTGAGATAGAAACACACATAAAACCTCACACTACATCCTAGATACCTTAGACTGGAAATTTAAGTTCTCTAGTTGCTCCACTAGACTCTTAGTATGGAGCTAGAGCCATGGACTACATCCCTTGGGTGGATCATCTTCGACGGAGGAAGACTGGCCATCAAGCTCGATCCCGGAGAACCGAAGGAGCAAGGAAAGATGAATATGCTCAATCAAGAAGATCACTAGGAGCAAACGAAAAGGAAAGAAGACCGAAGGACATAGATCTTTTGGTGAGAAATTCTTATCATAGTAGTTAGCTCCTCTCATGTTAACTAGTTTAGGTTTATGGTAGATCCGACATCGGGTTATTCTAGTGTCAGTTTTTCAAACCCTAAAAATTTTGTTCCGCAAACGGCCATGGTAGATGGTCAGGGCACAAGTATAACCAAACACCTTAAATCTGGTAAACACCCCTGACTTGTGTTTCAGGAAATAGACCCATACCTTTCGTGAGAAGTATTAAATAAAAGTGACATAAAATATGTCATCTCCCTTTGATGGAACCAGTGATGGGCCCCATACATCTGAGTGTATGTATTCGAGAAGTCCTTGAGTCTTATGCATGGCTTGCTTGAAGCCGACCTTATGTTGCTTGCCCATCGTGCAATATTTGTAGAAGTCCATTTTGCATGTGGTAATTCCTTTAAGCAATTCCCTTATGTGCAACTCACGAAGCCCCCTCTCACTCATGTGTCCAAGACGCATATGACACAACTGCAGTATCGTTCACCTGTATCTCTGTAGCCAAGGCTGCACCACCAGTCACTGTGCTGCCGTCCAAATGATACAAATTCTTCAGTTGTTGTCCCATCATGACCACTGGGGAAACCTCGACAACCTTTAGAACTCCATCTTGACCTATGAACTTTAATCCTGCCGCATCCAATGCTCGTAGAGAAATCATATTTTTCTTTAATTCCGAAACGTGTAGCACGTTCCTAATTGTTCGCACAACACCATCAAACATGCGGACTTTGATGTTCCCTATGCCAATGGCCCTGTAAGCCAAATTGTTCCCCATGAGAACACTGATACTATTGAACTCCTTATAAGAACATCCGGAGTTAAGTAACCAAGCATCAGAATTTTCTTCTTTCCTGGTATGTACTGCGAGTACATCACATGGATCTTCTTCTTCTGCTTCGGTCGCAATACTGGTTTGATCCAAATTACTTGTATTGGCATCTTTACCCTTCTTCTCCAACCACTGTTTATACTTTTGGCATTACTTCTTTAGATGCCCTGGTTTTTTGCAAAAAAAACATGGACTACCATCTTGCTCGGATGATTAGGATTTCCCCCTTTTGCTTTCACCTCTGTCTCTAGATTTTGACCTTCCCCTTTCACTGGCAGACCACTCTGATGACTCCTCTGATGGATTTGATTTCTTCGTTATCTTATTGTTGAGAAGTGTCGCTGTAATCTCTTCCATCTCGAGAGTATCCTTCCTATAGCAAATTGTTATCACTAAGTGTTCATACGAATTTATAAGTGAAGAAAGGAGCAAAAGCACTTAGTACTCCTCTAATTTCACTTTAAGACATAGAAGAACGCTGACCATCTTGTTGAAGCAATTTAAGTGATCGTGAATTAGAGTACCTTCCTTCATGCCTAAATCGTAGATTTTCTTTTTTAAATACATCTTGTTAGACAAAGACATTTTCATATACAAGCCCTCTAGTTTCGACATTAAACTTGCCGCAGAAGTTTCTTTCATGACGTTGTAGATCACGTTATCTGCAAGAAAAAGCTCTATCGTGCATTGTGCCCTCTGATCCATATCTTGCTATGCATCATCTGTCATGTCGGTAGGTTTCTTACCGCCAAAAGCTTTAAACAACCATTCTTTGACAAGTGCCTTAACCTTTCTTTGCCACATCGAGAAGTTCTATTTCTCATTAAATTTCTCTACCTTGAACTTGGTGCTATTAGCCTTGTTATCCGTCATTCTTAATTCCGAAGCAAAAACCTTTCCCTCGGATCCTTATGAACCAATTCAATTGAATCATAATCTAAGAAGATGAAGAGCAGCCACAAGTATCGTCACCCACTGTAAACTTAGATTGAAAAACTAAATAACGTGGCTCTGATACCAGTTGTTGTTGCATACATGGAAACCTGATGGATCTTAAAAGATCCCTTTCGACGAATAACATATAGAAATAATTGAAAATCAAATAACACAAGAAAACAATTTGGGGAAACGGTGAGAATGAATTTATTAGAACTTTTAGAGAAAAAGAAAAAATCTTACAAGAGTTACAAAAACCCTCTCCTTATAGATCTCCAACGAGATCTCCTTCTCTCTCAAGTTCTCCCTGATGAAGCCTTGATCCCTTATGGAGCTTTCGTTTCGTCTTGTTTTAATTTTATGATCAAACCTTACTTTAACTTTTGTAATGACCCCAAAATCTTTATACATTTGTATTATCCCTCTTCAATAATATACCGTATTTATTTGTACTTGGTATTTTCCGTTTTCTCCTAAATTTATTATTATTTTATTCCTCAATCTATTATGTATTTTTTTTCTAGGTACAATTTCTTTTTTTTATATTTAAGTTTTTAACTTCTCATTCTTATTTTTCCTTTCATAAATATTTAACCCAAATCCATTATTTTTATTCTCTACAGCCCATCTAAAAAGCCCACTTTCTTTTTAAGCAACAACATATATTTAATTCTAATTAAATATGTGCATGAACAACCTTGTAGCTCGTTGGTTAAGTCCTTGCATTGTTATTCCATAAGTCACATGTTCAAATTCTCATTCTTGCAATTATTTTTTATTATTTTTTATTCTTCTCATAACCTACAAATGAGACCTTTCATTTCCAAAATGAATGGTGGCATTTCATTTCTCTTTTAATTCTCATGTTAAATGCATATATTATTATTCACCATTACACCATCTTTATTTGTCCTCCTCTATCTTTTCCTTCCTCACATTTTTTATCTATCACTTCTCCCTCTTCACCTAAAGTCCAAGAAAAAGAACATGAAGAAGTTTTCAAGAGGATCTCGCTAGTAAAACGAGGCTATCGGCGGATAGACAAGCCCGGTGACAATACTGGCTTGTGTATGTAAGTCCCTTCTCTCTTTCCCTCCCTCCATCTCTTTCTTTTTCTCTTTATATTTCTCTTGTTTTATATTGCCATGAAAAACTTCCCTTGACATATCATAGTTCCTAAATAATTAATTAAATGGATACATATATAAATAATGATCACACAAACATACACACATATATAGTTTGTAAAGTCTTTTTCATTACTCTCAATTTACATGTTAAGATTTCATAGTGACCAATTAGAATTGCATGTTTGTTGTTTTATTTTAAATCACTTTACTTAAAGTTTGTAAAAAAAAAATGAAGTTACGAATAAATACCATGGTTTTCTCATTTCTCACATATGACATATCAATACCTTTAGTTTTAAAATAATTTTTATAAATTAATTTTTAATTCTGAAAATTTCAAGAAATTTACATATGATAGAATATATTATTTTGTACACGCCGTAAAAGTTTTAGATCGAACCGCATAACGGGTTAGGAATTACATCATTTTTATTCACTGATCGTAAAACAGAAAACTGCAGTTATCGGCCAACTTCCAGGACACATAACTTGGTATACCGGTATCCAAATTGAGCAAACTTAGGTGTTTTTGATATCTACATCGAATTATCTAGATTTTATTAGTTTTATAGTTTTACTAAAAACCTATCTAAGATAAAGAAAACTGCGTTATAATATTAAGTAACGGATCTAGACAGAATCTGTCCTGATTCGCACACTTTTTTAAATTAGACATAACTCAAACTCCCGTTGTCCGTTCGTGACAAAATTTAGATGTGTAGATGTACAATTGATAGAACTATAATTTTATGTATACTTTATTACTTAGAAATGCATGAACCACCCCGATATAGGTTTTGCAATACAATATATAGTTGCTGTCCAGAAATCTGAATTTTTGTTTTAAACGCTGATATTAAAATGATCATTACTAGAGCTTCAGAAATCCAAATTTTATGAATCTTGGTGTTTTGGATAAGTACTTCAAAATACCTACAATTTTTTAATAATTTTCGTAACCTGAAACCTGATGGAAATTAATTCAAACTGTGTTTTAAAAATATGTGACGGTGCTCAACAGATTCTAATCTGTTTTGCGCAATGATACGAAAACAGATATATCTCTTAAACCGGTAGTCGTATTTAGGTTCTGGAACTCACGCATGCAAAACACTTAGAGCTATATTTTTGTTTATGTTCCGCATTCCTTCAACTTGATTAATTAGTCGTACATAATATTTCTTTATAGCATTGTTTTTGGTAGTTACTCGTATAATATACTTGACTCATTTCATGCTATTCGAACATGTATACATATTTATCTTGATCATTAAATTGTTGTATGTACATAAATACGATAATTAAATATTTTAGTTGTATTTTGAAAACCATACAAAATTATTTTTACATAAAACCCCCTCAAGTTATATAAATTACAATAAGGACCCTAGTAAATTTAGGTTTAAGCGGAACCAGTCTATTGAGCCTCAAGGTGCCGGAGATATGGGTGCTTTCCTATCTAAGGTAGACAATCTAACAAACGGTGTTATCAACACGGTAATCGTCTTTGAAAAAGACACAAGTCCTACCGCCCATGTGCAGCTGTTACCGATAACACCAAAACCTAATTCAGGATTTCAATTTCTTTTCTAATTGTTCTGACTGAGACTGAGTCTCATTTTAAATAATCTAACTTGAATATGATTCAAGTACAATCTACAATCTTCAATATTACAATTCAACATGAATCCATGAATCCAATTATCAATGTATACAACTTGACCGAACCGAACCATGGATATACATTCCATTTACATGGTTCTCCAGTTATTCCATTTACATGATTCTACGGTTACATCCATTTACTGATATCATGGTTTCGGTCAGTCTTTCAATTATACATTCAATACAATTTACAGTACAAAACAATACAAATAAAACACTACGGGGTTTAAGGGGTAGAGTGGTACGGAAGGTGTTAAAGGTGGTACGAGACGGTAAGATTAAGACACCTAACATGAATCCAATTGCCGTTGTTCCGGGTTGTATAACGGAGCCTTGTACTTCCATTTGCCCTGATCTCTAGCATACTGAGACCCCTCTCGTATACACTGGCATTCTTCTGTACCAAGGTACAAACAACAGCGTTAATACAACATTACAACAATATAATACAACATTAAAAACTACTCTCTCTCTCTCTCTCTTTCTTCTTTTCTACTTCTCCCTTATCTTTGGGACTTACCGAGCGACCTATTCGCTGACGACATTCTATTTCTTTCTTCTTTGAATGTCGTCAGGTGGTTTGGACCCAACAGAGATCGAGCCATCTGTAGAAGACTTGGATCAGCTTGCTGAAGAACCAGAGCTCTAGTTTCATTGTACATTTTCCATTCGGTACTTTTCATTTCCTGTCATGGCATTGTTTAGGCATCATTTTTATTTCAGTTGTATTTCCTTTTCATCCATTGTACAAAAGAATATTAATAAATAAAAGTTGCTGTTTTTATTATACCTTGTCTCTTGTGTGTAATTTCTTTTATATTGCTTAGTTACGCTTAGCGTATTTGCTTCTGAGTAAATACGTAGCGGCCTCGTCGCGTCCCCTGCCCGTACACTGGGAAGCGGGGCGTGACAACTTTAACACTAGATTCCTATTTATACTAATTACAAATCAAATAAATCATAGGAATACACTTAATTACGAAATTGCCACCCAAACCTTATTTTCGAGATAAACTAAAAAACTGATTACCGCAACCAAAACCGCAACAGACTTCTTGAGTCGGCTCAAAACATGCTAAGTTCTCTGTCTGTATGAGACACCATAACCATTCATTGGGATAGCTCAGAGAATGCTTTGAATCATCTTTATTCTTTGGATGTATGGGATGGCTCATGACAAGCATGAGCCGGCTCAACCTTATGCAGTCTCGATATACTGTTGGAGATAGTGCCCTCAGAGTCAATTATTGGATCACAGGCACGTGATTGCAATGATTGAGGGAGGACCTGTTCCCGTAGGACAGTCTTACTCAAGATGATAGTATGCTATCTGGTTTATCTTTATCATCGTGTACTGCTTTAGGTGACCTTACGAGTCGCTATTACACGTTGATAGAGCCCCTAAGATTCTTGCTTGACTACCAGCAGTATGAGGGCGATCATATACGTGAGAGCTGGAGTCTATAAGCACATCCTTAAAAGGTCCCTAGTCGTGGGAGTTTCGAGACTGGGCATCGATACTCCATTAGTAGACTAGTGTATACAGTCGAGACCCCGACGAGGGGCGGTGGCCGGTCTCACAAGCCATTGGTGTCAGTTGGTTCACCTAAGATGTATACAGGTGCTCATTGGGTTATGAGTACACCGGACAGGACTCGCCGGGAACCTTCTAGTTGGGATTATACCAGACGTCAGATAGCAGTTCCCTGGTGACATGTGTACAGGTTAGTTCATCGACCTGAGATCGCCATTTGTCTCGTGTGAGTTCCCACTGTGCTTTGATTACTACCCTACCATGGCTCAAAGGAGTCGTGCAAACATGTTTTAGTTGGGTTCAGTCCCGAACCACATGGAGGCAGTGAGCGGATTTGCAGGGGTTCGTCTCTCCCGGTATTGGGGCTGAGGTCGCGCTGTGTCTAGGAGAGCCATTACACAAAGCCCTCGGCCGAGGCAGGAGATTTACTGGTAGGTATTCCAGTAGTATCTCAGGGTGTTCTGGGCTACACTCCGACACGACTTGTACCGCTATTGGGGGTCTGACTTTTACCAACCCCCTAGGCCCGCCATGCGATACTCATAGACGAACGGACCGGACTGTACGGATATTGTCACTGACAGGCTCAGTAGGGTGTCAGGATGAGTTCGCTCATCGACGTCCCTTTTGGTCAATAGCTGGTAGCCCGTCACGTATGGCTAATACCTCTGATGTGCTAGTGGTTAAATCCACAGCCATAGTATTGACGAGTCTTTAGAGTCCACCACACAAAGTTACTCAAGTTTCGGGCGAAACGCTGTAGAGGCCGTATGGAGATATGGCAGGGTTCGATCAGATACGTGCGGTATTGCACGGATCGTGATCGGACGGTTTTTACTAGCCGGCTTTGGCTTAAGCCGGATCCTAGTATTAGACAGTGTAGATTTTGTCTCTTTGCATTTGTGTTCAGTGGGAATACAAATGCGGGCATGTATATGCAGTAGCGGGGTTTTCCTGTAATTTATTACGGGATCAGTTTTCTGAAGTTGCCAGTTTGTATTCCGTTCCGGCCGGTTTTCCTATGTTCCTTCACGGCCGGACTTTTTCGATGGAGGGGGTTATTTGCAGTTTGCAAATAACATTTGTGGAGGGCGTTTCTTGCATTTGTGGCATTATGATAAGTTAAGCATCTTTGCTTTTTCATGATGGCTTGCTTTATTGGGATTAGAGTTGGATTTGATTTGGTGTGACTTTGTTATCATGATTTTTGGGTGTGGTCACCATTATTCTTCTACTACACTCACCTCCCTTTTGTTCTTGCTTGCTCCATATTGTATTGGCCGGCCACTTTGAGGAGGGAGAGATGAGAGGTTCATTTTGAGTGTGAGAAAATTTACATCTCTCATTTTTTCATGCTTGAAAAATATACACCATTCTTCTCCCAAAGTTCTTTTGATTCCTCCATCACCAATGGCAACATAAACCCCAAATGAGAAAAAGGTTCTACACTACAACCTACAGTACCCTTGGACACGTCGGCTAGCCAACTTCGCGCCCGAGTTGCCTCGGTCCAGAGGTGGGAGCCCGTAAAAGAATCCGGCTACGTGGTGCCCTTTCCGACGAGAAGGTGACGGACGGAGATTCCGCGGGAGATCGGGACGACGAGAAGACCGGAGGACATGGATCACTCGGTATATCTCTCACCCCTTCTCTTGGTAGCTAGGATTAGGTTAATGGTTACGATCCGGGTTTATTGTCCGCGGTAGCGCCGGTTTAAAGTTAAGAAAATTTTTGATTCCGCATTTTGGCCTCGAGTAGACGGCCGGGGCGCTGCCGTGGCGCAACATGGTATCAGAGCCACGCCATTAACCTAGTCTAGCTTGCTCTAGTATGTTTAAAGACCCGATCGAACAAAAATCCCAAAAACCGTATTTCGTGTGCATCAGGTTTCTGTCGAAATTTTTTGGACTCTAAAAATTTTTCAGGTTGTTGCAGAATGATGTACATGGTATTCTAAGATCACTGGAAAAATTTGGTAACATGATCCTTCAAAACGACCGCGGAACCGCGGCCATAACCCCACTTTGGCCGCGGTTCCGCCGCTGTATTTAGGCTTCATTTCACCAATTTTTTCCAGTGTGCTCCTGACATGGAATTATGGGTTTTGGGACATTCTTTTTGGGCCCATATTTTCTGTGAGTGCTACAGTAGTGCTTGGGGCCCACTTGGGTATATTTGTTCGATCGGATATTTTAAACATGCTAGTTCACAGTATTTATATTATATCTGCGACCGTGAATGTCACTCGATCGGTAAATCCAGTCTATCTTCTATAGTCCTTTTAGACGGATTTGCGAACGTGACATTCACCTTGATGTTCTGTGCTGTGCTGTGTTGTTGTGGATCGGTCGTGGGGATAGCCTGGTTGTAGTGGTAGTACAGTTTTGTTTTATATATACATTTGATATTGCGGGGCGAGCGTCCGACATGTGGACTGCCGTCACTGCTTGTTTGTATTATTCTTTTGGGGCATGACCAGGTTGCGGTCGATGTACCCGTTGTATGTATATTTTACTTTCTGTACTAGGATTACCCCGCGGAGGGGTGCACGGATAGCCGGGTTCTAGAGGGTAACGGGCCCGCATCTCATGGCATTGAGACGGAGGGGGCTTCACTCTAGAATTGGCGGGCTATTCGCCGCACTCGTAGGGGGTATAGGATTGACCCAGGAGGGGTGCCCAAGTTACCGGATTCCTTGAAGTGCTGGGTGGTCCATTCACGTTGCTGAAAGGGGGCTGCCTCGCTTCAGGTTTTGGCGGGTAACTTGCCGCTCCCGTAGGGGTCTAGGATTTCATTGCACAGGCTATCCACACGACCAGGGGAACGTCGGGTTTCAACAGCGGCTCTGTGAAACCCGGGGATCCCAGATATCTGTATTGATCTGTGATGCTCTACATTTCTGTGATGTTGCATTTTATCACGCCTTGAGCGAAAATTATATATTATATATATACTAGTAGATGTTGTATATATTTTGCATCCGCGCTAGTCCAGTCCCCGCTCTGTCGTTAGTTAAGTAACCTAACGGGTGATGACGGGACCCAGTGGCGAATGCGGATGGCATATACGTACATCATTATTTTCGTTCTTTTGTGGTGTGATCAATTGATGGGACTGCGTTGATTCGGATCAATGCAAGATAAACAAACCTATTCTGATGTTGTTGGAACATTTTTCAAAAAGCTGTTATTGCAACGACGTTCACTTTTGTTTTGCACAGTGGTATTCAGTTGGAATATCCTGCTCCTCAGTCGACGAGGCAAGGGCCGAGATCCCTTCACCGGGAGTGACCCCTTGGACAGAAGTTTGCGTCAGCGCAATAACTTCACTATAGCCGATTACTTTTGCTTTGCATCGTGGTATTCAGTTGGAATATCCTGCACCTCATTCTACGGGGAAAGAGCCGAGATCCCTTCACCGGGAGTGACCTCTTTAGCAAAGGTTTTCGTCACTATATTTTTATAAAAAATCTATGCAGTTCCTTCAACGATATCAAGTTCATTACGTTAAAAGTTTTTCGCCAAAAACTAGACGTAGCCCTCCGTCATTTCTTACAAATATTACTTAGTATTCGTGCTGCGTTTGTTGACTGTGTCATGGCGTAGTGTGCGATAGCTAAGTAGTGTTTGTTTGCAGCATATTAATGGGATTGGTTAGGACAGTCGTGCGGCCTTGTTGACTGTGTCAAGGGCCCGTACGGGTGGGTTTAATGCAATCCAGGATAATGACGGGTTGAACTTGTCTAGGACTCTTTGATTTGTTGACTGTGTCAAGGTCACTTGGGTCCTAGGGGTAAAAATCACATCGGGAGTTTCTAAAGAAACTGAAACTTGCCAGGCATGTGCATACCTTCTGGAGTGTGGTGACGTGAGTGGATTCCGTCACGTTGTCATGCGATGATAGTTGGATCCTGATTCCCACTGATGAGTTGGTTTACTCCTCGGGTGATCCCGACTAATTCTTCTTTCAGGTTTGGGGAAGAATTTGATGTTACAGTGGGAGGTTTCCAGATTAGATAAAGTGATAACCATTCTGATCTAGGTTAGAGTGCACGCTGAGTGTTTCTTTTCTCTCTCTCTTTGGCAGCGACCATGACCCGACCCTAGACTATGACTCAGTGACCAAGTTGACCGAACCTTCTTAACACTGGCTTTTGGATTGTCAGAGTTGCAAACCTCATTGCCACTCCTACTTTTACCCTTTTCTCCAGGACACCCCGTATTACTACGAACGTCCACTTCCATTGGACAAAACCATCGTATGGTTATATACAAACTCGAAAGAATTTATTTGAGGATGGTTTCCGGTTCTGGAGAAAACGAATAGGACTATTCAGTTGTCTTTTCCTTTTACCTTCTCTCAGGTTGCGAGTACTCCTTGGTTTAGGAGATAGTACACCTATTACGCAAATTGGATAGTCTTCTTCCAAACCTTAGGCTGGTGCCGAACGGTGGGGAATGAAGAAAACCAATTAGCCTAAACGGTGTACAGAAGGTATTATGTTAAGACAAAGAAAGGGATTAGAAGGAGGGCAAAGTAAATTGCGACTGACATTCATGACCAAACCAAGTATTTCTTCGCCAATCCTAAATCACCTTTGTATTTCTCCACGACACTCCGTATCGCTACGAAGATCCCAAGTTTATTGGATAATCCATCGTATGGTTATATACGAACTCGAAAGGAACTCGTTCCAGTTCGGGGATGGATTCTGGTTCAGGAGAAATAGGAATAAGGTTTATTCGGTTGCCTTTTATCTTCACCTTCTCTCGCATTGCGAGTGCTCCTAGGATTAGGACAGTATACCCATTATGCTTATTGGATAGTCTTCTTCCAAACCATAGGCTGGTGCCGAACGGTAGGGAAGGAAGAAAACCATTTGGCCTAAAGGGGTGTACAGAAGGTAATGACTAAAGACATATAAAGGGATTTGGAAAGGTGGCAAAGAATTATACGGTTATAGTTGTGAATCTGGATAATGGAAGAGGCATTATTAGGAATACCGTGATACCCCATCGAAACATTTCAAATGTTTCAGTATCACTGTGTACTGTTAAAGGAAAACTGATTTCCCGATTAGATACTTACTCCAGGGTATGTATTTACCAGGTATGATTCTCACATCTGTATGGTTTTACAGATGATGAGTGGGAGTGAGTTATTGGGAATTAGGTGATCATCCTCATTATATCGGAATTCGTTGTAATTGGTGATATTTGAGGAAGTCACCTGGGTTGTTTGCCGGACGGCAAATATTTGGTTTTGAATATCCGTTGTTATGCACCAATTTCAAATTGATATATCTGTACGTCTATTTTTATAGAGTGAGATATACCTTTTTGAAATTATGTCTATGACATTTACCTATATCAGTGGATGGTTAGGTAAGGAGCATTGAACATGGGTGTAATTCTTCATAACCATAGTACAGTTTTCAACCTAAGACACACAGTGAATGAGTTGTTAGACTCAGGGACTTATACAGAGTATTGTATATTGTCCAGTGTCCATTAGGACAGAGGGGTTGGTCCTCGTACTATATTCTGTTTACTTTTAACTTCTCTAGTTCTTAGACATGTGTTTCGTAGAAATACAGGGTCTAAGTTTTGAGAAGTTATAGGTATAAGAGTAAAGTAGAGAACCAGGTATTGCAAGTATCGGGATTCTTTAAGGTGATCGAAGATGTAGATACTTGTGAATGGTATTCAGTTGATAGTAATGATTAAGAGAACTTGCTTCTCTTTCAGGTTACTCATAATTGGAAGTACTCCTAAGTTGAGTAATGCTGATCGGCCTCCTTCCATTTAGTTGACATGCACTGGTGACAGCTGCATGATTTGAATCTGGTTCAATTAAATTAGTGCCTCTGTTTCTGTATTAGATATAGAACAGTTCATATCTTGACATTGTTAAGGTACGGGGAGTTGTCCGGCTTATGCTTAAAACCAGACTCTGGATAACTCAAAGCACGTTTCTGTAATGGCTGTTTGTGGGTTGACCCAGGCTATGACGAGGGTTGATTTTCTACCATCTGGAAGATCAATAGTGATATTGTTCTTGACTCGCCACATTTTTAAAAGAAATGGATTTTTTCAGAAAACAGTAGTGGGAGTATGGTAGAACTGGAAGTGATTCCAGAACCGCAAACGATTACTGAAGATTTGATAAGAACGTAAAGATTCAATCTGATTTGACATTCCATTGGCCACTCCACAGATATGGTGGGTAACCTCAGGCACTCGAGAGATACTTCGGTATGCTCAAGGACGGTGGCAGAGAGGTTCTTGTTTACCCAGACTTGCCCTTACTGTTGCTCCAGACTGTGAGATCCGGCAGGAGGATGAGTATAGCGTCGTTCTAAACTAGCTTTAGAAGTGCACGTGTATATGACTCTGCCAGAGGGTTGTCGTAGTCAGTGGGAGCAACGGAAGCATGGTGGACAAGTGGCTTATGTCTATTTATAGACTTAAGCATATATAGCAGAGATAGATCATCTATTTCTGATGTGACAGTCATAGGTTTGACTTCATCAGAATAGAGGATGGATCTGTTAAGAAGGTAGTAGGGTGTGATGTCCTGGTATTTGGATGACATACACAGAGTAGGAAGTGATATTCCTATACTACGATCGGTTATTCTTTGGTTGTCACACAGTGGTTTCTCCACATAGGACTCGGATATTATACATTCTGGTTACTGGATCTATGGTTTTAGATCTAGATTTGGGTGGTTTCCCAATCTGGGTTCTTAGACAGCATTCTATAAGTATTTAGAATGGACGACTCCTGGCACGGTAGTGTACCTGCAGGTGATGGAGTCACCCTCTCTAAAGGTGTCTTACAGACTAAAGGGGAGAGGGATGTGCATGATTGGCAGATCACTTGCTTAGGCAATTGAGTCAATCATGAGATGTCAAGTACCACACCAGATGTTGTTCTTGCAGTAGATGCAATAAGTTGATATTAATCCAATCCTGGAGAAACAGTCGGAAGCAGTTTTAGAACATAAGTGAATGTTCTAGGGATATGATAACGACAGCCTCGTTCTGGAGACAGTTATCATTCTAGGCTTCCAAGGTGACATGGACGACAGGGTGGTCGTCAGAGTTATAGTTTTCCCTCTGACGAGGGGCAGTATTTTGGATAGGAGGTCCAAGGGGATACTGAGGGAGGCGTGGCGCAAGACACTGATTAAGTTCAGTTGTCGATACAGTCTAAGAAGTTTGGATTTGGAGTTCATTTATGAGCTAGGTCCTATCAGATATCCAGACACATTCTAAGACAGGTATTGCTCATTTCGGGAGATGGCTTTCTCCGTGAACTTGAGATATAGAGAGACATAGAAAGAAACATCACAGCGGATCCACTCACTGAGGCTATTCCTCGAACGCAATAGTTTCGCAAGCATGCTTTGTGAGACTGACTAGTAGAGGAGTTGGGTGTTCGGTATCACACGGGCTGTGAGTATGCGATATCGCAATAAATAGCCTTGAGTGCAAGTGGGAGATTGTTGGAGATAGTGCCCTCAGAGTCAATTATTGGATCACAGGCACGTGATTGCAATGATTGAGGGAGGACCTGTCCCAGTAGGACAGTCTTACTCAAGAGGATAGTATGCTATCTGGTTTATCTTTATCATCGTGTACTGCTTTAGGTGACCTTACGAGTCGCTATTACACGTTGATAGAGCCCCTAGGATTCTTGCTTGACTACCAGCAGTATGAGGGCGATCATATACGTGAGAGCTGGAGTCTATAAGCACATCCTTAAAAGGTCCCTAGTCGTGGGAGTTTCGAGACTGGGCATCGATACTCCATTAGTAGACTAGTGTATACAGTCGAGACCCCGACGAGGGGCGGTGGCCAGTCTCACAAGCTATTGGTGTCAGTTGGTTCACCTAAGATGTATACAGGTGCTCCTTGGGTTATGAGTACACCGGACAGGACTCGCCGGGAACCTACTAGTTGGGATTATACCAGACGTCAGATAGCAGTTCCCTGGTGACATGTGTACAGGTTAGTTCATCGACCTGAGATCGCCATTTGTCTCGTGTGAGTTCCCACTGTGCTTTGATTACTACCCTACTATGGCTCAAAGGAGTCGTGCAAACAGGTTTTAGTTGGGTACAGTCCCGAGCCACATGGAGGCAGTGAGCGGATCTGCAGGGGTTCGTCTCTCCCGGTATTGGGGGTGAGGTCGCGCTGTGTCTAGGAGAGCCATTACACAAAGCCCTCGGCCGAGGCAGGAGATTTACTGGTAGGTATTCCAGTAGTATCTCAGGGTGTTCTGGGCTACACTCCGACACGACTTGTACCGCTATTGGGGGTCTGACTTTTACAAACCCCCTAGGCCCGCCATGCGATACTCATAGACGAACGGACCGGACTGTACGGATATTGTCACTGACAGGCTCAGTAGGGTGTCAGGATGAGTTCGCTTATCGACGTCCCTTTTGGTCAATAGCTGGTAGCCCGTCACGTATGGCTAATACCTCTGACGTGCTAGTGGTTAAATCCACAGCCATAGTATTGACGAGTCTTTAGAGTCCACCACACAAAGTTACTCAAGTTTCGGGCGAAACGCTGTAGAGGCCGTATGGAGATATGGCAGGGTTCGATCAGATACGTGCGGTATTGCACGGATCGTGATCGGACGGTTTTTACTAGCCGGCTTTGGCTTAAGCCGGATCCTAGTATTAGACAGTGTAGATTTTGTCTCTTTGCATTTGTGTTCAGTGGGAATACAAATGCGGGCATGTATATGCAGTAGCGGGGTTTTTCTGTAATTTATTACGGGATCAGTTTTCTGAAGTTGCCAGTTTGCATTCCGTTCCGGCCGGTTTTCCTGTGTTTCTTCACGGCCGGACATTTTCGATGGAGGGGGTTATTTGCAGTTTGCAAATAACATTTGTGGAGGGGGTTTATTGCATTTGTGTCATTATGATAAGTTAAGCATCTTTGCTTTTTCATGATGGCTTGCTTTATTGAGATTAGAGTTGGATTTGATTTGGTGTGACTTTGTTATCATGATTTTTGGGTGTGGTCACCATTATTCTTCTACTACACTCACCTCCCTTTTGTTCTTGCTTGCTCCATATTGTATTGGCCGGCCACTTTGAGGAGGGAGAGATGAGAGGTTCATTTTGAGTGTGAGGAAATTTACATCTCTCATTTTTTCATGCTTGAAAAATATACACCATTCTTCTCCCAAAGTTCTTTTGATTCCTCCATCACCAATGGCAATATAAACCCCAAATGAGAAAAAGGTTCTACACTATAACCTACAGTACCCTTGGACACGTCGGCTAGCCAACTTCGCGCCCGATTTGCCTCGGTCCAGAGGTGGGAGCCCGTAAAAGAATCCGGCTACGTGGTGCCCTTTCCGACGAGAAGGTGACGGACGGAGATTCCGCGGGAGATCGGGACGACGACGAGAAGACCGAAGGACATGGATCACTCGGTATATCTCTCACCCCTTCTCTTGGTAGTTAGGATTAGGTTAATGGTTACGATCCGGGTTTATTGTCCGCGGTAGCGCCGGTTTAAAGTTAAGAAAATTTTTGATTCCGCATTTTGGCCTCGAGTAGACGGCCGGGGCGGTGCCGTGGCGCAACATATACAAGATACCTTTACAAAAAATTCAAGAAACATGTAAAGGATATTTCAAATTTCGTAAGTTACTTGCAAGTGGATGTTGAGCAAACTCATGTATATCTTATGGATAACAAAGGAGAATAAAGTGATAATCAAAATAGCAAATGTATGCTCACAATACAAAAGACGGGAATGGTAAAACTAGAAATTACTATTCAAATAAACAATGTTCATGAACATAGAAAATTCAAAGAATCAAGACATCGCAAAAGGAAAAAAAAGAATCATATCCAATATCAAAAAGAGTCCGCGATGGAGTTCGTTCTCAAAGAAAAGGACGAGAAAGGAAAAGTAAGATTGCTTCTGCCTATTACAAAAGAAGATTAAGAGAAAAAGATAAAAAGGAAAAACGAAATTCTCAGGAAAGAAAATGAAAAAGAAATATGATCGATATTATTCTAAGTATAGAAAAAAAAAGATCATGTATGAAAGGTCCGATGTAAGAAGAAGAAAAAGAAACAAGATTTATAATTACTCTGATGCAAAGTGGCAAGTTAGTTGGACTTCAATGGAAAAAGAAAATGAAGATACGATGTCAAGAATTTATGTAAATAATAAGTTGGTTGTATTTAAGATTCGGTCAAAGTTAAGAAGAGCAAGCAAATTGAAGGAAATTATTCAAGCAATGCAAACAACACTACTATAAGGGAGGCTTTTGGTCATGGTTTAAACCATGAACTAAAGTCTTTTTTCCACAGTTTAAACCGTCAGTGAACTATGACCCAAACCTACGTAAGCAAAGATTGGATCATGGTTCTGACCGTGAACAAAATGAGCAATGTTCACGGTTCAAACCGTGAACATTTCTCAGCTTGAAAACTCAAAATGTCAGTTAGTTGGTGGGCCCTAGGTTTTTTTCCACGGTGCTAACCGTGAACAAAATCAGTTTTAGGTCACGATTACAACCGCGAACAAAACTTATTACCGTGACTCAAAACCGGTACCTGCTCCAGATATCAGTATCTGGAGAAGCTTTTTGTTCAAGATTGTAACCGTGAACAAATGTCTTTTGTCACAGTTACAACCGTGAACAATGTTTTTTTTAAAACAATTAAATTTTCCGTACCCCACGCGCGATAATTTCAATCACAATCAGCAATATATAATTTCCATTCACAAGCAGCAATATATAATTTTCATTCACGCAATATATTCAATTCTTATGCAATATATGATAATCAAAGTAATAAGCTCTGAATCGCACGCAAATATAAACAAATGTATGTGTCAACAAATCAAAAAATGCATGTGTCAACAAATCGTACAATATGATCAATACTCCATTAATGAACAAATGATGTATGTTTCAACAAATCAAAAAATAGAACTAATGCCGTTGGGAAGACGACCCACCTCTATCGTCCCGTGGCCTAAAGAATGAGCTCAACTCATTCCGTATGGAATGCTGGACGGAATCGGCGTGCGACTACCTCATGTCTCGGATCTCCACCCTAAGCTTCTACAACTCCTTCCGCGTCTCCTGTCGCGTCTGATGCTGCCGGTCCACCTGCTCGTGGAGCCGACGGATCTCCTTCTACGGCACAGCTGCCGCATCCGCCTGCGTCTAGGTCACAGCTTACTCATGCGCGGTCGAACGCCTATCAAAAATCGTTGGGCCCCGAGACTAACCCCACACTCATACCCACCATGATGCCTGCCAGATATCGAATCCAGGATAGAGACAATGGCGGTGATCGAGTCGCCGGGGCCAAGTCTCAAGGCGTCTGTCTGCTCCTGTAACTGGGTCTGTATAGAATATATAATGTATGTATGTATGTATACACACACACATGTGCTAACTTAAAATATGTAATAAACTTGATTATAATAATATGAAACTTACCATGTATGCGCCCGTGCCCTTGTGTAAAGCGGTCCACCCCTTGGCTACATTGTAGTTGGCGGGGTCTTTCTTTCTCTGCGATAAAATTAGGATTTAGTTTAATAATTAATTAATGATATAGAAAACATATGGAATTAAGCATCGAAATACTCACCAAGTGATACCAAGCGTTGGCCTGCGAGAGCTTCCTTGGATCGAGATAGTGCGTTCTCGCACACCGTTGTTCCGGTTCTGCTTATTTCGAACTGACGTTGTCTTTAAAAAATAAAGATTATAATATATTTTAGAATATGATTTCATATTATATTGTTAAAATCTTAAAAATTAAATTGATACCTGCATATCATTGCGCTCAAAATAGGCGACAAGAAGCGGCCAATCCTATCTCAGGATCTCCAGCGCTATGACCTCCATCAAGTGCCTCCGCCGATCCTCGGTCGCCGCGGCTTAGGGAAGGTAAAGTTCACTCCTCACTTCCCATCAACGATGTTGGTTTATCACTTGACACTGGCCTAGGAAGTGAGCAAGGGCACGATCTATATCGAACAGCCTGTATACGCCATCCTCGCCGGGCTCGCCAACGAATATATAATTCTTTCTGGTCTGAAATTGAAATTTATTAAACAAATAATTATATGTATATGTATATAATGATGATTGAAATTTAAATGTGTGAAAGGATATATCATACCTCCTTCGACCCAAAAAACCGTGTAGCATGCTCGGTCTGAGACTTATTCCACAGAATATGGAGCGGGTACTTATAATAAGTATGGATCTCCTTCTCAACATAATCCCCCCACTAGGTCGCGTGCTCTCTAACAGGCATACCTATCACGTCAAAGAACAGATCCCATGGCCCAGCGTCCTTGGGTGGCCTGCAACAGTCAGACCTAGTAGGACCCCTCGTCCTAACACAGCTCAAGCCTGCGAAAAATAAATATGCATACACAATATTATAATATTTATACTATGAATATAGAATTGACAAATTTAAATTACAATCGCTATTTAAAAACTTTAAGAAATAACGATTATACCTGCTGTCCCCGGCGTGGCACTAGAACCGGTGCCAGACCCCATCCCGTGAGTAGAATGTGGATCTGCAAACAATAAACTATTAGATGATTTAATATCCACCTATATTGTAATGATATATCAAATTTTAAATGAGTAAACTTTGCACCATGCACAGAAGTGACTGGGATATGAGGACCCGCTGATGCACTAATAGGGGCAGAGGGAGGCGGCGACGCTGCGGGTGATCTGGCGGTAGTATGGGGAGCGCTAGTAAGGATAGTAAGGATAGTCAGGGGTGATATGGTGTGAGTAGGGGCCATGGGGGATGATGTGGTGGTAATAGGGGAGCGCTGTTAGAGATAGGCACTACTGCTGCGGCTCCCGTGCCTGTTGAGGGTCTTGGGACTGTCTTGTCGGCTGGTATGGATCGACTCAGAATGTCCTGTAGATGCTGTCTCTTATGGCGTTTAGTGCCTTTGCCTGTGCCCATGATCAAATCCTACATATATAACTAAACGTTATTTTATTACTTATAAACATTATACAATTTAGAACATTCAATTTAACTTCATTACCTAACACGTTTATGTGGTACATTATCTGAAGATTCGTTGGGTGGATTCTCAAAATCTTGATCCGTGACAATCAATTGGACAATGTTACTTCTTACAAACGTATAGATGGGCGGCGTGGAATAGTTTGGATCCCTGGTACGTTCAATAGATGGAATGTGATGTGTTGTCACGAGATCTTCATCGTCGCTCTCATCTTCAGAGCCATTCAACGTCGGCACATTATAATAATCTCTCAGTTTCCAATGACGAACAACATCCCAGTCAAACTTGTGGAAGTTCCGAGAATAATATATTTATGATGCCATTGTGTGAAAGATAAAGCTTTCGTATTTTGGTAACATCCATTTGGTGTTTACCAAAGTCAGCTCGTATTGATCGACCTTCATACCCAGATCAGACTTGGTATCGTACTATCTGTATTTGAATATATGAAATGGGACAGTCGTATGCTGGTATGGGATTGCTATAACTTTCTTAAAAACACCGTAATAGGGATTTCCATCCCCGTCGCCGGTTGCGATGCCGCTATTTTGTATAGCTCTAATACATTCTGTACTTTCTACCTCAAATTTATATATTGATACCTCGTGCCCGTTGTAGAACTTAGCTGCAATCGTTGGACCGTTTAAAAGGATGTGGACCTCTTTGTCAATCTACTCTCCACGATTCAATTGTTCGTTCACTTCTTTTATAGACCAAGAGGCGAAAGTACATCTTTGTTCTTCTTTGATCCTATTATTTGACCACGTCCTAGGATTCGATCTCATTAGTATATCTTTATGCGCTCTTTCCGTTAATATATAGTTATATTAATTAGATTAAATTTAATTTCGAACGTTTAAAACAATGAAATAATAAACACTTACTCTACATATTTAGCAAAACATTCGTTGTATATCAAGATGTACGCATGTACACTGGCCGCAAGATCGTAGGACATGTTCTTTAACCTTTCTGCTCCAATTGGATCGTCAGGAACACTCTGCGGTTTATTCAGTTTCATCCTGACATCGTCATTCAGGAAACTAGCACAGAAATATGTGACTTCTTCTAGAAGATAACCTTGCGCAATTGAACCTTAAGGACGATGCTTGTTGTGGATATAGTTTTTTAAAGTTAACAGATATCTGTTGAAAATGATAGATATTAATAATTCATGATAATTCTTTGTAATTTAAATGATGAATAATAAACATCAATAATATCTCTCGTTTGGATACATCCAATGGTAATGGACCGGACTGCCAATCCTGACCTCGATTGCCAAATGGACGGAAAAGTGTACAATAATGTCGAAAAAGGAAGGTGGAAAGATAGTTTCGATTTTGCAGAGGATCGAAAGTATATCTTTTTCGACCTCTACTATCTCATTGATGTCCACGTTTTTTAACACAATTGGCGGAAATACGTGCAAAAGTCGTTAAGTACGAGACCAATTTCTGGTTTTACCGATGCTCAGAGGCATAAAGGAAGAAGACACTTCATCAATATCTAGTAATCGTGGTTCTTGAGTCATGTGATTTTTCCGTTTTCTACCTGCACCTGTTTAGAAATGTTTGATGAAAAACCGTCAAGGACTTTCAATTCTTTCAACACACGCAAGAACCGCCGCTTCTTTTCTTTGTTCATATTGTAGATTACCGGTGGGATCTCGTAATAACCCGGTTTACCAGCCACAGGCTGAGATTGCAATTTTTTTCTAATGGACAAACCATCCAAATTCGTCAAATCACGACGGGCATTGAGATTGTCCTTCGTTTTTCCATCCTTACACAGTAGAAGATTGATGATGTGCTCGGAGATGCCCTTCTCGATATGCATGACATCTAAATTGTGCCACAGTGGTAGATCAGACCTGTACGGAAGCTGAAATAAACCACTAAACTTCTTCCTGCCAGATGGGCATGGCATTGCATTTTTGTTCTGTTTCTTTCCGAATGTGATATTCTGATAAGCTCTCCATTGTTGCAGTATGTCATTACCGGACAATGATTTAGGCGGCATACCGGTCTCCGTCTTGACATTGAACATTTTTTTATTCCTTATGAATCTGTGAGTTATAGGCAAGAATCGTCAATGACCCATGAACAACTCTTTCCCGCTAAACTTCAAGTGTATACTGCTCGTATGAATATGAAAACCAGGGCAAGCAAGTTTACCTTGAGTTGTCCACCCCGACAGCATGCCGTGGGCAAAAAAATGATTAATCGTCCACAACAAAGAAGCATGCATCTGAAAAAAATGTTTAGCATCTGCATCATAGGATTTTACACCAGGTTCTTACAGCAACTTTAACTCATCGATCAAGGGTTGAAAGTACACGTTGATGTTTTTCCCAAGAGACGAAAGACCGTCGATCAAAATCACCAACGTAAAATAAAACTGTGTCATAGCCCTCTATGTTGGCAGGTTGTGAGTACGCCCGCTGAGGACCATCCCAAATGGATTGACACCGTCACTCACAATCCCCAGTCTCACGTTATGAGGGTCTATGCTGAACGAAGGATGTTTTTCATCTAAAACTTTCTACGATATCGAATCTCTAGGATGACTCATTTTCCCTATTCACGAGGCGCTTTATGGCACCACTGCATTTCAGACGCAGTCTCCTTAAACATAAATAACCGTTGCAGCCTCGGTATAAACGGAAAATGATGAAAAATCTTCATGGGCACATCACTCGAACGGGAGTCTTTCTTAGGCTTGAATCGGTTTTTCCCACACACTGGGCAGCTTTTGAGTGCAGCGTGTTCTTTCCAGAAAAAAACGTTGTCATTCTCGCATGCATGTATCTTCTCACATTTTAGGCCGATATTTGTGATTATCTTTTGTGCCCCATACCAGCTCGGTGGCACTTCATTTCCGTCGGGAAAAGCTTCCTTCAGTAATGCTAGGAGTTCGGTGAAAGACTGGTCACTCTATCTGTTCTTGCACTTGATCTGAAAGAGACGTACGAAAAAGAATAGTATTGAAAACCCTTTGCAATTTAGATATAGAGTGATTCTCGAGAAAGCTTTATACTTTTCTAATAATGTGGGTCCAGTGCTTTCCGTATCCTAATGAAGTCCAGTGGCATTTATAAGCCCATCCATGTTATCGACCGGCGCGAACACAATATCATCGTCTTCGACGGTTTCGTCTTCTTCAAACTGCCATTCCTCCTCTTCTTCTACTATCCCTTGCCACTCTTCCATTTCTGCTTCAATGAATTTATTTTCTGTCTCTTGCAATGGCCCTCCATCGTCCTTTTCTCCGTGAATATCCCACTTAGTGTAATCTCTAAGGAAACCGTTTTTCATGATGTGTAACTTAACTTCCGACTTCTTCTACAATCGCGTGTTTATACACTTATAGCAAGGACAATAGATTTCGTGCTTTCTCGGTATCCCAAGACGTGCGTAGGAAAAATCGGTGAAAAAATAAACACTGTTAAAGAAAAAATCAGTGGCTCTCGAGAAAACGTCGACGTACATCCAACTTTTTCATGGAGGTACGGGAATACCATATTGGAAGAAAATGGAATGTAGCAAGGTCCCTATAGATACGAGTCATGGAATTAAGGTTTCGTGATAAATACGAGATATACGCATAATAAGAAGCATTAGTGTTAGGTTTAACTGACGGCTTCGTTAAGTTTGGTTTCAATTGTTAATGGATTGGGCTCTCCTCTAACTCATATCGAGAACTTTCTCCTTCTAATCTCAAACCTTGAGAGTTGGATTTTTCTTCGAAGAAAGATGATGATAATATTAAATTTTCTTTATTAGATATCGAGGGTAACGACTGTACAGGTAAAGCACCTATTCTATTAAGAATGTATAAAGCATACACCCATTCAGTTGTGCTTTCATCCGTTTCGAGAAAATTTCAGCAGCACCTCCCCGCTGTTCTCCGAGTATACTGTAATAGAACAGATAATCATTTCAATGCTGTGAAACACTGTTGAAACTAACATCTAATCTCTTGTTGTACACGGAGAACTAGCGGAAAAGTACCGACGAAATATCTCGAAATGAATGGAAAACACAAGTCAATGCAGGTGTCTGCTTTATACATTCCTAACTTGTCCACATGGGATAAATCTATCAGTTATCATACGATCAAATATTAATTCTCGTCACATAGACTATACTACGGTTGTTAAAAACCGAATGATAACATCCTGTATTTAACAACCTTTGTATAGTTTTATGTCACGACGAACACCAAACGTATGTTAACCGATAGACGAGAACTAAGTCATGTTTTAATTTTCACATATGATTAATTATCGACGGGAATATGAAAATTTCATATTATCATCGAAAATCATACACTTAGTTTAGGATTTGATTTTAATTAATTTTACATTTACGTTTCAAATACAGGTTTTGAAGTTTTAAGTTTAGGGTAATTTTTTCTAAAGATGAGGGTTTTCTTAATCGAATTTAAGATTTTAGATTTAGGGTTTGTTTTAAGGTGGGATTTGACAAGAGTTTAATGTAAAGGAGAACGATGATGAATTAAGGTTCGAAAATGTTTGTATGTATGTGTGTATGCGTGTGTGTATGTATACAAAAACACAAGCGCGCAAACACACAGACACCCCTAAGCAACATATTTCTTCAATTTTACTAAATTGCGCTAAAATACCCTTAACTATTGTTGGTTTTTCATTAAACTATCTTAAATTAACTAAGTTACACTAAAAACCCCAATTTACTCGATTCCACTTAATTAAACTAAAATACCCTTAACATCGTTTTCTATCAACAAATTACCCTTAACTATTTCGCTTTTCACTAAATTACCTACAACAATTTGCTAAATTATCCGAACCCTAACCCTAACACTAACCTTTACCCCAACCCAAACTCAATCCCTATTTCTTTAATTTTACTAAATTACATTAAATTACACTAAATTTTTTTCGGTTTTCAATAAACTAGCTCAAATTAACTAAATAACTATGAATTTCACTTAAATACCCTTAGCTATTGTTGTTTTTTCACTAAACTACCTTTAAAATTTAACTAAATGATTAATCTGAGTAAATTAACTAAATTACTATTAATTTCACTAAAATACCCTTAACGTTTGTTGTTTTCACTAAACTATCTTTAAAATTTTTAATAAAAATCTCCATTTGCTCAATACTACTTATTTAAACGAAAATACCCTTAATTATTGATGTTTTTCACTAAAACGAGCTTAACTATTGTTTCTTTACATTAAATTAGCTACACCAATTCGCAAAATTACCCTAACCCTAAATCTAACACTAACCCTAACCATAAACCCTAACCAATCCCTAACCCTACCCCTATCCCTATCCCTAACACTAACCCTAACCCTAACTCAATCCCTGACACTATACCTAACATTATCCCTATCCCTAATCTCTAACCCCAATCATAACCCTCCAGCCGGCCCTAGCTAACCCTCAACCCAAACCCTAACTCTCCCTCAACACCAGCAATATCACTACCAACATCAACAACTACAACAACAACTTTAATTTAATTTTGGGATTGCGCAGAAAAAAATTAAACCAAAAAATTAAATTGATACTTACCTTTAGACGACCAGCGGCGAGGGCTTCGAAGACGGCTCGACTACAGAGGCGGCGACCTTCAGCGATGGCGAGGACCTTCAGAGAGCTCCAGCGGCGAGATCAAGCTCAAACGGTGGTGAAGAAGGCGATGCGTTGGCTACGGAGACGAGGCGGTGGCCATGGAAGCATATCGAGGCGAGTAGAGGCGGTGGAGGATCGAGCGCCACGGGTAATGGCGAGGAGAGGTAGCGGGGGAAATAGGGATTTGGGGGGGGGGATTCGGGAGGAAAAAGTGAGGGATTGAAATATTTTTGGGGGAGAAACGGGGTTTTATCGCTCCACGGTTGTGGCACCCATCGCCTGTTAGATTTGGTCATGGTTATAACTGTTACGAAATAAAAAAACACGAAGAATTGGTCACGGTTTGAACATTGACGAAATCCCCGATATCTTTGGACCCTTTTGTAGTAGTGCAAGATGATTGGGCCGGTGATGATAAAACAGGCAAGCAGATAAAACAAGAAAGTAAAGTCCAAGACATTGAAGAAGGATGTTCAAATGTTGCTAAATAAATGTTCAAGGAAGAATTGAATTAAAGAAAGCAGTTGGAAGTAATAATTCAATTCGTAGATGGATTAAATTTAAGTTTTAAATTTAAATAGTTATGTTTGAATTAGATTGAGTTTTAAATTAGAGATAACTTTAAAGTTAGTTTGGTATGGTTTAGTTTTATCATGTATTAGCTATTTAAATAATACCCAGTTCAAAGTTTTTGATTAAGAGAGATTATTTGAGAAGGAAAGATTATCCGAGAAGTGTTTTTTTAGATTAATAAAGTTTAGAGATTTCTCCTCCATTATAATAGTTTCGATTTATCTTCTCCTCCATAGATTATTTTAGGTTTATTATTTTATATACCAACATGCTAAACCCAAGAAACAATAATCCTTATCCCATTCCAGCTTAGCATCAAAACTTGGCAAACTCACCATATAAAACATATAAATCAATATATGGATAACCATGCTGAGACCCATGATGCAGGGATCAATAATCGAGTCAACATTACTAGGAAATGTTTAGGACTGCCATTGACAAAAGACACTGGAAATAATCCCAGAAACATGAGGCATTTAAAGTATTTATGAACAAATTTTCAAGGAATAACAAGAACTTGGAACCACAGAGGTAAAATTGTCAATTTGTTTCTTTTTGTCTTTATGCGATCGTTTTATTTTTTACTCAAATTGGTTCATATAAGACCAGTGATATAAGTCATTTGAATGACTTGGTTGTGTTTCAGATTTAAAAACACTCCACCCAACTCAACAGCAGTACGTGAGATGTAGCAAGGTCTATCCAATGTCTGAATAACCATCACTAAATTTCGCATGGCATATTCAATCAATACAGGAATAAGAACCCTAGATCTACGGGCTATTCCCATCGAATTAGATCTATTTCGAAGATAGGTTTTAAATTGCGACAGAAGTCCGCTGCCGTCACTACTACAAATAAGGGTTGCCCCTACGGATTTATCGGTAGGGGCAATCCACTGCCCCTACGGATATCTACGTAGGGGCGAAAAAAGACCCCGTAGGTGCAAAGGCCGCAGGTGCAAGTTGAGGCCCTGAACATGCCCCTACGGACAAATTTAAGCCCCTACGGATATATCAGTAGGGGTTATAGCCCCTACGGAGTACCCCGTAGGGGTAATAAAATCATATATGTAATTTTTTTTTTGAATATATTGTATATACCTACGGATATACCCGTAGGTCCCTTTTAGATCCCTACGGCTACATCCGTAGGGGATATAAAGTAGTTCCTACGGTTAAGTCCGTAGGGGCTACTCCCAACACCCTGGACTGATATCAGGTGGGAAAATATCAGGAAACCTGATATTTTCCCCTACGGATAAATTCGTAGGGGATAAACACTGGCCCCTACGGACATATCCGTAGGGACAACCCCAACACCCTGCACTGATATCAGGTGGGAAAATATCAGGTTTCCTGATAGTTTGCCCCTACGGATATACCCGTAGGGTTAGGGTATGTACCTGCGGCTTAAGCCGTAGGTACATATTGTCTGTATTTTTTTTTAAAAAATGGGCTGCTAGATTTTTTGCCGCCCTGTGCACAATACTATATACATCAATCAAATCATATATTGCAGTATTCATAATCACATCTCACGCATATATATAATATACAAAAGAAACCCAAAAACTGAATATGATATAAATACAAACCAATATCAATATCGTTTCAAAATGTAGTACAATGTGATATAAATACATGTTTCAAAAAATAAGAACCAAAAAGCTACCCTAGTTCGGTCCAGCTCCACCTCCGAATAACGTTAGAATAACGCGCGCCTGCTCATCGGTCAATACACTCTGCAATGCTGCATATAAGGAAGTCTGATCGGCATGTGGAGCTGGCGATGTGGTCTGCGCAGCCGCCGTCGAGGTAGTCGCTTGCGGAGCCGCGGCTGCGGGAGTCTGAGTGGGCGGTGGAGCTACAGGAGCTGTCTGCGGAACCGCAGCCGATGTAGTGGCTTGCGGAGCCGCAGCCGAAGGAGATGCATGTGGAGGCTCGGCCGATCTACCCTGTCGCGTCTGGACATAACGTGTGTAAGAAGCGTGTAAGAACTGTGTATTATTCGAATTCGTTTCATTATTAAGTTATTTCGAAACCCTGTTTGGATATCTAGTTTGGAAAAGCGTTGTTTATTTTAATTACATATGTATGTATGATTAATCAGACTTAAGTCTAAAACCAAATAAGCTCAACCTACGTACTAATTATGGATATGTTGATATGTATATAATATGAAATGATATTTTACTATAAAGTAGTATACATACCAGCATCTCCTTCAACTCCTGAACGGTGGCCCTCAAGCTATCCAGTTCCTGATGGACATGCCGGCCACTGGAGACGGAGGAAGTAACCGCCGGGGTGGAGTCCAACCTCATATGGGCCCTGCTAGGGCCCAATCCCCGGCCTCTCTCCCAACCTCCGTGGTGCCCTCCGTGTGCGGCGTCCAGAACTGGGGTCAGCAGCCTCGGATCGTTCTGTCCGGTAAAATCGATCCCCGAGGCCTGGGCCTGCTCAACCACCCGCTCCTACACCCACATTAAGCAGTAAAGTATAAGTATAAAATTTAAACTTGAACCTTCCAAAACTAAAATTTCAAATTTGGGTAGAAAAAATATTAACACTTACGCAGTACTCCTGGGTAGCGACGTCGGGACATCGAAGCTCGCCCGTGGCGGGATCTGTCGAGGTGCCGTGGACGGCAAGATATGCGGACAGCATGCTCGGTGTACCACCTGACGCCACGGTCCGAGATGTCTGCAATATTAGAAAGTAACTCTTAATATTAGAAATATTAGAGAATAACTCTTAATATTGCAGAATATTAGAGAATAACTCTTAATTTACCGATAACTCCATGGCTCGAGTAATGTTCCTCGAGCCACCTGTGTAAGTGGGGCGACCCCTCTTCGCCGACTTCCTGTTCTCCGTATTCTGAGCGGCCTGTTTCTGCACAACGCATTAACATTTAGTTTTCTAATTAAGAAACACAAAGAAATAAATTATATCATAAATAATGAATTAAATTTAAAATACATACTTGTTTCCGTTCGGAGTCGAAATAAGCGCACAATAGAGCCATGTCTCTACGTCGACTCTCGCAAACGCCGGAGTAGATAGGAGGGTCGCTCTCTCTGCCTCGGGGGTCGCTATCCACAGGGAGTAGCAGTCGGCCTTCAGCTCATTCCTGTTGTATCGGACCTTGGCCTGCATGTTCTTCATCAGGCCATTGTACAGAGCATGAAGGTCGAGCACCCTCCCCGAGTGATCAGGGTCGGCTACAGGCTGAAAATCGTAATCCAACTGAAAATACAAAAAAAACATTGTTATTAGATTGCAAGTGTTAATAATAAATATATTGGATAGATCAAATGAAAATATATATTAATACATACCCGAGCCTGTTCAAAGAAGAGGGCGAATGAGCGCTGGTGCTGCTCGCCCCACTCAACGTGAAGTGGATAGTTCTTCACGATCCGGCTCTCGTCCCCCAAATACCGGCCGAACCTCTCGGCATGAGGACCGGTATAGCGATAGTCAAGGGTAAAAAATAGGGGGAATGCTGCCTCCCCCCTAGCTCTATTAGGCCTCAGCCTATGGGACTGATTCGGGCCTCGAGTCCCCCTCTGGGGATGGAGAGGCCCTGCGTCTGCACGAAATATCAAGACAATCAATAATAAGACAAAGTTGTATTAAGAAATCAAGGTTAAACAAAAATTCAAGTGTGATATATACCTCCGGTGAATAACGCATGAGCCTGGGCCCGAGCAGCAGCACGAGCGGGACGATAGTTCCTCCGGTGAGGAACAACCGGGGTCCTGGACCCGGACGCATCCCCTCCAACTATAAAATAAACATCGACGCTAAATCTCCATGAAGTTCATATTTATTCTATAGAGCATATGTAAAATAAATAAATATTTTAAATTTATTCATACTAACCTGCAGACGATGCGGAGGGTACGGAAGCGGCAGGAGTGGCCCCTATGGAAGGTGTGGACGCACCACCTATAATTAGACAATTAAAAATAGATTTTATAAGTAATTGCAAAAAGAATGTGTAGATCAATAATATAACGTTCTAAATCAATATGCATGAACTATAGGACATATAAACATACCCGCAGGTGCGGTGGTGTCACCACCTACAGCTAGACAATAATAAAAATTGCTAAGTAAGAGCAAAAGGAATGTGTATATTTATGATATAGCATTCTAAATCAATATACATACACTATATGATATATAAACATACCTGGAGGAGCGGGAGTGGCCTCTGTCCCAGATGTGGACGCAGGACCAACAACTAGACAATTAAAAATAGATTTGATAAGTAATTGCAAAAAGAATGTGTAGATCAATAATATAACGTTCTAAATCAATATGCATGCACTATAGGACATATAAACATACCCGCAGGTGCGGTGGTGTCACCACCTACAGCTAGACAATAATAAAAATTGCTAAGTAAGAGCAAAAGGAATGTGTATATTTATGATATAGCATTCTAAATCAATATACATACACTATATGATATATAAACATACCTGGAGGAGCGGGGGTGGCCTCTGTCCCAGATGTGGACGCATCACCAACAACTAGACAATCAAACATTGACAATATAAGTAATTTTGACATAAACAGGCATGAATATCTGTAATATTAAATTGAAAATGGATATGCGTGCAGTATACCTGGAGGTGTGGCAAAATCCACACGGAAGGAGGCATCCGAAGGGGTCTCCGATCTGGGTGCAAGACCGGCCCTCTGAAGCTCCCTACGGAGCTCTCCGGGCGGCAGAACCGCTCTGCCTCTGCCTCTGCCTCTGCCGCGGCTGGAGCTCCTGCCGCCCCTCGCTGCTCCCGACATCGTCATCCAATCTAGATAAACGGTTCGTGGACGCATTAGACAATCATTAAAAGTATTGACTATATATGATCTAGAGCGTAAAATGTGAAGTAATAATATAACATTACTGATAACCTTTTTCGTTTCGTGGGCGCATCATACATATCTACTTGGATTTCATCGTCGATGTCATTTCTAACCCACGTAACTTCATGATCGGTCGAAGACAACCCGTCCTTCGAAACAGACGGTCGGAGCACTTTAAGCCTTCTCTCTTCTTCGTCCTCATCGCTGTCCTCGTATTCTGGGACATCGTAGACATCTCTAGGTTTCCATCGGCATACAACACTCCACCCCGGATGCTTCAAACACTGTGAGTAGTATACTTAGAACGCTTGGTTCGGAAAGATAAACGGATCGTCTTGACCGTAAAATCGAAGTGTGTTCACACTGGTCAATCCATATTCATCTTTCCAAGTCCCAAGACTGCTTCTCCACCTGTCTGTATCGGTTCGCGGATCGTACCAAGTACAGTGGAATATATAAAAGGGTTCTGATCGTCCGGGATAGTGGATGCCGAGTATACAATTTAAGTACCCATAGTAAATCACACCGTCCGATCCTACCGTCGCAATACCACTATTCTGGGTGATTCTAGATGTTTCTATGTCCTTAACTTCGAATTTGTATCCAAGGACACCAAATCCTTTGTAATGTGCAACCTCCATACTAGGAAATTGAGCTAAACATCTTGAATCACTCTCAAATGATGCAGACAAGTTCGGATCGTGGATCTAACAAAACAAATTTTACGATAAATACCTAACGATACAAGTTTAGATTAAAACTGATAGCAATAAAATGTAATTCGAATAACTTACATGCTCTGTGACCCAATCACAAAAATTATCCTGATGGTATTTTTCCAAACGCTCTTCGTTCCAATCAGGATGCCCCTCACGTACCTCGTTAAAATGAGTTCTGTTTTCGACAAATAATTGTGACATTAATATTATGTCATTTCATACACACACAAACACAGATATAACAATTAATCCAAAAGAACTTACTCTCTAATTTGTTCAAGACATACGCAATTAAGCAAGATAAACCGGTATATCTTGTTGATAAACATAGTGTCTACCCTCTTATACTCGGCTTTACCATATGGCCCGTCTTGAATTCTTCGTGGTCGGTTAAGCCTTGTCTCAATGTTCTCGTCCAGATAGCGGGAACAAAATGTGGTTGCTTCATCAAGAAGATAACCTTGCATGATAGAACCCTCTGGTCGATTTTTATTGCGTATATACTTCTTAAGAGTGTAAAGGTACCTAATGAGAATATGTTGAATAAATAAACACGGGCATACATGACAAAAATAAATTTATAAATTGCGCGAAACGAAAAATTACACGTACCTCTCGACGGGATACATCCATCGATATTGTACCGGTCCGGCTAACTTCGCCTCAGTTGCAAGATGAACCGTCAAGTGTATTATGATATCGAAGAATGACGGTGGGAAAATACGCTCAAACTTGCAAAGTATCAACGCAATAGAATTTTCTAGTTTATCCAGCGTCGCAACCTCCAGCGTTTTAGCACACAACTCCCTGAAAAAACAACATAGGTCGTTGATTACTAGACCAACCGAGTCGGGGAGAGAAGTCCTGAGGGCTAATGGAAGAAGGTGCTCCACGATAACATGGTGGTCATGACTTTTCAGCCCATCGATCTTGCCCTTCACAATTTTTATTTTCTTGCTGAATGATCCTGAGAAACCTGTGGGGACTTTCAAATCATGCAACACCTGCAGGAATCTTTTCTTCTCCGGTTGTGACATATGATAAGCGGCATTGGGAAGTACAAACTTGCCCGGTTTACCCGCTACCGGTTTAGGGTGCAGTTCACTTCTTATTCCCCACTCTTGTAGATCCATCCGGGCATTCATGTTGTCTTTCGATTTCCCGTCTTTACACAGAAGCAAGTTAAGTATGTGCTCTGATACTCCCTTCTCTATATGCATGACGTCCAGACAATGACGCACTGAATTTATAGACCAGTACGGAAGCTCGAAGAAAATGCTTAACTTGTTCCAATATTGTGGTTTGACCTGTCTCGTCGGATCCATCCCGAAGGTCACGTTATTGTAACCATCCCATTTAGCAGTCACGTCCTCTCCGGACAATGGGGATGGAGGCCCAAGAAGCTCCTGATGACCATCAAAGTGAACCGTGTCTAACCTGTAGGGGTGGTCTGGAGGCAGAAAACGTCGATGGCCGCAATAACAAACCTTCCTGCTAAAATTCAAAAATTTTGATGTTGTGTGTTCATGGCAATGAGGACATGCTTTGTGACCATGTACGGACCAACCTGAAAGCATTCCATATGCAGGAAAGTCATTAATTGTCCACATTAAAGCCGCACGCAGTATGAAGGTTGTATTTGTGTTTGAATCATATGTCTCTACACCATCAATAAACAAAGTTTTCAGCTCCTCAATCAGAGGTCGGAGATAGACGTCGATATTGTTCCCCGGTGAGTTTGGTCCGTCGATAAGAAGAGGCATCATAAAGTATGATTGGTCCATAGCCAACCAAGACGACAGATTATAAATTATCATTACAACGGGCCATGTACTGTGACTTCCAGCCATATAGTTGAATGGGCAGAAGCCATCGGCAGCCAGTCCGAGCCGGACATTGCGGGGATCGCTACTGAATATTGCGTGCCTCCTATCGAAATCCTTCCATGCCGGTGAATCTCTTGGATGGCTCATTTTTCCATTTTCGCTTGGAGGAGCACGATGATGCCAAATCATTGCCTCGGCTGTTTTCTTGCACCTGAATAGCCTCTGTAGCCTCTGTGTTATGGGAAAATATCGTACTATCTTCACAGGTATATCAGGCTTCTTATCAGAATCTTTCGGCTTATACCTGGCCTCTCCGCATGTTGGACACTCTTTCAAATCTGAATTCTCTTTCCGGTACAACACGCAATTTTTAGGACATGCTTGAATCTTCTCGCACTTTAGACCCAAATCAGACATCATTTTCTGGGCTTCGTACCAGCTTTCGGGCACATTATTTCCCGGAGGCATAGAATCTTTCAAGAACGAAAGAAGCATTGTGAATAACTTGTTGCTCCATCCATTTAGGCACTTAATTTGGAAAAGTTGGATGAACCATGAGAGGGTGGAATACTTCGCATTCTCATAAATTGGTTTCCTAGCATCATTCATGAAATTTTCATATTTATCCGCACGCGGTCCTTGACCGGAAGGAATGTCATCTTCGGTACGAATAGATTCACCTAGGGCAGCCTCTACCATATCCTCCATTTCTTCTGATGGAAATAAATTTCCGTATCCTGCCGTATTACCGAATTCTTCTTCTTCTCCTGCCGCATTATCGTGTTCTCCTTCTTCTACCGCAGTACTGCATTCTTCTCCTTCCCCGTGATATTTCCAAATTGAATAAAGTCTAGTAAACCCATGTTTTACAATATGAAGCTCTGCCAATTCTACCTTCTGCCAGTACTTATTGCCACATCTATCGCACGGACAGAGAATCTTCTCTATTATGATCTTATTATGTGCTCGTGCAAATTCAAGGAAAGCAGCAACCCCTGCGACAAACTTAGGTTGCATACGTTGTTTCCAATCCACATACATCCAGTCCTTAACTCTGACGTACTCATGGGCCATGTTAGACTGAATAACATATAAATTGTAGGTTATGCTGACTATATTGAGAAATATAAGAACGGGATAGTTACTGACAAAGGAGAAAATCCATGTATATGCTTTGTGTGTGCGTTTGTCGTTGAAAAGAATAAATTATCGCACGTTATGTTGACCGATAGACGGGGACTAAGTGGCGCTTTTAATTAGTTTCATATATGGGTATCGATGGGAATATGAAGGTTTCATATTATCATATATTGGTTTTAACCCGAACATCTCGAGTCGCTCTCTGATTATGCGTTTGTATGTATGTGTTCCGGCTGTCGGGGGTAGGCTTCTATCCCATTAAGAATGTATAGAGCGAACGCCCATCACTTGTGCTTTCGACCGTTTCGAGTAAATTTCGGCAGCACCTCCCCGCTGTTCTCCGAGTACACTGTAATAGAATAGATAATCATTTCAAAGCTGTGAAACAACGTTGAAATGAACATCTAATCTATCTTTGTACACGGAGAACCAGCGGAAAGGTACCGACGAAATATCTCGAAACAGATGAAAACACAAGTGAATGAAGGCGTTTGCTTAACTTGTCCACACGGGACAAATCTATGGGTTACCATACGATTGAATTTTCTCGTCGCGCAGACTATACGACGGTTGTTAGTATCGAGCTATACTGTCCGATATTTAACAACCTTCGTATAGTTCTAGGTCACGACGAGCATCGCACGTATGTTAACCGATAGACGGGGACTAAGTGGCGCTTTAGTTTCATATACGGGTATCGATGGGAATATGAAGGTTTCATATCATCATCGAGTATCATATATTGGTTTTAACCCGAACATCTCGAGTCGCTCTCTGATTATGCGTTTGTATGTATGTGTTCCGGCTGTCGGGGGTAGGCTTCTATCCCATTAAGAATATATAGAGCGAACGCCCATCACTTGTGCTTTCAACCGTTTCGAGTAAATTTCGGCAGCACCTCCCCGCTGTTCTCCGAGTACACTGTAATAGAATAGATAATCATTTCAAAGCTGTGAAACAACGTTGAAATGAACATCTAATCTATCTTTGTACACGGAGAACCAGCGGAAAGGTACCGACGAAATATCTCGAAACGGATGAAAACACAAGTGAATGAAGGCGTTTGCTTAACTTGTCCACACGGGACAAATCTATGGGTTACCATACGATTGAATTTTCTCGTCGCGCAGAATATACGACGGTTGTTAGTATCGAGCTATACTGTCCGATATTTAACAACCTTCGTATAGTTCTAGGTCACGACGAGTATCGCACGTATGTTAACCGATAGACGGGGACTAAGTGGCGCTTTAGTTTCATATACGGGTATCGATGGGAATATGAAGGTTTCATATCATCATCGAGTATCATATATTGGTTTTAACCCGAACATCTCGAGTCGCTCTCTAATTATGCGTTTGTATGTATGTGTTCCGGCTGTCGGGGGTAGGATTCTATCCCATTAAGAAAAAATGGAGTGTATTTCGCTGTGAGAGACTCTTCAAAGAAATGGAGGAAGAAGCACTAAAGAAAAAAGAGAGAAAAATAAGAATATAAAGTTGAAACTAAACTTGAGCTATCCGCTGAAATCATAAAGCATAGGAAAGTTGATTGAGTCTTGATCTATTGCTCTTTCTTTGCATTATCTCGTATGTCCATTTATAGATTTTAATGTCACATGAGATGTAATCAGTCAGCTCCCTATGGTTGTATTAATGTCAGCTCTTACACAATATGGGTATCTGCCTTACCATTAAGACAACTATGGAATATGTTAATTTAAAATGTAAGGCTAGCTTTCTATGTATTCTGAGGGACTGCTTGCATAGAACTTAGCTTGATCCTCTCAATTATTACACATAAATATGCTGACATGCCTCTCATAACCCTAACCCCAGCCCCACAGTAACCCTAACCCTAGCCCCAACCCTAACCCCAGCCCACCGTAACCCTACCCCAGCCCCACAGTAACCCTAACCCTAGCCCCAACCCTAACCCCAGCCCACCGTAACCCTACCCCAGCCCCACAGTAACCCTAACCCCAGCCCCACCGTAACCCTAACCCCAGCCCCACCCCAGCAGCAGCCGAACCCCAACCCTAACCCTACCCCGACCCCGACCCCGACCCCGACCGCCACCGCGCCCCTGCCCAAACCCAACTCTCGCGCGCGCAACCCAGACCCAGCCATGAATAATCCAAAAATGCTTTAATTTACCTCGAGATTTATACCTGAACGGGTGCGCTGGTTACTTGGAGCGACGACGGCGTCGAATTGGCGAAGAAACCGGCGGTGGCGACGACGGTGGCGACGAAACCGGCGGTGGCGACGAGGGTGGCGACGAAATCGGCGGTGGCGACGACGGTGGCGACTCTGCCCAACGACGGTGGCGACGCGACGGTGGCGATTTAGGGTTTTTCGCGCGCGTTTGAGGGAGAGAGAGAAAATGAGTGTAGGCTTTTCGATCTGGCTTTGTTTTAAATCGATATTTACTTGCCCCTACGGATATATCCGTAGGTCCTTTGTTTGCGCCACCGTAGGGGCAAACACCAAATTAAGAATTAATTTTTTTATTCTTGAACGTCAGTGCCCGTAGGGGCAACCCTTTAGCCCTACGGAGTAATCCGTAGGGCCAAGTAAAATCTGCCCCAACGGATAATTCCATCCGTAGGGGCAACCCCCTATTTTACTAGTGCGTGGTTAATCTCGTCGCTGTAGGCCTAATTTAACGGCCACTACCCATCGAATTAGACATATCTGATTCGACAGATAACCCGGCCGTGTCGAATTAGATATTATTTCGACGCGTCCGTGGCATCGAATTATACCTCATTTTATACGAATAGAATATTATTAAAAAATATAATAATATTTTTTTAATCTAATTCAACGGGTATATACCGTCAAATTAGACTTTATTTCAACGGGGAATACCCATCGAAATAGATGTAAACATCAGAAAAAAAAATCAAAACAGAAAATCTGGAATTTCAATTACAATCCAATATCAATTCAAATATCGATTACAGTCCAATATCAATTCAAACATCGATTACAATCCGGTATCAAATCAAGTTTCAATTACAATACAATATCAATTCAAATATCGATTACAATCCGATATCAATTCAAGTTTCAATTACAATGCAATATCAATTCAAATATCAATTAAAATCCAATATCAATTCCAATACAATCCTAAAATCATATATGAACATGAAAGTTAGAAATGAAATCACGAGGGAGGTCGATCACGAGGAGGGAGAAAGCCGATCATGAGAGAGGCACATCATCTTCATTTAGGGGTAAAGACCATGCGATTAAAAGTTTAAAATACATAATTTAGTACATATGATATTTATATATTATTAAGTTAGGGTTATCGAACTTACCAGAGGTACTGGCTCCCCTCGTTGTGCATACAAACAGATAAGACGAAGCCCCTGGGCCGTGCTAAAGACACTAAATGGATCGCCAGTGGGAGTGGAAGCATGGGTCGATCGGTGTGAAGAACCGCCGATATCCGGCGTCCGCTCAGTCTAAGATCCATCATACATCGGGGTCCTGATCCCATGTGACGTCTCTGATGCTATGTCGTCTGCCCGACGATACCTAGGAGGTGGATGTCCAGTCGACCTATAAGAAGCATTATACTGGGTGGGAGAGATCTTGGCGGCCACACATTAGACTCTCCCGTGATTATCCGGTCGATACGACGTGAAAGCCTTATATGCCGCGTATAGTCTTGCCTGTCATTAACTAGGTGTCCCTGCTCCCTCTCTATCTCATCGATCAACTGGTCTTTCTCAGCCGCCATCACTTCCTATTTGGAGAAGAAACATATTATTGTCGTTCTAACAGCTACACGATAATTATTTTGCAATAATTAAGAAACACGACATTATTAGAGTCTTACATATTGCTCCTGTGCCGCAACCGATGCAGGCGTGCCATCATCCCGTACAAATTTGGCCGTGAAGACTTCGATCCAATCAGGGGGTCTCCAGCATGTCCTTCTTGCTGCATATTACATTTAGAAAGTTAACACCTAAATTTCTAAGATATTTTTTGAACGTATTAATATAAAATATTTGATTATCGAAACTTACGTATTTGACCCAAAACTGTTGTGAATTCTTGTTCCCTCCTCAGTAAACATCTTGCAACTCAGCGCGAGATGCTTTACCTCGCGTGCTCTTCTCCTGCAGTTACACCAAATATTGTTTATTGAGTTCCCAAAAGAATAAAAGGGTATCGTCAAAAGATATACCCTAAACTTATCGTTCAAGAAATGCTTGACCAAGGCACGCCAGTATTCGTCGTACTAATGTGGATCCTGTAGGGTTACTAGGCACACTAAAAAGGCTCTACAAGGCATCGACCATGCCAAAATTAAATTTTTATGTGCCGAATAATACTAAGCAAGATCGTATACTAGAGTTTAGGCGAAACTATTAGCAAGTAAACAATTTTACTCTAAAGGCAATACGAAATACAACCTTTCTAGATCGGTCCTTCACTTCTAAAGCTCCTTGATGAAGTCCCTTCGCTGCGATCAAGGTTCTCCCGGGCTCTTGCATGGCTTCACGACGCGAGGGATGCGACCTTGCATGAAGTCTCCGAGGCCGAAGATGATCTACGTCGAGGGAATTCTGTCACGCCCCGCTTCCCAGAGTACGCAGGATTGGGCACGTAACATAGCCAACCATGCTACCTGTGGGTAGGAAGTATCCATCCACAGTCACATTACGGTTGTAAGGATATCAAGAACAAGATAAAGTACTAATCTGACACATGTCCAAATCCATAATAACAAGAAATCAATGAACAATAAGTGCGGAAGCAAATGATCCAATATAATAATAGAAAGGTACGTCCCATAATGCGGGATCGCACCTGGAAATAAAATGCAATAAACAAACTAACCACTATAGAACTCAAATCAGCCTGCTGGCTGAAGTACTCCTGCTCGGTCGTCGACAGTGGTACGGAATCTGGGCCATGCAAAACCCAGACGTCAGCGCGTCATGACATCAAGTATAAAGTATAAATATGGTAATAAGCAATGCAAGTATGAACATGAATAAGGCAGTAATAAGAGATAACAAGCAGGGTAATGTGCAATGGTGACTAAACTGTCCTATCAGGTTATCTACTCTATAGTCTTTGAAACCAATTGATGAATCGTCGATGTAACTCAATAGTATCCCGTGCGTGCCCGGGACCACGGTCATGATCCTCGGGGCTGAATCCGAGACGTGCCGCTAAGCAGTAAAAGGTAGTAGGATAGATGAGTGATGTCAGCATCAACACTCCGGAGCTGGCCAAGCCCGTAAGACTGATCAGAACAATGTATCGAACTGTTGAGTTACAAGCCGGTTTCACCTTTGATTTCCCCATACCCCCAAACTATGTATGTCAGGTCAGGTATTCAGTAGTCAAGGACTAATGCCAACACAAAATCAAGTAAAAGTAGGTCTGTCTGGATAGACAGCGGGAATGGTCAGGTTTGTCGGCATTAGGCATGAGATCAGGTAACAGGTCAGGTAATGTATAAAGGTGTCATGTCATGTCAAGAGTGTACGGTACCATATCATGTCAAGTAGGAAGTGTAACAGGTCATGTCAGGAAGCACAAGATGTCATGTGGGTGCTCATAATCAAACTATCATAAACATGTGTATAAATAAACAAGCATGAGTACTATTAGAACAATAAACTGGAACATGTAATATGATAGGCAAATAGATATAATTTCAAGGATATGGATGCACAGTTATTGATTAGGGTTACATTTATAGTTCCAATATTAATTAGGATGCAATTTATTAAACATGGAGTATTAATATCACATTATTATGTAGTAATGTGATCTATGGATGCAATTATATTTATCTTAAATGCGATGGATGCAAACGGGTATCCGAAGAGTTATAAAACTATAAAATGGTAGTGTGGGATGTACAACTAAGCAATATGTGATATAAATATTTATATAATAATATTAATATGGATAGCATATTCAAAGCGATTAGTAACTATAAAAGCTGTATTGATTAACCATGCACAAGAAGGTTCCGTTCAGAAATTCAGCGTCACCCTAATTTGTAAAATAGCTTAAAAATAACAAACGTTCTCCAAAAGAGACGTATCTTATACCAAAACAAAGATAATTCAATAAGGTTTTCAGTTTTATAAGTATAAGCATCTTAGGTTATCCCTACAAAAAGGTATGAATATTCAAAGTTGAAAGTTTGCTGCTGGAATTTCCCTGGACAGCAGTTTAAAGGCATTTTCATTTGCATTTTACGTTATTTAAACAATTTACTTTGCAAGTAAATATTTCATAGAGTTATAGTATTCTGAATTAGCTTCGTAACGAACTAAAGAACGTATACTAATGATTTTTCTATGATTTATAATGAATTTTATAAGATAAGGTGTACAGTAAATTTCAGATTTGTCATATCCGATTTTTCAACGACATTTCATATGTAAACTATAAGATTTTCAAATGTATAATATTATAAAATGAAGATTATAAAAGTATATAGCATGTAGCAAGATTAACTTGCCTCGATGGGTCGCGAATCGGGAAAACGGAACGTTAACCGTCGGCGGGGAAAACTCGCGACGGCGCACGGTTCACGGAATGAACCCAAACGACGAACAAAGGAACCACACGGGTCGGGGTATCTCGCTGGAACGTCGAGAAACGTCACCGGCACGACGGAATTCCGGCAACAACAGAACAGTTAAAAGAAATGAGAAACGAGACATGAAGCAAGAAGAGAAAAATGATAAAGAGAAGTACGAGAGAATATATGAGGGAGAGGGAGAGAGAGGAAAAAGTGGAGAGAGAGAGAGAGAAAGTGGGGCCCACGGGGTTAAAGGGGAGGTTGCGATTGGCTGAGAGAATAAATTAAGAAGGATATAAAGATTGTAAAAATATTATATGGTTAACTTAAAGATTTAAAAGATTGGTAATGAACAGTAAGATATCAGGTTAGTTAGAAAAATATATGCGATGGTTTTAATAATATTAAAATTTAGGATTTTGGCGCCAAATGAAACATTTCCAAATTGCGTCCGGATTGGGTCCAAAAATTCGAAATTCAAATAATAGGATTTTAGGCGGGTTCCAAATTTTAAAATGAAATGTTTTATGATTAAAAAGCATACTCCCAAAACGGACACACGCACGTGCACGTAGCCATCCAAACTCGCCCGTTTCACTGAACGGGACGAGAATACAATGCACGGACGCTACCACGAGGCTAAGGGTGTCAAGTAGGCCAAGAAGAATATTTTCAATTTTATTTTAGGTGCTAAAATTTGTTATATGCAGAATGACTTAGCCGGTTAAAATTTAGCAATAAACACCAGAAAAATCAGGAAAATTGGAATGAGCAAAATATAACCCTCAACTAGTAATATAAATAGTATTATTGGGCTCGGGTGTTACAAATTCCGACTCAAGCTCCTACTTTACTAACTTGAGAATTAGTGAAGCAAACACCCTATACTAAAGGGCTAGTCTAGTAGAGGATGGAGAAATAGGAAGTGGATTCTCTTTAGAATTTTGTTTCTCACAAGGATTCTCACTTTGGATCAAACCCTAGCTTGCTTTTTCTTTTCGTTCAATGAAGAAGATGATGAACAAAAGAAAGTGAAGAGGATAATGATCAAGTGAGAAGGCTAACCATGGTGAGTGAGTATCATATACTAACTCTTGTAGAGCCATAACCATAGCTAATTGTGTGATGGTGATTAGTCGAAAATATTGTATTTTTAACACGGCAATTTCCCTATCATTTGCACTCATTTAGAAGTGTACGGTATTCATATTTCACATATTAGCAAAACTGTCGCAAAATATCAGATTGCATGTATTAGACTCTTAAACCGGTACTATAAAGGAAATTGACCGCATTTCATGGCATCGCATCATCCCTATATTGCGCAACACTTGTTTTAAGATCTGTGCAGGAAAATCCAGAAGAAAGGCCAAAATTTATATGGTACCGATCAAACATTACGCCAACTCAATAATTTCAGTTCTGGTATCAATCCAAAGGGACAAATACAAATCAACACATCAGATGAAGCCCAAGATGTTAGCCCAAGACCACTACAAAAAGACCATAACCCAAGCTTCCATCATGGCCGCGGAACCGCGGCCTAAGCCGCCTTGTGCCGCGGTTCCGCGGTAGCTTGTCGACAACACCACTACTTCTTTGCACCATAACTCCTATGCAAGTTTAAAGACTTCATAAAGATACAACAAATTCCAGAAGACTCCAGAGGACTCCAGAGACTTCTTCCAGATCAGCAAGCTTTGGGATCAACACTAAACTAGCCTTGTATTCTAGAAACTTCTCCCTAAACCTTACCTTAAACCCTAAGCTAGCTCCTAACAAACTCCTTCTAGAAGCCTCAACAAACTTTTGGAGGGAATTGTAATTTCAAACCTAGACCTAGGGTTTGGGAGATCTATAAATAAGACCCTAGGCTCACTTGTAAAAAGAGAATAAATTGATCCTTGACTAGTTCATTTTAGTAGCCAATCTAGACCCATTCACTCTCTTTCTTCATCTTCTTCCACAAGTCTAGTGAGAAGGCTTGTGTGAAACCCTAACCCTAATTCCAATCAAAAGCCAAGATTCCCGAGTACCAAATCAAGCAAGAAGCCTTGCAACCTTTTATGAGCCGAGCCGATCTTCAACAGAGCAAGTGGTCCAAGCCGATCCGCGACTCACAGAGCCGAGCGACGCCAATTCGACAATTTAGTTCTTCCTCTTGTAGTTCTTGAGCGACTGTAATCAAATTGTTGATATAAATAAAAGGTGATATTCTTTTATCTTTTTTTCTTTAAATTCTTGCATCATGATATCTTTTCAATTCTTGAATGCTTTCTGTGTGATGATGTTTGAGTAATACTCCGCTCGTCGAGGAGTCGAGACGATCAATAGAATGATGATGTAATATATTTTAAATCAATTCTTGAATCCTACGAGTTTTGTAAACCCTAGCAAGTTCAAGAATCGACGACCCAATTCGTTGTGATGCTTTCTTGATTAATATCGCTCGAGATTGGGGAGTTACGATCGTTTCTTGAAATTGTTAGAGCCAAGAATATGAATGATATCTATGAAAGAACACGGGTTAAATGATGAAATCCTAGTTTCATCAAGAAAGCCCTAACTCTCATCGATCATCATCGATCTAGTATCAATCCTTCGAAGGACAAGAACACAAAATCTTGAGATTACATCACGTCTATAGATCCGATCGATTCCTACGAGCCTCATTTAGATTCTGGACATTTGGTTGGAAATATCATCGAAACCCGATTCTTGATTGTTTATCATTTCTTGATTCTTGATTAGTGACACCTGAATCAATCGATAAAATCTTGAATCATGTTTTATTTTCTTTTCGATTAACTTTTCAATTCAAACAAATTAAACATAGAAATGAATCGCACAATCCCTGTGGACGATCCGCACTTGCTAACGAAATCTACACGACACCGTTATTGATTGCGGTCAAATATAATTCTTTGATTGTGAATTTTATTCAATATTACCGACACATAGAAACTTCTTTGCTTTATTCGATTTACACAAACAAGAAATTATTACAATCAAATGAAACCGTTATCAGGGATCATTTGAGTTGATTTACTTACACAGTCTCGAATTTTACGTTCAGTCAAATGGCACCGTTGCCGGGGATTACGTGCTAATTCGTTTCATATTATAGTTTGAATTGAAAGATTTATTCCATTGTTATTTTGAGATCAAAATTCGTGCAAACCCTAAACGATTAGTTGTGGTTCATTGCAAGGAAATCTGGAGCTGTTTGGAAATTGAAGAAAATTTTTGGAAAATACCAGAGAGTTGAGGGAGTTTACAGAAGCTCCCTGGAAATTTTTGGTGGAGTGATCTCATCACGAGACCGCGGAAGCGCGGCATTAGAAGGCTATTGCGGCGGAACCATGGCAGCTTGGAGGGTTCTCTGTAAAATTTTTGCTTCAGGTGATTTCTTACCTTCTCCTCTCTCCTCTTTTTAGTTCCAACTAACAATTTTCTGCAGGATTCTTTGCAAATAATCGCAGCGCCGCAAAAAAAGCAAAAATTAAATTTGTGCGTGATTTTGTTTCTTGGTTGTTTGAATTCTAATACGGATATTAAGGGGCACGGCCAAATCCAAATTTGGTGGGGATTTCATTACCCTTCCTAGGCCCCGAAAACCACAAAACTTGCATCCGCATTGACCCACATTAACTAAAAAAATATCTAGAGATGACTTTAAGGACCGTCGCGCTCAATTAGGACAGAAGAAGGCCGTGGGTAATTCATTGCTTATCCGCGTTTTCTTGTGGTGTCTAAGACGAGTGTGTCTAAGGCTAGTGGTTTTTAATTAGGCCCACTACTTACGTAGTGGAGTACCTTCCCACTTACCTGGCACTTATCCGGCCATATGGGGACAAAGAGGCAGTGGAGGATTCTATCCTGCGACTTGTCTTTTGGCAGTTAGGAGCGGTCTAGAGCCGGACCTAGGTGACCACTAGATTTTAGGGTTTGTGTGCTGCATTTGTTGTGTCGCATCATTTTTTCAAAAATCCGTCCCTTTTTCAAAGCAAACACCGCATTCATTCATACCCCTAATTATAAGCCAACGCTGCCACTTGTACTAACCCTTTTTAGTGCAAGATAGGCTGGACACGGGATTCTAGTGCCCGTTTAGTCCGTGTACCCTTTATCGACTCCGAAGTCGATATTTCTCCATTTACCTTTCCTTTACCCACTACCACACCCACACCGATGGATCCGAATCCATCAAACTTCTTTAACCCTAATCTGCCACCGTCCGTTGGTGCGCAGAATCCACCCCGCATCTCTCTCCAGGAAAGGTACTATCCACTTCGAGGTCCTCTTTCGACCTGCTTATCCACACCACCAGCCAATGGGGATAACTTTGAGATTAAGCCCCAATACATCAACCTTTTACCCAAATTCCACGGACTCGAGACTGAGGACACTTACGTTTTCATTACCAAATTTGAAAACGTATGCGCAATGATGGGTACGTCACAACTTTCAGTGGATGCGATGCGTCTACGACTTCTTCCATTTACATTGTGTGATATAGCCGAGAAGTGGCTATATAACACTACCGCACACTCTATTACGAAATGGGAAGAATTCGTCGCTGCATTCCTTAAGAAATTTTACCCAATACAAAAGACAGCTCGAATCCGTAGCGAACTGAATCAATTTGCCCTGCTCCCTACTGAACCATTTTCAAAATTCTTTTGAACGTTTTAAGGATCTATTGGTTCAGTGTCCTCATCACGGCATCCCGAGATGGGAATTGTGCCGAATCATTTATGAGGGCATTAACCCAAACACTAAACAGAGCCTTGAAAACATGTGTCAAGGTACTTTTATAACCAAAGATGATGGGGAAGCTTGGAAGTATTTAGAAGAGTTCGCTGAAAAATCACTACAGTGGGAGAGTGGAACCCAACCATTGAATAGGGGTGGCGTACACCAAATAGATGTGTCCATAGGTGTTCGAGCTGAGATGGCAGCAATGCAAAAGAAGCTCGACGCTATGGAACACAAATTTGCAGCAGCCTCCCTAAACCCAGTGTCGCTCCCCAAAACTGTTTGTGGGTGTTGTTCTGATCCGTCTCATTTAACGGAAGAATGTCCATTAAACTCTGCGTTTCAAGGTCACGAGCATTCTAATGCCGCATTTCAAAGACCTCGAAACGATCCATATTCTTCCATGTACAATCAGGGTTGGAGGAATCACCCGAATTTCGCTTGGAACCAAAACCAATCTCAAAACACAGTTCCAAACACGAATCAATTTCAAAGGGCTCTTCCTCCACCACAACAGCAACCCCTTCAACTCACTTAGCACCCCTATCAGTCACAAAATTTCCAAAATCAGGTCAACACTCCTACACAGTCTAATCCTATGACCTGTTCTGACGAATTCTCTCAATTCACTCAAACCATGAAATCACTTTTATCAAATTTCATAGAGGTTTCGACTGAGGTTAGATCTTCCGTCAGTGAGATAAAGAAAAACTCAGCGTCCCAAGCTGAGAGTATCAGATCGATGGAAGCTGAAATCGCACGCCTAAAAGCCGAAATGAGTGCGAGAGAAAAAGGGAAACTTCCCTCTCAACCCCTACAGAATCCTGGGCATTACAATGTAAATGCCGTCACAACGTTGAGATCGGGAAGAGTGCTGAATAATCATGTCGGGGAAGGTATTGATGATATTGGAAATCATATCAATATCCCTCTCCTAAATGCAATTCAACAAGTCCCCGCTTATGCGAAAATTCTTAAGGACTTGTGCACTAGGAAGAGGAAGACTCAAGTGCCGAAGAAGGTCTTCATGGCTAATAATATCAGCACTGCTTTGATTTCCCAGCTACCAAAGAAACGAAAGGACCCAGGATGTCCTACAATATCGATTTCGATTGGGGGTAAAAACATAAATCGTGCTCTTTTAGACCTTGGCGCAAGTGTTAACCTACTTCCATATTCTGTCTATGAGCAATTAGGGATTGGAGAGCTGAAACCTGCTCACTGCACTCTCCAAATGGCAGACCGACCAATCACCAAACCAAGGGGTGAACTAGAGGATGTGTTGATAAAGGTCGGGGAATTTGTTTTCCCTGTAGACTTCATTGTACTTGATACACAGCCTGTAGCAAACCTCCGGGGCCAAATTCCGGTGATTTTGGGTCGTCCTTTCCTTGCCACTTCCAACGCTGTTATAAACTGTAGAAACGGTTCAATGAACTTATCATTTGGAAATATAACCATTGAACCAAATATCTACAAAGTTGGAAGTCAGCCATCAGAACCCTCTGCTCATATTTTAGATGTGTGCTCTGTCCACGAGATCGCTCCCGATAGTTGTGGAGCTGAGGATCTTTGCTTTCTAGATTTCGACGACATTACCACATCTCTGTTTGATTTTACACAAGATCTTAGTGAGGACACTTTTTCTACACTTGAGTCCTGCACTCCTGACTTTTCTCCACCCGAGTCTGTATCTTTCACAGGCTCTGAGCTTCTTTGTAAATCCAAAAATCACTCGATGATCCCTCCTTCTATCATTTCTCCGCCCGAATTAGATCTCAAAATTTTACCTTCTCACCTTAAATATGCATATCTAGGTGAGAATGAGTCTTTACCGGTTATAATATCCGCTTCTCTTGCATCAGAGCAAGAGAATGCACTTTTATCGATATTGAGATCTAACAAAGAGGCGTTTGGTTGGAGTATGGCGGACATCAAAGGGATTAGTCCCTTGATAGTTGAACATCATATACATGTGATGGATGATGCCAGACCAACCCGAGAACCACAGAGACGGTTGAATCCCGTCATGAAGGAAGCGGTTATGAAAGAGATCGTTAAATGCTTAGATAATGGTATTATATACCCCATCTCCGATAGCCAATGGGTAAGTCCTATACATGTCGTTCCTAAGAAATCCGGCATCACTGTTATAACCAATGAGGCAAATGAGTTGATTCAGACACGTGCCCAAACTGGGTGGCGTGTATGTATTGATTATAGAAAACTCAATGCTGCCACGAGGAAAGACCACTTTCCCCTACCATTCATTGATCAAATGCTGGGACGCTTAGCGGGACGAGAGTATTATTGTTTTATGGACGGATACTCAGGCTATTATCAGGTCCCCATCGCCAAAAAGGATCAAGATAAAATCACTTTTACTTGTCCTTTTGGTACCTTTGCTTACAGTCGCATTCCCTTTGGGTTATGCAATGCTCCCGCTACCTTTCAGCGGTGTATGATGGGGATATTCTCTGATATGGTAGAGAATTTTCTGGAGATCTTTATGGACGATTTCTCGATTTTTGGAGACTCTTTTTCCGATTGCCTAGCGAATCTTGACGCGGTTCTTACTCGTTGCAAAGAGAAGAACTTGACATTGAACTGGGAAAAATGCCATTTTATGGTCCAAGAAGGAATTGTTCTTGGACATGTCATTTCACAGAAAGGCATTGAGGTTGACAGAGCTAAGATAGATGTCATTCAAAACCTCCCTCATCCCAAAAGCGTCAAAAATATTCGATCTTTCCTTGGCCATGCGGGCTTTTATAGGAGATTCATTAAGGACTTTAGCAAAATTGCTAGACCTTTAATTCTTCTCCTGGCCAAGGATACGACCTTCCATTTTGACTCGGACTGCGAGACAGCTTTCGACTCACTTAAACACTCACTCACTTCAGCCCCCGTGTTATCATCACTAAACTGGGACTACCCCTTTGAGCTGATGTGTGACGCATCTGATTTTGCAGTAGGTGCAGTCTTAGGACAGCACATCGAAAAGATGCCACACGTGATATACTATGCAAGTAAGACCCTGAATGATGCGAAAATCAATTATACAACCACAGAAAAAGAACTCTTAGCGGTTGTATTTGCATTAGAAAAATTCAGGCCTTACTTAATTGGCTCACCTATAGTTGTGTACACTGACCATTCCGCTTTAAAACATCTTCTGGCGAAGAAAGATGCAAAAGGTCGACTAATACGTTGGATCCTTCTGTTACAAGAATTCGATCTTGTTATCAAAGATAAGAAAGGATGTGAAAACGTAGTAGCTGACCATCTTTCACGCATCATTTCTTCCCCTGTGACCCTGCCGATCAATGATTCGTTCCCTGATGAACAACTCTTGAACGTATCCGCTGAACCATGGTTCAGGGATATTGTGAACTATCTTGTCATAGGACTGATACCGAGCGATTGGTCAAAACAGGACAAATACCGTTTTCTATCCCAAGTAAAACATTTTTACTGGGACGAGCCCTATTTGTTTAAATATTGTCCTGATCAGATCATTCGCCGGTGTGTCCCGAATGAAGAGTTCAAGAGTGTTCTGTTTTTTTGTCATGATCAGGCCTGTGGGGGTCACTTCGGTCCTAGAAAAACGGCGGAGAAGGTTTTGCAATGTGGATTTTATTGGCCAACCTTATTCAAGGACGCATTTGACCATTGCAAAACTTGTACACAATGTCAGTACACGGGTAGAATCTCCCAGAGGAATGAAATGGCTCAGCAACCCATCTTGGTTGTTGAAATATTTGATGTTTGGGGCATTGATTTTATGGGTCCCTTTCCTAACTCCTTTGGGAATTTGTACATACTGCTGGCGGTTGATTATGTCTCAAAGTGGGTAGAAGCCATTCCATGTCGCACTAATGACAAGAAAGTTGTCATTAAGTTCTTGAAAGAGAATATCTTCTCGCGATTTGGACACCCACGCGCTATTATTAGCGATAATGGGACACATTTCTGCAACAGGTCTTTCGAGACTCTGATGCGAAAATACTCAATCAACCACCGACTTTCTACACCCTATCATCCCCAAACAAGCGGGCAGGCTGAAATCTCAAACAGACAAATCAAACTTATCCTGGAGAAGACTGTTGCTAAAAATAGAAAAGACTGGTCGACCAAATTGACGGATGCTGTTTGGGCATTCCGAACTGCATATAAGACCGACCTAGGGATGTCTCCATATAGGATAGTGTTTGGGAAAGCATGTCATTTACCCGTCGAGATAGAGCATAAAGCATTGTGAGCTATAAAGGAAATAAATTTTGATCTAAACCAAGCTTGCAACTTTCGGAAGCTGCAAATAAATGAGCTAAGCGAACTCCGCGATGAAGCTTATAATAACGCTGTAATCATAAAGAATAGGACTAAGGTTTTTCACGATAAAAACATTTTGAGGAAAACATTTACACAAGGTCAACAAGTCCTTCTTTATGATTCACGATTACACCTTCACGCGGGTAAGCTCCGATCTCGATGGAAGGGACCTTTTGTTGCGCGGTCTGTATACCCGCACGGGGCAGTAGAAGTAGAAAATGTTAAAAACGGCACCTTTCTCAAAGTGAATGGACATAGACTTAAGCCGTATTTTTCCACTGACCCCACGGAGGAGCTCTTGTTCTTACAAGTGCCAGTTTATTTTGATTAAAATTCCTCCGTCTCACCTTCATATCCTGTATATCATTGCATCATTTTTTGAATGAAGGTGAGTGAAAAGAGTAAGTTTGGGGGAAGTTCTTCACTTATATATTTTGCCCCCACTAATAATTCCCCCCAGGCTTACAGTTTTTGTAGGTATAGCGGTTGGCAACAGTGAGGACACTGTTGAAAACAAGTTTGGGGGAGGTTTGTGCTTATTTTTGCATCATTTGCATATCATTTGCATAAGCACAAAACATTTCTTTAAAAATCTATAAAAATTGAAATTTTTTTCAAAACCCATAAAAATTTAAAATTTTTTCAAGTATAAAAATAATTTTAATATTTACACTTTTTTGTACATAAATAAGATAATAAAAGTTTAGATAGTGAAAAATTACATCCATGAGATTAGAAAAATTTAAGAAAACTAAGAAAATTAGAAGTTTTCTGATACGAACTAGTAATAAGTAGTTATGAGCCGTTGTCCCAAGGGTTAGTAAGATGAAAGACGTCACTAATCTGAGGATAAAATAAGTCTGAAAAATAGTTTCTATTCTGGAAGCCAAACATTTTGAACGTTGCTACCCTGCTATTCGCACTTACACATGTCTTAAAGCCTGGGATAGTAGAGGATACCTTGAAATGCTCTTGTCTTAAAGCCGATGTATGAAGGAAATAAAAAGAAAAAAAAAGTGAATAAAGAAAATATAAAGTGGTGAGAAAAATGGACACTGGTTTTGTTATCAGCAAGGGCAATAAAAAAATATATAGCAAGGGTGCCTTTTCACCTAGTGCCCTAAGGCCAACTGGTCTGGGAGTCACTGCTATGCCTAAGATTGTGAAAGACGAGGAAAATACACCAAATAAGCAAACACATGAGTAATCGGTCGGTTAGTACCTCAATAAGTATTAACGGTCGCATGAAAGTGTGTGAGCAATCTCATCTAAATATTCATTAATTAAAAAGTACAGAGGCTGATGGGCAAAAGTATGATAGCTTGAATTGAATTCTCCGGGTGTAGGGATGTCTTTACACACACGCAGGGTAATATGATCGATATTTGGAATAAAGATAGGAATGAACAATAAGACGACGTTTTATTGAGGGAGGACGTGATTTCTAACATTTTTTCATGACCATTAAGATAGGGCTCATGACAACCGAAAAGCTAGCTTAGTTGGAAACCCTAATTTTCAAGACTTTTCTTTTACAATTCTCGTCTTTAAATGTAATATTCATGATCTTTCTTTTATTATTGGATTTTGTGGGTGCAATCCGCTGAAAACCCTCAGGAGACAAGACTCCTCCTACTAGGGACACCTAGAGGTTTAAAGGCTTGTTACACGTGCTCAGTGCAATCGTGTTGCCTACGAAAGTGTGCTAGTTAGTTTTTCTCTTTCTTTATTTTCTCCTTCTCTTTTTAATAAAACATTCGCTCGAGACGATCGAAATTAAGTTTGGGGGAATTTGATTAGTCAAAAATATTGTATTTTTAACACGGCAATTTCCCTATCATTTGCACTCATTTAGAAGTGTACGGTATTCATATTTCACATATTAGCAAAACTGTCGCAAAATATCAGATTGCATGTATTAAACTCTTAAACCGGCACTATAAAGGAAATTGACCGCATTTCATGGCATCGCATCATCCCTATATTGCGCAACACTTGTTTTAAGATCTGTGCAGGAAAATCCAGAAGAAAGGCCAAAATTTATATGGTACCGATCAAATATTACGCCAACTCAATAATTTCAGTTCTGGTATCAATCCAAAGGGACAAATACAAATCAACACATCAGATGAAGCCCAAGATGTTAGCCCAAGACCACTACAAAAAGACCATAGCCCAAGCTTCCAACATGGCCGCGGAACCGCGGCCTAAGCCGCCTTGTGCCGCGGTTCCGTGGTGGCTTGTCGACATCACCACTACTTCTTTGCACCATAACTCCTATGCAAGCTTAAAGACTTCAGAAAGATACAACAAATTCCAGAAGACTCCAGACACTTCTGCCAGATCAGTAAGCTTTGGGATCAACACTAAACTAGCCTTGTATTCTAGAAACTTCTCCCTAAACCCTAGCTTAAACCCTAAGCTAGCTCCTAACAAACTCCTTCTAGAAGCCTCAACAAACTTTTGGAGGGAATTGTAATTTCAAACCTAGACCTAGGATTTGGGAGATCTATAAATAAGACCCTAGGCTCACTTGTAAAAAGAGAATAAATTGATCCTTGACTAGTTCATTTTAGTAGCCAATCAAGAGTCATTCACTCTCTTTCTTCATCTTCTTCCACAAGTCTAGTGAGAAGGCTTGTGTGAAAGCCTAACCCTAATTCCAATCAAAAGCCAAGATTCCCGAGTACCAAATCAAGCAAGAAGCCTTGCAACCTTTTATGAGCCGAGCCGATCTTCAACAGAGCAAGTGGTCCAAACCGATCCGCGACTCACGGAGCCGAGCGACGCCAATTCGACAATTTAGTTCTTCCTCTTGTAGTTCTTGAGCGACTGTAATCAAATTGTTGATATAAATAAAAGGTGATATTCTTTTATCTTGTTTTCTTTAAATTATTGCATCATGATATCTTTTCAATTCTTGAATGCTTTCTGTGTGATGATATTTGAGTAATACTCCACTAGTCGAGGAGTCGAGACGATCAATAGAATGATGATGTAATATATCTTAAATCGATTCTTGAATCCTACGAGTTTTGTAAACCCTAGCAAGTTTAAGAATCGACGACCTAATTCGTTGCGATGCTTTCTTGATTAATATCGCTCGAGATTGGGGAGTTACGATCGTTTCTTGAAATTGTTAGAGGCTAGAATGTGAATGATATCTATGAAAGAACAACGGTTAAATGATGAAATCCTAGTTTCATCAAGAAAGCCCTAACTCTCATCGATCATCATCGATCTAGAATCAATCCTTCGAAGGACAAGAACACAAAATCTTGAGATTACATCACGTCTATAGATCCGATCGATTCCTACGAGCCTCATTTAGATTCTGGACATTTGGTTAGAAATATCATCGAAACCCGATTCTTGATTGTTTATCATTTCTTGATTCTTGATTAGATTAGTGACACCTGAATCAATCGATAAAATCTTGAATCATGTTTTCTTTTCTTTTCGATTAACTTTTCAATTCAAACAAATTAAACATAGAAACGAATCGCACAATCCCTGTGGACGATCCTCACTTGCTAACGAAATCTACACGACACCGTTATTGATTGCGGTCAAATATAATTCTTTGATTGTGAATTTTATTCAATATTACCGACACATAGAAACTTCTTTGCTTTATTCGATTTACACAAACAAGAAATTATTACAATAAAATGAAACCGTTATCAGGGATCATTTGAGTTGATTTACTTACACAGTCTTGAATTTTCCGATCAGTCAGATGGTTAGGTTAAAGTCCAAAGTAAAAACAAATCTAGTGGAGTTTAGTCAATGCATCCACAAGCTTCCACAAGCTTCATGCATTTTCCAATTTCCCACTAATTTTGTAATTACTTTTAAACATTAAACCCAATCATAACAAATAGGATGTTGTATATCTCATACACACAAGTCTTGTGTATTATCAACCGTGATACATAAAGATGACACATTTTAACATATATCATATACATGTTAAAGTAGTGTACATGTGAGAAAAACCCTAAAGTGAATAAGTGTTAGCAAATGTAAATTAGTATATCTAATATACAATTATACACTTAATTATTAAATCTACACTTGACTTAATAATCCGGTCATGTCTCATATAACCGGCTAATATCCATCGTATCGACTTATCGAATCAACACTTGATTCGATAATCCGGTCATATCATATATGACCGACCGATACAAAAAGTCGCGAGAATAGAATACGGTATCACATACACGCATTTATTCTCGGTCTCGCGCATATCACATATGTGCTCCTATTTCGTTTCGCCTGAGCCAGTAAAACCTCTGTGTAGGACTCTAAAGACTCGTCAATACGCCGGCAGTAGGTGATGATCACATCATGCACCCACAAGCCGTCAGCGGTACTAGCTGGACGTAACGGCTACCCGGGTATTGAGTGATCAGAAGATCAGCAAGCAAGCCCGCTCCAACTCCTGTGAAAGCCTGCCGGTAACACTTGCCGTATAGTCCGGTCTCCTCGCCTGATATGTCGCATATCAAGTCTAGGGATGGTAAACGTCAGACCCTAATAACTGATAAGTCGTGCCGATGTGAGGCTCACAACGAGTCGAGAAACTACTGGTAACACTTAACAGTAAATCTCTAATCATCCCTGGCCAGGGACTTCCCTGTTACGGCCAATCGAGCACAGCGCAACATCAACCCCCAATACCGGGAGAGACGAAACCCCTCCTATCGCTCATTGCCTCCATGCGACTCGGGACTGTACCCAAAAACCACCGTTTTTCACGCCCACATAGACGTGGTAAGGTGGAAATCAAAGCACAGTGGGAATCACACAAGACTCTATGACGATCTCGGGTCTACAGACTAACCTGCACAAGTGTCACCAGAGAACTGCCATCTGACGTGAGGTATAATGCCATCTAGGAGTTCTCGGCGAGTCCGTCCAGTGTACCCAGTCTCCACTGAGCACCCGTATACCATCTCTGATGTCAAACACCAATGGATATGGGATCATCCATCGCCCATCTCATGGGTCGAGAAGCGTATACGCTAGTCTACTATGGTATATCGATGCCCTGTCTCGATACACCCACGACTAGGGATCTTAAAGGATGTACTTATGGACTACCATGTCCCCACTAGTATGATCCGCATCATAGTCCAGGTAGTCAAGTACACATCCTAAGGGCTTTACCAACATGTAACTTCAAGACAGTATAAAGAGACAAGTATACATGTTAAAGTAAAGAGCAACCAGATAGCATACTATCATATCGAGCAAGAAAGACCTCTTTATATATGTCCAAGCATCCAATATAATATACATCATCTGTACAATACTGGCCTCTAGGGTATACATACAACTAACAATCTCCCACTTGCACTAAGGCCAGCTGCTGTAGTATTGCATACCGAGCATCCCGAAGAGTCTCTCAAACTGTATTTGGGGAATGGCCTTTGTGAGTGGATCCGCTGTGTTGTTCTTCGTGTCAACCCTCCTGACCTCGATCTTCCGGCGATCAACCATCTTCTGGATTAAGTGATACCGCCTCAGAATATGCCTGGATCGCTGATGAGACCTGGGTTCCTTGGCCAAAGCCACCGCTCCATTGTTATCGCAATACAAAGGTATTGGATGCTCAATGGTTGGAACCACTCCAAGTTCAGTAATGAACTTCTTGATCCAGACAGCCTCTTTGGCAGTATCGTTGGCAGCGATGTATTCAGCCTCCATCGTCGAGTCTGCCACGGTTTCCTGCTTGGAACTCTTCCAGCTAACCTCCCCTCCGTAAAGGGTAAAGACAAATCCCGACTGCGACTTAGAGTCGTCCTTATCACTCTGAAAGCTCGAATCGGTAAAAGACTCCACTTGGAGTTCTCCGTTACCATACACCAAGAGCATCTCTTTAGTCCTTCGTAAGTACTTGAGAATGCTCTTCACAGCTGTCCAGTGACTCTCTCCAGGATCAGCTTGATACCTACTCACTACACTTAGTGAGTATGCTACATCGGGTCTAGTACATAGCATCGCGTACATGATAGAGCCTACAGCCGAAGCATAGGGTATCCCTTGCATGCGAGCTCTCTCCAAATCAGTCTTGAGAGACATCTCTTTGGAGAGAGTGAGCCCTGAGATCGTGGGTAAAAACCCACGTTTGGACTCTTCCATACTAAACCTCTTTAGTATGGTGTCAATGTACCTGGATTGGGACAATCCCAATATCCGTTTAGATCTATCTCTATAGATCCTAATTCCCAATATGCATGTCACGACCCGAATGTACGGAACGTGACCGGCACTTAGATTACGAAGCGTCTAGAGGCGCCACGTAACCTAAGTAAGCCGAAGCCCAGAAATCTAAACCATGAAAAAGAAGACGAAGAAAAAGAAAACAAGTTTAAAAGTTTCAGCAAATTTTCTCAAAAATTTCGGCAGAGTCTCCTCTGTAAAAACTGGCCCCCAAACGGGTACAACAAGTATAATATAAATAAACAATAAAAAGCATCCCCAAACGGGTGCTAGCTCAACGCCAACAGGCGGAAACAACCACAACAAACACAATAATATACAACGCCAAAGGGCGAGGCTCAAAACTCAAAAGAAAAACAAAACCACCAGATCAGAATAATACATGCGCGACTCTAAGGTCGAAATAAAAGACTAGTCCAATAAACTTATCAAGTAATACAAGTATGGTTGATGGAGCTTACTAGATACAAATGAATGAATAAAAGTACAATGGTGGTTCGGATATAAGTGAACCAACCTACCGTGCAAATCACCCTGAAAGAATAGATGTGCCAGCAAGCTGCCAGGGAAACCTGTACATCGAACCTGTAATAAAATTTGGTACAACGGGGGTGAGTTGCCAACTCGTGAGTAGAAGACATCTACGAAAAGAAATCGAATGCACGACGCTATCCTAGGTCATAATAATATACTACTAAGTCCCAATCATCTAATAATAGCAGGGTAATACTACGTGTAAGTGCAGATACTCCGTGCTCGTGTCAGTGCCTCATATAGTACTATGTTATATGAATGGATATGCATGCGCCATGAATGTAAAATAAGCAATCCTGAAATCTAGGTATATCTGTATAAGAAATCTTTGGCTGTTATCATAGTAAAATGTGTATAAGAATCTGAAATCTCAACAATGAAATCCATGGAAATCCGTGTCAAGCGTCGACACAACACATGTAATCTCAAGTCTCAATATCTCGGGCTCCGTCAGTCCGGATCGGCCCATATCATCAAATCTCATGACAACGGTTATTATCCTCCGGATATCCGCCGCGCCAGACATCACCGGTAGGTAGTCTTCCCCTGCCAGGCTCATCTTCTACAACTCGATCTTCTTGCCCCGGGGTACCATACCGGGCCCACCATGTACCCGAGACGGTTCATCCACTCCTCGAATCGGGTCTCGAAATCCAACAGAAAACATGAAATCTCATGGTGGACGACACATACATCACGAGAAAACCGCATCTTATTTTAAAAAGAGAGGAGGAGAGAGAGAGAAGGTTTTATAATTTCTTGCGGTTTTCCCCAAAATCCAGAAATCTCATAGAAATCCAAATCTTAAAATCATGAGTAAGTATATGATAAGTGTCGGCATATGCCCATGATACTACAGGATAACATGAAAATATGAATGCATGAATGTCAAGTAATAGATATCATGTCTATACTAACATCAGAGAGTAATCACGATATTATATCGGGCTAGTTGTTAACTGATTCTATCAATAAAAGATAATATAATCTAATGTGTACGTGACATAGCAATTACCGATGATGATGTGTGTGAGCCGGCAAATAAGTGTGTGTGGAATATACGCATCATCGGTAATGGTGCTGGTGTCCTAACAGGTAAAGTTTATACTGATTATAGCAACATATGAAAGAACATGCACCATGATGATTACAGTATGAATGCAAAGACAGATGTGCATTATCCACTCATTTGATAAACAATTATCACTACCACTATATGAATCGAACCTAAACTAGTGTCCATCTAACCTCCTAAAGAACTTAACCTAAGAAACTAGTCAATAAGAAACAAGAGTCTACCTAAGGTCTGAATCAATATCTCGAATAGTCGGCGATCCGGCCTCAATAGCGTCACGTACGTAGTACGGCTCTCTCGAATCAAGAGTGCGGATCAATCATCATATTTATGCCCCGTACGGTAAAATCCATCGTACGGCATCCCAATATCGGAGTACGGGTCAAGTATCTCCTAGGTGTCTCATCATTCGTATAATGTCATCACCAACACATCTCATGATCAAGGTACTAAACTGTAATCGCCTACATCAATCATATATCATTGCCCTCATAATATGCATCATTAGTTTATCCTCAGAAATATCATGTCATATGTATCATATCGTAATCAAGTCATACATATCCCATATCGTGATCAATCATAAGTTATAGTACGGGTACTATTTTAGAGTCCCATGTACCTCAATGTCATCACTACCCCTTATAATTTAAATATACATGTTCATTATCTCATTCTCTAATGATCCGCTAACACTTAATATGACTGTACAGCCAAGAATCACGGCATCAAGCCCAGTTACACTATTTCATCATACCTCGGATATCATATCACATCAATGAATCACATATACGTGTTGTATATATATGTATATACTTATACCTAGTTCTATATATATACACATACACGTATACCCCATGTCGAGTTTCAGTGTGTGCGTGGGTGTGTTTCTATCTGAAACCTACGAATCTCTTCCAAGGTACTCATCCTCTGATATGGTTTTCCTAAATCAGTCTAGTCCAGCCTAGGGTCAATACTAGGGTCCTACTAGGGTCACATCTTGTTTCCTAATGTCAATAAGTACTATTCCTATTCTACGTTGCGGGGGTGCTAAACGCCATCCACCCGACTTCCCCCCGTAGATATGCATCTACTCACCTGGTCCATGTCTGCCGAAGACAGTGTCGTCATCCTCCTCTTCATCGCCCGCAGTCCACGTGAGGGGTACCTAGACGCAAACATATAAATAGCATCGTAAACTGAATCACATACAAACGTCAAACGATACAAGGAACAAGCATAGATTAAAACCTATGTCCCGTCCACGCAAAAGAACCAAATATCGCTCGATATCGGCGTACAAACTCCGATGGATCGAGATAAACATCAACAATTAACTCTTAGTTTTAAAACACATTACTTATATTATAAAACATGATTAAATCCATCGAAACCCTAAAATCCATCAAATCGCCCGATTTCATAAAACCCGAAAATGCCAATTTACCGTTTTTCATCAAAACTTGACATTTAAATGAAACCAATGGTTATAAAACTCATTAAATAGCATAACTAGACTATACAACCCCTTACTTTATTTTTATTACACAATTTTGTATAAATTTGAAATTTCTAGTTTGCACCCTTTAACAATTTTCAACATTTTTCAAGCAAAATACCACAATTCCACCACAAAACATGATTTTGCATAAATTAATGACTTAAACCACAATTCATGATGATAATGATATAATGAAACCATAATTATATTTTTAATCTCATTTATATAGGAATTTCTAAATTCTAGTTTACAAAATTAGCAATTTTTATCACAATTTATCAATTAACCATAGAAACTAGCAATCAAACTAAGTTTTTCTTTCCATTAACATGCTAATATTTCCACTAAAACTATAATCCAATGATAACAACCCAAATTAGAATTTTATATTAACCACAACCAAATTTTGCAAAAACCTAGTTAACTAAATTACTAATTTAAAACAATTTTTGAATAACAATTTGTTAAACAATAACCATACAAGATTTCCTAATACTAAAAGTGTTAAACTAACTACTATAACCCTAATTAATTATTAAAAATCATAACTTGAATTTAGAACCCTAGCTTGCATTTTTAAAAAAAAACATAGAATTAATTCATTAAATCTAATTAAGCTTAATATGAACATCTAATAACAATAAATCAAAAGAAAGAAAATTATACCTTCAAAATGTGAAATCCAAACAAGAATTGAGCCTCCAAAATGTATGCTTTCCATCTCCAAATTTCATATAAAAATGAGCAAGGAATAAAGAGTATGGAATAAATAGGATTTTGAAAAATTTTAATTGAATTTTTGATGTGTTTTGAATAAAAATGAGGTGGAAAATGGGGGGGGCAGCCATGGGGGGTTTGTGGCCGGCCCTAGAGAGGTGAGGGAGAGAAAGAAGAGAGTGGAAAAAGTGTGTAGAAGTTTCAAGAGAAGAAACATCAATAAAAGTCTTTTCATGCTTTATTTATTTATTTATTTACTATAGCAACTCAAGAAAGCTCTAGAAAATAGGAAAAATTTGCAAATAAATTTTTCATGATACACACTAATTTCTAATATGCCATGGTTCATTTTTACAAATTAAAACCATTTAAATTTGTAATTTACACTAATTTAGTGTAAAAATAAAGCTTATGTTAATATTTAAAATAATTAATTTAGGAAAAATATTTTATTAAACTAAAAATTTATAAGTGGCTAAATAAACACCATTTACTAGTAATTTCATAATTAAAATAGATATTTTAAAAATTATAATGAAAACAATCATGGTTTGGTTTTACGAAAAATACATTTTACTTTACCGAAAATCCTAAAATTCACTTAAACACTTTTATTCATTTAATTATTTATTTAATCATTTTTAACACGTTACAATCTTCCCCCCTTTTAGAAATTCGGTCCCCGAATTTAAATTAAAACTCCCCCTCCAAATACTAAAACGTTTAGCAAAACATTCAAATCGTCGGGGCTCCGAAATCATCAATACATAACTAAAATCAACTCCGTCAATCATAACGCAATCATCGGGGTTATGGTGAGAATAAAATATCATAACCCAACGTTAAAACCATCATAATATACATCAATCTATAACTTATATATATTTCGCATCCTAGTAAAATCGCCTAAGCCTCATAATAAAGAAGCATACAAAAACCCCTCTTGAAAATTCGCCGTGCAATGCACGTGTCACGGTATAAGTAGCGGACGTTTAATTTAAAAAAATAGCTATATATATATATATCTTTTATTTAACATACACGTCCCGCCTGGTTACTAAATCAAATAATAATGACTATGAAAACATGCTGCTCAAACTGAAATCAATCCCAATCACATCATAAAAATATCGTGTGCGTCCGGTGCGCACTGAAATCGAGACCAACTAAAGATACCATGAATACACACAAAAATAAAACTAAGTGCAACAGGTGTGCACCAAAAACATCTGTCAAGTGCAACGGGCGTGCACGACTCAATATCAGGTGCATCTAATCTGCACAAAACCCCGATTTAGTGTATCTGGTGTGCACAAAATCGCATCAAGTGGGCCAAGTATGCGCAAGAATCCTAATCAGGTGCACATGGTGCATGAAAACATACATCGAATATCAAAATCAAAATCACGGTACAAAAATGCATGAAAACTAGGTCGAAACATATGTCAAAATCATGTGTAACCCCTATGCACGAAATCAAATTAAAAATCTCAAAATATATAAAACCAAATCAAGTGTACTGGGTGTGTACTAAACAACATCAATACAACTGATATATGAAACACAGATTAAATAAAGGTACACACATGAAATACCAATCGTAGAACAAAGTCCTCAAAATACAAAAATCCAATCAACGAAAATAGGAAATTCAAATCACTAAATCACAATCGTAACCACTATCGTCAATGTGCGCCTCTTTCTTCTGATGTTGACTACTTCGAACTCGTTCTTTCATAGGTGTGCTGACTGCGCTACCAACGGCAATACTCATGTCTAGAGTCTCCCACATAGTCGATCCCTTCACTTGATATCCGGACTACATTAAACTTTTCGATCGATCCATCAAAATCCCATAATTCCCCGAGAGCTCAACACTCAAGTACAGTTTAAAATATCCGGTACATACCCCAGCATCGATGATCCAGCCGTAGAAGGGCAAACCCAAGCCTCACTAATGGCACCGCGGAACTGCCGTAAACCCTAAGGTTCAAGGGCGTTCTCGGGGTCATTAGGTCGAGTTAGGGTTTCATTCTTCTAGAGGGTCCATCGAAATACCTGCATGTTCTTCCGAATACCTTAAACTTGGGAAAATGGTTTTCTGATAATCGTTCGAACCCTTTAACTTCATCCGGACGGCATGTGAATACCCTTCGTCCGCACGCTAAGCAATGCTTCAATCCTCAAGAATAACCAATACTCTAATGGTTATCGCATTCGAGCCGCAGCTCCCTCTGCCAGTGCGCCCCGTGGTAACAGGAACCACCCTCCGACATCGACGAAGATAGATCAAAGGAACGAATGAAATACGGTGCAAGCAAATGTACATCCTAAGGCTCCTTAAGCAGAGTAGCGTATCGTAAGTATGCCGCGGACCATACCCACGGTACGTTACTCTACCTAAATCGCCTACTCCATCAACCAAGGGTCACCTAGACTTATACAAGGTTAAACCTAGCGCTCTGATACCAACTTTGTCACGACCCGAATGTACGGAACGTGACCGGCACTTAGATTACGAAGCGTCTAGAGGCGCCACGTAACCTAAGTAAGCCGAAGCCCAGAAATCTAAACCATGAAAAAGAAGAAGAAGAAAAAGAAAACAAGTTTAAAAGTATCAGCAAATTTTCTCAAAAATTTCGGCAGAGTCTCCTCTGTAAAAACTGGCCCCCAAACGGGTACAACAATTATAATATAAATAAACAATAAAAAGCATCCTCAAACGGGTGCTAGCTCAACGCCAACAGGCAGAAACAACCACAATAAACACAATAATATACAACGCCAAAGGGCGAGGCTCAAAACTCAAAAGAAAAACAAAACCACCAGATCAGAATAATACATGCGCGACTCTAAGGTCGAAATAAAAGACTGGTCCAATAAACTTATCAAGTAATACAAGTATGGTTGATGGAGCTTACTAGATACAAATGAATGAATAAAAGTATAATGGTGGTTCGGATACAAGTGAACCAACCTACCGTGCAAATCACCCTGAAAGAATAGATGTGCCAGCAAGCTGCCAGGGAAACCTGTACATCGAACCTGTAATAAAATTTGGCACAACGGGGGTGAGTTGCCAACTCGTGAGTAGAAGACATCTACGAAAAGAAATCGAATGCACGACGCTATCCTAGGTCATAATAATACACTACTAAGTCCCAATCATCTAATAATAGCAGGGTAATACTACGTGTAAGTGCAGATACTCCGTGCTCGTGTCAGTGCCTCATATAGTACTATGTTATATGAATGGATATGCATGCGCCATGAATGTAAAATAAGCAATCCTGAAATCTAGGTATATCTGTATAAGAAATCTTTGGTTGTTATCATAGTAAAATGTGTATAAGAATCTGAAATCTCAACAATGAAATCCATGGAAATCCGTGTCAAGCGTCGACACAACACATGTAATCTCAAGTCTCAATATCTCGGGCTCCGTCAGTCCGGATCGGCCCATATCATCAAATCTCATGACAACGGTCGGTATCCTTCGGATATCCGCCGCGCCAGACATCACCGGTAGGTAGTCTTCCCCTGCCAGGCTCATCGTCTACAACTCGATCTTCTTGCCCCGGGGTACCATACCGGGCCTACCATGTACCCGAGACGGTTCATCCACTCCTCGAATCGGGTCTCGAAATCCAACAGAAAACATGAAATCTCATGGTGGACGACACATACATCACGAGAAAACCGCATCTTATTTTAAAAAGAGAGGAGGAGAGAGAGAGAAGGTTTTATAATTTCTTGCGGTTTTCCCCAAAATCCAGAAATCTCATAGAAATCCAAATCTTAAAATCATGAGTAAGTATATGATAAGTGTCGGCATATGCCCATGATACTACAGGATAACATGAAAATATGAATGCATGAATGTCAAGTAATAGATATCATGTCTATACTAACATCAGAGAGTAATCACGATATTATATCGGTCTAGTTGTTAACTGATTCTATCAATAAAAGATAATATAATCTAATGTGTACGTGACATAGCAATTACCGATGATGATGTGTGTGAGCCGGCAAATAAGTGTGCGTGGAATATGCGCATCATCGGTAATGGTGTTGGTGTCCTAACAGGTAAAGTTTATACTGATTATAGCAACATATGAAAGAACATGCACCATGATGATTACAGTATGAATGCAAAGACAGATGTGCATTATCCACTCATTTGATAAACAATTATCACTACCACTATATGAATCGAACCTAAACTAGTGTCCATCTAACCTCCTAAAGAACTTAACCTAAGAAACTAGTCAATAAGAAACAAGAGTCTACCTAAGGTCTGAATCAATATCTCGAATAGTCGGCGATCCGGCCTCAATAGCGTCACGTACGTAGTACGGCTCCCTCGAATCAAGAGTGCGGATCAATCATCATATTTATGCCCCGTACGGTAAAATCCATCGTACGGCATCCCAATATCGGAGTACGGGTCAAGTATCTCCTAGGTGTCTCATCATTCGTATAATGTCATCACCAACACATCTCATGATCAAGGTACTAAACTGTAATCGCCTACATCAATCATATATCATTGCCCTCATAATATGCATCATTAGTTTATCCTCAGAAATATCATGTCATATGTATCATATCGTAATCAAGTCATACATATCCCATATCGTGATCAATCACAAGTTATAGTACGGGTACTATTTTAGAGTCCCATGTACCTCAATGTCATCACTACCCCTTATAATTTAAATATACATGTTCATTATCTCATTCTCTAATGATCCGCTAACACTTAATACGACTGTACAGCCAAGAATCACGGCATCAAGCCCAGTTACACTATTTCATCATACCTCGGATATCATATCACATCAATGAATCACATATACGTGTTGTATATATATGTATATACCTATACCTAGTTCTATATATATACACATACACGTATACCCCATGTCGAGTTTCAGTGTGTGCGTGGGTGTGTTTCTATCTGAAACCTACGAATCTCTTCCAAGGTACTCATCCTCTGATATGGTTTTCCTAAATCAGTCTAGTCCAGCCTAGGGTCAATACTAGGGTCCTACTAGGGTCACATCTTGTTTCCTAATGTCAATAAGTACTATTCCTATTCTACGTTGCGGGGGTGCTAAACGCCATCCACCCGACTTCCCCCCGTAGATATGCATCTACTCACCTGGTCCATGTCTGCCGAAGACAGTGTCGCCATCCTCCTCTTCATCGCCCGCAGTCCACGTGAGGGGTACCTAGACGCAAACATATAAATAGCATCGTAAACTGAATCACATACGAACGTCAAACGATACAAGGAACAAGCATAGGTTAAAACCTATGTCCCGTCCACTCAAAAGAACCAAATATCGCTCGATATCGGCGTACAAACTCCGATGGATCGAGATAAACATCAACAATTAACTCGTAGTTTTAAAACACATTACTTATATTATAAAACATGATTAAATCCATCGAAACCCTAAAATCCATCAAATCGCCCGATTTCATAAAACCCGAAAATGCCAATTTACCGTTTTTCATCAAAACTTGACATTTAAATGAAGCCAATGGTTATAAAACTCATTAAATAGCATAACTAGACTATACAACCCCTTACTTTATTTTTATTACATAATTTTGTATAAATTTGAAATTTCTAGTTTGCACCCTTTAACAATTTTCAACATTTTTCAAGCAAAATACCACAATTCCACCACAAAACATGATTTTGCATAAATTAATGACTTAAACCACAATTCATGATGATAATGATATAATGAAACCATAATTATATTTTTAATCTCATTTATATAGGAATTTCTAAATTCTAGTTTACAAAATTAGCAATTTTTATCACAATTTATCAATTAACCATAGAAACTAGCAATCAAACTAAGTTTTTCTTTCCATTAACATGCTAATATTTCCACTAAAACTATAATCCAATGATAACAACCCAAATTAGAATTTTATATTAACCACAACCACATTTTGCAAAAACCTAGTTAACTAAATTACTAATTTAAAACAATTTTTGAATAACAATTTGTTAAACAATAACCATACAAGATTTCCTAATACTAAAAGTGTTAAACTAACTACTATAACCCTAATTAATTATTAAAAATCATAACTTGAATTTAGAACCCTAGCTTGCATTTTTAAAAAAAAACATAGAATTAATTCATTAAATCTAATTAAGCTTAATATGAACATCTAATAACAATAAATCAAAAGAAAGAAAATTATACCTTCAAAATGTGAAATCCAAACAAGAATTGAGCCTCCAAAATGTATGCTTTCCATCTCCAAATTTCATATAAAAATGAGCAAGGAATAAAGAGTATGGAATAAATAGGATTTTGAAAAATTTTAATTGAATTTTTGATGTGTTTTTGATGAATTTTGAATAAAAATGAGGTGGAAAATGGGGGGGGGGCAGCCATGGGGGGTTTATGGCCGGCCCTAGAGAGGTGAGGGAGAGAAAGAAGAGAGTGGAAAAAGTGTGTAGAAGTTTCAAGAGAAGAAACATCAATAAAAGTCTTTTCATGCTTTATTTATTTATTTATTTACTATAGCAACTCAAGAAAGCTCTAGAAAATAGGAAAAATTTGCAAATAAATTTTGCATGATACACACTAATTTCTAATATGCCACGGTTCATTTTTACAAATTAAAACCATTTAAATTTGTAATTTACACTAATTTAGTGTAAAAATAAAGCTTATGTTAATATTTAAAATAATTAATTTAGGAAAAATATTTTATTAAACTAAAAATTTATAAGTGGCTAAATAAACACCATTTACTAGTAATTTCATAATTAAAATAGATATTTTAAAAATTATAATGAAAACAATCACGGTTTGGTTTTACGAAAAATACATTTTACTTTACCGAAAATCCTAAAATTCACTTAAACACTTTTATTCATTTTATTATTTATTTAATCATTTTTAACACGTTACAATGCAGGAGGCATCACCAAGATCTTTCATTGAGAATCTTTATGATAAGAAGAGCTTGACCGATTGCAGCATAGGAATGTCATTTCCTATCAAGAGTATGTCATCCTCGTACAAAACGAGGAAGACAACCTTACTCTCTGCCACCTTCTTGTAGATACAAGGTCATCTACGTTTTTGACGAAATCAAACTCTTTGATAACGACGTCAAAGCAGATGTTCCAACTCCGCGATGCTTCCTTTAATCCATAAATGGATTTAAGCAGCTTGCACACCTTCCCGCTGCTCCCACTATCTACGAAGCCCTCTGGCTGAGTCATGTACACACACTCTTCTAAATCACTGTTTAGAAAGGCGGTCTTAACATCCATTTGCCAGATTTCATAATCATGATATGCAGCAATGGCAAGCATGATCCGGATGGATTTAAGCATAGCCACTGGAGAAAAAGTTTCGTCATAGTCCACACCTGGTCTTTGACGAAAACCTTTTGCAACAAGTCTAGCTTTGAAAGTCTCCACTTTTGTCACGCCCCGCTTCCCAGAGTACGCAAGATTGAGCACGTGACATAGCCAACCATGCTACCTGTGGGTAGGAAGTATCCATCCACAGTCACATTACGGCTGTAGAGATATCAAGAACAAGATAAATAAACTATCTAACATAAGTCCAAATCCATAATAACCAGAGTCAACGATAAATAAGTGCGGAAGCAAATGATCCAATGCAATAATAGAAAGGTACGTCCCGTAATGCGGGATCACACCTGGAAATAAAATGCAATAAATGAACTAACCACTACAGAACTCACAAATCAGCCTGTTGGCTGATTTGCTCCTGCTCAGTCGTCGACAGTGGTACGGAATCTGGGCCATGCAAAACCCAGACGTCAGCGCGTCATGACATCAAGTATAAAGTATAAACATGGTAATAAGCAATGCAAGTATGAACATGAATAAAGCAGTAATAAGAGATAACAAGCAGGGTAATGTGCAATGGTGACTAAACTGTCCTATCAGGTTTTCTACTCTATAGTCTTTGAAACCAATTGATGAATCGTCGATGTAACTTAATAGTATCCCGTGCGTGCCCGGGACCACGGTCAAAACCCTCGGGGCTGAATCCGAGACGTGCCGCTAAGCAGTAAAAGGTAGTAGGATGGACGAGTGATGTCAGCATCAACACTCCGGAGCTGGCCAAGCCCATAAGACTGATCAGAACAATGTATCGAACTGTTGAGTTACAAGTCGGTTTCACCTTTGATTTCCCCATACCCCCAAGCTATGTATGTCAGGTCAGGTATTCAGTAGTCAAGGACTAATGCCAACACAAAATCAAGTAAAAGTAGGTCTGTCTGGATCGACAGCAGGAATGGTCAGGTTTGTCGGCATTAGGCATGAGATCATGAACAAGTCATGTCATGTCAAGAGTGTACGGTACCATGTCATGTCAAGTAGGAAGTGTAACAGGTCATATCAGGAAGCACAAGATGTCATGTGGGTGCTCATAATCAAACTAACATAAACATGTGTATAAATAAACAAGCATGAGTACTATCAGAACAATAACTGGAACATGTAATATGATATGCCAATAGATATAATTTCAAGGATATGGATGCACAGTTATCGATTAGGGTTACATTTATAGTTCCAATATTAATTAGGATACAATTTATTAAACATGGAGTGTTAATATCACATTATTATGTAGTGATGTGATCTATGGATGCAATTATATGTATCTTAAATGCGATGGATGCAAACGGGTATCCGAAAAGTTATAAAACTATAAAATGGTAATGTGGGATGTACAACTAAACAATATGTGATATAAATATTGATATAATAATATTAATATGGATAGCATATTCAAAGCGATTAGTAACTATAAAAGATGTATTGATTAACCATGCACAAGAAGGTTCCGTTCAGAAATTTAGCGTCACCCTAATTTGTAAAATAGCTTAAAAATAACAAATGTTCTCCAAAAGAGACGTATCTTATACCAAAACAAAGATAATTCAATAAGGTTTTCAGTTTTATAAGTATAAGCATCTCAGGTTATCCCTACAAAAAGTTATGAATATTCAAAGTTTAAAGTTTGCTGCTGGAATTTCCCTGGACAGCAGTTTAGAGACGTGTTCATTTGCATTTTACGTTAATTAAACAATTTATTTTGCAAGTAAATATTTCATAGAGTTATATTATTCTGAATTAGCTTCGTAACGAACTAAAGAACGTATACTAATGATTTTTCTATGATTTATAATGATTTTTATAAGATAAGATGTACAGTAAATTTCAGATTTGTCATATCCGATTTTTCAACGACATTTCATATGTAAACTATAAGATTTTCAAATGTATAATATTATAAAATGAAGATTATAAAAGTATATAGCATGTAGCAAGATTAACTTGCCTCGATGGGTCGCGAATCGGGAAAACGGAACGTTAACCGTCGGCGGGGAAAACTCGCGACGGCGCACGGTTCACGAAATGAACCCAAACGACGAACAAAGGAACCACACGGGTCGGGGTATCTCGCTGGAACGTCGAGAAACGTCACCGGCACGACGGAATTCCGGTAACAAAAGAACAGTTAAAAGAAATGAGAAACGAGACATGAAGGAAGAAGAGAAAGAATGATAAAGAGAAGTACGAGAGAATATATGAGGGAGAGGGAGAGAGAGGAAAAAGTGGAGCCCACAGGGTTAAAGGGGAGGTTGCGATTGGCTGAGAGAATAAATTGAGAAGGATATAAAAGATTGTAAAAAATATTATATGGTTAACTTAAAGATTTAAAAGATAGGTAATGAACAGTAAGATATCAGATTAGTTAGAAAAATATATGCGAAGGTTTTAATAATATTAAAAATTTGGGATTTTGGCGCCAAATGAAACATTTCCAAATTGCGCCCGGGTTGGGTCCAAAAATTCGAAATTCAAATAATAGGATTTTAAGCGGGTTCCAAATTTTAAAATGAAATGTTTTAAGATTAAAAGCATACTCTCAAAACGGACACACGTGCGTGCACGTAGCCATCCAAACTTGCCCGTTTTACTGAACGGGACGAGAACACAATGCACGGACGCTACCACGATACTAAGGGTGTCAAGTAGGCCAAAAGGAATATTTTCAATTTTATTTTAGGTGCTAAAATTTTGTATATGTAGAATGACTTTGCCGGGTAAATTTTACAGTAAGCAACAAACAAGCAAATTAAATGAAATGAGTGCCACATTATGCTCAAACAGTAACTGAAAATAGTAGCATTGGGCTCGGGTGTTACATTATACCCAACTACAAAAAGAATTTCGTCCTCGAAATTCCAAGAATACAAAGATAGATAACTACAAGAAAAGGTGAGGAAACTTCTGCCGGATTTCATCTTCTCGTTCCCAAGTGGATTCTCCATGCGATCGATTACCCCAAGAAACTAGCACAAGAGGGGTAACCTTGTTCTTAAGAACATTTTCTCTTCGATCCTTGATTTCAACTGGTCGCTCTTCAAAAGTTAGGTCCTCCTGTACGGTCAACTCTGAATGATCCAATACATGGGTTTCATCTCGAACATACCTCCGTAGTTGAGATACACGAACCACATCGTGCACACCTGCCAAGGACTGTGGTAACGCCAAACGGTACGCTACCTCTCCAACACGCTCCAATATCTCGAAGGGTCCAACGAATCGAGAACCCAGCTTTCCCCGACTCCCAAAGCGAATCACCCCTCTAGTCGGTGATATCTTCAAGAATACCAAATCACCCATGGTGAACTCCAGAGGTCTTCTTGACGTATCTGCCCAACTCTTCTGTCGGTCCTGTGCTGCCTTCATATGATTTCTGATAGGGTTAACCTTCTCAACTGTCTGCACAACCAAATCTGGTCCCAATAATCTTCGTTCACCGACATCGTCCCAACAAACAGGTGAACGGCATTTACGACCATACAAAGCTTCAAATGGAGCCATCTGAATAGTTGCCTGAAAACTGTTGTTGTAAGACAACTCCACCAAAAGTAGATGATCCTCCCAAGACCCCTTGAAGTCCAACCTGCATGTTCTCAACGTATCCTCAAGAGTTTGGATCGTTCTCTCCGACTGACCATCAGTTTGAGGATGATAAGCTGTGCTAAACTTCAATCGAGTCCCCAAACTTTCCTGTAAACTCCTCCAGAAGTGTGATAAGAACCGAGTGTCCCGATCGGACACGATGCTCACCGGTACTCCATGCAATCTTATGATCTCCTGCATGTACCGCTCTGCCAAAATCTCTATTGATTGACCAACCCGAAAAGGAATAAAGTGAGCTGCCTTGGTCAACCGATCAACAATCACCCATACTGCATTGTTGCCTTTTGGACTCCGCGGTAAAGCCGTCACGAAATCCATGGTTATATGTTCCCACTTCCACTGAGGAATCGGAAATGGTTGCAATAAACCAGCAACCATTTGGTGTTCAGCCTTGACTTGCTGACATACCAAGCACTTAGCCACGAAGCGAGCAATCTCCCGTTTCATGCCTTCCCACCAGAAATGCTGTCGAATATCTTGGTACATCTTTGTCCCTCCTGGATGTACAGAGTAAACTGAATTGTGTGCCTCCTTCATAAGCTCTTCACGCACATCCCCTTTTGGCACACACACACGGCTACCATACCTCAACGAACCATCTTCGTGGATCAATAAATCTGTTCGTAGTCCGGCTTCAACCTGCTCTCGAAACTTTTGTAGTCTAGGATCCTGCGATTGTACTGTTTTAATCTTCTCAACTAAGGACAACTGTACTTGCAACTGCATCGACTGTCCCGTAGCATGTGGTAGCACAACCTCCAAGTCCGAAAATCCGCAATGATCTCCCTTTGTGCGGTCAATACCTGAATTGCTGGTAACCGACTTAGCGCATCTGGCACGACGTTAACTTTTCCCGGATGGTACTTAAGATCAAGGTCGTAGTCGGCCATCAGCTCCAACCATCTGCGTTGCCTCATGTTCAACTCCTTCTGAGTGAACACATACTTTAAACTCTTGTGATCTGTAAAGACTTCAACTCTCTCGCCCAAAAGGTAGTGTCTCCAAATCTTCAGGGCGAAGATCGCGGCTGCAAGCTCTAAGTCATGAGTCGGATAGTTCTTCTCATGAGTCTTCAGTTGTCTCGATGCGTAAGCGACGACTTTCCCATTCTGCATTAAAACACATCCCAATCCTTTTCCAGATGCGTCGCTGTGAATCACCAGTCCTCCTGAATCATCCGGTACGGTCAGGATCGGGCGGTTATCAACTTCTTCTTCAATGTCTCGAAGGCCAATGCACATCCATCCGTCCAAACAAACGGTACCTCCTTACGCGTAAGCTTGGTTAACGGTTCAGCTAAACGCGCGAAGTTCTCCACAAATCTTCTATAGTATCCGGCGAGTCCAAGGAAACTTCTTATCTCCCAACATTCTTTGGAGTAGGCCAATCTCGAACTGCTGTAATCTTTTCGGGATCGACGGCGATTCCATCGCCCGACACGACATGCCCCAGAAACTTCACTTCTTCCAGCCAGAATTCACACTTACTCATCTTCGCAAATAACTTCTCTTGTCTCAGCGTCTGCAGTGCGATCCTTAAGTGCTCAGCATGCTCCTTCGGACTCTTCGAGTATACCAGAATATCGTCAATGAATACCACAATAAACTGGTCCAAGAAAGGTGAAAAGATCATGTTCATCAAATCCATAAATATTGCCGGCGCATTAGTCACTCCGAAGGGCATCACTAAATACTCGAAATGCCCATACCGAGTTCGAAACGCCGTCTTGCAAATGTCTTCTGCCTTCACTCGGACCTGATGATATCCTGATCGCAAGTCCAGTTTCGAGAATACCCTCGCGCCACTAAGCTGCTCAAAAAGTTCTCCAATGCGAGGGATCGGGTATTTGTTCTTAATAGTCACCCGGTTCAATTCTCGATAATCAATGCACATCCTTCTCGTGCCATCCTTCTTCTTTACTAAAAGAACTAGAGCTCCCAAGGCGAGTTGCTGCATCGAATCCAACCCTTCTCAAGTAATTCACCAACTTGCTTCTTAACTCCTTCCAATTCCACTGGTGCCATTGGATAGTAAGCTTTAGACACTGGCGCTGCACCAGGACTAAGGTCAATCGTGAACTCCACGTCTCGCTTCGGCGGTAAGCCCGATATATCTTCAAATACGTCCATAGAATCACGAACAACAGCCGGCTCTTTACTTTCATCACTTCCATTGATGCAAGAACATTGTTTGTCGGCCTAGCCCTAAACTCGACCGGCCCGACAGAACTGCTTCCTTACCGCAACTGCTGTCTGCTGTGAACTCCCAATTTTCCTGATATGCTCTGCTGTTCTCGAGCTGCCGTAAGAACCTGTGAGAAAGTGGTCAAACCCAGGGAGACGGTTTGCCTTTGGATGTCCACATCCAAGCTGCGCATGGACCTTCGTGCCCTGTCTGCATCGTTGGCGACTAAAGGTCCAGTGAAACTGCTGAGTCTCGTCCACTCTGCTGCATGCACGTCCACGGGTGCTCCATTCTGCCTCAGCCCAATAAATTTCTCTTCCATTTCCTCCCGTGCAGTCCGCGGAAAGAACTTCTCCAGGAAACTCTTAGAGAAATCCGCCCAACTGCTTGGTTTGGGCAAACGGTTCTCCTCCACAAGCCACCACTCTCGGCGTAATCCACTAGTTGAATGCACACTACATCAACTCCTTTGTCCTCTGGAATCTGTGCCGCAATCAGCGAATTCTCCGTGCTGACTAGCCACTGCTCGGCTGGCACGGCTCCTCCAAACCAGTGAAAGTAGTAGGACCCACACGTCTGAACTCTGCCACGGTCCCTACTCGGTCAACTGGTCTAGTTCCAATCTTGTTCACAGACTGCTGAACGATCTGCAAACCTTCCTGAAACGAGTCCGCTTGCTGCTGGATCAGCTCGGGCTGTTTCTTTGATTTCCAGCATTCCTCTTATCACTCCAAGCATGGCGGCTTCGTTCACACGCCTCTGGTACGTCTTCAACTTCTTACCTGTCATAATCCTGAACTCAAAACACCAAATATTAGCATGATGATAGATTCTGAATATGGATCAAGGCTAGAACTCCAAGATACTTAAATAGAGTACCGCATTGTAGCTATGCCGCGGTATCATAGCCGCAATTACTTAACTCCACCCAAGTCGCCTAAGTCCTAGGGATAACAAGAAATTAGGTTTTCGAGTTGACAATGCAAAGTAAGTTTGCATGTCGACATGATCCGGAAGAATGATTCAAGGATGGTAAAACGGTCAAGGTGGCAGGACATGTTTCCTAATCACGGGTATTATGATTCGTGTATCGGGTGCAATATCCAACTACAAAGAATCAACCCAATTAACCTATGGCTCTGATACCAAAAGAACCATGTCACGCCCCGCTTCCCAAAGTACGCAAGATTGAGCACGTGACATAGCCAACCATGCTACCTGTGGGTAGGAAGTATCCATCCACAGTCACATTACGGCTGTAGAGATATCAAGAACAAGATAAATAAACTATCTAACACATGTCCAAATCCATAATAACCAGAGTCAACGATAAATAAGTGCGGAAGCAAATGATCCAATGCAATAATAGAAAGGTACGTCCCGTAATGCGGGATCACACCTGGAAATAAAATGCAATAAATGAACTAACCACTACAGAACTCACAAATCAGCCTGTTGGCTGATTTGCTCCTGCTCAGTCGTCGACAGTGGTACGGAATCTGGGCCATGCAAAACCCAGACGTCAGCGCGTCATGACATCAAGTATAAAGTATAAACATGGTAATAAGCAATGCAAGTATGAACATGAATAAAGCAGTAATAAGAGATAACAAGCAGGGTAATGTGCAATGGTGACTAAACTGTCCTATCAGGTTTTCTACTCTATAGTCTTTGAAACCAATTGATGAATCGTCGATGTAACTCAATAGTATCCCGTGCGTGCCCGGGACCACGGTCAAAACCCTCGGGGCTGAATCCGAGACGTGCCGCTAAGCAGTAAAAGGTAGTAGGATGGACGAGTGATGTCAGCATAAACACTCCGGAGCTGGCCAAGCCCGTAAGACTGATCAGAACAATGTATCGAACTGTTGAGTTACAAGTCGGTTTCACCTTTGATTTCCCCATACCCCCAAGCTATGTATGTCAGGTCAGGTATTCAGTAGTCAAGGACTAATGCCAACACAAAATCAAGTAAAAGTAGGTCTGTCTGGATCGACAGCAGGAATGGTCAGGTTTGTCGGCATTAGGCATGAGATCATGAAACAAGTCATGTCATGTCAAGAGTGTACGGTACCATGTCATGTCAAGTAGGAAGTGTAACAAGTCATGTCAGGAAGCACAAGATGTCATGTGGGTGCTCATAATCAAACTAACATAAACATGTGTATAAATAAACAAGCATGAGTACTATCAGAACAATAACTGGAACATGTAATATGATATGCCAATAGATATAATTTCAAGGATATGGATGCACAGTTATCGATTAGGGTTACATTTATAGTTCCAATATTAATTAGGATACAATTTATTAAACATGGAGTGTTAATATCATATTATTATGTAGTGATGTGATCTATGGATGCAATTATATGTATCTTAAATGCGATGGATGCAAACGGGTATCCGAAAAGTTATAAAACTATAAAATGGTAATGTGGGATGTACAACTAAACAATATGTGATATAAATATTGATATAATAATATTAATATGGATAGCATATTCAAAGCGATTAGTAACTATAAAAGATGTATTGATTAACCATGCACAAGAAGGTTCCGTTCAGAAATTTAGCGTCACCCTAATTTGTAAAATAGCTTAAAAATAACAAATGTTCTCCAAAAGAGACGTATCTTATACCAAAACAAAGATAATTCAATAAGGTTTTCAGTTTTATAAGTATAAGCATCTCAGGTTATCCCTACAAAAAGTTATGAATATTCAAAGTTGAAAGTTTGCTGCTGGAATTTCCCTGGACAGCAGTTTAGAGACGTGTTCATTTGCATTTTACGTTAATTAAACAATTTATTTTGCAAGTAAATATTTCATAGAGTTATAGTATTCTGAATTAGCTTCGTAACGAACTAAAGAACGTATACTAATGATTTTTCTATGATTTATAATGAATTTTATAAGATAAGGTGTACAGTAAATTTCAGATTTGTCATATCCGATTTTTCAACGACATTTCATATGTAAACTATAAGATTTTCAAATGTATAATATTATAAAATGAAGATTATAAAAGTATATAGCATGTAGCAAGATTAACTTGCCTCGATGGGTCGCGAATCGGGAAAACGGAACGTTAACCGTCGGCGGGGAAAACTCGCGACGGCGCACGGTTCACGAAATGAACCCAAACGACGAACAAAGGAACCACACGGGTCGGGGTATCTCACTGGAACGTCGAGAAACGTCACCGGCACGACGGAATTCCGGTAACAAAAGAACAGTTAAAAGAAATGAGAAACGAGACATGAAGGAAGAAGAGAAAGAATGATAAAGAGAAGTACGAGAGAATATATGAGGGAGAGGGAGAGAGAGGAAAAAGTGGAGCCCACAGGGTTAAAGGGGAGGTTGCGATTGGCTGAGAGAATAAATTGAGAAGGATATAAAAGATTGTAAAAAATATTATATGGTTAACTTAAAGATTTAAAAGATAGGTAATGAACAGTAAGATATCAGATTAGTTAGAAAAATATATGCGAAGGTTTTAATAATATTAAAAATTTGGGATTTTGGCGCCAAATGATGTAAGTCCATATTGCGACCCCCGGTTCTTACGGGGAGGCGGAAACGGTATAAAAAACGAATTTTTATCGCAAGAGGCAACATGGACTAAACTATGGTCGGGATCGTTACCTAAACTAAAACTAGCATACTAAGTTAAAGATATTTAGCTACTCGGATAGAGATGGTTATACCTAAACTTGAACTCCTTCTCTTCAAGCTCCGGTGGTGGTCCGATGGCTCCTTCTCGTCGTCTCCGTACGCCGAAGATAGATCCACTTGAAAGCTCCAACCTTTAGCTCCTTCTTCGGTCTTTGAAGAAACTAGTTCACTTGGTTTGCTAAACCTAGTGAACTAGAATGAGTAGAGAGGAAAATAGAATGGGATTTTATCTATGGTTCTTGATTCTCAACTCATGAGACAAGAGAACCATAGATCAAGAGAGGGAGCAAGAGGTTGAGGGTGAGAGCAAGGGGAGAGCTCAAGAACAAGAGAGAGAATGAGCAAGAAAGAATGAGGCTCACTTTTCTCTCTCACCCTCTCATAATCCAAAACAATGATAACTCATCATATCAACAAAAGTCTTATGGTAATGGTTAGAAGCAACCATAAGGTTATCATATCATGCACTCATTTTACTCAAAAAAGCAAGCAAGAAAAAAGTCTTTGGCATGAAATGATAACCATGGTCATCATGATGGTCAACTAGTCAAGCCTAGTCAACCGGTCAACAAGTCAACAAAAGTCAACAAGTCACCAAAGTCAACAAGTCAACAAAAGTCAACAAGTCAACAACCATATCACCATAATACTAAATTAATATAATAGTTAATCACAAATCATATTCTCATTAGGGTTGAGCATAAAGTCAAAAAGTCAACGGTCAACTGTCAACAACCCTAATGAGAATCCGCTGCCTCTGCCTCCCTGTCAACTGTGCATATACACCCGCATCCGCGTTCCGAGGAACACGAATGCAAACTGGATAAATCCAATCCCATAAGGTACACTAGGATCTGGCTTAAACCAAAGCCCGCTAGTGTAAACTGTCCGGACACTGTACGTGCACAAGTGCACGGATGTGACCGAACCCTGTCGCAAAACCATGCGACCTGTCGCAATACCATGCGACCTCTACTCTTTTGCCTAAAGGCGAAAAGCTTTCTGTGTGGGACTCTAAAGACTCGACACTACGCTGGCAGTGGGTTTAACCACAGACCGCAAGCGGCACTAGCTGTGCGTAACGGTCCCCAGGTAATGCCGACAAGAAGACCGACGAGGCGAAACCCATCTGAACTCCTACTGAGCCTGAGTGTGACATTCTCCGTACAGTCCGGTCTGTTCGTCTGATACATCGCATGGCGGGCCTAGGGGGCGGTAAACGTCAGTCCCCAAAAGCGGTACAAGTCGTGCCGGAGTGAAGCCCAATACACCCTGAGATAACACTGGAAACCTACCAGTATATCTCGTTTGCCCTGGCCAGGGACTACTCGTGTAATGGCTCTCCTAGACACAGCGCGATGTCAACCCCCAATACCGGGAGAGACGAATCCTGTCTAACCGTCACTGCCTCCAAGTGCTTCGGGACTGCACCCAACCACCACCTGTTTGCACGACTCCTTTGAGCCGTGGTAGGGTAGTGATCAAAGTACAGTGGGAACACACTCGAGGCGGAGTGACAGTGTCAAGTCAGCGGACTAAGCTGTACTCATGTCACCTGGGAACTGATAACTGACGATAGGTATAATACCAACTAGTCAGTTCCCGACGAGTCCTGTCCAGTGTACCCGTAACCTAACAAGCACCCGCATACTATCTCAAGTACGACGTACTGACGGCTGTGGGACAGACCGTCTCCCACACTGGGATGAGAAGCGCATGCGCTGGTCTACTCCGGAGTATCGATGCCCTGTCTCGATAGTCCTGCGACCAGGGACCTGAATAAGGATGTGCTTATAGATTACCCAGCCCCCACTAGTGTGACTGCCATCACAACGCTGGTAATCAAGCAAAGATCCTAAGGGCTCCACTAATGCGTATAAGTGATATACTGAAATAAACACAAGTACACATTGAAGTAGAAACAAACCAAGTAGCATACTACTATTTTGAGCAAGATTGTATATACAAGGTGAATATCCCAAGCATCCATTAAGTAATATACAAACCAGTATGATACAGTAATGGCCTCTAGGGCATATACACTAACAATCTCCCACTTGCACTAAGGCCATGTACTGGCGTATCGAAGACCTATCATCTCGATTAGCCGCTCGAACTGAGTCTGGGGCAGGGCCTTGGTGAATGGATCAGCAGTGTTATCTTCTGAAGCGACTCTCCGAACCTCGATCTCCTGGCGATCTACGATCTCCCTGATCAGGTGATACCGCCTTAAGATGTGCCTGGATTTCTGATGGGACCTGGGTTCCTTTGCTAAAGCTATAGCCCCGTTGTTGTCGCAATACAGAGGTATTGGATCAACAATGGACGGAACCACCTGAAGTTCTTTCAAGAACTTCCTCATCCAGACAGCTTCTTTTGCGGCATCAGATGCAGCGATGTATTCCGCTTCCATCGTCGAGTCTGCAACGGTTTCCTGTTTGGAACTCTTCCAACACACCGCCCCTCCATTGAGGGTAAAGACAAAACCCGACATGGACTTGGAATCATCCTTGTCACTCTGGAAGCTGGAGTCAGCAAAGGCCTCGATCTGGAGGTCTTTTCCGCCATACACCAAGAACATCTCCTTAGTCCTTCTCAGGTACTTGAGAATGTTCTTTACCGCTATCCAGTGTTTCTCCCCTGGGTTAGACTGATACCGGCTTACCACACTCAGTGCATAAGCTACATCCGGTCTGGTACACAACATCGCATACATTATAGAGCCTACCGCAGAAGCGTAGGGTATAATAGACATGCGATCCCTCTCCAAATCAGTCTTGGGAGACATCTCTTTAGAGAGGGTGATCCCGTGACAAGCTGGTAGGTTACCGCGCTTGGAATCTTCCATACTGAACCTCTTCAGTATGGTGTCGATGTACCTGGACTGTGAAAGTCCTAATATCCTCTTGGATCTGTCACGGTAGATCCGGATACCCAGAATGTATGAGGCATCACCCAGGTCTTTCATGGAGAACCTGTGTGACAAGAACCCCTTGACAGATTGTAGCATAGGAATGTCATTTCCTATTAAGAGAATGTCATCCACGTATAAAACGAGGAATACTACAGTTCTCGCTACAAATCTACTATAGATGCATGGTTCATCTGGATTTTTGATAAAGCCAAATTCTTTGACCGTCTCATCAAAGCAGATGTTCCAACTCCGCGATGCCTGCTTTAGTCCATAGATGGACTTAAGCAACTTGCACACCTTTCCGCTGCTCCCACTCTGAATGAAACCCTCTGGCTGGTCCATATAGACACACTCCTCTAAATTTCCATTTAGAAAAGCTGTCTTTACGTCCATTTGCCAGATCTCATAATCGTGGAAGGCAGCAATGGCAAGAAGGATCCGAATGGATTTCAGCATGGCTACTGGAGAAAAGGTTTCGTCGTAGTCCAAGCCAGGTCTTTGACGAAAACCCTTTGCTACCAGCCTAGCTTTATAGGTCTCAACCTGTCCATCTACACCAATCTTCCTTTTGAAGATCCACTTGCATCCTACGGGTTTTACCCCGTCTGGAGCAATGTCCAACGTCCATACCTTGTTGGTGTACATGGACTCCATTTCGGTCCGCATTGCATCCAGCCATTTCACTGAGTCAACGCTCTGAACGGCCTGCTGGAAGCTAGTAGGCTCATCATAATCTATGATGCAATCCTCTCTATCCCCGTCTATGAGAAAACCGCAGTATCTCTCGGGCGGATGAGACTGCCTACTACTCCTGCGGAGCGGCGTAGGAATGTCCTGTTCTGTTGAACCCTCTGGTTCCACTAAGCTTTCAGTAACAGTCTGTGGTTCTGGAATTTCTTCCAGTTCTATTGTGTTCCCACTTATCTGGGTTTCCAAAAACTCAGTTTCCAAGAAGCGGGCATGCTGAGAAACAAAAACCTTTTGTTCCTCAGCGGAATAGAAAAGATACCCCCTGGAGTTCCTTGGGTATCCCACAAACTTACACTGTACTGAACGTGCCTCAAGCTTGTCCGCATGCTGCTTTTTTACAAAAGCTGGACATCCCCATACCTTAAGATAATTTAGACAGGGTTTCTTCCCAGTCCACATCTCATATGGGGTGGTGGGCACAGTCTTGGTAGGAGCCTTGTTCAAGAGATACACAGCTGCTTCTAGTGCATATCCCCAGAATGATCGCGGTAACTCAGCGTTACTCATCATGGACCGAACCATATCCAATAGGGTTCGGTTCCGTCTCTCCGATACACCGTTATGTTGCGGAGTGTATGGAGGAGTAAGCTGAGAGAGAATACCATTCTCTTTTAAGTAATTCAGGAATTCGGCACTTAAGTATTCTCCACCTCGATCCGATCTTAGAATCTTAATACTTTTGCCGGTCTGTTTCTCTACTTCATTCTTATACTCCTGGAATTTTCCAAAGGCCTCGGACTTATGTTTCATTAAGAAGACATAACCGTACCTTGAGAAGTCATCCGTAAAAGTAATGAAGTAAGAATGTCCGCTTCGGGCATGTGTAGACATTGGACCGCACACGTCACTGTGTACGAGTCCTAAGAGCTCGCTCGCTCTTACTCCTTGTCCAGTAAACGGAGTCTTTGTCATCTTTCCTTTGAGACAAGATTGACAAGTGGCATACGATTGATATTCGAACGCATTCAAATATCCTTCTGTATGTAACTTAGTCAACCTTCTCTCATTGATGTGACCCAATCTACAATGCCATAAGAAAGTCTGATTCATTTCCAGAGACTTTCTTTTGTGTGTATTCTGGACGTTGAAAATCTGTGGTTGGTTTAATACGTATATACCATTACTCAATGTACCTGACCCAATCAAAACTTGATTAAGGTGAATGTTTACAACATTACTTACAAACGCAAATTCATAACCTTCTTTAGAAACTAAAGATACAGAAATGATATTACAAGTTGCGTTGGGTACAAAAAAGCAATTACGCAAAACCAAAACATGTCCATCTGACATTCCCAGGTGATAGTCCCCCACGGCTTTAGCATCCATGCTAGCTCCGTTCGCAACTTTGAGGGTCATGTCACCTGCCTTCAAAACACTACGGTTTCTCAATGCCTGCAAAGAATTACAGATATGAGATCCTGATCCGGTATCCAATACCCAGGAAGTAGAGTTTATTGAAAGACAGTTTTCAATAACATACACACCTGAAGCTGAAGCTGCAACCTGCTTCAATTCCTGTGTTCTGGCCTTCCAGGCCCTGCAATCATTCTTCCAGTGTCCTTTCTTATGACAATAGAAGCATTCTTCCTTATCCACAAGCTTCCCCGCTATCTTTGTTGCTTTGCCTTTTCCCTTCGTATCCACTTTACCAACACCGCCCCTTGGTTTGGCGGGGGCCTTCTTCTTCTTTCCCTTGGCTTTCGCCTTGGACCTAGAAGAAGATGATCCTCCTACAAACAAAGTGGATGTTTCCCTACTTTTCTGTAGGGTGCCCTCTGCGCTCCTCAGCATGTTGAGGAGCTCTGATAGTTCAACCTCTTTTTCTTGTAGGTTGAAGTTCAGAATAAACTGGGCGTAAGTGGAAGGAAGGGACTGGAGAACTATATCCGTATATAGCTCACTCTCCAATGTGATCCCTAGGTCAGCGAGCTCCTCAATGAAGCCGATCATCTTTAGCACATGCTCGGCTACTGATGATCCGACGGCCATTCTTGTCGAAAATAACTTTTTCGACGCTTCGTATCTTGCGATACGTGATTGCTCTCCATACAGTTCTTTTGTATGGAGCAATATGGACTCCATGTCCATATTCTCATGCCTCCTCTGATGTTCGTTGTCCATCGAGGCAAGCAGGAGGCACTTGGCCTTCGCGCTATCAATCTCCCAAGTCTTGCGGATTTCCTTATCCGCGACGCTGGAAGTTGGACCAGGGACAGGGGGAGCTTTGGTGGTAAGAAGATACCCCAGCTTGTCATAAGTGATTGCTATCGTGACATTCCTGAGCCAATCTTTGTAGTTTGGCCCTGTCAGTTTGTTTTTATCTAGGAGTAACTTAAGTCCAGTCATGTTGATTGGTCGCTGCAATTAGGAGAGAGAAGAAGAAACACTCAGCATGATGCTCTTGCAAGTTTAGAGTGGTTTTTAGTTTGTCTAAACAGGATGGCTCCCACTGTTTCTCGAATCCCTCCTCAAACCATAAAGGAAGAATTAGTCAGGATCAATCCCACCGTACAATACTTGCTTAACCGTTCAGCCAGGCCGGTGTCGGTACTTCGAGGGAGGTTTTCCAACGCTTTCGCGAAGTTCCTTAATTAGAGAACCTCTTTTCCCTGGGGGCGTAGCCCCGCTAACACCTTTCTAGGCACCTACTAGGTTTATAGCATTGATCGTTAAGTGAGAAATTTCCCGAGGAGTAGCATATACTCACAGTAGGATCGGGATCCAAATATCATCGCGTGACGAAACTGAAGGAATCCTACCAGAATCATCACACTCCAAATGGTATGCAAATCTAGCAAGTTTCAGTACTTATGAAACTCCCGATGTGGATTTTTGCCCCATGCTCTTATGACCTTGACGAAGGTCAACAAATCATAAGTCACATGTCAAGTTCTGCCCGTCATTATCCAGGTTAATTTGAATCCACCCGTATGTACCCTTGACGAAGGTCAACAAGGTAATGCGAATGTCCCAAACCAACGCATCTATCTATGCTACATACGAATACCCAATAGCTACCAATCACTATGCTTTGACGAAGGTCAACAAACACAGCTTGAATACTTATTGAATATTCATACGAAACGACGGAGGGCTACGAATGGTTTTGGCGAAACCGTGAACGTAGTGAACTTGATTTAATCGATGGAACGAGATAGCTTTTAGAAGGAGTGGCTCAAGCTCCGCATTTAAAAGTTATTTTGAAAAGAACCGAGTGGTTTTTCGAAAGTGTTCCAACGACTTTAACTTGGTTTATTATCTTGCATTAGTTCTTTTAATGCGTGATATTCTTGCATTAGTACTTTTAATGCGTCCCATCAATTAACCCTACCATTGCAGAAAACAACCAAAATATGACGTACGCTTATGCCATTCGCATTCGCCACTGGGCCCCGTCATTACCCGTTAGGTTACTTAACTAACGACAGAGCGGGGGCTGGGCTAGCGCGTCTGTAAAACATAAGCAACGCCTAAATAGTAAGCAATGATAGACATTACAGATCACAGATGAATGCATTGGATATACTAGCAATCCGCAATCCTTTCGAGCCTGAAACGAAAAGCGGATAACACGGTCGCGGTGAATAGCCAAATACCCCACCCAAGACCCCTACGGGTGCGGCAAACTACCCGCCAAGTACTCGGTAGTTTGTGCACCCCTCCATGGGTCTATCCTAGGAGCAAAAACAGTAAAAAGAATTATACAATGACGGCTACAACCCCGACCCGGTTGTGCGGCCAAACAAATAATATTATTACATCAATTTACATTTACAATGAATGAAAGAAAAACAAAAGCTCATCTCACATCCACCCCGGCTATTCACCCGCGACAGTCCAACACATTCATATACACATTCCAGCACATTACAGATCATGTATAACCCCGACTAATCGACTTATAGCGATTAGCCGACGTTCAATACATGCAAGCATCACAGATATAACCATCATAGTCAAAGTGCAGTGAAGTTCGGAAAAAATACGGAATTATAGGACCCCAAAAGGAAATTTCTTTTCTGGAAAATCTGGGCACATATAATATATTTTAAAAATCCCAAAACCAACACACAAACACACTGCACGAAAAACGATGCAGAGAAGAAACCAAGTCGCGGCGGTTCCGCGGCGTCCAAGAAGGATCACGCGGCGGAAGCGCGGCACTTTAGGCGAATCACTGTATCGTTTTTCTTGGGTGTTCACACAAAACCCTGAGCCGAATTTAGGAGTATAAAGTTTTTCATTTTGACCAGGAAAAAATTCAACAGAAACTCAGATTTTGTAAAGTTTGATTTTTGGATTTTTCCGGTTCCGAACTTCGTTACACTTCACTACCAAGCTAGTTTAAGTTTAGTTAGGCTCTGATACCACTGTAAGTCCATATTGCGACCCCCGGTTCTTACGGGGAGGCGGAAACGGTATAAAAAACGAATTTTTATCGCAAGAGGCAACATGGACTAAACTATGGTCGGGATCGTTACCTAAACTAAAACTAGCATACTAAGTTAAAGATATTTAGCTACTCGGATAGAGATGGTTATACCTAAACTTGAACTCCTTCTCTTCAAGCTCCGGTGGTGGTCCGATGGCTCCTTCTCGTCGTCTCCGTACGCCGAAGATAGATCCACTTGAAAGCTCCAACCTTTAGCTCCTTCTTCGGTCTTTGAAGAAACTAGTTCACTTGGTTTGCTAAACCTAGTGAACTAGAATGAGTAGAGAGGAAAATAGAATGGGATTTTATCTATGATTCTTGATTCTCAACTCATGAGACAAGAGAACCATAGATCAAGAGAGGGAGCAAGAGGTTGAGGGTGAGAGCAAGGGGAGAGCTCAAGAACAAGAGAGAGAATGAGCAAGAAAGAATGAGGCTCACTTTTCTCTCTCACCCTCTCATAATCCAAAACAATGATAACTCATCATATCAACAAAAGTCTTATGGTAATGGTTAGAAGCAACCATAAGGTTATCATATCATGCACTCATTTTACTCAAAAAAGCAAGCAAGAAAAAAGTCTTTGGCATGAAATGATAACCATGGTCATCATGATGGTCAACTAGTCAAGCCTAGTCAACCGGTCAACAAGTCAACAAAAGTCAACAAGTCACCAAAGTCAACAAGTCAACAAAAGTCAACAAGTCAACAACCATATCACTATAATACTAAATTAATATAATAGTTAATCACAAATCATATTCTCATTAGGGTTGAGCATAAAGTCAAAAAGTCAACGGTCAACTGTCAACAACCCTAATGAGAATCCGCTGCCTCTGCCTCCCTGTCAACTGTGCATATACACCCGCATCCGCGTTCCGAGGAACACGAATGCAAACTGGATAAATCCAATCCCATAAGGTACACTAGGATCTGGCTTAAACCAAAGCCCGCTAGTGTAAACTGTCCGGACACTGTACGTGCACAAGTGCACGGATGTGACCGAACCCTGTCGCAAAACCATGCGACCTGTCGCAATACCATGCGACCTCTACTCTTTTGCCTAAAGGCGAAAAGCTTTCTGTGTGGGACTCTAAAGACTCGACACTACGCTGGCAGTGGGTTTAACCACAGACCGCAAGCGGCACTAGCTGTGCGTAACGGTCCCCAGGTAATGCCGACAAGAAGACCGACGAGGCGAAACCCATCTGAACTCCTACTGAGCCTGAGTGTGACATTCTCCGTACAGTCCGGTCTGTTCGTCTGATACATCGCATGGCGGGCCTAGGGGGCGGTAAACGTCAGTCCCCAAAAGCGGTACAAGTCGTGCCGGAGTGAAGCCCAATACACCCTGAGATAACACTGGAAACCTACCAGTATATCTCGTTTGCCCTGGCCAGGGACTACTCGTGTAATGGCTCTCCTAGACACAGCGCGATGTCAACCCCCAATACCGGGAGAGACGAATCCTGTCTAACCGTCACTGCCTCCAAGTGCTTCGGGACTGCACCCAACCACCACCTGTTTGCACGACTCCTTTGAGCCGTGGTAGGGTAGTGATCAAAGTACAGTGGGAACACACTCGAGGCGGAGTGACAGTGTCAAGTCAGCGGACTAAGCTGTACTCATGTCACCTGGGAACTGATAACTGACGATAGGTATAATACCAACTAGTCAGTTCCCGACGAGTCCTGTCCAGTGTACCCGTAACCTAACGAGCACCCGCATACTATCTCAAGTACGACGTACTGACGGCTGTGGGACAGACCGTCTCCCACACTGGGATGAGAAGCGCATGCGCTGGTCTACTCCGGAGTATCGATGCCCTGTCTCGATAGTCCTGCGACCAGGGACCTGAATAAGGATGTGCTTATAGATTACCCAGCCCCCACTAGTGTGACTGCCATCACAACGCTGGTAATCAAGCAAAGATCCTAAGGGCTCCACTAATGCGTATAAGTGATATACTGAAATAAACACAAGTACACATTGAAGTAGAAACAAACCAAGTAGCATACTACTATTTTGAGCAAGATTGTATATACAAGGTGAATATCCCAAGCATCCATTAAGTAATATACAAACCAGTATGATACAGTAATGGCCTCTAGGGCATATACACTAACAAATGAAACATTTCCAAATTGCGCCCGGGTTGGGTCCAAAAATTCGAAATTCAAATAATAGGATTTTAAGCGGGTTCCAAATTTTAAAATGAAATGTTTTAAGATTAAAAGCATACTCTCAAAACGGACACACGTGCGTGCACGTAGCCATCCAAACTTGCCCGTTTTACTGAACGGGACGAGAACACAATGCACGGACGCTACCACGATACTAAGGGTGTCAAGTAGGCCAAAAGGAATATTTTCAATTTTATTTTAGGTGCTAAAATTTGTTATATGTAGAATGACTTTGCCGGGTAAATTTTACAGTAAGCAACAAACAAGCAAATTAAATGAAATGAGTGCCACATTATGCTCAAACAGTAACTGAAAATAGTAGCATTGGGCTCGGGTGTTACAACTTTTCCATCTACACCAAGTTTTTTCTTGAAGATCCACTTGCTCCCAATGGGTTTTACCCCTTCAGGAGCAACTTCCAAAGTCCATACTTTGTTGGTGTACATGGATTCCATCTCGGACCGCATTGCATCCAGCCATTTCACTGAGTCTCCACTCATGATGGCCTGCTCGAAGCTAGTTGGGTCATCATCAACCATGATGCAATCCTCGCTCCCACCATCAATGAGAAAACCGTAGTATCTCTCAGGTGGGTGAGGAACCCTACTAGATCGGCGGAGTGGCTGGGGTTCATCGGGAACTATCGAATCCTCTGGTTCTACCAAGTCTTCTGTTGTGGTTTGTGTCGCTGGAACCTCTTCCAGTTCTACCTCAATGCCACTAATCTGTTTCAAAAGAAAACCTTTTTCTAAGAAAGTAGCATGTCGAGAAACAAACACCTTTTGTTCCTCGGGATGGTAGAAGATATACCGTTGTGAATTTTTGGGATATCCGATAAACTTACATAAGACTGATCTTACCTCGAGTTTGTCCGGATTTTGTCTTTTGACATAGGCCGGACAACCCCATATCTTAATGTAATTAAGATGTGGTCTCTTCCCTTTCCATATCTCATATGGAGTGGTAGGCATAGATTTGGTAGGAACTCTATTCAATAGGTCTATGGCTGTCTCAAGCGCATATCCCCAGAAGGAAATAGGTAACTCAGCTGTACTCATCATTGAGCGCACCATATCTAATAGGGTGCGGTTCCTCCGTTCCGATACACCGTTGTGCTGTTGTGTATATGGAGGAGTTAGCTGAGAGAGAATCCCATTCTCTTTTAGGAAGTCCAGGAATTCATTGCTCAAGTATTCACCTCCTCGATCAGATCGAAGGATTTTAATACTTTTCCCGGTTTGGTTCTCGACTTCTTGTTTATATTCTCTAAATTTCTCAAAAGCTTCTGATTTGTGTTTCATCAGGAACACATATCCGAATCTAGAGAGATCGTCAGTGAATGTAATGAAGTATGAAGAACCATCCCTGGCATGTGTAGACATGGGACCGCATACATCACTATGTACCAGTCCCAAGAGTTCGGTAACTCTTTCTCCGTATCCCGTAAACGGATTTTTGGTCATCTTGCTTTTGAGACATGACTGGCAAGTGTCATAAGATTAAAATTCAAACGGATTTAAATATCCATCCTTATGCAACTTAGCTAGTCGTGTCGCATTGATGTGACCCAGTCTACAATATCACAAGAAGGATTCGTTCAGTTCTGAACTCTTCCTCTTGTGTGTGTTTGTTATGCTCAGAACTATTGATTGATTTAGAACATAAATGCCATTGCACAACGTGCCTGATCCAACCAACTTTTGGTTAGGGAAAATGTTCATAACATTATCCTGTAGTACAAAATTATATCCCTCTTTACTCAGTAAAGAAATCGATATAATATTGCATATCAGGTTCGGCATGTAATAGCATTCGTTCAGAACCAATGTATTACCAGTTGGCAATACAAGATGATATTCCCCGACGGTTTTAGCTGCAACAATTGCACCATTTCCAACCCTTATATCTTTATCATCTTCTCCAAGTTCTCTACCTTTCCTAAGCCCATGTAACTGATTACATATATGGGATCCTGACCCGGTATCCAATACCCAGGACGTAGAGTAAATGGAGAAATAGTTCTCTGTAACGAACACACCCGAAGAAAATGCATCAACATGTACTTTCTTCATTCGGGTGGCATGGGAATCCTGGTATTCCCCTATATCCTGTTCAGTCTTATAACTCTTAAAAGAAAGAACGGAACCATCATTCCCCAGCACAGTATAATATGCGGGTTCGGTCAATACATCCATATTATTATCTTTATTAAGGCATGATATGGTCTCTACCTGGAGAGAGAGAGAGAAGAAAACACTTTAGCGTATGCTCTTGTAAGATTAGATTGGTTATTATTTTTTCTAATCAGGATGGCTCCCATTGTTTTTATCAAATCTTCCTTCAAACCCTAAAAGGAAAGACTAGCCGGGATTAATTACACACTACAACTTTGCCAATCTTTCAGCCAGGCCAGTGTCGGTACTTTGAGGGAGGTTCCCCGTGCTTTCGCACGGACCTAATTAAAGTAAACCTCGTTTTCCCAGAGGCGTAACCCCGTTGACACCTTTCTAGACACCTACTTGATCGGCTAATTGTCCTGTGTAAAACTCTCCCAGGAGTAACAATTACTCGCAGTGGGTATCGGGATCCAACTATCTCATAGAAGGTATGCAATCTCATTGCAAATCTCAACACTTGAAATTCCCGATAATATTTTGCCCCTAGCGTGCTATGACCTTGACGCATGCCAAACAACCCATAGTTCGCTAGTCAAGTTCAAGCCGTACAATTCGTGATTGAATTAAACCCACCCGTACGACCCTTGACGCATGCCAAACAACGCCGTACGAATACCCTAATCCAATCGCATCTCATGCTACAGATAAGTAATAATCAGCTACCGTATACTATGCCTTGACGCATGCCAAACTACCGCAGCACGAATACTAAATATTACTTATCTGAATTGACGGAGGGCTACGCCGGTTTTTCAGAAAACCATGAGCGTAAAGAACTTGATATCGTCGTAGAATCGAGTGAATTTTTAAATGGAGTGATTTTGAGGCTTTCATTAGTTTTGCTAAAGAGGTCACTCCCGGTGAAGGGATCTCGGCTCTTTCCTCATCAAATAAGGTGCAGGATATATCATATATACCGCTATGCAAAGCAAAACTCTAAAAGCAATCAAAAGCAAACCGAGTGTTGTAGCATCTGCCAGTTTTGCTAAAGAGGTCACTCCCGGTGAAGGGATCTCGGCTCTTTCCTCATCGAATAAGGTGCAGGGTATATCATATATACCGCTATGCAAAGCAAAACTGTGGCTACCCTTTTTATTTGAAAATTTGATTCTACAACATCTTTTAGGTTTCTTTTCTTTCATTAATCACATTAATGAAGTCCTATCATTTAAGTCACCTAAACATCACAGATAAATACGACGTACACTTATGCCATCCGCATTCGCCTCGATGTCCCCTCATGCACCGTTAGGTTAGGTAACTAACAGCAGAGCAGGGCAGGGCTAGCGCGGGTGTAAAACATAAGTAATGCCTATATAATATATCATATATACTATATACAGTATTTATCACAGAACATCACATGATCACATCACAGATATCGCAGCAGAAGAAATATATGAAACATTGGATATACTAGGACGTCCGTGTTTTATTTTGAGCCTCTATAAAACACGGATTCCACGATCGCCATGAATAGCCAAACCCACACCCCTAGACCTCTACGAGAGCGACAAGTAACCTTGCCAATTCTAGGGTTAGGAGACCCGGACCCGACTCCTCGAGTTGGTCTCCTTCTGGACCCTAGAACCCGGTTACTTGTGCTCCCCTCCTTGAGTCTATCCTAGTGCGGAAAAGTAAATAATATACAAATGGTGACATCAACCTCATCCTGGAAGTGCCCCAATAAAAGAATATTACATACATTTAAATTTACATGAATGAAAATAAAAACTCTTATCTCACATAAAAAACCCCGGCTATTCAGAACGCGACGATCTAATATAACATATCCAGCAACACAGAACATCACATGTCATCAACGTAAGTAAATATGCGCATCCCAATTGTCGTTGACATATAGCAACGAAACCGGCGATATCACATATTACATTTACGGCTACAGAAAAGAACGTGTAAAACTACAACATTTGGAATCCACAATCTCTTTAGACATTGTAAATCCGAAATATCACATACTTCGCATTTCATGCCTAACTGTATGAATTCCACATATTATATCACATTCCAGATAAATAGACAGTATTAAACTTTCCGATCGAATAATCAAATACCCAAGATTTCCATAATAGCTCAACACTTGAGCGGAGTTCAAAAATTCCAGAATACGTCACAGTAGCAACGGTCCAGCCGTAGAAGGGTCAAGCCAACGCCTCACATGTGGCACGCCGTACTGCCCCAAACCCTAAGGTTCAAAGGGCAGTTCAAGATGGTCACATAATCGAGTTAAGGTTTGTTGTCTTCTAGAGGGTCCATCGCGTCACATGCACGTATTTCCGAAAGATTTAAACCCGAGAAAAATTCAACACTTGAATGTTTTTCGTGCCGGAAAAAATTGAGTTAATGATTTCCGTTCGAACATTTTAATACTTTCTAAATTATCCGGAATAACAATACGAAATTAAATCTTCCGATCGAATCGACGAATACAAAAGGATTCCCAGAATACTCAACACTTGAGTCAGTTTAAAAATACCCATAAAATAGTACTATCAGATATAAGTATGACTGTGCAAACCCCAAGTCAAGAACTCACCGTACGGCCGCGGTTCCGCGGCACAAGCATGGTATTGCCGCGGAACCGCGGCGGTCCGTACGGATGACGTCACAAATTTTGCACCGTAATGCTTAGAAATCCCTGTTGTATTTTTAGGTATTTTTAATTCTGAAAAAACCCAGATTTTGAAAAAAGTCCAGAGAGGGGGTCGTTTTGACATTTTCGGGTTTGATCGGGGTTTTAACTTCGTTAACACATCGCCTAATACTCTAGCTAGGCTCTGATACCACTGTAGGGTTACTAGGAACACTAACAAGGCTCTACAAGGCATCGACCATGCCAAAATTAAATTTTTATGTGCCGAATAACACTAAGCAAGATCGTATACTAGAGTTTAGGCGAAACTATTAGCAAGTAAACAACTTTACTCTAAAGGGAATATGAAATACAACCTTTGTAGATCGGTCCTTCACTTCTAAAGCTCCTTGATGAAGTCCCTTCGCTGCGATCAAGGTTCTCCCGGGCTCTTGCATGGCTTCACGACGCGAGGGATGCGACCTTGCTTGAAGTCTCCGAGGCCGAAGATGATCTACGTTGAGGGAATTCCGACTAAAGCTCCTACTTCACTAACTTGAGAATTAGTGAAGCAAACACCCTATACTAAAGGGCTAGTCTAGTAGAGGATGGAGAAATAGGAAGTGGGTTCTCTTTAGAATTTTGTTTCTCACAAGGATTCTTACTTTGGATCAAACCCTAGCTTGCTTTTTCTTTTTGTTCAATGAAGAAGATGATGAACAAAAGAAAGTGAAGAGGATAATGATAAAGTGAGAAGGCTAACCATGGTGAGTGAGTATCATATACTAACTCTTGTAGAGCCATAACCATAGCTAATTGTGTGATGGTTAGGTTAAAGTCCAAAGTAAAAACAAATCTAGTGGACTTTAATCAATGCATCCACAAGCTTCCACAAGCTTCATGCATTTTCCAATTTCCCACTAATTTTGTAATTAATTTTAAACATTAAACCCAATCATAACAATTAGGATGGTGTATGTCTCATACACACAAGTCATGTGTATCATCAACCATGATACATAAAGATGACACATTTTAACATATATTATATACATGTTAAAGTAGTGTACATATGAGAAAAACCCTAAAGTGAACAAGTGTTAGCAAATGTAAATTAGTATATCTAATATACAATTATAAACTTAATTATTAAATCAACACTTGACTTAATAATCCGGTCTTATCTCATATAACCGGCTAACATCCATCGTATCGACTTATCGAATCAACACTTGATTCGATAACCCGGTCATATCATATATGACCGACCGATACAAAAAGTCGCGAGAATAGAATACGGTATCACATACATGCATTTATTCTCGGTCTCGCACATATCACATATGTGCTCCTATTTCGTTTCGCCTGAGCCAGTAAAACCTCTGTGTAGGACTCTAAAGACTCGTCAATACGCCGGCAGTAGGTGATGATCACATCACGCACCCACAAGCTGTTAGTGGTACTAGCTGGACGTAACGGCTACCCGGGTATTGAGCGATCAGAAGATCAGCAAGCAAGCCCGCTCTAACTCCTGTGAAAGCCTGCCGGTAACACTTGTCGTACAGTCTGGTCTCCTCGTCTGATATATCGCATATCAAGTCTAGGGGTGGTAAACGTAAGACCCCAATAACTGATAAGTCGTGCCGATGTGAGGCTCATAACGGGTCGAGAAACTACTGGTAACACTTACCAGTAAATCTCTAATCAGCCCTGGCCAGGGACTTCCCTGTTACGGCCAATCGAGCACAGCACAACATCAACCCCCAATACCGGGAGAGACGAAACCCCTCCTATCGCTCATTGCCTCCATGCGACTCGGGACTGTACCCAAAAACCACCGTTTTGCACGCCCTCATGGACGTAGTAAGGTGGAAATCAAAGCACAGTGGGAATCACACAAGACTCTATGACGATCTCGGGTCTACAGACTAACCAGCACAAGTATCACCAGAGAACTGCCATCTGACGTGAGGTATAATACCATCTGGGAGTTCTCGGAGAGTCCGTCCAGTGTACCCAGTCTCCACTGAGCACCCGTATACCATCTCTGATGTCAAACACCAATGGATATGGGATCATCCATCGCCCATCTCATGGGTCGAGAAGCGTATACGCTAGTCTACTCTGGTATATCGATGCCCCGTCTCGATACACCCATGACTAGGGACCTTGAAGGATGTACTTATGGACTACCATGTCCCCACTAGTATGATCCGTATCATAGTCCAGGTAGTCAAGTACACATCCTAAGGGCTTTACCAACATGTAACTTCAAGACAGTATAAAGAGACAAGTATACATGTTAAAGTAAAGAGCAACCAGATAGCATACTATCATATCGAGCAAGAAAGTCCTCTTTATATATGTCCAAGCATCCAATATTATATACATCATCTGTACAATACTGGCCTCTAGGGCATACATACAACTAACAGATCCGACATCATCGCATACATCTCCTCCGGTGTATTAACTGTTAGTGTTATATGCCCTAAATGCCATTATTGTATCATACTACATTGTATATTACTTAATGGAAGCTTGGGATATTCACAGTTGTATTAACAGTCTTGTTCGACATAGTAGTATGCTACTTGGTTTGTATCTATCTTAATATGTGTATATGTTTCTTTTGACGTATCGCGAATACATATTGATAGATCCCTTAGGATCTTGCTTGAATACCAGCGTTGTGATGGTAGTCACACCAGTGGAGGCTGGGTAGTCTACAAGCATATCCTTTTTCAGGTCCCTATTCATAGGATTATCGAGACAGGGCATCGATACTCCGGAGTAGACTAGTGTATATGCTTCTCATCCCAGCAGGGAAGATGGTCTGTCCCACAGCCATTAGTATGTTGTACTGGAGATAGTATGCAGGTGCTCGTTGGGTTACGGGTACACTGGACAGGACTTGCAAGGAACTGTTGGTTGGTATTATACCCGTCGTCAGTTAACAGTTCCTAGGTGACATGAGTACAGCATAGTCCGTTGACTTGACACTGCTGCTTCGCCTCAAGTGTGTTCCCACTGTTCTTAGATTGCTACCCTACCACGGCTCTACTGAGTCGTCCAAACAGGTAGCAGTTGGGTGCAGTCCCGAAGCACTTGGAGGCAGTGGCGGTTAGATAGGATTCGTCTCTCCCGGTATTGGGGGTTGATATCGCACTGTGTTTGGAGAGCCATTATGCAAGGTCCCTAGCCAGGGCAAGCGATATTTACTGGTAGGTGTTCCAGTAGTTTCTCAAGGTGTAATGGGCTACACCCCGACACGACTTATACCGCTTTTAGGGGACTGACGCTTGCCTCCCCCTACGCCCGATATGCGATAGTCCTAGACGAACAGACCAGACTGTACGGAGATTATCACATCAGGCTCAGTAGGAGTTTGGATGATTTTTCTTATCGACCTTCTTATCGACATCTACCTGGGGACCGTTACGTACAGCTAATACCGCTTGCGGCCTATGGTTAAACCCACTGCCAGCGTAGTGTCGAGTGTTTAGAATCCTACACAGAGGGTTTCCCTGCTTCGGGCGAAATGATATAGAGGTCGTATGGTTTTACGACAGGGTTCGGACATATACATGTACTTGTGCACGTATGATATTCGGACAGATTATACTAGTGGGCTTTGGTTTAAGCCAGATTCTAGTATTGGATTATTGGATTTATGCAGTCTCAGTATATCCGTGTTTTTCGTAAATACGGATGAGAGGGGCATTCTCGTAATTTTTCGGAAAGCTTCTAGAAAGAAGTTGACTCATTTAGGTTTATTTCATTTGTGAATTAAACTTAATGAGGTGGAGGAGAGGATGTGTTATGTTCATTAAATGAACCATGACTCATGAGATGATTCATCTCAAGGGAATTAAATGAAGCATGGTTGATGTTTAAATATATTATTATTAAGATATTTTCATGCTTCATATTATTTCCAAATGAATTAAGTTTATTTCATTATCACAAACACATTCTCTCTCCTCAAGCTCTCTCATCTTCTTCAACCTAGCCCTAAGTGTCCCATGAGTTGAGAATCATTGGGTTAGTGCGGCTAACAAATCCTTAATAATTCTCTATATCATCTAGGTCACTTGGATTAGCACTCTAAGCCACTTAGTTACCTCATCTTGGATGTTGAAGCTTGTAGTAGGAACTCTCTGGTGGATCTTCTATTACATCGAGGAGGCCGACGAGGAGGAGAACAACAAGAATAAGAAGGACTAGTATTTTGAGGTATTATCTATCATAGTAGTTAACCATTTCTAGATAGTTTGTTAGTTAGGGTTTAGCAAAGATCCTTTTGATAGTCGATGTAACCTTGAACGAAAATGATCGTTTTACCTTTTCCGCCTCCCCGCATCTTGTGGGGTGTGTAACGTCGACTTACAGTGGTATCAGAGCCTAGCTAAACCATAACTAACTTTTTAGAAAAGTCTTTAGAAATTCGATTGCGATTTAATCCCAAAAACACGATATTTTCTTCTAGTTTCTGCCGATTTTAAATTGAGGTCTAAATTTTTTTTCAGGGACCTTAAAAATACAAGCAGGGTTTTCTAAGATCATTGTAGAAATTTGGGCGCCTAAATCAGTGAGACGACCGTGGAACCGCGGCCGAACCAAGCGTCTTGCAGCGGATCCACGGCCGAGTCAACTCCGAATTGGTCTAAATTTCCTCAATTGGTCTTCTATGTTGTTGTTGGGTTTTCTGGTATTTTTTGTTTCTGCTCAGGATTTTTGTGTACAGAGAAATACTTGGAGTAGATTCAAATGTGGTGATTGATCAAAATTCTAAGAACTTTGGCTAACAGGATTATATCTGTGTTGTGATTTATGTGTTCGTAAACCTCTCCTAATTGCTAGTATGTCGGTTAGTTGGGGGTTGCACATTTCTGTGATGGTTTTACTGGTTTGTGGATATGGACTTGTTGGATTGTCGTGAATGAATAGCCGGGGATGTGAGACGAGTGTTTCTTTCATTCATTTGTAAATTTTAAATTGTTGTAATATTCTTTTGGGGGGCACATCCGGGTTGAGCTTGTAGCCACCGTTGTATTATTTCATTTACTGTTTTCTACTCCTAGGATAAACCCAAGATGGGGTGCACAAACTACCGGGTACTTTGAAGTGCTTAGTGGTCTACTCACGTTGTTGAGGGAGACTGCTTCACTTCGGGTATTTGGCAGGTAGTTTGCCATACCCGTAGGGGTCTAGGATGGGGTTGGCTATTCATCACGACTGTGTAATCCGTCTTTCATTGCAGGCTCAAAGGAAATGCGGATTCCTAGTATATCCAATATGTTCATCTGTGATCTGGAATGCCTATTATTGCGTCTGTCGAATGTACAATATCTATATATGATATCTAGCATGCGTTGCTTATGTTTTGCATCCGCGCTAGCCCAGACCCTGCTCTGTCGTTAGTTAAGTAACCTAACGGGTGAATGACGGGACCCAGTGGCGAACGCGGATGGCATAAGAGGACGCCGTATTTTTGTTGTTTTCTGCAATGATAGGTTAATTAATGGGACACATTATATTAATGCAAAGAAAATAAACCAAAGTTGAATCGTTGGAATAGTTTTAAAACCACTCGGTTATTTTAAAAACAGCAGATTTTTAATTGCGGAGCTTAAACCACTCCTTTTAAAAGCTATCAGGTTCCTTAAATTATATCAAGTTCACTACGTTCACGGTTTTGCCAAAACCATTCATAGCCCTCCGTCATTTCAGTTGGATATTCAGTAGTATTCAAGCTATATATTTTGACTAACGCCAAGGTATAGTGTTTGGTAGCTGCTGGATATTCATCTGTTGCATGGATAGATGCGTTGGTTTGGGACAGTCGTACTGCCATTTTGGCCAACGTCAAGGGTATGTACGGGTGGGTTCAAATTAACAGGGATAATGATGGGTAGAACTTGACATGTGACTTATGATATTTTGGCCAACGTCAAGATCATAAGAGCATGGGGCAAAAATCCATATCGGGAGTTTCTAAAGAAACTGAAACTTGCTAGTGTTGCATACCATTTGGAGTGTGATAATTTTGGTAGGATTCCTTCGACTTTATCACACGATGATATTTGGATCCCGATCCTACTATGAGTATATGCTACTCATCCGGAGATTCTTTCACTTAACGATCAATGCTATAAACTAAATAGGTGTCTAGAAAGGTATTAGCGGGGATACGTCCCCAGGGAAAAGAGGTTATTTAATTAAGGAACTTCGCGAAAGCGTCGTAAAACCTCCATCGAAGTAACGACACTTGCCTGGCTGAACGGTTAAGCAAGTATTGTATGGTGAGAATAGTCCTGACTAGTTCTTCTTTTATGGTTTGAGAAAGGATCCGAGAAATAGTGGGAGCCATCCTGTTTAGATAAATTAAAAACCACTCTAAACTTGCAAGAGTATCATACTAAAGTGTTTTCTTCTCTTTCTCCTAATTGCAGCGACCAAGCACATGACGGGCCTTAAGTTATTATTAGATAAAAATATTTTGACAGGGCCAAACTATAAAGATTGGTTCAGGAATATCAAGATGGCAATCACTTATGACAAATTAGGGTATGTCCTTACTACTAAAGCCCCTGCCGTCCCAGGTCCAGAATCCAGTGTCGCGGATAAGGAAATCCGCAAGACCTGGGAGATTGACTGCGCGAAGGCCAAATGCATCGTGCTTGCCTAGATGAACAATGAACATCAGAGAAGGCACGAGAATATGGATCTTGAATCCATATTTCTCCACTCCAAGGAACTGTATGGAGAGAAATCTCGTATAAATAGATAAGAGATCTCGAAGAACTTATTTCAGTCGAGGCTGGCCGTCGGATCTTCTGTAGGGGAACATGTCCTTAAGATGATTGGCTATATTGAGGAGATCGCGGACCTCAGAACAACATTAGAGAACGAGCTATATACAGACTTGGTTCTCCAGTCCCTTCCTTCCACCTACGCCCAGTTTATCTTGAATTTCAATATTCAAGGTAAAGAAGTTGAACTTCCAGAACTCTTAACATGTTGAGGAGTGCAGAGATCACCTTGAAGAAAGCAAGGGAAACACTCGCTCTGTTTATTCATGGTGCTTCCTCTTCCAGGTCCAAGGCGAGAGCCAAAGGAAGGAAGAAGAAGGCCCCTACCAAACCGAAAGGTGGTGTTGGTAAGATGGAATCCAAGGGGAAGGCAAAGGTTGCATTGCCGGTAGTAGAAAAGGACGAGTGCTTCCACTGTCGTAGAAAAGGCCATTGGAAGAAGGATTGCAAAGCTTGGAATGCCAAGAACTAAGACCCGAGGCAAGTTATGGATTTGGCTTCAGGTGTGTTTGTAATTGAAAATTGTCTGTCAATCAACTCCACTTCATGGGTATTGGTGTCACGACCCGAAAATGGCACGTGACGGCCCTTAAACTACGCAACATCTACAGGCGTAACGCAATTTAAGTAAGCCGAAAAACCAGAAATCTAAACCATCGAAAGTAGTAAGAAATAAGAACATTGTTAAAACCTTTGAAATCTCAACCCAAATTCTTTAAAAGTCCAACTTTATTTCCTTTAAAATTTTGGCAGCACACCCTTTGTAAAAACCATCCCCAAAAATGGGTACAACATAAATATAAGTAAAGCATCCCCAAACGGGAGGAAAAACACGCCCAAAGGCGGAAAACAACCACCACAATAGATATACGACGCCGTAGCGAAAAAATAAAAGACGATATAAATAAAACTGCATAAAAATCTCCAAGTCACAAAATAATATACAATATTGTCCTTACATCAAGTCTCCAAGTCATACATGATAATGGTAGATGGAGAGTACAGGATACAACGAATATACAATGAACATAAACAACATGAACGGATAACCACAAAACCCACCTAAAGCAAAACTGCATGCTGTGAGCCGAAGCGGTATCCGCAGCAAAAGGTAATATGATAGTTGATAATAGCCCTGCCTCTGACTACTATGAGGATCAACCTGCAAAACACTGTGGCACAACGGAGGTGATTTTCCAACTCGTGAATAGTAAATAATATATACAGGTAATCGCAAGTATGCACGTACAGCGCGAATTTAACATATGTAAGCTAATAGCAATAAATGGTCATATGTATGCAAAAGTCATAAAAGGTACACTAGCAATTAATATTAATACAAGAGGCAATAATATGACAAATCATATGCAACAATCATGTAAGTACTCTATCAGGTACTACTAATAAATGAACAATGATATGAAATAAAGTATGTAAATGCAACAGTCATGAAAGGTACACTAGCAGGTACAACTAATATATGAAGCAGTGCATAAACAATAAATGTGGAGTATGGGGTGAAAAATGTCATTTCCACGGAATCCTGATATCGTGGTAGGACCAAAATCCATCAAGTTAATCCAAATCCCAATTTCCTCAAATCAGCCCCCAAATTGGCTCTCATATCATGTAAGTCTCACAAATCCTGAATGTACAATATCAAGTAAATCTCATATATCCTGAATGTACAAAATCAAGTAAAATCTTATATATCCTGTATCCAATATCAAGTGAATCTCATATATCCTGAATCCGATATCGAGTGAATCTCATATATCCTAAATCCAATATCAAGTGAATCTCATATATCCTAGATATATTTGCATGAATAATTATGATGGTGTATATGAATTGATATGTATACATATATATTAGCATCTCATTCCACTAATATATATATATATATATATATATATATATGCATATATAACAGCGTCCCATTCCACTGTTATATATACTTAAGAGTAAAAATATCATGAAAACAAGTGTCTAGCATCGAAACATAAAGGCTGATCTATCAGGTGTTGTCACCATGACTGGCACCCTGATAGGTACGTATCATATGCTATCCAAAAACCCGAGTGCCCAGCTTCGACCCTCGTCCTTCGACGTATCTATACGTACATGACTCCCGTCGGTATCCCCCCGATAACCGCCGAGTCATAGGTAATGTCACCGGAGTGTATGGTTCCCCTGCCAGGTCTCAACGGCATGTTACATCGACCTTCTTGCCCCGGGGTACCTCCGGGCCCCACCATGTACCTTCATACGGCCCACGACGCTCCTCGCATGGGGTATATATATCAGAACCGATAAAACTCATGGTGGCTGCTGAAATATCATATCAAGAGAAACCGGGTTTTTCAAATAATGCATAATTTCATGAAACTACCACGATCCTCAAATCCAGAAAATATCATGAAAAATCCATACCTTAATGCAAAAATCTATGAATATAATATACGCAACATAAAACTGAAATGCGAGCATATAATGAAAAAGCCGCTATTTAATTGCAACAAGTTAATATAAATATCATGCGGTTCCTAATTTCTTCAAATCTATATAATATCAAATAAAGGTAAACATGTAGCTATAACCAGATATATGTGTAACATAAAGGTATAGCAAGGTATATGTATGTATGTCATTAAGTGTGTATGTACCTATCGCTAATGGTACAATACCCTATTGATATACAGGTAACTAGTATGTAAGCATGTAAAGGCATATGTGTAAGCATGTAGGTATTGCTGGATATATGTATGCCCTAGAGGCCATTATATGATAGTGGATGTATTTATATATGTATATATATATATATATTCAGTGTACATTCTTGCTCGACATGATAGTATGCTATCTGGTTCTTCTTTATCTGACATATTGATTTGATCATGCTTTTATTCATTCATACATGTTGATAAAGCCCTGAGGATATAGCCTTGACTACTGTGATTATGATGGAGATCATACTAGTGGGACATCTGTAGTTTATAAGCATATCCTGGAATATCCCTAGTCGTAGGTGTATCGAGACGGGGCATCGATATACCAGAGTAGACTAGCGTATATGATACTAGACCCATATGATGGGCGATGGATGCTCCCACATTCATCGATGTTTGACATCGAGATTGTATACGGGTGCTCAGTGATGACTGGGTTGTAGGGTTCCTAGGCACGCTAATGAGGTCTCATAAGGCATCAACCATGCCAATTTCAAATTTTACGGGTGCCGAGAAACCCTAATACGGATCGTTAACTAGAAGTCTAGGCGATACAATGAAAATAGTTTACAACTAAACTAAAAGAACGGAAATACAACCTTTGTAGATCCGTTTCTCCACCTCCATAGCTCCATGATGAAGTCCTCTCCGCTGTCCAAATCGAACCATGACTCTAGCATCGGCTTCATCGGAGAAAAAGCGGGCTAGGTCATCGACGACGATGCCGAAGATGATCTACGTCGAGGCATCACTAGATCAAGCTCCACCTTCACCAAGCCATGAAAACTTATGAAGGAAACACCCTATACTACTTGGCAAGAGGTAGAGGATGAAGAAATAGGAAGTGGGTTCACTTTAGAATTGGATTTCTCACTCATTTTCTCAACTTGCTATTGATGAGGCAAGCTTTTCTTCATGGAAAGAAGAAGAAGAAGATGAATAATGATATGATAAGAATTATCAAATAGAAAAGAAAAATAAATTCTTATCATATACAAACCATGGTTTAGTGTAGAGATTTAACTAAGGTTAGATGGAGTGGTTAGGGTTAAGCATGAGACAAAATGGTCACTTAGTCAAAGCTTCATGAAGCGTCAAGATGCAAACAAAGAAAGCCACCATTTTTCTCATTATGCTTTTTATTTTCCAAAAAGAATAAATAAATAAATAAATGAATAAGAAAATAAAACCCTAACCATCCATATAATCATGGTTTAATCTTTACACAAACCCAAGTTATCATGCATCATCAAACATGATACAATCTTGTGCACAAAAATATATCACATATACAATGTGCACAAACAAGTGAGAAAAACCATTTAAAGTGAACCAATACTAGTTAATGCAAAGTAATATATCAAATATATAATTATGCATTAAATCATTAAATCAACACTTGATTTAACGATCCGATCATATCGCATATAACCGACTAATATGCAATGTATCGACTTATCGAATCAATCCTTGATTCGATAACTAGGTTATATCGCATACAACCATTCGATACATTCATCGCGAGAATAGAATACGGTATCACATACACGCATTATTCTCGGTCCCGTACATATCTCATATGCGCTCCTATTTCGTTTCGCTTGAGCCAGGAAACCTCTGTGTAGGACTCTAAAGACTCGTCAATACGCCGGCAGCAGATGATGATCATATCAAGCACCCACAAGCCGCAAGCGGTCTGCCAAACGTAACGGCCACCCGGGTATTGAGCGATCAGAAGATCGACGAGCAAGCCCACTCACACTCCTGTGAATCCAACCAGTAACACTTACCATACAGTCCGGTTTGATCGTCTGATATGCCGCATATCTTGCCTAGGGGTGGTAAACGTCAGACCCCAATAGCTCGATAAGTCGTGTCGATATGAGGTCTATAAGAGTTCGAGAAACTACTGGTAACACTTACCAGTAAATCTCAGCAACCCTGGCCAGGGATTTCCGGTTATAGCCAATCGAACACAGCGCAACATCAACTCCCTATACCGGGAGAGACGAATCCCCTCCTATCGCTCATTGCCTCCATGTGACTCGGGACTGTACCCAAAAACCACCGTTTTGCACGCCCTCTTGGACGTGGTAAGATGGAAATCAAAGCACAGCGGGAACCACACAAGACTCTATGACGATCTCGGGTCAACAGACTACTCTGTACCAGTGTCACCAGAGAACTGCCATCTGACGTAAGGTATAATACCATCTGGGAGTTCTCGGCGAGTCCGTCCAGTGTACCCAGTCTCCACTGAGCACCCGTATATCATCTCTGATGTCAAACACCAATGGATATGGGATCATCCATCGCCCATCTGTATGGGTCGAGAAGGTATACGCTAGTCTATTCTGGTATATCGATGCCCCGTCTCGATACACCCACGACTAGGGACCTTGAAGGATGTACTTATGGACTACCATGTCCCCACTAGTATGATCCGCATCATAGTCCAGGTAGTCAAGTACACATCCTAAGGGATTTACCAACATGTAACATAGAGACAATCAGTGTACACGTCAAGGTAAAGTGTAACCAGATAGCATACTATCATGTCGAGCAAGAAAGTCCTCCCTATATATGTCCCAGCATCCACTACAATATACATCCTATATATAGTAATGGCCTCTAGGGCATACATATAACTAACAATCTCCCACTTGCACTAGGGCCATCTGTTAGCAGTGGTTGTAGTATCTCATACTCAACCATCCCATAAAAGTCTCTCTCTGGGAAAAGGCCTTTGTGAGTGGATCCGCCGTGCTGTCCTCTGAGTCTACTCTCCTAACCTGGATCACCCTGGAGATCAACTATCTCCATGATCAGGTGATACTGCCTTAGAATATGTCTGGATCACTGATGGGACGGACGTTCCTTGGCATAAGCCACAACTCCATTGTCACACAATGGGAGGAACTAAGTTCATCTCATGAACAAATATACATCCAGACTGCCTCTTTGGTAGCATCTTAAGTAGCGATGTATCGAGCCTTTATCGTCTAATATGCCACGGTATCTAACTTGGAACTCTTCCAACATACCGTCCCTTTACTGAGGGTAAAGACAATGCCTGTGACTGACTTTCAGTCGTCCTTATCACCCTGGAACCCTTCCAGTGATTCTCCCCAGGATCGATTGATACCATCTCACTACATCTAGTGAGTATCCTAACATCCAATTACATCTATCTCATAGATGAAAACTCATGATTTAGGAGGTATCACTTTGATCCTATGTGGAGAATCCTTGTGATAAGCGGAGATTGACCGAGCGTAGCATAGGAAACTCCTTCCCTATCAAGAGCATGTCGTCCACGTACTCTATGAGGATCGTCACTATACTCCCTACTACCTTTTTGTATATACAAGGTTCATCTACCATTTTGATGATGTCAAACTCTTTGACTAACACATCAAAATAGATGTTCCAACTCCGCGATACCTGCTTTATCCTATAAAGCATCTTGTACACGTTTCCGCTGCTCCTACTGTCTACGAAGCCCTCTGGCTGTGTACTTATAGACGTTCTCTTCTAAAACATCATTTAGAAAAGCAGTCATGGCACCCAACTGCCAGATATCGTATTCATGGTATGTAGCCGTGGCAAGTAGGATCTGGATGGACTTAAGCATAGCTACTTGAAAAGGTTTCATCATTATCCACGCCTGGTCGATGACGAAAAGCTTTAACAAGTCTAGCTTTGAAAGTCTCAACTTTTCCATCTACACCAAGTAATCTTCTCAAGATATACTTGCTCCTGATGGGGATTTAACCCTTCAGATATAGCAACCAAAGTCCATACTTTGTTGGTGTACATGGATTCCATCTCAGATCGCTAAGCATCCAGCCATTCTTACAGAGTCACACTCCTGATGGCCAGCTCGAAACTAGTTGGGTCATCATCTCATGATGCAATCCTCGCTCCCACTGTCATAGAGAAATCGAAATATCTCTCAGGTGGGTGAGGAACCCTACTAGATCGGCGGAGAGGCTGAGGTTCGTTGGTAACTATTGAATCCTTTGGTTCTGTCAAATCATCAGCCGCAGTTTGTATAGCTGGAACATTTCCAGTTCTACATAACTGACCTTGCCTCGAGCTTGTCCGGATCTTGCTTTTAGACATAGCCCGGACAACCCCAAATCTTAACCAACTTAAGATATGGGCTCTTCCCTTTCCATATCACATATGAAGTGGTAGGCAACTGATTTGATTTGAACCCTTTTCAATAGGTATGCAGCTTCTCAAGTGCATAACTCCCAAAAAGGAAACAGGTAACTCAGTAGTACTCATCATAGAGCACACCTTATCACATAGGGTGTAATTGCTCCACCCCGATATACCACCGTGCTATGGTGTATACAGAGGAGTAATGCTGAGAGAGAATCTCATTCTCCTTTTAGAATAGTCCAGGATTTCCGTGCTAAAGTATTCTCCTCCCTGATCACATCAAAGGACATAATACTTTTACCCGTATTTTGGTTCTTTACTTCTAACTCATATTCTGTGAATATCTTAAAAGGTTCGGACTTGTGTTTCAACAGGAACATATGTCTGAATCTTGAAAGATTATCAGAGAATGTAACGAAGTACAAAGAACCAGTCCTGGCATATGTAGACAGGGGACCTTACATACATCATCATGTATCAGTCCCAAGAGTTTACTAACTCTTTCTCTGGTCATCATATCTCTGTGACATGACTGGCAAGTTTCACAAGATGTAAATTCAAACTGATTTAAATATGCATCTAAAATGTAACTTCAGCCAGTCGGGTCGCATTGATATGACCTAGTCTACAATGGCTCAAGTAGGATTCGTTCATTTCTGAACTCTTCCTCTTGTGTGTGTTCCGTATACTAGAGAACTGTAGTTTGATTTAGAACATTAATGCTTTTAGATAACGTGCCTGAACCGATCAACTTTTGATATAAGAAATGTTCAAAACATTATCCAACAATACAAAATTATATCCTTTCTTTACTAATAAAGAGACTGATATGATTTTGTATATCAGGTTCGGTATCTAATAACATTCGTTCAGAATCAATGTATTTGGAATACAGGGTGACAGTGACCAACAGACTTGGCTGCAACACTTGCCCCGTTTTCTGCCTCATGAAACTTATCACCCGTTCTCAGTTCTCTACTTTTCTGTAGCCCTATGTAACAGATTACATATCTGGGATCCTGATCTGGTATCACATACCCAGGACGTAGAGGATACATAGAAACAGTTCTTTGTAACGAACACACCCGAAGATGATGCATCAGCATGCACTTACTTCGTTTGGGCAGCACGGGAATTCTGGTAATCCCCAATTTCCTGCTCTGTCTTATAACAATTTTAAGTTGGAGCGGGACCAACGTTCCCCAGCTCAGTATAACAAGCGGGTTCGGTCAATATCCGTACTATTATCTTGATTAAGGCGTGATATGGTCGCTACCTGGAGAGAGAGAGAAGAAAATACTCAGCGTGCGCTCTTGCAAGAATAGATTGGTTATTATTTTATCTAATCAGGATGGCTCCCACTGTTTTAATCAAATCTTCCTTCAAACCCTAAAAGGAAAGACTAGCCGGGATTAATTACACACTACAAGTTCGCCAATCTTTCAGCCAGGCCAGTGTCGGTACTTTGAGGGAGCTCCCCCGTGCTTTCTCACGAACCTAATTAATGTAAACCTCATTTTCCCAGAGGCGTAACCCCGTTGACACCTTTCTAGACACCTACTTGATCGGCTAATTGTAATGTGTAAAACTCTCTCAGGAGTAACTCTTACTCGCAGCGGGTATCGGGATCCAACTATCTCATAGAAGGTATGCAATCTTATTGCAAATTTCAACACTTGAAATTCCCGATAATATTTTGCCCCAAACGATCTATGACCTTGACAAGGTCAACAAACCATAGACCGCAAGTCAAGTTCAACCCGTCATTTCTTGATTGAATCAAACCCACCCGCACGACCCTTGACAAGGTCAACAAGGCCGCACGACAACCCTAACCCAATCTGCATCATATGCATAAGCAGATAAATACTGGTTAGCTACCGCACACTGCGCCTTGACAAGGTCAACAAACGCAGCACGAATACTAAACAGGACTTATCTGAAATGACGGAGGACTACGACAGGTTTTTCTGAAAACCTATTGCGTAATGAACTTGATATCGTTGTAGGATCGAATGATTTTAAAATGGAGTGCTTTTGAGGCTTTTCTAGTTTTGCTAAAGGAGTCACTCCCGGTGAAGGGATCGTCGGTCCTTTCCTCGTCGAATGAGGTGCGGGATATATCGTATATATATCACTGTGCAAAGCAGAAACTCTTAAAAGCAATCAAAAGGCAAACCGAGTGTGTAGCATCTGCCAGTTATTGCTAAAGGAGTCACTCCCGGTGAAGAGATCTCGGTCCTTTCCTCATCGAATAAGGTGCAGGATATATCATATATACCGCTGTGCAAAGCAAGAACTGTAGCTACCTGTTTTATTTTTGAAATTCGATTCTACAACATCTTAGGTTTCTTTTATTTCATTAATCACATTAATGAAGACCCATCATTTAAGTACCTAAACATCACAGATAAATACGACGTACACTTATGCCATCCGCATTCGCCTCGATGTCCTCTCGTGCACCGTTAGGTTAGGTAACTAACGGCAGAGCGGGGCAGGGCTAGCGCGGGTGTAAAACATAAGTAACGCCTATATAATATATCATATATACTATATACTGTATCCATCACAGAACATCACATGATCACATCACAGATATCGCAGCAGAAGAAACATATGAAATATTGGATATACTAGGACGTCCGTGTTTACAATACGAGCCAGTATAAAACACGAATTCCACGGTCGCGATGAATAGCCAAACCCACACCCCTAGACCCCTACGAGAGCGGCAAGCAACCCTACCAATTCTAGAGTTAGGAGACCCGGACTCGACTCCTCGAGTTGGTCTCCCACTGGACTCTAGAACCCGGTTACTTGTGCTCCCCTCCTTGGGTCTATCCTAGTGCGGAAAAGTAAATAATATACAAAGGGTGACATCTTCCGCAACCTGGAAGTGCCCCAATTAAAAGAATATTACATACAAGTTTTTACATGAATGAAAATGAAAAACACTCATCTCACATAAAAAAACCCCGGCTATTCAAACACGACGATCCAATATAACATATCCAGCAACACATAACATCACATGTCATCAACGTAAGTAAATATGCGCATCCCAATTGTCGTTGACATATAGCAACGAATCCGGCGATATCACATATTACACTTACGGTCACAGAAAAGAAAGTGTAAAACTACAACAGTTGGAATCCGCAACTTGCATAGACATCGCATGCCTAATCAAATGAATACCTTAGACATCACATGCCTAACAATTATAAACCCCGCATTTTAGTCTCAAAATCGAAAACACTTTTCAATATCAAGTCGGGCAATTCAACAAGATTCCCGACATCCTGATCGAATGCTCGTCGCAAACTTCAGTAGACGGCAGCGCCCCCGATACCGTCGACGAAGTGCACCAAGGTGGAACACCGCTACCGGGAGCACCCAAACGGATGCTTTCGGCGACGGGGTTCTCCTACAGTCACTTGGTCGGGGCTATGGAGTGAGGCTGTCTATTAAGTTTACCCGGCGAGTATCCGCGTACGCTACGTGATTGCGACGGACTTTTGATCACATCAAAATTCCGTGGCAACCGATCAAGTGAGACTAAACCGCTAGATTTATAACATTCATTCAGTTATCTCATAACTACTTGTGGATTCCAAGTATTGTATCACATTCCGGATAAATAGAAAATGTTAAACTTTTCGATCGAACATTCAAACACCCAAGTTTTCCCGATACAGATCAACACATGAAACAAGTCTAAAAACATTCAGTTCGTGCCTTAGTACCAACGGTCCAGCCGTAGAAGGGTCAAGCCAACGCCTCACATGTGGCACGCCGTACTGCCCCAAACCCGAAGGTTCAAAGGGCAGTTCAAGACGGTCACATAATCGAGTTAAGGTTTGTTGTCTTCTAGAGGGACCATCGCGTTACTTGCACTACTTAGAACGTCTTTAAACCACGGAAAAGTCCAACACTTGGAAATTTTCCGGCAGGGGAAAAATTGGGTATTTATATCCGGTCGAACTTTTTAACATATTCAAAAATTATCCGGAAAGCCACATAGACAAAATCTGATAATCCGATCGAACAATCGAATCCCCAAAACAACCCCAGAAAATTCAACTCATGAATAAATATTAAAAATACCCATAAAACTCAGCACTGTTAAATAGGAGTTACTGTGCAAAAATGGTTGACTGAAGAGACTAAATGGGCGCGGAACCGCCGCAATAGGCGGCTAATGCCGTGGATCCGCCGCGCTTTAGACAGATCATTAGGTAATTTTTGCACCGTAATTCTTAGAATTACCTGCTGAATTTTTTAAGCAATTTTAATTTGGAAAAAACCACTTTTTCAGAAAAAGTCCAGAGAGGGTTAAAAGTTAGGGTTTCGGGGTTCGATCGGGTTTCTAACATCGTCTACGCATCGCCTAAGGCTCTAGCTAGGCTCTAATACCACTGTAGGGTTCCTAGGCATGCTAATGAGGTCTCACAAGGCATCAACCATGCCAATTAATTTCAAATTTTACGGGTGCCGAGAAACCCTAATACGGATCGTTAACTAGAAGTCTAGGCGATACAATAAAAATAGTTTACAACTAAACTAAAAGAACGGAAATACAACCTTTGTAGATCCGTTTCTCCACCTCCATAGCTCCATGATGAAGTCCTCTCCGCTGTCCAAATCGAACCATGACTCTAGCATCGGCTTCATCGGAGAAAAAGCGGGCTAGGTCATCGACGACGATGCCGAAGATGATCTACGTCGAGGCATCACTAGATCAAGCTCCACCTTCACCAAGCCATGAAAACTTGTGAAGGAAACACCCTATAATACTTGGCAAGAGGTAGAGGATGAAGAAATAGGAAGTGGGTTCACTTTAGAATTGGATTTCTCACTCATTTTCTCAACTTGCTATTGATGAGGCAAGCTTTTCTTCATGGAAAGAAGAAGAAGAAGATGAATAATGATATGATATGAATTATCAAATAGAAAAGAAAAATAAATTCTTATCATATACAAACCATGGTTTAGTGTAGAGATTTAACTAAGGTTAGATGGAGTGGTTAGGGTTAAGCATGAGACAAAATGGTCACTTAGTCAAAGCTTCATGAAGCTTCAAGATGCAAACAAAGAAAGCCACCATTTTTCTCATTATGCTTTTTATTTTCCAAAAAGAATAAATAAATAAATAAATGAATAAGAAAATAAAACCCTAACCATCCATATAATCATGGTTTAATCTTTACACAAACCCAAGTTATCATGCATCATCAAACATGATACAATCTTGTGCAAAAAAATATATCACATATACAATGTGCACAAACAAGTGAGAAAAACCATTTAAAGTGAACCAATACTAGTTAATGCAAAGTAATATATCAAATATATAATTATGCATTAAATCATTAAATCAACACTTGATTTAACGATCCGATCATATCGCATATAACCGACTAATATGCAATGTATCGACTTATCGAATCAATCCTTGATTCGATAACTAGGTTATATCGCATGCAACCATTCGATACATTCATCGCGAGAATAGAATACGGTATCACATACACGCATTATTCTCGGTCCCGCACATATCTCATATGCGCTCCTATTTCGTTTCGCTTGAGCCAGGAAACCTCTGTGTAGGACTCTAAAGACTCGTCAATACGCCGGCAGCAGATGATGATCATATCAAGCACCCACAAGCCGCAAGCGGTCTGCCAAACGTAACGGCCACCCGGGTATTGAGCGATCAGAAGATCGACGAGCAAGCCCGCTCACACTCCTGTGAATCCAACCAGTAACACTTACCGTACAGTCCGGTCTGATCGTCTGATATGCCGCATATCTTGCCTAGGGGTGGTAAACGTCAGACCCCAATAGCTCGATAAGTCGTGTCGATATGAGGTCTATAACAGTTCGAGAAACTACTGGTAACACTTACCAGTAAATCTCAGCAACCCTGGCCAGGGATTTCCGGTTATAGCCAATCGAACACAGCGCAACATCAACTCCCTATACCGGGAGAGACGAATCCCCTCCTATCGCTCATTGCCTCCATGTGACTCGGGACTGTACCCAAAAACCACCGTTTTGCACGCCCTCTTGGACGTGGTAAGATGGAAATCAAAGCATAGTGGGAACCACACAAGACTCTATGACGATCTCGGGTCAACAGACTACTCTGTACCAGTGTCACCAGAGAACTGCCATCTGACGTAAGGTATAATACCATCTGGGAGTTCTCGGCGAGTCCGTCCAGTGTACCCAGTCTCCACTGAGCACCCGTATATCATCTCTGATGTCAAACACCAATTGATATGGGATCATCCATCGCCCATCTGTATGGGTCGAGAAGGTATACGCTAGTCTACTCTGGTATATCGATGCCCCGTCTCGATACACCCACGACTAGGGACCTTGAAGGATGTACTTATGGACTACCATGTCCCCACTAGTATGATCCGCATCATAGTCCAGGTAGTCAAGTACACATCCTAAGGGCTTTACCAACATGTAACAGAGAGACAATCAGTGTACACGTCAAGGTAAAGTGTAACCAGATAGCATACTATCATGTCGAACAAGAAAGTCCTCCCTATATATGTCCCAGCATCCACTACAATATACATCCTATATATAGTAATGGCCTCTAGGGCATACATATAACTAACATGGGTACACTGGACGGACTCACCGAGAACTCCTATATGGAATTATATCTATCGTCTGATAGCAGTTCTCAGGTGATACTGGTGCAGGTTAGTCTGTAGACCCGAGATCGTCATAGAGTCTTGTATGTTCTCCCACTGTACTTTAATTACCACCCTACCACGGCTCTACTGAGTCGTGCAAACAGGTGGCTGTTGGGTACAGACCCGAGACACATGAAGGCAATGAGCGATAGGAGAAGTTTCGTCTCTCCCGTTATTGGGAGTTGATGCTGTGCTGTGCTCGACTGGCTATATCAGTAAGTCCCTGGCAAGGGCTGTTGAGATTTACTGATAAGTGTTATCAGTAGTTTCTCGATCTGTTATAGACCATTCATCGGCACGACTTATTGAGTTATTGGGGTCGACGTTGCCATCCCTAGACTTGATATGCAGCATATCTGATGAAGAGACCGGACTGTACGGTAGTGTTGCCGGTTGGCTCGACGGGAGTTGTAATAGGTTCGCTTGTTTTCTTCTGATAGCTCAATACCCGGGTGGCCGTTACGTTTAGCTGACCGCTTGCGGCTTGGGGGTGCTTGATATGATCATTACCCACTGCCGGCGTATTGACGAGTCTTAGAGTCCCATAATTGAGTTACCCAGTCCAGGCGAAACATTGTGGTGCGCATATGCGATATGCGCGTGTACCCGGTTAAAATGCGTGTATGAGATACCGTATATTAATCGGGCGGCTTGCTTTTGGTCGGGTCGTATGTGATACGACCGGGTTTCTAAATCAAGTGTTGATTTATCATTTACCATTAGTTTCTCACTTGAAATCCTTTCTTGTTTTTATGTTGTATCCATGCATGTATGCATTCATTCTCATTCATGCACATAGGATGTGCATGCACACATACATGCATACATAATGGTTATCATGGTTGTTGATATAGTAGATGGTGGGAATATAAGACTCACACCTTATGTAAAATATATGGATATTATTTATTTGGAAAAAGGAAAATAAAAATGGAAATTGTTTCATGGTTAATATTTTATTCCTTCATTAAACCTATTGACTATCCATGATTTAATTTCTATGGTCATTTCTTTTCCCAACAAAAATATCTAGATATTTTGTAACCATGGTTTACAATGAGAGAGTGAATATATATATATATATATATATATATATTTTCATTTTCTTATTTTCTTCACAAGCTTATCATTATCTTGAGTTTTCAAAAGCCATCATCTTCTTTCTCCTTTCTCTTTTGCTCTCTAGATTTCTCAAGTGAGCAAAAGAGTTACCAAGTTAGGATTTTGAAGTGAGAAAACCAACCACAACACCATTCTACACTAGTTTTGCCCATTAGTGAAGAGTGTTTAGCTTCCATTTCATCTCTTGATCTTGTGAAGTTTCAAGCTTGGACAAAGAGGACTCCGGATGGATCATCGTGGACCCAGAGGATCTCAAGCGGACTTTTTCCAACCCTCAAGTAGCCAAGGAGTCTAGTGTAGGGAGCTACAAAGGTTGTACTCTCAAAACCCTAGCTTTTATTACTTGTGATGATGTCTATGTTAAGAAACCCTAAATTTCTAGTGATGATTCTTTGTATGTTCACTTAGCACCTTAAAAATTTGATTTTGAGACATGTGATTCTTCTAAACCCTTCATGAGGTGCTAGGTAAACATAACAATGGTATCAGAGCCAAGCTAGAGCTTTAGGCGACGCTTTAGCGAAGTTAAAACTCCGATCGAACCAAAAATACGGATTTTTAACCCTCTCTGGACATTTTTTGAAACTGTGTTATTTTCAGAATTAAAAATACGTAAAAAATTCAGCAGGGAATTCTAAGAACTTATGTAAAAAACGAAGCCATAAGCCGTACAAGCCGCCGCGGAACCGCGGCCATACTTTGCTTGGGCCGCGGCTCCGCGGCCGTACAGATGCTTTATGGCCTCGTATTTATACAGTAATGTCTATAACTGCTTGTATATATTTTTGGGTATTTTTAATCTGATTCAAGTCTTGAATGTTCTGGGGATTGTTTTAGATTCGGTGATTCGATCGGAATTTTAATTTCGTGCCTTTTTCGGATAATTTAGAAAGTATTAAAATGTTCGAACGGATATCATTAACTCACTTTTTCCCGGTACGAAAAATTTTCAAGTGTTGATTTTTTCTCGGGTGTAAATCTTTCGGAAATAGTGCAAGTTAAGTGGTGGACCCTCTAGAAGAACACAAATCTTAACTCGATTATTGTTAGGTCCACGTTACCTCTCCCGGTACTTTCGGGGTTGCGGAAACGGTAAAACAAAATTTTTTCTTGACTTGGTAACATGGACCGTAAAAGCCGGATCTTTGCTAAACTAGAAACTAGCAAACTACAAGAGGTGTTAACTACTATGCCGTAGAAATTATACCTCACGATACCGGTCCTTCGGGTCTTCATTCCGCTGTCTCGCTCGTCGATCCATGCTCCGAGGGTTGATCCGAACTTTGGTCACCACCGCGGCCTTCTTGAGTCGAAGACGATCCACCCGAGAGTTGTACATCGAGCTCCACCTCGAGCCGAGGCAACTAGGGCAACAAGATCGCTAGTCTTGATACCCTAGGTTGTGTAGAAGAGAAAGATGGAGGTATTTGTCTATGTGGATTCTTTTTCTCTCAACACATGAGATCAAAAGAATTTATGAAGAGGAGGAAGATGAAGAGGTCAAGCAACCATGGAGCTCTTTCTTTCTTCTCACTTCCAAGAGAGAGAATGAGAAAAGAGAAATGAAAAGGTTAACTCAAAGAAAATGAACCATGGTTGCAAAATAATACTAAACACCATCATTACAAATCCTATCATGATAAAGTTGATGCTACATTGATTTGACCATTTTCATAATCCAATGACCATTTTCATAATCCAAAATGAAAAAGAAAACCAAAGAAGAGTGTAGACCTCTCATGAAGGTTAATGGTCAACTTTGGTCAACGGGTCAACAAAGTCACGAGTGGTCAAGGTGGTCAAATGGTCAAAGCAATTAGCCATCATATAATTATCATAAAAAAGGATTAGTAAAATAATGTCTCCGGCTCATAATGGTTTTGACCGAACGAATTGTCAAAACCCTAATGAGCCTGCCACATAACGGTTTTGGCCGAACCAACTGCCAAAACCCAAATGGGGCACCTCCTCCTTCATCGCTCCTCAAAACTGTGCATACGCACCCGCATCCGCATTCCGTAGAATGCGAATGCACAGAAAACAAAACAAATCCATCCGTGCAATACTAGGATCCGGCTTAAACCAAAGCCCACCAGTATTGCCTGCCCGAACAGCATACGCACACAAGTGCACGTAAGTGATCGCAGCCCTACCGTAAAACCATACGGCCTCTACACGTTTCGCTCAGTGCAGGGAAACTCTCTGTGTGGGAATCTAAAGACTCGACTCTACGCTGGCAGTGAGTTTAACCACAGACCGCAAGCGGCACTAGCTGTACGTAACGGTCCCCAGGTAGATGTCGATAAGAAGGCCGATGAGGTGAACTCATCCGAACTCCTACCGAGCCTGTCTGTGACAATCTCCGTATAGTCCGGTCTGTTCGTCTGATACATCTCATGGCGGGCCTAGGGGGTGGTGAACGTCAGTCCCCTAATAGCGGTACAAGTCGTGTCGGAGTGTAGCCCAGAACACCCTGAGACATCACTGGAAACCTACCAGTATATCTCGCTAGCCCTGGCCAGGGACTTTGTGTAATGGCTCTCCTAGACACAGTGCGATATCAACCCCCAATACTGGGAGAGATGAATCCTGTCTAACCGTCACTTCCTCCAAGTGCTTCGGGACTGCACCCAACTACTACCTGTTTGCACGACTCAGTAGAGCCGTGGTAGGGTAGTAATCAAAGGACAGTGTGAACACACTCGAGGCGAAGTGACAGTGTCAAGTCAGCGGACTAAGTTGTACTCATGTCACCTGGGAACTGTTAACTGACGATAGGTATAATACAAACCAACAGTTCCCGATGAGTCCTGTCCAGTGTACTCGTAACCTAACGAGCACCCGCATACTGTCTCAAGTACGACGTACTGACGGCTGTGGGACAGACCGTCTCCCTCACTGGGATGAGAAGCGCATACGCTAGTCTACTCTAGAGTATTGATGCCCTATCTCGATAATCCCATGACTAGGGACGTGCATAAGGATGTGCTTGTGGATTACCTAGCCCCCACGAGTGTGATCGCCATCACAACGCCGGTAATCAAGCAAAGATCCTAAGGGCTCCACTAATGCGTATAGGTGATATATAAAAAGAAACACATGTACACATTAAAGCAGAGATAAACCAAGTAGCATACTACTATTTCGAGCAAGATTATCTATACAACTGTGAATATCCCAAGCTTCCATCAAGTAATATACATACTAGTATGATACAGTAATGGCCTCTAAGGCATATACACTAACAATCTCCCACTTGCACTAAGGCCATGTACTGGCGTATCGAAGAACAATCATCTCGATCGGCCGCTCGAACTGAGTCTAGGGCAAAGCCTTCGTGAATGGATCCGCCGTGTTGTCTTTTGTGTCCACTCTCCGTACCTCGATCTCCTGGCGATCAATGATCTCCCTGATCAGGTGATACCGCCTTAAGATGTGTCTGGATTTCTGATGGGACCTTGGTTCCTTCGCTAAAGCTATAGCCCCATTGTTATCTCAATACAAAGGTATTGGGTCAACAATGGACGGAACCACCTGAAGTTCACTAATGAACTTCTTCATCCAGACCGCCTCTTTTGCGGCATCTCTTGCAGCAACGTATTCAGCCTCCATCGTCGAATCTGCGACGGTATCCTATTTGGAACTCCTCCAACATACCGCCCCTCCGTTGAGAGTAAACACAAAACCCGAGACAGACTTGCTGTCATCTTTGTCACTCTGGAAACTTGAATCGGTAAAGGATTCGACCCGGAGGTCTCCATTACCGTAAACCAGGAACATCTCCTTAGTCCTTCTCAGGTACTTGAGAATGTTCTTCACTGCCGTCCAGTGGTCCTCACCTGGGTCTGACTGATACCGGCTCACCAAGCTCAGCGCGTAATCTACATCTGGTCTTGTACATAGCATCGCATACATTATAGATCCTACCGCCGAAGCGTAGGGTATAGTGCTCATGCGAACCCTCTCATCGTCAGTCTTAGGAGACATCTTCTTGGAGAGGGTAATTCCATGCAATGCGGGTATGTTACCACGCTTGGAATCCTCCATACTAAATCTCTTTAGTACGTTCTCTATGTACCTGGACTGTGAAAGTCCCAATAGTCTCTTGGATCTATCTCTGTAGATCTTGATCCCCAGAATGTACGAGGCATCACCCAGGTCCTTCATGGAGAACCGTTGTGACAAAAATAGCTTGACCGATTGTAGCATAGGAATGTCATTTCCTATCAAGAGAATGTCGTCCACATACAAGACTAGGAACACGACAATTCGTCCTACAATCTTCTTATAAACACAAGGTTCATCTTCGTTCTTGATGAAATCAAATTTCTTGATTGCCTCATCAAAATAGATGTTCCAGCTCCGCGATGCCTGCTTTAATCCATAAATGGATTTAAGCAACTTGCACACCTTCCCGCTGCTCTCACTGTCTACGAAACCTTCTGGCTGATCCATGTAAACGCACTCTTCCAAACAACCGTTTAGAAAAGCCGTTTTAACGTCCATCTGCTAGATTTCATAGTCATGGAAGGCAGCAATCGCAAGTGAGATCCTAATGGATTTGAGCATAGCCACCGGAGAAAAAGTTTCGTCATAGTCCAAACTAGGTCTTTTACGAAAACCTTTTGCAACGAGTCTAGCTTTATAGGTTTCCACCTGCCCATCTACACCAAGTTTCCTTTGGTAGATCCATTTGCATCCAACGGGTTTTACCCCAGGTGGAGCAATGTCCAAGGTCCACACTTTATTGGCGTACATAGACTCCATTTCGGATTGCATTGCTTCCTGCCACTTATCAGAGTCCCTACTGATAATGGCCTGCCTGAAACTGGTAGGGTCATCTTCTTCCAAGATGCAATCTTCTCGATCCCCGTCTATGAGAAAACCGTAGTATCTCTCGGGCGGATGAGAAATCCTACCAGATCTGTGGAGTGGCTGAGTTTTGTTGGGTGTAACTGAATTTAGCGGTTCCTCCAAATCTTTAGTTAAAGTTCGTGTTTCTGGAATTTCATCCAGTTCTACCGTGCTGCCACTAATATTTTTAACAAGAAATTCTTTTTCCAAAAATGTGGCATTCCTGGAAACAATTATCTTCTGTTCCTCTACATGGTAGAATAGATACCCACTTGAATCTTTTGGGTATCCCACAAACTTATATAAAACTGGCCGTGCCTCAAGTTTGTCTGGGTTCTGCTTTTTGACATAAACTGGACAACCCCAAATCTTAATACGTTTAAGATACAAGCTCTTTCCACTCCATATTTCATACGGAGTCTTAGGCACGGATTTGGATGGAACTTGATTCAATAGATGCGCTGCAGTTTGAAGTGCATATCCCCAGAATAAAAGAGGCAACTCTGCACTACTCATCATAGAGCGAACCATATCCAATAGGGTACGATTCCTCCGCTCCGATACACCGTTGTGCTGTGGTGTATAAGGAGGAGTAAGCTGAGAGAGAATACCATTCTCTTTTAAGTAATCTAGGAATTCCGTGCTTAAGTACTCCCCTCCTCTATCAGACCGGAGGATCTTGATACTTTTGCCAGTCTGGTTCTCTACTTCGTTTCTGAATTCCTTGAATTTCTTAAAAGCTTCAGATTTGTGTTTCATAAGATACACATATCCGAATCTAGAGAGATCGTCAGTGAATGTGATGAAGTACGAGAACCCACCCCTTGCATGTATAGACATCGGACCACATACATTACTGTGTATGAGTACCAAGAGCTCTGCTGCCCTTTCTCCATGTCCGGTGAACGGAGATTTGGTCATCTTCCCTTTGAGACAAGACTGACAAGTTTCATAAGATGAAAACTCGAACGCATTCAAGAGTCCATCTTTATGTAACTTACTTAGTCTTTTCTCTCCGATATGATCAAGTCTACAATGCCACAAGTAGGATTCATTCGTATCTGAATTCTTCCTCTTTTGTGTGTTTTGTATATTGAGAACTGTATTCTGATTTAGAACGTAGATAGCATTAAACAGTGTACCTTCTGCAACCATTACCTTATGAAGGTAGATTTTCATGATATTTCTATCAAGAACAAAGTTATATCCATCTTTATCGAGTAAAGAAACTGATATGATGTTGCACACCATGGAAGGTACATAGTAGCAATCGTTCAAAATCATAGTATTGCCATTTGGCAACACAAGGTGATATTCACCGACAGCTGCAGCATTAACTTGTGCTCCGTTCGCTACTCTGAGCGACATATCACCAGGTGCAACTTTCCTACTTTTTCTCAGTCCCTGCAATAAATTACAGATATGAGATCCTGATCCGGTATCAAGTACCCAGGAGGTAGGGCTGACCGTAAAGCAGTTCTCAATTACAAGAACACCTGAAGTAGATGCAAAACCATGCTTCTTCTTCAACTGGGTATCCTTGGAATCCATACAATCCTCTTTCCCTTGCTCATACTTATGACTGTTGTCACAAGTTAGAGCCGAACCAACGTTCCCCAGCCCTGAATAAGAATTCGGATCGGTCAAGCGAAACATTTTATTATCTTGATTAGAGAGTGAAATGGTTGCTACCTGGAGAGAGAGAAAAGAAACACTCAGCGTGTGCTCTTACAAGATTAGATTGGTTTATTGATTTATCTAACCAGGATGGCTCCCACTATTTCCTCAAATTCTTCTTCAAACCCTGAAAGAAGAACTAGTCAGGATTAATCGCACGTCACAATACTTGCTTAACCTTTCAGCCAGGCTGATGTTGGTACTTCGAGGGAGGTTTTCTAACGCTTTCGTGAAGTTCCTTAATTAAATAACCTCTTTTCCCTGGGGGTGTAACCCCGCTAACACCGTTCTAGACACCTACTTGGTTTATAGCAGTGATTGTTAAGTGAAATAATCTCTCGAGAGTAATCCAACTCATCAGTGGGATCGGGATCCAACTATCATTGTGCGATGACCTAGATGGAATCCACTCTAGTCACCACACTCCAGAAGGTGTGCTAAATCTGCAAGTTTCAGTTTCTTTAGAAACTCCCGATGTGGATTTTTGCCCCTAGGACCCAAGTGACCTTGACACAGTCAACAAATCAAAGAGTCCTACTCAAGTTCAACCCTTCATTATCTTGATTGCATTAAACCCACCCGCATAACCCTTGACACAGTCAACAAGGTTACACGACTGTCCTAACCAATCACATTGTATCCAGCAGATAAGCAATACTCAGCTACCGTTCACTGCGCCTTGACACAGTCAACAAACGCAGCACGAATACTAAGTATAACTTATAAGAAATGACGGAGGGCTACGGCTGGGTTTTGGCGAAAAACCCGTTAACGTAATGAACTTGATATCGTTGAAGGAACGTGATACCCTTTTTTGAAAATATAGTGGCGAAAACTTTTGCTAAAGAGGTCACTCCCTGTGAAGGGATCTCGGCTCTTTCCTCGTCGAATGAGGTGCAGGATATTCCAAACTGAATACCTCAATGCAAAGCAAGAATAATCGACAATAGTGAAGTTATTACCCTGACGCAAAATTTTGTCCAAGGGGTCACTCCCGATGAAGGGATTCAGCCCTTGCCTCGTCGACTGAGGTGCTGGGCATTCATAACCGAATACCTCTGTGCAAAACAAAAGTGAACTTCTTTGCAATAACAGCTGTAGGGTTCTTATGCACACTAATGAGGTCTCACAAGGAATCAACCATGCCAATTTCAAATTTTACAAATGCCGAGAAACCCTAATACGGATCGTTAACTAGAATTTTAGGTGAAAGATGCAACTAGTTAACAACTTAACTAAGGGAACGGAAATACAACCTTTGTAGATCCAGTTCTCCACCTCCATAGCTCCGTGATGAAGTCCCCTCGCTGTACAAATCGCATCCCGGACTCTAGCATCGGCTTCATCGGAGAAATGGGCGGGCTTGGTCGTCGGCTTCGATGCCGAAGATGATCTACGTCGAGGCATCACTAGATCAAGCTCCCACTTCACTAAGTCATGAAACTTGTGAAGAAAACACCCTATACAACTTGGCAAGAGGTAGAGGATGAAGAAATAGGAAGTGGGTTCACTTTAGAATTGGATTTCTCACTCTTTTCATCAAGTCACCATTGATGAAGCAAGGTTTTCTTCAAGTGAAGAAGAAGAAGAAGATGATGAATATTATGATAAGTTGTTTTTAAAATCGAAAAGAAAATCAATACTTATCATAATACAAGCATGGTCAAGTGTAGAGAATGAACTAGGGTTAAGTGGAGTGGTTAGGGTTAAGCATGAGACAAAATGGTCACTTAGTCAAAGCTTCATGAAGCTTCAAGATGCAAACAAAGAAAGCCACCATTTTCTCTTTATGCCATTTATTTTCCAAAAAGAATAAATAAATAAATAAATGAATAAGAAAATAAAACCCTAACCATTCATATAACCATGGTTTAATCTTTACACAAACCCAAGTTATCATGCATCATCAAACATGATACAAACTTGTGCAGAAAAATATATCACATATACAATGTGCACAAACAAGTGAGAAAAACCATTTAAAGTGAACCAATACTAGTTAATGCAAAGTAATATATTAAATATATAATTATGCATTAAATCATTAAATCAACACTTGATTTAACGATCCGGTCATATCACATATAACCGACTAATATCAAATGTATCGGCTTATCGAATCAATCCTTGATTCGATAACTAGGTTATATCGCATACAACCATATCGATACATTCATCATGAGAATAGAATACGGTATCACACACACGCATTATTCTCGGTCCCGCACATATCTCATATGCGCTCCTATTTCGTTTTGCTTGAGCCAGGAAACCTCTGTGTAGGACTCTAAAGACTCGTCAATACGCCGACAGCAGGTGATGATCATATCAAACACCCACAAGCCGCAAGCGGTCTGCTAAACGTAATGGCCACCCGGGTATTGAGCGATCAGAAGATCGACGAGCAAGCCCGCTCACACTCCTGTGAATCCAACCAGTAACACTAACCGTACAGTCCGGTCTGATCGTCTGATATGTCGCATATCTTGCTTAGGGGTGGTAAACGTCAGACCCCAATAGCTCGATAAGTCATGTCGATATGAGGCCTATAATAGTTCGAGAAACTACAGGTAACACTTACCAGTAAATCTCAGCAACCCTGGCCAGGGATTTCCGGTTATAGCCAATCGAACACAGCGCAACATCAACCCCCTATACCGGGAGAGACGAATCCCCTCCTATCGCTCATTGCCTCCATGTGATTCGGGACTGTACCCAAAAACCATCGTTTTGCACGCCCTCTTGGACGTGGTAAGGTGGAAATCAAAGCACAGTGGGAACCACACAAGACTCTATGACGATCTCGGGTCAACAGACTACTCTGTACCAGTGTCACCAGAGAACTGCCATCTGACGTAAAGTATAATACCATCTGGGAGTTCTCGGCGAGTCCGTCCAGTGTACCCAGTCTCCACTGAGCACCCGTATATCATCTCTGATGTCAAACACCAATGGATATGGGATCATCCATCGCCCATCTGTATGGGTCGAGAAAGTATACGCTAGTCTACACTGGTATATCGATGCCCCATCTCGATATTCCCACGACTAGGGACCTTGAAGGATGTACTTATGGACTACCATGTCCCCACTAGTATGATCCGCATCATAGTCCAGGTAGTCAAGTACACATCCTAAGGGCTTTACCAACATGTAACAGAGAGACAATCAATGTACACGTTAAGGTAAAGAGTAACCAGATAGCATACTATCATGTCGAGCAAGAAAGTCCTCCCTATATATGTCCAAGCATCCACTACAATATACATCCTATGTATAGTAATGGCCTCTAGGGATACATATAACTAACAATCTCCCACTTGCACTAGGGCCATCTGACAGCAGTGGTTGTCGTATCTCATACTCAACCATCCCATAAAAGTCTCTCTCTGGGAAAAGGCCTTTGTGAGTGGATCCGCCGTGTTGTCCTCTGAGTCTGCTCTCCTAACCTCGATCACCCTGGAGATCAACCATCTCCATGATCAGGTGATACTGTCTTAGAATATGTCTGGATCACAGATGGGACGGGCGTTCCTTGGCATAAGCCACAACTCCATTGTCACACAATGGGAGGAACTAAGTTCATCTTATGAACAAATATACATCCAGACTGCCTCTTTGGTAGCATCTCAAATAGCGATGTATCCAGCCTTTATCGTCTAGTATGCCACGGTATCTAGCTTGGAACTCTTCCAACATACCGTCCCTTTACTGAGGGTAAAGACAATGCCTGTGACTGACATTCAGTCGTCCTTATCACCCTGGAACCCTTCCAGTGATTCTCCCCAGGATCGGTTGATACCATCTCACTACAACTAGTGAGAATCCTAACATCCAATTAGATCTATCTCATAGATCCAAAACCCAGGATTTAGGAGGTATCACTTTGATCCTATATGGAGAATCATTGTGATAAGCGGAGATTGACCGAGCGTAGCATAGGAAACTCCTTTCTTATCAAGAGTATGTCATCCACGTACTCTACGAGGATCATCACCATACTCCCTACTACCTTTTTGTATATACAAGGTTCATCTACCATTTTGATGATGTCAAACTGTTTGACTACTACATCAAAACAGATGTTCCAACTCCGCGATACCTGCTTTATCTTATAAAGCATCTTGTGCACGTTTCCGCTGCTCCCACTGTCTACGAGGCCCTCTGGCTGTGTACTTATAGACTCTCTCTTCTAAAACATCATTTAGAAAAGCAGTCATGACACCCAACCGCCAGATATCGTAGTCATGGTATGTAGCCGTGGCAAGTAGGATCTGGATAGACTTAAGTATAGCCACTTGAAAAGGTTTCATCATTATCCATGCCTGGTCGATGACAAAAAAGCTTTAACAAGTCTAGCTTTGAAAGTCTCAACTTTTCCATCTACACCAAGTAATCTTCTCAAGATATACTTGCTCCTGATGGGGATTTAACCCTTCAGATATAGCAACCAAAGTCCATACTTTGTTGGTGTACATGGATTCCATCTCAGATCGCTAAGCATCCAACCATTCTTACAGAGTCCCACTCCTGATGGCCAACTCGAAATTAGTTGGGTCATCATCTCATGATGCAATCCTCGCTCCCACTGTCATAGAGTAACCGAAGTATCTCTCAAGCGGGTGAGGAACCTCACTAGATCGGCGGAGAGGCTGAGGTTCGTTGGTAACTATTGAATCCTTTGGTTCTATCAAATCATCAGCTGCAGTTTGTATAGCTGGAACATTTCCAGTTCTACATAACTGACTTTGCCTCGAGCTTGTCCGGATTTTTCTTTTAGACATAGCCCGAACAACCCCAAATCTTAACCAACTTAAGAGATGGGCTCTTCCCTTATCATATGAAATATGAAGTGGTAGGCAACGGATTTGATTTGAACCCTATTCAATAGGTATGCAGCTTCTCAAGTGCATAACTCCCAAAAAGGAAATAGGTAACTCAGTAGTACTCATCATAGAGCATACCTAATCATATAGGGTGTGATTGCTCTGCCCCGATATACCATCGTGCTATGGTGTATACGGAGGAGTAATGCTGAGAGAGAATCTCATTCTCCTTTAGAATAGTCCAGGAATTCTGTGCTCAAGTATTCTCCTCCTTGATCACATCAAAGGACAAAATACTTATACCCGTATTGGTTCTCTACTTCTTGCTTATATTCTGTGAATATCTCAAAAGATTCGGACTTGTGTTTCAACAGGAACATAGGTCTGAATCTCGAAAGATCATCAGAGAATGTAATGAAGTATAAAGAACCGGTCTTGGCAAGTGTAGACAGGGGATCTACATACATCAGCATGTATCATCCCAAGAGTTCACTAACTCTTTCTCTGTTTCCAGTAAACGGAGCTCTGGTCATCTTATCTCTGTGACATGACTGGCAAGTTTCACAAGATGTAAATTCAAACTGATTTAAATATGCATCTAAAATGTAACTTCAGCCAGTCGGATCGCATTGATATGACTTAGTCTACAATGCCTCAAGAAGGATTCGTTCATTCCTGAACTCTTCCTCTTGTGTGTGTTCCGTATACTAAGAACTGTAGTTTGATTTAGAACATTAATGCTTTTAGATAACGTGCCTGAACCGATCAACTTTTGATATAGGAAATGTTCAAAACATTATCCAACAATACAAAATTATATCCTTTCTTTACTAATAAAGAGATTGATATGATTTTGTATATCAGGTTCGGTATCTAATAACATTCGTTCAGAATCAATGTATTGGTAATACAGGGTGACAGTGACCAACAGACTTGGCTGCAACACTTGCCCCGTTTTCTGTCTCATGAAACTTACCACCCGTTCTCAGTTCTCTACCTAGCTGTAGCCCTATGTAACAGATTACACATCTGGGATCCTGATCTGGTATCACATACCCAGGACGTAGAGAATATAGAGAAACAGTTCATTGTAATGAACACACCCGAAGATGATGCATCAGCATGCACTTTCTTCGTTTGGGCGGCACGGGAAATCTGGTATTCCCCAATTTCCTGCTCTATCTTATAACAATTATAAGTTGGAGCGGGACCAACGTTCCCCAGCTCAGTATAACAAGTGGGTTCAGTCAATATTCCGTATTATTATCTTGATTAAGGCGTGATATGGTCGCTACCTGGAGAGAGAGAGAAGAAAACACTCAGCGTGCGCTCTTGCAAGAATAGATTGGTTATTATTTTATCTAATCAGGATGGCTCCCACTGTTTTTGTCAAATCTTCCTTCAAACCCTAAAAGGAAAGACTAGCTGGGATTAATTACACACTACAAGTTCGCCAATCTTTCAGCCAGGCCAGTGTCGGTACTTTGAGGAAGGTCCCCCGTGCTTTCGCACGAACCTAATTAATGTAAACCTCGTTTTCCCAGAGGCGTAACCCCGTTAACACCTTTCTAGACACCTACTTGATCGTCTAATTGTAATGTATAAAACTCTCCCAGGAGTAACTCTTACTCGCAGCGGGTATCGGGATCCAACTATCTCATAGAAGATATGCAATCTCATTGCAAATTTCAACACTTGAAATTCCCGATAATATTTTGCCCCTAGCGTGCTATGACCTTGACGCATGCCAAACAACCCATAGTCCGCTAGTCAAGTTCAACCCGTACATTTCTTAATTGAATTAAACCCACCCGCACGACCCTTGACGCATGCCAAACAACGTCGTACGAATACCCTAATCCAATCGCATCGTATGCTAGCAGATAAGCACTAGTTAGCTACCGTACACTACGCCTTGACGCATGCCAAACAACCGTAGCACGAATACTAACTAGTACTTATCTGAAATGACGGAGGGCTACGACAGGTTTTTCTGAAAACCTATTGCGTAATGAACTTGATATCGTTGTAGAATCAAATGATTTTAAAAATGGAGTGCTTTTGAGGCTTTTCTAGTTTTGCTAAAGAGGTCACTCCCGGTGAAGGGATCGTCGGTCCTTTCCTCTTCGAATGAGGTGCGGGATATATCATATATATCACTGTGCAAAGCAGAACTCTTAAAAGCAATCAAAAGACAAACCGAGTGTGTAGCATCTGCCAGTTATTGCTAAAGGAGTCATTCCCGGTGAAGGGATCTCGGTCCTTTCCTCATCGAATAAGGTGCAGGATATATCACATATACCGCCGTGCAAAGCAAGAACTGTAGCTACCTATTTTATTTTTGAAATTCGATTCTACAACATCTTAGGTTTCTTTTATTTCATTAATCACATTAATGAAGTCCCATCATTTAAGTACCTAAACATTACAGATAAATACGACGTACACTTATGCCATCCGCATTCGCCTCGATGTCCCCTCGTGCACCGTTAGGTTAGGTGACTAACGGCAGAGCGGGGCAGGGCTAGCGCGGGTGTAAAACATAAGTAACATCTATATAATATATCATATATACTATATACAGTATCCATCACAGAACATAACTTGATCACATCACAGATATCGCAGCAGAAGAATCATATGAAATATTGGATATACTAGGACGTCCGTGTTTTCAATACGAGCCAGTATAAAACACGGATTCCACGGTCGTGATGAATAGCCAAACCCACACCCCTAGACCCCTACGAGAGCGGCAAGCAACCCTACCAATTCTAGAGTTAGGAGACCCGGACTCGACTCCTTGAGTTGGTCTCCCACTGGACCCTAGTACCCGGTTACTTGTGCTCCCCTCCTTGGGTCTATCCTAGTGCGGAAAAGTAAATAATATACAAAAGGTGACATCATCCGCAACCTGGAAGTGCCCCAATAAAAGAATATTACATACAAGTTTTTACATGAATGAAAATGAAAAACACTCATCTCACATAAAAACCCTCGGCTATTCAAACACGACGATCCAATATAACATATCCAGCAACACATAACATCACATGTCATCAACGTAAGTAAATATGCGCATCCCAATTGTCGTTGACATATAGAAACGAAACCGGCGATATCACATATTACACTTACGGTCACAGAAAAGAAAGTATAAAACTACAACAGTTGGAATCCGCAACCTGCATAGACATCGCATGCCTAATCAAATGAATTCCTTAGACATCGCATGCCTAACAATTATAAACCCCGCATTTTAGTCTCAAAATCGAAAACACTTTTCAATATCAAGTCGGGCAATTCAACAAGATTCCCGACATCCCGATCGAATACTCGTCGCAAACTTTAGTAGGCGGCCGCACCCCTGATACCGTCGACGAAGTGTACCAAGGCGGAACACCACTGCCGCGAGCACCCGAACGGATGCTTTCGGCGACGGGGTTCTCCTACAGTCACTTGGTCGGGAATTTGGGGTGTGGATGTCTATTAAGTTTACTCGGCGAGTATCCGCGTACGCTACGTGATTGCGACAGAGTTTTGATCACATCAAAATTCCGTGGCAACCGATCAAGTGAGACTAAACTGCTATGTTTATAACATTCATTCAGTTATCTCATAACTACTTGTGAATTCCAATTATTGTATCACATTCCGGATAAGATAGAAAATGTTAAACTTTCTGATCGAACAATCGAACACCCAAGTTTTCCCGATACAGCTCAACACATGAAACAAGTTTAAAAAAACATCCAGTTCATGCCTCAGTACCAACGGTCCAGCCGTAGAAGGGTCAAGCCAACGCCTCACATGTGGCACGCCGTACTGCCCCAAACCCGAATGTTCAAAGGGCAGTTCAAGACGGTCACATAATCGAGTTAAGGTTTGTTGTCTTCTAGAAGGACCATCGCGTTACTTGCACTACTTAGAACGTTATTAAACCACGGAAAGATCCAACACTTGAAAATTTCTCGACAGGGGAAAAAGTGGGTATTTATATCCGGTCGAACTTTTTAACATATTCAAAAATTATCCGGAAAAACACACAGACAAAATTAGACAATCCGATCGAATCACCGAGTCCCCAATACAACCCATAAATTTCAACTCTTTAATAAATATTAAAAATTCCCAGGAAAACCTGCACTGCAAAGTAAGAATTACTGTGCCAAATTCTATGCAAGATAAGACAAAACGGCCGCGGAACCGCCGCACGAGCCATGCTCGTGCCGCTTGATGGGATTAGGGTATCGAACTTCACAGTAACTCTTAGATATTCCTGCTGGTTTTTCTGCATATTTTTAATATAGAAAAATCCACATTTTTCAAAAATGTACGGAGAGCAATTTTTGGGTTAGGGTTTCGGTTCGATCGGACTTCTAACTCCGTCAACGCGTCGTCTAAGGCTCTAGCTAGGCTCTGATACCACTGTAGGGTTCCTAGGCACACTAATAAGGTCTCACAAGGCATCAACCATGCCAATTTCAAATTTTACAAGTGCCGAGAAACCCTAATACGGATCGTTAACTAGAATTTTAGGCGAAAGATGCAACTAGTTAACAACTTAACTAAGTGAACGGAAATACAACCTTTGTAGATCCAGTTCTCCACCTCCATAGCTCCGTGATGAAGCCCCCTCGCTGTACAAATCGCATCCCGGACTCTAGCATCGGCTTCATCGGAGAAATGGACGGGCTTGGTCGTCGGCTTCGATGCCGAAGATGATCTACGTCGAGGCATCACTAGATCAAGCTCCCACTTCACCAAGTCATGAAACTTGTGAAGAAAACACCCTATACAACTTGGCAAGAGGTAGAGGATGAAGAAATAGGAAGTGGGTTCACTTTAGAATTGGATTTCTCACTCTTTTCATCAAGTCACCATTGATGAAGCAAGGTTTTCTTCAAGTGAAGAAGAAGAAGATGATGATGAATATTATGATAAGTTGTTTTTAAAATAGAAAAGAAAATCAATACTTATCATAATACAACCATCGTCAAGTGTAGAGAATGAACTAGGGTTAAGTGGAGTGGTTATGATTAAGCATGAGACAAAATGGTCACTTAGTCAAAGCTTCATGAAGCTTCAAGATGCAAACAAAGAAAGCCACCATTTTCTCTTTATGTCATTTATTTTCCAAAAAGAATAAATAAATAAATAAATGAATAAGAAAATAAAACCCTAACCATTCATATAACCATGGTTTAATCTTTACACAAACCCAAGTTATCATGCATCATCAAACATGATACAAACTTGTGCAGAAAAATATATCACATATACAATGTGCACAAACAAGTGAGAAAAACCATTTAAAGTGAACCAATACTAGTTAATGCAAAGTAATATATTAAATATATAATTATGCATTAAATCATTAAATCAACACTTGATTTAACGATCCGGTCATATCACATATAACCGACTAATATCAAATGTATCGGCTTATCGAATCAATCCTTGATTCGATAACTAGGTTATATCGCATACAACCATATCGATACATTCATCGCGAGAATAGAATACGGTATCACACACACGCATTATTCTCGGTCCCGCACATATCTCATATGCGCTCCTATTTCGTTTTGCTTGAGCCAGGAAACCTCTGTGTAGGACTCTAAAGACTCGTCAATACGCCGGCAGCAGGTGATGATCATATCAAACACCCACAAGCCGCAAGCGGTCTGCTAAACGTAACGGCCACCCGGGTATTGAGCGATCAGAAGATCGACGAGCAAGCCCGCTCACACTCCTGTGAATCCAACCAGTAACACTTACCGTACAGTCCGGTCTGATCGTCTGATATGTCGCATATCTTGCCTAGGGATGGTAAACGTCAGACCCCAATAGCTCGATAAGTCGTGTCGATATGAGGCCTATAACAGTTCGAGAAACTACAGGTAACACTTACCAGTAAATCTCAGCAACCCTGGCCAGGGATTTCCGGTTATAGCCAATCGAACACAACGCAACATCAACCCCCTATACCGGGAGAGACGAATCCCCTCCTATCGCTCATTGCCTCCATGTGATTCGGGACTGTACCCAAAAACCACCATTTTGCATGCCTTCTTGGACGTGGTAAGGTGGAAATCAAAGCACAGTGAGAACCACACAAGACTCTATGACGATCTCGGGTCAACAGACTACTCTGTACCAGTGTCACCAGAGAACTGCCATCTGACGTAAGGTATAATACCATCTGGGAGTTCACGGCGAGTCCGTCCAGTGTACCCAGTCTCCACTGAGCACCCGTATATCATCTCTGATGTCAAACACCAATGGATATGGGATCATCCATCGCCCATCTGTATGGGTCGAGAAAGTATACGCTAGTCTACACTGGTATATCGATGCCCCGTCTCGATATACCCACGACTAGGGACCTTGAAGGATGTACTTATGGACTACCTTGTCCCCACTAGTATGATCCGCATCATAGTCCTGGCAGTCAAGTACACATCCTAAGGGCTTTACCAACATGTAACAGAGAGACAATCAATGTACACGTTAAGGTAAAGAGTAACCAGATAGCATACTATCGTGTCGAGCAAGAAAGTCCTCCCTATATATGTCCAAGCATCCACTACAATATACATCCTATGTATAGTAATGGCCTCTAGGGATTACATATAACTAACAACAGCTTTTTGAAAATTGTTCCAACAACGTCTTTTAGGTTTATTTTCTTGCATTAATCTAATGCGTCCCATCAATTAATCATACCATTGCAGAAAACAACCAAAATATGGCGTACGCTTATGCCATCCGCATTCGCCACGGGGCCCCGTCATCACCCGTTAGGTTACTTAACTAACGACAGAGCGGGGGCTGGACTAGCGCGGATGCAAAACATAAGCAACACCTAAATAGATATCATATATAGATATATAGTAATGATAGCCAATCCAGATCACAGATGAGCACTTCTAGGAACCCGCGATTCGTTCGAGCCTGCAACGAAAAGCGGATTACACGGTCGCGATGAATAGCCAATACCCTACCCTAGACCCCTACGGGTGCGGCAAACTACCCGCCAAGTACCCGAAGCGAAGAAACCTCCCTCAACCCGTGAGTAGGCCACTCGGCACTTCGAGATACCCGGTAGTTTGTGCACCCCTCCTTGGGTCTATCCTAGGAGCAAAAATAGTAAAAAGAAATTATACAATGACGGCTACAACCCCGACCTGGTTGTGCGGCCATACAAATAATATTACATCAATTTACAAATTTTACATGAATGAAAGAAAAAGAAACTCCCATCTCACATCCACCCCGGCTATTCATCCGCGACAATCCAACGAGTTCATATACACAAACCATTAGCATTACAGATCACATATATGTATAACCCCCACTAATCGACGTATAGCGATTAGTAGACGTTCAATACATATATCACATCACAGAAAATATCCATTAGCTAAAGTCTACGGAATATCGATAAAAAATACGGATTTGTAACAACCCGAAAAATCAATTTGCACTCTGGAAAATCTGGGCAGAAACAACATGTACTAAAATTCCCAAAACAGCCCAAATAGAACACTACAGCAAAACGGAGCTGCGGCCGGGTCAACTCGGCCGCGGATCCGCGGCCAAACCCATGGTTTGGCCGCGGTTCCGCGGTGAGTTGACCGAGTCAGCAGCTCATTTTAGCTGTGTGTTTTATAAAAACCCTGAGACAATTTTTCATGTATGTTAAATTATTTTTTGAACAGTATAAAAAATCGACAGAAACTTGGGTTTTCCCGGACGTGTTTTGCGACTTTTTTCCGATCGATATTCTAAACACTTTGCTAACTTGCTAGTTTATGTTTAGCTAGGCTCTGATACCACTGTTAGGTCCACGTTACCTCTCCCGGTATTTTCGGGGTTGCGGAAACGGTAAAACAAAATTTTTTCTTGACTTGGTAACATGGACCGTAAAAGCCGGATCTTTGCTAAACTAGAAACTAGCAAACTACAAGAGGTGTTAACTACTATGCCGTAGAAATTATACCTCACGATACCGGTCCTTCGGGTCTTCATTCCGCTGTCTCACTCGTCGATCCATACTCCGAGGGTTGATCCGGACTTTGGTCACCACCGCGGCCTTCTTGAGTCGAAGATGATCCACCCGAGAGTTGTACACCGAGCTCCACCTCGAGCCGAGGCAACTAGGGCAACAAGATCGCTAGTCTTGATACCCTAGGTTGTGTAGAAGAGAAAGATGGAGGTATTTGTCTATGTGGATTCTTTTTCTCTCAACACATGAGATCAAAAGAATTTATGAAGAGGAGGAAGATGAAGGAGGTCAAGCAACCATGGAGCTCTTTCTTTCTTCTCACTTCCAAGAGAGAGAATGAGAAAAGAGAAATGAAAAGGTTAACTCAAAGAAAATGAACCATGGTTGCAAAATAATACTAAACACCATCATTACAAATCCTATCATGATAAAGTTGATGCTACATTGATTTGACCATTTTCATAATCCAATGACCATTTTCATAATCCAAAATGAAAAAGAAAACCAAAGAAGAGTGTAGACCTCTCATGAAGGTCAATGGTCAACTTTGGTCAACGGGTCAACAATGTCAAGAGTGGTCAAGGTGGTCAAATGGTCTAAGCAATTAGCCATCATATAATTATCATAAAAAAGGATTAGTAAAATAATGTCTCCGGCTCATAATGGTTTTGACCGAACGAATTGTCAAAACCCTAATGAGCCTGCCACATAACGGTTTTGGTCTAACCAACTGCCAAAACCCTAATGGGGGCACCTCCTCCTTCATCGCTCCTCAAAACTGTGCATACGCACCCGCATCCGCATTCCGTAGAATGCGAATGCACAGAAGACAAAACAAATCCATCCGTGCAATACTAGGATCCGGCTTAAACCAAAGCCCACCAGTATTGCCTGCCCGAACAGCATACGCACACAAGTGCACGTAAATGATCGCAGCCCTGCCGTAAAACCATACGGCCTCTACACGTTTCGCTCAGTGCAGGGAAACTCTCTGTGTGGGACTCTAAAGACTCGACACTACGCCGGCAGTGGATTTAACCACAGACCGCAAGCGGCACTAGCTGTACGTAACGGTCCCCAGGTAGATGTCGATAAGAAGGCCGATGAGGTGAACCCATCCGAACTTCTACTGAGCCTGTATGTGACAATCTCCGTACAGTCCGGTCTGTTTGTCTGATACATCGCATGGCGGGCCTAGGGGGTGGCGAACGTCAGTCCCCTAATAGCGGTACAAGTCGTGTCGGAGTGTAGCCCAGAACACCCTGAGACATCACTGGAAACCTACCAGTATATCTTGCTAGCCCTGGCCAGGGATTTTGTGTAATGGCTCTCCTAGACACAGCGCGATATCAACCTCCAATACCGGGAGAGACGAATCCTGTCTAACCGTCACTGCCTCCAAGTGCTTCGGGACTGCACCTAACTACTACCTGTTTGCACGACTCAGTAGAGCCATGGTAGGCTAGTAATCAAAAGACAGTGGGAACACACTCGAGGCGAAGTGACAGTGTCAAGTCAGCGGACTAAGCTGTACTTATGTCACCTGGAAACTGTTAACTGACGATAGGTATAATACCAACCAACAGTTCCCGACAAGTCCTGTCCAGTGTACTCATAACCTAACGAGCACCCACATACTATCTCAAGTACGACGTACTGACGGCTGTGGGACAGACCGTCTCCCGCACTGGGATGAGAAGCGCATACGCTAGTCTACTCCGGAGTATCGATGCCCTGTCTCGATAATCCCACGACTAGGGACGTGCATAAGGATGTGCTTGTGGATTACCCAGCCCCCACGAGTGTGATCGCCATCACAACGCCGGTAATCAAGCAAAGATCCTAAGGGCTCCACTAATGCGTATAGGTGATATATAAAAAGAAACACATGTACACATTAAAGCAGAGACAAACCAAATAGCATACTACTATTTCGAGCAAGATTGTCTATACAACTGTGAATATCCCAAGCTTCCATCAAGTATGTGACTGTCTGAACTGCCTCTGAACCTTAGGGTTTGAGGTAGTACGGCGTGCCACATGTGAGGCGTTGGCTTGACCCTTCTACGGCTGGACCGCTGCTACTGTGTCACATTCTGAGATTTTTGAACTCCGCTCAAGTGTTGAGCTTTAGAAAATTTTGGGTATTTGATCATTCGATCGAAAACTTTAATACTGTTTATTTATCTGGAATATGATACAATATGTGGAATTCATATAGTTAGGCATGAAATGCGAAGTATGTGATATTTCGGATTTACGATGTCTAAAGAAAATGTGGATTCCAAATATTGTAGTTTTACACTTTCTTTTCTGTGACCGTAAGTGTAGTATGTAGTTGTATTGCCGGTTTCGTTGCTATACATCAACGACAATCGGGGTACGCATACTTACTTACGTTGATGATATATGATATTATGTGTTGCTGAGATATAATGTGCAGGATTGTCGCGATTGAATAGCCGGGGGTGTTTATGTGAGATGAGAGTTTTATTTTCATTCATGTAAAATTCAACTGTAATGTAATATTCTTTTATTTGGGGAACTTCCGGGTTGAGGTTGATGTCACCAGTGTTGTATATTATTTACTTTTCCGCATTAGGATAGACCCAAGGAGGGGAGCACAAGTGACCGGGTTCTGGGGTTCAGTGGGAGGCCATCTCGAGGAGTCGAGACCGGGTCTCCTAAACTCCAGGATTGGTAGGGTCGCTTGCCGCTCTCGTAGGGGTCTAAGGGTGTGGGCTTGGCTGTTCATCGCGACTGTGGAATCCGTATTTTCTATTGTTGGCTAAATACTAAATATGGACGTCCTAGTATATCCCACATTATATCTGTGTTTTTGATGCTTGTGTTCTGTGATATCTGAGATGAATGATATATTATATATGAGATATATAGTAGACGCTGCTTATGTTTTACACCCGTGCTACTCCCGTCTCGGTATGCCGTTAGTTAAGTAACTTAACGGTGCATAACGAAACATTGCGGCGAATGCGGATGGCATAAGCGTACGTTGTATTTTCGTTTCTTTTCTGTTATTGGCTTAAGGACTTAAATGATGGGACTACATTAATATGATTAATGTAAAGAAAATAAACCTAAAAAGATGTTGTAGAATCGGATTTGAAAACCACTCGGCTCTTTATGAAAAAGCTACATTTCAAAAACTGCGGAGTTTAAGCAACTCCTTTTGAAAACCATTTGATTCTACAACGATATCAAGTTCAAAGCATTAAAGATTTTCTTAAAAATCATCCGCAACCCTCCGTAATTTTAGGAAGTAGAGTACTTAGTATTCGTGCTACGTTTGTTGACCTTAGCCAAGGCGTAGTGTACGGTAGCTAAGTGATGTCTTCCTACAATGCATATGATGCAGATTAATTAGGACGGGCATATGACTTTGTTGACCTTAGCCAAGGGTCATGTAAACGGGTCTGATTAATCAAGAAATGACGGGTTAAACTTGACTGGTGCTTGTGATTTGTTGACCATAGCCAAGGTCATGAGTGCTAGGGGTAAAAACCACATCGGGAATTTCAATAGTTGAAATTTGCAATGAGATTGCATACCTTCCATATGATGGTTGGATCCCGATCCCACTGTGGGCAATAGTTGCTCCTAGGAGAGTTTTACAGTTTACAATTAGCTAACTCATTAGGTGTCTAGAAAGGTGTTAACGGGGCTACGCTTCTGGGAAAACGAGGTTTACTTTAATTAGGTCCGTGCGAAAGTACGGGGAATCTCCCTCAAGTACCGACACTGGCCTGGCTGAACGGTTAGCGAAGTTGTAGACTGTAATTAATCCTGGCTAGTTTTCTTTTTAAGGTTTGAAAGAAAAACTTGATTAAAGCAGTGGGAGACATCGATTAGACAAGATAATAACCAATCTGATCTTTGCAAGAGCTTTCGCTGAGTGTATTCCTTTCTCTCTCTTAATGGCAGATACCAATGACTGGACTCAAGCTTCTACTAGATAAAAATAAACTGAATGGGACCAATTATAAAGACTGGCTGAGGAATCTGAAAATTGCCTTGACTTTTGATAAAGTATCATATGTCCTGACGGCTTCAGCCCCGCCCGTCCCAGGTCCAAAATCCTCAGTTGCGGATATTGAAGTCCGCAAGACATGGGACGCTGACTGTACCACGGCCAAATGCCTCGCGCTTGCATCGATTGATAACACACATCAAAAGTAGCACGAGAATACGGACATTAACGCCATATTCTTCCATACAAAGGAGTTGTATGGAGAGCAATCCCGCGTATTACGATACGAAGTATCAAAGAAATTGTTTCAGATGCGAATGGCCCCTGGCACACCAGTAGGAGACCATGTTCTGAAGATGATAGCTCTCATAGAAGAGCTTGAGGACCTTGGATGGACGATGGACAATGAACAATATACGGATATTATTCTGCAGTCCCTCCCCTCCACCTTTGCTCAATTCATAGTTAACTTCAACATGCACAACATGGAGAAGGAACTACCTGAACTCCTTAATCTGTTAAGGAGTGCAGAGAGCACACTGAAATCAGTGAAAACTCCCGTTTTGAGTGTTGGGCAATCTTCTTCTTCTCGCCCAAAGGCTAAGGCCAAGGGAAAGCTCAAGAAAAAGCCCACCAAGCCTAGGGGTAGAGTTAAAAAGGTTAAGGGGAAGGACAAGTCCAAAGCTGGAGAATCGGGGAAAGGGGAATGTTTTCATTGCCACAAAACAGGACATTGGAAGCGCAACTGTACGTAGTACTTAAATCTCAAGAAGAAGCATAGGGATGCTTCCACTTCAGGTGTGTTTGTGACAGAAAACTGTTTTTCAATAAACTCTGCTTCCTGGGTATTAGATACCGGTTCAGGTTCTCACATTTGCAATTCTATGCAGGGGCTGAGAAATAGCAAGGTTTTGAAGACAGGTGACAATACTCTCCGCGTTGGAAATGGTTCCAATGTACATACAGTCACGGTGGGAGAGTTTCATTTGGGGTTGCCATCTGGGTGTATATTGGTTTTGAACCCATGTTATTTTTTACCAAGTATGCTTTGTAATATAATATCTGTTTCTTTGTTAGACAATGAAGGATATAATTTTGTATTGCAAAACAATGTTATGAACATTCACCTGAATCAAATGTTGGTTGGGTATGGTACGGTTAATAACGGGATATACGTCCTAAATCAACACACGGCTTTCAGCATACAACACACTAATAAAAGAAAACTTTCAGAAATAAATGAAGCTTTTCTTTGGCACTGTAGACTTGGTCATATTAACGAAGCAAGACTAAACAAGTTACACAAAGATGGTTATTTAAACCCTTTTGAATATAAATCTTATGCGACTTGCCAGTCTTGTATCAAGGGTAAAATGACCAAAACTCCGTTTACCGGACACGGAGAAAGAGCTACCGAGCTCCTAGGACTCATACACAGTGATGTATGTGGGCCAATGTCTACACAGGCTAGAGGCGGTTTTTCTTACTTCATTACTTTCACTGACGATTTCTCAAGATTCGGTCATGTATTTTTATTAAAACACAAATCCGAAGCTTTCGAGAAATTCACTGAATATAAACTCGAAGTAGAAAAACAAACCGGCTTGAGTATCAAAATGCTTCGATAAGATCGAGGTGGGGAGTACCTCAGTACAGAATTTGCAAACTTCCTAAAAGAGAATGGGATTCTCTCTCAGCTCACTCCTCCTTACACACCACAGCACAACGGTGTGTCTGAACGACGGAATCGGACCCTATTAGATATGGTTCATTCCATGATGAGTGATGTTGAGTTACCTGTCTCATTTTGGGGGCATGCATTGGAGACTGCAGCGTTTCTACTGAACAGGGTTCCAACCAAAACCGTGTCTACCACGCCATATGAGATATGGCATGGGAAGAGACCATCTCTTAAGAGATTTAAGATTTAGGGTTGCCCGGCCTATGTTAAAAAGCAGAATCCGGACAAACTCGAAACACAGTCGGTCATGTGTAATTTTGTGGGATATCCAAAGAACTCTTATGGATATCTTTTCTACCACAAGGAGGAACAAAAGGTGTTTGTTTCTCAGCATGCCATATTCTTGGAAAAAGAGTTTTTCACAAATGAAACTGATGGCAATGTGGTAGATCTAGAAGAGGTTCTAGAGACACAAACTACAAATGACGACTTGGTTGAACCGGCTGTTGCAATAGAAACTGAGGAACCTCGGCCACTCCGTAGGTCTGGTAGGACTTCTTGCCCACCGGAGAAGTACTACGGTTTCCTCATTGATGGTGACAGAGAAGACTATATCATGGAGGATGATGATCCTATCAGTTTTCAGCAAGCTATCACGAGTGGAGACTCTGTGAAGTGGCTGGATGCCATGAGATCCGAAATGGAGTCTATATACACTAACAAAGTATGGACTTTGGACGTTGTACCCCCTGGGGTAAAACCTGTGGGGTGCAAATGGATCTTTAAAAGAAAGATTGTTGTAGATGGGCAGGTAGAGACCTATAAGGCAAGACTTGTGGCGAAGGGTTTTCGTCAAAGACCAGGTTTGGACTATGACGAGACTTTTTCGCCCGTAGCCATGCTTAAATCCATTAGGATCCTACTTGCTATTGTTGCTCACTACGACTATGAAATATGGCAGATGAACGTTAAAACGACATTTCTAAATGGAGATTTAGAAGAATGCGTTTATATGGATCAGCCGGAGGGCTTCATTGACAGTGGGAGCAGCGGGAAAGCATGTAGATTGCTTAAATCCATATATGGATTAAAGTAGGCATCATGGAGTTGGAACATCTATTTCGATGATGTTATTAAAGAGTTTGATTTCATCAAAAATCCAGATGAACCTTGTGTTTATAAGATGGCTGTAGGAAGAGCTGTCACATTCCTCATATTGTACGTGGATGACATTCTTCTGATAGAAAATGATATTCCTATGCTACAGTCGGTCAAATCTTTCTTATCACTAAGGTTCTCCATGAAGGACCTGGGTGATGCCACATACATCATGGGCATTAGGATCTATAGGGATAGATCCATGAGGTTGTTTGGATTGTCCCAAACCAGGTACATCAACACCATCCTAAAAAGGTTTAGTATGGAAGACTCCAAGCGGGGTGCCTTACCCGCTTGTCATGGGGTCACTCTCTCCAAGGACTCTTGCCCAAAGCCGATGAAGAGAGAGCTCGCATGAGCATTATACCCTATGCTTCGGCAGTAGGATCTATAATGTATGCGATGTTATGTACACGCCCAGATGTAGCTTATGCACTTAGTGTTGTAAGCATGTATCAATCCAACCCAGGGGAGAATCAATGGATAGCTGTGAAGAACATTCTTAAGTACTTACGAAGGACTAAGGAATTGTTCTTGGTGTATAGTAATGGATATCTCCAAATGGAGGCCTTTACCGATTCGAGCTTCCAGAGCGATAAGGACGACCGCAAATCTATCTCAGGGTTTGTATTTACCCTCAATGGAGGGGCGGTAATTTGGAAGAATTCCAAACAGGATACCGTTGCAGACTCTACGATGGAGGCTGACTACATTGCTGCAAATGATGCCGCCAAGGAAGCCGTCTGGATGAGGAAGTTCGTTTCGGAGCTAGGTGTAGTTCCAACCATTATTGATCTAATACCATTGTATTGTGATAATAATGGGGCTATGGCGTTAGCCAAGGAGCCCAGGTCCCATCAGCGGTCCAGACACATCCTAAGACGCTTTCATTTAATCCGGGAGATTGTAGATCGCCGCGAGATCGAGATTAGGACAGTAGACACAAAGAATAACGCCACGGATCCACTCACCAAGGCCCTCCCTCAGCCGCAGCATGAGCGACTTTTTGAGATGTTGGGTATGAGATATGCCAATAACTGGCCTTAGTGCAAGTGGGAGATTGTTGGATATATATATGCCCTAGAGGCCATTATATGATAGTGGATGTATTTATACATGTGTATATATATATTCAGTGTACATTCTTGCTCGACATGATAGTATGCTATCTGGTTCTTCTATATCTGACATGTTGATTTGATCATGCTTTTATTCATTCATACATGTTGATAAAGCCCTGAGGATATAGGCTTGACTACTGTGATTATGATGGAGATCATACTAATGGGACATCTGTAGTTTATAAGCATATCCTGGAATGTCCCTAGTCGTAGGTGTATCGAGACGGAGCATCGATATACCAGAGTAGGCTAGCGTATATGATACTAGACCCATATGATGGGCGATAGATGTTCCCACATTCATCGATGTTTGACATCGAGATCGTATATGGGTGCTCAGTGATGACTGGGTACACTGGACGGACTCACCGAGAACTCCTATATGGAATTATATCTATCGTCAGATCGCAGTTCTCAGGTGACACTGGTGCAGGTTAGTCTGTAGACCCGAGATCGTCATAGAGTCTTGTGTGTTCTCCCATTGTACTTTGATTACCACCCTACCACGGCTCTACTGAGTCGTGCAAACAGGTGGCTGTTGGGTACAGTCCCGAAACACACGAAGGAGATGAGCGATAGGAGGGGTTTCGTCTCTTCCGGTATTGGGAGTTGATGCTGTGCTGTGCTCGACTGGCTATATCAGTAAGTCCCTGGCCAGGGCTGTTGAGATTTGCTGATAAGTGTTATCAGTAGTTTCTCGATCTGTTATAGACCATTCATCGGCATGACTTATTGAGTTATTGGGGTCGACGTTACCATCCCTAGACTTGATATGCAGCATATCTGACGAAGAGACCGGACTGTACGGTAGTGTTTCCGGTTGGCTCAACGGGAGTTGTAACTGGTTCGCTTGTTTTCTTCTGATCGCTCAATACCCGGGTGGCCGTTACGTTTAGCTGACCGCTTGCGGCTTGGGGTGCTTGATATGATCATCACCCACTGATGGCATATTGACGAGTCTTAGAGTCCCACAATGGAGTTACCTAGTCCAGGCGAAACGTTGTGGTGCACATATGCGATATGCGCGTGGACCCGGTTAAAATGCGCGTATGAGATACCGTATATTAATCGGGCGGCTTGCTTTTGGTCGGGTCGTATGTGATACGACTGGGTTGCTAAATCAAGTGTTGATTTATCATTTACCATTAGTTTCTCACTTGAAATCTTTTCTTGTCTTTATGTTGTATGCATGCATGTATGCATTCATTCTCATTCATGCACATAGGATGTGCATGCACACATACATGCATACATAATGGTTATCATGGTTGTTGATATAGTAGATGGTGGCAATATAAGACTCACACCTTATGTAAAATATATGGATATTATTTATTTGGAAAAAGGAAAATAAAAATCGAAATTGTTTCATGGTTAATATTTTATTCCTTCATTAACCCTATTGACTAACCATGATTTAATTTCTATGGTCATTTCTTTTCCAAACAAAAATATCTAGATATTTTATAACCAAGGTTTACAATGAGAGAGTGAAAATATATATATTTTCATTTTCACATTTTCTTCACAAGCTTATCATTATCTTGAGTTTTCAAAAGCCATCATCTTCTTTCTCCTTTCTCTTTTGCACTCTAGATTTCTCAAGTGAGCAAAAGAGTTACCAAGTTAGGATTTTGAAGTGAGAAAACCAACCACAACACCATTCTACACTAGTCTTGCCCATTAGTGAAGAGTGTTTAGCTTCCATTTCATCTCTTGATCTTGTGAAGTTTCAAGCTTGGACAAAGAGGACTCCGGGTGGATCATCGTGACCCAAAGGATCTCAAGCGGACTTTTTCCAACCCTCAAGTAGCCAAGGAGTCTAGCGTAGGGAGCTACAAGGTTGTACTCTCAAAACCCTAGCTTTTATTACTTGTGATTATGTCTATGTAAAGAAACCCTAAATTTCTAGTGATGATTCTTTGTATGTTCACTTAGCACCTTAAAAATTTGATTTTGAGACATGTGATGCTTCCAAACCCTTCATGAGGTGCTAGGTAAACCTAACAGGTATACAGGTATGCTATAAGTCATATGCAATAAGAAATATGAATCAAAGTCACAATGTCCTTAACCAAACAATATCATATTTATATGTGTGTTGTGCGTGTCATAGCAATTATTGACGGTGTGTGTGGCATACAATCAGTGCTCGTGCAACATGGACCGTCAATAATATTGCTATTCCTAAGGGTACAAGTCCAAGCACAACTAGTAACTAAGCAATAAGGTGTATGTGCAACTCTCTATATATAATAGAATATGTGAAAAGTCAAGTCATCTCTAGCCCAGACGCATAACGCCATGCGGGCGATTTCCCTGTAGATGTTAATTCTACTCACCAACGCTCCTGGCTAGGTGAAGCCTACCACCTGTTTTCCCTTCTTCGCAGCGCCCGAAGTCCCCGCCTGCGAACCTAAAACAATAAAACAACAAAGCAAGTATATATTAGCAATAGACCCAAAACACGAACAAACTACGAGGACCAATGCGACAACACAAACGTACTCTCAAGTGTTCGTATTATAGCTAACGTGCATAGCGACACTACGAAACCAACTCAAAGCAACATAACACAGAACACGAACTGTATCGGAAAACGTATCGCGTGAAACGAAACACAAGAAAACAAGCAAGTGGTCCCAGATTTTTCTGTACCAATAAATTGTAAAAGTTGCAAGTACCTTGAGACCACATACTACCCCAGAGACCCCTACACAAAACCCAAACCCTAACTCCCCAGTCTGGCCGCAATTTGCGGCCAGAAGCAATTTATTTGCGGCCGTACGGAAAGGAAAGGGGCTCGTATTTTGAGGGTAGGTTCTAGGTCACTACACTAGGTAACTGTGATGTGAACTTTTATAACAATTACCTGGTTTGATAGCAGATCATCCCAGACCCAAAATTACACTAAAACTACGATATTTACCCTAAACGATACGATACGCGAACTAAACTGAAACTTAAAAGCTAAGCTACACAATAAACACTTACTTAACAGAAAGAGATCATTACCTAACCAAAAGAACTCAAAGATTCAAGCTTCCCAAGCTCCAAGATATCCAAGAGACAAAACCAAGCAAAAGATGTGATTTTTGGTGAGATTTGTGAAGGATTGTGATGGATTTGTGAAGGAATAGAGAGTGTTCAGTTTGAGTGTGAGAGGAATGAGGAAAATGAAAAGAGATAAAGAAACGAGAGAGTGTGTGAGGATAAGAGAGAGGGAGGTGAGTGTCGGGTGAGAGATGAGGTGAGAGTAACCCTTGCATTAAATCACCATTTAATGCATTCACACCACACCTTGCTACCTCTTCTCTCAATAAAAGAAATATCTCTCTCTCACACAAAAGATCTAGGAGTTTAGGTTTAAGGATTGGATTAAACAAAGGATTAGATTAGGTTAAGTGTCATGGCCACTAACCTAGATTAGCACAAACAAACCCTCACATTAACGTGCACACGTGCGTGCATGCCATAACAAATAATAATAAATTATTAATTAAATATTATAAAATGTGAGAAACCCAAATTGGTAAACTTTTTACAGTAAACCCGCATTAACGTCTAAACTAACACTAACCGAAATCTAAGGCGTTACAATCTCCCTCCTTATAAAAATTCGTCCCCGAATTTAAAATTCTCACTAAACGTACATTCAAAGAGAAGATTACAAAACTCTCATATCTCACTCGCAGCCTTCCAAGTGATCACCTCACTATACGGCTACGCCCAAGGAAAACTCTCCACAGATGGCAAGACCCTTGACCGAACTTACTCTACCTGCCGAACCACTAACACAATTGGCTGCCGGTGAATGAAAAGATCGCATCCCAATTAATTGGTCTGGTGCTGAACTATGTGAGAATGGTCATGAAGGTATTTGCAAAGTATCGACACAAGGAAATACGGGGTAAATACTCATAATCTGGGCGGAAGTGCCAAGTTAAAGGCAACGAAACTAACTCGCTTGAGGATCTCAAGGACCTACAATCCTGGGATAAGCTTCCCAAGACTCAACATGTCATTCATCGGAAAATCCGTAGGAATACATGATTTTCCACTGCGAACTCAAGTCTGCGACCACTACGGTCGGCATAAGACCTATGTCTGCACTGGGCTGTTCTCATCCTGACCTGAAACAACTGGATCATCTCCTAAGTCTCTAGACTAGCTGGGGTCCAAAAATCCTACTTACGCAGAGTCAGAAAAAACTGACTTGAGATCGACACCACCCAACAAACAAAACCTAAAAGTTGCCAATTGGAGTGTCTCCTGATAACTGCTATCGAAGGAGAATCCTAACAATGGCAAGTGACGATCCCAACCGCCGACAACAATTAGTACGTACACACAAGAAAATCCTCCAGAGTCTGTATAGTCCGTTCTTTCCAACCATCAGCCAACGGATGGAAAGCGGAGCTAAAGCTCAACCAGTACCCAAGACTTCTTGAAGCTTCTGCCTAAGACGGCAAGCCAATAGGGTGCCTCTATTGAATACAACGCATGAAGGAACTCCGTGCAAACGCACAAACTTAACAATGAACAACTGAGCAAACTGAGCATAACAGGACAACAAACACCAAATGGAGTCACACCCTGACTAAACCCGGATAGACACCACAACGACATGCGTGGAGATCTGCTCCTATTCCCATTCCAGAACGGTTAAAGGTTGCAACTATCCAGCCGGTCTAAAAAGATCAATCTTAGCTCACAACAAGACAGACACCTCGAAACGAACTCTGAAACTTCACTCTTCATCCCATCCCACCTGTAACTATCTCACAAGTCATGTCAAATGTTGGTGGAACTTGGATGAACACTGAAAACTGACCGATGTGCCTGCTATAGGATTTCGCGTCTCTGCCCAACAGTATCAGGTACACACAAACACGTCCCTAAACGTAGCACACCCTGGTCACAAATAAAGGACTCCGAATATTTACCCAGCCGAGTATTCTCAAGAATCTCAGACGATTGAGCATCTGCGGGCTATGTGATCAGTCGAAAATATTGCATTTTTAACACATCAATTTCCCTACCATTTGCACTCATCTAAATGTGTTCAGTATGAATATAGCACATATTAGCAAAACATATGTAAAATGCCAAATAACTTGTGTTATGTATTATAACCGGCACTCTGAGGGAAATTGAGTGTTTATCATTGCATGCATAATCTTTGTATAGCGCAACACTTGTCTCAAGAATCTGTGCAGGAAATTCCAGGAAAAGAGCCGAAACTGCTAAAAGGTGCTGATAAAAATACACCAAGTCCAAGACTTGTGATCTGGCAGTGAACAAAAGAATGTAAAAATATTTCAGACATCAAAAACATACCATGAGGCCAACACAAAGCAGCACAGAAGAATTCATGCACAGATGCCACCAATGGGCCGCGGATCCACAGCCGTAGGGGCCTTTGTGCGGCGGATCCGCGGCCACGTCAGCAAGTCGTTAGCAACTTGTTACTTCAGCCTTCTCCTTTCAAGGTCCACACTTCTTCAAGCCAATGTAAATTCCAGAGATCTCTAGAAGTTTCTGTCCGAACAGCCAAGCTTTTTGTACAAGCTAAACACCTTCAAGCTTCTCAAGCAAGCCACAACCTAGAAGCTTCTTCCTAACCTCCAATCTTCTAAAGGAAGCTAGCTAACTAACTAACTCTAGAAGCTTCTACTCAACTACCAAGCTTGCAACTGAAGCTAATCCTAACCTAGCTTCTAAAGGAAGCTAATCCTAATCAAGGCTATAAAAAGGACCCAAAGGCTTCACTCTCAAGGTTGTTGATTGTTGTTTGTTGATCCACCCACAAGTTGAGTGACACAACTTGTGCACCCAAACCCTAATCCAATCACCAAAGACAAATTCAAGATCTTCGAGTACAAATCAAGCTAGAAGCTTTCAACCTTTTAGAAGCGACGCCGATCTTCAACCGAGCAAGTGATCCTCAAGACGATCCGCGACTCACGGAGACGGTGCGGAGCCAAATTCAACGATCGAGTTCTTTCCTCGAATCTTGTATATCTTGAACGAATTGTAACGGAATTGTTGAATAATAAAAGGTGAAATTTCTTTATTTTGCTTATCTTTATATTTGAGCATTATGATGAGTTTCCAATTCTTGATTGATTTCGTTGTTATGATACTTGAGTAAAAACTCCGCTCGTGGAGGAGTCGAGAGAATAGATAGATGATGATGATTACAATCTTGAAATGATTCTTAATTCCTATAAGTTTTGTAAACTCTTGTAAATTGAATTATCGACAATCTAGTTTCGAGCGAGATGCTTTCTTGAATATTTTCGCTCTTAATTAGAGATTAACGATCGGTAATTCAATTTACTAGAGGCTAGCACTTGAATGATAATCAACGAAAGGACAAAGGATGAGATGAAGAAACCCTAGTTCCTTCAATAGATCCTTAAACCTCATTGATCGTCATCGATCTAGCATCAAATCATTAATGGATAAGAAAACATAATCACAAGTTTTCATCACTTCTATAGATTCGATCGATTCCTACGAGCCTCATCACAAATCTTGATTACTAATTCGATTTGGATATCATCAATTCTTGATTCTTGATTTTTAGTCTTCTTGATATTAGATCTAGATTTTGATAATTCTTGAAATTCACTTTTATAAATCTAGAATCAAATTGTCTTTTCTTTTCTCTTTAATTTTCAATTCATCTAAATCAATTACGATCGAATCACACTTTCTCTGTGGACGATCCGTATTCACTAACGCGCTACATCGACATCGTTATTGATTGCGGTTTAAAAATTTCTTTGATTGTGATCTTTACACATATTTTCAAAACACGACACACAAGGAATCATTCAATCACTATGCCTCGCGAAAACAATTAAGGAAAAGTGGACGGGCCCGGATATGAGCAAGTTGTCCCCTCAGTAGAGGTGAATTTAAGCTGCACTCAACGATCGCACAAGAACTGTAAATCTGCAGAAGACTGTCTTAACACTCAAAACTCGCTGCAGGAAGATGTATATTAAGTTCTGGTGGTCCGTGAAAATCTGACACGACTCTCCGAAAAAGTAGTGTCCCTAAATCTCCAACGCACGACCACCGCGGTCATCTCCAGATCATGAGTGGGATATCATGCTCGTACTTCCTCCAACTATAGGGAAGTATAAGCGATAACTCTATAGTGTCACATCAGTACACAATCGAGCCCCATTCGCGAAACATCACAGTTAAACAACAATGTCGCCCGAACCAGCAAGCAAGGAAAGAACTGGTGCAGTTGTCAACCGAATCTCTAACTGCAGAAACTCCGCTCACATGCCATAGTCCAAGAAAAAGAACCTCCTTTCCGGTCAGTTCAGTCAATGGTGCAGCGATACGCTAGCAATCCTGCACGAAATGGCGGTAAAAACCTGCTAAGCCCAAAAATCTATGGACCTCCGTCCCGTACACAAGTCTGGGCTTAAGCTGTACGGTCTCGATCTTCCTCGGGACCATACAAAAAAACCCCGTCTCCCGTAACTACAAGATCTAGGAGTCAACACAATCAAGCCTGAAGGAATACTCCGAGAATCTAGCAAACAGCTGGCACTCTCCCAATGTCTGCAAAACAAATCCTTAAGTGCTGCTTCTGTTCCTCATGACACATTAGAAAAGACCAGAATGTCATCAATGACACAACAATAAACTGGTCGAGGAACGGCCTGAAGAAATCTGGTTCATCACATCCACGAATGCTGCTAGGGCATTGGTGAGTCCAACGACACCACCAAAACACAAACTGCCCGTAGCACGCACAAAAGCAATCTTTGGAATGTCATCACTCCGAACTCGCAACAATGATGACCAGATCCCAAACAAACCTAGAAAATGTCTCGCACTCTGGAGCTGATCGAAGAAATCGTCAATGCGAGGTAAAGGATACCTATCCCCACCGTAAGCCGGTTCAATTGACGATCCATCGATACACAACATCAACTGCCATCCTTCTCCTTGACGAACCGAATAGGAGCTCCCCATAGCGAAACACTCAAACGCACAAGCCCCCCAACAAACAACTCTGCAGCTGATCCTTAAGCTCCTTATGCTCCATCGGCTCATCTGGAACAATGTCGAAAAACTCTCGCACGAAAGGAACCCGGTCTAACAAACCCACTGTAGCTCCGGTATCACGAATGAATGCCAAGAATCCTCGACATCCTCTCCTCAAAAGCCGACTAGTGAAAAAGGCTGAATTCAAGCTGTGAGAGGCGACACCACTGCCCCCCTGCACAACAAGAACTGACTCGCCGGGAAAACAAAACCTAACTGTTTCCTCGCGGCAGTCCACAGACGCCTAGCACGTAGTTGACCATTCCGTGCCCAGGAGAACGTCAAGTCCAACATTTCTTGAAGGATCATAACGACAGACGAATCTCTATCTCCTATCCGATTGGCACACGACCGAAATACGTTTCGCGCAACAAAAGAATCGCTGACAGAAGTTAACATAACGAACGGCTGATCTAGCTAACCGACTCTCGGCCCAACCACGACGCAAAATGTGTGAAACAAACAAGTGCAACAAAAGAACATACGAATTAAGAATACCTGAAAACTCTGCATTGGATGCCCACGCGACCCGATGAGTAGAAGCAAACTCTGGTGTCTGCCCCCTGCCCGCAACTGGCTGAACTCCTCCTCTGCTAACCTGACCCCTCTGAGCGAACCCTCCACATCCATGACCTCTCTGAATACGACCCTGACGCGGTGTTAGGGAACAACTTCTGATGTGGTGATGAGGATCCCCGCACCGATAGCATCCCCTCCATGGCTGCCGACCCTCTGGGAAATATGAGCTAAAAGACTGACCTCGTCCCAAGCTTCCGTTACTCTCGCGACGTGCCCGAAATCTGTCTCGATGACTAAGCCTCTGTCTCTGGGATAGTACACCGGTACGAGTCCTCCACTGATCCGGAACTCCCAAAGTCTCTGGAAGACGTGCCTTGTCAACTGGGGCTGCATCCACTGGTGCGGTATACGTAACACTATGCTGAGTGCTGATCGCAAGGAACAACTGGGTAACAGGGGTGACAACCTCCCAACGCTGCTCTCGAATAGCCTATACCAATGAACTCATCGTCTGGTGCATGTCCTGCATATCTGCCACAAGCCTAGCGAGATGATCTGTCGAAGGAGGATCCATCTGCTCCTGTGCAACGAGCGTGCCATCCTGGTCAGTCCTCGTCCCACCCGAGTCCACTCTGACCTCAGCCCTCGCTGCATCACTCTGAGTCCCCATAGTCATCGGCGGCAAAGGCTATAAATGGAAGTAAGATTCGATAAGAACACATAAATCGAATCACAAGGATAAGTATCAAGGAAGGAATTTCAAGCAATTTGTACTTAGGTCACTTTCGGTGGAGTACCACGTCGTGAGTATGCCGCGGACATACACACACTACGTTACTCTGTTAAAGCTACCTACTCCATCATACTAAGGTCATCCTACACTCCGAAAGGTAAAACCTAGCGCTCTGATACCAACTTTGTCACGACCCGAAAATGACACGTGATGGCCCTTAAACTACGCAATGTCTACAGGCGTAATGCAATTTAAGTAAGCCGAAAACCCAGCAATCTAAACCTTCAAAAGTAGTAAATAATAAGAAGCTTGTTAAAACCTTTGAAGTCTCAACCCAAATTCTGTAAAAGTCCAACTTTATTTCCTTTAAAATTTTGGCAGCACCCTCTTTGTAAAAACCAGCCCAAAAAATGGGTACAACATAAATATAAGTAAAGCATCCCCAAACGGGAAAAAAACACGCCCAAAGACGGAAAACAACCACCACATGAGATATACGACGCCGTTCCTAATTTCAAACGGTTCCTAATTTCTTCAAATCTATATAACATCAAATAAAGGTAAACATGTAGCTATAACCAGATATATGTGTAACATAAAGGTATAGCAAGGTATATGTATCTATGTCATTAAGTGTGTATGTACCTATCGCTAATGGTACAATACCCTATAGGTATACAGGTAACTAGCATGTAAGCATGTAAAAGCATATGTGTAAGCATGTAGGTATACAGGTATGCTATAAGCCATATGCAATAAGAAATATGAATCAAAGTCATAATGTCCCTAACCAAACAATATCATATTTATATGTGTGTTGTCCGTGTCATAGCAATTATTGACGGTGTGTGTGGCTACAATCAGTGCTCGTGCAATATGGACTGTCAATAATAGTGCTGTTCCTAAGGGTACAAGTCCAAGCATAACTAGTAACTAAGCAATAAGGTGTATGCCCAACTCTATATATGAAATAGAATATGCGACAAGTCAAGTCATCTCTAGCCCAGACGCATAACGCCATGCGGGAGATTTCCCTGTAGATGTTAAATCTACTCACCAACGCTCCTGGCTAGGTGAAGCCTACCACCTGTTTTCCCTTCTTCGCAGCGCCCGAAGTCCCCGCCTGCGAACCTAAAACAATAAAACAACAAAGCAAGTATATATTAACAATAGACCCAAAACACGAACAAACTACGCGGACCAACGTGACAACACAAACGTACTCTTAAGTGTTTGTATTGTAGCTAACGTGCATAGCGACACTACGAAACTAACTTAAAGCAATAGAACACAGAACACGAACCGTATCGGATAACGTATCGCGTGAAACGAAATACAAGAAAACAAGCAAGTAGTCCCAGATTTTTCTGTACCAATAATTTGTAAAAGTTGCAAGTACCATGAGATCGCATACAACCCCAAAGACCCCTACACAAAATTCCAAACCCAAACTCCCCAGTCTAGCCGCAATTTGCGGCCAAAAGAAATTTATTTGCGGCCGTACGGAAAGGAATGGGGCTCGTATTTTGAGAGTAGGTTCTAGGTCACTACAATAGGTTACTGTGATGGGAACTTTTGCAACAATTACCTGGTTTGATAGCAGATCATCCCAGATCCAAAATTACACTAAAAATACTATATTTACCCGAAACGATACGATACGCAAACTAAACTGAAACTTAAAAGCTAAGCTACACAATAAACACTTACTTAACAGAAAGAGATCATTACCTAACCAAAAGAACTCAAAGATCCAAGCTTCCCAAGCTCCAAGGCATCCAAGAGGCAAAACCAAGTAAAAGATGTGATTTTGGGTGAGATTTGTGAAGGATTGTGATGGATTTGTGAAGGAATAGAGAGTGTTCAGTTTGAGTGTGAGAGGAATGAGGAAAATGAAAAGAGATAGAGAAATGAGAGAGTGTGTGAGGATAAGAGAGAGGGAGGTGAGTGTAGGGTGAGAGATGAGGTGAGTGTAACCCTTGCATTAAATCACCATTTAATGCATTCACACCACACCTTGCCACCTCTTCTCTCAACAAAAGAAATATCTCTCTCTCTCTCTCTTACAAAAGATCTAGGAGTTTAGGGTTAAGGATTGGATTAAACAAAGATTAGGATAAAACAAAGGATTAGATTAGATTAAATGTCATGGCCACTAAGCTAGATTAGCACAAACAAACCCTCACATTAACGTGCATACATGCGTGCATGCCATAACAAATAATAATAAATTATTAATTAAATGTTATAAAATGTGAGCAACTCGAATTGGTAAAATTTTTACAGTAAACCCGCATTAACTTCTAAACTAACACTAACCGAAATCTAAGGCGTTATAATTGGATACTGTTAGTTATATGTATGCCCTAGCGGCCATTACTATACATAGGATGTATATTGTAGTGGATGCTTGGACATATATAGGGAGGACTTTCTTGCTCGACATGATAGTATGCTATCTGGTTGATCTTTACCTTAACGTGTATACTGATTGTCTCTCTGTTACATGTTGGTAAAGCCCTTAGGATGTGTACTTGACTACCTGGACTGTGATGCGGATCTTACTAGTGGGGACATGGTAGTCCATAAGTACATCCTTCAAAGTCCCTAGTCGTGGGTGTATCGAGACGGGGCATCGATATACCAGAGTAGACTAGCGTATACCTTCTCGACTCATACAGATGGGCGATGGATGATCCCATATCCATTGGTGTTTGACATCAGAGATGATATACGGGTGCTCAGTGGAGACTGGGTACACTGGACGGACTCGCCGAGAACTCCCAGATGGTACTATACCTTACGTCAGATGGCAGTTCTCTGGTGACACTGGTACAGAGTAGTCTGTTGACCCGAGATCGTCATAGAGTCTTGTGTGGTTCCCACTGTACTTTGATTTCCACCTTACCACGTCCAAGAGGGCGTGCAAAACGGTGGTTTTTAGGTACAGTCCCGAATCACATGGAGGCAATGAGCGATAGGAGGGGATTCGTCTCTCCCGGTATAGGGAGTTGATGTTGCGCTGTGTTCGATTGGCTATAACCGGAAATCCCTGGCCAGGGTTGCTGAGATTTACTGGTAAGTGTTACCAGTAGTTTCTCGAATTGTTATAGACCTCATATCGACGCGACTTATCGAGCTACTGGGGTCTGACGTTTACCACCCCTAGGCAAGATATGCGACATATCAGACGACGAGACCGGACTGTACGGTAGTGTTACTGGTTGGATTCACTGGAGTGTGAGCGGGCTTGCTCGTCGATCTTCTGATCACTCAATACCCGGTTGGCCGTTACGTTTAGCAGACCGCTTGCGGCTTGTTGGTGTTTGATATGATCATCATCTGCTGCCGGCGTATTGACGAGTCTTTAGAGTCCTACACAGAGGTTTCCTGGCTCAAGCGAAACGAAATAGGAGCGCATATGAGATATGTGCAGGACCGAGAATAATGCGTGTATGTGATACCGTATTCCATTCTCGCGATGAATGTATCGATTGGTTGTATGCGATATAACATAGTTATCGATTCAAGGATTGATTCGATAAGCCGATACATTGGATACTAGTTGGTTATATACGATATGACCGGATCATTGAATCAAGTGTTGATTTAATGATTTAATGTATAATTATATATTTGATATATTACTTTGCATTAACTAGTATTGGTTCATTTTAAAGGGATTTTCTCACTTGAAGTGCACAATGTATATGTGATATACTTTTGTACACAAGTTTGTGTCATGTTTGATGATACAAGCTAACTTGAGTTTGTGTAAAGTTTAAACCATGGTTGTGTAATGGTTAGGGTTTTCTTTTTCTTTATCATTTATTTATTTTGTTTATTTATTTTGCAAAATAAATGAATGGTGTCTTTCTTTGGATGCTAGTTGAAGCTTCATGAAGCTTTGACTAAGTGACCATATTTGTCTCATGCTTAACCCTAACCATTCCACTAAACCCTAGTTCATTCTCTACACTTGACCATGGTTGGATTATGATAAGTATTCATTTATTTTCTATTTTGAAAAAACTTATCATAATATATTCATCATCTTCTTCTTCTTCTTCTTCACAAGAAGAAGCTTGCCTCCATCAATGGCAACTTGAGAAAATGAGTGAGAAATCCAATTCTAAAGTGAACCCACCTCCTATTTCTTCATCCTCTACCTCTTGCCAAGTAGTATAGGGTGTTTTCTTCACAAGTTTTATGACTTGGTGAAGTGGGAGCTTGATCTAGTGATGCCTCGACGTAGATCATCTTCGGCACGAAGCCGACGTCCTTGCCCGCCCATTTCTCCGATGAAGCCGACGCTAGAGCCCGGGTTTCCATTTGGACAGCGAGGAGACTTCATTGCGGAGCTATGGAGGTGGAGGACCGGATCTACAAAGGTAGTATTTCCGTTCTTTTAGTTAAATTGTTAACTTGTTGCATGTGTTCGCCTGTATATCTAGTTAACGATCCGTATTAGGGTTTCTCGGCACCCGTAAAATTTGAAATTGGCATGGTTGATGCCTTGTAAGACCTCCTTAGTGTGCCTAGGAACCCTACAGATACCGAATCAGGATCTCATATATGCAATTCATTGCAGGCACTGAGAAGCCGTAGAGTACTGAAGGCTAGTGATATGACCCTCAAGGTTGCTAACGGAGCGAGCATGGATGCTGTGTCCGTAGGGGATTATCACCTTGGATTGACGAGTGGACATATTTTGGTTTTGCGCAACTGTTTTTGTGTACTTATTTTAACGTGTAATATCATATCAGTATCCTTGTTATCAAAAGAAGGTTATGATTTTACGTTTGTAAGCGATGTTGTTAACATCCACCTAATCATGGTTTGATTGGGTCGGGTACACTAGATAACGGTATATACGTGTTAAATCAATTGCAGATTTTCAATGTCCAGAATACACTAAAAAGAACATCTCCGGATATAAATCAGGCTTTCTTATGGCATTGTAGAATGGATCACATCAATGAGACAAGGTTAACTAAGTTACATAAAGAAGGATATTTCTCTAGGGAAAGATGACAAAGACTCCGTTCACTGGACACGGAGAAAGAGCGAGCGAGCTCTTAGGACTCATACACAGCGATGCATGTGGTCCAATGTCTACACATGCAAGAAGCAGTTTTTCATATTTTATTACCTTTACGGATGATTTCTCTAGGTATGGATTTATTTTCTTGATGAAACATAAATCCGAGGCCTTTGAGAAATTCTGAGAATATAAGAATGAAGTAGAAAATAAACCGGCAAAAGTATCAAGACACTGAGATCTGATCGAGGTGATGAATACTTAAGTGCCGAGTTCCTGGGTTACCTAAAAGAGAATGGAATTCTCTCTCATCTTACTCCTCCATACACTCCACAACACAACGGTGTATCGGAGATATGAAACCGAACCCTATTGGATATGGTACGTTCCATGATGAGTAATGCTAAGTTACCGCGATCTTTCTAGGGTTATGCACTAGAATCAGCTGCATATTTTTTGAACAGGGTTCCTACCAAGACTGTGCCTACCACACCATTTCAGATATGGAGTGGGAAGAAACCCTATCTTTAGTATCTCAAGATATGGGGATGTCCAGCTTTTGTTAAAAACCAGTACGTGGACAAACTCGAGGCACGCTCAGTACAGTGTAATTTTATGGGATACCCAAAGAACTCCAAGGGGTATTTTTTCTATTACGTAGAGGAACAAAAGGTATTTGTTTCTCGTAATACCTATTTTTTGGAACATCAGTTTTTTGAAAAGGAAACAAGTGGGAGCGCAATAGAACTGGAAGAAATTCCAGAACCACAAGCTATTACTGAAAGCTTGATGGAACCAGAAGTCTCAAGAGAATAGGACATTCCCGCACCACTCCGCAGGAGTAGTAGGCCGTCTCATCCGTCTGGTAGATACTACGGTTTTCTCATAGATGGGAAAAGAGAGGATTGCATCATTGATAATGATGAACCTACTAGCTTCCAGCAGGCCATTTAGAGCAGCGACTCGGTAAGATGGCTGGATGCAATACGGACCGAGATGGAGTCCATGTACACCAACAAAGTATGAACTTTGGACTTTTGCTCCAGATGGGATAAAACCCATAGGATGCAAGTGGATCTTCAGAAAGAAGATTGGCGTAGATGGACAGGTTGAAACCTATAAGGCTAGACTTGTTGCAAAAGGTTTTCGTCAAAGGCCTGGTTTGGACTATAACGAAACCTTTTCTCCAGTAGCTATGCTTAAATCCATTCGGATCCTTCTTGCCATTGCTTCCTTCCATGATTATGAGATCTGGCAGATGGATGTAAAGACGGATTTTCTAAATGGAAATTTGGATGAGTGCGCCTATATGGATCAGCCAGAAGGTTTCAATCAGAGTGGGAGCAGCGGGAAAGTGTGCAAGTTGCTTAAGTCCATTTATGGACTAAAGCAGAAATCGTGGAGTTGGAACATCTGTTTTGATGAAACGGTCAAAGAATATGACTTTATCAAAAATCCAGATGAGCCATGTATTTATAGTAAGATTGTAGCACGAACTGTCGTATTCCTCGTCTTGTACGTGGATGAAATTCTCTTGATAGGAAATAATATTCCTATTCTACAATATGTCAAAGGATTCTTGTCACACAGGTTCTCCAGAGACCTGGGTGATGCCTCTTACATTCTGGGGATCCAGATCTATCGTGATAGATCTAAGAGGATGTTGGGACTTTCGCAGTCCAGGTATATCAACACTATACTGAAAAGATTCAGTATGGAAGATTCAAAGCGCGGTAATCTACCGGCTTGTCACGGAATCACCCTCTCCAAAGAGATGTCTCCCAAGACTGATTTGGAAAAAGATCGCATGTCGATTATACCCTTTGCTTCTGCGGTAGGCTTTATAATATATGCGATGTTGTGTACCAGACCAGATGTAGCTTACGCACTAAGCATGGTAAGCCGATATCAGTTAGACCCAGGGGAGAAGCACTGGATAGCAGTAAAGAACATTCTTAAGTACCTGAGAAGGACTAAGGATATGTTCTTGGTTTACGGCGGAAAAGACCTCCAGATCGAGGTTTTTGCTGACTCTAGCTTCCAGAGTGACAAGGATGACTCCAAGTCCATGTCAGGTTATGTCTTTACCCTCAATAGAGGGGCGGTGTGCTGGAAGCGTTCTAAGCAGGAAACCATTGCTGACTCGACGATGGAAGCAGAGTATATCGCAGCTTCTGATGCCGCAAAAGAAGCAGTCTGGATAAGGAAGTTCTTAATGGAACTTCAGGTGATTCCATCCATTGTTGATCCAATACCTCTGTATTGTGACAACAGCGGGGCTATAGCTTTAGCGAAGGAACCCAGGTCCCATCAAAAGTCCAGAAACATCTTGAGGCGGTATCACCTGATCAGGGAGATCGTAGATCGCCGGGAGATCGAGGTCCGGAGAGTTGCTACAGAGGAGAACACTGCAGATCTATTCACAAAGGCCTTACCTCAGATGCAGTTCGAGATGATAGGTCTGCGATACGCCAGCACATGGCCTTAGTGCAAGTGGGAGATTGTTAATGTTATATGCCCTAGATGTCATTATTGTATCATACTAGATTGTATATTACTTAATGGAAGCTTGGGATATTCGCAGTTGTATTAACAGTTTTGCTCGACAAAGTAGTATGCTACTTGATTTGTATCTATCTTAATATGTGCATATGTTTCTTTTGACGTATCGCGAATATATATTGATAAAGCCCTTAGGATCTTGCTTGACTACCAGCGTTGTGATGGCAGTTACACTAGTGGGGGCTGGGTAGTCTACAAGCACATCCTTTTTCAGGTCCCTAGTCGTAGGATTATAGAGACAGGGCATCGATACTCCGGAGTAGACTAGTGTATACGTTTCTCATCCCAGCAGGGGAGATGGTCTGTCCCACAGCCATTAGTACGTTGTACTGGAGATAGTATGCAGGTGCATGGGTACACCGGATAGGACTAGCAGGGAACTGTTGGCTGGTATTATACCCGTCCTCAGTTAACAGTTCCCAGGTGACATGAGTACAACATAGTCCATTGACTTGACACTGCTGCTTCGCCTCAAGTGTGTTCCCACTGTTCTTAGATTGCTACCCTACCACGGCTCTACTGAGTCGTGGAAACAAGTAGCAGTTGGGTGCAGTCCCGAAGCACTTGGAGGCAGTGGCGGTTAGATATGATTCGTCTCTCCCAGTATTGGGGGTTGATATCGTGCTGTGTTTGGAGAGCTATTACGCAAGGTCTCTTGCTAGGGCAAGTGAGATTTACTAGTAGGTGTTCCAGTAGTTTCTCAAGGTGTAATGGGCTACACTCCGACATGACTTATACCGCTTTTAGGGGACTGACGCTTGCCGCCCCTAGGCCCGATATGCGATAGTCCAAGATGAACAGACCGGACTCTACGGAGATTGTCACATCAGGCTCAGTAGAAGTTCGGATTGATTTCCTCATCGACCTTCTTATCGAATTCTACCTGGGGACTGTTACGTACAGCTAGTACCGCTTGTGGCCTATGGTTAAACCCACTGCCAGCGTAGCGTCGAGTCTTTAGAGTCCCACACAGAGGGTTTCCCTGCTTCGGGCGAAACGATATAGAGGTCGTATGGTTTTACGACAGGGTTCAGACATATATGTGTACTTATGCACGTATGATATTCAGACAGATTATACTAGTGGGCTTTTGTTTAAACTAGATTCTAGTTTTGGATTTATGCAGTCTCAATATATCCGTGTTTTTCATAAATCCGAATGGGAGGGGCATTCTCGTAATTTATCGAGAAGCTTCTAGAAAGAAGATGACTCATTTAGGTTTATTTCATTTGTGAATTAAACTTAATGAGGTGGAGGAGATGATGTGTTATGTTCATTAAATGAACCATGACTCATGCGATGATTCATCTCAAGGGTATTAAATGAAGCATGGTTGATGTTTAAATATATTATTATTAAGATATTTTCATGCTTCATATTATTTCCAAATGAGTTAAGTTTATTTCATTATCACAAACACATCCTCTTTTCTCAAGCTCTCTCATCTTCTTCAACCTAGCCCTAAGTGTCTCATGAGTTGAGAATCATTAGGTTAGTGAGGCTAACAAATCCTTAATCATTCTCTATATCATCTAGGTCACTTGTATTAGCAATCTAAGCCTCTTAGTTACCTCATCTTGGAGGTTGAAGTTTGTAGTAGGAACTTTCGGGTGGATCATCTATTACATCGAGGAGGCCGACGAGGAGGAGAATAACAAGAACAAGAAGGACTAGTATCTTGAGATATAATTATCTATCATAGTAGTTAACCACTTCTAGATAGTTTGTTAGTTAGGGTTTAGCAAAGATCCTTTTGATAGTCGATGTTACCTTGAACGAAAATGATCGTTTTACCTATTCCGCCTTCCCGCATTTTGTGGGGTGTGTAACGTCGACTTATTGTATTGACGGATTCAAATTTTTTGAAGACCTTGTTCTTATGTCCTCTCCAGTTCTTCGCCATATGCTTAAGAAGCTTATCGTGAACTTCTCGTTCATTGACAACCGCCTCAGGATCCTCTTTGCCATAACAACGGAAATCAAACCAACTCTGCAAAATAGAAAAATTCATCATCGTATGGGTATACATATTTAAACAAATCAAAATACAGTTTAGTATTGAATAGTATTGTTGGGGTAAAAATTTACACCCCGGTTGACCAAGTCAAAATCCAAGTCAACTCCAAGCTAAGTGGGCCCAAGCCCAGATCCAGTGGGCCCATGCCCGGGTCGAGCCCGAACATGAAGCGGCCGGCCTTCCCCACGCCAAGATAAAAATTTTGTAATAAATAATATTGTTGTATTTATTTTATTTTATTTTATGTTTAAATGTAAGAAAAATAGGCATAAAGCCAAATTTTTGTAAAGCCCATGGCTTATGTGCAAAAAGAAATGGCACATGGGCCATGGGATTGGCAAAATACCATTTTGTGAAGCCCAAGGGGCTATGTGTAAAGTGTATAGCCTATAAAGACAAGGATAATGAAATATCCCAACAACTTTTTTCTCTCTCTCAAAATTTTCTTCAGATCTGAGATCTTTTCTCCTTCTTTAAGCTTCCCAAAACCTTCCTTTTTCTCTTGAATTAAACCAAGAGTTTTACTCTTCTTTTTATAAAAAACAAATTAGTTTTTCACCACAAAACCCATAAAGGGAACTCAGATCTTCCATTAAATCTCAAAAAGAAGAGATTTTTAGAAATCCCATATCTCTTGATCTTCAAGATCCAGTTAACAGAGGAGGAGGAAGAAGAACATCGTTCACTAAACCAAAAAAAAAAACACACACTCAGGAGTCCAACTCCTCTCTGATTTCTCTTCTGAGAAATTTTTTTAGGCTAAAAGCCTTTTTTTCTCGCCGCCGCTCAAGCGCAGAGCACCCGCATGCCGACACGTGGCGCGCTTGCGCTCAAGTGCAAGCGCTCGAGCGCAAGTCGCCCCCGTGCCGATACGTGGCACGCTTGCGCTCGAGCGCAAGTCGCCCCCGTGCCGACACGTGGCGCGCTTGCGCTCAAGCGCAAGCGCTCGAGCGCAAGTCGCCCCCGTGCCGACACGTGGCGGCGTGCTTGCGCTCTAGCGCCCAGCGCTCAAGCGCAGAGCACCCATGTACCGACACGTGGCACTCTAGCGCCTGAGCGCACATCACCTAGGCGCACAGCGCCTAAGGTGCTGTCCCCACGCATCCTTTGGATGTCTTTTCCCCTTTTATATATATATACATGTATATCTGTACATATGTATACATATTTACATACACACATACTCCACGACACTGTCCCTGTTAGAAAAAAATTTCTAACGGGGCGCTGCCCCGCACCCCGCAAGGGGGCTGCTAGCCCACTTGACCCCCAGCCCGCTATCCGGGTAGCGGGACCCCTGTAAAAACTCTGCGTGGCTCCCGATATATTTAAACCCCCCTCCAAAACAAAACACACGTACACTGCACATCGAGTTCGCATGACCAGTTTAACCCGTCAATCGGAGGTTCCCTCGCCCCAAAGGCGGGGGGTAATTAACGGCAGCTTAGTCCGCGGCTGCCGGAGATTCGGATCCCCACAATCAATAAACCTCGGCCTACCCTAGGAAGGGGGAATCTGTAGTACGCCTGACAAGCGCGCGCGTATTCCCATCTCAATTGGGTGACGAAAAACACCCTACAGATTCTGGCACGCCCGGTGGGACTTTAAATCTCTCCTCCCATATTTCGGGTTAAACGTTCATACGAACTCAATCAATATACATATCGATTGCCTATACTGAAATGATGTTCTTTTTTCCATGCAGCAATCAACCTTCGGCAACAATGTCTCCCCAGACGAATTCAGCTTCCAACATGACCCCGATTCCATACGTGGTCAAGATCAACGCTCGTGTGGTTCTCCCCGCGAGACTTAGTCGACAGTGGGAGGAGCCGCCCAGCCAGTTTGGCTCCGTCATCATCTACCCTGCCGGAAGCGCTCATCTGGCGGAGATCCCGGCGGAACAGGTGGCCAAGCCGGTCTCAAGGGGTAAGAGGCCGAATGTCATGATCGCCAAGGCACCACAACCGAAACTTAAGACGGTATCTGAACGATTCTCTGGTGCTCCAGTGGGGTGCAAGAACTTCGGTACAAAGGGCAAAATCAAATGTTGCGGACGAGCTCAGGCGATGAATCCAACAAATGCACAATCGAGCGTATCTCCAAGGCCCTCCATCGCCCGGTCTGCGGCATCTTCCCAAAGAGCCGAAGTCTGCCAGGTGCTTAGAACAGAAAAGTTAAAGCAGAAGCGGCTCAGGTATCGAGCCAACAAGAGGGCCAAGGCTTCGGCCAAATGGAATCATGTGAAGTTCCAAGTGCAGGGTTGCCCCGCGACGACAGCTGAGTCGGACGTAAGAATCAGCAATTCCTTCGAGCCTCTGAAGTGGGTTCAGAAAAATGCCATGACCGCCAGAATCAAGAAGACAGCGGTCCGAATAGTGCCACAAAGAGACGTGTCCCGGCCCCAACAGAAGAAGTATGACACTGTCTCTTCAAGAGTCTATCAAGCACTCTGTGCCGCACGAAAGCGGTGGGGCAAACCCAGAAAAGAAGCGCCAGCACCATTCAAGAACCTGGTTAGGCCAGCAGCCTTCAATCGACTACCAGCTACCGAAGCAAGGGGGTCAAAACAGCGATCCGTGAAATCAGCTGCCAATGATAGAAAGACGGCCGGATATATCATCCATACGGTCTATATGGCGGGCGGGCGCCCCAGCGACAACCTTCGTAGCAAAAGCAAGGATGGGGCCACCACATCCCAAGCCCAATCTAGCCTGAATGTGGTTGCCGCTGCCCAAGAACAGCCGCCCCCGCTGGATGAAGAAAACCCTCTCGATGAGGATGATAGGCAGAAAGACCCCTCGGTCCATGCAGAGTCAAGCTTGGACAGCGAGGAAGAGCCGACTTTTCGCCCCAGGACTGCGGAGCAAGAGCTGCTTCAAGAGCTTCGAAAACAGCTCAGGAGCAAAGATAAAGAGATGGCCAAGCTCTATTCGAAAATTGACGACCTAACAAATGTTGTGATGCAGCTTACGGCTCAAATTGCTCGAGCGCCTCCCAATCAAGCACAAGCCGCTACTAATCAGCCGGGTGATGACAATCCGAGGCAGCCAATGTCTGTTCCTTCGTGTCCAAGACTGGTCAAGCCACATGAAAGCCGGCCACACTCTACTTCTCGGGACGCCTTGGCCCCAGATAGCACTATCCCGCTAACACAGGATCGGATAATGGATTTGGTCACCAGGAAGGTTAAAACATTGGTGGCCGAAGCTGAAGCTCAGAAAAAAATCGGCAGTAGTGGGCGACCATATCCCGCGCCGTACGATCTGATTGAGTTCCCAAGCGGCTACGTCATTCCTAAGTTCGGAAGATTTGATGGAACGGGGAATGCAAATCAGCACGTCGCCCACTTCAAAGCATCGTGTGGAAATACAGGGGGCAACGACGCGCTCCTTCTTCGTCAGTTTGTCAACAGCCTGACCGGTGTCGCTTTCGACTGGTACGCGAGCATACCAGACGGGTCCGTCATTACCTTTGACCAAATGGAGTCTCTGTTTCGGCAAAGGTTCATGAGTGTCAGTGATAAAATCTCCATTGCCGACCTTGTGAGGACCAAGCCGGGGAAGAATGAAAGCAACACCGACTTTATCGCTCGATGGCGTAATCTCACAGTCAAGTGCGAACCGCTGCTGGAGCAAGACCAGTCCGTCGGCCTTCTCATTGGGAACCTCAGCAATTGGATGGTCCCATTCTTGTGTACGGCGGGCCTCAAGACATTTCAGGAGCTAACCAAGAAAGTCCAAATGCTGGAACGCTCAAAGCAAGAGTCCCCGCAGGACTCTCAGAGAGACAAAACTTGGAAAAGCAAGCGGGATGACAACCGTAGAAGCGGGAGTTCCAGCAGTACCAATGTCTTCAATGCGTCCGACAATGAAGAAAAGCGAAGGGCGGGCGAATCCAAAACCAATCGGTCTCGAAAGCCATTACTGGGAGGAGATGGGCCTTCCCTAGAGGAGAAAAAGAACAAGGTTTACTCTTTCAGAAGGGACAAGGTCCGCAAGATATTTAAAGATGCCTTGAACAACGGCCTACAATTGCCGGAGTCGAAAAGACCCCAAGAAGTAAAAATGACCGACAATCCCCTGTATTGTCCGTACAACCGAGTAGTGAGCCATGCGATCGAGGATTGCTATATCTTCAAAGACTGGGTCGAGAAGCAGTACAAGGCTGGAGAGATCGAGCTGTCCAAAAGTGTGTTGGTGAACAATCAAGTTGCAACCACCAACTTTATACAGACAGAAGCTGAAGCCTTCTGGGAGCAAACAGCCGAACCCGCTGCCCTGAGAAATGAGACAGACTCATCGCGGTCTCCGTGGAGTACGCACATATCTAAAAGATGAAGAAGATGATAAAGCTACTTCGGAAAGAGCCTAGGACAGAATAGGAAGGGCAGAAGAAGCCTACCAGTCCAGCTGCCAATGCGGCACCATCACGCTCAGAATCCAAGAAACTCAAAAAGAAGAAAAGTGCGGCTCGGCGCGAAAAGGAGTCTGCAGGGAGATCGACCATTCAAAAATATATCGATTCCCTCGAAGAATATGAACAGAAGGAAAGAGCATTGATTCAATTGAAGGAGTTCTTCCCTGTACAAGCGGCTGAAATTCTGGAGGAGTTAGAAGAAGACTCCAATGAAGATATCCCAGTAGTGACCTGCTACGCCATCCATCTTGGCAGCGACTCCGAGGATGAGCTCTGTTTTTCCGAAGAGGACGAGGAGCTCACCACAAAGGCCAATCAAATCCAGCTCAGAAGCGGCAGGGCTCTACCGCAAAATCAGGGCAACGCCCTAAAAGGGATGGAAAAACAAGTCGCTAATGAAGAAGATGGCAGAGAACCGGCTGATGAAAACATAAGTCCTTCCTCAGTGGACTATAATGTCTTGGCACATCTCCGGAAGCTTCCGTCTCTCCTGAGCATCTACGACGCCTTGGTCCTATCTAAGGAGCTTAGAGATGTTCTCATTCACGCTCTACAAAACCCCGAGCGGTATCAGGCTCACTTTGCGGAAATTAATATGAAAGAAGCCCAGCACGCTCTGCATGCCGCCGCAGTCACATTTAAGGATGAAGACTTGCTACTGGGAACGGCTGAGCATAATCGGCCGCTTTACGTGACCGGGTACAGCGGCGGAGATCGAATTAATTGCATAGTGATTGATCCGGGGTCCTCAGTGAACATCATGAACTTGCGAACTCTGAAGAGTTTGTCAATGGATGTCCGACACCTGTCAAGGGAAAGGATTGTCATTCAAGGCTTCAACCAAAATTGCCAGCAAGTTCTGGGGTCTATAGCTTTGCCAATCAAATTTGGGGATCTGCAAATTGAAGCTAAGATATACGTGATCGACGCTGACACATCTTATAAGATTCTCTTGGGGCGGTCGTGGCTCCACGATTAAGGCATCATTCCGTCAACTCTCCATCAATGCATGAAGTATACTAAAAATGGCGAAGAAAGACGCATTGACGGAGACATCCAGCCGTTCGGTGTGCATGAAGTCCGATATGAAGATTCTCGGTACTTTATGAACCACCAAAATGCTAAGCCACAACTGACTGAGGATAGACCGGCCCCAAGATTCAAAAGCAAATCTGCGCCGGCTATCACTTTCAAAAGCAAAAGTACCCAAGTGCGCCCGCATTTCGGCAGCGACACCGATGAGTCCGACGCTGGAAGTCCGTCCTTCCGCAAAACTCGCCCTCATTTCGGCAGCGATACGGAAAAATCTGTTACTGAAGGCCCATCTAGCAGCAAAGCCCGCCCTCATCTTGGCAGTGACACTGAAGAGTCAGAAGAAGAGGACCTGCCGTGCAACAGCTGTGCAGATTGGCCCCCCATGCAGCAAGAGAAACTACGAGAGACCTTCGAAGTCGCAGAAGGGTCCCTAGCCGTCACCAGGGTACCAGAGCAGATGTGCAAAGAGCTCGATGCGTTGTCAGTCTCCACCGTAGACCAGCTGAAAACATTCTACGTTCCCGGGAGGAAAAGTGGACAGAAGGGCATCCTTTTTTATGGGTCAAACCCCGTTGTGCATCCGGACGATTTGTCTGTCGCATGCCTTCCATACGAAAGAGGCATAAGGGCCGTCCTCAATCCCAGATACTATGCGCCTGAGATGCGGGAATACTTCAAAAAGTGCGAATGCCGGTTATATCAAACGGAGTCCGAAGCAAAGTTTTACGAAGGGCTATGGCATCCACCCCAGGTCCGAGCACTCATCGATGGATGATTTCCAGATAAACGGGGCATAGGCTACGTTCAACCTGATTCCAAAACGTGCTACATGATCCATGTTGGTGAGGCCAGCGAAAGATCAAATGATGATGGCGAGATAGCCGAGCCAGAAGAAGCTCCTCAAGAGCTCGAAGATGGCGAACAAGCAACCTTTGATGAGCTAACCGAGATTGACTTAGGAACGCCCGATAATCCAAGGCCGATCTATATCAGCTCACTCTTGTCGGAGGAAATGAAAGAGCAGATAATTGCCCTGCTGCATGAGTTTGTCGACTGCTTCGCATGGACGTACAAAGAAATGCCTGGCCTTTTCCCTGAAGTGGCCGTACATAAGTTGGCTATATCTCCTGATGCTAAGCCAGTCAAACAAGCTCCTCGAAGATTGAGAAGGGAACTAGAAGAAAAGGTCATCGAGGAAACTAAGAAGCTCATCGATGCCGGCTTCATCAGGGAAGAGAAATATGCAGACTGGATCGCATGCATAGTCCCAGTGAAGAAGAAAAATGGGCAGATCCGAGTTTGTGTCGATTTCAGGGACCTCAACAAGGCATGTCCTAAAGACGACTTCCCGCTACCGGTCATGGAAATGATGGTCGACGACACCTCAAATTACGAACTGTTCACCTTTATGGATGGCTCGTCTGGATATAATCAGATCAAGATGTCGCCTGAGGATGAGAAACACACAGCATTTCGAACCCCGATCGGAATATATTGCTACAAGGTGATGCCGTTCGGACTGAAGAACGCAGGTGCTACATATCAAAGGGCAATGACCAATATCTTCGATGACCTAATCCATAAAGTCGTCGAATGCTATGTTGATGATTTGGTCGTCAAGACTAAAGCCAAGGCTGATCATATCCAAGATCTCAGGACCGTTCTCACCAGACTGAGGGAATTTGACCTGAAGATGAATCCTCTGAAATGCGCTTTTGGCGTGTCATCGGGAAAATTCCTGGGCTTCATAGTCCGACATCGAAGGATCGAAGTTGACCCATCAAAGATAAAGGCTATCATGGAGATGCCCCCTCCGAAGAGTCTGACACAGCTAAGATCTTTTCAAGGCAAGCTTGCTTATATACGGAGGTTTATCTCAAATTTATCGGGGAAATGTAGGCCCTTCTTGAAGCTCAGGAAGAAAGGAGCTCCTTTTATCTGGGATGCCGAATGTCAAGCAGCGTTCGAAAGCATCAAACGGCACTTGTTACACCCTCCAATGCTGGCCGCTCCCATTCCAAATAAACAGCTGATTCTCTATACTGCCGCGCTGGACGAGTCACTCGGTGCGCTCCTTGCCCAGAATAACGAGGAGGGAAAAGAAAATGCCCTCTACTACCTCAGTCGAACTCTAGTCGGGGCGGAACACAACTACTCCCCAATCGAAAAGCAATGTCTGGCTCTAATATTTGCTGTGAAGAAGCTGAGACACTATTTGCTCGCTCATCGGGTTATGCTGATCTCCAAGGTCGACCCGCTCAAACACTTGATGACCAAAGCAAGCCTAGCCGGCAGAATGGCAAGATGGGCTGTCATGCTACTTGAGTTTGACATAGTTTATACCCCTCAGAAAGCAGTAAAAGGGCAAGCTCTTGTAGACTTTCTCGCTGCTCATCCCATACCAGAAGGGTCGCCGCTAAATTGTGAGTTACCCGACGAACAAGTGCTGCACCTCGAGGAAGATGAGCCGTGTTGGGAGCTCTACTTCGATGGGGCCTCATCAATAAGGAGCTCTAGCAGATCAAGCGTCCCGGAGGTAAAAGCGGGGATAGGATTGGTGTTCATCACGCAATCAATGGGAACCCTACGACGTTCTTTTGCTCTCACCGAGCCTCGAACGAACAACGAAGCTGAGTATGAAGCCCTGATAGCTGGTTTGGAACTCGCCATAGAAATGGAAATCTGTCGGCTACGGGTTTACGGTGACTCCCAGCTTGTCGTCAACCAAGTAAGCGGCGACTATAAGATATACAAACCCGAGTTAGCTCGGTATAGAGGCCGAGTGGTGGAACTCATGAAACGGTTCACTCACATTGAACTAATGAGAATCCCCAGAGCATTGAACGGAAAAGCCGACATACTCGCTCGCCTAGCCAAGGAGCTGGCTGATCCTGACATGGACCAAATTTAGATCACAGTCAGAAGCCGACAAATTCTACCCCCAGTCTCTCTACGAGAAGAGGAAAGCACGGAACAGAAGAGCAGTCCTGCCGAAGAAACTTCGATCATCCAAGACGAGCCCGATTGGAGAGAACCCTTCATAGAGTACCTCCGATACGACAAGCTGCCCGAAGAAAAATCTGCGAGGATTCAGCTGAAGAAAAGCGCTCTCCGATACATGTTTGTAAATGACACATTATACCGCAGGTCATATGACCAACTCTGGCTCAGGTGCCTGTCATCGGCCGAAGCCCAAAAAGTCATGAAAGAAGTTCACTCAGGCGTTTGCGGTGCTCACCAATCTGGCCCTAAGATGCGACTGCAGATTAAACGGCTTGGGTATTACTGGCCCACCATGATACGGGATTGCGGAGAGCATGCAAAGAAATGTTATGTCTCCCAAATTCACGGTGATTTTATTCATAAGCATCCCAATCCATTGCATCCTACGGTGGCGTCGTAGCCCTTCGAAGTCTGGGGCACCGACATTGTTGGCCCAATTGATCCTCCGTCATCCAAAGGCCATCGGTTCATACTGGCCGCGACAGACTACTTCTCCAGATGGGCTGAAGCTGTCCCGCTAAAAGAAGTCAAGACAAAAGATATTCTGACCTTCTTTTAGCATAATATTCTATACCGCTTCGGTACACCATGAAGAATCATTTCTGACAACGGGCCTTCTTTCAAGAGCTTCAATGTCTCAAGGTTCGCTACTCAGCACAAGATAGACTGGAGATATTCCTCCATCTATAATCCAAGAGCCAACGGGCTAGCCGAAACCTTCAATAAGACTCTATGCAAGCTCCTGAGGAAAAATGCTTCAGCCAACAAGAGAGACTGGAATCTCAAGCTTCACGAGGCATTGTGGGCATATCGTACCAAGCACCGTACTCCAATACAGTCCACTCCATACTCATTGCTCTTCGGAGTGGAGGCGGTCCTCCCCCTCGAAGTCGAAGTTCCAAGCTTAAGAATGGCCGTTCAGCACGAGTTGACGGAGGAGGAAAACGTGCTCCTTCGACTTGAAGAGCTCGATGCCCTCGAAGAAAAAAGGCTCGCGGTACAGCAAAATCTGGAGCTATACCGAGCCCAAATGTCACGGGCCTATGACAAGATAACCCGTCTCCGCGCTTTCAAGAAAGGTGAATTGGTGTTGGTCCTCAAAAGACCAATCATCCCCAATCGACATGCCAAGGGAAAATTCGAGCCGAACTGGGAAGGACCATACGTCATCGAGAAAGTGTTCGACGGAGGATCCTACCAACTAATAAGTGCCGAGGGAGAAAGGCCCATGCCACCCATCAATGGCCGATATCTCAAGAAATACTACACATGAATGCTCCAAGTCGCAGGCGAATTGAGCACATCAGCCCTACGGTCTGGATCAGACATCCTGCAAAACCGTATACAATCCACGGGCGTAAAAGACCCCTATTTCTCCCAAATCATGCCGGTGAGACTACTTTTAAAGTCCCACCAGCAGCAAAAAAAAAGAAAAAGAAAGAAAAAGAAAAAAAAAGAAGAAATAAACGGTATGTCCACAAGCAAAATGGGCACGGATGAAAACCCGGAAGGGCTCCGTGAGTAAAAACAGCAGGACTACCGGCGAGTCTGTGAAAAACCGAAAGGGCGCAAACTCGTGAAAAGAGATGAAATACACTCGCAAAGTCCTCTCGACCTTGTGAGGAGAAAACCCCTGCGTGAGATCCTTACGACTCACAATGGAGCAACATACTTAGGAATCCTCACGATTCCTAAGGAGAAAATACACCTGCGGGATCCTTACGACTCGTAGGGAGAAAATGCTTTATGGGACCCTCACGGCCCATAAAATTGAAAAGCCTTAGGTGATAGGGACCCAAACCTGTCTCCTAAGCCATCGTTCCCCAACGGGCAACGGCAAATGATGGGTCGCTCCTGGCATTTCGCTTCAGTGTTAGCGGTGCTGATGCCGACCGAAAACCCAAATTCCAAGTCCTCCCAAGGCAAATGATGAGTTGCTCCTGGCATTATTCCAGTGCAGCAATGCTGATGCCAAACAAGATCCAAATTTCAAGTCCCCAACCCCAAAGTGGCGAATGATGAGTCGCTCCTGGCATTATTCCAGTGTAGCGATGCAGACGCCAACCAAATTCTAAATCCAATACCCCAACGGCGAATGATGAGTCGCTCCTGGTACCATATTCCCGTGCAGCGATGCAGACGCCGACAAAGTTCTGAAATTTTTCCGGCCCTACGGTCTGGATCATACATCCTACAAAACCGTATACAATCCACGGGCGTGAAACAATCCCAACCTCTCCCAAGTCCTACCGGTGAGACCACATTCAAAGTCCCAAAAAAATATATATATATATATACCAATTCCTAAATCCTTCCGGGGCAAATGATGAGTTGCTCCTGGCATTATTCCAGTGCAGCAATGCATATGCCAAACAAAAACCAAAATCCCAAAATCCTCTCAATGACAGATGATGATTCGCTCCTGGTACCATATTCCAGTATAGCGATGCTGATGTCAACCCAAATCAAAATCAACAAGTCAACTTCCACTCCGACACCGCAGAAAGCGGAGCAAGTCAGAATCCAATCTCGACACCGCAAGAGGCGGAGCAAGTCAAGTCTACCCCTGACACTGCACGAAGCAGAACAAGTCAAATCAAGCACCGACCGTCCAAGTCGCAAAAAGGGCAGAACCGACCGTCCAAGTCGCTAAAAGGGCAGAACCGACCGTCCACGTCGCTAAAATGGCAGAACCGACCGTTCAAGTCGCTAAAATGGCAGAACCGACCGTCCACGTCGCTAAAAGGGCAGCACCGACCGTCCAAGTCGCTAAAAGGGCAGCACCGACCGTCCAAGTCGCAAAAAGGGTAGCATCGACCGTCCACGTCGCTAAAAAGGGCAAAATCGACCGTCCACGTCTCTAAAAGGGCAGCATTGACCGTCCAAGTCGCTAAAAGGGCAGAATCGACCGTCCAAGTCATAAAAAGGGCAACATCGACCGTCCACGTCGCTAAAAGGGCAGCATCGACCGTCTAAGTCGTTAAAATGGCAGCACCGACCGTCCACGTCGCTAAAATGGCAGAACCGACCGTCCACGTCGCTAAAATGGCAGCACCGACCGTCCACGTCGTAAAAAGGGCAGAACCGACCGTCCAAGTCCCAAAAAGGGCAGCATCGACCATCCAAGTCGCAAAAAGGGCAGCGCAGGATTCCTACAAAGCGGGAACCAGATCACTCCGGGCCAGGGAAAACGTCTATCACGGACACTCCGTCTCGGAGACATGTCAAGCAACGACCGTCCATGTCGTAAAAAGGGCAGTGCCAGCTTCCCAAAAAGCGGGAACCAAATCAGGTTGCCTCCACGTGAAAGAAAATCCATCAATTTCATGCACACGACCCACATATGTGGTGTGCATTCATTGATGGGGGGCAATTTGTTGGGGTAAAAATTTACACCCCGGTTGACCAAGTCAAAATCCAAGTCAACTCCAAGCTAAGTGGGCCCAAGCCCAGATCCAGTGGGCCCATGCCCGGGTCGAGCCCGAACATGAAGCGGCCGGCCTCCCCCACGCCAAGATAAAAATTTTGTAATAAATAATTTTTTTGTATTTCTATTATTTTATTTTATGGATAAATGTAAGAAAAATAGGCATAAAGCCAAATTTTTGTAAAGCCCATGGCTTATGTGCAAAAAGAAATGGCACATGGGCCATGGGATAGGCAAAATACCATTTTGTGAAGCCCAAGGGGCTATGTGTAAAGTGTATAGCCTATAAAGGCAAGGATAATGAAATATCCCAACAACTTTTTTCTCTCTCTCAAAATTTTCTTCAGATCTGAGATCTTTTCTCCTTCTTTAAGGTTCCCAAAACCTTCCTTTTTCTCTTGAATTAAACTAAGAGTTTTACTCTTCTTTTTATAAAAAACAAATTAGTTTTTCACCACAAAACCCATAAAGGGGAACTCAGATCTTCCATTAGATCTCAAAAAGAAGAGGTTTTTAGAAATCCCATATCTCTTGATCTTCAAGATCCAGCTAACAGAGGAGGAGGAAGAAGAACATCGTTCACTAAACCAAAAAAAAAAAAAACACTCCGGAGTCCAACTCCTCTCTGATTTCTCTTCGGAGAAATGTTTTTAGGCTTAAAGCCTCTTTTTCTCGCCGGCGCTCAAGCGCAGAGCGCCCGCGTGCCGACACGTGGCGCGCTTGCGCTCAAGCGCAAGCGCTCGAGAGCAAGTCGCCCCCGTGCCGACACGTGGCACGCTTGCGCTCGAGCGCAAGTCGCCCCCGTGCCGACACGTGGCGCGCTTGCGCTCCAGCGCAAGCGCTCGAGCGCAAGTCGCCCCCGTGCCGACACGTGGCGTGCTTGCGCTCCACCGCCCAGCGCTCAAGCGCAGAACGCCCACGTACCGACACGTGGCACTCTAGCGCCTGAGCGCACAGCGCCCAAGGTGCTGTCCCCACGCATCCTTTGGATGTCTTTTCCCCTTTTATATATATATACATGTATATCTGTGTAGGGTTCCTAGGCACTCTTTTGGAGTCTCACAAGTGATCAAACATGCACAAATCAAATTTTACAAGTGCCTACAAACCCTAATACGGATCGTTAACTAGATATATAGGCGAAGCAAGCAAGTAATCGAATTAAATGCTAAGGGAAAGTGACTACAACCTTTGTAGATCCGATCCACCACTTCCTAAGCTCCGCGATGATCTCCCTCCGCTGTCCAAATCGAACCCTTGACTCTAGCATTGGCATCATCGAAGAATAGGCGGGCTTGATCGTCGGTTCGATGCCGAAGATGATCTACGTCGAGGCATCACAAGAACAAGCTCCTACTTCACCAAGCTTTGAAAACTTGTGAAGTAAACACCCTATACAACTTGGCAAGAGGTAGAGGATGAAGAAATAGGAAGTGGGTAGACTTTAGAATTGGAATTCTCACTTGATTTCACTAGTTGCCATTGAAGAGGCAAGCTTTTTCTTCATGTAAGAAGAAGATGAAGAAGAAGAAGATGATATGATAAGTTTTTTTTTAAAATAGATAAAAATATGAATACTTATCATAATCTTACCCTTGGTTAAGTGTAGAGAATCAACTAGGGTTAGTGAATGGTTAGGTTTTGTAGATGAAGACAAAATGGTCAAAGCTTCTTGAAGCTTCAAAGAAAGCAACAAAACAATCAACCATTTTATTTTCATTCCAAATGAAGAATGAATAAATAAATAAATAGTTAATAAATACAAAACCCTAACCATTACACAACCATGGTTTAATCATACACTTAACTAAGTATGCATGTATCATCAAACATGATACAATCATGTGCACAAAAATATATCACATATATAACTTGCACAATTCAAGTGAGAAAATCCATTTAAAGTGAACCAATACCAGTTAATGCAAAGTAATATATCAAATATATAATTTTACATTAAATCATTAAATCAACACTTGATTCAATGATCCGGTCATATCGCATATAACCGGCTAGTATCCAATGTATCGGCTTATCGAATCAATCCTTGATTCGATAACTAGGTTATATCGCATACAACCATTCGACACATTCATCGCAAGAATGAAATACGGTATCACATACACTCATTATTCTCGGTCCCGCACATATCTCATATGCGCTCCTATTTCGTTTCGCTTGAGCCAGGAAACCTCTGTGTAGGACTCTAAAGACTCGTCAATACGCCGGCAGCAGATGATGATCATATCAAACACCCACAAGCCACAAGCGGTCTGCTAAACGTAACGGCCACCCGGGTATTGAGCGATCAGAAGATCGACGAGCAAGCCCGCTCACACTCCTGTGAATCCAACCAGTAACACTTACCGTACAGTCCGGTCTGTTCGTCTGATATGTCGCATATCTCGCCTAGGGGTGGTAAACGTCAGACCCCAATAGCTCGATAAATCATGCCGACGTAGGGTCCATAACATTCGTGAAACTACTGATAACTCTTACCAATATATCACTGCAACCCTGGCCAGGGATTTCCTGTTATGGCCAGTCGTGCATTGCGCAACATCAACCCCCAATGCCGGGAGAGACGAATCCCCTCCTATCGCTCATTGCCTCCATGTGAATCGGGACTGTACCCAAAAACCACCTATTTGCACGACTCAGTAGAGCCGTGGTAGGGTGGAAATCAAAGCACAGTGGGAGACACACAAGACTCTATGACGATCTCGGGTCAACAGACTAAGCTGTACCAGTGTCACCAGAGAACTGCCATCTGACGTGAGGTATAATACCATCTGGGAGTTCTCGGCGAGTCCGTTCAGTGTACCCAGTCTCTATTGAGCACCCGTATACCATATCTGATGTCAAACACCAATGGACATGGGATCATCCATCGCCCATCACATGGGTCGAGAAGATACATGCCAGTCTACTCTGGAATATCGATGCCCCGTCTCGATATTCCCACGACTAGGAACAATGAAGGATGTACTCATTGACTACGCAGGCCCCACTAGTATGATCTGCATCATAGTCCTGGAAGTCGGGTGCACATCCTAAGGGCTTTATCAACATGTAATCAGAAAGACAGAAAGTATACACGTTAAGATAAAGAGCAACCAGATAGCGTACTATCATGTCGAGCAAGAAAGTCCTACCTATATATGTCCCAGCATCCACTACAATATACATCCAATGTACAGTAATAGCCTCTAGGGCATACATATAACTAACAATCTCCCACTTGCACTAGGGCCATCTGTAGCAGTGGTTGCAGTATCACATACTCAACCATCCCATTAAAGTCTCTCTTTGGGAAAAGGCCTTCGTGAGTGGATCCGCCGTGTTGTCCTCTGAGTCTACTCTCCTAACCTCGATCAACCTGGAGATCAACTATCTCCATGATCAGGTGATGCTGCCTCAGAATTTGTCTGGGTCACTGATAGGACCAGGGTTCCAGGGTCGAAGCCACACTTCCATTGTCACACAATGGTAGGAACCTAGTTCATCCTATGAACCTATATATACCCAAACTGCCTCTTTGGTAGTATCTTTAATAGCGATGTTACCAGCCTTTATCGTCTAGTTTGCTATGGTATCTAACTTGGAACTCTTCCAATATACCGTCCCTTTACTAAGGGTAAAGACAATGCCTGTGACTAACATTCAGTCGTCTTTATCACTCTGGAACCCTTCCAGTGATTCTCCCCAGGATCGATTGATACCATTTCACTACAACTAGTGAGTATCCTAACATCCAATTAGATCTATCTCATAGATCCAAAGCTTAGGATTTAGTAGGTATCACTTTGATCCTATATGGAAAATCTTTGTGATAAGCGGAGATTGATCGAGCGTAGCATAGGAAACTCCTTCCCTAACAAGAGTATGTCATCCACGTACTCTACGAGGATCGTCACCATACTCCCTACTACCTTTTTGTTTATACAAGGTTCATCTACCATTTTGATGATGTCAACTTTTTTGACTAATCCATCAAAATAGATGTTCCAACTCCGCGATGCCTGCTTTATCCTATAAAGCATCTTGCACATGTTTCCGCTGCTCCCACTGTCTACGAGGCCCTCTGGCTATGTTCTTATAGACGTTCTCTTCTAAATCATTATTTAGAAAAGTTGTCATGGCACCCAACCACCAGATATCGTAGTCATGGTATGTAGCCGTGGCAAGTAGGATCTGGATGGACTTAAGCATAGTCCCTGGAAAAGGTTTCATCATTATCCGTGCCTGGTCGATGACGAAAACCTTTAACAAGTCTAGCTTTGAAAGTCTCAACTTGTCCATCTACACCAAGTAATCTTCTCAAGATATACTTGCTCCTGATGGGGATTTAACCCTTCAGATATCGCAACCAAAGTCCATACTTTGTTGGTGTATATGGATTCCATCTCAGATTGCTAAGCATCCAGCCATTCTTACAGAGTCCCTACTCTTGATGGCCTGCTCGAATCTAGTTGGGTCATCATCTCATGATGCAATCCTTGCTCCCACTGTCATCGAGAAACCGAGGTATCTCTCAGGCAGGCGAGGAACCCTACCAGATCGGCGGAGAGGCTGAGGTTCGTCGGGGACTATAAAATCCTTTGGTTCTGTCAAATCTTCAGCTTTAGTTTCGAATAGCTGGAACCTTTCCAGTTCTACAGAACTGACCTTGCCTCGATCTTGTCCGGATTTTGCTTTTGACATAGGCCGGACAACCCCAAATCTTAACTAACTTAAGATATGGGCTCTTCCCTTTCCATATCACATATGAAATGGTAGGCAGCGATTTGATTCGAACCCTATTCAATAGGTATGCAGCTTCTCAAGCGCATAACTCCCAAAAAGGAAATAGGTATCTCAGTAGTACTCATCATAGAGCACACCTTATCATATAGGGTGTGATTGCTCTGCCCCGATATACCATCGTGCTATGGTTTATACGGAGGAGTAATGCTGAGAGAGAATCTCATTTTCTTTTATAATAGTCCAGGAATGCTATGCACAAGTATTCTCCTCCCTGATCTCATCATAGGACATAATACTTATACCCGTATTTTGGTTCTCTACTTCCTAGTTATATTCTGTGAATACCTCAAAAGGTTCGGACTTATATATCAACAGGAATATATGACTGAATCTTGAGAGATTATCAGAGAATATAATGAAGTATAAAGAACCAGTCCTGGCATGTGTAGACAGGAGACCTTACATACATCACTATGTATCAGTCCCAAGAGTTTACCAACTCTTCCTCTGTTTCCAATAAACAGAGCTATGGTCATCTTATCTTTGTGACATGACTGGCAAGTTTCACAAGATGTAAATTCAAACTGATTTAAATATGTATCTAAAATGTAACTTCAGCAAGTCGGGTCGCATTGATATGACCTAGTCTACAATGCCTCAAGAATGATTCGTTCATTTCTGAACTCTTCCTCTTGTGTGTGTTCTGTATACGAGGAACTGTAGTTTGATTTAGAACGTCAATGCTTTTAGATAACGTGCCTGAACCGATCAACTTTTGATATAGGAAATGTTCAAAACATTATCCATCAATACAAAATTATATCCTTTCTTTACTAATAAAGAGATTGATATGATTTTGTATATCAGGTTCGGTATCTAATAGCATTTGTTCAGAATCAATTTATTCGTAATACAGGGTGACAGTGACCAACAGACTTGGCTGCAACACTTACCCCGTTTTCTGCCTCATGAAACTTATCACCCGTTCTCAGTTTTTCTACCTTTTTATAGCCCTATGTAACAGATTACATATCTGGGATCCTGATCCGGTATCAAATACCCAGGATGCAGAGGATACTGAGAAACAGTTCTTTGTAACGAACACACCCGAAGATGATTCATCAGCATGCACTCTCTTCGTTTGGGCGGCACGGGAATCCTGGTATTCCCCTTATTTCCTGCTTTGTCTTATAACAATTATAAGTTGGAGCGGGACCAACGTTCCCCAGCTCAGTACAACAAGCGGGTTCGGTCAATACATCCGTATTATTATCTTGATTAAGGCGTGATATGGTCGCTACCAGGAGAGAGAGAGAAGAAAACACTCTGCGTGCGCTCTTGCAAGATTAGATTGGTTATATATTTTATCTAATCAGGATGGCTCCCACTGTTTTTATCAAATCTTCCTTCAAACCTTAAAAGGAAAGACTAGCCGGGATTAATTACACTCTACAAGTTCGCCAATCTTTCAGCTAGGCCAGTGTCGGTACTTTGAGGGAGGTTCCCCATGCTTTCGCACGGACCTAATTACAGTAAACCTCGTTTTCCCAGAGGCGTAACCCCGTTGACACCTTTCTAGACACCTACTTGATCGGCTAATTGTAAAGTGCAAAACTCTCCCAGGAGTAACAATTACTCGCAGTGGGTATCGGGATCCAACTATCATATAGAAGGTATGCAATCTCATTGCAAGTTTCAACACTTGAAACTCCCGATAAAGGTTTTTACCCCGAGCACCTATGACCTTAACTATGGTCAACAAATCATAAGTACTAGTCAAGTTCTACCCGTCATTTCGTGATTAATTAGACCCACCCACATGACCCTTAACTAAGGTCAACAAAGTCACGCGACTGTCCTAACTAATCGCATCATATGCGGTGTAGGAAGACATCACTTAGCTACCGTACACTGTGCCTTGACTATGGTCAACAAACACAGCACGAATACTAAGTACTCTACTTCCTAAAATGACGGAGGGTTGCGAATGGTTTTTGTGAAAACCTTTAACGCTTTGAACTTGATCTCGTTGCGGAATCAAATGGTTTTTAAATGGAATGTTTTCGAGGCTTTTCTAGTTTTGCTAAAGGGGTCACTCCCGGTGAAGGGATCGTCGGCCCTTTCCTCGTCGAATGAGGTGCGGGATATATCATATATATCACTGTGCAAAGCGGAAACTATAGAAGCGATCAAAGACAAACCGAGGGTTGTAGCATCTGCCGGTTATTGCTAAAGGAGTCACTCCCGGTGAAGGGATCTCGGTCCTTTCCTCATCGAATAAGGTACAGGATGTTCTATAATGAACACCGCGATGCAAAGCAAGAACTGTAGCTACCTGTTTTTATTTTGAAATTCGATTCCACAACATCAATTAGGTTTATTATCTTTCATTAATCTCATTAATGAATATCCCATCATTTAAGTCCACCTAATCATCACAGATAAATATAACGTATGCTTTGTAGGGTTCCTAGGCACACTAGTGAGGTCTCACAAGGCATCAACCATGCCAATTTCAAAAAAACTAGGTGCCGAGAAACCCGACTACGGATCGTTTGCTAGATATCTAGACGAAAAAGCAAACTAGTTAACACTTAACTAAGGGATACGGATATACAACCTTTGTAGATCCGGTGCTCCACCTCCACATCTCCGCAACGAAGTCCTCTCCGCTGTCCAAAAAGAATCCGGGCTCTAGCGTCGACTTTATCGGAGAATAAGCGAGCTAGGTCGTCGATGTCCATGCCGAAGATGATCTACGTCGAGGCATCGCTAAATCAAGCTCACAACTTCACCAAGTCATGAAACTTGTGAAGTAAACACACTCTACTACTTGGCAAGAGGTAGAGGATGAAGAAATAGGAAGTGGGTAGACTTTAGAAATGGATTTCTCACTCTTAATCATCAATCACCATTGATGAAAATGAAGCTTTCTTCACTTGAAGAATGGAAGAAGATGAAGATGATATGATAAGTCTTGAATTAAAAATAGAAAATAAAACAATACTTATCATACTTTTAACTCTAGTTAAGTGTAGAGAATTAACTTAGGTTAGTTAAAATGGTTAGGGTTAAGTATAGGACAAGAATGAAGACTTAGTTAAAGTTTCAAGAAACTTCAACTAAATCCAAAATATGCCACCATTTATCTTTCTTTTTCCTTTTTCCAAAAAGAATAAATAAGAAAGATAAATGAATAAATAAAAATCAAAACCCTAACCCATTCATTACCATGGTTCATTCTTTACACTTAACCAAGTTTGGCATGCATCATCAAACATGATACAAGCAAGTGCACAAAATCATATCGCATATGCAATGCGCACACCCGAGTGAGAAAATCCATTTTAAAGTGAACCGATACTAGTTAATGCAAAGTAATATATCAAATATACAATTATGCATTAAATCATTAAATCAACACTTGATTTAACGATCCGGTCATGGCGCACATAACCGACTGGTATCCAATGTATCGGCTTATCGATTCAACGCTTGAATCGATAACTTGGTTATATCGCATACAACCATCCGACACATTGATCGCGAGAATGAAATACGGTATCACATACACGCATTATTCTCGGTCCCGCACATATCTCATATGCGCTCCTATTTCGTTTCGCTTGAGCCAGGAAACCTCTGTGTAGGACTCTAAAGACTCGTCAATACGCCGGCAGCAGATGATGATCATATCAAACATCCACAAGCCGCAAGCGGTCTGCTAAACGTAACGGCCACCCGGGTATTGAGAGATCTGAAGATCGACGAGCAAGCCTGCTCACACTCCAGTGAATCCAACCAGTAACACTACCGTACAGTCCGGTCTGATCGTCTGATATGTCGCATATCTCGCGTAGGGGTGGTAAACGTCAGACCCCAATAGCTCGATAAGTCGTGTCGATATGAGGTCTATAAAACTTCGAGAAACTACTGGTAACACTTACCAGTAAATCTCAGCAACCCTGGCCAGGGATTTCCGGTTATAGCCAATCGAACACAGCGCAACATCAACCCCCTATACCGGGAGAGACAAATCCCCTCCTATCGCTCATTGCCTCCATGTGACTCGGGACTGTACCCAAAAACCACCGTTTTGCACGCCCTCTTGGACGTGGTAAGATGGAAATCAAAGCACAGTGGGAACCACACAAGACTCTATGACGATCTCGGGTCAACAGACTACTCTGTACCAGTGTCACCAGAGAACTGCCATCTGACGTGAGGTATAATACCATCTGGGAGTTCTCGGCGAGTCCGTCCAGTGTACCCAGTCTCTACTGAGCACCCGTATATCATCTCTGATGTCAAACACCAATGGATATGGGATCATCCATCGCCCATCTGTATGGGTCGAGAAGGTATACGCTAGTCTACTCTGGTATATCGATGCCCCGTCTCGATACACCCACGACTAGGGACTTTCAAGGATGTACTTATGGACTACCATGTCCCCACTAGTATGATCCGCATCATAGTCCAGGTAGTCAAGTACAGATCCTAAGGGCTTTACCAACATGTAACAGAGAGACAATCAGTGTACACGTTAAGGTAAAGAGCAACCAGATAGCATACTATCATGTCGAGCAAGAAAGTCCTCCCTATATACGTCTCAGCATCCACTACAATATACATCCTATGTATAGTAATGGCCTCTAGGGCATACATATAACTAACAATCTCCCACTTGCACTAGGGCCATCTGATAGCAGTGGTTGCAGTATCTCATACTCAACCATCCCATAAAAGTCTCTCTCTGGGAACAGGCCTTTGTGAGTGGATCCGCTGTGTTGTCCTCTGAGTCTACTCTCTAAACCTCGATCACCCTGGAGATCAAGCATCTCCATGATCAGGTGACACTGCCTTAGAATATGTCTGGATCACTGATGGGACTGGCATTCCTCGGCATAAGCCACAACTCCATTGTCACACAATGGGAGGAACATAGTTCATCTCATGAACCAATATACACCCAAACAGCCTCTTTGGTAGCATCTTTAGTAGCGATGTATCCTGCCATTATCGTCTAGTATGCCACGGTATCTAGCTTGGAACTCTTCCAACATACCGTCCCTTTACTGAGGGTAAAGACAATGCCTGCGACTGACATTCAGTCGTCTTTATCACCCTGGAACCCTTCTAGTGATTCTCCCCAGGATCGATTGATACCTTCTCACTACAACTAGTGAGATTCCTAACATCCAATTAGATCTATCTCATAGATCCAAAATCCAGGATTTAGTAGGTATCACTTTGATCCTATATGAAGAATTATGGTGATAAGCGGAGATTGATCGAGCGTAGCATAGGAAACTCTTTCCCTATCAAGAGTATGTCATCCATGTACTCTACGAGGATCGTCACCATACTCCCTACTACCCTTTTGTATATACAAGGTTCATCTACCATTTTGATGATGTCAACTTCTTTGACTAATCCATCAAAACAGATGTTCCAACTCCGCGATGCCTGCTTTATCTTATAAAGCATCTTGCACACGTTTCCGCTGCTCCCACTGTCTACGAAGCCCTCTGGCTGTGTACTTATAGACGCTCTCTTCTAAATCATCATTTAGAAAAGCAGTCAAGACACCCAACCACCAGATATCGTAGTCATGGTATGTAGCCGTGGTAAGTAGGATCTGGATGGACTTAAGCATAGCTACTTGAAAAGGTTTCATCATTATCCACGCTTGGTCGATGACGAAAACCTTTAACAAGTCCAGCTTTGAAAGTCTCAACCTTTCCTTGTACACCAAGTAATCTTCTCAAGATATACTTGCTCCTGATGGGGATTTAACGCTTCAGTTATAGCAACCAAAGTCCATACTTTGTTGGTGTATAAGGATTCCATCTCAGATCACTAAACATCCAGCCATTCTTACAGAGTCTTACTCTCGATGGCCTGCTCGAAACTAGTTGGGTCATCATCTCATGATGCAATCCTCGCTCCCACTGTCATAGAGAAACCAAAGTATCTCTCAGGTGGGTGAGGAACCCTACTAGATCGGCGGAGAAGCTGAGGTTCGTTGGTAACTATCGAATCCTTTGGTTTTTTCAAATCATCAGCTGCAGTTTGTATAGCTGGAACTTTTCCAGTTCTACAGTACAGACCTTGCCTCGAGCTTGTTCGGATTTTGCTTTCAGACATAGGCCGGACAGCCCCAAATCTTAACTAACTTAAGAAATGGGCTCTTCCTTTTCCATATCACATATGAAGTGGTAGGCAACTGATTTGATTGGAACCCTATTCAATAGGTATGCAACTTCGTAAGTGCATAACTCCCAAAAGGAAAAAGGTAACTCAGTAGTACTCATCATAGAGCACACCTTATCATATAGGGTGTGATTGCTCCACCCCGATATACCATCGTGCTATGGTGTATTCGGAGGAGTAATGCTGAGAGAGAATCTCATTCTCCTTTAGAATAATCCAGGATTTCCGTGCTCAAGGATTCTCCTCCTTGATCACATCAAAGGACATAATACTTATACCCGTATTTTGGTTCTCTACTTCTAACTTATATTCTGTGAATATCTCAAAAGGTTCGGACTTGTGTTTCAACAGGAACATAGGTCTGAATCTCGAAAGATCATCAGAGAATGTAATGAAGTACAAAGACCCAGTCCTGGCATGTGTAGACTGGGGACCTTACATTCATCAACATGTATCAATCCCAAGAGTTCACTAACTCTTTCTCTGTTTCTAATAAACAGAGCTATGGTCATCTTATCTTTGTGACATGACTGGCGAGTTTCACAAGATGTAAATTCAAACTGATTTAAATATGCATCTAAATGTAACTTCAGCTAGTCGGGTCGCATTGATATGACCTAGTCTACAATGCCTCAAGAAAGATTCGTTCAGTTCTGAACTCTTCCTCTTGTGTGTGTTCTGTATACTAAAAACTGTAGTTTGATTTAGAACATCAACGCTTTTAGATAACGTGCCTGAACCGATCAACTTTTGATATAGGAAATGTTCAAAACATTATCCAACAATACAAAATTTTATCATTTCTTTACTACTAAAGAGACTGATATGATTTTGTATATCAGGTTCGGTATCTAACAGCATTCGTTCAGAATCAATGTATTTGTAATACAGGGTGACAGTGACCAACAGACTTGGCTGCAACTCTTGCCCCGTTTTCTGTCTCATGAAACTTATCACCCGTTCTCAGTTCTCTACCTATCTGTAGCCCATGTAACATATTACATATGCGGGATCCTGATCTGGTATCACATACCCAGGACGTAAAGAATAGAGAAACAGTTCTGTATAAAGAACACACCCGAAGATGATGCATCAGCATGCACTCTCTTCGTTTTGGCGGCACGGGAAATCTGGTATTCCCCAATTTCCTGCTCTGTCTTATAACAATTATAAGTTGGAGCGGGACCAACGTTCCCCAGCTCAGTATAACAAGCGGGTTCGGTCAATAATCCGTATTATTATCTTGATTAAGGCGTGATATGGTCGCTACCTGGAGAGAGAGAGAAGAAAACACTCAGCGTGCGCTCTTGCAAGAATAGATTGGTTATTATTTTATCTAATCAGGATGGCTCCCACTGCTTTTTATCAAATCTTCCTTCAAACCCTAAAAGGAAAGACTAGCCGTGATTAATTACACACTACAAGTTCGCCAATCTTTCAGCCAGGCCAGTGTCGGTACTTTGAGGGAGGTCCCTCGTGCTTTCGCACGAACCTAATTAATGTAAACCTCGTTTTCCCAGAGGCGTAACCTCGTTAACACCTTTCTAGACACCTACTTGATCGGCTAATTGTAATGTGTAAAACTCTCCCAGGAGTAACACTTACTCGCAGCGGGTATCGGGATCCAACTATCTCATAGAAGGTATGCAATCTCATTGCAAATTTCAACACTTGAAATTCCCGATAATATTTTGCCCCTAGCTCGCTATGACCTTGACGGAGGCCAAACAACGCATAGTCCGCTAGTCAAGTTCAACCCGTCATTTCCTGATTGAATTAAACCCACCCGCACGACCCTTGACGGAGGCCAAACAACGCCGTACGAATACCCTAATCCAATCGCATCATATGCTAGCAGATAAGCACTAGTTAGCTACCGTACACTACGCCTTGACGGAGGCCAAACAACCACAGCACGAATACTAACTAGTACGTATCTGAAATGACGGAGGGCTACGACAGGTTTTTCTGAAAACCTATTGCGTAATGAACTTGATATCGTTGTAGGATCGAATGATTTTAAAAATGGAGTGTTTTTGAAGCTTTTCTAGTTTTGCTAAAGGAGTCACTCCCGGTGAAGGGATCGTCGGTCCTTTCCTCGTCGAATGAGGTGCGGGATATATCATATATATCACTGTGCAAAGCAAAAACACTTAAAAACAATCAAAAGACAAACCGAGTGTGTAGCATCTGCCAGTTATTGCTAAAGGAGTCACTCCCGGTGAAGGGATCTCGGTCCTTTCTCATCGAATAAGGTGCAGGATATATCACATATACCTCTGTGCAAAGCAAGAACTGTAGCTACCTGTTTTATTTTGAAATTCGATTCTACAACATCTTAGGTTTCTTTTATTTCATTAATCACATTAATGAAGTCCCATCATTTAAGTACCTAAACATCACAGATAAATACGACGTACACTTATGCCATCCGCATTCGCCTCGATGTCCCCTCGTGCACCGTTAGGTTAGGTAACTAACGACAGAGCGGGGCAGGGCTAGCGCGGGTGTAAAACATAAGTAACGTCTATATAATATATCATATATACTATATACTGTATCTATCACAGAACATCACATGATCACATCACAGAAATCGCAGCAGAAGAATCATATGAAATATTGGATATACTAGGACGTCCGTGTTTTCAATACGAGCCAGTATAAAACACGGATTCCACGGTCGCGATGAATAGCCAAACCCACACCCCTAGACCCCTACGAGAGCGGCAAGCAACCCTACCAATTCTGGAGTTAGGAGACCCGGACTCGACTCCTCGAGTTGGTCTCCCACTGGACTCCAGAACCCGGTTACTTGTGCCCTCCTCCTTGGGTCTATCCTAGTGCGGAAAAGTAAATAATATACAAAAGGTGACAACTTCCGCAACCTGGAAGTGCCCCAATAAAAGAATATAACATACAAGTTTTTACATGAATGAAAATGAAAAACACACATCTCACATAAAAACCCCCGGCTATTCAAACACGACGATCCAATATAACATATCCAGCAACACATAACATCACATGTCATCAACGTAAGTAAATATGAGCATCCCAATTGTCGTTGACATATAGCAATGAAACCGGCGATATCACATATTACACTTACGGTCACAGAAAAGAAAGTGTAAAACTACAACAGTTGGAATCCGCAACCTCCTCTGACATCGCATGCCTGACCAAATGAATTACTTAGACATCACATGCCTAACAATTATAAACCCCGCATTTTAGTCTCAAAATCGAAAACTCTTTTCAATATCAAGTCGGGCAATTCAACAGGATTCCCGACATCCTGATCGAATACTCGTCGCAAACTTCAGTAGGCGGCCGCACCACCGATACCGTCGACGAAGTGCACCAAGGCGGAACACCGCCACCGCGAGCACCCGGACGGATGCTTTCGGCGACGGGGTTCTCCTACAGTCACTTGGTCGGGGCAATGGCGTGAGGCTGTCTATTAAGTTTACCCGGCGAGTATCCGCGTACGCTACGTGATTGCGACGGACTTTTGATCACATCAAAATTCCGTGGCAACCGATCAAGTGAGACTAAACTGCTATGTTTATAATATTCATTCAGTTATCTCATAACTTTTTGTGAATTCCAATTATTGTATCCCATTCCAGATAAATAGAAAATGTTAAACTTTCCGATCGAACAATCGAACACCCAAGTTTCCCGATACAGCTCAACACATGAAATAAGTCTAACAACATTCCGTTCGTGCCTCAGTACCAACGGTCCAGCCGTAGAAGGGTCAAGCCAACGCCTCACATGTGGCACGCCGTACTGCCCCAAACCCGAAGGTTCAAAGGGCAGTTCAAGACGGTCATATAATCGAGTTAAGGTTTGTTGTCTTCTAGAGGGACCATCGCGTTACTTGCACTACTTAGAACGTCGTTAAACTACGGAAAAATCCAACACTTGGAAATTTCGCGACAGGGGAAAAATTGGGTATTTATATCCGGTCGAACTTTTTAACATATTCTAAAATTTATCCGGAAAGCCACATAGACAAAATTTGATACTCCGATCGAAACACCGAATCCCCAAAACAACTGCAGAAAATTCAACTCTTGAATAAAATATAAAAATTTCCAGAAGACTCAGCATTACAAAACATGAATTACTGTGCAAGCCACGTGGGGTAACTCAACACAGTGGCCGCGGAACCGCCGCGAATCCCATGGTGGGGGCCGCGGTTCCGCGCCTCTGTAGTCGAGTTACTATCACGTGCTTCACAGTAACTCATCCAATTACCTGCTGAATTTTTTGGTAATTTTTAATCTGGAAAAACTCACTGTTTTCAAAAAAGTATAGAGAGCAAGAACGGAATTGGGTTTCGGGTTCGTTCGGACTTCAAATTCCGTCTAGACTTCGCCTAAGGCTCTAGCTAGGCTCTGATACCACTGTAGGGTTCCTAGGCACACTAGTGAGGTCTCACAAGGCATCAACCATGCCAATTTCAAAAAAGCTAGGTGCCGAGAAACCCGACTACGGATCGTTTGCTAGATATCTAGGCGAAAAAGCAAACTAGTTAACACTTAACTAAGGGATACGGATATACAACCTTTGTAGATCCGGTGCTCCACCTCCACAGCTCCGCAACTTAGTCCTCTCCGCTGTCCAAAAAGAATCCGGGCTCTAGCGTCGAATTCATCGGAGAATAAGCGAGCTAGGTCGTCGATGTCCATGCCGAAGATGATCTACGTCGAGGCATCGCTAAATCAAGCTCACAACTTCACCAAGTCATGAAACTTGTGAAGTAAACACACTCTACTACTTGGCAAGAGGTAGAGGATGAAGAAATAGGAAGTGGGTAGATTTTAGAAATGGATTTCTCACTCTTAATCATCAATCACCATTGATGAAAATGAAGCTTTCTTCACTTGAAGAATGGAAGAAGATGAAGATGATATGATAAGTCTTGAATTAAAAATAGAAAATAAAACAATACTTATCATACTTTTAACTCTAGTTAAGTGTAGAGAATTAACTTAGGTTAGTTAAAATGGTTAGGGTTAAGTATAGGACAAGAATGAAGACTTAGTCAAAGTTTCAAGAAACTTCAACTAAATCCAAAATATGCCACCATTTATCTTTCTTTTTCCTTTTTCCAAAAAGAATAAATAAGAAAGATAAATGAATAAATAAAAATCAAAACCCTAACCCATTCATTACCATGGTTCATTCTTTACACTTAACCAAGTTTGGCATGCATCATCAAACATGATACAAGCAAGTGCACAAAATCATATCGCATATGCAATGCGCACACCCGAGTGAGAAAATCCATTTTAAAGTGAACCGATACTAGTTAATGCAAAGTAATATATCAAATATACAATTATGCATTAAATCATTAAATCAACACTTGATTTAACGATCCGGTCATGTCGCACATAACCGACTGGTATCCAATGTATCGGCTTATCGATTCAACGCTTGAATCGATAACTAGGTTATATCGCATACAACCATCCGACACATTGATCGCGAGAATGAAATACGGTATCACATACACGCATTATTCTCGGTCCCGCACATATCTCATATGCGCTCCTATTTCGTTTCGCTTGAGCCAGGAAACCTCTGTGTAGGACTCTAAAGACTCGTCAATACGCCGGCAGCAGATGATGATCATATCAAACATCCACAAGCCGCAAGCGGTCTGCTAAACGTAACGGCCACCCGGGTATTGAGCGATCTGAAGATCGACGAGCAAGCCTGCTCACACTCCAGTGAATCCAACCAGTAACACTACCGTACAGTCCGGTCTGATCGTCTGATATGTCGCATATTTCGCCTAGGGGTGGTAAACGTCAGACCCCAATAGCTCGATAAGTCGTGTCGATATGAGGTCTATAACACTTCGAGAAACTACTGGTAACACTTACCAGTAAATCTCAGCAACCCTGGCCAGGGATTTCCTGTTATAGCCAATCGAACACAGCGCAACATCAACCCCCTATACCGGGGGAGACGAATCCCCTCCTATCGCTCATTGCCTCCATGTGACTCGGGACTGTACCCAAAAACCACCGTTTTGCACGCCCTCTTGGACGTGGTAAGATGGAAATCAAAGCACAGTGCGAACCACACAAGACTCTATGACGATCTCGGGTCAACAGACTACTCTGTACCAGTGTCACCAGAGAACTGCCATCTGACGTGAGGTATAATACCATCTGGGAGTTCTCGGCGAGTCCGTCCAGTGTACCCAGTCTCTACTGAGCACCCGTATATCATCTCTGATGTCAAACACCAATGGATATGGGATCATCCATCGCCCATCTGTATGGGTCGAGAAGGTATACGCTAGTCTACTCTGGTATATCGATGCCCCGTCTCGATACACCCACGACTAGGGACTTTCAAGGATGTACTTATGGACTACCATGTCCCCACTAGTATGATCCGCATCATAGTCCAGGTAGTCAAGTACAGATCCTAAGGGCTTTACCAACATGTAACAGAGAGACAATCAGTGTACACGTTAAGGTAAAGAGCAACCAGATAGCATACTATCATGTCGAGCAAGAAAGTCCTCCCTATATACGTCCCAGCATCCACTACAATATACATCCTATGTATAGTAATGGCCTCTAGGGCATACATATAACTAACATGCTTATGCCATCCGCATTTGCCTCGATGTCCCGTCTGCACCGTTAGGTTAGGTAACTAACGGCAGAGCGGGGCAGGGCTAGCGCGGGTGTAAAACATAAGCAACGTCAATATAATATATCATATATACTATATATAATATCTGTCACAGAACATCACATGATCACAGATAAATCACAGCAGAAGATACATATGAAATATTGGATATACTAGGACGTCCGTGTTTTCAATACGAGCCAGTATAAAACACGGATTCCACGGTCGTGATGAATAGTCAATCCCACACCCCTAGACCCCTATGAGAGTGGCAAGCAACCCTACCAATTCTAGGGTTAGGAGACCCGGACTCGACTCCTCGAGTTGGTCTCCCACTGGACCCCAGAAACCGGTTACTTGTGCTCCCCTCCTTGGGTCTATCCTAGTGCAGAAAAGTAAATAATATACAAATGGTGACAACATCCGCAACCTGGAAGTGCCCCAATAAAAGAATATTACATACAAGTTTTTACATGAATGAAAATGAAAAACACTCATCTCACATAAAAAACCCCGGCTATTCAAACACGACGATCCAATATAACATATCCAGTAACACATAACATCACATGTCATCAACGTAAGTAAATATGCGCATCCCAATTGTCGTTGACATATAGCAACGAAACCGGCGATATCATATATTACACTTACGGTCACAGAAAAGAAAGTGTAAAACTACAACAGTTGGAATCCGCAACCACCTCAGACATCGCATGCCTGACCAAATGAATTCTTTAGACATCACATGCCTAACAATTATAAACCCCGCATTTTAGTCTCATTATCGAAAACTCTTTTCAATATCAAGTCGGGCAATTCAACAGGATTCCCGACATTCTGATCGAATGCTCGTCGCAAACTTCAGTAGACTGCCGCACCCCCGACGCCGTCGACAAAGTGCACCAAGGCGGAACACCGCTGCCGCGAGCACCCGGACGGATGCTTTCGGCGACGGGGTTCTCCTACAGTCACTTGGTCGGGGCTATAGAGTGAGGCTGTCTATTAAGTTAACCCGGCGAGTATCCGCGTACACTACGTGATTGCAACGGACTTTTGATCACATCAAAATTCCGTGGCAACCGATCAAGTGAGACTAAAGTGCTATGTTTATAACATTCATTCCGTTATCTTATAACTATTTGTGAATTCCAATTATTGTATCACATTACGGATAAACAGAAAATGCTAAACTTTTCGATCGAACAATCGAACACCTAAGTTTTCCCGATACTACTCAACACATGAAATAAGTCTAACAACATTCAGTTCGTGCCTCAGTACCAACGGTCCAGCCGTAGAAGGGTCAAGCCAACGCCTCACATGTGGCACGCCGTACTGCCCCAAACCCGAAGGTTCAAAGGGCAGTTCAAGACGGTCACATAATCGAGTTAAGGTTTGTTGTCTTCTAGAGGGTCCATCGCGTTACTTGCACTACTTAGAACGTCGTTAAACTACGGAAAAATCCAACAATTGGAAATTTCCCGGCAGGGGAAAAAGTGGGTATTTATATCCGGTCGAACTTTTTAACATATTCTAAAAATACCCGGAAAAGCACACCGACAAAAAATTAGACAGTCCGATCGAATACACCGAGTCCCTAATACAACCCAGAAAATAAAACTCTGGAATAAATATTAAAATATTCCCAGGAAAACCAACACCAGAAATCATGAATTACTGTGCAAATTTTGAAGGCCAATCAAGTCACGTGACCGCGGAACCGCCGCAGAAGCCAGGCTTCTGCCGCGGTTCCGCCGCGCAATAGAGGTATCATTGAAAAATTTTTGCATCGTAATTCTTAGAATTCCCTGCTGGATTTTCTGCATATTTTTAATTTCGAAAAATCCACATTTTACAGAAATGTCCAGAGAGCATTTTTCAAGTCGGGGTTTTGGGTCGATCGGACTTCTAACTCCATCGGGACTTCGCCTAAGGCTCTAGCTAGGCTCTGATACCACTGTAGGGTTCCTAGGCACTCTTTTAGAGTCTCACAAGTGATCAAACATGCACAAATCAAATTTTACAAGTGCCTACAAACCCTAATACGGATCGTTAACTAGATATATAGGCGAAGCAAGAAAGTAATCGAATTAAATGCTAAGGGAAAGTGACTACAACCTTTGTAGATCCGGTCCACCACTTCCTAAGCTCCGCGATGATCTCCCTCCGCTGTCCAAATCGAACCCTTGACTCTAGCATTGGCATCATCGAAGAATAGGCGGGCTTGATCGTCGGTTCGATGCCGAAGATGATCTACGTCGAGGCATCACACGGCATCACAAGAACAAGCTCCAACTTCACCAAGCTTTGAAAACTTGTGAAGTAAACACCCTATACAACTTGGCAAGAGGTAGAGGATGAAGAAATAGAAAGTGGGTAGACTTTAGAATTGGATTTCTCACTTGATTTCACTAGTTGCCATTGAAGAGGCAAGATTTTTCTTCATGTAAGAAGAAGATGAAGAAGAAGAAGATGATATGATAAGTTTTTTTTAAAATAGATAAAAATATGAATACTTATCATAATCTTACCCTTGGTTAAGTGTAGAGAATCAACTAGGGTTAGTGAATGGTTAGGTTTTGTAGATGAAGACAAAATGGTCAAAGCTTCTTGAAGCTTCGAAGAAAGCAACAAAACAATCAACCATTTTATTTTCATTCCAAATGAAGAATGAATAAATAAAGAAATAATTAATAAATACAAAACCCTAACCATTACATAACCATGGTTTAATCATACACTTAACTAAGTATGCATGTATCATCAAATATGATACAATCATGTGCACAAAAATATATCACATATATAACTTGCACAATTCAAGTGAGAAAATCCATTTAAAGTGAACCAATACCAGTTAATGCAAAGTAATATATCAAATATATAATTATACATTAAATCATTAAATCAACACTTGATTCAATGATCCGGTCATATCGTATATAACCGGCTAGTATCCAATGTATCGGCTTATCGAATCAATCCTTGATTCGATAACTAGGTTATATCGCATACAACCATTCGACACATTCATCGCGAGAATGAAATACGGTATCACATACACGCATTATTCTCGGTCCCGCACATATCTCATATGGGCTCCTATTTCGTTTCGCTTGAGCCAGGAAACCTCTGTGTAGGACTCTAAAGACTCGTCAATATGCCGGCAGCAGATGATGATCATATCAAACACCCACAAGCCGCAAGCGGTCTGCTAAACGTAACGGCCACCCGGGTATTGAGCGATCAGAAGATCGACGAGCAAGCCCGCTCACACTCCTGTGAATCCAACCAGTAACACTTACCGTACAGTCCGGTCTGTTCGTCTGATATGTCGCATATCTCGCCTAGGGGTGGTAAACGTCAGACCCCAATAGCTCGATAAATCATGCCGACGTAGGGTCCATAACATTCGTGAAACTACTGATAACTCTTACCAGTATATCACTGCAACCCTGGCCAGGGATTTCCTGTTATGGCCAGTCGTGCATTGCGCAACATCAACCCCCAATACCGGGAGAGACGAATCCCCTCCTATCGCTCATTGCCTCCATGTGAATCGGGACTGTACCCAAAAACCACCTGTTTGCACGACTCAGTAGAGCCGTGGTAGGGTGGAAATCAAAGCACAGTGGGAGACACACAAGACTCTATGACGATCTCGGGTCAACAGACTAAGCTGTACCAGTGTCACCAGAGAACTGCCATCTGACGTGAGGTATAATACCATCTGGGAGTTCTCGGCGAGTCCGTTCAGTGTACCCAGTCTCCACTGAGCACCCGTATACCATCTCTGATGTCAAACACCAATGGACATGGGATCATCCATCGCCCATCACATGGGTCGAGAAGATACACGCCAGTCTACTCTAGAATATCGATGCCCCGTCTCGATATTCCCACGACTAGGAACAATGAAGAATGTACTCATTGACTACGCAGGCCCCACTAGTATGATCTGCATCATAGTCCTGGAAGTCGGGTACACATCCTAAGGGCTTTATCAACATGTAATCAGAGAGACAGAAAGTATACACGTTAAGATAAAGAGCAACCAGATAGCGTACTATCATGTCGAGCAAGAAAGTCCTACCTATATATGTCCCAGCATCCACTACAATATACATCCAATGTACAGTAATGGCCTCTAGGGCATACATATAACTAACAATCTGTACATATGTATACATATTTACATACACACATACTCCGCGACACTGTCCCTGTTAGAAAAAAATTTCTAACGGGGCGCTGCCCCGCACCCCGCAAGGGGGCTGCTTGCCCCCTTGACCCCCAGCCCGCTATCCGGGTGGCGGGACCCCCGTAAAAACTCTGCGTGGCTCCCGATATATTTAAACCCCCCTCCAAAACAAAACACACGTACACTGCACATCGAGTTCGCATGACCAGTTTAACCCGTCAATCGGAGGTTCCCTCGCCCCAAATGCGGGGGGTAATTAACGGCAGCTTAGTCCGCGGTTGCCGGAGATTCGGATCCCCACAATCAATAAACCCCGGCCTACCCTAGGCAGGGGGAATCTTTAGTACGCCTGACAAGCGTGCGCGTATTCCCATCTCAATGGGGTGACGAAAAACACCCTACAAGTATAAACAAATTTCACCATGACCTCCCATACAACAATGTTCTTCTTTTGAACCAACTCTGGGCTTTCCCACTCTAGGGCCACTCACTCGCCATCGTCTTCCTCAATGACATGAGACATGTGTTCCTCACTGTTCACTATAGGCTACATCATTTTCTTTGCTTCTTTTCAGCTAGAATGAATAGGGTCCCTTGTGTATGAAAGGTATGCAATCGGCTTGTCGGGGATATGTGGCATCCTCTTCCAGATCTCAGTAGCCCGTGTGGGTCCGCTCATACCCTTTGTCCATTTCTGGGAAGGCTTTTCCCTCATCCCCTGTATCCCGATCGGTCCTATCATCACCTGACATATCTAAAATGATTTCACGGTATATAGTTCAATATGTTAGAGAACAAAATAACAATGAAAATTAATGCTGAAAAGAATATCATATAGGAGCAACAAATGATAAAAAGAATATGCTGAAAATTAAATGGAATGGAGGACAAATTATTTAAGTAGATGAAATGGAGGACAGATAACAGAAAAATAATCCTAAAAAGAACATCGTTCAGGAGCAACAAATATATAAGTTTTACGTTACTTAAGACAGTTCAGATGACAGAGCAATAATGTTAGAGGGAAAAGGGCTGATAACGGGCAAGGTTTGTTGACTTTGTCAACATCTAATTTGACGCGAGACTCACGTCGAAATAGGTGTTGACAAAAGTCAAAAAATTTTCAAATATGGACACCCCATTTTGACAGGAGCCTCCCGTCGAAATAGGTCACCCATCGAAAAAGGGCCCAATTTCTTGTAGTTAATGTGAATACCCATCACAAGATATTTTATCACCATACAACTATAGGGTGCTTTTCTTCATAAACGGTCCCTATTCATATGGGTGCACGTGTGCTTCAGACTTGTATGGATTCCTCCTTCCCATTACAAGCAGGGGTTTATTTATTGTGGGTTCTAATCTCTAGCAACCGCGGACAAAACTGTTGTTAATTATCCCTCGTTTTGACATTAGAGCACTTCCAATTAATAGATCATGCGTATCATTCGAACTCACTTTAAAATATGTGTGTGTGGAGTTGTATTTGCTTTGGTTGGGGCGTGAATTGAATCTGTTGTTTTTCATGCAAGGCAATTTCGAAGAAAACCTTATGAGCCTACTTCGAACATTACAAAGGCCTCAAAAAGTTTTTGGAGGTCCCGCTGCCCAGTCAGATGGCTATCTAAACTTCAAAAAGTTCTTTTGACGACCTATCAGGCATCAGATAGCTCACTAAGAGAGAGCGACACACACACACACAGAGAGAGAGAAGGCGAATATCCCCTTTGGGGGTATCCGCAAGCTAGTATTCCCTTGAGAGGATATTCACTACGGGTATCCCCTTAGAAGGGGGTATCCGCTGCGAGTATTCCCTTCAGGGAGTATTCGAAGCGAGTATTCTCTTAAGGGGGTACCCGAAGGCGGACATTTCTCTTGGAGGAGGTATCCAAAAGTGAACATTCCTCTAGGAGGGGGTATCCCAAAGCGGGTATTCTTTTTTGGGGATACCCGAAGCGGTGTTCATGATGTGGCTGCCATGAACGATATCTTATATTGTGGGGAAACATGGGTTGATGTCCATGTTTCAATGGATCTCATGACAGATCCAACGATGACAAAGCTCTATAGGGAGAAAACTGTCATCTTTCGCTCCAAAGTCCTCGACTTTGTGTGAGTTGATGGCTTTCATCAGGGTCTTTTATCGGTGATGCTTCCCCAGGGTTGTACTTTCACTCCAAGATATCTTCTCCTTTAGATTTTATGAGCAAATGTAACCCCTTTTCTTTTGGGTTTAGAGTTTGAAGTGATATTATTTATATTTTTGGAAAAAATAGCTATCTTTTTATTGGTTACTTGAAAAAGAAAATGGGATGACGGAGATGAGAGAAATCTTCTAAAAGATGTAGAGGCACAAAACTCTAGAAATATTAGAAAGGAGAATAAAATGTTCATTTCTTCATTTGAATAGATTTTATACCCTTACATGTGCACACTTTGCATTTTAGCCCTTGGGTAAAAATTTGGCTCTTTTCCCCTTTCTTTTACATTTATCTTTACTTCTTTCATTTGATATTTATATATTACATTTTTTTGTCTTCTCTTGAATGGGTCGGCTTCATGCTTGGGCTCCTGTTCATCATGGTTTATTGCATTATATATCACCTATTCCTACCCCATATGCATATAAATAAGTGCTATTAACTCTTGACTGCTGCTTAAGTATACATATTAGGTCTAGAAGCTGAAAAGACGGATTCTAGGCTAAAAGATACGCATCTGAGAAAAATACGATATACAGGATATGGTCTCTGGTGCAACATTGCTTGTGATGTAGTAAAAAGTTTTAGGGAACAAAAATAGCATCTGCTAGACAGCAGAAGATAGTGACCCAAATACAACGCCAATTGGTTGACGTCTGACCGTGGTTCCACGGTCCAGACAGTACAACCCAACCATGGATCCGCGGTTAAAGCGCAACCGATTGGACTCCAATTTTTCCAACTACCTCGTCACACCAAAGATTCCCCAAAGCTTCTAAAAGATCCTTGGAAAACATACATTAGCAGCAGGTCTGAAGGGAATTAGGGGCTAACTTTTAGTTTTTCTTTTAATTTTGAATTTCAATTTGTGTAATTTTCATTTTTAGGATTAGCTTTCTTTTTCCTCCTCCTTTGTTAGCTTCCTCGTAACTATCAACGGAGGTTGAAGCATTTTTCTCATTTCCACTTCTAAATCCATAAAAAATGCAGCTAGATTTGAAATCAAAGTTTGAATTGAAGGTAAATTGAAGATCATTGGTATTCTTCCCTCTTTTCTTTCTATTTTATTTAAATACCTTGTGCTTTTGTGATGATCTAATTGTTGATTTGTTCTTATTTCTTTGTGATGATGATTATGATGATGTATGAATAGATAATTTTAGTTGAGAAAATGAGGCGAGTGAATGGTGATTGAATGATTGTTCGGTATGATTAATTACATTTTAATACTGCTCATTTCTTATCACTTTGTCAATAAACAGTGTTATTTAATCTTTGTCTGTCATTAGTACAGATTATAGGTACACAGGAAAAAACATTGGAAAACATGCACAACATGCACAGAAAAGACCGTTTTTAGTCGGAACTATAAACGGGACGGAAAAACGACCAAGTTTTAAAGAATTTGCAACAAATGAAGTTGTGTACAAAAATAAATCATTTTTGGTCCAACATGAAGTGTACTTGATCAAGTGTGAACATGTGTATGGCTCAAGTGGATCAAGTTGCAAGCACTATCATATCGCATCAAGTGGGTGCACAAGTGGGCAAGCAAGTGGGCATGTCATGAGTATTTGAAAAAGAGTTGATGTGAAGTGTGAACACATTGCCACTTGCTCATCCTCTTTGTTCATTTGCTCCAGATTGCACACCAGAATAAATTAAAATAAAAAAGAAGATAACAGAGCGATGATGTTGATGCCGGAAGGCTACAGAACAAAGATGGGCCCTATTTTCCACAATATGGCCGTCAAAATATTCAAAAAGAACCGCAATTTGTGGCCACGAATTTTTCATTTTGGCTCGTGCACTTTTGGTGGGTCCCTTGTTATCTTGTCAGTCCATTTCTATTGTTTGTTTTTTATTTTGAATTGCCTATATATAGCAGATCTCAGATTAAGTTATGGGTTGGATTTTAAGTGAGAAAATAGATTGTAATATATGATACCTTCTTCTTCTTCCCTCTTTGAGATCTCAATTGAGTGCTCCATTAAGGAGGTTGAAGTTGCCATCTCATTTTATAGCTCAAGCCTTTCCAAGTGTGAATAAGAGTCAAACTCTTTTGCTTTAACTTCTTGTTCTTGTGTTTTATATTTTTCTTCTCCTGTGTTTCTCTTTTTATTTTTGTGATGTTTGAGTAACTCTTTGGTTGTGGTGATGGTGAGAATGTGAGATGAATGGCTTGGCCTTCCTCTTTCTCTTGTGATGATTAATGTGCTTAAACTTGATTATAAGTTCAAGATTGCTTAATGGTAAATGTTTGATATGGTATTTAGTTTCTATGGTTACTTGATAACCTACAAATTATACTCTATACTCTCAATTGATCCCTTATACAATGTTAAACTTAGAATTAAACTAGTGTTATGGTTGCTAAGTGTTTAGATAGGGTATTTTGCTTAAATTTTTCTTGACATCCTTCATTTAGCATATATCTTATACTATCACCCTACTCTTAGCAAGCTTAATTCTAACTCTACTTCTTATGTTCTAATTTGTTTATCTATTATGTTGTATACTTGTAACCCTTGTGCTTAGTGTTGATATATCATGCTTTGACATAGAAATGGTAAATGAGAACACAACGGACTAGTTACATTCCGTGCGTTGCAACTTTGACCTTTTGATGGTGTATACTTCATCACCGTCTTGATAATCCATGCTTCATTTCGGAATCAATACAAGGATGGAACACTCATGATAAAGAGAGTGTCTAAGATTTCTCTACGATTCAATCATCTAAACCGGAGCCACAGCCTCTTTTCTTCTCTAATATAATTCGTTTTCTAATTTCGTGGCAAACCAATTCAAAATCAATTCTTTTCTTTTTGAACTTGATACAACAACCCATAATTACCAATTCTTTGTGGATCGATCCGTACTTCCTAGCTAGCTACAACGTGCCATGCACTTGTGGTTCATAAATTTTAAAACGAGACCGAGCTCGCGTGTGTCGTATTTCTAAAAACTCTTTTCTTTCAAAACACATAAGCGCATGTGCGTGACATCTAAAAAAGTTTTTGGCGCCGTTGCCGGGGATGCGATAGTTATTAGGACATGTTATTTTAGGTTCAATTGTATATACAAAACTAATTTTAACACAATTTTTTTTCAAATAAAAAAATAACTTTTTGGACATTTGTTCTCTATCTTTTATCTGCTATCACTATGAGATGCATTGAAAGATTTGGAGTAGAAAAATGGGACACTCATAGTACAAGGAGTATACAGTACAAAGTTGGAACCCCAACTCAAAAACTTGGCCGTTAATTTATTGTTTTTTGCCGCAATTTGCGGCCCAATTTTCTCTGATTGCTCAAATTTTTTGGTTTTTGCTTCTTTGTCATATTATTGCTCCATTTTTATACTTTAAATTTCATAATTGTGTATGCAGAACATTGGCCATATATATCGCTTTTCCGCTAAATTTTCCGATATTTCCGATATTTCAGTTTTAGACGGACTCACGACCAGCGAAGATGCGGAGCAAAGTACACTTTCAAGACCAAGGTGATACTGATTTACGGTGCCAAAGATCCGGGTAGTTTGGCCCACGCAAGCGAACTTTTCAAGCTATCGAGATTGACACAACGATGGTTTCTTAACCCAACACTTTTTGTACGTATTTTTCTAACAACTTCTCTTAAATCCGACGCTCCAATATCTCAATTTTCTATAGGATTTCTTTGCAAAATTTGTTGCACAAGAGCCGTAGAGAAGTCACCCGTATTTATTACAGCGCTTAAGCCTAAAATGAAAAAGATGTGTCTGATTGTTTGATTACTTAAATTCTTTTATTGATTGCGCATTTGCATCTTAATACAGATTTATGGGCAAAGAATCCAACAAGATACGGTAGAGGATATCATAACCTTTTTCCGTGGCCCATAAATCACAAAACCGTATTATTGCATACCGACAGTAATTTTAAAAACTATTAGAACTCTGATTTTAAGGATTCATGCTCAATAGGGCAAGTTAATTGTGTTTAGAACACCATTTATTGTTATATTATTCACGTAGTGTTTAGGCAAGTGTTCACGGTGCAATCGCCAACAGAAAAAGGGTTATTCTAATTAAGGAACTTCGCGAAAACATTGGAAAATCTCCTCTTATCTATGCACTTATCTGGCTTCGTTATCAGTATATCTTGAGCTCGTTTCTCGATACAGTTTTACTTTGACAATCAGGTTCTTGATCAGGTCTAGTTGATTCAGCAATACATAGACTGCTAGGGGTGATATTCTTTGTTTTTGTGAGTTTGTTAATGCTTATTGATATGGGTGATACACAGTTCAATTCGATTCTTCACGATCCATATTCTTTTGTTTATAAACATACCCAATTCTTTTGTTCAAACTGTCAATATTCTTCCCACCTTTTCCACAACAGTCCTTTCTTAGGGGGTTAATGAACCATTCCAGAATTTTGATATTTGTTCACCCCCCAACACTCTTGAACCCAATCTCACTTCAAATATATAGCAATTGATTGAAAACTTAGAGAAAGAGGTCGATAAGATGACTGCTTTAGCATCGTTACTATCACAACCCTCCCTTCCTGAAATAATTGACACATCAGTAGGTTATGATAGTGAGATGGATACTAGATTGACCGCTTTAGAGGAAGGTTAGAAGTGGTGATTGTAGTCAAGAATCAAACAGCTTTGACGCTAGTCATGTTCATACAACAATCTGATCAATTATATCACACTCAATCTCAATCATTGGTTAGAATAGATGAATAAGTGAAACATTTAGCTGTAGAGAGTCTAGAGAGTGAATACAGTCAATTTGAAACCAATAATACCAATATCTGTCATCTAGGAAGTCAGCTGAGTGAGATAAATGATTAAACAAATTTTGATGATTTCATAGATGATTATGATATAATTGACTTGACTGAGTGTTATAAGGACAAGTGAGAAAACCCTCCAAGTCAGTCCAACACTAGCCTTCAGGTGCCAAATAGATCTTGAGGATGATTTAACTGATATACTACTTAAAATTGAGATTCTTGCACTGACGGATTTTAGCGATAAAATTTTAGAAGAGGAAATTTATGAATTTGACGGGTACGGTTTTGATATAGTGTTCCATGAAATTCACAATCAGGAACCCACGAATTTAGTGTTACCTATTGATACAGTTTTTGATGAAACTTTAGAGTGAGAAGCTACATTTTTGGATGTATCAACCAACCCATAGGTCAATATGTTGAGAGAGGATTTGAATTGAGAGATATAAGTTGTATTGATAAGAATATGACTGTAAAGGATTATAGGGAGGATGCTAACTTTAATAAACATTCTTTCATGCCGAGTTTTGAGGAGATTTATGCGGATGAACTTGTTGTTCTTGGTGAATTTGAGTCACGATCACTTTAGGAGCATTCTAGGGACTTCTCTTTTGCTGAACTTTTTAAGAATGAACTTCAGTTTTTAAACGAATTTGACCTCGAAACTCAACACATGCTTCTTGAAAGTAAAATTCATCCAGGCAACAATTCTTTGACTCCTTCAAAATTTCGCCTTCATCTTCAATGTTTTCTGATCCCTCCATTCACACACCCTTGCCAAGTACAAACATCTAACTATACTACTAACATTTTTCTTTTCTTTTTTGTATATTATTTCTTTTACCAGCCCTGGTCTCATATTGATAAATTTTTTGAATGTCCGACACTAATTTCTGGACCGACACAATCACTTAACTTATAAACACTGTATTTAGCTTTTAAATTTCATTTTTTGTGTATAAAATCTTACCCTAGATGTCTAAGTCTAGCAACCAGAGATGGGGACAACGATGAGGACATCATAAATCTTAGGTTTGGGGAGATCACTCTGTTTGCTTTTGTACATCATGTGTAAACTGTGCATTCCATACATATTAAAAAACCCACAAAAATTTGATTTTTTTTTAAAACATAAAAACTCTGTAGTCAAGTTAGATAGTGGGAAACCCAGACTCAAAATCCGACGGTTTAGTTTAATCAAATAGAAATAACTAAATCCTATTTTAGAGATTGAAAAACCGAAAGATAACCCTCCTTTGAGTTTAACCGTAACTAATATAAGTCTTTGCATCACACTACACTTGTCATGAGTTTTGAAAATTAGATGATAAATTTGAAATGTCTTAAAAATCTTTTAAAATTAATAAACTTCTTAAAGATCAAACATGTTTATTCTGAAATAAGTAATATCAAGAATAATTCATAAACTGAAGTGGACATGAAAGAATATTATTGAAGGTTTGAGACTGATGTCTGAAAAAATAACCTATCTGGAAATTTGTTAGAGTGATTACACACCTAATCCACATGAACACTTCTTTGGGATAGAAAAGAAAAATTGGCAATATCTTCGTTCACAGTGCTTTTTAAAAATTTTAAAAGTGAGTCTTTTGTTTTGTGGACTTGGTGTCTTGGGAAATTAAGTCTTAGGGGTGTCTCTACACCTAATTCCTTAAAACCATCTGGTTTGGAAGTCATTGACCCAAAACTCGCTAAGTCTCCAATCGCCAAATAAAACAAGTCAAGTAAGTGTTCTCTCCGAGTTAAAAGTCCTTACGGTTCTTTGTGGAAGAATAATCTTGACTGGGACAAGTTTCGATTATAACAGTTTTTTAGTGGATATATGAAAGTTTAATTTGTAAGATTATAAGACTTTTTATATGATCACAAAGGTGTGTATGAACAAAGACTGGTGAAAGGTAGGAGTGAAGAATAAGACTTAGTTTTCCGTTAAAGATGATAAAAATTCTGATTTGAAACAAAGCTGAAGAATAAAAATTAAGAAAATCTTAAGTCTTTTCAAACTCGATTGATCCTTTTGAAGTTTTTCCTGGTCCGTATTTGTGACATGATGATTCTAATCGAAGTTTTTGAAACTTAATGACACTATTCGGACAATCACGTAAAGACATATAGGAACTTATGTTATAATGACTCTGAAATCTTTGTACAGAAATTTTCCGGTTAATATACAAGAAAAGAGTATTACAGCCTGAGTGAGTTTGAGTTATAAGTTACTTTTGTTAAATATAAGCAAGAAGAAACTTGTAGTTCATTGGTAAAGTCCTTGCACTGCTGTGATGTAGCCTGTGTGTTCGATTCCCATCAGACAAAATTTTTTTCTGAATTTTTCTTTTTAACTTTTTGGAAGCCCAAAAGATTACACGTGCAATACACGGGGAAATGAAAAGTTCAGAAAATCAAACAAGTGGAAAATGGTGTAAATACATGATTTAACAGATGGCACGAATCTCGAGGCAAATGCTTCAAGATCGACCGGCCAAATGAGCCCTAGGACCGGTGGGGACGGGTCAGATGTGGCTAAATTGCCCCGTACTTTGCACACTCATCTCTTCAGCTACCCTTAACTCCTCTGCACTGTTTGATTTCCTTGCAATCAAACAGAGGCCTTTCATTTCACAATTTAACACCATTTTAATAATTTTTAATCCGCATTTATAATTCCCAAACCCTAATTCTCCACTATAAATACCACCCCATGCCCTAACCCTTCACCATTCTAAAAATTCTAGCAAAAACTCTCTCAAAAGTTCTTAAGTACAAGTTGAGTAAAGTGGAGTTAGCGAGCAAGCTTCTTCCGTCGAAAATCGAAGCCGATTCCGGAGCTCTCGTGACACCAAGACAACACTCTTCTCTTCCTCACCCTCTTCTTAAGTCTTTCAAACCATAAGTCCCTCCCAAACTCTCTTTCTATTCATTGAAATTCAATTTTAAAACTTATATCGGTAAGTGAAGTTATTACCGATATCCTTTTTCTAAACCCTAGAAACTCCTTCTCCTTTATATTTTGATCAACATAATTTTTACATAATACTTGTAATCTTAAATACCAATGGTTAGAATCAAGTTTAACCTAGAATCTCATGTGAAATATCCATAATTAAACTTTTTCATTAAAATACCTTGAACTTTAATATCACTCTTTCGTTTTCAATAAAACTATATCTTTAGGAAAAAAACTTTACGGGGTAACGACCAACTCCATACGTACACTCTTGTTTCAAAGCACGATACCTATTTTTGTATGAATATTTTTTATGAAGAATAATCTTTTTAATAAAATACTACATACTTTAAAACCGGGTTTCTTTTAAAATAGTATTTCATATTCCTTTACAATTATGCATCTACAACCCTCGTTAGGGGATCCGCTAATGGACGGTGCGGATTATTGCACATTCTGGAGATAGTATAACGAGATGCAGCACTCCTCACGGAGTATTCGATCTCGAAAAAATATAAATACGGTTTCTAAGAAAAACTGTCACACCCTGCTTCCAGATGTACGGAGAAGGGGACGTGGCAAGGCACGGGACGTATTTACTCAGAAGGAAACACGCTAAGCGTAAATAAGCAATATATAAATAAATGCACAAGAATGACAAGTGATGTAATATGAACACCAAATTTTATTAACATTCATTCTTTACATTACAACTGATTTGAAAAGGAAATGTACAATGATAGAAAACAATGCCTAAACAGTGGTATATGAACTGAAATCAGTACAAGTAAAAAACTAAAAGTCTGGCTACTCTATGAACTGGTCCAAATCGTCCTGGCAGGGCTCGGTCTCCTGAGGGTCGGGTCCTCCTGACGAACATTCCAAAATAGAGAGAGACAGGAATGTGTCAGTGAACTAGCGCTCGGTATGTCCCAAAAGTAAGAGTAGAATAGAATAGAATAGGACAAGTAGAGAATATATGACTGATAATTTGTATAGGTATATATTTGTTATACTAACGTAGTTGTTTGTAGCTTGGTACAGAAAATATCAGTGTATACGAGAGGCGTCCAACTTGCTCCGTAGACTATGGTAACCCGTAGTACAAGGCCCCGTCAAAACCCATGGGACAACGGCACAGAATGTTTATGTAGGTGTCTTTTAGTAATCATCTCGTTCCACTTCTAATACATTCCGTACAAGTCTATCCCGTTAAACCCCGTAATGTATATTGTATTGAATTATAGTTATCAAACTTGCCGAGACCATGGATACAAGTTGTTTATGTAATCAGGTTCAGGATGTATCAAGTAGTTAGGTAGTCAAGTCAAGATATAGCTATGGTTTGGTCAAGTCAAGTCATGTTTGCATGTTGATATTGTTCTGGTATTCAGGTTCAAGTATACATGTTGGTATATTGGATTCATGTTTGGATTGGATTCAGATTAGACTTAGACTCAAATTGAGTCAGACACGTTAAAACAGATTTGGATCTTGAATTATATTCGGGTGTTTTCAGTAACTGCTGCACAAGGACAGTAGGATTTGTGTCTTTTTCCAAGACAATTATGATTGATAACCCCGTTAAGTTTTTCTACCATAAATAGGCAAGCACTCACTTTCTCTGGCTCCCTAAGGCTCAAGAGAATTGATCCCGCTTAAACCTATATTTACTAAGGTCCTGTCCTTAAATGTAATTTTATATAATTCAAAGAGGTTTTATGAAAAATATTTTATATACTTTCAAAATAAACCTCGAGTATTTTTTTATATTATTTAGGGTTTTCATGGATGTGAATTTTAAAGAGTGAGGTATATTAGTGAATATTTACATACCTTGAATAGTTCGAGGTATTTTAATGTAAGACTTGTCTTGTATTGATACTTGATGGTATTTTAGTGAAACTTGTCATTTTTCTATGTTTAAAAAATTGTAATTTTATTATATCTTGAAAATATGTGTTTTAATAATATTTATATATTTATAAAAATTAATTTTATTATTACATAGAAAATCTCGTTTTTCTTAAAAATCGTATTAAAATCTTTCGAGACCGAAAGCTCCGTGAGGAGTTCTGTATCTCGCTCTACTAGCCAAAGGATGTGCGATAATCTGCACCATCTAATAGCGGGTCCCCTAAAGAGGGTTGAGAGGCATAATTGCAAAGAATTTTTGATATTATAATTCAAAGAAAACCGGGTTTTTATAGTTCATGGTATTTTAATGAAATATTGTATTTGCCACAAAAATATGTTTCCAAGAGTATCGTGCTATATAAACATGTGTGTATGTGAGGGGTAGGTCCTTACGCCATGAAGTTTTCTAAAGGTATGATTAAGCAAAATAATAAAATATGGTAGATACAAAGTTCATAGTATTTTACTGTAAAAGTTAAATTAAAGTTATCTAGCATGATGTTTTATAGCGAAAGTTATTTCTAAATATTAGATTCATAGTTATAAATATAGGGTAAGGGTTTGCATGAATGTTATGGAAGAAAATAATGAAAATTTTAAGTTTTAGAATGAGATGTCGGTATTAACTCCACTTACCGACATGTTTTATAAAGAGAACTTTTTTAAGAAGAAAGAGTAGAATGGGGAGGGACTTATAAGCTAGAAAAGTAGGAAAGAGGTAGAAGAAGATGTGGTATCCTTCGTGGCGTCATGGAGTCGCCGGAACTTGCTCGATTCCTCGCCGTAAGTTGGTCTTGGGCTAACTCCACTTCTACTCCATTTGTACTCAGAAAAATTTGATAATTTTGGCTAAGGATTTCAGAATGAGGATGAGATAGGGTATGGGGTTGTATTTATAGTGTGAATTTAGGTTTTTGAAATTGAAGGATTGAATTAAAATGCATTAAAAATGGGATTAATTAGGGAAATTGAATTCTTTGTTTAAATTCAGAGTAAACAAACAGTGCATGGGTTATGGGGGTAAGCCAAAGGTTTTGTGTGCAAGACACGGGGACCATTACCTACGGTTCACCCATCGGTGCAGGCCCCAAGCCCCATCTCGCCAGCCAAGCTTGAGGAGAGGACCGTCGGATTGAATCCACATATCCTACTCGCTGTATATGAAATTGTGCATATGTTTATTTTCCCTGACTTTTCATTTTTGTGTGCAGTGCACGTGTAAACTTTTGGGCTTCCAAAATGTTTAAAAGAAAAATCAGGAAAAATAATATGTGGCTGATGGGATTTGAACACAGGGGCTATGTCACAGCAGTTCAAGACTTTATCAATGAGCTACTAGCTTGTTTCTTACTGTTCTTAAACAAGAATAACTTTTAAATTGTGCTCAGGCTTGCAAACTTCTTTCTGTACTTTAAGAAGAAAAATTTTGTATAGAAAATTCAGAGTCGTTACATTCTACCCTCCTTATAAAAATTTCGTTCTCGAAATTTATAGAAGGAAGTTTTAACAGATCAAGGAAAAAGGGTTTGGAAAGACAGTCGTATATCGTCGTCGCGCTCCATCAATCGGTACTCTCTTCGATAAGAAGGTATGCGATCGCAATAAGACAGAAGGAAGGATGGGTAGTTCAATGGTCGGAATAGATCTTGTTAGGATAATCAAGAGGAGTATTCAAGAACGTCGTGAGCCAGCACACGAGTAGAAGGAATGTTGATAAGGATTGAATTGTCAAGAATGGTACAAAGATAAAATGATAATCGAATAAAAATCAAGGAAGGGATATAAGTTAACAAAGAAGATATGGTTCGATAATATACAGTAAAACATAACTAAATTAAGAAGAAAGAGAATCAAAGGCAAATTTCTAAGTCACTCAAGCAGAGAACCGCATTATAACTATGCTGCAGTTCATGGTTACAATCACATAACTCCATTTAAATCACCAAAATCCTACCATCAAAGTCAAGGTGATAAGATTTAAGAAACAATTAAGAAAAATCAAAGGAAGATCAAGAGTTTGTAGTTTCGTGTTACGTCGAGGCAAGATTATCAGGGAAAATAAGAAAAGATTCAAAGGGATGCAATCATGTTGCAGGCGTTACAGTATACTCTCCTTAAAAGAATTTCGTCCGCGAAATTTTCTCATTGAGTACGATGCAGTAAGGCACGAGAAAGTAAGGATAAGATTGGGGAAAGTCTTTTTCGAGTTCTTTCGATCGATACTCTAACCAACTGAGTTAACAGGCCAATGAGATAAAAGTAGAAGGGTGAACCAGAGATAAGGATTCAAAAGTTGAGAGATTATATTCAAGGAATTCGAAAGTGAAGTTCAAGATAGATTCAAGGAATTTGAAATGTAAAGAATGTATAGTTGCTGATTCTTATTATTCTTATGATATATTGCTTAGAATTCCATATAGAACTGACCTGTATGGGCCGCCAACAAAACCTGTCACGCCCTGCTTCCTGGTGTACGGAGAAGGGGACTTGGCGAGGCACGCGACGTATTTACTCAGAAGTAAACACGCTAAGCGTAAATAAGCAATATATAAATAAATGCATAAGAATGACAAGTGATGTAATATGAACACCAACTTTTATTAACATTCATTCTTTACATTACAACCGATTTAAAAAGGAAATGTACAATGATAGAAAGCAATGCCTAAACAGTGGCATACGAACTGAAATAAGTACAAATAAAAAACTAGAACTCTGGCTGCTTTATGAACTGGTCTAAATCATCCTGGCTGGGCTCAGTCTCCTGAGGGTCGGGTCTTCCTGACGAACAATCCAAAGAAAGAGAGAGATAGGAATGTCGTCAGCGAACTAGCGCTCGGTAAGTCCCAAAAGTAAGAGTAGAATAGAATAGAATATGACAAGTAGAGAATATATGACTGGTAATTTGTACAGGTATATATTTGTTATACTAACGTAGTTATTTGTCACTTGGTACAGAAAATATCAGTGTATACGAGAGTAGTCCAACTTGCTCCGTGGACTATGGTAACCCGTAGTACAAGGTCCTGTCAAAACCCACGGGACAACGACACATGATGTTTATGTAGGTGTCTTTCAGTGACCATCTCGTTCTACTTCTAATACATTCCGTAACAGTTTACCCCGTTAAACCCTGTAATGTATATTATATTGAATTATAGTTATCAGACTTGCCTAGACCATGGCTACAAGTTATTCATGTAATCAGGTTCAGGATGTATCAAGTATTCAGGTAGTTAAGTCAAGATATAACCATGGTTCGGTCAAATCAAGTCATGTTTGCATGTTGATATTGTTCTGGTATTCAGGTTCAAGTATACATGTTGGTATATTGGATTCATGTTTGAATTGGATTCATATTTGGATTGGATTCAGATTAGACTTAGACTCAGATTGAGTCAGACACGTTAAAACAGATTTGGATCCTGAATTATATTTGGGTGTTATCGGTAACTGATGCACATGGACGACAGGATTTGTGTATTTTTCCAAGACAATTACTATTGATAACTCCGTTAAGTTTTTCTACCATAAATAGGCAAGCACTCACTTTCTCTAGTTCCCTGAGGCTCAAGAGAATTGATCCCGCTTAAACCTATATTCCTTTCCTTAAATGTAATTTTATATAACTCGAGGGGGTTTTATAAAAAATATTTTATATACTTTCAAAATAAACCTTGAGTATTTATTTATATTATTTAGGGTTTTCATGGATGTGAATTTTAAAGTGTAAGGTATATTAGTAAATATTTACATAGCTTGAATAGTTCATGATATTTTAGTGTAAGACTTGTCTTGTATTGATACTTGATGGTATTTTAGTTGAACTTATCATTTTTCTATGTTTAGAAAAAAATGTAATTTTATTATATCTTGAAAATATGTGTTTTAATAATATTTATATATTTATTAAAAATAATTTTATTATTACATAAAAAATCTCGTTTTTCTTAAAAATCGTATTAAAATCTTTCGAGACCGAATGCTCCGTGAGGAGTTCTGCATCTTGCTCTACTAGCCGAAGGATGTGGGATAATGTGCACCATCCAATAGCGGGTCCTCTAAAGAGGGTTCTAGAGGCATAATCGCATAGAATTTTTGATATTATAATTCAAAGAAAACCGTTTTTATAGTTCATTCTATTTTAATAAAATATTGTATTTGCCATAAAAATTTGTTTCTAAGAGTATCGTGCTATATAAACATGTGTGTATGTGAGGGGTAGGTCATTACCCCGTGAAGTTTTCTAAAGGTATGATTAAGCAAATTAATAAAATATGGTATACACAAAGTTTATGGTATTTTACTGTAAAAGTTAAATTAAAGTTATCTAGCATGATGTTTTATAGTGAAAGTTATTTCTAAACATTAGATTCATGGTTATAAACATAGGGTAAGGGTTTGCATGAAATTTATGGAAGAAAATAATGAAATTTTTAGGTTTTAGAATGAGATGTCAGTATTAACTCCACTTACTGACATGTTTTATAAAGAGAACTTTTTTAAGAAGAAAGAGTAGAATGGGGAGGGACTTACTAGTTAGAAAGGTAGGAAAGAGGTAGAAGAAGATGTGGTATCCTTCGTGGGGTTGTGGAGTCGCCGGAACTTGCTCGATTCCTTGCCGGAAATTGGTCTTGGGCTAACTCCACTTCTACTCCATTTGTACTTAGAAAAATTTGATAATTTTGGCTAGAGATTTCAGAATGAGGAGGGGCTAGAGTATGGGGTTGTATTTATAGTGTGAATTTAGGGTTTTGGAATTGAAAGATTGATTTAAAATGCATTAAAAATGGATTAATTAGGGAAATTGAATTCTCTGTTTAAATTCAGAGTAAAGAAACAGTGTAGGGGTGATGGGGGTAGGCCAAAGGTTTTGTGTGCAAGACATCGGGACCATTACCTACAGTTCACCCGTTGGCGCTGGCCCTAAGCCCCATCTCGCCGACCAAGCTTAAGGAGGGGACCGTCAGAATTAATCAAACTTTTGGGCTTTCAAAAAGTTTAAAATAAAAATCACTAAAAATAATATGTAGCTGATGGGATTCGAACACAGAGGCTATGTCACAGTAGTGCAAGGCTTTACAAATGAGCTACGATCTTATTTATTGCTGTTCTTAAACAAGAATAACTTTTAGATTGTGCTCAGGCTTGCAAACTCCTTTCTGTACTTTAAGAAGAAAAATTTTGTACAGAAAATTCTTACAAAAACGAATTTTCTAATGATAAAACTAATTTTTTAAATTAATGTATATAAAACTATAAATCCATATTTTCATTATATTATGAAACTATATTTTTATAAAAATGAAAGATTAAAAAATGTCAATAAAATACATCAAGTTACTAAAAATAACTAGTTTTTAATAAAATACCATAAAGTTTCAAAAGCTAGGTATTCATCATTAAAATACCTCAATACTTAAAAAACATGCTCATGAAAACCCTAAGTAATATAAAACCGCCTCGAGGTTTTATTTGTAATCTATATTAAAATATTTTTCATAAAACCCCCTCGAGATATATAAACACTATTTTAAGGATTTAAGTAAATATAGGTTTAAGAGAGATCAATTCTCTTGAGCTCAAGATAGCCGGAGAAAGTGAGCGCTTGCCTATTCAGGTTAGAAAACTTAACAGGAGTTATCAATGGCAATTGTTTTGGAAAAAGACACAAATCCCGCCGTCCATGTGCAGTAGTTGCCGATGACACCCAAACCTAAGAATTCAAGAGTTAAATCAGTTTACAAGTGTTTGACTCAGTCTTAGTCCAAACTCAAACCTGAATCCAAAATCAAACATGAATACTTGATCATGAACATGAATACTCGAATTCAAACATCAAATCCAAACATATATACTTGACTTGACCTGACCGAACCATGGTTATAACTTGACTTGAACTTGACATGCCTACTTGAATACATGATTACATCCTAAATATGAATACTTAAACATTTTGTATCAATGGTTTTGGAAAGACTTGTAAACATAATCTATACAATACATTACGCGGGGATAAAGGAGTAGATTGGCACGGAACGTATATCGTGGAACGAGAGGTCACTTAAAAGACACCTACATGAATTCTTGTGCCGTTGTCCTGTGGATGATGATGGGGTCTTGTACTACATGTTACCATAGTCTACGGGGTAAGATGGACTCCTTTCGTATACATGAATACCTTCTTTACCAAACTTCAAACAACCACGTTATAAAAACAATCATATACCTGTGAACCATCATATACACTTTACCTATTTATTTCACTTTATATACTATCTTCTCTTTCTTCTTTTGCGATTTACCGCCGTTAGTTCGCAGACGACATTCCTATCTGTATTTTCTTTGGAATGTTTGTCAGGAAGACCGGACACTGAGGAGACATGGCCGAACCAGGAGGACTTGGACCAGCTTACAGCTCAGCCGAACTACTAGTTCTTCTTTCACTTATTTTCTGTATGTCATTGTTTAGGCATTTTCTTTATATCATTATAACTTTTCATTTCAAACAGTTGTATGTAAAGTTGAATATACATAAAGTTGCTGTTTATTTTATTACTCTTGTCATTCTTGTTCAGCTATATATATTTCTTAATTACACTTAACATATTTATTTCATAGTAAATATGTTTGGCCTATCACGTCACCGTTTCCGTCTACTAGGAAGCGGGGCGTAACAGGTTTTGTTGGCGGCCCATGCAGGTCCGTTCTACATAAAGTCTTAAGCAATATATCACAAGAATTATAAGAATCAGCAACTATACATTCCTTACATTTCTAATTTCTTGAATCTATCCTAACTATTCCTTTTTCTATCAAGGTAATGGATTCTCCCAACAACACCAGTACGAGCGTCAACAGCAATACTCCACCGCCTACTCTACCACCACCTACCATTGCAGCTCTTATCAATGAGCAAACGGTACTGCTTAAAGCTATTAAAAGCCTATTAGAGGGTCAGCAGCAGCAGACTGCTATCCTCATGCACCGCCCCGAAGCCGAGGCACCCGTAATCAAGCAATTCCGGGCACTGCACCTAAAACACTTCTTGGGAAAAGAGAGCCCACTTGAGGCAGAAGAATGGGCGCAAGCAATCGAAGATGATCTGGCAGCAGCTCAAGTGCCAGATATTTCCTGGGCGAGAGTTGCTAAGTTGCAACTGACAGATAATGCAAGAGTCTGGTAGAAGGCTGAGGAAAGCCGTCTCACCCAACCAATTGAGTGGAAGACTTTTTGCGATCTGTTCGATGCGAAATTCTTCCCTGAGAGTGCCCGGTTCGAGATGGAACAACAGTTCATCTACCTACAACAAGGTTCTATGTGGGTAAAATCGGTGGACGAATATGATGTCGAATTCATCATGCTCAGCAGGTAAAGAATTCGTATCAAATACTGTTCCGTTAAAACACATCTCTATCCTGACATTAATATCTTATCAGGTTTGCGGCATATTTAATCCCGACCGATGAGATTCGGGCTAGACGATTCCAACAGGGCTAGACCCGGAGATTCAGGCGGTGTTAGCCACAGGCGATTACCCGACTCATGAACATGCCTTGAAAGCAGCTCGTCGTTACGAAGCTGTAGTCAAGGAGAAGGGTAGCCCCAAACAGCTGGAATGAAACATCCTGCCGCACAGATGACAGGAGGAGCCTCTTCTAGGCCGACATTTTCACCCAGGAAACCGGGAGGATCATTTAACCGGTCCAGTCCAGACTTTTGTTTTTACTGCAAGAGGACTGACATCTGGCGAAAGACTGTAGGCGTGCAAATGGTTTGTATTTAGTTTGTAGCGCTTCCACTCATGCCATAGGAGCATGTCCATATCGTTTCAACACCTCTCCAGCACCCAGACTCGCAATCATAGTTCCGCAGCGGCCAGCCATTCAGGCTCCTACACCTCACCTAGCTCTCCCTGCACTAGCTCCACGTGGACCTCCTGTATAGCCTCAACGTCAATTCCATCAGGCAAAGAGAAACATGCCTCAAGGGTAAAGAAACGTGCCCCAAGGACAGAGGAAAGTGCCTCCAGCAAGGAGGAATGTACCACGACGTCAGGCTTTTACAATGACGGTCGAGGAGGCCGAAGCCACAGGAAAAGTCATCACTGGTAACCTTCCATCCTTTAACTTTTCAGTCCTTGTGTATCACTATACTTTCCTATATCTAAACCCAACCTCACACAAATTAGATACTATATTAGTAGCCACCCTTCTTGCACTCGCATTTTTCGACACTGGAGCTTCACACCGCTTAATGTCCCAATGATTCGTGAGAACGCATGTGATTCCCATGAAGCCACTCATTTCAAGTTGGAATGTCAGTTCTGGGAATGGAGTTCTGAAAGCAACTATGGGGTTTGATCACTGTCCAGTTGTAGTTTGCGGACGAGAATTCTACGCGAATTTCAAAGTACCGAACATGCCAAATTTCGATGTTGTGTTGGGAATGGATTGTCTGGGAGTATTCTATACTACTATTGACTGTCGTCAAAGGAGGGTAGTATTTGAGATACCAGATCACCCAGTTTTCTATTTCAAAAGTGGAGATAGAACTTTGGAGCCAGGAAGATACCGTGCTAAACTGAAGGATGCGGAAGTGTTCTCTCTACCGGTAGAAGAACAAAAGCTCGAAGTAGTTCGAGAGTTCGAGGATGTGTTCCCTGAAGACATATCAGGTTTGCCTCCCGATCGAGCTCTTGAGTTTAGTAATGATTTACAACCTGGTGCAGAACCTGTAATCAAAGCTCCGTACCGGTTATGTCCAGAAGGATTGAAGGAGATCCGCATTCAGTTGGACGAACTCCTGAAGTAAGGTTGGATCCGACCCAGTACTTCAAGTTGGGGATCTCCGGTATCACTCGTGAAGAAGAAAGAAGGTTCATACAGGATGTGTGTGGATTATCGAGCTCAGAATGAAGTGACCATTAAAAACAAGTATCCACTACCGCGCATTGATGATCTTTTCGATCAGTTAAGTGGGTCTTGTGTATTTTCGAAGCAAGATTTTCGTTCAGGTTATCATCAGGTGAAGGTCAAAGAGTCCGACATTCCGAAGACGGCGTTTAGGACTCGATATGGTCATTATGAATATCTCGTAACGCCATTTAGAGTGACCAATGCACCTGCCATCTTTATGAACCTGATGAACCAAGTTTTCCGAGAGTACTTTGACAGGTTCGTTGTCATCTTCATCGATGATATCCTGGTGTATTCAAAGAATCAGAAAGAACACCCAGAGCACTTACGGATTTTCATGGAGACATTGTGACAATATCATCTCTACGCCAAGTACGCAAGTATGAATTTTTGCTAGATCAAGTCGGATTTCTTGGACATATTGTTTTAGGCGAAGGAATCTCCGTAGATCCAGCTAAGGTGTCAGCTGTCAGCGAGTGGCCGACACCAAAGATGGTGAAAGATATACGGAATTTCTTGGGATTAGTAGGATACTACCGATGATTCATTGAAGGCTTCTCAAAGATTACAACACCCTGACTAAGCTCACACATAAAGTGAAGCATTCGTGTGGTCAGAAGCATGTGAAAAAGCTTTTGTAGAACTTAAGTCAAGATTAACCTCTGCTCCTATTCTTGTAATACCGGATCAATCTGGAGGATTCGTTGTGCATTGTGATGCGTCCGGTGAAGGATTAGCTTGTGTTCTACACCAGCATGGAAAAGTTGTGGCTTTTGCATCAAGACAACTGAAGGTTCATGAGCGCAACTATCCAACACATGATCTGGAGTTGGCAGCCGTCATCTTCGTACTTAATATTTGTCGCCACTATCTTTTGGGTGAACGAGTGGATATATACACTGACCACAAGAGTCTGAAGTATGTATTTACTCAGAAAGAACTAAACATGCAGCAGAGAAGATGGCTAGAACTTATGGCGGAGTTCGACATCAACCTACAGTATCATCCTATAAAGGTGAACGTAGTTCTTGATGCACTTAGCCGCCAGCCATTAGCAATGAACCTCACCGCTCAGTGGAAGCTACAACAAGAATTTCACGGATTGGAAATCGAAGTAGTTATGCCAGGTAATGCTTCATATTTGATGAATTTACAAGTCCAGTCCACTCTTGATAATCAGATCAAGGCAGCTCAAGAAAATGATGCCAAGCTACAAAAGATCAAAGAACAAGTAGAAAGTGGACTTCGAACTGACTTCATCATCCACGAAGATAGATCCTTGCGATATGGAAGTCGATTATGTGTACTAAACGTCCCAGTTCGAGAAGAGTTGATGAAAGAAGCTCACAACTTTCCTTATTCTGTACGCCCCGGTGGAACAAAAATGTACAAGGATCTACGACAACACTACTGGTGGCATGGAATGAAGCGCGAAGTAGCAAGGAGCATAGACATGTGTTTAGTGTGTCATCAAGTGAAGGCTGAACATCATAGAAATCCTGGTCTACTTCAGTCGTTACCAATCCCAGAATGGAAATGACAACACATTACCATAAACTTCGTGACTGCCCTTCCTCACAGCACGAAGGGTAACGACGTAATATGAGTTATTGTGGATCGACTCACCAAGTCCGCTCACTTTATTCCATTCAGAGTTGGTCAGTCAACCGAGAAGTTAGCAAAGAAGTACATGGAGGTAAGCATAAATCTAAAGTAAGATTTAAACCTTCAAGATGTACCATATTTGATACCCATGAACTCATGCAGGAGATCGTGAGATTACATGGAGTATCTGTTTGCATCGTCTCCGATCGTGATACAAGATTCCGATAAAAATTTTGGTAGAGTCTGCAAGCTAGTCTGGGAACGAGTCTAAATTTCAGCATGGATTACCATCCACAAATAGACGGATAGTCCGAGCGAACAATTTAGATTCTGAAGGACATGCTAAGAGATTTTATGTTAGACTTCAGAGGTTCGTGGGATTATTAACTACACTATGTGGAGTTTTCATACAACAACAGCTATCAGGAAAGCATTAGAATGACACTATTCACAGTACTCTACGGTCGAAAGTGTCGTTCACCGCTAAGTTGGGATGACAATGGAGATCTTGAACTCCTTGGAACAGAGATGATCGTGGCAATTATGGACGTTGTTTGCACGATCAGGGAAAGGATGCGCATATCCCAAGACAGATAGAAGTATTAGGCAGATGCAAAGCGTCGACATCTGGAGTTCCAACCTAGAGACTATGTATTCCTGAAGGTCTCTCCAAATAGAAGAGTGATCCACTTTGGCAAGAGGGGTAGGCTAAGTCCAAGATACATAGGACCGTTCGACATATTCGAACGAGTTGGAGAAGTAGTATACCGTTTGGCACTACCACCCTCATTGGAAGGTGTGCATAACTTGTTCCAAATATCCCAGCTATGACGATTTGTGAGCGACCCCAGCCACATTCTCGATCACTCAGAGCTCACAGTACAGACTGACTTAACTTGTGAGCAATAAACAGTTGAGATCCTAGACCGAAAGGTGAATAAATTACGGAACAACGAAGTAAATTTTGTCCGAGTGATGTGGAGAAAGGATTCGCCAGGAGAATCAACATGGGAACGAGAAGAAGATATGCTTGCAAGATACCCTTATCTATTTGAAAATTAGTCCTTATGTAATTGTAAATTTTGAGGACGAAATTTTTATAAGGAGGGTAGAATGTAACGACTCTGAAATCTTTGTACGGAAATTTTCCGATTAATATACAAGAAAAGAGTATTACAGCCTGAGTTTGAGTTATAAGTTACTTTTGTTAAATATAAGCAAGAAGCAACTTGTAGCTCACTGGTAAAGCCCTTGCACTGCTGTGACGTAGCATGTGTGTTCAATTCCCATCAGAGACAATTTTTTTTTGAATTTTTCTTTTTAACTTTTTGGAAGCCAAAAAGATTACACGTGCAATACACAGGTAAATAAAAACTTCAGAAAAATCAAACATGTGGAAAATGGTGTAAATACAGGATTTATCAGATGGCATGAATCTCAAGGTAAATGCCTCAAGATCGACCGGCCAAATGAGCCCTAGGGCCGGCGGGGACGGGTCAGATTGGCCAAATTGCCCCGTGCTTTGCACACTCGTCTCTTCAGCTACCCTTAACTCCTCTGCACTGTTTGATTTCCCTGCAATCAAACAGAGGCATTTCATTTCATAATTTAACACCATTTTAATGCTTTTTAATCAACATTTTTAATTCCAAAACCCTAATTCTCCACTATAAATACCACCCCATGCCCTAGCCCTTCACCATTCTGAAAATTCGAGCAAAAAATCCCTCAAAAGTTTCTAAGTGCAAGTGGAGTAAAGTGGAGTTAGCGAGTGAGCTTCTTCCGAAGCCGATTCCGGAGCTTCCGCGGCGCCAAGACGACACTCTTCCCTTCTTCACCCTCTTCTTAAGTCTTTCAAACCGTAAGTCCCTCCCAAACTCTCTTTCTCTTCATTGAAATTCAATTTTAAAACTTATATCGGTAAGTGGAGTTATTACCGATATCCTTTTTCTAAACCCTAGAAACTCTTTCTCCTTTATACTTTGAACAACCTAATTTTTACACAATACTTATAACCTTAAATACTGATGGTTAGAATCAAGTTTAACCTAGAATCTCATTAGAAATATCCATAATTAAACATTTTCATTAAAATTCCTTTAACTTTAATATCACTCTTTTCGTTTTCAATAAAACAATACCTTTAGGAAAAAACTTCACGGGGTAACGACCTACCCCACACGTATACTCTTGTTTCAAAGAACGATTCCTATTTTTGTATGAATATTTGTTACGAAGAATAATTTTTACAATAAAATACCACATACTTTAAAACCAGGTTTCTTTTAAAACAGTATTTCATATTCCTTTGCAATTATGCATCTACAACCCTCGTTAGGGCACCCGCTAATGGATGGTGCAGATTATCGCACATCCTCGGGATAGTAGAACGAGATGCAGCACTCATCATGGAGTATTCGATCTCGAAAAGATATAAATACGGTTTTTAAGAAAAACGAATTTTCTAAAGATAAAACTAAATTTTTAATATTTTGAAAAAATTAAAAGTATATAAAATTATAAATCCATATTTTCATTTTATTATGAAACTATATTTTTATAAAAATGAAAGATTAAAAAATGTCAATAAAATACATCAAGTTCCAAAAATAATTAGTTTTCAATAAAATATCATAAACTTTCAAAAGCTAGGTATTCATCATTAAAATACCTCAATATTTAAAACACATTCTCATGAAAACCCTAAGTAATATAAAAACCCCTCGAGGTTTTATTTGTAATCTATATTAAAATATTTTTCATAAAACCCTCTCAAGATATATAAAACATTGTTTTAAGGACATTAGTAAATATAGGTTTAAGCGGGATCAATTCTCTTGAGCCCCAGGGAGCCGGAGAAAGTGAGGCTTGCCTATTCAGGTTAGAAAACTTAACAGGAGTTATCAATGGCAATTGTCTTTGAAAAAGACACAAATCCTGCCGTCCATGTGCAGCAGTTGCCGATAACACCCGAACCTAAGAATTCAAAAGTTAAATCATTCTAACTCAGTCTGAGTCCAAACTCAAACATGAATCCAAAATCAAACACGAATACTTGATCATGAACTTGAATACTCGAATTCAAACATCAAATCCAAACATGTATACTTGACTTGACTTGACCGAACCATGGTGATAACTTAACTTGAACTTGACATGCCTACTTGAATACATGATTATATCCTGAACATGAATACTTGAACATTTTGTATCCATGGTTTCGTCAAGACTTGTAAACATAATCTATACAATAAATTATGCGGGGATAAAAGGGTAGATTGGTACGGAACGTATATCATAGCATGAGAGGTCACTTAAAAGGCACCTATATGAATTCTCGTGCCGTTGTCCCGTGGGTTATGACGGGGCCTTGAACTATATGTTACTATAGTCCACGGGGTATGATGGACTCCTCTCGTATACATGAATACCTTCTTTATCAAACTACAAAAAACCACATTATAATAACCATCATATACTTGTGAACCATCATATACACTTTACCTCTTCATTTCACTTTATATACTATCTTATCTTTTGTCTTTTGGGAATTACCGCACGTTAGTTCACTGACGAAAATCCTTTCTGTTTTTTCTTTGGAATGTTCGTCAGAAGGACCGGACACTGAGGAGACAGTGCCAAGGCAGGGTGACTTGGACTAGCTTACAGCTCAGTCAGACTACTAGTTCTTCTTGCACTTATTTTCTGTATGCCATTGTTTAGGCATTTGCTTTATATAATTGTACCTTTTCATTTCAAATAGTTGTATGTAAATAAATTTGTTGTTTATTTTATTACTCTTGTCATTCTTGTTCAGCTATATATATTGCTTAATTACGCTTAACGTATTTATTTCATAGTAAATACGTTGCGTCCTGCCACGTCACCATTTCCGTCTACTGGGAAGCGGGGCGTGACATATGTTAAATGAGATGTGAGGAGTGAAAAATAAGGGTTCGACATTTTTGACATTATACGATAGAACTTCTAGCTTTGATACTAAACCTTAGGATTAGAATTGACTGTTTCCTCATGAAATTAGCTTGACGGGATTTTGTGGGTGTAATCCGTTGAAAACCCTTAGGAGACAAAACACCAGCTACTAGGAACTCTTAAAGGTTCAACGGCTTGTTGCACATACTCAGTGCAATCACGTTCCCTGCGAAAGTGAGGTTATGATTTTGTTTTACTCGAGACGAGCAAAAGATAGGTTTGGGGGTATTTGTTTGGCACGATTAATTACATTTAGTTACCGCTCATTTCTTATCATTTTGTCAATAAACAGTACTATTTAATCTGTATCTGCTCATTAGTACAAATTACAGGTATACAAGCAAAAACACTGGAAAACATGCACAACATGCACAGAAACAATGATTTTTAGCCAGAACTGCAAATGGGACGGAAAAACGACCAAGTTCTAAAGAGTTTGCAACAAATGAAGTTGTGTACAAAAATAAATCATTTTTGCTCCAACATGATGTGAACTTGATGAAGTGTGAACATGTGCATGGTTCAAGTGGATCAAGTTGCAAGCACCATCATGATGCATCAAGTGGGTGCACAAATGGGAAAGCAAGTGGGCATGTCTTTGGTATTTGAAAAAAAGTTGATGTGAAGTGTGAACACATTGCTACATGTTCACCCTTTCTGTTCATTTGCTCCATATTGCACACCAGAATGAATTAAAAGAAAAGAAGATAACAGAGAGATAAGGTTGATGCCAGAAGACTACTAAACAATGATTGGCCCTTTTCTCCACAATATGGCCTTTCAAAATATTCAAAAAAACCACAATTTGCAGCCTGGAATTTTCCATTTTGGCTCGTGCACTTTTGGTGGGTCCCTTGTTGTCTTGTCAGTTCATTTCTATTGTTTGTTTTTTTATTTTGATTTGCCTATATATAGAAGATCTCAAATTAAGTTCTGGGTTAGATTTTGAGTGAGAAAAATAGATTGTAATGTATGATAGTTTCATCTTCTTCCCTCTTTGAGCTCTCAATTGAATGCTCCATTAAGGAGATTGAAGTTGCTATCTCATCTTGTAGCTCAAGCCCTTCCAACTGTGAATAAGAATCAAACTCTTTTGCTTTAACTTCTTGTTCTTGTGTTTTTTGTTTTTCTTCTCTTGTGTTTCTTTTTTTTTTTTTTCTTTTTTTGATGTTTAAGTAATTCTTTGGTTGTGGTGATGGTAAGGATGTGAGATGAATGGTTTTGCCTTCTTCTTTCTCTTATGATGATTAATGTGCTTAAACTAGATTATAAGTTCAAGATTGCTTAGTAGTAAATGTTTTATATGGTATTTAATTTCTATGGTTACTTGGTAATCTACAACTTATACCCTATGCTATCAATTGATCCTTTATGGAATGTTGAACTTATAATCAAACTAGTGTTAAGGCTGCTAATTGTTTAGATAGGGTATTTTGCTTAATGTTCCTTGACATCCTTCATTTAGCATATATCCTATACCATTACCCCATACTTAGCAAGCTTAATCCTAACTCTTCTTCTTATGTGCTAATTTTTTTTTATCTATTATTTTATATGCTTGCTAACCCTTGTGCTTAATGTTGAGACATTATGCTCGGACATACAAATGGTAAGTGAGAACGTAATAGACTAGTTTTATATGAAGAGTTTCAACTTCGACATTTTGATGGTTTATGCTTTGCCACCGCCTTGATAAGCCATACTTCATTTCGGAATCAACAAAATGAGGCAACACTCATGATCAAGAGAGAGTTTAAGATTTTGCCATGATTCAATCATTCGAACCAGAGCCAAAACCACTTTTCTTCTTTCATATACTTCGTTTTCTAATTTCATGACAAACCAATTCAAAACCAATTGTTTTCTTTTTGAACTTGATACAACAACCCTTGATCACCAATTTCTTATGGATCGACCCGTACTTGCCGGCTAGATACAACGCAGCCTGCACTTGCGCTTTATAAATTTTAAAACGAGACCGAGCTCGCATGCGCCGTATTTCTGAAAACCCTTTTCTTTCAAAACGCATAGACACACGTGCGTGAAGTCCCAATTTTTTTTATCCATTTCACTCTCTTTTTCTTGATTATATAATTTTGATGAAACTCTAACTTGATTGTTTTAATTAAATTTCAAGTAGACACATCTTTCTCTTTAGTCCTACCCGAGAGTGGCGATGCTAAATGATTATGCGATTTATGAAGGGGTTAATTAATCTTAATGAAGCTAGAAATTAGATCAAGTCTTGGGAATGAAGATAAGGAAACTAAGTGCCGGTTGTTGTGAAGGTTGGCAATGCCACCTCACAACCTATTCTGCTGAAGTCCCTTATTAACATCCTTAAGTATTGATTTAGCTTCATCCGTCTCAAGAAAGACTTGATTTCAAATGTATAATTTGACATTATATACTCCATCACCCTTTGTGGTGCATGATTGATGGTTTGTGCTTGCAAAGTTTAAATCAAGGATAGATCGAGTCTAAACTTCACCAAAAGCAATTGGTTGGTCATTTGATAGATCATGCTCCATTACCTTTATGGTGAGTGTTTGATGATCTATACTCTTAGAAATTAGTTGTTCTTATTGAAGTAATCAAAAGAAGAAGGGTTGAATATATTAACTTGAGATCTTTCATTCTAATCAATTCCTCAACAAATCCCCTCCTCTTTGCATTCTCATTATTTTTAAAACATTCACAACTCTTGAAACCTTGCATAAATTGCATTGAAAACACAGACTAAACACTTGATCTCCAATGGAACGACTCGCTATTCACGACTTTGTATAAACGTAAAGTTGTTAATTGCGGATAAAAGTGCACTTCACGATTTCTATCATTTCTTATCTTATCTCTAACTATTCTCCACATCGAAACCACCACAACACAACCAAAATTGGCGCCATTTCCGGAGATCGAGGCTACTAGAACGTGTTATAAATTCTTGTTATTTCTCTCTTTAAAAATCTTCTTGTGAATAGTAAACTCTTTGAAAAAAACCATAAAAACTGTCACAACAAGAAAAATAGAATTATTTCATTGGGGATCACCCGCCGGAATAAATGAAGATCCGACGAAAAAAGATATTTCGTTGGGTAATGTCCGACGAAAAACATTTATTCCGTCGAGTATCTTAATTATTTCGTCGGATAGGAACTGACAGAAAAAGTTTGAAACTCTTGGGCTATTTTTCCATTTTTTTTCCAGATTTTACACCTATTACATTGGCTAAGCCGACGTAATAGGTTATTTAGTCGGCGATAAGCCGATGAAATAAGTTACATGCATTTAAAAAAATTGGCAGATTTTGGCCGTTTCGAGTAATCGATACATATTAATTCAATAAGCTGCTATACAAGATATATATTCACTAGCGAAAAGGTGTCAACGAACCTAATCTAGAAACAAATGAAAGCACAAATGCAGGTTGTGTTTGTATTATAAATTCTTAACTTGTCCACACTGTACAAATCTATCGGTTATTACACGACCAGTTTTCTCACCACATAAACTACATAACGGTTGCCATAAACAAACGAATAAACGCTTAGTTTTGACAACCATTACGTAGTTTTATGTCATGATGGAAACCATTGCGTATATAACAGATAGACAAGGGCTAAAAGGTGTGTTTCATTTTTTGAATGTGAGATCCTCGATGATAACATATAAATTTCATGTTATCATCGAGTTTTGTACACTTAGTATGATATTTTCGTGTTATTTTGAAGTTCGTTCAAGGTTCAATTCACGATGGATATGGTTGAGAAACTTTTTCGCAAAAGTGCGTATTTATATACTCGTGAAAATTCCTTTCGCTACGCAAAATTTCAGAAAATTTGAGCAGCACCTATCCTAAATTCTGACACGTTTAGCATTTTGCCTACAAATTCTATACCAATTCGATACACGCTATTAACCCAAAGCCAAAGCATTCCCAATCCATAAATTCTACTCAATTTAAATTCTAAATTTATCTAAAACATTCACAACATTCCAAACCTCAACTAATCAACCGCACATTCACAATCCAAAACATTCCTGATGCACTCAAATTTCTATCCTAATATCATGAACAACATATACAAAAAAAAATTATGAAGAATTCACGATGAAAACTCAACGAAAAACCTTGAAATCGGCGATGAAGGAGCCAACGACAGAGGGGATCGGCATCAAGGGCTCGCCGGCTAGGAGGAGGGGTCGGCAATAGAGGAGTCGCGACAGAGGAGCTCGGCGGCTAGGAGGAGGGGTCGGCAATGGAGGAGTCGGCGACAGAGAGGAGGAGGAGGAAGAGGAAGGGATCGACGAAGAGGGGGTCAGCGGCTTGAGAAGTAGGAAGGGGAAGAAGAGGCATTCGGCAAGGAGGGGTTAGCGAGGAAGGGGTCGGTGAAGAGGGAGGAGGAGGGGGATCATGTTAGTTTTTTTAATTTTTGGGATGAAGATAGGATATCGATCTGATCTCTTTGGCCTTTTATTTATTTAGGTCATTCCATCGGGCGTTAGCCAATGAAATAACTCATTAGAATTTTTAATATTTATTCCGTATATAATGAGGTTTATTTCGTCGGATTGGGGGTTTATTTCCTCGGCTAGTAGCCGACGAAATAACCCTCCTCCCCCGATGAAATAAATGTTGTTTTCTGGTAATGTGTTTTTTTGTTATTTCTTATGATTTTTTTGCTTGTGTAGTGAATAAATCAAGCCAGGATGCTGCCAAATTTTTTTAAGGAAGCTTAAGGAAATCTATACGATGAGTAGTGCTAGAGTTAAGGGTAGATTGCAGTGCTAGAGTTAAGGGTAGATTGCTTTTAGATGCATTGTGGAAACGCGGTCGAGACAGTACAGATCCACCGCGGAAACACGGTCCAATGGGGGTTTCTTAGCCCAAACTTCGTTCAGCACATTTCTGCCTCTCTCCTCTCTACCTTAAAGCTCCAATAAACTGCTTTTTGTGTAGGATTCTTAGATTACGCTGCAAAAAAAAGCAAAAATTAAGTGGGGCAATTATTTTGGATTTTAAAGTATGTTGCACTCAATTTAAATATGGATTAATAAGGGGCAATGACCAAATCAATATTAGGTAGGGAGTTCATTACCTTTTGTAAGCCCTAAAAATCACAACCAAGCATCGAGCTTCACCTCAAATTAATAAAAAAAAAATCTAGACTCGACTCTAACTACAATCACACTCAATTAGGACAAGAGAATTTTGCGGGATAATCTATTTTTTCTCTGCATTATACTTGTATTGTTTAGGAAATTGTTTCGAGTATGAAAGTCTAAAAAATGAGGAGGTTCTTTAATTAAGGAATTTAACGAAAGGTTCGGAAAACCTCCCTCCATTCGCTTGCACTTACCTGGCTACAAGGATAGTAAAGATAGATTTAGAGGATTCATCCTTCAAATTGTTCTTTGGATTCCTAGGATGTTGGATATGTATGCCCTAGAGGCCTTAATTGTATAGGATGCTAGGGGTATGTATGTATAAAACAATCTTGCTCGATATGATAGTATACTACTTGGTTTGACTTTATCTTAACATTTGTATATGTTTTACTTGTTATTTCATATCGCTTATACATGTTGATAAAGCCCGTAGGATCATTACTTGACTACCAGCGTTGTGATGGAAAACATACTTATGGGAGCTGGGTAGTCGATAAGCATATCTTTAAATGTCCCTAGTCATAGAAGTATCGAGACTGGGCATCGATACTCCAGTGTAGACTAGTGTATACATTTTTAGACCATGACGAGGGCCGATGGTTGGTCCCGCAACCATTGGTGTGTTTCATCTAAGCTTGTATACAGGTGCTCACTGGGGGTGAGTACACTGGACTGACACGCTGAGAACTGGCTAGATGGTATTATACCTATCGTCAGATAGCAGTTCTCTGGTGACATGAGTACAGATAGTATGTCAACCTGATGTCGTCATTTGTTTCATGTGAGTTCCCAGTGTGCTTTGATTACTACCCTACCACGGCCTTACTGAGTCATGCAAACATGTTTTTAGTTGGGTACATTCTCGAGCCACATGGAGGCAGTGAGCGATTGTTAGGGATTTGTCACTCCCAGTATAGGGAGTCGATGTCGCACTGTGTTCGGTTGGCCAACACTATAAGTCCCTGACCAGGGCGGATTGAGAATTACTGATAGTTAAATCAATAGATTTTTGGATGGTCTTGAGCCACATCGGCAAGACTTGTCAGGTTATTAGGGGTCTGACATTTTCCACCCTCTAGACCTGGCATGGGATACTCTCAGACGAACAGACTAGACTGTATAAAGATTGTCACGGACAGGCTCAGAGGAGTTCGGATGAGTTTTCTCATCGGCCTTCTTTTCGACAGGTACCTGGGCAGCCGTTACGTACAGCTAGTGCTACTGACGTCCTTGTGGTTAAAACCTCTGCCAGTGTACTGTCGAGTTTTTAGAGTCCCACTTAGAGGGTTTCGCCGGTTCAGGCAAAATGATGTAGAGGCCGTATGGTTATACGTGCAGGGTTCCGGTCATATACGTGTACTAGCTACACGTATTTTTGTTCGGACGGATAATACTAGCGGGCTTAAGATTAAGCCGCATTATTGAATCAAGTAATGATTTAATAATGATCTAGTATTATATGATTGGATTATTTTATCACTTGGTATTCATATTTTTTTCAGTACGAATACGGGTATGTATATATAGTGAGGGTATTCTTGTATTTACACTAAAATGCTTCTAGAAGAAGACACCTCATTTTGTGTTAATCTATTTGTTGTAAAAAGGTAATGAGGTGGAGGGATGAGGTGTATTAAAGCATGGTTTGAAGCATGGCTACTTGCTTTATTCATTCATTTATGTTAACTATTCAAGCATGGCTAATATTTATATTGTAAAAGAAATTCTTGATAGTTTCATCCTTAGCCATTCATCACGTCATTCTAGCCTTAGCATTTTCTTTCCTCCTTTGAGCTCTTCTTCTTCTTCAAACCCTAACCCTCTCATGAGTTGAGAAGCTTAGGGTTTATGAGATAAACTAATCCTATTACCACACTCTACATCCACTAAACCACCTAGATTAGCAAACTAGGAGCTTTACTTACCTCATTTTTGAGGTTGTGGATCGTCTTCGATGTGAGGAGGCCGACGACCAAGCTCGATTCTGATGGACGAGGAGCTTAAGAAGAGGATTAATATGACCTAAAGGACTTGATCACATAGGTATAAATCTCTTCATAGTAGATTAGAACCTATGCATGTTTTGCAATCTAGGGCCTATGGTAGTTCTTGGGAGATTAGTCGATGTTGCCCGCTTGAAAATCATTTTTTGTAAATTCCGCCTCTCTACAAACCCTGTGGAGTGTGTGAAATCGATTTACATGGTATCAGAGCCACTCCATAATCCTTAAATAGCTCATAGCGAAGTTAGAAATCTACCGTTTTTGTCACGCATGAATTGCCGACAAAAACAGTCCCTAAAATTGAAGTTTTAACATGTTTGCACACCCCGCGGGCTCATGGTTTGAACTGAGAAGCAGCTGGGTGAAGCTAGGACACCCCGGGGAAATCCTGGAAGGGAACCGAAGGTCAGGTCTACCCCTTAAGACCACTACAAGGTGGCCTTGGGCTGTAGGGACCCGAGAGCACCCCACAAGGGTTCCCTCGGGTCTGTCTAGCTCTTGGGGCCACCTCATGGTGGCCCTCGGAGGTAGGTACCCCCTTAGGCCCCTAATGGGTTATTTCATTTTGTACCCTTCACCTCCGTGAAGATTCGGATGGGTTTCGAGTTAATTTCGACTCCGAATTAGCTTAAAACGAATATTTTTTGGAACTTTAGTGAACTGAATTTTCAAGTGTAGGAAAATTAGTGTTGTTTGTTAACTGTGCACGGAATTCAAATGCCGTGGTTTTCATTACCATCTTTTTTGATGCGTATATGTGTTCTTAAACATCTTCTAATCTCTATACATCGATTAGAATGGGTTGCACATATCTTATGATGTTCTGTTACGAATGGTTTGATGGATCGTCGTGTGAATGGCTCGGTGTGAATTTTGAAAGTATGTCTTAGCACCTTTACTACGTTTCTATTGTTAGTTATATGTATGCCCTAGAGGCCATTGCTATACATAGGATGTATATTGTAGTGGATACTGGGACATATATAGGGAGGACTTTCTTGCTCGACATGATAGTATGCTATCTGGTTGCTCTTTACCTTAACGTGTACACTGATTGTCTCTCTGTTACATGTTGGTAAAGCCCTTAGGATGTGTACTTGACTACCTGGACTATGATGCGGATCATACTAGTAGGGACATGGTAGTCCATAAGTACATCCTTCAAGGTCCCTAGTCGTGGGTGTATCGAGACGGGGCATCGATATACCAGTGTAGACTAGCGTATACCTTCTCGACCCATACAGATGGGCGATGGATGATCCCATATCCATTGGTGTTTGACATCGGAGATGATATACGGGTGCGCAGTGGAGACTGGATACACTGGACGGACTCGCCGAGAACTCCCAGATGGTATTATACCTTACGTCAGATGGCAGTTCTCTGGTGACACTGGTACAGAGTAGTCTGTTGACCCGAGATCGTCATAGAGTCTTATGTGGTTCCCACTTTGCTTTGATTTCCACCTTACCACGTCCAAGAGGGCGTGCAAAACGGTGGTTTTTGGGTACATTCCCGAATCACATGGTGGCAATGAGCGATAGGAGGGGATTCGTCTCTCCCGGTATAGGGAGTTGATGTTGCGCTGTGTTCGATTGGCTATAACCAGAAATCCTTGGCTAGGGTTGCTGAGATTTACTGGTAAGTGTTACCAGTAGTTTCTCGAACTGTTATAGACCTCATATCGACACGACTTATCAAGCTATTGGGGTCTGACGTTTACCACCCTAGGCGAGATATGCGACATATCAGACGACTAGACCGGACTGTACGGTAAGTGTTACTGGTTGGATTCACAGGAGTGTGAGCGGGCTTGCTCGTCGATCTTCTAATCGCTCAATACCCGGGTGGCCGTTACGTTTAGCAGACCGCTTGCGGCTTGTGGGTATTTGATATGATCATCACCTGCTGCCGGCGTATTAACGAGTCTTTAGAGTCCTACACAGAGGTTTCCTGGCTCAAGCGAAACGAAATAGGAGCGCATATGATATATGTGCAGGACCGAGAATAATGCGTGTATGTGATACCGTATTACATTCTCGTGATGAATGTATCGATTGGTTGTATGCGATATAACCTAGTTATCGAATCGAAGATTGATTCGATAAGTTGATACATTGGATACTAGTCGGTTATATGCGACATGACCGGATCATTGAATCAAGTGTTGATTTAATAATTTAATGTATAATTGTATATTTGATATATTACTTTGCATTAACTAGTATTGGTTCACTTTAAAAGGATTTTCTCACTTGATGTACACAAATTGTATATGTGATATACTTTTGTGCACTTGTTTGTATCATGTTTGATGATACATGCTCACTTGGGTTTGTGTAAAGAATTAAACCATGGTTATATGAATGGTTAGGGTTTTGTTTATTTAATTACTTATTTATTTATTTATTTATTTTGGAAAAGATAAATAGAAATGGTGGCTTTCTTTGTTTCTTTCATGAAGCTTCATGAAGTGTTGAAAGCTTGACCATTTTTATTTGCTTCCCTTGACCTAACCATTCACCTAACCCTAGTTTATTCTCTACACTTGACCATGGTTGAGATATGATAAGAATCACATTATTTTCTATTTTCCAATTAATTAATATCATATCATCTTCTTCTTCTTCTTCTTGTTGAAGAAGAAAAAGCTTGCTAGCTTCAATGGCAACTTGAGAAAAAGAGTGAGAAATCCAAATCTAAAGTGAACCCACTTCCTATTTCTTCATCCTCTACCACTTGCCAAGTAGTATAGGGTGTTTTCTTCACAAGTTTCATGGCTTGGTGAAGTTGGAGCTTGATCTTGTGTTGCCTCGACGTAGATCATCTTCGGCATCGAAGTCGATGACCTAGCCCGCCCATTTCTCCGATGAAGCCGATGCTATAGTCCGGGATCCGATTTGTACAGCGGAGGGACGTCTACGTGGAGCTAAGGAAGTGGAGAACCGGATCTACAAAGGTTGTATTTCCGTTTACCCTTTAGTTAAGTTGTTAACTAGCTTCTAGTTTCACCTAAACTCTAGTCAACGATCCGTATCAGGGTTCGTCGGCACTTGTAAAATTTGAAATTGGCATGGTTGATGCCTTGTGAGACTTCCTTAGCGTGCCTAGGAACCCTTCATCTATGAGCATCAAGTATGAAATTTTAAAATTTTTAGATGTCTAAGTATACTAAACAAGAATCGAACTAGAGAATTAGGGTTTTATAGTTAAGCAAACAAGTTCTAATCTAAGTGAAGAGTGTTTACAACCTTTGTAGTCTAGTCCTTCACTTCTAAAGCTCCAAGTTGTAGTCCCAATAACTCTTCTTTGACTCCACATGAAGAAATGATCGAGCTTGCTTGTAGTCTTCGTCGTCGAAGATGATCCACCTTGAGGCAACACTCACTCAAGCTTACACTTCACTAATCAAGGTATTAGTGAAGTTAACAACCTATACTAGTGGGCTAAAAAAGTGTAGGTTGATGAAGTAGGAATTTTGCTCAATAGAAATATTTCTTTCTCTTTTCTTTTTCTTACCCTAGAAAACTAGTGAAGAGAGGAAGAAAGAGATGAATTTGGATCTTGGATGAGTGTGTGAACCATGAAGATAAGATTAGATGAGAATGAGAGTGATAAAATATTTATGAATAAAACAAGAAAAAAGAATGGGTCATGGCTTCTCAAACCATCTTTAAAACAATGACTCATTTCTCTTTTCTTTAATTCATATATATTAATCATTATCTCCTCATCTTCACTTCTTTTGTGATTCTCATACATCCTAGTTCAATGTATCATCAACCATGATACAAATGCATATATATATATATATATCAAATTATTATATCAACACTTGATTCAATAATCCAGCTATATCATATATAACCCGGCTAATATCAAATATATATGTATATCAAACATTAAATCAACACTTGATTCCATAATCCGGTTTTATCACATATAACCGGCTAATATTTAATATTAGTTAATATATATATATATATCAAATTATCAAATCAACACTTGATTCAATAATCCGGTTATATCATATATAATCTGACTAATATCAAATATATAAACATATATATAAATCAAATATTTGAATCAACACTTGATTCAATCCGGTTATATCATATATAAACCGCCTGATATCAAATATCGCTAGATTAGAATACGGTATCATATACTCGTATTTAATCTAGCTCTAGCACATATCTCCATTCATGCTCTACTTCGTTTCTCTTAAGCTAGGAAACCTCTATGTGGTACTCTAAAGACCCGTCAATACACCAGAGGTAATGATCACATCAGAGACCTATAAGCCGTCAGCAGTACTAGCTGGACATAATAGCTACCCAGGTATTGAACAGATAGAAGATCAACAAGCAAACTTATCCAAACTCCCGTAGAGCCTATAAACAACACTTATCGTACATTCCGGTCTCTTCGTCTGATTTGTCGCATATCGAGTCTCGGGGGTAGAATCGTCAGACCCCAATTACTTGATAAGTCACGCCGATGTGTGGCCTATTACCTTTCGATTAACTAATGATAATTCTTACCAGTAAATCTCATCAGCCCTGGGCAAAGACTTACGGTTATAGACAATTGAGCATAGCGCATCATCAACTCCCAATACTGGGAGAGACGAAACCCCTCCTATCGCTCATTGCCTCCATGTGACTCGGGATTGTACCCTAAATCCACCTGCTTGCACGACTCATTTGAGCCATGGTAGGGAGGAAATCAAAGCACAGTGGGAACCACACAAGACACTATGACGATCTCGGGTCTACAGACTAACTTGTACAAGTGTCACCAAAGAACTGCAATCTGAAAATAGGTATGGTACCATATAGGAGTTCTCGGTGAGTCCTGTTCGGTGTACCCATTCTCCAATGAGCACATATGCACAGTCTTTGATGTTAAACACCAATGGTTATGGGATCAACCATCGCTCCATACAGGGTCAAGAAACGTTCACATTAGTCTACTCTGGAATATTGATGCCCTTTCTCGATACTCCCTCGACTAGGAACTGTTAAAGGATATGCTTGTGGACAACACAAGCCTCACCGGTATGATCTGCATCATAGTCCTGGTAGTTAATCCAACATTCTAAGGGCTTTATCAACATGTATCAGAAAGTCAGTAAACTAAAACAAATGTATATGTTAAGATAAAGAGCATCCAGATAGCATACTATCATGTCGAGTATGAAAGTCTTCTATATATATGTCCAAGCATCCACTATAATATACAATAATGGCCTCTAGGGCATACATATTCCTAACAATCACCCACTTACACTAAGGCCAGTTGTTATTGTTTCGCATACCCAACATCCCAAAAAGTCTTTCGAACCGTGTCTGGGGAAAGGCCTTCATGAGTGGATCCGCCGTGTTATCCTTCATGTCTCTCCTGACCTCAATCTGGCGGCGATCAACTATCTTTTAGATCAGGTGATACCGTCTCAGAATATGTCTGGATCGCTAATAGGACTGGGATTCCTTGGCCTAAGCCACAGCTCCATTGTTATCACAATACAAAGGTATTGGATTCTCAATGGATGGAACCACATCAAGTTCAATAATGAACTTCTTCATCCAGACAGCCACTTTGGCAGCATCGTTGGTAGCGATGTATTCAGCCTCCATCGTCGAGTCTGCAACGGTATCTTGCTTGGAACTCTATGTTCATCACAGAAAAATGCATTTCAATACCGCTCACTCATTATCAATTTTGTATAGTATCGGTACTATTAACCCTTGTCTGCTCAATAAATACAGATTACAGGTATTCATGACAAAACACTGGAAATACACTCAAATACACGGATATGCCATTTGTGAGCCGACACTACAGCCGGAACAGCAAACCGATCTATATTTAAAGAGTTTCTTTTGACAACATGCATGTGTACACACTTTTTATCAAAAATGGTCTAACACATACAAGTGTGAACACCTTTTGTGATGCATGAACCTAGGGGGCTGCCTTACATAAGTTGGCACACACAAATGATGTCTTGTGCAAGTGGTGGGCACATATGGGGGACATGAATGATAAATGCAAAAAGCTATGATGTGATATTAAGATACACGTTTCCCTCCAAATCCTTGAATGCAAACCAGGTTCATATAGACAGATCAAACAATACCAGTGGGATTATGGAGAGCACACAACAGCACAGAACCAACACGAGCGCCAAAGTCATCAAGTATACCGGCGAGAATTCCCATAGACCCGGCACCGCCGGTCCATTGTTGCCCAATGAGCCCCATTTTTCTTCTGGCTTTCCGTTGTTGTCACATCATCAATATTATATTGTCTGTTTAATCTTATTTTGTGCCTATAAATGCCATATCAGTGAGCAAGGGAAAGACGAGACTTGGATACACTTTTTGCAATAGTTCAACTCTTTTTCACTTTCCATTTTGTTTTAGTTCTTGTATATGGTAGTTTGCCTTGAGTACTTTGCCTTCTCTTGATTTTGCAACCTCTTCATTGAGCTTGCAAATTTAAGTTTAGGTTATTGAACTCATGGTTTATATTATCACTTGAAGTTAATAAAGTTTTCATTTTCCACTTGGGTTCTTAGTATTCATTTTCTATCTCTTTTACTTACTTGCAATTTAATTTCTTGCCATTTACTTACTTGCAATTTTATTCCTTGCCATTTACTTACTTGCAATGTTGTTTTATTCTTTTCTTTTTATCAATTCATTTGCTCTTTCTTTTTGTTGTTTTAATGGTTTGTGAATAATGGTGTTGTTAGGAAAGAGAATAATACTGTAAGTTAGAAATTACATTTGCTCATTTCCTTTTCCCAATATTTTCCAGTTGAACTCCGCCCAAACCTTACTCAAGCACTCCGTTAGGCACCCTACCCAACCAAGGTATCGGTGATCCCTAACCGTGACCGGTTGCGTTCGGTTTGGCCGGAGGCGAAAGTCAAGAGACAAGAACGGGCGGACAAGGGTCAATAAGCCGGATTTCATAAATACCGTGCTTAAGCACCCTAATCCACGTTGTTGTCGATTGCTTTAGCTTCAATAGTCAAGCTCGTCACAAAGAATTGAATACGGACATCCCTAACTTACACTAACCTACCTCTATTCCTAACAAACTTATACTTTGCATATACAACACTTAGGTTAGAAACGAACCATTCCGACCCTTCCATTAACTCATGATAACAAGAACGTAAAATGCACCATCTCCCTGCGGATGACCCGTACTCATCGCGGATAGCTACACTCGGCGTCGTTTTGATTGCGGTTAACTTTAGAACTAAAAACGACATGCGGAAAGCGCGTACCAATCAAATGGCGCCGTTGCCGGGGAGACGGTAACGTTTTTATTCTTGTTATTTCGGGTTAATCTCTGTATATCCTGTTTATAATTCTAACACCATTCTAAAACAAAACTAAAAAAATCAAAAAATTTCAAAACCAAAACATAAATTAACAATTCCTAACTTTTTGCTCTCAGGAAATTGGACCTTTTAGCATTTTGTGGCTAATTAGAAATGTTAAACAATAACATTGAGACATTAGTAGAACAGTTGGATCACTGAAAAATTTGGAGCCCAAATTCACCAAGTAGACCGGCGAGATCCTACTAAAGTCCGGCGCCGCCGGTTTAATCATCTCTGTTTGCTCCAAAATTTTGTTATGTGTTCCATTGTTCTGTTATTGTTCCAATTTTATTGTTTGATTTTTATAATTTTGTGTGTGCAGGAGTTTGGGCATTCATATCGCTTTTTCGCACTAAAAATCCATTTTTGTGACATTTGAAGATTTTGACGGATTTTCGAACTGCGATCGTGTGGAGCAAAGTGTACATTCAAAGTTAAGGTGATTGCGTAGTACAGTGCCAAAGAGCCGGGTAGTTTGACCCGTGAAAGCGAACTTTTCAAGCTAGCCGGATTCAATTCAACGAGGGTTTCTTAACCCAAAAAGTTATCGGTACGTATTTCCTAACACCTTCTTCTCAAATCCAACGCATCTAATATACTATCTTTGCAGGATTCTTTGCAAGTTCGTTGTCAAACGCCAAAAGTGACTAACCCGTATTTGTTGCAGTGCTGTGCCTAAACATAAAAAACGGTTGTTTGATACTTTGAATAAATTTTTCATTAAATTGCGCATTGTATCCATTAATACGGACTTAAGGGCAAGCGAACCCCACAACATACGGTAAAGGATTTCATCACCTTTTCCATAGCCTACAAATCACAAAATTGAGCATAACGTTTACCCGCACAAAGTTTAAAAGAAACTAGACTTTAGGCCTTTAAGAACTTCGCGCTCATTAGGAGAAGTTAACTGTGTTTAGAACACCTCTTAGCGGTATATCGTTCACGGGGTGTCTAGAAAAGTGTTCACGGCGAAACTGCCAAAAGAGAAAGGGTTATTCTAATTAAGGAACTTCGCGAAAGCGTTGGAAAACCTCCCCTTATTTCTGCACTTACCTGGCCTTGTGATCAGTATATCTTGAGCCCTTTTCTCGACACAGTTTTACTTCAACAATCAAGTTCTTGAGCAAGTCTAGTTAACCTTAGACCGATTAGGTGTGTGGTATTGTGTCGTGATTACTATTTTCTTTATCTTTTGTAATTATATTTCATACTTTTGTTCATAACTAACATAAAACAAAACAAAATAAAATTAAACATTTTTTTCCGCTCCTTTTCTTCTTTTTCTTCTTTTCATATCATGGGTACCCCACATAGACCAACTCTTGCCGAACTTTGGTACCCTCAGCCAGACATTACTTCATACGGTTCTTGTTTTGGTAGAACATCAAACGATACATCTATGCCCAAAATTTCATTGAAAGATCGAAAATATGCATCTAGGACAAACAACTGGAATCCGCAATCCACTTTGTATCAACCGTTTCAACCTCCCCCACCCTCTTACGTTGATACACTTTTTGAGAGTCATGTTCCGACTCCAAGATCGATGTCCATTGCGGAACGTATTGCGCAATCCCGTAGCCGATCTTTCACTCCTTTCACCACTTCCAATTCCTTTGACCAACAATTCCAATCACCTCCTTATCATAACGTTGATCTTCATCTTTTCCAACCATTCGATTTCTACCAATCCTACCCGATTTTTACACCTTCCCTAGACATTGCTTCTGAACAGCCTTTTAGAGTTTCAAGTATCCAAACGAGTTTGAATTTTTACTGAAACCCCTTCACAACCCATGTCTAGTCTAGAACAGTCATTGGAAGAATTTCGGGTAGCGTCATGCCAACAGATGATGGATTTGAATGCGTCCATGGCCGCCCTCATACAACCTAACAAACCGGCATCTAGTTTCCAACTAGCTCCAAATTTTCCAATGTATGATGAAGCGATAGGACAGATTGTGATTTTAGTCATGAGAGTGAGCGGTATACCCTTCCAAATAAAACCTACCCATTGCAAATTGAATTCCATAACTCCGGTTTTGAAAGTCTATAGAGTTTCCTAAATGATTCACCAATTGAAGATAGAATGTTTAATGAGTTAAGCTACTTTATAGTGTTTGATTTACTGGATTGTGAAGGGAACCTGTCAAGTGAAACCACACCCAATCCCTTTGACCTATACACCTCCATCCTAAAACCACAATTGATTAAAATCCATGCTTTTGATGAGGTGTCTGAGAAATTTGATTTTCACTTGATTGAGGATATCGACGCTGGGAATATTTTGGATGATGAACCCACAGCTTTGGATGAGTTTTTCTCACTAATTCATCATGTCCTTTCACTTCCGTGTAGACATCATCCTGAGCCATTAACTGTTTTTCCCGAACCCCATATGCATCTGGAAATTGATGACGAATGCATGGATAAGCTGAGTTTTGAGGAGAATTTTGAAGATAACATTGAAGATGAACCAGTTTTATTAGATGAGTCGGATTTTCCAATTCATCCTATTCCTTTCACTGATTGTGTACACCCTCCTGAACCTTTAACTGATCCCATTTCTCGATCACTTCCCTCCAGCCTTTCCTTCGTTCCCACTTCGCAAGACACCGTATCACTTTCATTTCCTGTGTCTGGTTTACCAAGTTCGGTCTACCCATGTTTTCTCATGAATCTTGAGAGGTTTGACCCCATTTCTCAACGGGTGGATAGATTAGTACAATTGCTTTTTACACATCGGTCATTACAAATTGTATTAATTTATTCACTATATTTCCACCCTCAAGTTCGTATTCCATTTCTTTCTCCCCTCTGCCATTCTTCTCCTCCACCGAGACCGTATCCCGCTTCGATCCCCATACAGTTTCACGTATTCTCCATTTCTTTCCTCTCCGCATTCTTTCACCAACCTGCACATTATAGCGATAGAATTTTTGAATGGTTGGTGTTAACTTTTGGCCTGTGAAAGACCTTGTATAGATTAAAACTGTTACCTCTCCTAACCTTGAACTTCAACGCTTAACAGTGGAAACACTGTTTCACTTAAGTTTGGGGGAGATCTTTTTGTGTATATATTTTTGGTTTGCTTTTTGTTTTGTATAATAAAAAAAATAAAACAGGGGAGCGCCGACAATTTTGACCCTCTTTGTGTAGCCTGACAGTAAAGGCACTGTCAAGTTTAAGTTTGGGGGTGTGCTCGGTAAGCTTTCTACCTTCGCATTCATGTGTATATTTTGCATTTGCATACTTATTTAAAAACCCATAAAAATTGAAAACTTTTACAAAAATATAAAAACTTTGTTGTCAAGTTAGCTAATAGGGTAATATAGATTTTTATTCCGAAAGTTTAGTTGATACGTTAGAAATAACTAAATCCTAGGCTTAGAAATTGAAACCCCTAAAAATAACCCTCCTTCTGTTTAACCTTGGTAATTATACATCCTTGCAGTTTTTTTTAGAAGTACATAACCTTGAGTTAAGTCTAGATGAAGGGAAAGTATTGAAAGCTTTACTGAAGAATAAGTCTGAAAAATAGTTTCTATTCTTGAGTCCAAATTTAGAAAGTATATACCCTACAAACTGCACATACATGGACCTTGAAACCTGGGATTGTAGAGGATACCTAGAAATACGCTTGCCTAAAAACCTAGTATGAAAGAAAAAACGGTATTTAAAACTAACCACCAAAAGAGCATCTTTGAAAAATATATCCGGTCTTGAAAAAGAAAAATAAAGAGAAAAAATAAAAAATAAATAAAGTTAAGAGCTGGAAACTGCTATTTACACTTTAAGCTCACACATTCAGTAATCGGCTGTAAGTGCCTCAAGAAGTATTAATAGTCGCATGAAAGGTGTGTGGGCAAAACCGTCCATCAATAATGAAAAGAAGTAGTATTAGGTATTAGGGCAAGGGTACTATAGCTTGAATTGAATTCTTAAGTGTAAGTGTGAAATTTTACACACACGTAGGGGTATATGATTGGTGTGATAGATGTTGTGATCAAAAATATTTTTACCGCAATTAAGAACGGCGTCGCTTGGTAGCTAGACGGTGAGTACCGGTCGGTCCACAGGGATTTTGTGTATTCTCAATTTGTTCTAACGAGTTAATTCCAAATGGTGTTGGATTGATTATCACTGAAAACTAAGGTTGATTTAGACTAGGATTAAAACCTTGCTAGGGTTAGGTTTAGGTTAAGTTTGGAAATATAAGATTTCTCACTACTTTCAATGCCTTAATTTAGATCTATTTAGGTGTTATGGTAATAATTAATAAAGGGGATTAGCATGATCATCGTTTCTTCCTCTAGGTCCTTGTCCATCCTTTCTTAATTCTTACCCTAACCTCCATGGAAAACAAGCACAACCGGTCTTTTAAACTACGGTATCACCGCTACCTCGTGGGATAGGGTGCCATAGTGAGCGGTGTATGTATGTATGCATGGAGTCCTATGAATAATATGTGATGGGTAAGAAAGGGGTGAGAGATTTTCATCTCTCAAACCTTTTCTATTCCTAACCCTAACAAGTGAGGAACTACTAACTTATTAGGGGATTGATAAAAAACATATTTTTATGATTTGTTTTTAAAAGACTAACTATCTAAACTACGGCAAATTAATAAAAGTGCTAAACTAATTAACTAGGGCATATAATAAAATCTATATTAGGGCAGAAAGGAATTTAAGAACTAGGGCAATGAAAAAAAGCTACTTACTTTATTCGATGCTCTCTTCAAAACATTACAATGGATTTCTGAATTTTTTCAATAAAAAGAGGCATACCTCAAAAAGAGGTTTAGGATTTCTATTTATAGATTATAGAAACCCTAAGGTTACATCCGATACACATCTGCATTTATAAATTTACCCTAAGAAGACTAGTCAACGCACCGCCGCCGCCGTCACAAAATTGCACCGACACGTGCTCTATATGGGCGCGGAACCGCGGCCAAAAGCCCTGTTTGGCCGCAGATTCGCGGCCATGTGGTGGGTTCTTGACCTGCAATTTTCAGGGCTGCTTCTGGTTGCATTTGGCTTCTTGTTTCTTCACTTAGTTTCTCAGATTGTCTTCTAGTTCTCTTCCAGATTTCCACAGTGCATAATGTCGTGGACATTTACCCCTTTGCTTCGTGTCGAAATCTTGAATCTTGCGCTGCCTTTGTGCTTTGTGAAATTGTCCATTGATCATTGTTTATTCTTCAAACAATAGGCATGATCAAGATTCTTCCATTTGTTGGTCGTAGTTTCACTTTTGTATGTCTTTTCATCATTTTCACTGTTTTGTTCCGAGAACCTGTAACCTGCAACTATGTAGCAGACATGGATCAAAAGCACCTGTTTATTTGTAAAATGAATAAGAATGGGGAATATAATAATGCAAAATTATGATATGAACAAATACCCCCAAACTTATTTTTTGCTCGTCCTCGAGAAAAACTAGTTTTATTCTCGAAAAAGACCTAGCCTCACTTTCGCAGGGAAACACGATTGCACTGAGCTCGTGCAATAAGCCGTTAAACCTCTAGGTGTCCCTAATAGGAGGAGTGTTGTCTCCTGAGGGTTTTCAGCGGATACTACCCACAAAATCCTATCAATTCAGCCTATTGACTTTTATTCTCCAATTAGTTTTTCCAACAAGGAATTCTATTATCTTCGACTCAGAAATTATCCACCCGTATTTTTCACGCTTCCTTATCATTTAACTTAAAATTATATAAGATTTGTAGATTTACTTAGCTTTTAGCATCTTTTGAGTTTTCCTTCTAGGGTTCCATCTCAACTTAGGAATGTTTATCATCTCTACTAAAAATATAAGTTCTATTTTTCATTCCTATCTCTTATCTAAACCCCAATCACATACCCCTACGTGTGTGTGTATATCACCCCTACACTTGGAAATTCAAATCAAACTATTATACTATTGTCCATCGTCCAAAGTACTTTTCAATTGGTGAATTTTTAGATGAAATTTGCTCACACATTCTTCATGCCACCGTTAATACTTCTTAAGGTACCAACGACCGATTACAAAATATGTTTGCACATTAAGGCGTAATTCCTAGTCTTGTAATACCTAAGGCTTTTAGCAGCGACTCCCAAACAAGTCGGTCTAAGGGACTAGGTGATAAAGCACCCTCGCTAAATATTTTTTCTATTTATGCAGCCTTATGTAATTACAAAAAACATTGTTCATTTTTTTTATCTCTTTATTCACACTTGTATTTTTTTTATTTTCCTTCATACTAAGGACTTTAGACAAGAGCATTTCAAGGTCTCTTCTACTATTCCAAGTTTCAAGGTCCGTGTTTGTGCAATTTGTAGGGTATATATTTTCAGAATTTAAACTTAAGCTTAGGAATTATTTTTCATACTTATACTTTAATAAAAATATCAATACTTTTCCCTTGTTTTAACTTAGCCCAAGAAGTGAACTCGAAATCTGCCTATTTCTAAATAAACTACAAAGACATATACTTTCTACCATTAAATTTTAAGAAAGGTTATTATTAGGGTTTTTAATTTACTAAGTCTAAGATCTAGTTGTTCCTAGCTAGTTAACCTTTTTGTCAAACTCAAGTCATTTATGGACAAAATTGAATGTTTTAATTTTTATAATTTTTCAGTTTTTATTTGATTTTTATATTTTTCTATTATTTTTATTTTCAATTTTTTTGATTTTTTTGATTTTTATATAAGGATGCAATGCAGAATTTAAACATGCAAAAGAAAAAGAAAAAATATATACAAAAATTTAAAAAAGTATGCAATGCAAAAGATAACTATATACAACCACCAACTCCTCCAAACTTAACCAAAGCAGTGCCTTCACTGCTCGGCCCCACGCCGCGCTCTCGAGCGTGAACGTGAACGCTCAACCCTACCCAACAGAGTTCGAATCCCCTGCTCTACCTCCGTCAACCGCCGGTCGTGCTCCCTCGATGTCACCCTCAACTCATCAATGCCCCTAACAGCTCTCCGCATCAACTGTGCATGTTCTAAAGGGGTCATTTCTCCTTCGCTCGTGGTCGAGCTAGAGCTAGGTGTGCGGGCGGGCACGCGCTCCGCTGGTTCAGTCCTCGACCATACATCTGTCAACCATGAATAGGACATAGAAACACCCTCAATAAGAGGCCGGACAGGTATGCCTCCAATCATGTAAAATTCGAACTCCTCCACGGGGAGGAAATATCGACAAAGTTGTGTAACAAGCATTGGACAAGGGTAATTTGCGGTTCGTTTGCCTGCACCTATAGAGTTTAGCAAAACTGTGCAAATGTCGAAACGGGGGTTTCTTGTCATGAGGGTATGCATAATATGCAATGAGGGTGTACAAAATGTTGTGTTGTGGGAGCTACCGAAAATATTATTTTGTGCGCACCGGCACACAGTTAAAACATTCGCGAAAAGGGTTCTCGGTTGGATCCCCTTTCGTGGCTCCCTTGAGCAATCATTGCCCATTAAGGGCATGTAATCCTCAAATTGTAAAGGTTGGTCATGTGTGGGTATGCGAGTGATTAGTGTGACTTCGTGTATAATGTCCCTATCGATGATAATTTCCCTATCACCCCATAGCAATTTTATAAACCCGAATTGGGTGAGACACCCATCTTCCATACACTCGTAAAAACGAGTGACTAATTCCGGTAGTGCATAAGCATTAGGGTGATTATAAATCAGAAAGTTACAACCACTACGCGCTATCTCGTTCGCAAAATAACTACCGTATACCTCGTGTGAAAAAAATTGCGAAAAATCGCGTTCAAGTTGCATGCTATGTGCCATCAGGTGATCTACAGATCTAGAAATTTAAAAACAGAGAAGTTTTGAAAGATCGTACCTCCCCTGAAAAATTCAGGGGGTGAAGACCGAGACCCGCGGCGGATGCGCGGCCAGAGAGAGGTTCCTGCGGCGGTTGGGCAGCGCGATGAAGGGATCTCGCTGCAGAAATTCGAGGGGCGGCGGCGCCAGGGTTTTAAAAGATGAAAATTAGGGTTGTGAAAACAGGGGGGTCGGGTTCTTTATATAGGGGGAGAGTGATGGAAATTTGCAAATAAACCCCTCTAAGAAGAGGAAATTATTTGCAAATAAAAATTTTATTTTATTTATTTAATCTGTAAATTTACAAAAATACCAATTTTTTTTTTCAAAAATTTTTTAATTTTTTAATGTTATTTTGTATTTATATATTTACAAATGATACATACCCCCAAACTTGTTTAAAATAAAGTCTTGGCAAGATGATCGAAAATTTGGGGGTAAATGGAGGAAAATCAGTCAGTGTAAGTCAGCTCCTGCAAAAACAGGAGCTCCTCCGACAGGTCTGCAGTAAGGAACGGTTTGAGTCGATGTCCGTTCACTTTAAACAAAGTACCGTCCTCCGGGTTTTCTAGGTCCACCGCACCGTGCGGATATACGGTGCGTACCAAAAATGGCCCTTTCCACCGAGATTTGAGCTTGCCGGGGTGGAAGTGTAACCGAGTGTCATATAGCAAAAACTGTTGACCAGATTTGAAAGTTTTTCGCATAAGGTGTTTGTCATGGAACACCTTCGTTCGGTTTTTAACAATTACCGCATTTTCATAAGCCTCATCCCGCAGCTCATCTAGTTTATTCAATTGCAGCCTTCTATTGCTGCCCGCATCTCCCATCGATAAATTCAACTCTTTAATCGCTCAAAATGCCTTGTGCTCAATTTTAATTGGGTGGTGGCAAGCCTTCCCATAAACAAGCCGGTATGGAGACATGCCAAGATCGGTCTTGTAGGCACTACGAAATGCCCATAGTGCATCAATCAGTTTGTGTGACCAATCTTTACGGTTTTTAGAAACCGTTTTCTCCAAAATTTGTTTAATTTGCCGATTTGATACCTTGTCTTGCCTACAAGTTTGGGGGTGATATGGTGTTGACAATTTGTGAGTAATAGAGTATTTGCGCATTAAGGACTCGAAAGTCCCATTACAGAAGTGAGATCCATTATCACTTATAATCGCTCGAGGATGTCCAAACCGAGAAAAGATGTTTTCTTTAAGAAATCGAACAACAACCTTGTTATCATTCGTTCGGCTGGGCACAGCCTCGACCCATTTTGACACATAGTCAACAGCTAAAAGAATATATATATTCCCAAAGGAGTTGGGAAATGGTCCCATGAAGTCTATTCCCCAAACATCAAAGATATCCACAACCAAAATTGGTTGGAGCGGCATTTCATTTCTCCGCGATATCCGGCCAAAGTGTTGGCACCGGGAGCATGTCTTGCAGTATTCGTATGCATCTTTAAAGAGTCGTGGCCAGTAGAAACCACACTGCAAGATTTTTTCTGCTGTCTTCTTGGGGCCAAAGTGCCCGCCATAAGCTTGATCGTGGCAAAAGACAGCACACTCTTAAACTCATTTTCAGGTACACACCGACGAATGATTTGGTCAGAACAGTATTTAAAGAGATACGGTTCATCCCAATAAAAATGTTTTACTTGGGATAGGAACCGGAGTTTTTCCTGTTTCGACCAATCTTTAGGTATTAGTCCGGTGGCCAAATAGTTTACTATATCAGCGAACCAAGGTTCGCATGACACGGTTAAGAGTTGCTCATCAGGAAAAACATTTTTAATGGGAATGTCAAGTGTGGGCGAAGAAGGAAGTCGTGAAAGGTGGTCGGCAACTACATTTTCACATCCTCTTTTGTCACTTATGACAAGGTCAAACTCTTGTAGCAAGAGGATCCAACGTATTAGCTGCGATTTAGCATCCTTCTTCGCAAAAAGGTGGCGAAGAGCTGAATGGTCCGTATACACAATTACTGGAGAGCCGATTAAATAGGGCCGGAATTTTTCAAGTGCAAACACAACGGCTAAAAATTCTTTTTCTGTTGTTGTGTAATTCAATTGGGCCTCATTTAATGTTCGGCTAGCGTAATAAATTACGTGCGGCATCTTATTAATGTACTGTCCAAGGACAGCACCAATGACGAAATCAGATGCATCGCACATAATTTCAAATGGATGCGTCCAGTCGGGAGATGAAAGAATGGGCGCAGAAATGAGTGAGTGTTTCAATGACTCGAACGCTTTCATGCATGTTGAGTCAAAATCAAAAGTTGTGTCCTTGGCCAATAAAAGAGTCAAGGGTCTAGCAATCTTGCTAAAATCCTTGATGAACCGTCTATAAAAATCGGCATGGCCAAGGAAGGCTCGGATGTCTTTGACGCATTTAGGAGGAGAAAGATTGGAAATGACTTCAATCTTGGCTTTATCAATCTCTATGCCATTTTGCGAGATGACTTGTCCTAAGACAATACCCTCTCGTACCATAAAGTGGCACTTCTCCCAATTTAAAGTGAGGTTCTTATCCCTACAGCGGGTAAGAACTGCATCAAGATGTTGCAAACACTCATCGAAGAAGTCACCCAAAATGGAGAAATCATCCATAAAGATCTCCAAAAATTTTCAACCATGTCTGAAAAGATCCCCATCATACACCGCTGGAAAGTAGCGGGTGCATTGCATTACCCAAAGGGCATGCGACGGTAAGCGAAAGTACCGAAATGACAGGTAAATGTAGTCTTGTATTGATCCTTTTCGGCGATGGGGACTTGATTATAGCCGGAATAGCCATCCAAAAAGCAGTAAAATTCATGCCCAGCCAATCGTTCTAGCATTTGGTCAATAAAAGGTAAAGGAAAGTGGTCTTTCCTTGTCGCGGCATTGAGTTTTCTATAGTCGATGCAAACTCGCCATCCAGTTTGGGTGCGAGTAGGTATTAACTCATTTGCCTCATTGGTTATGATCGTTATGCCCGATTTCTTTAGGACAACATGAATGGGGCTAACCCACTGGCTATCCGAGATAGGGTAAATGATACCACTATCTAGACATTTTACAATCTCCTTCTTGACAGCCTCCTTCATTATGGGGTTGAGGTGTCTTTGTGGATCCCTTACTGGCTTGGCATCATCCATCATGTGTATATGATGTTCAACTATGAGAGGACTAATCCCCTTGATGTCCGCCATAGTCCAGCCAAAACCTTGCCGGTTATTCTGTAAGACCATTAAAAGGGATTTCTCTTGCTCGAGGGCTAGAGAGGCCGATATGATAACGGGAAGGGTCTCATTCTCACCTAGGTAAGCATATTTAAGGTGAGACGACAAAAGCTTGAGTTCGAGTTTTAGAGGTGAAACAATTGAAGGTAACATTGGTGCAACTGTCTCGAACTCGAAGGATTCCATCAATGGTTCAAAGCGAGTGTAAGCAACCGAGTCGGATGGTTCAACTAACTCATCCGAAAAATCAAAGGACTCAAACTCGGGTGGTGAGTCTTCAAAATCGTCCAAAAAAGTGAAACACTCATAATCTTTTTCCGGTGTGAAAACTGTGTCAGATTCTAGGAGGAACGCACTAGAGGCGTCAAAACTGCTGTGATCGAGCAAAAAATTTTCAAGCTCACAGTCCTCCTGCGTGATCTCGTGGATCGAGCAAACATCAAGTATACTAGCATTAGGCTCGGAGGGCTGATTCCTCAACTTAAAAATGTTGAGTTCAATTGTCATATTTCCAAAAGATAGGTTCATCGAACCATTTCGACAATTGAACACCACATTAGAAGTCGCAAGGAATGGTCGACCAAGTATCACCGGAATTTGGCTCCGGGGGTTAGCTACAGGTTGTGTATCCATAACAATGAAGTCAATGCGGAAAATAATGTCCCCTACTTTAATTAACACATCCTATAACTCACCCCTATGATGGGTGATAGATCGGTCGTCCATTTGGAGAGTACAATGAGTGGGTTTAAGCTCTCCAACGCCTAATTGTTCGTATACTGAATAGGGTAGCAAATTGACACTAGCACTAAGATCTAATACTGCTCTATTGATGTTCTTATCCCCAATTGTTATCGAAATTGTAGGACAGCCGGGGTCCTTATGTTTTTGGGGTAAAAATTGGACAAGAGCATCACTTACAGCACTAGCCACGAAAACTTTCTTTGGTACTTGTGACTTCCTCTCTTGGCGTATAAGTCCTTTAAGATTTTCGCGTAAGACGGGACTTGTTGGATTGCATCCAAGAGAGGTATATTTTATGCTAACCTGTTTGAATAACTCCACAATCTTCTCTATTTGGGGAGTTGGTTTATTGGATCTCAACCTGTTTGGAAATGGAACATTTTGAAAATTTGTTGAGTCCAATGTTTGTGGAGTAGATTGCGGAGTTGGAACGGATCCCAGTGTTGGTGTGTTCGTGAAATGAGATATGGGTCCGTTAGAAGTAGAAGAAGTAGAGCCTTGTGAAGAATGAAGAATAGGCTCTAACGAAGAAGATGAAGATGAAGAAGAAGAAGAAAATGAAGAAGAAAAAGAAGATGATGAAGAAGAAGAACCACCGGCAGGGGTGTCATTACTAATACCCACGTTATTGTGCAACACTCTTCCAGATCTCAACGTAGTCACAGCATTTACATTATGATTTTGTTGTTCATAAGCAACATGTGCATTGTGTGTGTGACCGAGATTTGGCAATGGTTGAGACGGAAGCTTTCCCTTTTCTCGCTCGCTCAACGCAGCATTTAGTTGTGCAATTTAGGCCTCAATTGATTTGATGCTTTGATCATGTGAAGCATTGTTTTGCACCAAAGATTGAATGGAAGTTTCCAACCTTGTTGCGGATTGTGTAGATTGCTTTAGAAACGCATCTAGACTTCTTTCTAGCTAGGTAACCTTATAATTATTCAGTTGAACAAAATTGTTTTGAGGATAAGAGTTGTTGGGAACAAAATTGTTCATTTGGTTTGGGTAAGGTTGTGGTTGGAAAGGTTGCTGGTATTGAGTTTGTGGAGGTGCTTGTTGTTGTGGAGGAGGAGGACTTTGAAAGTTGTTGATTTCTTGAAATTGTTGATTTTGATTCCAAGCAAAATTTGGGTGGCTCCTCCAACCCGGATTATAAGTCGAAGAGTATGGATCATTTCTTTGTCTTTGCTGAAAGGCAGCATTGACTTGATCTTGTCCTTGAACAGGTGGATTGTAAGGACACTCTTCAGTAAGATGTGATGGATCCGAACAACAAGCGCAAACAGTTCGTGGGGGTAAAGCAGGGGCAGGAGAAGGCGATGAGATTTTGGTCTCAATTGATTCTAGCTTTTTCGTAAGTGCGGCCATTTCAGCCTTCATTGCAATCGACATATCTAATTGATGTATGCCTGTCTTAGACTGACTTGTTGAAGAAGATGAGGTGGTCTTAGTGCTTTCCCACTGAAGTGTTTGTTCAGCAAGATCGTCGAGAAACTGCCAAGCTTCCTCGCTTGATTTTGTTAGAAAGTGACATTGACAAATGGTTTCCAACAACTGCTTAGTTGCTCGATTCCATCCTTCGTATAAAGTTTGGCAAAGTTGCCAATTTTCGATACCGTGGTGAGGGCATTGAACAAGTAGGTCTTTAAATCTTTCAAAACACTTCCAAAAAGGTTCGGAAGGAAGCTGGGAAAATTGAATAATCTCATTGCGAATTTTCGCGGTCTTGTGATGTGGATAAAACTTTTTACGAAAAGCTTTAATAAACTCTTCCCAATTTTTAATCGAGTGTGATGCTGTGCTATACAACCATTTCTCGGCTAGGTCACATAAGGTGAATGGAATGACACATAGCCTTATAGCATCATCTGACAGTTGTGTTGTCTTCATCATTGCGCAAACATTCTGGAATTTGTTTATGAAGATATAGGCACCTTCGGATTCCAGTCCGTGAAATTTTGGCAAGATATTGATGAAGTGGGGTTTAATCTCAAAGTTATCCCCATTTGCCGTTGGAAGTGAAAGACAAGTAGATAAGGCGGTGCGGATAGGGTAGAAAAGATCCTAGAGCGCGATTCGTTGGGGTGCTTCAACAGGTGGGTGTTGTGGGTTATTCACACCTAGCAGAGGTGGAATCAATCCCGCGGTTAAGGGGTTGTTAGGATTGAATCCCGACATCTCCTTAGAAGACGAAGAATATGAAGGTGAAGGTAAAGAAGTGGAAGGAATTTCAACTTCGGAGTCGAAAGCGTCGTCAGTCGGTACCAACGAGACACGGACTAATCGGGCACTAGTGTCTCTAGTCCAACCGGACATACACTAAAGAGGTAGTGTAGTCAAAAGGTGAAAAACAGAAGGTAGGGGTAAGAAAATGTCAATGAGAGGAAAGTGGGTGTAAGTGGGGTGCACGGATTTCTTAGCGACAAGTTGCAAGTTTTTATAAAAAAAAATTTTCTTTCTTTTTTTGTTTTTTTATAAGGAGCTTTTTGCAAAAAGATTTTCAATAAAAGGCTTAGACACACGTTCAATCAATCACAAATGCACAATCAAGCCTAGATTTAGGGTCACCTAGGTCAACTAGACTGCTCCTAACTGTTCCAAAGGGCAAGATGTGAGGACCTCAAATCGCCTCTTCACCGCCAATTGTGGACAGGTAAGCACAAGTAGAGAAAGGAGGGATCTGCTCACGAATCACCGTGAGACTGGTCTTTTAAAGTTACCTTTTCCTACCTGTCTAGCCTAGGCACCACAAAGTCAGGTTAGGATCAACAATCGATGCCTACAACTATTCCTTTGTCCTATTGAGCGCGAAGTCCTTAGGACAGAGTCTAATCTTTTTTAATTAACTTGATGGTCAATGCAATATGCTTTATGTGATTTTTGGGGTCCTGTGAAGGGTATTGAAATACCCACCCAATCTGGATTGGCGTTCAAGCCCCTTAAAATCAATTTAAATATGCAAAGCAGTAAACACAATCACTTGCAAACAATTTTTTTTTAGCGGCGCAAAGAATCCTGCATAAGATCAAGTTATTGGAGAAGGGGAGAAGTTTTTGCGCAAAGAACCCTGCAGAAAATTTTTACAGAGGAGATAATGAGGTTACAGAGAAGAAGAAAAGATGCTTTACAGAGGGATTTCGGGTTGCTGACGTCAGCAACCCACGGCGGATCCACAGCGGAAAGGGAGCTTCTGCGGCGGAACCGCGGTTCTTTAATTGGTTCAGGCCTCCGAAAATCTTCTGCTCCTCTGTTTTGATTTTCCTCTGTTGTTCAGATCAGCTGTTTTCTGTTTTTGCCCTCTGGATTTTTCTAGATCTGAATCCGTTCGTCGATCCTGTACAATTCAAACAAAACACCCTTCAAAAAATAACAAGATGATAAATTTTTTTATAATTTTTAATTTTTCAGTTTTTATGAATTTTATGATTTTATATTAACCCGAAATTGCAAAAAGAAAATAACTACGCCATCCCCGGCAACGACGCCATTTGATTGGTGTGATAAATGTTGTGATCAAAAATATTTTTACCGCAATCAAGAACAGCGTCGCTTGGTAGCTAGCCGGTGAGTACGGGTCGGTCCACAGGGATTTTGTGTATTCTCAATTCGTTCTAACGAGTTAATTCTAAATGGTGTTAGATTGATTATCACTAAAAACTAAGGTTGATTTAGTCTAGGATTAAAACCTTGCTAGGGTTAGGTTTAGGTTAAGTTTGGAAATTTAAGATTTCTCACCTCTTTCAATGCCCTAATTTAGATCTATTTAGGTGTTATGGTAATAATTAATAAAGGGAATTAGCACGATCGGGAAGAAACGATGTTTCTTCCTCTAGGTCCTTGTCCGTTCTTTCTTAATTCTTACCCTAACCTCCATTGAAAACAAGCACAACCAGTCTTTTAAACTACGGTATCACCGCTACCTCGTGGGATAGGGTGCCGTAGTGAGCGGTGTATGTATGTATGCATGGAGTCCTATGAATAATATGTGATGGGCAAGAAAGGGGTGAGAGATTTTCATCTCTCAAACCTTTCCTATTCCTAACCCTAACAAGTGAGGAACTACTCACTCATTAGGGGATTGATAAAAGACATTTTTTTATGATTTGTTTTTAAAAGACTAACTATCTAAACTATGGCAAATTAATAAAAGTGCCTAACTAATTAACTAGGGCAGATAATAAAATCTATATTAGGGTAGAAAGGAATTTAAGAACTAGGGCAATGAAAAAAACTACTTACTTTATTCGATTCTCTCTTCAAAATATTACAATGGATTTCTGAATTTTTTCAATAAAAAGAGGGATATCTCAAAAAGAAGTTTAGGGTTTCTATTTATAGATCATAGAAACCCTATGGTTACATCCGATACACATCTGCATTTACAAATTTACCCTAAGAAGACTAGTCAACGCACCGCCGCCGCCGTCACAAAATTGCACCGACACGTGCCCTATATGGCCGCGGAACCGCGGCCAAAAGCCCAGTTTGGCCGAGGATCCGCGGCCATGTGGTGGGTTCTTGAGCTGCAATTTTCAGGGCTGATTCTGGTTGCATTTGGCTTCTTGTTTCTTCACTTGGTTTCTCAGATTGTCTTCTAGTTCTCTTCCAGATTTCCACCGTGCAGAATGTCGTGGACTTTTACCCCTTTGCTTCGTGTCGAAGTCTTGAACTTTGCGCTGCCTTTGTGCTTTGTGAAATTGTTCATTGATTTTCGTTTATTCTTCAAACTGTAGGCATGATCAAGATTCTTCCATTTGTTGGTCGTAGTCTCACTTTTGTATCGTCTTTTCATCATTTTCATTTTTTTGTTCCGAGAACCTGTAACCTGCAACTATGTAGCAGACATGGATCAAAAGCACCTGTTTATTTGTAAAAAGAATATGAACGGGGAATATAATAATGCAAAATTATGATATGAACAGTATACAATCGATGTTTGGTGGAAAGATAGGAATAAAAAATAAGACTTATGTTTTCCGTAAAGATGATAAAAATCCTTGATTAGAGATCGCACTTTATAAAACAAATACAAGAGAAACCGAGATCTTTCTAAACTGTAAAAACGTATAGGATATGAGATTAAATAAATAGGAGGCGTGAAACATAAGGGTTGAATATTTCTAACTTAGGATGATAGAATTTCTAACCTAGATACTAAACTGTAGGAGAAGAATCTATGTTAACTTGTGGAACTAGCTTGACGGGATTTTGTGGATGTAATCCGCTGAAAATCCTATGGAGACAACACTCCTCCTACTAGGGACACCTAGAGGTTTAACGGCTTATTGCACGAGCTTTGTGCAATCACGTTCCCTATAAAAGTGTGGTTAGGATTTTTTTTTGCTCGGGACGAGCAAAAGATAAGTTTGGGAGTATTTGTTCATCACAGAAAACTGCATTTCAATACCGTTCACTCATTATCAATTTTGTATAGTATCGGTACTATTAACCCGTGTCTGCTCAATAAATACAGATTACAGGTATTCGTGACAGAACACTGGAAATACACTCAAATACACGGATATGCCATTTGTAAGCCAACACTGCAACCGGAACAACAAACCGATCTATATTTAAAGAGTTTCTTTTGACAACATGCATGTGTACACACTTTTTTTATCAAAAATGGTCCAACACATACAAGTGTGAACACCTTTTATGATGCATGAACCTAGGGGGCTGCCTTATACAAGTTGGCACACACAAATGATGACTTGTGCAAGTGGTGGGCACATATGGGGGACATGAATGATAAATAAAAAAAGTTATGATGTGATATAAAGCTACAAGTTTCCCTCCAAATTCCCGAATGCAAACCAGGTTCATATAGACAAATCAAACAATACCAGCGGGATTGCGGAGAGTACACAACAGCACAGAACCAACACGAGCCCCAAAGTCATCAAGTAGACCGGCGAGAATTCCTATAGACCCGGCGCCGCCGGTCCATTGTTGCCCAATGAGCCCCATTTTTCTTCTGGCTTTCCGTTGTTGTCACATCATCCATATTATATTGTTTGTTTAATCTTATTTTGTGCCAATAAATGCTATATCAGTGAGCAAGGGAAATGGGAGACTTGGATACACTTTCTGCAATAGTTCGACTCTTTTTCACTTTCCATTTTGTTTTAGTTCTTGTACATAGTAGTTTGCCTTGAGTTCTTTGCCTTCTTTTGATCTTGCAACCACTTCATTGAGCTTGCAAGTTTAAGTTTTGGTTATTGAACTCATGGTTTGTATCATCACTTGATGTTAATAAAGATTTCATTTTGTACTTGGGTTCTTAGTATTTATTTTCTATCTCTTTTACTTATTTGCAATTTAATTTCTTGCCATTTACATACTTGCAATTTTATTCCTTTTCATTTACTTACTTGCAATGTTGTTTTATTCTTTTCTTTTTATCATTTCATTTACACTTTCTTTTTGTTTTCTTAATGGTTTGTGAATAATGGTGTTGTTAGGAAAGGGAATGATATTGTAAGTTAGAAATTCCATTTGCTCATTTCCTTTGCCTGATATTTTCCAATTGAACTCCGTACAAACCTTACGCAAGCACTCCGTTAGGCACCCTACCCTACCAAGGTATCGGTGATCCCTAACCGTGACCGGTTGCGTTCGGTTTGGCCGGAGGCGAAAGTCAAGAGACAAGAACGGACGGACAAGGGTCAATAAGCCGGATTTCACAAATACTGTGCTTAAGCACCCTAATCCACGTTGTTGTCGATTGCTCTAGCTTCAATAGTCAAGCTCGTCACAAAGGATTGAGTACGGACTTCCCTAACTTACACTAACCTACCTCTATTCCTATCAAACTTATACTTTGCATATACAATACTTAGGTTAGAAACGAACCATTCCGACCCTTGCATTAACTCATGATAACAAGAACGTAAAATGCACCATCTCCCTGCGGACGACCCATACTCATCGCGGCTAGCTACACGCGACGCCGTCTTGATTGCGGTTAACTTTAGAACTAAAAACGACACGCGGAAAGCGCGTACCAATCACTCTACCAATATACTGCTCCTCCATTGAGGGTGAAAACAAAGCCCGAAAAAGACTTGCTATCATCCTTATCACTCTGGAAGCTCGAATCGGTAAAGGACTCCACTTGGTGTTCTCCATTACTATACACAAAGAAGATCTCTTTAGTCCTTCTCAAGTACTTAAGAATGTTCTTCACAGCAATCTAGTGCTTCTCCCTTAGGTCTGATTGATACCTATTTACCACACTAAGTGCATAAATTATATCCGGTCTGGTACATAACATTACGTACATGATAAACCCAACTCCAGAAGCATAGGGTATCACCTTCATGCGAGCCCTTTCCAAATCAGTCTTGAGAGACATCTCTTTGGAGAGAGTGATTCCTGAACAAGCGGGTAAATTACCACGCTTAGAATCTTCCATACTAAACTTCTTTAGTATGGTATTTATGTACCTAGATTGGGAAAATCCCAATATCCTTTTAGATCTATCCTTATAGATCTTTATTCCCATGATGTAGGAGGCATCACTCAGCTCTTTCATGGAGAACTTTTGTGATAGGAAGAGTTTGATCGAGTGCAGCATAAGAACATCATTTTCTATCAAGAGTATGTCATCCACGTACAATACGAGGAAGACAACCTTACTCTCTACAACCTTTTTATATATATATGGTTCATCTACGTTTTTGAAGAAGTCAAACTCTTTTACTTCTACATCAAAATAGATGTTCCAGCTCCGCGACGGCTGCTTAATCCGTAAATTGATTTAAGTAGCTTGCACACCTTTCCGATAATCCCACTGTCTAAGAAGCCCTCTGGCTGTGTCATATACACGCTCTCTTCTAAATCACCACTTAGAAATGTGGTCTTGACATCCATCTGTCAGATTTCATAGTCATGGTATGCAGCAATGGCAAGTAGGATCCTGATGGACTTAAGCATAGCCACTGGAGAAATGATCTCATTATAGTCAACACCTGGTCGTTGATGAAAACCTTTTGCTATAAGTCTAGCTTTGAAGGTCTCAACCTTTCCATCTACACCAATTTTCTTCTTGAAGATCTACTTGCTCCCAATGGGTTTTACCCCTTCAGGAGAAACTTTGTTGGTGTACATGGATTCCATCTCAGATCGCATAGCATCGAGCCATTTCACAGAGTCCCCACTTATGATGGACAGCTCGAAACTAGTTAGGTCATCATCTTCCATGATGCAATCCTCGCTCCCACCATCTATGAGAAAACCGTAGTATCTCTTAGGTAGGTGAGAAACTCTACTAGATCTATGGAGTGGCTGAGATTTGTCGGGGACTATCGAATCCTCTGGTTTTACCAAATCTTCAGTTGTAGTTTGTGTATCTAAAACTTCTTCCAACTGTATCTCATTACCACTAATTTCTTTTACAGGAAATTCATTTTCTAAAAAGGTGGTATGTTGGGCAACAAACACTTTTTATTCCTCAATGTGGTAAAATAGATATCCATGTTAATTATTTGGATATCCCACAAACTTGTAAAGAACTGATTGTGCTTCGAGTTTGTCCGGATTCTCTTTTTTAACATAGGCCGGACAATCCATATCTTAACTCGTTTAAGATATGGTCTCTTTCCACTCTATATCTCATATGGTGTTTTAGGCATAGATTTTGTTGGAACTTGATTCAATAGGTATGCAGCTGTCTCAAGTGCACAACTCCATAGGTAACTCAGCAACACTCATCATAGATCGCACCATATCTAATAGGGTGCGATTCCTCCGCTCCAATACTCCATTGTGCTGTGGTGTATACAGTGGAGTAAGCTGAGAGAGAATCCCAATCTCTTTTAAATAATCTCAAAATTTTGTGCTTAAGTATTCACCTCCTTGATCATATCGAAGGATTTTTATACTTTACCTGTCTGTTTCTCTACTTCACTCTTATATTCCTTGAATTTCTCAAAAACTTTAGATTTGTGTTTCAACAGGAACACATGTTCGAATCTTGAGAGATCATCGGTGAATGTAATGAAGTACAAGGAACCATTCCTAGAATGTGCAGACATAGGACCGCATACATCACTATGTATCAGTCCCAAGAGTTCAGTAGCTCTTTCTTCGTGTCCCATAAACAGAGTTTTGGTCATCTTTACTTTGAGACATGACTGACAAGTTTCATAAGTTGTAAATTCGAACGGATTCAAATATCCATCTTTATATAACTTAGCTAGTCCAGTCGTATTGATATGACCAAGTCTACAATGCCACAAGAAGGCTTCGTTCATTTATGAACTTTTCCTCTTGTGTGTGTTCTGTATGTTTAAAACTGTATTTTGATTTAGAATATATATACCATTACACAACGTACCAAACCTAATCAACACTTGATTTAGAAAAATGTTCATAACATTTTTCTCTAATGCAAAGTTAAATCATTCTTTATTAAATAAAGATATGGATATTATATTGCACATCATTGACGGTACGAAATAACAGATGTTCAAAATCAATGTATTACCATTTGGCAATACAAGGTGATATTCGCCGACAGCTTCGGCAACAACAATTTCTCCATTCCCTACTCTGAGAGACATATCACCCTTTTCTAGTTCTCTACTTCTCTTTAACTCTTGTAACAGATTACAAATATAGGATCCTGATCTGGTATCCAATACTCAGGACATAGAGCAGACTGAGAAACAGTTCACAATAACTAACATACCCGAAAAAGATGCATCAGAATGCTCTTTCTTCATTCGGATTGCATGGAAATCCTTGCATTCCCCTATTTCTTTCCCAGACTTATGACAGTTGTTATAAAATAGAGCGGAACCAACGTTCCCCAGCCCAGTATAATAAGCGGGTTCAGTCAATACATCCATGTTATTATCTTGATTAGGCGTGACATGGTCGCTACCTGGAGAGAGAAAAGAAAATAATTTAGCTTGCGCTCTTGCAAGATTAGACTAGTTATTATCTTATCTAATCAGGATGTCTCCCACTGTTTTTATCAGATCTTCCTTCAAACCCTAAAAGGTAAGATTATCCGGGATTAATTACACTCTACAAGTTCGCTAATCGGTCAGCCAGGTAGGTGTTGGTACTCCGAGAAAGTCTCCCCATACATTCGCATGGAACTAATTAAATAACCTCGTTTCTGCAGGGGCATACTCGTTAACACCTTTCTTAGACATCTACTGGATTAACTAATTGTAAAGTGGAAAACTCTCGCAGGAGTAACAATTACTTGCAGTGGGTATCGGGATCCAACTATCACATAGAAGGTATGCACTCTCATTGCAAATTTCAACACTTGAAATTCCTGATATCTGTTTTTACCGCATACGGTTTATGACCTTGACAAGATCAACAAACCATAAACCGCAAGTCAAGTTCAACCAGTCATTTCGTGACTGAATTAGATCCACCCGCATGATAAAGTCAACAAAACCATACGTCTACCCTAACCAATCGCATCAGCATGCGGCAGAAAAGCACTAATTAGCTAATGAACACTACGCCTCCACAAGGTCGAAAAACACAGCACGAATTCTAAATAGTACCTATCTGAAATGATGGAGTTCTACGACTGGTTTTGAAGAAAACCTTTAACGTAATGAACTTGATATCGTTGTAGAATCTAGTGATTTGAAAAGGAGTGGTTTTAGCTCCGCTTTAAAAATCGAGTAGTTTTCAAAACAAACCGAGTGGGTTGTAGCATATGCTAGTTTTGCTAAAGAGCTCATTCCTGGTGAAGGGATCTAGGCTCTTTCCTCATCGAATGAGGTGCTGGATATTCATAATGGAATACCGCTATGCAAAGCAAGAACTAGAGCTACCTTTTTGAAAAATTTAATTCTACAACATCTTTTAGGTTTTTTTTTCTTTTCATTAATCTTATTAATGAATTCCAATAAATTATGTTTCCTAAATATCGCAGAAGAAATGAAAATAAAATACACATATATGCCATCCGCATTCGCCACAGGGACTCGGGTCTTCACCGTAAGATTACTTAGCTTACGGTAGGGCGGGATTAGGACGCGCGGATGAAAAACATATATAATGTCTACTAATATATCATATATATAAGTAGAATTCGTCTCATGCAGTTATATGATCACATCACATCAAATTACAGAACAACAGAAGTAGATATATGAAATATAGGATATACTAGGAGGTTCGTGTTTTAGATTAAGCCAATAACGAAAAACACGGATTCCACAATCGTGATGAATAGCTAAGCCCATAACCCTAGACTCCAACGAGAGCGACAAGCAACCCTGCCAATTTTAGAGTTAGGCAACCGGTCCCGACTCCTCGAGATGGCCTCCCACTGGACTCTAGAACCGTTTACTTGTGCTCTCCGTCTTGGGTCTATCCTAATGCGGAAAAGTAAATAATATATATCGAATGGAGACAACAACCTCAACCCGGAAGTGTCCCAGTAAAAGAATATTACATATAAATATTTACATAAATGAAAATTGAAAAACTCTCATCTCACATAAAACCGTGGCTATTCAATCACAACGATCCAATATAACATATCGATAGAAACACAATAACATCATGATTGATCTCAAAAATATCTAGTAACCGCAATCAAGAACGGCGTCACTTGGTAGCTAGCCGGTGAGTACGGGTCGGTCCATAGGGATGTTGTGAATTTCCTAATCGCTCTTACGAGTTAATTCCGATGGGCGTCGGATTGATTTAATCTAAAAACTGAATTAATCTAGATCTAAATCTTGCTAGGTTAGGTCTATGTTAAGTTTGGAAAGTCTACAAATCTCACCGCTTTCTATACCCATATTAAGATCTTATTAGGAGTTATGGTAAATATTAATAAAGGGGATTAGAATCATTTGGAAAGATGTTTCTTCCTCTAGGTTCTTGTCCTTCCTTTATCAATCCTTACCCTAACCTCCATAGAAAACAATCACAACCGGGCCTTTATACTACGGTATCACCGCTACCTCGTGGGATAGGGTGCCGTAGGGAGCAGTGTGTGCATGTATACATGGAGTCCTATTGATTATATGTGATGGGCAAGAAAGGGGTGAGAGATCTTCATCTCTCAAACCTTCCCCAAATCTAACCCTAACAAGCGAGGAGACTACTCGCTCATTAGGGAATTGAAGAACATTTATCTAGGGCGGAGAATAAAAGATCTAACTAGGGCAAGGAATTAAATTTAACTAGGGCAAGAATAGAAATTTAACCTAGGGTAGAAAATAAAGAACTTATAAATTGATGCTCTCCAAAAGAAATCTGAATTTTATTAATGAAGGGAGGCATAGGGAGGCATGAAAAGAATACAATGAATTGGACTTCTATTTATAAGAGATAGAAACCCTAGGTTACAATTGTTTTGCGCGTCTGCATTTACCAAATTACCCCTAGGTTGACCAGTCAAAGCCGCCACAAGACTTGGTAAAATTTTCTGCCAATAACTCCTTAACCCCGCCGCGGAACCGCGGCCCGAGGCCTTGTTTGGCCGTGGTTTCGCGGCCAAACAGGAGTGTTGGATCTTGTAATTTCCTGTGCTGGCTGTTTATGACTTGTACTTCCTGTTTCTTTGGTTCTTTATTCAATTTGGTTTCTCGGTTTCTTCTAGATCTCCAGTGAACATTGTAGTGGACTTTTACTGTTTCTTCGTATCGCTGCCTTTATCCTCGGTGAACTGTTGTTCATTGTTCCTCAAAATGTAGGTGCGATCACGATTTCGCTATTTATCATTCATAGTCTCACTTTGTATCATCTTTTTCAGCAACTTCACTGTTTTTATTCCAAGAACCTGTAACCTGCAATATGTAGCAGACATGCGTCAAAAGTACCTGTTTAATTATAAAACGAATAAGTATGGGGAATATAATAATGCAATATTATGGTATGAACAAATACCCCCAAACTTATCTTTTGCTCGTCCTCGAGCAAACTTATTTTTTTATTCTCAACAAAAACCTAACCTCACTTTCGCAGGGAAACGCGATTGCACTGAGCTCGTACAACAAGCCATTAAACCTCTAGGTATCCCTAGTAGGAGGAGTGTTGTTTCCTGAGGCTTTTCAGCGGATACTATCCACAAAATCCTATCAATTCGGTTTTTCGACTTTTGTTCTCCAATTAGGTTTTCTAACAAGGTATTCTATTATCGTTGACTTGTAAATTATCCACCCATATTCTTAACACTTCCTCATCATTTAACTTAAGATTATATACGTTCTGCAGACCTACTTAGCTTTCGGCATCTCTTATGTTTTCCTTCTAGGGTTCCATCTCCACTTAGGAATTTTTATCAACTCTATTAAAGATACAAGTTTTATTCTTCATTTCTCTCTCTTATCTAAATCCCAATCACATACCCCTATGTGTGTGTATATATCACCTCTACACTTGGAAATTCAAATCAAGCAATCATACTCCTGTCCGTTGTCCAAAGTACTTATTAATTGGTGAATTTTTAAATGAATTTTGCTTACACATCCTTCATGCGACCGTTAATACTTCTTGAGGTACCAACAACCGATTACAAGATGTGTTTGCACATTAAAGCGTAATTCCTAGTCTTGCAACACCTAAGGCTTTTTACCAGTGACTCCCAAACCAGTTGGTCTAAGGCACTAGGTGATGAAGCACCCTCGCTAAATATTTTTCTATTTTTGCAGCCTTAAGTAATCACAAAAACCAGTGTTTATTTTTTTCCTTTATTCACAATTGTATTTTCTTATTTTATTTTCATCGTACTAAGGATTTTAGACAAGAGCATTTCAAGGTCTCTTCTACTATTCCAAGTTTCAAGGTGCGTGTTTGTGCAAGTTGTAGAGTATACATTTTCATAATTTAGACTTAAGCTATGAATTATTTTTCAAACATATACTTTAATAAAAAGATCAATACTCTTCCCTTGTTTTAACTTAGCCCAAGAACTGAACTCAAAATTTGCCTATTTCTAAATAAACTACAAAGACATATACTTTCTACCGTTAAACTTTAAGGAAGGTTATTTTTAGGGTTTTTAATTTACTAAGTCTAAGATTTAGTTGTTCCTAGCTAGTTAACCTATTTGTCAAACTCAAGTCAAATACGACCAAAATTGAATACATTAATTTTTATAATTTTTGAATTTTTTCAATTTTTATGGATTTTAAAATAAGTATGCAAATGCAAAAATATACACATGAATGCGAAGAAAGAAGACTTACCGAGCATACCCCCAAACTTAAACTTAACAGTGTCCTCACTGTCATGCTACACCCAGAGGGTTGAGAATGTCGGCACTCCCCTGTTTATTCATTTACAAATTTTTTTTTGAATTTTTTTATTTATTTTTTATAGAAAAAGAAAACAAAAAATATATATACATATATACAACAAGGTCCTCCCCAAACTAAACAAGGCCTTACACAAGCCAAAGGTTAGCACCAACTAGTCAAAAATCTTATCGTGGTAATGGTAGAGTTAGTGAAAGGAGGGACTGGTAAGAAGAGAAATGAGAAGCACACGAGACCATATGGAGATAGAAGCGGTATACAGTCTTGGTGGAGGAGAAGAATGGCGGAAAAGAGAAAGAAGTGGAGTACGATCTTGAGGGTGTAAATCGAGTGAATAAATTAGCGCAATTTATGATGACCGATGTGTTAAAAACGATTGTACTAATCTATCAACCCGTCGAGAAATGGGGTCAAATCCCTCAAGATTCGCAAGAAAGCATGGGTACGCCGAACTTGGTATTGGAGATGAAAGCGTAACGGTCTCTTGCACGGTCGGAACGATAGGAACGACGAAAGGGAGTGAATTAGGGATAGTCTCATTCTCACCGTAGTAAACTGTCTTGAACTTGAAAGATTTCATCAATGTTTTGAAACGACTGTAAGCAACCGAGTCTGATGGTTCAACTAACTCATCTGAAAATTCAAAGGACTCAAACTCGGACGGTGAGTCTTCCACATCGTCCAAAAAAGTGAAACACCCGTAAGTGTTATCGGCTTGGAGAACCGTGTCAGATTCAAAAGGAAATTTTTCAAGCTCACAGTTTTCAAATATGATCTTTTGGGTGGTCGGAACGATGGAAAGGAGGGAGGGTGATATAACAGTTAAAGGTTCAGGAGGATGAATTGGAAAATCCGACACATCAAACAAAAATGGTTCAACCTCAATATTATGCTCAATACTCTCCTCAATACTATCCTCATAATTCTCCTTAATATTTAGCTCATCCATGCCATTATCATCAAAATCAAGACGCATATGAAGTTCGGGAGAAACATTTAATGACTCGGGATGATGAATTGGACATAAAATTTCAATTAAATCGACTCCAAAATATTCCCGGCGTCTATATCCTCAATCAAGTGAAAATCAATTTTTTCTGACACCTCATCAAAAGCATGGATATTTATCAATTCAGGTTCTAGATTGGAGGTGTAAAGATCTAAAGGATTAAGTGTGGTTTCACTCGAAAGGGGTTCTTCACAATCTGGCAAATCAAGCACTACAAAATCACACAACTTGTTTTTATTTTCAACTGGTGAACTATTTGGGACAATCGATGGAAAACCGGAGTTGTGGGATTCAATTGGGTATGGGTAGGTCTGATTTGGGAATGTGTAGAACTCATTCTCTCCTCTCAAATTCTCACTCTGTCCAACCGTCTCTTTATACATTGGAAAATTTGGAGCCAGTTGGAAACTAGCTGCCGGTTCACTAGGTTGCATAAGGGCGGCAATGGACGCATCCACATTCCTAACCATGTTGTTTGTTACTGAAATATTAGCTTCCAACGACTGTTCCAAACTAGACATGGGTTGTGAAGGGGTTTCGGTAAAAGATTCGAAATTGTTTGGATACGTGAAACTCCCAAAAGGCTGTGTAGAAGCAATGTCCAGTGAAGGTGGGAAAGTCGGGTAGGACTGGTAGGAATTGGATGGTTGGATAGGAGTAGGATCATTATGTGGATAAAAAGGTGAATGGACTTGTTGATCCCTATAACTGGATGTGTGGAGAGGAGTGAAAGATCGGCTACGAGATTGAGCAATATGCTCAACAATGGACATCGGTTTAGGAGTTACAGCAGGACTAGAAAAAGTGGTATCAACGTACGAAGGTGGTGAAGGTTGACATGGTTGACACAAAGTGGATTGTGAAGTCGAACTGTTTCTCCTAGACACTTCCATTTGATCTTTCAAAGAAATTTTGGGCACGGAGAGATCTTCCTTAAATCGACCGAAACAATTGACGTACGAGGCAAAGTTAGGTTTAGGATACCAAAGTTCGGCAAGAGATTTATGAGGTGGGGTACCCATGATGTAAGAGGGAGAAGAGAAAGAAGATTGGGGTGCATGGATTTCTTAGCAACAAAAGTTGCAAGTCTTTTTATAAAAATTTTCCTTTTTTTTTATTTGTAACTTTTAGCAAAAAAGATTTTCGATAAAGGGCTTAGACACAAATGCACAATCAGGCCTAGATCTGGGGTCACCTAAGTTAGCTAGACAGCTCCTAACTGTTCCAAAGGGCTAGAAATAGGACCTCAAACCGCCTCTTCATAGCCAATTGCGGCCAGGTAAGTGCCAGGTGAGTGGGAGGCTCCCCGCTACAAGTAGCGGTCCTAATTAAGTAACCACTTGCCTTAGACACACTTTCCTAGATGCCGCAAAGTCAAGTTAGGATTAACGGCCGATGCCTATAACTAGTCCTCTGTCCTATTGAGCTCGAAGTCTTTAGGGCTGAGTCTAGTATTTTTTAATTAAAGATTGGTCAATGCAAATGCTTTATGTGATTTCTGGGGTCCTGGGAAGGATGATGAAATCCCCACCCAATCTGAATTGGTCAAAAAGCCCTTAAAATCCGATTAAAGATATGCAAAACAGTAAATCATTTGCAATCAAATCTTTTTATTTTATGCGCGGCGCAAAGAATCCTGCACAAGATTTATTATTTGGAAGGGGGAAGATTTTTAGGCGCAAAGAATCCTGCAGGAATTTTTTTATAGAAAAGATAGATCTAGATTTCCAGAGCAAGAACAGAGGAGCTTACTGGGCAATTTTCATGAGCTGAGGACACCAAAAGGAAGCCTTTCCGCGGCCAAAGGGGGGGTCCCACCGTAGTTCCGCGGTGGAGGAGTCAGATCAGATCCCCAAAATTTTTGTAGCGCGCTAAGACAGCAAACCGGCCGTGGTTCCGTGGTCTGAGTAAGGTTACGGCCGCGGTTCAGCGGTCAGATAGAGGTTGCAGATCGCTGGAAAAATTCTACTGTTCTGTTTTGAAAATCCCCCTCTGTTCTGATCGCCTGATTTCTGTTTTGCTCTCTGTATATTTCCAGATCCGAATGTGTTCGTAGATCCTACAAAATTCTCATAAAGATACCCTTTCCAAAAAATAACAGATGATATATTTTTATATTTTTTTGATTTTTTAGTTTTTATGATTTTTTTAATTTATATTAACCCGAAATTGCAAAAAGGAAATAACACGCCATCCCCGACAACGGCGCCATTTGATTGGAGAGATTTTATAGATCAAAAATATATTACCGCAATCAAGAACGGCGTCGCTTTGGAGCTAGCCGGTGAGTACGGGTCGGTCCAAAGGGATGTTGTGAATTTCCTAATCGCTCAAACGAGTTAATTCCGATGGGCGTCGGATTGATTTAATCTAAAAACTGAATTAATCTAGATCTAAATCTTGCTAGGGTTAGGTCAAGGTTAAGTTTGGAAAGTCTATAAATCTCATCGCTTTCTATACCCATATTAACATCTTATTAGGAGTTATGGTAATTATTAATAAAGGGGAGTAGAATCATTTGGAAAGATGTTTCTTCCTCTAGGTTCTTGTCCTTCCTTTATCAATCCTTACCCTAACCTCCATGGAAAACAATCACAACCGGGCCTTTATACTACGGTATCACTGCTACCTCGTGGGATAGGGTGCCGTAGGGAGCAGTGTGTGCATGTATGCATGGAGTCCTATTGATTATATGTGATGGGCAAGAAAGGGGTGAGAGATCTTCATCTCTCAAACCTTCCCCAAATCTAACCCTAACAAGCGAGGAGACTACTTGCTCATTAGGGAATTGAAGAACAATTATCTAGGGCAGAGAATAAAAGATCTAACTAGGGCAAGGAATTAAATTTAACTAGGGCAAGAATAGAAATTTAACCTAGGGCAGAAAATAAAGAACTTACAAATTGATGCTCTCCAAAAGAAATCTGAATTTTATTATTGAAGGGAGGCATATGGAGGCATGAAAAGAATACAATGAATTGGGCTTCTATTTATAAGAGATAGAAACCCTAGGTTACAATTGATTCGCATGTCTGCATTTACCAAATTACCCCTAGGTTGACCAGTCAAAGCAGCCACAAGACTTGGTAAAATTTTCTGCCGATAACTCCTTAACCCCGCCGCGGAACCGTGGCCCGAGGCCTTGTTTGGCCTCGGTTCTGTAGCCAAACAGGATTGTTGGATCTTGTAATTTCCTGTGCTGGCTGTTTATGACTTGTACTTCCTGTTTCTTTGGTTCTTTATTCAATTTGGTTTCTCGGTTTCTTCCAGATCTCCAGTGAACATTGTAGTGGACTTTTACTGTTTCTTCATGTCGCTGCCTTTGTACTCGGTGAACTGTTGTTCATTATTCCTCAAAATGTAGGTGCGATCACGATTTCGCTATTTATCATTCATAGTCTCACTTTGTATCATCTTTTTCAGCAACTTCACTGTTTTTATTCCAAGAACCTGTAACCTGCAATATGTAGCAGACATGCGTCAAAAGCACCTATTTATTTATAAAACGAATAAGTATGGGGAATATAATAATGCAATATTATGGTATGAACACATCACATGTCATCAACGTAAGTAAATATGCATATCCCTAATGTCGTTGTCGTATAGCAATGAGATCGGCGATACTACCACATATTACACTTACGGTCGCAGAAAAGAAATGAAAACTACAATAATTAGAATCCGCATATTTAGACATCATAAACTCGGATTATCACATATTCCGAATTTCATGCCTAACCCTATAAACCTTGCATTATGTCTCGAATTGAAAACACTTTTAAAAATTAAGTCGTGCAATTCAACAAGATTCCTGATTAAAAGATCGAATGCTCATCGAGAACTTTAGTGGATGGCCGCACCCCCGAGGCCGTCAACGAAGTGCACTTGGGCGGAACACAGTGGCCGCGAGCACCCAAGTGGATTCTCTTGGCCATGAGGTTCTTCTATAGTCACTTGGTCGGGGCAATGGGATGTGGCTGTCTACTAGTGTATCCCGGCGAGTATTCACGTACGATACAAGATTACGATGAAGTTTCGATCCAAATCCAAACTATGTGATAATCAATCATTTGAGATTAAAATGCGAGATTTACAAATTATTAACTAGTTTTCTCAAAACTAATTAATGTGGATTTCAAAATTTGTATCACATATCCAAAGCAATATAGACGATATTAAACATTTCGATCGATGTTTTAAATAATAGCAATTCATGGAGACTTCAACCACTTGAGGCTCATTAAAAATATCCAAAAAATCCAAAATGTCAAAATGAAGCAGAGCAAGAAAAATGAGCTCCTAATTCCATACTTAGGCGGCGGAACCGCAACTAATACATGGTATAGGCGGCGGTTTCACGGCCAAGTTGTGGAATTGCGTACTCGTATTTCTTGAGCCTTCCTATAATTACCTGCATGATTTTCTGAGAATTTTTATTTGTGAAAATAATGAAGTTTTAAAAATTAGACAGAAACTACCCAAATCCGAGTTTAAAACTTCGATCAAAAACTTTAATTTCTTCTAAGCTATTCCTAAGCCTCTAGCTTGGCTCTGATACCATGAAAGTATGTAATGACATCTCTACTATGTTTCTATGAGTATCAAATATGCAATTTTAAATTTTTTAGAGGTCTAAGTATACTAAATGAGAATCGAACTAGAGAATTAGGGTTTTATAGTTAAGAAAACAAGTTCTAACCTAAGTGAAGAGTGATTACAACCTTTGTACTCTAATACTTCACTTCTAAAACTCCAAGTTATAGTCTTCTTTGACTCCACTTGAAGAAAGGATCGAGCTTGCTTGTAGTCTTCGTCGTCGAAGATGATCCACCTTGAGGCTACACTTACTTAAGCTCACATTTCACTAATCAAGGTATTAGTAAAGTTAACAGCCTATACTAATAGGCTAGAGAAGTGTAGGTTGATGAAGTAGGAATTTTGCTCACTAGAAATATTTTTTTCTCTTTTCTTTTTCTCACCCTAAAAAACTAGTGAGGAGAGGAAGAAGGAGATGAACTTGGATCTTGGATGAGTGTGTGCACCATGAAGATAAAATTAGATAAGAATGAGAGTGATAAAATATCTATGAATAAAACAAGAAAAAAGAATGAGTCATGGCTTCTCAAATCATCTTCAAAACAATGACTCATTTCTCGTTTCTTTAATTCATATATATTAATCATTATCTCCTCATCTTCACCTCTTTTGTGATTCTCATACATCCTAGTTCTATATATCATCAACCATGATACAAATGCATATATATATATATATATATATATATATATATATAAACTAATCTTAAGTGAGCATAATATTAGATTATATATATATATATATATCATGTATATAAATGTATATCAAATTATTAAATCAACACTTGATTCAATAATCCGGTTATATCACATATAACCCGGCTAATATCAAATATATATGTATATCAAAACATTAAATCAACACTTGATTCAGTAATCCGGTTATATCACATATAACCGGCTAATATTTAATGTTAGTTAATATATATATATATATATATATATATAATTATCAAATCACCACTTGATTCAATAATCCGGTTATATCATATATAATCCGGCCAATATCAAATATATAAACTTATATATACATCAAATCATTGAATCAACACTTGATTCACTAATCCGGTTATATCATATATAACCCGGCTGATATCAAATATCGCTAGATTAGAATAAGGTATCATATACTCGTATTCAATCAAGCTCCCACACATCTCTCTATATGTGCCCTACTTCATTTCGTTTGAGATAGGAAAACTCTATGTGGGACTCTAAAGACTCGTCAATATGCCAGCAGTAGATAATGATCATATCAGAGACCTACAAGCCATCAGCGGTACTAGCTGGACGTAATGGCTACCCAGATATTGAACGAATAGAAGATCAACAAGCAAACTTGTCCAAACTCCCGTAGAGCCTATAAGCAACACTTACCGAACAGTCCGATCTCTTTATCTGATATGTCGCATATCGAGTCTCGGGAGTGGAATCGTCAGACCCCAATGACTTGATAAGTCACGCCGATGTGTGGTCTATAATCTTTCGAGAAACTACTGATAACACTTACTAGTAAATCTCATCAGCCCTGACCAGGGACTTGCTGTTATTGCCAATCGAGTATAGCCCAACATCAACTCCTAATACCGGGAGAGACGAAACCCCTCCTATCGCTTACCGCCTCCATGTGACATGGGACTGTACCCAAAATCCACCTGTTTGCATGACTCATTTGAGCCGTGGTAGAGAGGAAATCAAAGCACAGTCGGAACCGCACAAGACACTATGACAATCTCGGGTCTACAGACTAACATGTATAAGTTTCACCAGAGAACTGCTATATGACGATAGGTATGGTACCATATAGGAGTTCTCGCCGTGTCCTGTTCGATGTACCCATTCTCTAATGAGCACCTATGCACAATCTTTGATATCAAACACAAATGGTTATGGGATCAACCATCGCCAAATACAGGGTCAAGAAACGTACACACTAGTCTACTCTGGGATATCAATGCCTTGTCTCGATACTTGCTCGACTAGGAACCGTTAAAGGATGTGCTTGTGGACTACATAAGCCCCACTAGTATGATATGCATCATTGTCCTGGTCGTCAAGCCAACATCTTAAGGGATTTATCAACATGTATCAAAAAGACAGTAAACTAAAACAAGTGTACATGTTAAGATAAAGAGCAACCAGATAGAACTCTATCAAGTTGAGTAAGAAAGTCCTCTATACATATGTCCAAGCATCCACTATAATATGCAATAATGGCCTCTAAGGCATACATATTCCTAACAAATTAAGATGTGAGATGTGAGTGGATTTTTTAATTCATGTAATAATTGATATATATATTTATATATATTCTTTTATTGTGGTACATCCGGGTTAAGGATGTAGTCACCGACTGTATATTATTATTCATTACCTCATCTAGGATTGACTCACGGAGGAGTGCACAAGCTACCGGGTTCTAGGATTCAGTGGGTGGCCATCTCGAGGAGTCGAGACCCAGGTCACCCAATTCTAGGATTGGAAGGCAGATTGCCATACTCGTAGGGGTCTAAGATTATTGACACTCGGCTATTCACACGACCGTGAAGGATTGTGTTTCATAGGTGGCTCAATGAAATGCAAACATTCCTTTTTGATCTATTTTTCCTTTCTCCGTGATATTTATATCAGCCTGTGATGATTATCATGCCTGTGATGAATGTATGTATATATATATATATATATATATATATGTATGTATGTATGTATGTATGTATAAATGTTGTATATGTTTTACATCTATGCTGCTCCAGCCCCCGCTCTGCCGTTAGTTAAGTAAACTAACGGCACATGATGGGTCCCCGTGACGAATGCGGGTGGCATATATGTACATTTTATTTTCGTTCTTTTTCTGGTGTGATAAGGTTAATTGATGGGACTGTATTAATCTTACTTAATGCAATGCAATAAACTTTATATTTGACGTCGTTGGAACAATTGCAAAACCACCCGATTTTCTTCAAAAACAACTTTTAAAAGCGGAGCCTAAACCACTCCTTTTCAAAAGCTATTCAGTTCCTTCGACTATATCAAGTTCATTACGTTCACGGTTTTCGTCAAAACCAGACGTAGCCCTCTGTCATTTCAGATAGGTATTGTCACGCCCCGCTTCCCGTTGTACGAGGAGGGGACGCGGCGAGACCCGCTGCGTATTTACTCAGAAGTAAACATACTAAGCGTATCTAAGCAATATAAAGCAAAATGTACACAAAAGACATGAATGTAATGACCGACAACTTTTATTTATTAAACATTCTTTTACAGGTATAACTAGAAATGTAAATATATGGATGGAAATCAATGCCTAAACGATGGCATAACTGAAATGAAAATATGTACAAGTGACTATAGCTCGGGGTCTTCAGAGTACTTCTCAGAGGTCTGCTCTAATTGCTCCTGGATGGTCTCGAACTCCTCGGAGTCGGGTCCTCCTGACAACATTCCAAAGAAGAGGAGAAATAGGTACGTCGTCAGCGAACAATCCTCGGTAAGTCACAAAGATGGGTAGAGATAGAATAGACAGAAAGAGGGTATAATTAGTAATGTTTGATTATAATGTTAACTCAGTTGTTTGTAGCTTGATACAGAATATGCCAGTGTATATGAGAGGAGTCCAACTTACACCGTGGACTTTGGTAACCCGTAGTACAAGGCTCCGTCGAAAATACCACAGAACAACGATATGGATGTAATTACGTCTTTAGTGACCACCTCGTGCCACCTTTAACATGTTCCGTACCAGTCTACCCCTTTATAAACCTCGTAATATTTATTGTATTGATTGTATTGAATGTACTGATTGTATTGTATTGTCTTGTAGTAAATAGAAGACTTGCCGAAACCATGATTGCAGTAAATGGAATGGATGTAAATGGATAGTCATGTAAATAGCGTATATCCATGGTTCGGTTCAGTCATGTTGATATGGATTGTATTCTGACATTCATGGATTCATGTTGTATTGCAATTATACTTGAATTGAATTCAAGTTAGATTATAATCAGATTTGATCGTGACTCGAACTGAGTCAAACTTTTAAACAGAATTGAAGTCCTGATTGTTTTGATGTTATCGGTAATTGTTGTACATGGACGGCGGGATTTATGTCTTTTTCCAAGACAATTACCGTGTTGATAATACCGTTGTTAGATTGTCTACCTTAGATAGGCAAGCACCCACTTTCTCCGGCTCCCCGAGGCTCAAGAGGACTGGTCCCGCTTAAACCTATGTTTACTAGGGTCCTTATTATAATTTAATATAACTTGAGTGATTTTATGTAAAAATAGTTTTGATATATTTTCAAAATACACCTCTAGTATTTAATGATCGTCTTTAGGGTTTTCATAGATGTATAAAAGTGAAATTTCTAGTGAGTAGAACCTAATTTTCATTGTATATGGTATTTTATTGAAATATTGGAATTGTATTGTATTGAAATGGTACTTTCATGTAATTGTGATTCCTTTGAGTTAGAAAACAAGGAATATTTGTACAATATATTTAAAATATATCTTTTGATAATATTCATATATATATATATATTTATATTTAATAAAAAATAAATTTTATTTATTTTGTAGAAATCACATTTTCTTAAAAATAGCATTAAAAATTCCATCCAGATCGAATGCTCCTTACGGAGGTCTGCATCTCGCTATACTAGGTCCGAGGACGCGGATGACCTGCACCATCCCGATCAGGGTTTCCCAAAATGGGTTATAGAGGCGTATATGCAAGGAATTAGTTAACACTCTTCTTAAAGAAAATGATTTTGTAAGTTTAGGGTATTTATTCATAAAAGCGTATTTCACATAATCAAAAATTCCAAAGTTCATTGTTCTATGTCCAATATGTGTGTTGTGATGAGGTAGGTCCTTACCTTATGAGTTTTCTAAAGGTAATACGGTAAAAAGTGGATAACAATATCGTTTGTAAACATGGTGGTATTTTACTGTAAAAATGAAATAGAGATTGAAACATGAATTATTTTGATATGAAACTTGTTCTAACGTGTTTATTTATTTTTGTTAAACATTATAAGAGAGTATGGTATTTTATGGTTTAAGAAAAATGGAATGTTTGAATAAAAACGAATCGGAAGTCGAAATAACTCCGCTTCCGATGAGTTTTGAAAATTAAAAGTTTTAGAATAGAGATTGAGAAGGGGAGAGGGGACATACAAGATATTAAGATATAGGGGAGAAGGGTGAAGAGTAGGGAAGCGTCGAGGCGTCGTTTCGTTGCCAGAATCTTCTCGAAACTTCGTCGGAACTTCGCCCTTTGCTAACTCCACTTGCACAATTATATGGACTTGAGAATTTTTAAGAGTTTTTGTAATGAAATTATGAGTGAGGAGGGATGAAATGTGGTGTGGTATTTATAGCGAAAATTAGGGTTTTGAGGGTTAAAGAATGAATTAAAAAATGCATTAAAAATTTGGTTTAATGCCACTTTTAAATTCACTGTTTATTTTTAATAAAAACAAACAGTACAAGGGTTAAGGGGGAGGCCAAGGGACTAGGTTTAGAAAGATGAAGCATCACCTACGGAGGGGGGCCGGCGACGCCGGGAAAAGGAATGATCTTGCCGGTCGTCTCAGTGGTTGGGGTGCTCGGATGCTTGCCACGTGTCATGGTCTGTTGATATACCTCATTGCATGTGTTTGTTTATTCCGTGTCTCTTCATTTTACGTGTAGTGCATGCGTAAACCCTTGGGATTCTAAAAGATTAAAAGAAAACCAATTAAAAATATATGTGGCTGGGGGGATTCGATCATAGGGGCTACATCACAGCAGTGCAAGGCTTTACCAATGAGCTACAAGTGTTTTCTTGCTGTTCAAGAGAAAATCAAATTTATAACTTGTGCTCAGGCTAAGGTACCCCTTTCTGTATTTTGGAAAAATTTTGTACAGAAAGTTTAGGGTTGTTACAAGTATTCATGCTATGTGTTTTGACCTTTACCAAGACACAGTGTAAGGTAGCTAGCGGGTGCTTATCTGTTGCATAGATAGATGCATTAATCTAGAACTAGCATACAGCTGGTTTGACTTTCGTTAAGGGCTTGTACGAATGAGTTTAGATTAATCTGGAAAATGACGGGTTGAACTTGACTTGCGACTTATAATGTTTTGACCTTCGTCAAGATTATAAGCGCTTGGGGAAAAAACCACATCGGTAGTTTCAAACATACAGAAAACTTGCTAGTGTTGCATACCATCTGGAGTGTGGTAGTTTTGGTAGGCTTCCTTCAAAATTATCACACAATGATAGTTGGGTCTCGATCCTATAGTGAGTATCAGCTACTCTTTGGAAGAATTTTTCACTTTGCAATTAGTTAATCAAGTAGGTGTCTAGAAAGGTGTTAACGGGGCTACGCCTCTGGGAAAACGAGTCAATTTAATTAGGTCCATGCGAAAGCATGGGGGACCTCCCTCCGAAGTACCAACACTAGCCTGGCCGAAAGATAAGCGAAGTTGTAGAGTGCGATTAATCCTGACCAATTTTTCTTTTAAGGTTTGAAGAAGAATTTGAGGAAAAGTAGGAGCCATTCTATTTAGATAAACTAATAACCGATCTAAAATTACAAGAGCATATGCTGGGTGTTTTTTCTCTCTCCTAATTGCAGCGACCATGATGGGACTTAAGGTTATACTGGATAAAAATAAACTGGCTGGGCCGAACTCTAAAGACCAGCTGAGGAACGTCCATATTGTAGAGTTCTTATGCACGACAGGAAGATTTCAGGAGGCATCGTCCATGCCATTTTCAAATTTTTGTCATGCTAAAGAACTCTAACCTAGGATGTTTAACTAGAGAATCATACGAAACAAATTGTAAACTACTTTACAACTAAGTGAAATAGGAATACAACCTTTGTAGACCGGTCCTTCACTTCAATAACTTTGTGTAGTAATCCCTTCGCTCCAAGTAGTGATCTTCCGGACTCTAGCATGGCTTCACAAGGTGAAAGGAATGAGCTTGCGCGAAGTCTTCGATGCCGAAGATGATCTGCGTTGAGGAGACACTAACCCAAGCTACTACTTCACTAATGAGAGATTAGTGAAGCTAACACCCTATACTAAAGTGCTAATCTAGTAGAGGATGATGAATTAGGATTTTTGCTCACTTTAGAATTGATTTTCTCACTAATATTTCTCACTTGCATAAAAGCTAGGGAGCTCTTGAGCTTGAAGAAGAAGATGAAGAGAGATAATGTTGTGAGAGTAAATGGCAATCATGGGTGAGTTTGTATCATATACTAACTCATATAGAGACATAACCATGGCTAAGTGATAATGGTTAGGTTAATAAATATCTTAAGTAAAACAAAATTAGTGGACTAAGTCAATGCATCCACAAGTTTCTACAAGCGTCATGCATGTGACTAATTATCCACTAATTTCGATTTACTTTAAATATTTAAACCCTACATTATAATTAGTATGGTGTAAGTCTCATACACCCATGTAGTGTGTATCATCAAGCATGACACTAAAAATGTACATTAATATATATCACATATATATTACATGCTCACAAGTGAGAAAAAGAAATGTTTAAGTGAGCTAATATTAGTTAATGTAATCTAGTATATCACATATACAATTATACATTAAATTATCAAATCAACACTTGATTTAATAATCCGGCTATATCACATACAACCGACTAATATAATTTGTATCAATTTATCGAATCAACACTTGATTCGATAACCCGACTATATCATATATAATCGTCCGATACGAATAAATCGCAAGAATAGCATATGGTATCACATACTCGTATTATTCTCGGTCCCGCACATATCACATATGTGCTCCTATTTCATTTTTCCTGAGCCAGTAAAACCTCTGTGTAGGACTCTAAAGACTCGTCAATACGCCGGCAGTAGGTGATGATCATATCAAGCACCCACAAGCCGTCAGCAGTACTAGCTGGACGTAACGGCTACCCGGGTATTGAGCGATCAGAAGATCAACAAGCAAGCCCGCTCTAGCTCATGTAAGCCTGTCGGTAACACTACCGTACAGTCCAGTCTCTTCGTCTGAGATGTCGCATATCGAGTCTAGGGGTGGTAAACGTCAGACCCCAATAACTCGATAAGTCATGCCGATACGAGGCTCATAACAGGTCCAGAAACTACTGATAACACTTACCAGTAAATCTCTAAATCAGACCTGGCCAGGGACTTCCAGTTATAGCCAAGCGAGCATAGCACGACATCTACCCTCAATACCGGGAGAGACAAAATCCCTTCCTATCGCTCATTGCCTCCACGTGATTCGGGACTGTACCCAAAAACCACCGTTTTGCACATCCTCTTGAACATGGTAAGGTGGAAATCAAAGCACAGTGGGAATCCCACAAGACTCTATGACGATCTCGGGTCTACAGACTAACCTGTACCAGTGTCACCAGAGAACTGCTATCTGACGTCGGGTATAATACCATCTAGGAGTTCTCGGCGAGTCTGTCCAGTGTACCCAGTCTCCACTGAGCACCATTATACCATCTCTAATGTCAAAAACCAATGGATATGGGATCATCCATCACCCATCTCATGGGTCGAGAAGCGTATACGCTAGTCTACTCTGGTATATTGATGGCCTCTCTCGATACACCCACGACTCGGAACATTAAAGGATGAACTTATGGACTACCATGGCCCCACTAGTATGATCTGCATCATAATCCTGGTAGTCAAGTATTCATCCTAAGGGCTTTACCAACATGTAACTATAAGACAGTATCAAGAGACAAGTATACATGTTAAGATAAAGTGCAACTATATAGCATACTATCCTGTCGAGCAAGAAAGTCCTCTCTATATATGTCCAAGCATCCACTATAATATACATCATATGTATAATAATGGGCTATACGGCAAACATAAAACTAACAATCTCCCATTTGCACTAGGGCCAGCTGTTGTAGTATCGCATACCCAACATCCCGAAGAGTCTCTCGAACTGTATCTGGGGAATAGCCTTCGTGAGTGGATCCGCAGCGTTGTTCTTCATGTCAACTCTCCTGACCTCGATCTCCCGGCGATCAACTATCTCCCGGATCAGGTGATACCGCCTTAGAATATGTCTGGATCACTGATGGGACCTGAGTTCCTTTGCCAAAGCCACCGCTCCATTGTTATCACAATATAAAGGTATTGGATATTCAATGGATGGAACCACTCCAAGTTCAGTTATGAACTTCTTCATCCAGACAGCCTCTTTGGCAGCATCGTTGGCAGCGATGTATTCAGCCTCCATCGTCGAGTCTGCCACGGTTTCCTGCTTGGAACTCTTCCAGCATACCGTCCCTCCATTGAGGGTAAAGACAAATCTCGAGTGCGACTTAGAGTCGTCCTTATCACTCTGGAAGCTCGAATCGGTAAAGGAGTCCACTTGGAGTTCTCCGTTACCATACACCAAGAGCATCTCTTTAGTCTTTCTCAACTACTTGAGAATGCCCTTCACAGCTGTCCAGTGACTCTCTCCTGGATATGCTTGATACCTACTCACTACACTTAGTGAGTATGGTACATCGGGTCTGGTATATAGCAACGCGTACATGATAGAGCCTACCGCCGAAGCATAGGGTATCCTTTGCATGTGAGCTCTCTCAAAATCAGTCTTGGGAGATATCTTTTTGGAGAAAGTGAGTCCTGAGATCGTGGATAAAAACCGATGCTTGGATTCTTCCATACTAAACCTTTTTAGTATGGTGTCAATGTACCTGGATTGGGTCAATCCCAGTATCCGTTTAGATCTATCTCTATAGATCTTAATCCCCAAGATGTAGAAGGCATCACCTAGATCTTTCATTAAGAATCTTTGTGATAAGAAGATCTTGACCGATTGCAGCAAAGGAATGTCATTTCCTATCAAGTGTATGTCATCCACGTACAATACGGGGAAGACAACCTTACTCTCTACCACCTTCTTGTATATACAAGGTTCATTTACGTTTTTGAAGTCAAACTCTTTGACAACGACATCAAAACAGATGTTCTAAATCCGTGATGCCTGCTTTAACCCGTAGATGGATTTAAGCAGCTTGCACACCTTTCCGCAGCTCCTACAGTCTACGAAGCCCTCTGGCTGAGTCATGTACACGCTCTCCTCTAAATCACCATTTAGAAAGGCGGCCTTAACATCCATTTGGCAGATTTCGTAGTCATGGTATTGATTGAATGATATGTGTTGTGATCAAAATATTGTTAACGGCAATCAAGAATGGCTTCGCTTGGTAGCTAGCCGGTGAGTACGGGTCGGTCCACAGGGATGTTGTGTATTCTCAATTTGGTCTAACGAGTTAATTCTAAACGGTGTGGATGGATTATCACTAAAAACTAAACTAATTTAGACTAGCATTTAGAATATTGCTAGGGTTAGGTTTAGCTTAAGTTTGGAAATTAAAGATTTCCTCACCGCTTTCAATGTCCTAATTTAGATCTCTTTAGGTGTTATGGTAATAATTAATAAAGGGGATTAGTACCATCGGGAAGAAACGATGTTTCTTCCTCTAGGTTCTTGTCCTTCTTTTCTTAATTATTACCCTAACCTGCATGGAAAACATACACAACCGGTCGTTTAAACTACGGTATCACCGCTACCTCATGGGATAGGGTGATGTAGAGAACGGTGTGTGTATGTATGCATGGAGTCCTATTAATTATATGTGATGGGCAAGAAAGGGGTGAGAAATTTTCATCTCTCAAACCTTCCCTATTCCTAACCCTAACAAGTGAGGAATTACTCACTCATTAGGGAATTGATAAACATTTTCTAACTATCTAATTAGGGTAGATAATAAAATTATACTAAGGCAAAATGAAAGTTAAATAGGGCAATGAAATAAAATTCTTACTTTATTTGATGGCTCTCTTCAAACATTTACACCGAAATTAAATTCTGAATAGATGAAATAAAAAGAGGCATAAGAAGAGGCATACCCCATAGAGAGGTTTAGGATTTCTATTTATAGAGCATAGAAACGCTAGGGTTACAATCGACTCACATCTGCATTTACAAATATACCCCTAAGAAGACTAGTCAACGCACCGCTACACCGTCACGAACTTTGCACCGACACGGGCTCTTTATGGCCGCAGAACCGCGGCCAAAACCCATGTTTGTCCACGGATCCGCGGCCATATATAGGGGTTTTTGGCTCTGTTTTCTTGGTTTGCTTCTGATTACATTCTGCTTCTTGTTTCTTCACTTGGTTTCTCAGATTGTCTTCTAGTTTTCTTCTAGATTTCCACAGTGAATAATATCGTGGACTTTACAGCTTGCTTCATGTCGAAGTCTTGAAACTTGCACTGCCTTTGTACTTGTGAACTAGTTCATTGATCTTCATTTAGTCTTCAAACTGTAGGCATGATCAAGATCTTTCCATTTATTGGTCATAGTCTCAGTTTTGTATCGTCTTTTCATCTTTTTCACTGTTTTTGTTCCGAGAACCTGTAACCTGCAACTGTGTAGCAGACATGGAACAAAAGAACCGGTTTATTTGTAAAATGATAAGAATGGGGAATATAATAATGCAAAATTATTATATGAATAAATATCCCCAAACTTATCTTTTGCTCGTTCTCGAGCAAACATAGTTTTATTCTTGAAAAAGACCTAGCCTCACTTTCGCAGGGAAACGCGATTGCACTGAGCTCGTGCAACAAGCCGTTAGACCTCTAGGTGTCCCTAGTAGTATGAGTGTTGTCTCCTGAGGGTTTTCAGCGGATACTACCCACAAAATCCTATCAATTCGGCCTATTAACTTTTATTCTCCAATTAGGTTTTCCAACAAGGAATTCTATTATCTTCGACTCATAAATTATCCACCCGTATTTTTCACGCTTCCTTATCATTTAACTTAAGATTATATATATTCTTGTGAATTTACTTAGCTTTTGGCATCTTTTAAGTTTTCCTTCTAGGGTTCCATCTCAACTTAGGAATTTTTATCATCTCTATTAAAAATATAAGTCCTATTTTTTCATTCCTATCTCTTATCTAAACCCCAATCACATACCCATACGTGTGTGTATATATCACCCATACACTTGGAAATTCAAATCAAGCTATTATACTCTTGTCCATCGTCCAAAGTACTTTTCAATTGGTGAAATTTTAGATGAAATTGCTCACACATTCTTCATGCGACCGTTAATTCTTCTTAAGGTACCAAGGACCGATTACAAAATATGTTCGCACATTAAGGCGTAATTCCTAGTCTTGTAATCCCTAAGGCTTTTAGCAGTGACTCCCAAACCAGTTGGTCTAAGGCACTAGGTAATGAAGCACCCTCGCTAAATATTTTTTATATTAATACAGCCTTAAGTAATTACAAAAACCAGTGTTCATTTTTTATTATCACTTTATTCACACTTGTATTTTTATTTTATTTTTCTTCGTACTAAGGACTTTAGACAAGAGCATTTCAAGGTCTCTTCTACTATTCCAAGTTTCAAGGTTCGTGTTTGTGCAATTTGTAGGGCATATATTTTCAGAATTCAGACTTAAGCTTAGTAATTATTTTTCAAACTTATACTTTAATAAAAATATCAATACTTTCCCCTTATTTTAACTTAGCCCAAGAAGTCAACTCGAAATTTGCCTATTTCTAAATAAACTACAAAGACATATACTTTCTACCATTAAATTTTAAGAAATGTTATTTTTAGGGTTTTTAATTTACTAAGTCTAAGATCTAGTTGTTCTTAGCTAGTTAAACTTTTTGTCAAACTCAAGTCAATTAGGGCCAAAATTGAATGTTTTAATTTTTATAATTTTTCAAATTTTTCAGTTTTTATTTGATTTTTATTTTTCAGTTTTTTTTTCTTTCAAATTTTCAAATTTTTTATGATTTTTATATAAGGATGCAATGCAAAAGATAACTATATACAACCACCAACCCCCCAAACTTATTCAAAGCAGTGCCCTCACTGCTCGGCCCCACGCCGCGGTCTTGAGTGTGAACGTGAACGCTCCAACCTAACCAACAGGGTTCGAATTCCCTGCTCAATCTCCGTAAACCTCCTGTCGTGCTCCCTCGCTGTCACCCTAAATTGCTCCCTCAACTCATTAATGCCCCTAACTGCTCTCCTCATCAATTGTGCATGTTCTAGTGGGGTCATTTCTCCTTCGCTCGCTATCGAGCTAGAGCTAGGTGTGCGGGTGAATACATTCTCTGTCGGTTCGGTCCTCGACCATATATCTGTCAATCGAGAATAGGACGTAGAAACGCCCTCGATAAGAGGTCTGACCGGAATGCCGCCATGCATATAAAATTCGAACTCCTCCGCGGGGAGGAAATATCGACATAATTGTGTAACCAGCATGGGGCAAGGGTAATTTGCGGCCCGTTTACCCGCACCTATAGAGTTTAGCAATACTGTGCACATGTCAAAACGGGGGTTCTTTGTCATAAGGGTATGCACAATATGCAAGGAGCATGTAAAAAAGGTTGTGTTATGGGAGCTACCGAAAATGTTATTTTGTGCCCACCGGCACACTGTCAAAACATTCGCGAAAAGGGTTCTCGCTTGGATACCCTTACGCGGCTCCCTCGAGCAATTGTTGCCCATCAAGGTCATGTAATCCTCAAATTGCAGAGGTTGGTCATGTGTGGGAATGCGTGGTATTAGTGTGACTTCGTGTATAATATCCCTATCAATGATAATTTCTTGATCACCCCATTGCAATTTAATAAAACCAAGTAGGGTGAGACACCTATCCTCCATACACTCGTAAAATTGATTGACTAAATCCGGCAATGCATACGCATAAGGGTGATTGTATATTAAATAGTTCCAACCGCTACGTGTGATTTCGTTTGCAAAATAGCTACCGTACACCTCGTGTGAGAAAACTTGTGAAAATTCGCGTTCTAGCTACATGCTATGTGCCATGAAGTGTTCTACAGATCTAAGAATTGAAAAACAGAGAGGGTTTTTAAAGACGAACCTCCCGTGAAAAATTCAGGGGGCGACGACAGTATGTAGCGGCGGTTGCACGGCTGCAGTGGGGGTCACGCGGCGGATCAGCGGTGCGGCGACGGGATCGAGCGGAAAAATTTCGGCAGCGGCGCTAGGGTTTCAGAGGAAATATGTTTTAGGGTTTGGGACAGAGAAAGGGGTTTGGGGCTTTTAAATAGGTGGGAACTTATTGGTATTTACAAATAAACCCCTCTAAAAAGAGGAATTTATTTGCAAATAAAAATTGAATCTGTAATTTTACAAAAAAAATCCTAAATTTTTTTTATTTTCAAAAATTTTTAAATTTTTATGTTATTATTATTTTTTTTATTGTTAAATCAAAACAAGGACCCCCCCAAACTTAAGTTAAACGATGTTACAAGTCAATACCAAACTTTGCAAAGACCAAAAGTCAACATCAACCGGTCGAAAAATTTGTCTGTGTAAAGTATCGGTTGGTGGAAGAACATGTTGTACCGAGCCAAAAAGAAGTGGGGAAGAGATAAGAGGTTGTATGGAAAATGTTTCCGTGAACGTGGATGTGAAGAGATAAGAGGTGATGATGAATGAAAACGAGAATGTGAATGATAAAAAATCAGTGGAATATTGGCATTCTCGTAGTTTTTTAGAAGAAAAGGGGGGTGGTTCAACTTCTAAAGGAGGAGGTTGATTATCCATGTAGGGTTCCTAGGCACCCTAATGAGGTCTCACAAGGCATCGAACATGCCATTTTCAAAAATTCTAGGTGCCGAGAGACCCGACTACGGATCGTTTGCTAGAAATCTAGGCGAAAAGATAACTAGTTAACAATTAACTAATGGGAAAACGGAAATACAACCTTTGTAGATCCGGTGCTCCACCTCCATAGCTCCGCAATGAAGTCCCCTCCGCTGTCCAAAAGGAATCCGGACTCCAGCGTCGGCTTCGTTGAAGAATAAGCGAGCTAGGTCGTCGATGTCCATGCTGAAGATGATCTACGTCGAGGCATCGCTAAATCAAGCTCCACCTTCACCTTGCCATGAAAACTTGTGAAGGAAACACACTCTACTACTTGGCAAGAGGTAGAGGATGAAGAAATAGGAAGTGGGTAGACTTTAGAATTGGATTTCTCACTCATTTCATCAAGTTGCCATTGATGGTCAAGCTTTTCTTCACTTGAAGGAAGAAGAAGAAGCTAAAATATTATGATAAGAATATTAGAATAGAAAAGAAAAATCAATCCTTATCATATAATGAACCATGGTTAGATGTAGAGAGTTAACTAAGGTTTAAGTGAGTGGTTAGGGTTAAGCATGAGACAAAATGGTCATTAAGTCAAAGTCTTCATGAAGGTTCATGAATGAACAAAAGAAAGCAACCATTTTCCTCATTTTGCCTTCTCTTTTTCCAAAAAGATAAATGAATAAAATGAAATCAAAAACCCTAATCACCCACTTAACTATAGTTTAATTCTTAACACTTAACCATAAGGCATGTATCATCAAACATTATACAAGCAAGTGCACAAAACTATATCGAATATACAATGTGCACACCCGAGCGAGAAAATCCATTTAAAGTGAACCGATACTAGTTAATGCAAAGTAATATATCAAATATATAATTATGCATTAAATCATTAAATCAACACTTGATTTAACGATCCGGTCATATCGCATATAACCGACTAGTATCATTAGTAACAACTTATCGAATCAACACTTGATCCGATAACCCGGCTATATCGCATATAACCGATCAATGTCACATCGCGAGAATCGAATACAGTATCACATACTGGTATTATTCTCGGTCCCGCACATATCTCATATGCACTCCTATTTCGTTTCGCTTGAGCCAGGAAACCTCTGTGTAGGACTCTAAAGACTCGTCAATACGCCGGCAGCAGATGATGATCATATCAAGCATCCACAAGCCGCAAGCGGTCTGCTAAACGTAACGGCCACCCGGGTATTGAGCGATCTGAAGATCGATGAGCAAGCCCGCTCACACTCCAGTGAATCCAACCAGTAACACTACCGTACAGTCCGGTCTGATCGTCTGATATGTCGCATATCTCGCCTAGGGGTGGTAAACGTCAGACCCCAATAGCTCGATAAGTCGTGTCGATATGAGGTCTATAACTATTCGAGAAACTACAGGTAACACTTACCAGTAAATCTCAGCAACCCTGGCCAGGGATTTCCTGTTATAGCCAATCGAACACAGCACAACATCAACTCCCTATACCGGGAGAGACGAATCCCCTCCTATCGCTCATTGCCTCCATGTGACTCGGGACTGTACCCAAAAACCACCGTTTTGCACGCCCTCTTGGACGTGGTAAGATGGAAATCAAAGCACAGTGGGAACCACACAAGACTCTATGACGATCTCGGGTCAACAGACTACTCTGTACCAGTGTCACCAGAGAACTGCCATCTGACGTGAGGTATAATACCATCTGGGAGTTCTCGGCGAGTCCGTCCAGTGTACCCAGTCTCTACTGAGCACCCGTATATCATCTCTGATGTCAAACACCGATGGATATGGGATCATCCATCGCCCATCTGTATGGGTCGAGAAGGTACACGCTAGTCTACTCTGGTATATCGATGCCCCGTCTCGATACACCCACGACTAGGGACTTTGAAGGATGTACTTATGGACTACCATGTCCCCACTAGTATGATCCGCATCACAGTCTAGGTAGTCAAGTACTCATCCTAAGGGCTTTACCAAATTGTAACAGAGAGACTATCAGTGTACACGTTAAGGTGAAGATCAACCAGATAGCATACTATCATGTCGAGCAAGAAAGTCCTCCCTATATATGTCCCAGCATCCACTACAATATATATCCAATGTACAGTAATGGCCTCTAGGGCATACATATAACTAACAATCTCCCACTTGCACTAGGGCCATCTGTAGCAGTGGTTGTAGTATCTCATACTCAACCATCCCATAAAAGTCTCTCTCTGGGAACAGGCCTTTGTGAGTGGATCCGCTGTGTTGTCCTATGAGTCTACTCTCCAAACCTCGATCCCTTGGAGATCAACCATCTCCATGATCAGGTGATACTGCCTTAGAATATGTCTGAATCACTGATGGGACGGACGTTCCTTGGCATAAGCCACAACTCCATTGTCACACAATGGGAGGAACATGGTTCATCTTATGAACCAATATATACCCAAACAGCCTCTTTGGTAACATCTTAAATAGCGATGTATCAAGCCTTTATCGTCTAGTATGCCACGGTATCTAGCTTGGAACTCTTCCAACATACCGTCCCTTTACTGAGGGTAAAGACAATGCCTGCGACTGACATTCAGTCGTCTTTATCACCCTGGAACCCTTCCAGCGATTCTCCCCAGGATCGATTGATACCATCTCACTACAACTAGTGAGAATCCTAACATCCAATTAAATCTATCTCATAGATCCAAAATCCAGGATTTAGTAGGCATCACTTTGATCCTTTGTGGAGAATCATTGTGATAAGCGGATATTGATCGAGCGTAGCATAGGAAACTCCTTCCCTATCAAGAGTATGTCATCCACGTACTCTACGAGGATCATCACTATACTCCCTACTACCTTTTTGTATATACAAGGTTCATCTACCATTTTGACGATGTCAAACTCTTTGACTACTTCATCAAAACAGATGTTCCATCTCCGCGATGCCTGCTTTAATCCTATAAAGCATCTTGTACACGTTTCCACTGCTCCCACTGTCTACGAAGCCCTCTGGCTGTGTACTTATAGACGCACTCTTCTAAAACATCATTTAGAAAAGCTGTCATGACACCCAACCACCAGATATCGTAGTCATGGTATGTAGCCGTGGCAAGTAGGATCTGGATGGACTTAAGCATAGCCACTTGAAAAGGTTTCATCATTATCCACGCCTGGTCAATGATGCAAACCTTTAACAAGTCTAGCTTTGAAAATCTCAACTTTTCCATGTACACCAAGTAATCTTCTCAAGATATACTTGCTCCTGATGGGGATTTAACCCTTCAGATATAGCAACCAAAGTCCATACTTTGTTGGTGTATAAGGATTCCATCTCAGATCGATAAACATCCAGCCATTCTTACAGAGTCTTACTCCTGATGGCCAGCTCGAAACTAGTTGGGTCATTATCTCATGATGCAATCCTCGCTCCCACTGTCATAGAGAAACAGAAGTATCTCTCAGGTGGGTGAGGAACCCTACTAGATCGGCGGAGAGGCTGAGGTTCGTTGGTATCTACTGAATCCTTTGGTTGTACCAAATCATCAGCTGTAGTTTGTATAGCTGGAACCTTTCCAGTTCTACATAACAGACTTTGCCTCGAGCTTGTCCGGATTTTGCTTTTAGACATAGGCCGGACAACCCCAAATCTTAACTAGCTTAAGACATGGGCTCTTCCCATACCATATCTCATATGGAGTGGTAGGCAACTGACTTGATTCGAACCCTATTCAATAGGTATGCAACTTCATAAGTGCATAACTCCCAAAAGGAAATAGGTAACTCAGTAGTACTCATCATAGAGCACACCATATCAAATAGGGTGTATCTGCTCCGTCCCGATATACCATCGTGCTATGGTGTATACGGAGGAGTAATTCTGAGAGAGAATCTCATTCTCCTTTAGAATAGTTCAGGAATTTCCGTGCTCAAGTATTCTCCTCCTTGATCTCATCAAAGGACATAATACTTATACCCGTATTTTGGTTCTCTACTTCTCGCTTATATTCTGTGAATATCTCAAAAGGCTCGGACTCATGTTTCAACAGGAATATATGTCTGAATCTTGAGAGATTATCAGAGAATGTAATGAAGTATAAAGAACCAGTCCTGGCATGTGTAGACAGGAGACCTTACATACATCATCATGTATCAGTCCCAAGAGTTTACAAACTCTTTCTCTATTTCCAATAAACAGAGCTGGTGTCATTATATCTTTGTGACATGACTGGCGAGATTCACAAGATGTAAATTCAAACTAATTTAAATATGCATTTTTATGTAACTCTAGCTAGTCGGGTCACATTAATCTGACCTAGTCTACAATACCTCAAGAAGGATTCGTTCATTTCTGAACTCTTCCTCTTGTGTGTGTTCCGTATACTAAGAACTGTAGTTTGATTAGAACATTAATGCTTTTAGATAACGTGCTTGAACCGATCAACTTTTGATATAGGAAATGTTCAAAACATTATCCAACAATATAAAATTATATCATTTCTTTACTAATAAAGAGACTGATATGATTTTGTATATCAGGTTCGGTATCTAATAACATTCGTTCAGAATCAATGTATTGGTAATACAGGGTGACAGTGACCAACAGACTTGGCTGCAACACTTGCCCCGTTTTCTGCCTCATGAAACTTATCACCCGTTCTCAGTTCTCTACCTTTCTGCAGCCCTATGTAACAGATTACATATCTGGGATCTTGATCTGGTATCACATACCCAGGACGTAAAGGATACTGAGATACAGTTCTTTGTAATGAACACACCCGAAGATGATGCATCAGCATGCACTCTCTTCGTTTGGGCGGCACGGGAAATCTGGTATTCCCGAATTTCCTGCTCTGTCTTATAACAATTATAAGTTGGAGCGGGACCAACGTTCCCCAGCTCAGTATAACAAGCGGGTTCGGTCAATTATCCGTTTTATTATCTTGATTAAGGCGTGATATGGTCGCTACCTGGAGAGAGAGAGAAGAAAACACTCAGCGTATGCTCTTGCAAGATTAGATTGGTTATTATTTTATCTAATCAGGATGGCTCCCACTGCTTTTTATCAAATCTTCCTTCAAACCCTAAAAGGAAAGACTAGCCGGGATTAATTACACACTACAAGTTCGCCAATCTTTCAGCCAGGCCAGTGTCGGTACTTTGAGGGAGGTCCCCCGTGCTTTCGCACGAACCTAATTAATGTAAACCTCGTTTTCCCAGAGGCGTAACCCCGTTGACACCTTTCTAGACACCTACTTGATCGGCTAATTGTAATGTATAAAACTCTCCCAGGAGTAACTCTTACTCGCAGCGGGTATCGGGATCCAACTATCTCATAGAAGGTATGCAATCTCATTGCAAATTTCAACACTTGAAATTCCCGATAATATTTTGCCCCTAGCACCCTATGACCTTGACGGAGGTCAACAAACCATAGGCTACTAGTCAAGTTCAACCCGTCATTTCTTGATCGAATTAAACCCACCCGCACGACCCTTGACGGAGGTCAACAAGGCCGCACGACTACCCTAACTCAATCTGCATCATATGCATTAACAGATAAATACTAGTTAGCTAGAGCACACTACGCCTTGACGGAGGTCAACAAACGTAGCACGAATACTAAATAGGACTTATCTGAAATGACGGAGGGCTACGACAGGTTTTTCTGAAAACCTATTGCGTAATGAACTTGATATCGTCGTAGAATCAAATGATTTTAAAATGGAGTGTTTTTGAGGCTTTTCTAGTTTTGCTAAAGGAGTCACTCCCGGTGAAGGGATCGTCGGTCCTTTCCTCGTCGAATGAGGTGCGGGGTATATCACATATATCACTGTGCAAAGCAAAAACACTTCAAAGCATTCAAAAGAAAAACCGAGTGTGTAGCATCTACCAGTTATTGCTAAAGGAGTCACTCCCGGTGAAGGGATCTCGGACCTTTCCTCATCGAATAAGGTGCAGGATATATCATATATACCGCTGTGCAAAGCAAGAACTGTAGCTACCTGTTTTATTTTGAAATTCGATTCTACAACATCTTAGCTTTCTTTTATTTCATTAATCACATTAATGAAGTCCCATCATTTAAGTACCTAAACATCACAGATAAATACGACGTACACTTATGCCATCCGCATTCGCCTCGATGTCCCCTCGTGCACCGTTAGGTTAGGTAACTAACGGCAGAGCGGGGCAGGGCTAGCACGGGTGTAAAACATAAGTAACGTCTATATAATATAACATATATACTATATACTGTATCTATCACAGAACATCTCATGATCACATCACAGATATCGCAGCAGAAGAATCATATGAAATATTGGATATACTAGGACGTCCATGTTTTCAATACGAGCCAGTATAAAACACGGATTCTACGGTCGTGATGAATAGCCAAACCCACACCCCTAGACCCCTACGAGAGCGGCAAGCAACCCTACCAATTCTGGAGTTAGGAGACCCGACCTCGACTCCTCTAGTTGGTCTCCTACTGGACTCCAGAACCCGGTTACTTGTGCCCTCCTCCTTGGGTCTATCCTAGTGCGGAAAAGTAAATAATATACAAAAGGTGACTACTTCCGCAACCTGGAAGCGCCCCAATAAAAGAATATTACATACAAGTTTTTACATGAATGAAAATGAAAAACACTCATCTCACATAAAAACCCCCGGCTATTCAAACACGACGATCCAATATAATATATCCAGCAACACATAACATCATATGTCATCAACGTAAGTAAACATGCGTATCCCAATTGTCGTTGACATATAGCAACGAAACCGGCGATATCACATATTTCACTAACGGTCACAGAAAAGAAAGTGTAAAACTACAACAGTTGGAATCCGCAACCACCTCAGACATCACATGCCTGACCGAATGAATTCCTTAGACATCGCATGCCTAACAATTATAAACCCCGCATTTTAGTCTCATTATCGAAAACACTTTTCAATATCAAGTCGGGCAATTCAACAAGATTCCCGAAAAACTGATCGAATGCTCGTCGCAAACTTTAGTAGGCGGCCGCACCCCTGATACCGTCGACGAAGTGCACCAAGGCGGAACACCGCTACCGCGAGCACCCGAACGGATGCTTTCGGCGACGGGGTTCTCCTACAGTCACTTGGTCGGGGCTATGGAGTGAGGCTGTCTATTAAGTTTACCCGGCGAGTATCCGCGTACGCTACGTGATTGCGACGGACTTTTGATCACATCAGAATTCCGTGGAAACCGATCAAGTGAGACTAAACTGCTACGTTTATAACATTCATTCAGTTATCTCATAACTTATTGTGAATTCCAATTATTGTATCCCATTCCGGATAAATAGAAAATGTCAAACTTTCCGATCAAACAATCGAATACCTAAGTTTTCCCGATACAGATCAACACATGAAATATGAGTCTAACAACATTCAGTTCGTGCCTCAGTACCAACGGTCCAGCCGTAGAAGGGTCAAGCCAACGCCTCACATGTGGCACGCCGTACTCCCCCAAACCCGAAGGTTCAAAGGACAGTTCAAGATGGTCACATAATCGAGTTAAGGTTTGTTGTCTTCTAGAGGGTCCATCGCGTTACTTGCACTACTTAGAACGTCGTTAAACTACGGAAAAATCCAACACTTGGAAATTTCCCGACAGGGGAAAAATTGGGTATTTATATCCGGTCGAACTTTTTAACATATTCTAAAATTTATCCGGAAAGCCACACAGACAAAATTTGATAATCCGATCGAGTCCATGAAATCCCAAAACAACCCAGAAAAATTCAACTCTTGAATAATTTTTAAAAATACCCAGGAAAACAAGCAATATCAATTAGGAGTTACTGTGTAACATTGACTGAAGAATGAGTCCGTACGGCCGCGGATCCGCCGCACGAGCCATGCTCGTGCCGCGGAACCGCGGCAGTTTGATGGAATTACGCACTCGTATTTCACAGTTACTCTTAAAATAACCTGCTGATATTTCTGCATATTTTTAATACTGAAAAATCCCTGTTTTTGAAAATTGAACAGAGAGCATGGGTGTTTAGGATTTCGGGTTCGTTCGGAGTTCAAAATCCGTCTAGACTTCGCCTAAGGCTCTAGCTAGGCTCTGATACCACTGTAGGGTTCCTAGGCACCCTAATGAGGTCTCACAAGGCATCGAACATGCCATTTTCAAAAATTCTAGGTGCCGAGAGACCCGACTACGGATCGTTTGCTAGAAATCTAGACGAAAAGATAACTAGTTAACAATTAACTAATGGGAAAACGGAAATACAACCTTTGTAGATCCGGTGCTCCACCTCCATAGCTCCGGAACGAAGTCCCCTCCGCTGTCCAAAAGGAATCCGGACTCCAGCGTCGGCTTCGTCGAAGAATAAGCGAGCTAGGTCGTCGATGTCCATGCCGAAGATGATCTACATCGAGGCATCGCTAAATCAAGCTCCACCTTCACCTTGCCATGAAAACTTATGAAGGAAACACACTCTACTACTTGGCAAGAGGTAGAGGATGAAGAAATAGGAAGTGGGTAGACTTTAGAATTGGATTTCTCACTCATTTCATCAAGTTGCCATTGATGGTCAAGCTTTTCTTCACTTGAAGGAAGAAGAAGAAGAAGCTAAAATATTATGATAAGAATATTAGAATAGAAAAGAAAAATCAATCCTTATCATATAATGAACCATGGTTAGATGTAGAGAGTTAACTAAGGTTTAAGTGAGTGGTTAGGGTTAAGCATGAGACAAAATGGTCATTAAGTCAAAGTCTTCATGAAGGTTCATGAATGAACAAAAGAAAGCAACCATTTTCCTCATTTTGCCTTTTCTTTTTCCAAAAAGATAAATGAATAAAATGAAATCAAAAACCCTAATCACCCACTTAACTATAGTTTAATTCTTAACACTTAACCATAAGGCATGTATCATCAAACATGATACAAGCAAGTGCATAAAACTATATCGAATATACAATGTGCACACCCGAGCGAGAAAATCCATTTAAAGTGAACCGATACTAGTTAATGCAAAGTAATATATCAAATATATAATTATGCATTAAATCATTAAATCAACACTTGATTTAACGATCCGGTCATATCGCATATAACCGACTAGTATCATTAGTAACAACTTATCGAATCAACACTTGATCCGATAACCCGGCTATATCGCATATAACCGATCAATGTCAAATCGCGAGAATCGAATACAGTATCACATACTGGTATTATTCTCGGTCCCGCACATATCTCATATGCACTCCTATTTCGTTTCGCTTGAGCCAGGAAACCTCTGTGTAGGACTCTAAAGATTCGTCAATACGCCGGCATCAGATGATGATCATATCAAGCATCCACAAGCCGCAAGCGGTCTGCTAAACGTAACGGCCACCCGGGTATTGAGCGATCTAAAGATCGATGAGCAAGCCCGCTCACACTCCAGTGAATCCAACCAGTAACACTACCCTACAGTCCGGTCTGATCGTCTGATATGTCGCATATCTCGCCTAGGGGTGGTAAACGTCAGACCCCAATAGCTCGATAAGTCGTGTCGATATGAGGTCTATAACTATTCGAGAAACTACAGGTAACACTTACCAGTAAATCTCAGCAACCCTGGCCAGGGATTTCCTGTTATAGCCAATCGAACACAGCATAACATCAACTCCCTATACCGGGAGAGATGAATCCCCTCCTATCGCTCATTGCCTCCATGTGACTCGGGACTGTACCCAAAAACCACCGTTTTGCACGCCCTCTTGGACGTGGTAAGATGGAAATCAAAGCACAGTGGGAACCACACAAGACTCTATGACGATCTCGGGTCAACAGACTACTCTGTACCAGTGTCACCAGAGAACTGCCATCTGACGTGAGGTATAATACCATCTGGGAGTTCTCGGCGAGTCCGTCCAGTGTACCCAGTCTCTACTGAGCACCCATATATCATCTCTGATGTCAAACACCGATGGATATGGGATCATCCATCGCCCATCTGTATGGGTCGAGAAGGTACACGCTAGTCTACTCTGGTATATCGATGCCCCGTCTCGATACACCCACGACTAGGGACTTTGAAGGATGTACTTATGGACTACCATGTCCCCACTAGTATGATCCGCATCACAGTCCAGGTAGTCAAGTACTCATCCTAAGGGCTTACCAACATGTAACAGAGAGACTATCAGTGTACACGTTAAGGTAAAGATCAACCAGATAGCATACTATCATGTCGAGCAAGAAAGTCCTCCCTATATATGTCCCAGCATCCACTACAATATACATCCAATGTACAGTAATGGCCTCTAGGGCATACATATAACTAACAATCCACACAATCCCCGAGATGTTTCTGTGGATCCTTTATTGACTTGGCATCATCCATCATATGCATATGATATTTAATTATGAGGGAACTAATCTCCTCGATGTCCGCCATAGTCCAGCCGAAAGCCTGCCGGTTATCTTGTAAGACCATTAAAAGGACTTTCTCTTGCTCGAGAGCTAGAGATGCCGATATGATAACGGGAAAGGTATCATTCTCACCTAGGTAAGCGTATTTAAGGTGAGACGGCAAAGGCATGAGTTCGAGTTCGGAAGCTAAACAATTGAAGGTAAAATTGGGGAGGCTATCTCGAACTCAAAGGATTTCAACAAAGGTTCGAAATCACTGTAAGCAACCGAATCAGATGGTTCAACCAACTCATCCAAAAATTCAAAGGACTCATACTCGGGCGGTGAGTCGTCAAAATCATCCGAAAAAGTGAAACACTCGTAATCGTTATCGGTTGTGCAAACTGTGTCAGGTTCAAGGAGGGACGCACTAGTGGCGTCAAAACTGCTGTCATCAAACAGAAATTTTTCAAGCTCGCAGTCCTCCTGCGTGATTTCATGTATCGAGCAAACTTCTCGTGTACTAGCTTTAGGTACGGAGGGCAGACTTCCTATCTTGTAAATATTGAACTCACTAGACATCTTCCCGAAGGATAGAGTCATAGAGTCATTGCGACAATTGATTACGGCATTGGAAGTGGACAAAAATGGTCGACCGAGAATCACTGGAATTTGGTTCTGTGGGTTAGCAACAGGTTGTTTGTCCATAACTATAAAATCAACGGGGAATATGAAGTGCCCTACTTTGATCAACACAACCTCTAACTCACCCCTAGGATGGGTGATTGATCGATTAGCCATTTGGAGAGTACAATGAGTGGGTTTCAACTCTCCAACACCTAATTGCTCATACACGGAGTAGGGAAGCAGGTTAACACTAGACCCAAGATCTAAAAGTGCTCGATTGATGTTCTTATTCCCAATTTTTATTGAAATTGTAGGACAGTCAGGGTCCTTTCGTTTTTAGGGTAAGGGTTGAGGTTGGTTAATAGCATTGCTCACGGCACTAGCTACTAGCACTTTCTTAGGTATCTAAGATTTTCTCTTCGAGGTGCATAAGCCCATTAAGATTTTCGCGTAAGAAGGGACTTGTTGGATTGCATCCAAAAGAGGTATATTTATGCTAACCTGTTTGAATAACTCCGCAATCTTCTCCATTTGTGGAGTTGGTTTATTGGATCTCAACCTGTTTGGAAATGGAACATTTTGAAAATCTGTTGAGTCCAATGTCTGTGGAGTAGAATGTGGAGTTGGAACGGATCCCAGTTTTGGTGTGTTCGTGAAGTGAGATGTGGGTCCGTTCAAATTAGAAGAAGTAGGGCCTTGAGAAGAATGAAGAATGGGCTCTAACGAAGAAGATGAAGAAGAAGAAGATGAAGAAGAACCACCAGCAGGGGTGTCATCACTAATACTCACATTATTGTGCAACACTCTTCCAGATCTCAACGTGGTCACAGCACTTACATTATGATTTTGTTGTTCATATGCAACATGTGCATTGTGTGCGTGACCGGGATTTGGCAATGGTTAAGATGGAAGCTTTCCTTTCTCTCGCTCGCTCAACGCAGCAGTTAGTTGTGCAATTTGGGCCTCGATTGATTTGATACTTTGATCATGTGAAGCATTGTTGTGCACCAAAGACTGAATAGAAGTCTCCAACCTTGCTGTGGATTGTGTAGATTATTTTAGAAACGCATCTAGACTTCTTTCTAGCGAGGTAACCTTATCATCATTTGGTTGAACAAAATTGTTTGGAAGGTAAGAGTTGTTTGGCACAAAATTGTTCATTTGGTTTTAGTAAGGTTGTGGTTGGAAAGGTTGCTGGTATTGAGTTTGTGGAGGTGCTTGTTGTTGTGGAGGAGGAGGCCTTTGAAAGTTTTTGTTTCCTTAGAATTTTTGATTTTGATTCCAAGCAAAATTTGGGTGACTCCTCCAACCTGGATTATAAGTTGAAGAATATGGATCATTTCTTTGTCTTTGCTGAAAGGCAGTATTAACTTGATCTTGTCCTTGAACAGGTGGATTGTAAGGACACTCTTCGGTAAGATGTAATGGATTCGAACAACAAGCACAAACAGTTCGTGGGAGTAAAGCAAGGGCAGGAGAAGGCGATAAGATTTTAGTCTCAATTGCTTCTAACTTTTTCGTAAGTGCGGCTATCTCGGCCTTCATTGCAATCGACATATCTAATTGATGTATGCCTGCCCTAGAATGACCAACCGAAGAACATGAGGTGGTCTTAGTGCTTTCCCACTGATGTGTTCGTTCAGCAAGATCCTCGAGAAACTGTCAAGCTTCCTCACTAGATTTGGTTAGAAAGTGACCTTGACAAATGGTTTCCAACAACTGCTTCGTTGCTGGGTTCAATCCTTCGTATAAAGTTTGGCAAAGTTGCCAATTTTTGATACTGTGGTGAGGGCATTGCACAAGTAGGTCTTTAAATCTTTCAAAACACTTCCAAAAGGGTTCGGAAGGAAGCTGGGAAAATTGAATAATCTCATTGCGAATTCTCGCGGTCTTGTGATGTGGATAAAACTTTTTAAGAAAAGCTTTAACAAACTCTTCCCAATTTTTAATTGAGTGTGATGCTGTGCTGTATAACCATTTCTCCGCTAAGTCACATAAGGTGAAAGGAATGACCCTTAGCCTTATAGCATCATCTGAAAGTTGGGTTGTTTTCATCATTGCGCAAACGTTTTGGAATTTGTTTAAAAAGATATAGGCATCTTCGGATTCCAGTCCGTGAAATTTTGGCAACATGTTGATGAAGTGGGGTTTGATTTCAAAGTTGTCCCCATTTGCCGGTGGGAGTGAAAGACAAGTAGGTAAGGCGGTGCGGATAGAGTAGAAAAGATCCTGGAGCGCGATTTGTTGGGGCGCTTCAACAGGCGGGTGTTGTGGGTTATTCGCACCTAACGGAGGTGGAATCAGTCCCGTGGGTAAGGTGTTGTTAGGATTATATCCCGACAACTCCTCATAAGACGAAGAATGTGAAGGTGAAGGTAAGGAAGTGGAAGGAATTTCAACTTCGGAGTCGAAAGCGTCGTCGGTCGGTACCAACGAGGCATAGACTAATCGGGCACTAGTGTCTCTAGTCCAACCGGACATACACTAAAGAGCTAGTGTAGTCAAAAAGGTGAAAAATAGAATGTGGGGGTAAGAAAATGTCAATGGAAAGAAAGCGGATGTAAGTGGGGTGCACAGATATCTTAGAGACAAGTTGCAAGTTTTTGTAAAAAGAATTTTCTTTTCTCTTTTTGTGTTTTTTTTATGTGGAGCTTTTTGCAAAAAAGATTTTCGATAAAAGGCTTAGACACACGTTCAATCAACCACAAATGCACAATCAGGCCTAGATCTAGGGTCACCTAGGTCAGCTAGACAGCTCCTAACTGTTCCAAAGGGCAAGAAGTAGAACCTCAAACCGCCTCTGCACCGCCAATTGTAGCCAGGTAAGCATAAGTAGAGAAAGGAGGGATCCGCTAACGAATCACCGTGAGACGGGCCTTTTAATGTTACCTTTCACTACCTGTCTAGCCTAGGCACCACAAAGTCAGGTTTGGATCAACGGTCGATGTCTACAACTATTCCTTTGTCCTATTAAGCGCGAAGTCTTTAGGGCTGAGTCTAATCTTTTTTAATTAATTGATGGTCAATGCAATATGCCTTATGTGATTTTTGGGGTCTTGGGAAGTGTAATGAAATCCCCACCCAATCTGGATTGGTGTTCAAGCCCCTTAAATTCAATTAAAATATGCAAAGCAGTAACACAATCACTTGCAAACAATTTTTTTTAAGCGCGGCGCAAAGAATCCTGCACAAGATCAATTATTGGAAGGGGGGAAATTTTTAGCGCAAAGAATCCTGCAGGAAATTTTTACAGAGGAGATATCAGGGGGTTCAGAGAATGAGAAAAGAAGCTTACAGAGGTTTTTTAGATGATGACGTCACTTTCCCACTGCGCTTACGCCGCCAACGTAGTGCTCTTGCCGCGGTTCCGCGGTCTCCTATGCGGTTTAGATCTCGAGAAATTTTCTGCTCCTCTGGTTTGATTTTTCTCTGTTGTTCATATCTAGGGTTTTTTGTTTTGCTCTCTGAATTTTTCTAGATCCGAACTCGTCGTCGATCCTGCAAAATTCACACGAAACACCCTTCAAACAATAAAAAGATGATAAAATTTTTATATTTTTTTAATTTTTCAGTTTTTATGAGTTTTATGATTTTATATTAACCCGAAATTGCAAAAAGAAAATACTACACCATCCCCGACAACGGCGCCATTTGATTGAATGATATGTGTTGTGATCAAAATATTGTTAACCGCAATCAAGAACGGCGTCGCTTGGTAGCTAGCCGATGAGTACGGGTCGGTCCACAGGGATGTTGTGTATTCTCAATTTGGTCTAACGAGTTAATTCCAAACGGTGTGGATGGATTATCACTAAAAACTAAACTAATTTAGACTAGGATTTAGAATCTTGCTAGGGTTAGGTTTATGTTAAGTTTGGAAATTAAAGATTTCCTCACCGCTTTCAATGCCCTAATTTAGATCTCTTTAGGTGTTATGGTAATAATTAATAAAGGGGATTAGTACCATCGGGAAGAAACGATGTTTCTTCCTCTAGGTTCTTGTCCTTCCTTTCTTAATTATTACCCTAACCTCCATGGAAAACATACGCAACCGGTCGTTTAAACTACGGTATCACCGCTACCTCGTGGGATAGGGTGCCGTAGGGAATGGTGTGTGTATGTATGGATGGAGTCCTATTAATTATATGTAATGGGCAAGAAAGGGGTAAGAGATTTTCATCTTTCAAACCTTCCCTATTCCTAACCCTAACAAGTGAGGAATTACTCACTCATTAGGGAATTGATAAACATTTTCTAACTATCTAACTAGGGCAGATAATAAAATTATACTAAGGCAGAATGAAAGTTAACTAGGGCAATGAAATAAAATTCTTACTTTATTTGATGGCTCTCTCCAAACATTTACACCGAAATTAAATTCTGAATAGATGAAATAAAATGAGGCATAAGAAGAGGCATACCCTATAGAGAGGTTTAGGATTTCTATTTATAGAGTATAGAAACCCTAGGGTTACAATCGACTCACATCTGCATTTACAAATATACCCCTAAGAAGACTAGTCAACGCACCGCCACACCGTCACGAACTTTGCACCGACACGGGCTCTTTATAGCCGCGGAACCGCGGCCATATATAGGGTTTGTTGGCTCTGTTTTCCTGGTTTGCTTCTGATTACATTCTGCTTCTTGTTTCTTCACTTGGTTTCTCAGATTGTCTTCCAGTTTTCTTCCAGATTTCCACAGTGAATAATGTCGTGGACTTTACGGCTTGCTTTGCATCGAAGTATTGAAACTTGCACTGCCTTTGTACTTGTGAACTAGTTCATTGATCTTCATTTAGTCTTCAAACTGTAGGCATGATCAAGATCTTTCCATTTGTTGGTCGTAGTCTCACTTTTGTATCGTCTTTTCAACTTTTTTCACTGTTTTTGTTCCGAGAACCTGTAACCTGCAACTATGTAGCAGGCATGGATCAAAAGCACCTGTTTATTTGTAAAATGAATAAGAATGGGGAATATAATAATGCAAAATCATGATATGAACAGGTATGCAACAATAGCAAGTAGGATCCGGATGGACTTAAACATAGCCACTGGAGAAAATGTTTCGTCATAATCCACACCTGGTCGTTGGCGAAAACCCTTTCCAACAAGTCTAGCTTTGAAAGTCTCAACTTTTCCATCTACACCAAGTTTCTTCTTAAAGATCCACTTGCTCCTAATGGGTTTTACCCCTTCAGGAGCAACTTCCAAAGTCTATACTTTGTTGGTGTACATGGATTCCATCTCAGATCGCATTGCATCCAGCCACTTCACAGAGTCCCCACTCGTGATGGCCTGCTCAAAACTAGTCGGGTCATCATCTTCCATGATGCAATCCTCGCTCTCACCATCAATGAGAAAAACGCAGTATCTCTCAGGTGGATGAGGAACCCTACTAGATCGGCGGATAGGCTGAGGTTCGTTGGGAGCCATCGAATCCTCTGGTTCTACTAAATCATCAGTTGCACTTTGTGGTGCTGGAACTTCTTCCAGCCCTACCTCTTTGCCACTAATTTTTTTTACAAGAAATTCCTTTTTCTAAAAAGGTGGCGTATTGAGAAACAAACACATTTTGTTTCTTATCGCGGTAGAAAATATATGCTTGTGAATTCTTTGGATATCCCATAAACTTGCAAAGAACTGATCATGCCTCGAGTTTGTTCGGATTTTGCCTTTTGACATAGGCCGAACAACCCCATATCTTAACTCGTTTAAAATATGGTCTCTTCCCACTCCATATCTCATATGGTGTGGTAGGTACAGATTTAGATGGAACTTGATTCAATAGGTATGCTGTCGTCTCAAGCGCATAACCCCAAAAGGAAATAGGTAACTCAGCGGTGCTCATCATAAAGCGCACCATATCTAATAGGGTGCGATTCCTCTGTTCCAATACACCGTTGTGCTGTGGTGTATACAGAGGAGTAAGCTGAAAGAGAATCCTATTCTCTTTTAGATAGTCCAGGAACTCATTGCTCAAGTATTCTCCTCCCTGATCAGATCGAAGGATTTTAATACTTTTACCTGTTTGGTTCTTGACTTCGTATTTATATTCTTTGAATTTCTCAAAAGCTTCAGACTTGTGTTTCAATAGGAACAAATGTCCGAACCTTGAGAGATCGTCAGTGAATGTAATGAAGTAGGAGGAACCATTTCTGGCATGTGTAGACATGAGACCACATACATCACTATGTATCAGTCCTAAGAGTTCCGTAACTCTTTCTCCGTGTCTACTAAACGGGGTTTTGGTCATCTTGCCTTTGAGACATGACTGGCAAATGTCATAAGATGAAAATTCGAATGAATTCAAATATCCATCCTTATGTAAATTAGCTAGTCGTGTCGCATTGATATAACCTAGTCTACAATGCCACAAGAAGGATTCATTCATTTCTGAACTCTTCCTCTTGTGTGTGTTTTGTATATTAAGAACTGTGGTTTTATTTAGAATATATATGCCATTATTTAACGAGTCTGATCCAATCAACTTTTGATTTAGGAAGATGTTCATAACATTATCCTGTACTACAAAATTATATCCTTCTTTACTTAATAAAGAAACTGATATAAGATTGCATATCAGGGTCGGAATGTAATAGCATTCGTTCAGAATCAATATATTACCATTTGGTAATACAAGGTGATATTCACCAACTGCTTTGGCTGCAACATTTGCACCATTCCCTACTGTTACGGAATGATCACCTATTCCCAGTTCTCTACCTTTCCGTAGCCCATGTAACATATTACATATGTGGGATCCTGATCCGTTATCTAATACTCAGGACGTAGAGTGAACCGAGAACCAGTTTTCGATAACAAACACACCCGAAGAAGATGCGTAAACATACTTATTCTTCGTTTGGGCGACGTGGGAATCCGGATATGTCCCTATTCCCTGCTCAGTCTTATAAAAATTATAAGAAAGAACGGAACCAACGTTCCCCTGCTCAGTATAACAAGTGGGTTCGGTCAATACATCGATATTATTATCTTGATTAAGGCCTACCATGGTGGCTACCTGGAGAGAGAGAAGAAAACACTTTAGCGTATGCTCTTGCAAGATCAGATTGGTTATTATATTATCTAATCAGGATGGCTCCCACTGTTTTTATCAAATCTTCCTTCAAACCCTAAATGGAAAGACTAGCTGGGATTAATTACACCCTACAAGGTCGCCAATCTTTCAGCCAGGCCAGTGCCGGTACTTTGAGAGAGGTTTCTCGTGTTTTCGCATGGACCTAATTAAAGTAAACCTCATTTTCCCAGAGGCATAACCTCGTTGACACCTTTCTAGAGACCTACTTGATCAGCTAATTGTCATGTGTAAAACTCTCCCAGGAGTAACTCTTACTCGCAGTGGGTATCGGGATCCAACTATCTCATAGAAGGTATGCAATCTCATTGCAAATTTCAACACTTGAAATTCCCGATAATATTTTTCCCCTAGCAACTTATGACCTTAATATAGTAAACAAATCATAAGTGCTAGCTAAGTTCAACCCGTCATTTCCTGATTGAATTAAACTCACCCGCACGACCCTTAACATAGTCAACAAAGTCGTACGACTACCCTAATCCAATCGCATCTCATGCTTTAGCAGATAAGCACTAATTATCTACCGCACACTACGCCTTAACATAGTCAACAAACACAGCACGAATACTAAGTAGTAATTAACTGAAAAGACGGAGGGCTACGACAGGTTTCTATGAAAACCTTTTACGTAATGAACTTGATATCGTTATAGAAACAAGTGATTTTGAAAATGAGTGTTTTTGAGGCTTTTACTAGTTTTGCTAAAGAGGTCACTCCCGGTGAAGGGATCTCGACTCTTTCCTTATCGAATAAGGTATAGGATATTTCATAAATACCGCTATGCAAAGCAGGCACTAGAAGAAGCAATCAAAAACAAAACCGAGTGAGTTGTAGCATCTTCTAGTTTCGCTAAAGAGGTCACTCCCGGTAAAGGGATCTCGGCTCTTTCCTAATCGAATAAGGTAATGGATATTCTACAAGGAATACCGCTATGCAAAGCAAAAACTAGAGCTACCCTTTTTGAAAATTTGATTCTACAACATCTTTTAGGTTTCTTTTTTTTCATTAATCTCATTAATGAAGTCCCATCATTTATACTTCCTAAGCATCACAGAAGAAACGAAAATACAACGTACCACAGTGTCCCGTTATACACCGTTAGGTTACTTAATTAACCGCATAGCAGGGCGGGACTGGCGCGGGTGCAAAACATAAGCAATGTTTATTATATATCATATATATAATAATAAAGCAATCGTCTCAGATATATATAGTGATCACATTATAGAATATCAGCAGCAAAAGATAACATATGAAATATTGGATATAGTAGGAGGTCCGTGTTTTATTTTGAGCCTGTATAAAACACGGATTCCTTGGTCGCGATGAATAGCCAAACCCACATCCCTAGACCCCTACGAGAGCGACAGGCAACCCTACCAATTCTAGAGTTAGGAGACCTGGACTCGACTCCTCAAGATGGTTTCCCACTGTACTCTAGAACCCGGTTACTTGTGCTCCCCTCCTTGAGTCTATCCTAATGCAGAAAAGTAAATAATATACAACAATGGTGACATCATCCTCAACCCGGAAGTGCCCCAATAAAAGAATATTATATAAAATGAATTTTACATGAATGAAAATAAAAACTCTCACCTCACATAAAACCCCCGGCTATTCAAAAAGCGCTGGTCCAATATAACATATCACAGCAACACATAACATCACAAGTTATTAACCTAAGTAAATATGTGTATCCCAATTGTCGTTGACATATAGCAACGAAACCGACGATACACCACATATTACACTTACGGTCGCAGAAAAGAAAATGTCAAACTACAACATTTGGAATCCATAATAACTATAGACATCATAAACCCGAAATATCACATACTTTGGATTTCATGCCTAACTATATGAATCCCACATATTGTATTACATTCCACAAATAGCTAGACGATATTAAACATTCCGATCGAATCAACAAACAGCCAAAATTACCCAAAAAGCTCAACACTTGAACGTAGTTCAAAAGGTCCCAGAACATGCCACAGCTTCTATGAACCGGCCGTAGAAGGGTCAACCAATGCCTCACATGTGGCACCGCTGAACTACCATAAACCCAAGGGTTTAGTGGCGGTTCTGACGGTTACATAATCGAGTTAGGGTTTCGTTCTTCTAGAGGGTCCACAGAATAGCTTGCATGATTTTCTGAAAGTTTTAAAGTAAGGAAAAATCCAACACTTGGAAAATTGCCAGCAAGGGAAAAAGTAGGTTATTGATATCCGTTCGACCTTTTTAACACCGTCTAAAATAACTACGAAACACTGCGAGTTGCCTTTGCAGAAAGTTTACATCACATGAAAATTTAGCAAAAACAAACAACACCTGAAACACCAAAACCCAGAGACTGGAACAAAGTACAAATTTAAACCCCAGTCTCCACCAAAGAACTGAGCAGGCCGGTTTTGAAGGCTATGTGGCCGGCCAAATTCCGAGGTCCTGGGTTAAATTTTGCACTGTGTTCATGTTGCATCTCATACAACTTTCTGCAGTTGTTTAAAAAAATTTTAGAGAACGTTTTAAGATCGACAGAAACTAGGTAATCTTGTTTCAAGTTTCGGAGTTGTTTCGGTTTCGTAATCCAACACAATCCGTCTAATTCTCTAGCTAGGCTCTGATACCACTGTAGGGTTCTTATGCACGACAGCAAGGTTTCGGGAGGTATCGTCCATGCCAATTTCAAATTTTTGTCATGCTAAAGAACTCTAACCTAGGATGTTTAACTAGAGAATCATACGAAACAAATTGTAAAATACTTTACAACTAAGTGAATTAGGAATACAACCATTGTAGACCGGTCCTTCACTTCAATAGCTCCGTGTAGTAGTCCCTTCACTATAAGTAGTGATCTTCCGGACTCTAGCATGGCTTCAAAGGGTGAAAGGAATGAGCTTGTGCGAAGTCTTCGAGGCCGAAGATGATCTACGTCGAGGAGACACTAACCCAAGCTACTAGTTCACTAATGAGAGATTAGTGAAGCTAACACCCTATACTAAAGTGCTAATCTAGTAGAGGATCATGAAATATGATTTTTGGTCACTTTAGAATTGATATTCTCACTAATATTTCTCACTTGCACAAAAGCTAGAGAGCTCATGAGCTTGAAGAAGAAGATGAAGAGAGATAATGTTGTGAGAGTGAATGGCAACCATGGGTGAGTTTGTATCATATACTAACACATGTAGAGACATAACCGTGGCTAAGTGATAATGGTTAGGTTAATAAATATCTTAAGTAAAACAAAATTAATGGACTAAGTCAATGCATCCACAAGCTTCTACAAGCTTCATGCATGTGACTAATTATCCACTAATTTAGATTTACTTTAAATATTTAAACCCTACATTATAATTAGTATGGTGTAAGTCTCATACACCCATGTAGTGTGTATCATCAACCATGACACTAAAAATGTACATTAATATATATCACATATATATTACATGCACACAAGTGAGAAAAAGAAATGTTTAAGTGAGCTAATATTAGTTAATGTAATCTAGTATATCACATATACAATTATACATTAAATTATAAATCAACACTTGATTTAATAATCCGGCTAAATCACATACAACCGACTACTATAATTTGTATCAACTTATCGAATCAACACTTGATTCGATAACCCGGCTATATCACATATAACCGTCTGATATGAATAAATCGCGAGAATAGAATACGATATCACATACTCGTATTATTCTCGATCCCGTATATATCACATATGTGCTCCTATTTTGTTTTTCCTGAGCTAGTAAAACCTCTGTGTAGGACTCTAAAGACTCGTCAATATGCTGGCAGTAGGTGATGATCATATCAAGCACCCACAAGCCGTCAGCGGTACTAGCTGGACGTAACGGCTACCCGGGTATTGAGCGATCAGAAGATCAACAAGCAAGCCCGCTGTAGCTCCTGTAAAGCCTGTTAGTAACATTACCGTACAGTCCGGTCTCTTCGTTTGAGATGTAGCATATCGAGTCTAGGGGTGGTAAACGTCAGACCCCAATAACTCAATAAGTCATGTCGATACGAGGCTCATAACAGGTCGAGAAAATACTGATAACACTTACCAGTAAATCTCTAAATCAGCCCTGGCCAGGGACTTCCAGTTATAGCCAATCAAGCACATCACAACATCTACCCCCAATAGCGGGAGAGACGAAATCCCCTCCTATCACTCATTGCCTCCATGTGACTCGGGACTGTACCTAAAAACCACCGTTTTGTACGTCCTCTTAAACATGGTAAGGTGGAAATCAAAGCACGGTAGGAATCATACAAGACTCTATGACGATCTCGGGTCTACAGACTAACCTGTACCAGTGTTACCAGAGAACTACTATATGACGTCAGGTATAATACCATCTATAAGTTCTCGGCGATTCCGTCCAGTGTACCCAGTCTTCACTGAGCACCCGTATACCATCTCTGATGTCAAACACCAATGGATATGGGATCATCCATCGCCTATCTCATGGGTCAAGAAGCGTATACGCTACTCTACTCTGGTATATCGATACCCTGTCTCGATACACCCACGACTAGGAACATTAAAGGATGAACTTATGGACTACCATGGCCCCACTAGTATGATCTGCATCATAATCCTGATAGTCAAGTATTCATCTTAAGCGATTTACCAACATGTAACTATAGGACAGTATCAAGAGACAAGTATACATGTTAAGATAAAGTGCAACCAGATAGTATACTATCATGTTGAGCAAGAAAGTCCGCTCTATATATGTCTAAGCATCCATTATAATATACATCATATGTACAATAATGGCCTCTAGGGCATACATACAACTAACACATATGGCCCTTACTTATCATAAGAATGCAAATGTCCTCACGGCTAAAGCCCTGTTCTAGCTCCAAAATCCTCGGTCACGGACATTGTGATCTGTAAGACTTGGGATCTTGATTGCACGAAAGCCAAGTGTCTCGTGCTGACCTCCATGGATAATGAACATCAGAGGCAGTACGAGAAGACGGACCTTACTTCCATCTTCCTCCATACCAAAGACTTATATGGAGAGCAACCCCGTATCGCAGGATACGATACTTCGAAGAAAATATTTCAGGCAAGGTTGGTTATCAGATCATCTGTTTAGGACCACGTCCTGAAGATGATTACTCTCATTAAAGATCTTGTGGACCTGGGAACTACGTTAAAGAATGAGTTGAATACAGACTTAATTCTATAGTCCCTTCCTTCCACCTATGCACAATTCGTATTGAATTTCAATATGCAAAAGATGGAAGTTACACTTCCTGAGCACCTTAACATGTTGAGGGTGGCAGAGGGCACCTTGAAGAAATCCAAGGAAACACCCGCTCTGTTTGCTAGGGAATCTTCTTCTTCTAAATCCAAGACTAAGGTCAAGGGAAAGAAGAAGAAGCCCCCCACCAAACTGAGAGGAGGTGTGCAGACGTTACAGGGAAAGGGAAATGAAACGATTGGGGGATCAGCCACAAAGGAGAAATGTTTCTACTGTCACAAGAAGGGACATTAGAAGAAGGATTGTCGGGATTTAAAAGCCAAGAATCAGGACACGAAGTAAGTTATGGTTTCGGTTTTAGGTGTGTTCATGATTGAAAATTGTTTCTCTATTAACTCTATTTCCTGAGTATTGGATACCGGATCAGGATCTCACATCTGTAATTGATTAGTCTAAAATATTGCACATTTGAATGAATATTTCCTCCACTATTGTTAAGTATTAAAAGGCGTTTATTGTAAACATAGAACATATGTGAGTTTTTTGTAAAAAGGTTATTATCATATGTTTCTACATTATAATTAATATAATAAGGGAAATTATATGCATATAATATTTAAATGAAATATTAGTAATTAAAATATGCATATCATATCAAATATTCCTAATCAATATTCTTAAGATATTATAGCATATAAATGGTTATGACAAATCTCAAAAATACCAAATACTACTCACACTTTAATTTACGATATTGTACAGGTATTAGCCCGGTTCTGGAATCCAAATAAGAGAAGTCAAATCGAGATATCAGAACCGAATCTGTCGAATTTTAGAAGCAAATCGAGAGATCTAGCAACGACAGAGACTCAGAGCATTATTTTCAGAATTTAGACATCAAGAGGATATCCAAATATCAAAATAAAATATCAGAAAAATATACAAATCTAGTTCCACCAATATACGGTGGATCCACAGCCAAACATGGCAATATGCGGCGGAAGCGCGGTCCAATCAGAGCCATTAGATGTGATATTTTGTGGATTTGATTGTAACTGTTTATCTTCACATATGGAATCTAGGGTTTCTGGTTTCAAATACTATATAAATGACCGAGAGCTGTACAATAAAAAATCATCATCGAAGAGATCAAGAGATCCACATATCCGAGTGATCATCATCTACTCATCTACCTCCAACAAGAGAGAGATTTAGAGCAAACTAAGGTTCTTGCAATCTACATTCTAAAGAGAATTGTAAATGCAATAGTTGATTAATAAAAGTAGATTTTATTTTAATTTTTTTTGCACTTACTTTTACGTATTACTTTTTCTGCACCTTAATTATGATTTCTTTCTTCTTCAACCTTTCTTCACTAACTAAGAGCAAGTAATTCCTAGCTTGCTAGAGTTTGTAGGATATTGTAGGATAATGGATGAAGAAATTTTTTAACTTCTTTTAAACATTTTAAAGTTTATAAACTTTAGCAAAATAAATGTTAATCTCCTAATCGGGCGCGCTATCAATTTATTGATAGTCTCGACCGCGATTTGAGATCGGTTAAACACTTGTTTTTTTAAAGGCTGGATATGAATAGAGATCAATGAAAGGACAAGGGTTAATAGTGAGAAACCCTATTCTCTCTAAGAACCCTAATATACATTTAGCACTATCGCTCTAGTTTTAAACTATTAAAAGATAAAAGAGTTATTTTTAATTATTCATCCATTACCACTAAGTCCTATAAACCCTACAAGCCTTTTTATTATAAATCTTATATCCGTTTTAAAATATAGCGACAAACAATCACCCATCTTTTATCAACTCGTCTAAAACAAGAAAAGAGTACATGTTTCCATACGGACGACCCGTACTTATCGTGGCTAGCTACTAGCGACACCGTCTTGATTGCGGTTATTTACAAAACACTTTTTTCGCATACGATCAACCAAATGGCACCGTTGCCGGAAAAACGGTCGTAATTTTTTTTCTTGTTATTCATGTTGATTTCTTATTAAAACCAACAAACATAAAATAAACGAGACCAAAATCACATCTTGTGTGTCTATCGATTTTTGTGCAAGTTTTGCAAGGGAATCTGGAGTTACTGTAGCAAGCCAACAGAGGGCCAGAGACCTTAAACTTGGACCAAGGGAGCATATGGGTGCTCTAAAAAAATTTAGCGGAAGATCCTCCAAAGAAGTGGCGGAACCGCGGCTTCTTAGTGGAATTTGGCCCCCAAAATTCTCAGGAACTCCCTATTATCTTTCTGTCTCTTCTAAAGCTCTAATAATCTGATTTTACCTGCAGGATTCTTTACAAACAGCGCCGCTCAAAAATCTTTTTGCGTGTTTTATTTCGGTTTGTTTTTGCATATCTAAACCGAACTTTAAGGGGCAATAAACACAAACTCAGATTAGGAGGGGATTTCATCACCCTTCCTAAGCCCCACAAATCACAAACGAGCATACTATCACCCTACATTAATAAAAAAATATTTAGACCTAGCCCCTAAGGACATTCACGCTCAATTAGGATAGAGGAGGGTCATGGATAATCTTTTGCTTATCTGCATTTCTCTTGTAATGTCTAGGAAAGTGTGACTAAAGAAAGTGGTTACTTAATTATGTCCTCTATTTCGGTGATTCGTATAGCGGATACCTCCCACTTACCTGGACACAAAATTGATAAGGAGGTAGTAGAGGATTGATCCTGCAACTTGTTCTTTGGAAGTCTAGGAGCAGTCTAGTGACATGACTTAGGTGCCCTAACTTTAGGGATTGATTGTGCATTTTGTGATTTGTGTTGGCTAAAGTGCCCTCAAAGCAATTATTGTAATACCAGGCGGGTGATTATGATGATTGAGGAAGGACCTATACGGATAGAACAATCTTACTCAAAATGAAAGTATGCTATCTGGTTTGCCTTTATCATCATGTGCATGCATTATGTGGTATTACAGATCACTATTACATGTTGATAGAGCCCATAGGATTCATGCTTGACTACCAGCATTATAATGACGATCATATACGTGGGATCTGGGTGGTCTATAAGCACATCCTTAAATGTCCCTAGTCGCGGGAGTATCGAGATTGGGTATTGATACTCCGGAGTAGACTAGTGTGTACTTATCGAGACCTCGACGAGGGGCGGTGGCTAGTCTCACAAGCCATTGGTGTTAGTCAGTCACCTAAGATAGTATATAGATGCTCGTTGGGTTATGAGTACACTGGACGGATTCGCCGGGAACATGCTAGTTGGTATTATACCTATTGTCAGATAGCAGTTCCTAGGTGACATGTGTACAGGTTAGTCTATCGACCTGAGATCGTTATTTGTCTCATATGAGTTCCCACCGTCCTTTGATTACTACTCTACTATGGCTCAAAGGAGTCTTGCAAACAAGTTTTAGTTGGGTACAGTTCCGAGCCACATGGAGGCAGTGTGCAGATCGTCGGGGATTCGTCTCTCCCGGTATTGGGGGTTAATGTCGCGCAGTGCATAGGTGGCCGTCACCAGAAATACTTGGCCAAGGTGGACGAGAATTACTGATTTGGATCAGTAGTTTCTCAGTTGGTGATGGGCTTCATACAGACATGAAATATCGCGTTATTAGGGGTCTGACTTTATCCAACCCCTAAACCCGATATGCGATACTCTTAGAGGAACGGACTGGACTGTACGGATATTGTCACAGACAGGCTCAGTAGAGGTTCGGATGAGTTTGCTCGTCGGCTTTCCTTTCGCTCAATACCTGGATAGCCGTTAAGTACAGCAAGTGCCGCCGACGTGCTTGTGGTTAAACCCACCGCTAGTGTATTGACGAGTTTTTAGAGTCCCACACAAAGGGTTTCCCTGCTTCGGGCGAAACGATGTAGAGGCCGTATAGTTTTATGGCAGGGTTCGATCATATACGTGCGCTTGTACACGTATCATGATTCGGATGGATAATACTAGTGGGCTTTGGTTTAAGCCGGATTCTAGTATTATATTGTTGAAATATTTTCGTCTATTTGTATTCATATTTTGTCGGAATACAGATACGGGTACGTATATACGGATGAGGGGTATTCTTGTAATTTATTACAAGTTGCTTCTAGAAGATAACACCTCATTTAGTTTAAATGTTTAATGAGGTGGAGGATGAGGTGTTCTATGCATTTATTCAAGCATGGCTCACTTGGTGACTCATGGGGCGACTCATGGTTGCACTATTGTGGCATGCTTGATATTTGGTGTTGTGAGATATTTTTGTGGGGTTGATTGATTTTCTATAGCTCACAACACTTAGCTATTTTCTTGGTTTGCCTCAACACAATACTCTCATCCCTCAAGCTTCTTCTTCTACCTCCACTCTAAAAGTCTCATGTGTTGAGAAACCTAGGGTGTCATGAGACAAATTAACCCATCATTAGACTCTATATCCTCTAGGCTATCTAGTTTAGCAAACTTGGTACCCTAGTTACCTTGGCTATGAGGTTGGAGCACGAACAATAAATTCTCAGGTGGATCATCTTTGATGGAGGGAGACCGGAGGCCAAACTCGCTCCATGGCGCCTAGGAGCTTATGGCGATGGTAGAAAACTGAAGGACACGTATCATTCGATATAACTCTTCTATCACTTAGTTTAGCTCTTTGTTAGTTAGCAAGTTTAGGGTTTATGGTTCGATTCGGGCGGATTTCGTTAGCGCCAAGTTTTTAAACGTCAGTTTATATTTCGCATCGGCCGCATTAGATGGCCAGGACACCGGTGAAACCCAATATGGTATCAGAGCTACCCCATAAACCTTACTAGCTAGTTTGCACAAAGTTAAAATCTCGATCGACCAATTTTTCCGAAGCGTATTTCCATTTTATGGTGTTTTCTGTCGATTTTTTAATCTGTTCAAATTTTTTTTAAAGGGTATTAAAATTATGTGCAGGCAAAACTAGAGATAAGAAAAAGATTTGGGCACCTAACTCCAAAATTCAGCCGCGGAACAGAAGCAAAATGGCATATTTTGCCGCTAAACCGCCGCGCTTTTTTGGCTACAGTGCCCTATATTTTTTTTGGGGCTCTAGTTCATGGAAATATGATTTTTGTGAAATATAGTTTTCGCCCAGATTTGTTTAAGTGCTGGATTTCCATTTGGGGCCAATTTGGGAAAGTTTAGTCGATCGAAATTTTAAGTGTGTGTGTTTATCTGTGCGTGTGATATATCTGCGACCGTGAATATCATTTGAGCGGTACAACAGGACTAGTTGCTATATGTTCGACTAAACGGGTTTGCGAACGTGATATTCACGTTGATGTTCTGAGTTGTGCTGATATTGTGGATTGGTTGTCGTAGAGGATAGCCTATGCTACAGTGGTAGTAGTACAGTTCAGATTCGTTTGTATATTCAGTATTGCGGGGCGAGCATCCGACATGTGGACTATCGTCTCCACCAGATTTTATATTCTTTTATTAGGGCACGACCGGATTGAGGTCGATGCCACCATTGTATATATGCTTTTCTTTTCTGTACTAGGATTACCCCACGGTGGAGTGCTTGAATAGCCGGATTCTAGAGGGTAAAGGGTCTGCATCTCATGGAGTTGAGACGGAGGGGGACTCACACTAGAATTGGTGGGCTATTCGCAGCATTCGTAGGGGTACAGGTTGACCCAAGGAGGGGTGCTCAAGTTACCGGATTCCTTGAAGTGATGGGTGGCCCATTCATATTGTTGATTGGGGTTGCCTCACTTCTGGGATTGGCGGGTAACTTGCCGCACTCGTAGGGGTCCAGGTTTACGTTACACAGGCTATCCACACGACCAGGGGAACGTCGGGTTTCACTTGCGGCTTAAAGGAAACCCGGGGCTCCCAGATTATCCGTGTTTCTGTGATGCTTATCGTTTTTCTATGATGTTGCTTATATCATGCCTGGGATGAATGTTATATATATTTATATATATTCTAGTAGATGTTGTATATGTTTTGCACCCGTGCTAGTCCAGCCCCCGCTCTGCCATTAGTTAAGTAACCTAACGGTGCATGACAGGGCCCCGTGGCGAATGCGGATGGCATATACGTTCATTGTATTTTCATTCTTTTATGGTGTGATATGTTTTAATTGATGGGACTGCATTAATTCTGATTAATGCAAGGAAAACAAACCTATATGATATTGTTGGAACCAAGTTTTTAAAAAACTGACATTACAGACGTTTCTTTTTGCTTTGCACAGTGGTATTCGGTTATGAATATCTAGCACCTTATTCGACGAAGCATGAGCCGAGATCCCTTCACATGGAGTGACCTCTTGAGCAAAAGTTTGCGTCAGTGTAATAACTTCACTATAGTCGATTCTTTTGCTTTGCATCGTGGTATTCAGTTTGGAATATTCTGCACCTCATTCGATGAGGAAAGAGCCGAGATCTCTTCACAGGGAGTGACCTCTTTAGCAAAAGTTTGCGCCACTATATATTTCTAAAACCACGTGGTTCCTTCAACGATATCAAGTTCATTACGTTAAAGGTTTATCGCCAAAAATCATCCGTAGCCCCCCTTCATTTCGGATGAGTAGTACCTAGTATTCGTATTGTGTTTGTTGGCATTTGTCAAGGCGTAGTGTGCGGCAGCTAGATATTGCTTGTCTGTTGCATTGAGATGCAATTATTTAGGACAGTCGTATAACCTTGTTGGACTTTGTCAAGGATTTGTACCGGTGGGTCTAGGTTAATCCAGGATAATGACGGGTTGAACTTGACTTGTGCTTTATGATTTGTTAGACTTTGTCAAGGTCATAAACCGCTTGGGGGTAAAAACCACATCGGGGGTTTCAAACATACAGGAAACTTGCCAGGCATGCGCATACCTTCTAGAGTGTGGTGACTTGAGTGACTTCCATCAAGTTATCATGCGATGATAGTTGGATCCCGATTCCCACTGATGAGTAGGATTACTCCACGGGTGATTTTAGATGATCCCGACTAATTCTCCTTTTAGGGTTTGAGGGAGAATTCGAGAAAACAGTGGGAGACATCCTGATTAGATAAAGTGATTAACCAATCTGATCTAGGTTATAGTGTACGCTAAGTGTTTCTTTTCTCTCTCTCTTTGGCTGCGACCATAGCCTGATCCTAAACTAAAACTCTTGAACCAAGTTAATCGAACCTTCTTAAAACACTTTGGCTTTTGGATTGTTACGGAGTCGCATATATCATTGCCACTCCTACATCCCCTTTGCATTTCTCCGGAACACTTCGTGTCACTACAAAAATCCAAATTGCTTAGATATTCTATCGTATAGTTACATACGAACTCGAAGGAAGTTGTTCCAGTTCGAGGATGGATTCTGGTTCTGGAGAAATTGAATTAGATTATTCGGTTGTCTTTTCCCTTTACCTTCTCTTAGGTTGCGAGAGCTCCTGGTATTAGGAGAGTATACCTATTGCGCTTATTGGATAGTCTTCTTCCAAACCTTAGGCTGGTGCTGAAAGGTGGAGAAGGAAGAAAACCAATTAGCCTAAGAGTAGTGTACAGAAGGTAATAAGTACAGACATATAAAGGGATTAGAGTAAGGGCAAAGAAAATTGCGACTGTTATCATTCATGACAAAACCGCGTATACCCCCGCCACTCCTATTTCACCTTTGGATTTCTCCAGAACACTTCGTATCACTACGAAGATCCATATTTCTTAGATATTCCATCGTATAGTTACATACGAACTTGAAGGAACTTGTTCCAGTTCGAGGATGGATTCTTGTTCGGGAGAAATAGAATAGGATTATTCAGTTGTCTTTTCTCTTTACCTTATTTCAGGTTGCGAGGGCTCCTAGTATTAGGAGAGTACACCTATTGCGCTTATGGGATAGTCTTCTTCCAAACCATAGGCAGGTGTCGAAGGGTAGGGAAGGAAGAAAACCAATTAGCCTAAGTGTGGTGTACAGAAGGTAATAAGTAAAGACATATAAAGGGATTGGAGTGAGGGCAAGGAAGTATACGGTTATTGTCATGAATCTGGATAGTGGAAGAGGCATTATTTGGAATACCCGGTTACCCCTTCGAAACATTTTCATGTTTTAGTTTTACTGTGCGGTGTTAATTGAAAACTGTTTTTCCCAATTAGATTCTAACTCCAGGGTATGTATTTACCAGACTTGATACTCACATCTGTATGGTGTTACAGATGCTGAGTGGGAGTAAGATATTAGGAATTAGGTGATTATATCTTCAATATATATCAGAATTCTTTGTAATTGGTGATATTTGAGGAAATCACCTGGGTTTTGCCTAACGGCAAATATTTTGTTTTGAATATCCGTTGTTATGCACCAATTTCAAACTTATATATTGTTTGTTTATTTTAGAAAGTGAGATATAAATTTTTGAAATTATGTCTATGACATTTACCTATATCAGTTGATGATTAGGTAAGGTGTATTCAACAATGGTGTAATTCTTCTTAACCATATTACAGTTTTTCAACTTACGACGCACAGAGTTTGAGTTATTAAACTCAGTGGACTTATACAAAGTATTGTATGTGTGACTAAAGAAAGTGGTTATTTAATTAGGCCCGCTATTTCGGTGATTCGTATAGCGGATACCACCCATTTACCTGGCACTTACCTGGCTACAAGATTGATAAGGAGGTAGCAGAGAATTGATCCTGCAACTTGTCCCTTGGAAGTCTATGAGCGGTCCAGTAACATGACCTTGGTGCCCTAGCTCTATAGATTGATTGTGCATTTTGTGATTTGTGTTGGTTATAGTGCCCTTAAGGCAATTATTGTAATCGCGGGCAGGTGATTATGATGATTGAGTGAGGACCTATACGGATGAACAGTTTTACTCAAAATGATAATATACTATCTGGTTTGCCTTTATCATCATGTACATGCATTATGTGGTGTTACATATCACTATTACATCTTGATAGAGCCTATAGGATTCTTTCTTGACTACCAGTATTATGATGGCGATCATATACGTAGAAGCTGGGTGGTCTACAAGCACATCCTAAAATGTCCTTAGTCACGGGAGTATTGAGACTAGGCATCGATACTCCGGAGTAGACTAGTATGTACTTATCGAGACCCCGACGAGGGGCGGTGGCTGGTCTCACAAGCCATTGGTGTTAGTCAGCCACCTAAGATAGTATGCAGGTGCTAATTGGGTTATGGATATACTGGACGGACTCACCGGGAATATGCTAGTTGGTATTTTACCTATTGTCAGATAGAAGTTCCCAGGTGACATGTGTACAGGTTAGTCTGTTGACCTGAGATCGTCATTTGTCTCGTGTGAGTTCCCACTGTGCTTTGATTACTACCCTACCACGGCTCAAAGGATTTGTGCAAACAGGTTTTAGTTGGGTACAGTTCCGAGCCACATGGAGGCAGTGAGCGGATCGTCGAAAATTCGTCTCTCCCGGTATTGGGGGTTGATGTCGCGCAGTGCACGGGTGGCCCTCACCAGAAATCCTTAGCCAAGGTGGACGAGAAGTACTGATTTGGATCAGTAGTTTCTCAGTTGGTGATTGGCTTCATACTGACACAAAATATCGCGTTATTAGGGGTCTGATTTTATCCACCCCCTAGACTTAATATGCGATACTCTTAGATGAACGGACCAGACTGTACGGATATTGTCACGGATAGGCTTAGTAAGGGTTCAGATGAGTTTGCTCGTCGGCCTTCCTTACGCTCAATACCTGGGTAGCTGTTACGTACAGCTAGTGCCGCTGACATGCTTATGGTTAAACCCACTGCTAGCGTATTGACGAGTCTTTAGAGTCCCACACAGAGGGTTTCTCTACTTCGGGCGAAACGATATAGAGGCCGTATGGTTTTACGGTAGGGTTCGATCATCTACGTGCACTTATGCACGTATCATGATTCGGACGGATAATACTAGTGGGTTTTGGTTTAAGCCGGATTCTAGAATTATAATGTTGGATTATTTTCGTCTCTTTGTATTCGTATTTTGTCGGAATATGGATACAGGTATGTATATACGAATGAGGGGTATTCTTGTAATTTATTACAAGTTGCTTCTAGAAGATGACACCTCATTTAGTTTTAACCATTTTAGTTTAAATGGTTAATGAGGTGGAGGATGAGGTGTTGTATGCATTTATTCAAGCATGGCTTACTTGGTGACTCATGGGGTGACTCATGGTTGCACTATTGTGGCATGCTTGATATTTGGTGTTGTGAGATATTTTTGTGGGGTTGATTGATTTTCTATAGCTCACAACACTTAGCCATTTTCTTGGGTTTCCTCAACACAACACTCTCATCCCTCAAGCTTCTTCTTCTACCTCCACTCTAAAAGTCTCATGTGTTGAGAAATCTAGGGTGTCATAAAACAAATTAATCTATTATTAGACTCTACATCCTTTAGGCTATCTAGTTTAGCGAACTAGGTACCCTAGTTACCTTGGCTATGAGGTTGGGGCTCGAACTACAAATCCTCAGGTGGATCATATTCAATGGAGGGAGACCGGAGGCCAAAAATCGATCCATGGCGCTTAGGAGCTTATGAAGATGGTAGAAGACCGCAGGACACATATCATTCGGTATAACCCTTCTATCACTTAGTTTAGGTCTTTGTTAGTTAGCTAGTTTAAGGTTTATGGTTTGATTCCGGCGGGTTTCGTTAGCACCAAGTTTTTAAACGCCAGTTTATGTTCCGCACCGGCCGCATTAGATGGCTAGGGCTCCGGCGAAACCTAACAATTTGTTGAGTCAAGCCTCACGTCAGACATTTTTTCAAAAAAAACCTTCTTAAAATCGTTCTCACACATGCTGCCACGTGGACTAAACCCGCTTAGTGCATGATCGGCTGGACACTGGATTCTAGTGCCCGTCTAGTCCGCGTTTTTGCTATCAACTCCGAAATCGGTACTTCATCTTCTATTTATCCTCCACCCACCACTTCTCCCGAGATGGACGGATTTTTATCGTGATTTAATGATACCACCCTGCCACCACCCGTAGGTGCGCAGAATTCACCGTACATCTCTCTCCAAGAAAGATGCTATCTTGTACGTGGACCCCTTCCTACTTATCTGTCTCTTCCACCAGCTAGTGGGGATAATTTCGAAATTAAACCCTACTTCATCAACTTGTTGCCCAAATTTCACGGGCTTGAATCCGAAGATGCATACGTTTATATAACCAAGTTCGAAAACGTATGAACTATGATGAGTACAACCTAACTTTCAGGGGATGCTCTGCGATTACGTCTTCTCTCTTTTACCCTGTGCGATCTCGCAGAAAAATGGCTTTACAGCACCACCGCACATTCTATCGATAAATGGGATAAATTCGTTATAGTATTCCTTAAGAAATTCTATCCTTATCATAAGACTGCTCGTATTCGAAGCGAGATTAACCAGTTTGCCCAACTTCCAACGAACCCTTTTGGAAATGCTCTGAGTGGTTTAAAGATCTTGTTGTCCAATGCCCTCATCACAGAATCGATAGATGGCAACTTTGCCGAATTATATATGAGGTATTAATCTATCCACGAAACAAATGCTTGAAACCATTTGTCAATGTCATTTCATGTCAAAAGACGATGGCGAAATTTAGCAATTTCTGGAAGATCTCGCCGAACAAACATTATAGTGGGAGATCACTAGACCAGCATCGTCTTCATCTAGGGTAGGTATTCTTCAGCTCGACGTTTCCATCGCAGTGAAAGACGAAATGGCCGCTATGCAAAAGAAACTCGAAGCTCTCGAAAATAAATTCTCGTCAGCCTCCCCAAGACAAGTTATGCTCCCCAAAACCGGGTGTGGTTACTGTTTTGACCCATTACATTTAATGGAAGAATATCCTTTGAATCCTCTATCTCAAGGTCATGAACAAACCAATACTTCTTTTCAGCAACGACGTAGAAATGACCCTTATTCATCCACATATAATAAGATATGGAGGAATCTTCCTAATTTTGCTTGGAACCAAAACCAATCTCAAAATCAAAATCAATTCCCAAGCCAAAATAACTTTCAAAGGCTTCCCCCACAGCAACAACAGCTACCACACCAAATTCAGCACCCCTTTCAATCGCAAGCCTATCAAAATCCGACCAACAACTTTGCTCCTTATAATAGTATTTCAACGGCCTATACCAATAAAATCTATGCACTCGAACGAAGCATAGAAATTGTAACATTTCAGAAAAATAAAATATTATTTTTGAAAAGTTAAACAATTTAAATAATAAATATTATGAATATTTTAAATATGGAGATTAGTTTTAATGATATGGTATAACTATATATCGATAATTCGGGAGATATTTGAAAATTCTACATGATTATTGATTTTGAGTGTATTAAGTCAATTTGGATATTTTATAATTAATTACATACAAGTTTACGGCTAAACTTAATTTATAATTACTAATTTTTCATTAAGTATGATATGTGCATGAAATGCAACATAATGTTGCATAATACTTGTTACATTTCTTTTATTGTTTGAAAACCATGCTTCAATTCTTTTATTACTTGGTTTTTTTGTTTTTGGATTGAAGTTAAAAGAAAAGAAAAGAAAAAGGATAAAAGAAAAAGAATAAAGAAATTGTATGGCATGGAGGTATGGGAAAGAGAGAGAGGAGAGAGAGAGAGAGGGTGAGGGGTCTCTTTGACCTTAGCCACCACTTCATTCTTCACTATTTTCTTCATTCTCCTTCTCCTTCTCTCATCCATGGCAGCCCTTTCCCTCCACCTACTCTACCTCCTCACAACACCACCAAATCCACATCAAAACCATGTTTTCCCTTCATTAAAATTGTGCACAAGCTCACTACAATCATGGTGGACTAAGAAAGTTAGGATTTTGAGCACTTGGGGCAACTCAAGAATTTTCTTGAGTTGCCAAATGAGGTATTTCTTTCAGCATTAGTGTAGTATTTGATTTCCTTTAGTTTTTATTTTAGTTTAGAAGTCATTAAGTGAGGTTTAGTGATCTTGGAAATTTCGAAGATGAAGTTTAGGGGATTCTTGAGTTATGATGGTGTAAAAGAGTGTAATTGGTGACTACAAACCCCCCCTTAGTGTTAAAAACCACAGCCTAGGCCATGAAACTTAAGTTAGATATTTCAAATGTCAATTTTGTGTATAAATTATGGACTAAAGGAAATCTGGAATGGCTTAGAACCTTTACAAGAAAAACCAGCAACCCTATTAACCTAGATTGAGCACTAGGAGACCACCCTGCGGAGCGAACCCTCTCCAAGCATCCCAGGCCGGCCAGGCCAGAATTTTCATGGATCTTGCCGAATATTTTGTAGGTAATGGTGTTAGAATTGGTTCTGTAGCTCATTTGCTCCATATACTACCCTACTGTATTACTTGTTTAGCCTAATTTCACCTGACCAAAAATCCGGGACCAGTTTTCTTAGTTGCTGTTTTATGTTTTGTGGGTTTTAATGACTCAAGTTCTGATATTGGTGTTTTATCTCGATCGATTGTCGAGGGTTATTGGTTCTTCTTGCATATGTAGGGCCGCAGGTTCTAACCTATGTGTGTCTCTTGTGCCGTATTGAGTTTTCTTGTATTTTGATTCTTGTTTTACGATATAACATATTTGAAACTATAGGTACCCATGTAGACGTCGTACGACAGAGGAAGAGCAAGGCGACATTGACTTCGGCAAGCGAGGATCAAGGTGAGTAGATGTATATCTACGGGGGAAGTCGGGTGGATGGCATATAGCACCCCCGCAGTTTCGTAGTGTAGCATGCGATTATGTTATATATATAAATATGCATATTGCGAGACGTGATTAATTAGCAAGAAAGACTTAAGGAGACCATGGGTTAGTTTTTAGCGTAATTGGGAGAAAGTGCTTTTAGTTAGTTTCTTAGTCGCGAAACCCTAGAGTAAAGGTTGACAGACACACACATGCACACACGTGATATGATTTTGGGTGTATATGTTTATGTGTTTGTGTGTGTGTGTATGTAGATGCGTTGGTGTGTGTGTGTGTATGTATATATATATACATATATACATATACGTATACACGGATGTGAGCCCAGAGCCCAGTATATGATACTTGGAGATGAGCCGATATGATCGGGCATGATGCCGTGAGATCGTGATATGTGATTGGGTCGTGATATGAGATACGACATGATATTATAGCGGATCGTTGGGCGATGTGTTTTCATACACATGAGGAAATATGTTTGTTGATATTGGGATGTACTAGATTTTAGAACGGTACCCCTAATTCATGATTTTACGATAATGATACTATATGAATAATGAGGTACATGTGATATTTGACCCGTACCCCGATTTTGGGATGCCGTACGATGGATTTTACCGTATGAGGTATAGATATAATGATTGATCAGCACTCTTGACTCGAGGATGTCGTACTATGTATTCTATCGTACGTGACGCTATTGAGGCGGGATCGCCGACTACTAGATATATCAACTCGGACTTTAGGAGGATTTCCTTACCCTTTCGACTGTTAGTTGTATGTATGCCCTAGAGGCCAGTATTGTACAGATGATGTATATTATATTGGATGCTTGGACATATATAGAGATGACTTTCTTGCTCGATATGATAGTATGCTATCTGGTTACTCTTTATCTTAACATGTATACTAGTCTCTTTAAACTGTCTTATAGTTACATGTTGGTAAAGCCCTTAGGATGTGTACTTGACTACCTGGACTATGATGTAGATCATACTAGTGGGGACATGGTAGTCCATAAGTACATCCTTCAAGGTCCCTAGTCGTGGGTGTTAGTTGTATGTATGCCCTAGAGGCCAGTATTGTACAGATGATGTATATTATATTGGATGCTTGAACATATATAGAGATGACTTTCTTGCTCGATATGATAGTATGCTATCTGGTTACTCTTTATCTTAACATGTACACTAGTCTTTTTAAACTGTCTTATAGTTACATGTTGGTAAAGCCCTTAGGATGTGTACTTGACTACCTGGACTATGATGCGGATCATACTAGTGGGGACATGGTAGTCCATAAGTACATCCTTCAAGGTCCCTAGTCGAGGGTGTATCGAAACGGGGCATCGATATACCAGTATAGACTAGCGTATGCGCTTCTCGACCCATGAGATGGGCGATGGATGATCCCATATCCATTGGTGTTTGACATCAGAGATGGTATACGGGTGCTCAGTGGAGACTGGGTACACTGGACGGACTCACCGAGAACTCCCAGATAGTATTATACCTCACGTCAGATGGCAGTTCTCAGGTGACACTTGTGCAGGTTAGTCTGTAGACCCGAGATCGTCATAGAGTCTTGTGTGATTCCCACTGTGCTTTGATCTCCACCTTACCACGTCCATGAGGGCGTGCAAAACGGTGGTCTTTAGGTACAGTCCCGAGTCACATGGAGGCAATGAGCGATAGGAGGGGTTTCATCTCTCCCGGTATTGGGGGTTGATTTTGCGCTGTGCTCGATTGGCCGTAACAGGGAAGTCCCTGGCCAGGGTTGATCAGAGATTTGCTGGTAAGTGTTACCAGTAGTTTCTCGACCCGTTATGAGCCTCACATCGGCACGACTTATCGGTTATTGGGGTCTGACGTTTACCACCCCTAGACTTGATATGCGACATATCAGACGAACAGACCGGACTGTACGGTAAGTGTTACTGGTTGAATTCACAGGAGTATGAGCGGGCTAGCTCGTCGATCTTCTGATCGCTCAATACCCGGGTGGCCGTTACGTTTAGCAGACCGCTTGCGGCTTGTGGGTGCTTGATATGATCATCATCTGCTACCGGCGTATTGACGAGTCTTTAGAGTCCTACACAGAGGTTTCCTGGCTCAAGCGAAACGAAATAGAAGCGCATATGAGATATGTGCGGGACCGAGAATAATGCGTGTATGTGATACCGCATTTCATTCTCGCGATGAATGTTTCGATTGGTTGTATGCGATATAACCTAGTTATCGAATCAAAGGCTGATTCGATAAGTCGATACATTGGATACTAGTCGGTTATGTGCGACATGACTGGATCATTGAATCAAGTGTTGATTTAATGATTTAATGTATAATTATATATTTGATATATTACTTTGCATTAACTAGTATTGGTTCACTTTAAAGGGATTTTCTCACTTGAAGTGCATATTGTATATGTGATATATTTTAGTGTGCACTTGATTGTATCATGCTTGATGTTGCATGCTAACTTGTGTTTTGTGTAAAGATTAAACCACCGTTGTGTAATGGTTAGGGTTTTCTTTTTTCTTACTCATTTATTTATTTATTGATTTTGGAAAAGATTATGAAGAAAATAGTGGCATTCTTTGGATTTAGTTGAAGCTTCATGAAGGTTTGACTTTGTTACCATTTTGTCTTCATGCTTAACCCTAACCATTCTAACTAACCATGATCTATTCTCTACACCTTACCATAGTTAGTATATGATAAGTATTCACATTATTTTCATTTTAATCTAATACTTATCATATTCTATCTTCTTCTTCTTCTTCATCTTCATGAAGAAAACCTTGCCTCCATTAATGGCACCTTGAGAAAAAGAGTGAAAAATCCAATTCTAAAGTGAACCCACCTCCTATTTCTTCACCCTCTACCTCTTGCCAAGTAGTATAGGATGTTTTCTTCACAAGTTTCTCAACTTGGTGAAGTTGGAGCTTGATCTTGTGTAACCTCAACGTAGATCATCTTCGGCATCGTAGCCGACGACTAGTCCGCTCATTTCTCCGATGAAGCCGATGCAAGAGTCCGGGATTCGAGATGGACAGCGAGGGGACGACTACGTGGAGCACAGGAAGTGGATAACCGGATTTACTAAGGTTGTAGCTTCTTACCTTTAGTTAAGTTGTTAACTAGTTTAATGTTTCGCCTAAAATTCTAGTCGACGATCCGTATTAGGGTTTCTCGGCACTCATAAAATTTGAAATTGGCATGGTTGATGCCTTGTGAGACCTCTATAGTGTGCCTAGGAACCCTACAGTGGTATCAGAGCCTAGCTAGAGCCTTAGGCGAACTGTAGACGACATTTGAAACCCGATCGAACCGAAACCCTAAAAACCAAAATGCTCTCTGGACTTTTTCCAAAAAACTGGGTTTTTTCCAGATTAAAAATGCTTAAAAATTCAGCAGGGAATTATAAGAATTACGGTGCAAAATTTGACCAATGATACCTCAAACATGCGGCGGAACCGCGGCAGAAGCATAGCTTCTGCGGCGGTTCCGCGGCCCTCTGGTGACGTCAGCCCTCCACATTTGCACAGTAATTCCTCTTTAACAGTGCTGAGTTTTATGGGAATTTTTAATATTTATTCAAGAGTTGAATTTTCTGGGGTTGTTTTGGGGATTCGAAGATTCGATCGGATTATCGGATTTTGTCTATGTGGATTCCGGATAATTTTCGAATATGTTAAAAAGTTCAACCGAATATAAATACCCAACTTTTCCCCTGCCAGAAAATTTCCAAGTGTTGGATTTTTCTGTGGTTTAAGGACGTTCTGAGTAGTGCAAGTAACGCGATGGTCCCTCTAGAAGACAACAAACCTTAACTCGATTATGTGACCGTCTTGAACTGCCCTTTGAACCTTCGGGTTTGGGGCAGTACGTCGTGCCACATGTGAGGCGTTGGCTTGACCCTTCTACGGCTGGACCGTTGGTACTGAGGCATGAAGTGAATGTCTTTGAACCTATTTCATGTGTTGAACGGTTTCGGGAAAACTTTGGTGTTCGAATGTTCGATCGGAAAGTTTAATATTTTCTATTTATCCGGAATGGGATACAATAATTGGAATTCACAAACAGTTATGAGATAACTGAATGAATGTTATAAATCTAGCGGTTTAGTCTCATTTGATATTGAAAAGAGTTTTCGATAATGGGACTTGAATGCGGGGTTTATAATTGTTAGGCATGTGATGTCTAAGTATTTCATTTTGATTAGGCATGCGATGTCTAAAGAGGTTGCGGATTCCAACTGTTGTAGGTTTATACTTTCTTTTCTGTGACCGTAAGTGTAATATGTGATATCGCCGGTTTCGTTGCTATATGTCAACGACAATTGGGATGCGCATATTTACTTACGTTGATGACATGTGATGTTATGTGTTGCTGGATATGTTATATTGGATCGTCGTGTTCGAATAGCCGGGGTTTTTTATGTGAGATGAGTATTTTTCATTTTCATTCATGTAAAAAACTTGTATGTAATATTCTTTTATTTGGGGCACATCCAGGTTGCGGAAGTTGTCACCTTTTATATATTATTTACTTTTCCGCATTAGGATAGACCCAAGGAGGGGAGCACAAGTAATCGGGTTCTAGGGTCCAGTGGGAGACCATCTCAAGGAGTCGAGTCCGGGTCTCCTAACCCTAGAATTGGTAGGGTTGCTTGCCGCTCTCGTAGGGGTCTAGGAGTGTGGGTTTGGCTATTCATCACGACCGTGGAATCCGTGTTTTATATTGGCTCGTATTGAAAACACGGACGTCCTAATATATCCAATGTTTCATATGTTTCTTCTGCTGCGATATCTGTGAAGTGATCATGTGATGTTCTGTGATAGATACAGTATTTAGTATATATGATATATTATATAGACGTTACTTATGTTTTTCACCCGCACTAGCCCTGCCCTGCTCTGCCGTTAGTTACCTAACCTAACGTTGCACGAGGGGACATCCAGGCGAATGCGGATGGCATAAGTGTACGTCGTATTTATCTGTGATGTTTAGGTGACTTAAATGATGGGACTTCATTAATGTGATTATTGAAAGAAAAGAAACCTAAGATGTTGTAAAATCAAATTTTAAACAAAACAGGTAGCTACAGTTCTTGCTATGCACAGCGGTATATGTGATATATCCTGCACCTTATTCGATGAGGAAAGGACCGAGATCCCTTCATCGGGAGTGACTCCTTTAGCAATAACTGGCAGATGCTACACACTCGGTTTGTTTTTGATTGCATCTATAGTTTCTGCTTTGCACAGTGATATATATGATATATCCCGCACCTCATTCGACGAGGAAAGGGCCGACGATCCCTTCACCGGTAGTGACCCCTTTAGCAAAACTAGAAAAGCCTCAAAATCGCTCCATTTCAAAACTTCATTTGATTCTACAACGATATCAAGTTCATTACGCAATAGGTTTTCAGAAAAACCTGTCGTAGCCCTCCGTGATTTCAGATAAATCCTACTTAGTATTCGTGCTACGTTTGTTGACCTCCGTCAAGGCGTAGTGTGCGGTAGCTAACTAGTATTTATCTGTTTATGCATGTGATGCAGATTGGATTAGGGTAGTCGTACGACCTTGTTGACCTCCGTCAAGGGTCGTGCGGGTGGGTTTGATTCAATCAAGAAATGACGGGTTGAACTTGACTTGCACCCTGTGGTTTGTTCACCTCCGTCAAGGTCATAGGATGCTTGGGGCAAAATATTATCGGGAATTTCAAGTGTTGAAATTTGCAATGAGATTGCATACCTTCTATGAGATAGTTGGATCCCGATACCCACTGCGAGTAAGAGTTATTCCTGGGAGAGTTTTTCACATTACAATTAGCCGATCAAGTAGGTGTCTAGAAAGGTGTCAACGGGGTTACGCCTATGGGAAAACGAGGTTTACATTAATTAGGTTCGTGCGAAAGCACGGGAGACCTCCCTCAAAGTACCGACACTGGCCTGGCTGAAAAATTGGCGAACTTGTAGTGTGTAATTAATCCCGGCTAGTCTTTCCTTTTAGGGTTTGAAGGAAGATTTGATAAAAACCAGTGGGAGCCATCCTGATTAGATAAGATAATAACCAATCTGATCTTGCACGAGCTTACGCTAAAGTGTTTTCTTCTCTCTCTCTCCAGGTAGCGACCATTTCATGCCCTAAGAAAGATATTAATATGGATGTATTGACCGAACCCGCATGTTATACTGTGCTGGGGAACGTTGGTTCCGTTCTTTCCTATAAGAGTTATAGGACTGAACAGGATATAGGGGAATACCAGGATTCCCATGCCACCCGAATGAAGAAAGTACATGATGATGCATTTTCTTCGGGTGTGTTCGTTACAGAGAACTGTTTCTCCATTTGCTCTACGTTCTGGGTATTAGATACCGGGTCAGGATCCCATATATGTAATCAGTTACATGGGCTTAGGAAAGGTAGAGAACTTGGAGAAGGTGATAAATACATTAGAGTTGGAAATGGTGCAATTGTTGCAGCTAAGACTGTCGGGGAATATCACCTTGTATTACCAACTGGTAATACATTGGTTCTGAACGAATGCTATTACATGCCGAACCTGATATGCAACATTATATCGGTTTCTTTGTTGAGTAAAGAGGGATATAATTTTGTATTACAGGATAATGTTATGAACATTTTCCGTAACCAAAAGTTGGTTGGATCAGGCACGTTGTGCAATGGCATTTATGTTCTAAATCAATCAACAGTTCTGAGCATAACAAATACACACAAGAGGAAGAGTTCAGAAATGAACGAATCCTTCTTATGGCATTGTAGACTGGGTCACATCAATGCGACACGAATAGCTAAGTTGCATAAGGATGGATATTTAAATCCGTTTGAATTTTCATCTTATGACACTTGCCAGTCATGTCTCAAAGGCAAGATGACCAAAACTCCGTTTACGGGACACGGAGAAAGAGTTACCGAACTCTTGGGACTGATACATAGTGATGTATGCGGTCCCATGTCTACACATGCCAGGGATGTTTCTTCGTACTTCATTACATTCACTGACGATCTCTCTAGATTCGGATATGTGTTCCTGATGAAACACAAATCAGAAGCTTTTGAGAAATTTAGAGAATATAAACAAGAAGTCGAGAACCAAACCGGAAAAAGTATTAAAATCCTACGATCTGATCGAGGAGGTGAATACTTGAGCATTGAATTCCTGGACTTCCTAAAAGAGAATGGGATTCTCTCTCAGCTAACTCCTCCATATACACCACAGCACAACGGTGTATCAGAACGGAGGAACCGCACCCTATTGGATATGGTGCGCTCTATGATGAGTATAGCTGAGTTACCTGTTTCCTTCTGGGGATATGCACTGGAAACAGCAGCATACCTACTGAATAGGGTTCCCACCAAATCTGTGCCTACCACACCATATGAGATATGGGAAGGGAAGAGACCATATCTTAATTTTATTAAGATATGGGGTTGCCCGGCCTATGTCAAAAGACAAAAACCGGACAAACTCGAGACAAGGTCTGTTTTGTGTAAATTTGTTGGATATCCCAAACATTCGCGAGGGTATATCTTCTACCACAGTGAGGAACAAAGAGTATTTATTGCTCAACATGCCACCTTTTTAGAAAAGGAATTTCTTGCAAAAGAGATTAGTGGCTCTGAGGTAGAACTGGAAGAGGTTCCAGCTGAACAAAACACAACAGAAGATTTAGTGGAACCAGAGGATTCAGTAGCTCCCAATGAACCTCAGCCACTCCGCCGATCTAGTAGGGTTCCTCGCCAACCTGAGAGATACTACGGTTTTCTCATGGATGGTGGGAGCGAGGATTGCATCATGGAGGATGATGACCCAACTAGCTTCGAGCAGGCCATCACGAGTAGGGACTCAGTGAAATGGCTGGATGCAATGCGGTTCGAGATAGAATCCATGTACACCAACAAAGTGTGGACTTTGGAAGTTGCTCCTGAAGGGGTAAAACCCATTGGGAGCAAGTGGATCAGAGATGACTTTCTTGCTCGATATGATAGTATGCTATCTGGTTACTCTTTATCTTAACATGTACACTAGTCTCTTTAAACTGTCTTATAGTTACATGTTGGTAAAGCCCATAGGATGTGTACTTGACTACCTTGACTATGATGCGGATCATACTAGTGGGGACATGGTAGTCCATAAGTACATCCTTCAAGGTCCCTAGTCGAGGGTGTATCGAAATACAAGTATAGACCAGCGTATACGCTTCTCGACCCATGACATGGGCGATGGATGATCCCATATCCATTGGTGTTTGACATCAGAGATGGTATACGGGTGCTCAGTGGAGACTGGGTACACTGGACGGACTCGCCGAGAACTCCCAGATGGTATTATACCTAACGTCAGATGGCAGTTCTCAGGTGACACTTGTGCTGGTTAGTCTGTAGACCCGAGATCGTCATAGAGTCTTGTGTGATTCCCACTGTGCTTTGATCTCCACCTTAGTACGTCCATGAAGGCGTCCAAAACGGTGGTCTTTAGGTACCGTCCCGAGTCACATGGAGGCAATGAGCGATAGGAGGGGTTTCGTCTCTCCCGGTATTGGGGGTTGATGTTGCGCTGTGCTCGATTGGCCGTAACAGGGAAGTCCCTGGCCAGGGCTGATCAGAGATTTGCTGGTAAGTGTTACCAGTAGTTTCTCGACCCGTTATGAGCCTCACATCGGCATGACTTATCGGTTATTGGGGTCTGACGTTTACCACCCTTAGACTTGATATGCGACATATCAGACGAACAGACCGGACTGTACGGTAAGTGTTACTAGTTGAATTCACAGGAGTATGAGCGGGCTAGCTCGTCGATCTTCTGATCGCTCAATACCCGGGTGGCCGTTACGTTTAGCAGACCGCTTGCGGCTTGTGGGTGCTTGATATGATCATCATCTGCTACCGGCGTATTGACGAGTCTTTAGAGTCCTACACAGAGGTTTCCTGGCTCAAGCAAAACGAAATAGGAGCGCATATGAGATATGTGCGGGACCGAGAATAATGCGTGTATGTGATACCGCATTTCATTCGCTCGATGAATGTTTCGATTGGTTGTATGCGATATAACCTAGTTATCGAATCAAAGGCTGATTCGATAAGTCGATACATTGGATACTAGTCGGTTATGTGCGACATGACCGGATCATTGAATCAAGTGTTGATTTAATGATTTAATGTATAATTATATATTTGATATATTACTTTGCATTAACTAGTATTGGTTCACTTTAAAGGGATTTTCTCACATGAAGTGCACATTGTATATGTGATATATTTTAGTGTGCACTTGATTGTATCATGCTTGATGTTGCATGCTAACTTGTGTTTTGTGTAAAGATTAAACCATGGTTGTGTAATAGTTAGGGTTTTCCTTTTTCTTACTCATTTATTTATTTATAGATTTTGGAAAAGATTATGAAGAAAATGGTGGCATTCTTTGGATTTAGTTGAAGCTTCATGAAGGTTTGACTTTGTTACCATTTTGTCTTCATGTTTAACCCTAACCATTCTAACTAACCATGATCTATTCTCTACACCTTACCATAGTTAGTATATGATAAGTATTCACATTATTTTCATTTTAATCTAATACTTATCATATTCTATCTTCTTCTTCTTCTTCATCTTCATGAAGAAAACCTTGCCTCCATTAATGGCACCTTGAGAAAAAGAGTGAGAAATCCAATTCTAAAGTGAACCCACCTCCTATTTCTTCACCCTCTACCTCTTGCCAAGTAGTATAGGGTGTTTTCTTCACAAGTTTCACAACTTGGTGAAGTTGGAGCTTGATCTTGTGTAACCTCAACGTAGATCATCTTCGGCATCGTAGCTGACGACTAGTCCGCTCATTTCTCCGATGAAGCCGATGCAAGAGTCCGGGATTCGAGATGGACAGCGAGGGGACGACTACGTGGAGCACAGGAAGTGGATAACCGGATCTACAAAGGTTGTAGCTTCTTACCTTTAGTTAAGTTGTTAACTAGTTTAATGTTTCGCCTAAAATTCTAGTCGACGATCCGTATTAGGGTTTCTCGGCACTCATAAAATTTGAAATTGGCATGGTTGATGCCTTGTGAGACCTCTATAGTGTTCCTAGGTGTATCGAGACGGGGCATCGATATACCGGTGTAGACTAGCGTATACGCTTCTCGACCCATTAGATGGGCGATGGATGATCCCATATCCATTGGTGTTTAACATCAGAGATGGTATACGAGTGCTCAGTGGAGACTGGGTACACTGTACGGACTCGTCGAGTACTCCCAGATGGTATTATACCTCACGTCAGATGGCAGTTCTCAGGTGACACTTGTGCAGGTTAGTCTGTAGACCCGAGATCGTCATAGAGTCTTGTGTGATTCCCACTGTGCTTTGATCTCCACCTTACCACGTCCATGAGGGCGTGCAAAACGGTGGTTTTTGGGCACAGTCCTGAGTCACATGGAGGCAATGAGCGATAGGAGGGGTTTCGTCTCTTCCGGTATTGGGGGTTGATGTTGCGCTGTGCTCGATTGGCCGTAACAGGGAAGTCCCTGGCCAGGGCTGATCAGAGATTTGCTGGTAAGTGTTACCAGTAGTTTCTCGACCCGTTATGAGCCTCACATCGGCACGACTTATCGGTTAGTGGGGTCTGACGTTTACCACCCCTAGACTTGATATGCGACATATCAGACGAACAGACCGGACTGTACGATAAGTGTTACTGGTTGGATTCACAGGAGTGTGAGCGGGCTTGCTCGTCGATCTTCTGATCGCTCAATACCCGGGTGGCCGTTACGTTTAGCAGACCGCTTGCGGCTTGTGGGGGTTTGATATGACCATCACCTGCTGCCGGCGTATTGACAAGTCTTTAGAGTCCTACACAGAGGTTTCCTGGCTCAAGCGAAACGAAATAGGAGCGCATATGAGATATGTGCGGGACCGAGAATAATGCGAGTATGTGATACCGTATTTCATTCTCGCGATGAATGTTTCGATTGGTTGTATGCGATGTAACCTAGTTATCGAATCGAAGATTGATTCGATAAGACGATACATTGAATACTAGCCGGTTATGTGCGACATGACCGGATCATTGAATCAAGTGTTGATTTAATGATTTAATGTATAATTATATATTGGATATATTACTTTGCATTAACTAGTATTGGTTCACTTTAAAAAGGATTTTCTCACTTGATGTGCACATTGTATATGTGATATATTTTTGTGTACACTTAATTGTATCATGTTTGATGATACATGTTAACTTGTGCATGTGTAAAGACTAAACCATGGTTATATGAATGGTTAGGGTTTTGTTTACTTATTCATTTATTTATTTTGTTTATTTATTTTGGAAAAGCAAAAAGGAAATGGTGGCTTTTCTTGTTTCTTTCATGAAGCTTCATGAAGAGTTGAAAGCTTGACCATTTTGTTTGCTTCTCTTGACCAAACCATTCACCTAACCCTAGTTTACTCTCTACACTTGACTATGGTTAGTATATGATAAGTATTCATATTAGTTTCTTTTTTAAATGAGAGACTTATCATATTCTATCTTGATCTTCTTCTTCTTCTTCAAGAAAAAGCTTGCCACCATTAATGGCATCTTGAGAAAAAGCGTGAGAAATCCAATTCTAAAGTGAACCCACCTCCTATTTCTTCACCCTCTACCTTTTGCCAAGTAGTATAGGGTGTTTTCTTCACAAGTTTCACGACTTGGTGAAGTTGGAGCTTGATCTTGTGTTGCCTCGACGTAGATCATCTTCGGCATCGAAGTCGACGACCTAACCCGCCCATTTCTCCGATGGAGCCGATGCTAGAGTCCAGGATCCGATATGGACAGCGAGAGGACGTCTATGTAGAGCTAAGGAAGTGGAGAACCGGATCTACAAAGGTTGTAGCTTCTTTCTTTTAGTTAAGATATTAACTAGTTTCATTTTCGTCTAAACTCTAGTCAACGAATCCGTATTAGGGTTTCTCGGCACTTGTAAAATTTGAAATTGGCATGGTTGATGCCTTGTGAGACCTCATTAGCGTGCCTAGGAACCCTACAGTGGTATCAGAGACTAGCTAGAGCCTTAGGTGAAGTCTAGACGACGTTTGAAATCCGAACGAACATCGAAACCCTAATTTTTCATGCTCTTTGGACTTTTTTCAAAAACTGGGTTTTTTCCAGATTAAAAATGCTTAAAAAATTCAGCAGGGAATTCTAAGATTTACGGTGCAAAAATTACTTCATAATATGTCTAAAGCGCGGCGGAACCGCGGCAGAAGCCTGGCTTCTGCGGCGGTTCCGCGGCCAATTAATGAGATTAGCCTCCAAATTTTGCACAGTAATTCATGTTTTCAGGTGCTGAGTTTTCTGGGAATTTTTAATTTGCACTCTAGAGTTGAGTTTTTTGGGGTGTTTGGAGCGTAGATGATTTGATCGGATTATCAGATTTTGTCTATGTGGCTTTCCGGATATTTTAGAATATGTTAAAAAGTTCGACCGGATATAAATACCCACTTTTTCCCCTGTCGGAAAATTTCCAAGTGTTGGATTTTTCTGTGGTTTAAGGACGTTCTGAGTAGTGCAAGTAACGCGACGGTCCCTCTAGAAGACAACAAACCTTAACTCGATTATGTGACCGTCTTCAACTGCCCTTTGAACCTTCGGGTTTGGGGCAGTACGGCGTGCCACATGTGAGGCGTTGGCTTGACCCTTCTACGGCTGGACCGTTGGTACTGAGGCATGAAGTGAATGTCTTTGAACTTATTTCATGTGTTGAACGGTTTCGGGAAAACTTGGGTGTTCGAATGTTTGATCGGAAAGTTTAATATTTTCTATTTATCCGGAATGTGATACAATAATTGGAATTCACAAACAGTTATGAGATAACAGAATGAATGTTATAAATCTAGCGGTTTAGTTTCACTTGATATTGAAAAGAGTTTTCGATAATGAGACTAAAATGCGGGGTTTATAATTGTTAGGCATGTGATGTCTAAGTATTTCATTTGATTAGGCATGCGATGTCTAAAGAGGTTGTGGATTCCAACTGTTGTAGTTTTACACTTTCTTTTCTGTGACCGTGAGTGTAGTATGTAGTGGTATTGCCGATTGTCGTTGCTATACGTCGACGACAATCGGTGTATGCATACTTACTTATGTTGATGACATGTGATGTTATGTGTTGCTGGATATGTTATATTGGATCGTCGTGTTTGAATAGCCGGGGGTTTTTATGTGAGATGAGTGTTTTTCATTTTCATTCATGTAAAAACTTGTATGTAATATTCTTTTATTTGGGGCACTTCCAGGTTGCGGAAGTTGTCACATTTTGTATATTATTTACTTTTCCGCATTAGGATAGACCAAGGAGGGGAGCACAAGTAACCGGGTTCTAGGGTCCAGTGGGAGACCATCTCGAGGAGTCGAGTCCGGGTCTCCTAACCCTAGAATTGGTAGGGTTGCTTGACGCTCCCGTAGGGGCCTAGGGGTGTGGGATTGGCTATTCATCACGACCGTGGAATCCGTGTTTTATACTGGCTCGTATTGAAAACACGGACGTCCTAGTATACCAATGTTTCATATGTTTCTTCTGCTGTGATATCTGTGATGTGATCATGTGATGTTCTGTGATAGGTACAGTATATAGTATATATGATATATTATATAGACGTTACTTATGTTTTACACCCGCACTAGCCCTGCCCCGCTCTGCCGTTAGTTACCTAACCTAACGGTGCACGAGGGAACATCGAGGCGAATGCGGATGGCATAAGTGTTTGTCGTATTTATCTGTGATGTTTAGGTGACTTAAATTATGGGACTTCATTAATGAGATTAATGAAAGAAAAGAAACCTAAAAGATGTTGTAGAATCAAATTTTAAACAAAACAGGTAGCTACAGTTCTTGCTTTGCATAGCGGTATATATGATATACCCTGCACCTTATTCGATGAGGAAAGGGCCGAGATCCCTTCACCGGGAGTGACCCCTTTAGCAATAACTGGCAGATGCTACACACTCGGTTTGACTTTTGATTGCTTCTATAGTTTCTGCTTTGCACAGTAATATATATGATATATCCCGCACCTCATTCGACGAGGAAAGGGCCGACGATCCCTTCACCGGGAGTGACCCCTTTAGCAAAACTAGAAAAGCCTCAAAATCACTCCATTTCAAAACTTCATTTGATTCTACAACGATATCAAGTTCATTACGCAATAGGTTTTCAGAAAAAAACCTGTCGTAGCCCTCCGTCATTTCAGATAAGTAGTTGTTAGTATTCGTGCTACGTTTGTTGGCCTGCGTCAAGGCGTAGTGTGCGGTAGCTAACTAGTATTTATCTGCTTATGCATATGATGCAGATTGGATTAGGGTAGTCGTGCGACTTTGTTGGCCTGCGTCAAGGGTCGTGCGGGTGGGTTTAATTCAATCAGGAAATGATGGGTTGAACTTGACTAGCGCACTATGGTTTGTTGGCCTGCGTTAAGGTCATAAGACGCTAGGGGCAAAATATTATCGGGAATTTCAAGTGTTGAAATTTGCAATGAGATTGCATACCTTCTATGAGATAGTTAGATCCCGATACCCACTGCGAATAAGAGTTACTCCTGGAAGAGTTTTGCACATTACAATTAGCCGATCAAGTAGGTGTCTAGAAAGGTGTCAACGGGGTTACGCCTCTGGGAAAACGAGGTTTACTTTAATTAGGTCCGTGCGAAAGCACGGGGAACCTCCCTCAAAGTACCGACACTGGCCTGGCTGAAAGATTGGCGAAGTTGTAGGGTGTAATTAATCCCGGCTAGTCTTTCCTTTTAGGGTTTGAAGGAAGATTTGATAAAAACCAGTGGGAGCCATCCTGATTAGATAAGATAATAACCAATCTGATCTTGCAAGAGCATACGCTAAAGTGTTTTCTTCTCTCTCTCTCCAGGTCGCGACCATGTCATGCCTTAATCAAGATAATAATATGGATGTATTGACTGAACCCGCATGTTATACTGTGCTGGGGAACGTTGGTTCCGTTCTTTCTTATAAGAGTTATAGGAATGAACAGGACATAGGGGAATACCAGGATTCCTATGCCACCCGATTGAAGAAAGTACATGTTGATGCATTTTCTTTGGGTGTGTTCGTTACAGAGAATTGTTTCTCTATTTACCCTACGTCCTGGGTATTAGATACCGGGTCAGGATCCCATATATGTAATCAGTTACATGGGCTTAGGAAAGGTAGAGAACTTGGAGAAGGTGATAAAGACATAAGAGTTGGAAATGGTGCAATTGTTGCAGCTAAGACTGTCGGGGAATATCACCTTGTATTACCAACTGGTAATACATTGGTTCTGAACGAATGCTATTACATGCCGAACCTGATATGCCACATTATATCGGTTTCTTTATTGAGTAAAGATGTAACACTTTGAAATTTCCGTTTGATTGTTTTGGTGATAATTAGTAGTCATGCATGTTTTTATATTTAGGTGTTCATAGGATTAATAGTTATTATTGGTAGTGTTAGCATATTGGAAACTTTCCTTTGTAGTGTGCACCTTGCATACTTAGACATTTTTGTGAATTGTTAACCTATTCTTTTGTGCATGGTTGCAAACTCATTTTCCCCACCATTTAGTCTTTTCTTAACCCCATTTATAATTCCAAATCCTATTAAACAAATGAGGCATGGGGGGTAGGTAAAAAGCTTGACTTTTGACCCCTTTTTCCCTCTCTTCTCTCTCTCTCTTTCCCACTCCAGAATTCTGGAGAATTTCCAGCAGCAAACACTCCATTTTTCTCCTCATTCTCTTCTCTTTTCATTCCCTTTTGATCCATACACAAAACCCTATACTTATCAACTCATTTTCTTCACAAAACCATGGAAAGGTGAGGTTTTTGAGGTGTTCAAGGAAAATCTGCACACTTGAGGGGAAAAACTGAGACTCTTGGTGTTTTATAAGGTCTTTAGAAGGTATAAACTCATGTCTTAACCTCTTTTTCCGTAACTTGTAGTATTCTTTAGTAAAAATCTCATTTTTGGTGCATTTTTAGTGATATTATAGGATATTTGTGATGTATATGTTAGATTGGTGTTCTCATAGTTTAGTAAGCTCCTTTAAGTGTTATTAGAGCTATTTTAACTAGGTTGCATTTCAGGTTGCACAAAAATACCCTAAAAGTTCCATTTTTAGTGCAAAGTGTGGATTTTAACTAGAATTTGGGCACTGTAAGATCTGCTACTACCCGAGTTATTGCAGAGCAAATCTAGATGTTACTGTAGCACACAAAGGGGGTTTAGAGTGCACACACCAAACCTGGGAGCCCAATTCCCAAGTCTGGCCGCCAAAATGTGCATTCTGGCCGCAAATTGCGGCCAGATGGGGGAGTTTGGGGTTGGGGTTTGGGGTGTGGGTGTCTGCTGCTATGTGGGTTGTTTTGGTATGTTTAGTTTTTCAATATCCTTCCTGTATCAAAATCTGGGGTAGAATACCTACTTTCCCGTATTTTCAACTTTTCGCGACACGCGTGATACGTGTGTGTGGGTTTTGGGTTTCTGCGTATCGCGACGCGTCGGAGTGGTTTCAGGCGCGTAATCACACGTTTTAGCGTATCGCGCACACGCGCGCTTGGTTCGCGATACGAGTTACTAGTTCGGTTTTAATGTCGGGTTTGTGTGACTTCAAGCTTACGTGTGATATATTTTGTGATTCTAGGTTCGCAGGCGAGTACGGCGGACGCCGCGCAGAAGGGGAAGCAGGTTGTTGGCTATACCTAGCGAGAGACTTCGGTGAGTAGATTTCACATTTACGGGGATATCGCCCGCATAGCGTTCTACGTCAGGGCTAATAGGACCTTATAGTTTCCTTAGTATACTTTGACTGTTCATGGCTACTATTTAGTGCATATTGCATTCCCTACTACACGGATATAAACTAGAATTGATAGAACACCGCACCATTACTAACGGTCCATGTGCACGAGCACTATCTTGTATGTTACACACACACCGTTAGTAATTGCCTTGATATTCATACTTGATGCCTATATCACATCGGATCATTGCATTGTAGCTCATCTATATATGACATGACTTGATGTTCATACTTGATGCCTATATCACATCGGATCATTGCATTGTAGCTCATCTATATATGACATGACTTGATGTTCATACTTGATGCCTATATCACATCGGATCATTGCATTGTAGCTCATCTATATATGACATGACTTGATGTTCATACTTGATGCCCATATCACATCGGATCATTGCATTGTAGCTCATCGATATATGACATGACTTGATATTCATACTTGATGCCTATATCACATCGGATCATTGCATTATAGCTCATCTATATATTGTTGGATATATGTATGCCCTAGAGGCCATTATGTGATAGTGGATGTATCTATACATGTATATATATTCAGTTTGCATTCTTGCTCGACATGATAGTATGCTATCTGGTTCTTCTTTATCTGACATGTTGATTTGATCATGCTTTTATTCATTCATACATGCTGATAAAGCCCTGAGGATATCGGCTTGACTACTCTGATTATGATGGAGATCATACTAGTGGGACATCTGTAGTCTATAAGCATATCCTGGAACGTCCCTAGTCGTAGGTATATCGAGACGGGACATTGATATACCAGAGTAGACTAGCGTATATGATACTAGACCCATACGATGGGCGATGGATGTTCCCACATTCATCGATGTTTGACATCAAGATCATATACGGGTGCTCAGTGGTGACTGGGTACACTGGACGGACTCACCGAGAACTCCTATATGGAATTATATCTATCGTCGGATAGCAGTTCTCAGGTGACACTGGTACAGGTTAGTCTGTAGACCCGAGATCGTCATGGAGTCTTGTGTGTTCTCCCACTGTACTTTGATTGCCACCCTACCACGGCTCTACTGAGTCGTGCAAACAGGTGGCCGTTGGATACAGTCCCGAGACACACGAAGACGATGAGCGATAGGAGGGGTTTCGTCTCTCCCGGTATTGGGAGTTGATGCTGTGCTGTGCCTAACTGGTTATAACAGCAAGTCCCTGGCCAGGGCTGCTGAGATTTGCTGATAAGTGTTATCAGTAGTTTCTCGATCTGTTATAGACCATTCACCGACATGACTTATTGAGTTATTGGGGTCAACGTGACCATCCCTAGGCTCGATATGCAGCATATCTGACAAAGAGACCGGACTGTACGGTAGTGTTGCCGGATGGCTCGACGGGAGTTGTAGCAGGTTCGCTTATTGTCTTCTGATCGCTCAATACCCGGGTGGCCGTTACGTTTAGCTGACCGCTTGCGGCTTGAGGGTACCTGATATGATCATCACCCTCTGCCGGCGTATTGACGAGTCTTAGAGTCCCACAAAGGAGTTACCCAGTCCAGGCGAAACGTTGTGGTGCGCATATGCGATATGCGCATGCACCCGATTGAAATGTGCGTATATGATACCGAATATTGATCGGGTGAACTGCTTTTGGTGGGGTCATATGAGATATGACCGGATTGATAAATCAAGTGTTGATTTATCATTTAACCATTAGTTTTCTCACTTAAAACCTTTTCTTAGACGATAGATGTGTGCATGCATGTGTGCTTTTCTTTCTTTCTTTCATGCTAGTTTCATGCATATGTGGATGTGCATACATGCACACATACATACACTCATCCATCATGGTTGTTAGCATATGGAAATGGTGGCAATATAAGACTCACACCATGGATTATATAATGGATTATTATTTAATTTTGGATTTAAAAGAAAATGAAAAAGGAAAGGATAATCATTCTTGCTTCTACATTCTTCCTTTGACCTAACCATGCTCAACTACCACTAACCTAAGGTTATCCTTCTCTTTATCATTCCAAACTAAAGTTAAATAATGTCTCCATCACTTTAACCATGGTTCATAGCATGAAGGAATAAAATATATATTGATATATTTCTTTTTCTTCACTTGAGTTATCTTTTTACCTCTTGTCAAAAATTGCCACCATCTTCTTCCTCTTGCTCTTTTGCTCTCTAGTTTTTTCTAGTGAGCAAATACCACTTAAAGATAGGTTTTTGAAGTGAGAAACCTAACCACAACATCATTCTACACAAGCTTAGCCGTTTTGTTTAGAGTGTTCTCTTCGGTTTGACGAAGTTGCGAGCTTGGACGGAGATCTCCATGGTGGATCGTCGTGGACACAAGGGGACTTCAAGAGGACCTTCGTTCAACACCCTAGAGACCAAGGAGTCCAGCGAAACGGAGCTACAAAGGTTGTAGTCTCGAAATCCTAGATTAGTTCGCTTTTTATTTCGTAACCCCAATTTTCTAGGATCGATCCCTTTGCATGTTAGTTTAGCACCATAAAAATTAAAACTTTGGGTCATGTGATGCTTCAAAACTCTTCATAGGGTGCTAAACAAATCTTTCATTGGTATCAGAGCCGACCTAGAACATTAGGCGACATTTTTACGAAGTGAAAACCCCGATCGGACAAAAATACGGTATTTTTGGGTGCTCTCTGGAAATTTTCTAAAATTTGATAATTTGCAGAATTAAAAATATGTAAAAAATACAGCAGGAAAAAATAAGAGTTACGGTACAAAATTTTTCCAGTGAACAGTGATTCTCGCCGCGGAAACGCGGCCTAAGCTTCCTTAGGCCGCGGTTCCGTGGCCGTATATATGTATTGATGAATACTTTTTGTACAGTAATTCATGAATCTGCTTGTATAAATTTTTGGATATTTTTAATCTGTATTTGGTTTTGAAAAATTCTGGAGATGGTTTTGAACTCGTCATTTCGATCGGGATTTTTATTTCGTAGCTTTTCCGGGTAAATTAGAAAGTATTGAAGTGTTTGAACGAGTATCATTTACTCACTATTCACGGGGTTTAAATACTTTGGAGATACGTGCAAGTCTTTTTGCGGTGGTCCCTCTAGAAGACAACAAACCTTAACTCGATTATGTGACCGTCTCGAACTGCCCTTTGAACCTTAGGGTTTGGGGCAGTACGGCGTGCCACATGTGAGGCGTTGGCTTGACCCTTCTACAGCTGGACCGCTACTACTGTGTCACACTCCGGATTTTTGAACCCTGCTCAAGTGTTGAGCTTTAGTGAATCTTGGGTGCTTGATCGTTCGTTCGAAAACTTTAATACTGTCTGTTTGTCTGGAATGTGATACAATATGTGGAATTCATATAGTTTAGGCATGAAATACGAAATATGTGATATTTCGCATTTATGATGTCTAAAGAGAATCTGGATTCCAAATATTGTAGTTTTACACTTTCTTTTCTGTGACCGTAAGTGTAGTATGTACGATATCGCCGGTTTCATTGCTATACATCAACGACAATCGGGGTATGCATACTTACTTACGTTGATGATATGTGATATTGTGTGTTGCTGAGATATGATGTGCAGGATTGTCGCGATCGAATAGCCGGGGGTTTTTTGTGAGATGAGAGTTTTATATTTTCATTCATGTAAATTCAAATGTAATATTCTTTTATTTGGGGCACTTCCAGGTTGCGGTTGTGTCACCAGTGTTGTATATTATTTACTTTTCCGCATTAGGATGGACCCAAGGAGGGGAGCACTGGTGACCGGGTTCTGGGGTTCAGTGGGAGGCCATCTCGAGGAGTCGAGACCGGGTCTCCTAAACTCCAGGATTGGTAGGGTCACTTGCCGCTCTCGTAGGGGTCCAGGGTGTGGGCTTGGCTACTCATCGCGACTGTGGAATCCGTATTTTCTATTCTGGCTAAATACTAAATATGGAAGTCCTAGGATATCCTACGTTATATCTATGTTTCTGCTGCCTGTGTTCTGTGATATCTGAGACGAATGACATATTATATATATGATATATAGTAGACGTTGCTTATGTTTTACACCCACGCTAGTCCCGTCCCGGTATGCCGTTAGTTAAGTAACCTAACGGTGCATAACGGAACATTGCGGCGAATGCGGATGGCATAAGCGTACGTGTTATTTTCGTTTCTTTTCTGTGATTGGCTTAAGGACTTAAATGATGGGATTACATTAATGTGATTAATGTAAAGAAAATAAACCTAAAAAGATGTTGCAGAATCGGATTTAAAAACTACTCGGCTATTTATGAAAAAGCTACATTTCAAAACTGCGGAGCTTAAGCGACACCTTTTGAAAAACTGTTTGATTCTACAACGATATCAAGTTCAAAGCGTTAAAGATTTTCTTAAAAATCATTCGCAACCCTCCGTCATTTTAGGAAGTAGAGTACTTAGTATTCGTGCTACGTTTTTTGACTTTAGTTAAGGCGTAGTGTACGGTAGCTAAGTGATGTCTTCCTACACTGCATATGATGCAGATTAATTAGGACATTCATGCGACTTTGTTGACTATAGTTAAGGGTCATATGGGTGGGTCTAATTAATCAAGAAATGACGGGTAGAACTTGACTGGTACTTATGATTTGTTGACCATAGTTAAGGTCATAAGTACTAGGGGTAAAAATTACATCGGGAATTTCAAGTGTTGAAATTTGCAATGAGATTGCATACCTTCCATGTGATGGTTGGATCCCGATCCCACTGTGGGCAATAGTTGCTCCTAGGAGAGTTTTACAGTTTACAATTAGCTAACTCATTAGGTGTCTAGAAAGGTGTTAACGGGGCTCCGCCTCTGGGAAAACGATGTTTACTCTAATTAGGTCCGTGCGAAAGCACGGGGAACCTCCCTCAAAGTACCGACACTGGCCTGGCTGAACGGTTAGCGAAGTTGTAGACTGTAATTAATCCTGGCTAGTTTTTCTTTTTAAGGTTTGAAAGAAAAACTTGATAAAAAGCAGTGGGAAACATCGATTAGACAAGATAATAAACTAATCTAATCTGTGCAAGAGCTTTCGCTGAGTGTATTCTTTTCTCTCTCTTAATGGCAGATACCAATGACTGGACTTAAGCTTCTACTAGATAAAAACAAACTGAATGGGACCAACTATAAAGACTGGCTAAGGAATCTGAAGATCGCCTTGACTTATGATAAAGTATCATATGTCCTCACGGCTTCAGCCCCGCCCGTCCCAGGTCCAAAATCCTCAGTTGCGGACATTGAAGTCCGCAAGACATGGGACGCTGACTGTGCCACGGCAAAATGCCTCGCGCTTGCATCGATGGACAATGCACATCAAAAGCAGCACGAGGACATGGACATTCACGGAATACTGCTCCATACAAAGGAGTTGTATGGGGAGCAATCCCGCGTATTACGATACGAAGCATCAAAGAAACTGTTTCAGATGCGAATGGCCCCTGGCACACCAGTAGGAGACCATGTTTTGAAGATGATAGCTCTTATAGAACAGCTTGAGGACCTTGGATGGACAATGGACAATGAACAATATATAGATATTATTCTGCAGTCCCTCCCCTCCACATTTGCTCAGTTCATAGTGAACTTTAACATGCATGGCATGGAGAAGGAACTCCCTGAACTCCTTAATATGTTAAGGAGTGCAGAGAGCACTATGAAGTCAGCAAAGACTCCCGTTATGACCATTGGACAGTCTTCTTCTTCTCGCCCAAAAGCTAAGGCCAAGGGAAAGAAAAAGAAGAAACCCACTAATCCTAAGGGCGGAGTCAAAAAGGTGAAGGGAAAGGGAAAGTCCACGGCTGGAGACCCAGGGAAAGGCGAGTGTTTTCATTGCCACAAGACAAGACATTGGAAGCGCAATTGCACGGAGTACCTAAGTCTCAAGAAGAAGCATGGTGATGCTTCTGCTTCAGGTGCGTTTGTGACTGAAAACTGTTTTTCTATAAACTCTGCTTCCTGGGTATTGGATACCGGTTCAGGTTCTTACATTTGCAATTCTATGCAGGGGCTGAGAAATAGCAAGGTTTTGAAGACAGGTAACCATACTCTCCGCGTTGGAAATGGTTCCAATGTACATACAGTCGCAGTGGGAGAGTATCACTTGGGGTTGCCATCTGGATGTATTTTGATTTTGAATCCATGTTATTTTGTACCTAGTATGCTATGTAATATAATATCCGTTTCTTTGTTGGACAATGAAGGGTATAATTTTGTGTTGCAGAACAATGTTATGAACATTCACCTAAATCAAATGTTGGTTGGGTATGGTACACTTAATAACGGAATATATGTCCTAAATCAACACACAGTTTTCAGTGTACAACATACTAATAAAAGAAAACTTTCAGAATTAAATGAAGCTTTTCTTTGGCATTGTAGACTTGGTCATATTAACGAAACAAGACTAAACAGGTTACACAAAGATGGATATTTAAACTCTTTTGAATATAAATCTTATGCGACTTGCCAGTCTTGTATCAAGGGTAAAATGACCAAAACTCCGTTTACCGGACACGGAGAAAGAGCTACTCAGCTCCTTGGCCTCATACATAGTGATGTATGTGGGCCAATGTCTACACAGGCTAGAGGCGGTTTTTCATACTTCATTACATTCACCGACGATTTCTCAAGATTCGGTCATGTATTTTTATTAAAACACAAGTCCGACGCTTTCGAGAAATTTGTTGAATATAAACAAGAAGTAGAAAAACAAACCGGCTTGAGTATTAAGATGCTTCGATCAGATCGAGGTGGAGAGTATCTCAGTACAGAATTTGCAAACTTCCTAAAAGAGAATGGGATTCTCTCTCAGCTCACTCCTCCTTACACACCACAGCACAACGGTGTGTCAGAACGACGGAATAAGACCCTATTAGATATGGTCCGGTCCATGATGAGTGACGCTGAGTTACCAGTCTCGTTTTGGGGACATGCATTGGAGACTGCAGCGTTTCTGCTAAACAGGGTTCCAACCAAAGCCGTGTCTACCACGCCATATGAGATATGGAATGGGAAGAGACCATCTCTTAAAAGAATTAAGATTTGGGGTTGCCCGGCCTATGTTAAAAAGCAGAATCCGGACAAACTCGAGACACGGTCAGTCATGTGTAACTTTGTGGGATATCCAAAGAGTTCTTATGGATATCTGTTCTACCACAAAGAGGAACAAAAGGTGTTTGTTTCTCAGTATGCCACATTCTTGGAAAAAGAGTTTTTCACAGATAAAGATGATGGCAAGGTAGTAGATCTGGAAGAGGTTCTGGAGACACAAACTACAAATGACGATTTGGTTGAACCGGCTGTTGCAACAGAAACTGAAGAACCTCGGCCACTCCGTAGATCTGGTAGGACTTCTCGCCCACCGGAGAGGTACTACGGTTTCCTCATTGATGGTAACGGAGAAGATTGCATCATGGATGATGATGATCCTACCAGTTTTCAGCAAGCTATCACGAGTGGTGACTCTGTGAAGTGGCTGGATGCCATGAGATCCGAAATGGAGTCTATGTACACCAACAAAGTATGGACTTTGGACGTTGTACCCCCTGGGGTAAAACCTGTAGGGTGCAAATAGATCTTTAAAAGAAAGATTGGTGTGGATAGGCAGGTAGAGACCTATAAGGCAAGACTTGTGGCGAAAGGTTTTCGTCAAAGACCAGGTTTGGACTATGACGAAACTTTTTCGCCCGTAGCCATGCTTAAATCCATTCGGATCCTACTTGCTATTGCTGCTCACTACGACTATGAAATCTGGCAGATGGACGTTAAAACAGCATTTCTAAATGGAGATTTAGAAGAATGCATTTATATGGATCAGCCAGAGGGCTTCATTGACAGTGGGAGCAGCGAGAAAGCATGTAGATTGCTTAAATCCATATATGGGTTGAAGCAGGCATCTCGGAGTTGGAACATCTGCTTCGATGATGTTATCAAAGAGTTTGATTTCATCAAAAATCCAGATGAACCTTGTGTTTATAAGAAGGCTGTAAGAAGAGCTGTCACGTTCCTCGTATTGTACATGGATGATATTCTTCTGATAGGAAATGATATTCTTATGCTACAGTCGGTCAAATCATTCTTATCACTAAGGTTCTCCATGAAGGACCTGGGTGATGCCACATACATCCTGGGCATAAGGATCTATAGGGATAGATCCAAAAAGTTATTGGGATTGTCCCAAACCAGGTACATCAACACCATCCTAAAGAGGTTTAGTATGGAAGACTCCAAGCGGGGTGCCTTACCCGCTTGCCATGGAGTCACTCTCTCCAAGGATTCTTGTCCAAAGACCGATGAAGAGAGAGCTCGCATGAGCATTATACCTTATGCTTCGGCAGTAGGATCTATAATGTATGCGATGTTATGTACACGCCCAGATGTAGCTTATGCACTTAGTGTTGTAAGCAGGTATCAATCCAACCCAGGGGAGAACCACTGGACAGCTGTGAAGAACATTCTTAAGTACTTACGAAGGACTAAAGAATTGTTCTTGGTGTATGGTAATACAGATCTCCAAATGGAGGCCTTTACCGAATCGAGCTTCCAGAGCGATAAGGATGACAGCAAATCTATCTCAGGGTTTGTATTTACCCTCAATAGAGGGACGGTAAGTTGGAAGAGTTCCAAACAAGATACCGTTGCAGACTCTACAATGGAAGCTGAGTACATTGCTGCTAATGATGCCGCCAAGGAAGCCGTCTGGATGAAGAAGTTCATCTCGGAGCTAGGAGTAGTTCCAACCATTATTGATCCAATACCTTTGTATTGTGACAATAATGGGGCGATGGCGTTAGCCAAGGAGCCCAGATCCCATCAGCGGTCCAGACATATCCTGAGGCGCTTTCATTTGATCCGGGAGATTGTAGATCGCCGCGAGATCGAGATTAAGAGAGTTGACACAAAGAACAACGCCGCGGATCCACTCACCAAGGCCCTCCCTCAGCCACAGCATGAGCGACTTTTTGAGATGTTGGGTATGAGATACGTCAATAACTGGCCTTAGTGCAAGTGGAAGATTGTTGGATATATGTATGCCCTAGAGGCCATTATGTGATAGTGGATGTATCTATACATGTATATATATTCAGTTTGCATTCTTGCTCGACATGATAGTATGCTATCTGGTTCTTCTTTATCTGACATGTTGATTTGATCATGCTTTTATTCATTCATACATGCTGATAAAGCCCTGAGGATATCGGCTTGACTACTCTGATTATGATGGAGATCATACTAGTGAGACATCTGTAGTCTATAAGCATATCCTGGAACGTCCCTAATCGTAGGTATATCGAGACGGGGCATTGATATACCAGAGTAGACTAGCGTATATGATACTAGACCCATACGATGGGCGATGGATGTTCCCACATTCATCGATGTTTGACATCAAGATCATATACGGGTGCTCATTAGTGACTGGGTACACTGGACGGACTCACTGAGAACTCCTATATGGAATTATATCTATCGTCGGATAGCAGTTCTCAGGTGACACTGGTACAGGTTAGTCTGTAGACCCGAGATCGTCATGGAGTCTTGTGTGTTCTCCCACTGTACTTTGATTGCCACCCTACCACGGCTCTACTGAGTCGTGCAAACAGGTGGTCATTGGGTACAGTCCCGAGACACACGAAGACGATGAGCGATAGGAGGGGTTTCGTCTCTCCCGGTATTGGGAGTTGATGCTGTGCTGTGCCTGACTGGTTATAACAGCAAGTCCCTGGCCAGGGCTGCTGAGATTTGCTGATAAGTGTTATCAGTAGTTTCTCGATCTGTTATAGACCATTCACCGACACGACTTATTGAGTTATTGGGGTCGACATGACCATCCCTAGGCTCGATATGCAGCATATCTGACGAAGAGACCGGACTGTACGGTAGTGTTGCCGGATGGCTCGACGGGAGTTGTAGCAGGTTCGCTTGTTGTCTTCTGATCGCTCAATACCCGGGTGGCCGTTACGTTTAGCTGACCGCTTGCGGCTTGAGGGTACCTGATATGATCATCACCCTCTGCTGGCGTATTGACGAGTCTTAGAGTCCCACAAAGGAGTTACCCAGTCCAGGCGAAACGTTGTGGTGCGCATATGCGATATGCGCATGCACCCGATTGAAATGTGCGTATATGATACCGAACATTGATCGGGTGAATTGCTTTTGGTGGGGTCATATGAGATATGACCGGATTGATAAATCAAGTGTTTATTTATCATTTAACCATTAGTTTTCTCACTTAAAACCTTTTCTTAGATGATAGATGTGTGCATGCATGTGTGCTTTTCTTTCTTTCTTTCATGCTAGTTTCATCCACATGTGGATGTGCATACATGCACACATACATACACTCATCCATCATGGTTGTTAGCATATGGAAATGGTGGCAATATAAGACTCACACCATGGATTATATAATGGATTATTATTTAATTTTGGATTTAAAAGAAAATGAAAAAGGAAAGGATAATCATTCTTGCTTCTACATTCTTCCTTTGACCTAACCATGCTCAACTACCACTAACCTAAGGTTATCCTTCTCTTTATCATTCCAAACTAAAGTTAAATAATGTCTCCATCACTTTAACCATGGTTCATAGCATGAAGGAATAAAATATATATTGATATATTTCTTTTTCTTCACTTGAGTTATCTTTTTACCTCTTGTCAAAAATTGCCACCATCTTCTTCCTCTTGCTCTTTTGCTCTCTAGTTTTTTCTAGTGAGCAAATACCACTTAAAGATAGGTTTTTGAAGTGAGAAACCTAACCACAACATCATTCTACACAAGCTTAGCCTTTTTTTTTAGAGTGTTCTCTTCGGTTTGACGAAGTTGCGAGCTTGGACGGAGATCTCCGTGGTGGATCGTCGTGGACACAAGGGGACTTCAAGAGGACCTTCGTTCAACACCCTAGAGACCAAGGAGTCCAGCGAAAGGGAGCTACAAAGGTTGTAGTCTCGAAACCCTAGATTAGTTCGCTTTTTATTTCGTAACCCTAATTTTCTAGGATCGATCCCTTTGCATGTTAGTTTAGCACCATAAAAATTAAAACTTTGGGTCATGTGATGCTTCAAAACTCTTCATAGGGTGCTAAACAAACCTTTCATATATGACATGACTTGATGTTCATACTTGATGCCTATATCACATCGGATCATTGCATTGTAGCTCATCTATATATGACATGACTTGATATTCATACTTGATGCCTATATCACATCGGATCATTGCATTGTAGCTCATCTATATATGACATGACTTGATATTCATACTGTTAGTTATATGTATGCCCTAGAGGCCATTACTATACATAGGATGTATATTGTAGTGGATGCTGGGACATATATAGGGAGGACTTTCTTGCTCGACATGATAGTATGCTATCTGGTTGATCTTCACCTTAACGTGTATACTGATTGTCTCTCCGTTACATGTTGGTAAAGCCCTTAGGATGTGTACTTGACTACCTGGACTATGATGCGGATCATACTAGTGGGGACATGGTAGTCCATAAGTACATCCTTCAAAGTCCTTAGTCGTGGGTATATCGAGACGGGGCATCGATATACCAGAGTAGACTAGCGTATACCTTCTCGACCCATACAGATGGGCGATGGATGATCCCATATCCATTGGTGTTTGACATCAGAGATGATATACGGGTGCTCAGTGCTGTAGAGTTCCTAGGCACTCTAGTGAGGTCTCACAAGGCATCGAACATGCCATTTTCAAAAATTCTAGGTGCCGAGAGACCCGACTACGGATCGTTTGCTAGAAAACTAGGCGAAAAGTAAACTAGTTAACAATTAACTAAGGGAATACGGAAATACAACCTTTGTAGATCAGGTCCTCCACCTCCACGGCTCCGAGACGAGGTCCTCTCCGCTGTCTAAATCAAATCCGGGCTCTAGCGTCGGCTTCGTCGGAGAATGGGCAAGCTAGGTCGTCGATGTCCATGCCGAAGATGATCTACGTCGAAGCATCGCAAGATCAAGCTCTCACTTCACCAAGTCATGAAACTTGTGAAGGAAACACACTCTACTACTTGGCAAGAGGTAGAGGATGAAGAAATAGGAAGTGGGTAGACTTTAGTTTTGGATTTCTCACTCATTTCCATCACTTGCCATTGATAGGGCAAGCTTTCTTCACTTGAAGAAAAATGGAAGAAGAAGAAGATGATATATGATAAGTTATTTGAAAAAGAAAAGAAAATGAATTCTTATCATAAAATTAACCATGGTCAAGTGTAGAGATTAAACTAGGGTTAGTGGGAATGGTTAGGGTTAAGGATGAGATAAGAATGGTTGACTTGATCAAAGCTTCATGAAGCTTCAACTAAGGAACAAAATTAGCCACCATTCTTTTCTCTTTTCTTTTATTCATTTATCAAAAATAAAAGGATAATTAAATAAGATAAATGAATAACAAATAATAAACCCTAACCATTTCATTAACCAAGGTTTAATACTTTACACTTAACCAAAAAGCATGTATCATCAAACATGATACAAGCAAGTGCACAAAATCATATCACATATATAATGCGCACATCCGAGTGAGAAAATCCATCTTAAGTAAACCGATACTAGTTGATGCAAAGTAATATATTAAATATATAAATATGCATTAAATCATTAAATCAACACTTGATTCAATGATCCGGTTATGTCGCACACAACCGACTAGTATACAATATATCGGCTTATCGAATCAACGCTTGAATCGATAACTAGGTTATATCGCATACAACCATTCGATACATTTATCGCGAGAATAGAATACGGTATCACATACACGCATTATTCTCGGTCCCGCACATATCTCATATGCGCTCCTATTTCGTTTCGCTTGAGCCAGGAAACCTCTGTGTAGGACTCTAAAGACTCGTCAATACGCCGGCAGCAGGTGATGATCATATCAAACACCCACAAGCCGCAAGCGGTCTGCTAAACGTAACGGCCACCCGGGTATTGAGCGATCTGAAGATCGACGAGCAAGCCCGCTCACACTCCAGTGAATCCAACCAGTAACACTACCGTACAGTTCGGTCTGATCGTCTGATATGTCGCATATCTCGCCTAGGGGTGGTAAACGTCAGACCCCAATAGGTCAATAAGTCGTGTCGATATGAGGTCTATAACTGTTCGAGAAACTACTGGTAACACTTACCAGTAAATCTCAGCAACCCTGGCCAGGGATTTCCTGTTATAGCCAATCGAACACAGCGCAACATCAACCCCCTATACCGGGAGAGACGAATCCCCTCCTATCGCTCATTGCCTCCATGTGACTCGGGACTGTACCCAAAAACCACCGTTTTGCACGCCCTCTTGGACGTGGTAAGATGGAAATCAAAGCACAGTGGGAACCACACAAGACTCTATGACGATCTCGGGTCAACAGACTACTCTGTACCAGTGTCACCAGAGAACTGCCATCTGACGTGAGGTATAATACCATCTGGGAGTTCTCGGCGAGTCCGTCCAGTGTACCAAGTCTCTACTGAGCACCCGTATATCATCTCTGATGTCAAACACCAATGGATATGGGATCATCCATCGTCCATCTGTATGGGTCGAGAAGGTACACGCTAGTCTACTCTGGTATATCGATGCCCCGTCTCGATACACCCACGACTAGGGACTTTGAAGGATGTACTTATGGACTACCATGTCCCCACTAGTATGATCCGCATCATAGTCCAGGTAGTCAAGTACAGATCCTAAGGGCTTTTCCAACACGTAACAGAGAGACAATCAGTATACACGTTAAGGTAAAGTTCAACCAGATAGCATACTATCATGTCGAGCAAGAAAGTCCTCCCTATATATGTCCCAGCATCTACTACAATATACATCCTATGTACAGTAATGGCCTCTAGGGCATACATATAACTAACAATCTCCCACTTGCACTAGGGCCATCTTATAGCAGTGGTTGCAGTATCTCATACTCAACCATCCCATAAAAGTCTCTCTCTGGGAACAGGCCTTTGTGAGTGGATCCGCTGTGTTGTCCTCTGAGTCTACTCTCCTAACCTCGATCTCCCTGGAGATCAACCATCTCCATGATCAAGTGATACTGCCTTAGAATATGTCAGGATCACTGATGGGACGGACGTTCCTTGGCATAAGCCACAACTCCATTGTCTCACAATGGTTGGAACGTAGTTCATCTCATGAACCAATATACACCCAGACTGCCTCTTTGGTAGCATCTTAAGTAGCGATGTATCGTGCCTTTATCGTCTAGTATGTCACGGTATCTAGCTTGGAACTCTTCCAACATACCGTCCCTCCACTGAGGGTAAAGACAATGCCTGTGACTGACATTCAGTCGTCATTATCACCCTGGAACCCTTCCAGTGATTCTCCCCTGGATCGGTTGATACCGTCTGACTACAACTAGTGAGAGTCCTAACATCCAATTAGATCTATCTCATAGATCCAAAAACCCAGGATTTAGGAGGTATCACTTTGATCCTATATGGAGAATCATTGTGATAAGCGGAGATTGATCGAGCGTAGCATAAGAAACTCCTTTCTTATCAAGAGTATGTCATCCACGTACTCTACGAGGATCGTCACCATACTCCCTACTACCTTTTTGTATATACAAGGTTCATCTACCATTTTGATGATGTCAAACTCTTTGACCGCTTCATCAAAACAGATGTTCCAACTCCGCGATGCCTGCTTTATCCTATAAAGCATCTTGCACACGTTTCCGCTGCTCCCACTGTCTACGAAGCCCTCTGGCTGTGTACTTATAGACGCTCTCTTCTAAATCATCATTTAGAAAAGCAGTCAAGACACCCAACCACCAGATATCGCAGTCATGGTATGTAGCCGTGGCAAGTAGGATCTGGATGGACTTAAGCATAGTTACTTGAAAAGGTTTTAACATTATGATCCATATCTGGTCAATGATGCAAACCTTTAACAAGTCTAGCTTTGAAAGTCTCAACTTTTCCATCTACACCAAGTAATCTTCTCAAGATATACTTGCTCCTGATGGGGATTTAACCCTTCAGATATTGCAACCAAAGTCCATACTTTGTTGGTGTATAAGGATTCCATCTCAGATCGCTAAGTATCCAGCCATTCTTACAGAGTCTTACTCCTGATGGCCTGCTCGAAGCTAGTTGGGTCATCATCTCATGATGCAATCCTCGCTCCCACTGTCATAGAGAAACCGAAGTATCTCTCAGGTGGGTGAGGAACCCTACTAGATCGGCGGAGAGGCTGAGGTTCGTTGGTAACTATTGAATCCTTTAGTTCTTTCAAATCATCATTTGCAGTTTGTATAGCTGGAACATTTCCAGTTCTACATAACAGATCTTGCCTCGAGCTTGTCCGGATTTTGCTTTTAGACATAGGCCGGTCAACCCCAAATCTTAACTAGCTTAAGACATGGGCTCTTCCCTTTCCATATCACATATGAAGTGGTAGGCAACTGATTTGATTTGAACCCTATTCAATAGGTATGCAGCTTCTCAAGTGCATAACTCCCATAAAGGAAATAGGTAACTCAGTAGTACTCATCATAGAGCACACCTTATCATATAGGGTGTGATTGCTTCGCCCCGATATACCATCGTGCTATGGTGTATTCGGAGGAGTAATGCCGAGAGAGAATCTCATTCTCCTTTAGAATAGTCCAGGATTTCCGTGCTCAAGTATTCTCCTCCTTGATCACATCAAAGGACATAATACTTATACCCGTATATTGGTTCTCTACTTCTAACTTATATTCTGTGAATATCTCAAAAGGTTCGGACTTATGTTTCAACAAGAACGTATGTCTGAATCTTGAGAGATCATCAGAGAATGTAATGAAGTAAAAGAACCGGTCTTGGCATGTGTAGACAGGGGACCTACATACATCAACATGTATCATCCCAAGAGTACACTAACTCTTTCTCTGTTTCTAATAAACAGAGCTGGTGTCATTATATCTTTGTGACATGACTGGCGAGTTTCACAAGATGTAAATTCAAACTGATTTAAATATGCATCTATATGTAACTCAGCCAGTCGGGTCGCATTGATTTGACCTAGTCTACAATACCTCAAGAAGGATTCGTTCATTTCTAAACTCTTCCTCTTGTGTGTGTTCTGTATACTAAAGAACTGTAGTTTGATTTAGAACGTCAATACTTTTAGATAACGTGCCTGAACTGATCAACTTTTGATATAGGAAATGTTCAAAACATTATCCAACAATACAAAATTTTATCGTTTCTTTACTAATAAAGAGACAGATATGATTTTGTATATCAGGTTCGGTATCTAATAACATTCGTTCAGAATCAATGTATTACAATACAGGGTGACAGTGACCAACAGACTTGGCTGCAACTCTTGCCCCGTTTTCTGCCTCATGAAACTTATCACCCGTTCTCAGTTCTCTACCTTTCTATAGCCCTATGTAACAGATTACATATCTGGGATCCTGATCTGGTATCACATACCCAGGACGTAAAGGATACTGAGAAACAGTTCTCTGTAATGAACACACCCGAAGATGATGCATCAGCATGCACTCTCTTCGTTTGGGCGGTACGGGAATTCTGGTAATCCCCAATTTCCTGCTCTGTCTTATAACAATTATAAGTTGGAGCGGGACCAACGTTCCCCAGCTCAGTATAACAAGCGGGTTCGGTCAATAATCCGTATTATTATCTTGATTAAGGCGTGATATGGTCGCTACCAAGAGAGAGAGAGAAGAAAACACTCAGCGTGCGCTCTGTCAAGAATAGATTGGTTATTATTTTATCTAATCAGGATGGCTCCCACTGCTTTTTATCAAATCTTCCTTCAAACCCTAAAAGGAAAGACTAGCCGGGATTAATTACACACTACAAGTTCGCCAATCTTTCAGCCAGGCCAGTGTCGGTACTTTGAGGGAGGTCCCCCGTGCTTTCGCACGAACCTAATTAATGTAAACCTCGTTTTCCCAGAGGCGTAACCTCGTTAACACCTTTCTAGACACCTACTTGATCGGCTAATTGTAATGTGTAAAACTCTCCCAGGAGTAACTCTTACTCGCAGCGGGTATCGGGATCCAACTATCTCATAGAAGGTATGCAATCTCATTGCAAATTTCAACACTTGAAATTCCCGATAATATTTTGCCCCTAACGTGCTATGACCTTGACGAAAGCCAACAAACCATAGCCCGCTAGTCAAGTTCAACCCGTACATTTCTTGATCGAATTAAACCCACCCGCACGACCCTTGACGAAAGCCAACAAAGCCGCACGACTACCCTAATCCAATCGCATCATATGCTAGCAGATAAGCAGCATATAGCTACCGCACACTACACCTTGACGAAAGCCAACAAATGCAACACGAATACTATATACTACTTATCTGAAATGACGGAGGGCTACGACAGGTTTTTCTGAAAACCTATTGCGTAATGAACTTGATATCGTTGTAGAATCAAATGAATTTTGAAATGGAGTGTTTTTGAGGCTTTTCTAGTTTTGCTAAAGGAGTCACTCCCGGTGAAGGGATCGTCGGTCCTTTCCTCGTCGAATGAGGTGTGGGATATATCACATATATCACTGTGCAAAGCAGAACACTTAAAAGCAATCAAAAGACAAACCGAGTGTGTAGCATCTGCCAGTTATTGCTAAAGGAGTCACTCCCGGTGAAGGGATCTCGGTCCTTTCCTTATCGAATAAGGTGCAGGATATATCACATATACCGCTGTGCAAAGCAAGAACTGTAGCTACCTGTTTTATTTTGAAATTCGATTCTACAACATCTTAGCTTTCTTTTATTTCATTAATCACATTAATGAAGTCCCATCATTTAAGTACCTAAACATCACAGATAAATACGACGTACACTTATGCCATCCGCATTCGCCTCGATGTCCCCTCGTGCACCGTTAGTTTAGGTAACTAACGGCAGAGCGGGGCAGGGCTAGCGCGGGTGTAAAATATAAGTAACGTCTATATAATATATCATATATACTATATACTGTATCTATCATAGAACATCACATGATCACATCACAGATATCGCAGCAGAAGAAACATATGAAATATTGGATATACTAGGACGTCCGTGTTTTCAATACAAGCCAGTATAAAACACGGATTCCACGGTCGCGATGAATAGCCAAACCCACACCCCTAGACCCCTACGAGAGCGGCAAGCAACCCTGCCAATTCTAGAGTTAGGAGACCCGGACTCGACTCCTCGAGTTGGTCTCCCACTGGACTCCAGAACCCGGTTACTTGTGCCCTCCTCCTTGGGTCTATCCTAGTGCGGAAAAGTAAATAATATACAAACGGTGACTACTTCCGCAACCTGGAAGTGCCCCAAGAAAAGAATATTACATACAAGTTTTTACATGAATGAAAATGAAAAACACTCATCTCACATAAAAACCCCCGGCTATTCAAACACGACGATCCAATATAACATATCCAGCAACACATAACATCACATGTCATCTACGTAAGTAAATATGCGCATCCCAATTGTCGTTGACATATAGCAACGAAACCGGCGATATCACATATTACACTTACGGTCACAGAAAAGAAAGTGTAAAACTACAACAGTTGGAATCCGCAACCACCTCAGACATCGCATGCCTGACCAAATGAATTACTTAGACATCGCATGCCTAACAATTATAAACCCCGCATTTTAGTCTCATTATCGAAAACACTTTTCAATATCAAGTCGGGCAATTCAACAAGATTCCCGAAAAACTGATCGAATGCTCGTCGCAAACTTTAGTAGGCGGCCGCACCCCTGATACCGTCAACAAAGTGCACCAAGGCGGAACACCGCTACCGCGAGCACCCGAACGGATGCTTTCGGCGACGGGGTTCTCCTACAGTCACTTGGTCGGGGCTATGGAGTGAGGCTGTCTATTAAGTTTACCCGGCGAGTATCCGCGTACGCTACGTAATTGCGACGGACTTTTGATCACATCAAAAATTCCGTGGCAACCGATCAAGTGAGACTAAAGTGCTATGTTTATAACTTTCATTCAGTTATCTTATAACTTCTTGTGAATTCCAATTATTGTATCCCATTCCAGATAATTAGAAAATGTTAAACTTTCCGATCTAACAATCGAACACCCAAGTTTTCCCGATACAGATCAACACATGAAATAAGTCTAACAACATTCAGTTCGTGCCTCGGTACCAACGGTCCAGCCGTAGAAGGGTCAAGCCAACGCCTCACATGTGGCACGCCGTACTGCCCCAAACCCGAAGGTTCAAAGGGCAGTTCAAGACGGTCACATAATCGAGTTAAGGTTTGTTGTCTTCTAGAGGGTCCATCGAGTTACTTGCACTACTTAGAACGTCGTTAAACTACGGAAAAGTCCAACACTTGGAAATTTCCCGACAGGGGAAAAATTGGGTATTTATATCCGGTCGAACTTTTTAACATATTCTAAAATTTATCCGGAAAGCCACATAGACAAAATCTGATATCCCGATCGAAACACCGAATCCCCAAAACAACTGCAGAAAATTCAACTCTTGAATAAAATTTAAAAAATACCCAGAGAACTCAGCACTGAAAACAATGAATTACTGTGTAAACCAAAATGCCACATACGACAAAACGGCCGCGGAACCGCCGCACGAGCCATGCTCATGCCGCGGAACCGCGGCTCAATGGTGGAATTATGCGTAAGAATTTTACAGTAACCCTTACATTTTCCTGCTGATTTCTCTGCATATTTTTAATTTGGAAAAACTCCAGAAATTGGAAAAAGTCCAGAGAGCAATTTGTAATAGGGTTTCGGGTTCGTTCGGAATTCAAAATCCGTCTAGACTTCGCCTAAGGCTCTAGCTAGGCTCTGATACCACTGTAGAGTTCCTAGGCACTCTAGTGAGGTCTCACAAGGCATCGAACATGCCATTTTCAAAAATTCTAGGTGCCGAGAGACCCGACTACGGATCGTTTGCTAGAAAACTAGGCGAAAAGTAAACTAGTTAATAATTAACTAAGGGAATACGGAAATACAACCTTTGTAGATCCGGTCCTCCACCTCCACGGCTCCGAGACGAGGTCCTCTCCGCTGTCCAAATCAAATCCGGGCTCTAGCGTCGGCTTTGTCGGAGAATGGGCAAGCTAAGTCGTCGATGTCCATGCCGAAGATGATCTACGTCGAAGCATCGCAAGATCAAGCTCTCACTTCACCAAGTCATGAAACTTGTGAAGGAAACACACTCTACTACTTGGCAAGAGGTAGAGGATGAAGAAATAGGAAGTGGGTAGACTTTAGTTTTGGATTTCTCACTCATTTCCATCACTTGCCATTGATGGGGCAAGCTTTCTTCACTTGAAGAAAAATGGAAGAAGAAGAAGATGATATATGATAAGTTATTTGAAAAAGAAAAGAAAATGAATTCTTATCATAAAATTAACCATGGTCAAGTGTAGAGATTAAACTAGGGTTAGTGGGAATGGCTAGGGTTAAGGATGAGATAAGAATGGTTGACTTGATCAAAGCTTCATGAAGCTTCAACTAAAGAACAAAATTAGCCACCATTCTTTTCTCTTTTCTTTTATTCATTTATCAAAAATAAAAGGATAATTAAATAAGATAAATGAATAACAAATAATAAACCCTAACCATTTCATTAACCAAGGTTTAATACTTTACACTTAACCAAAAAGCATGTATCATCAAACATGATACAAGCAAGTGCACAAAATCATATCACATATATAATGCGCACATCCGAGTGAGAAAATCCATCTTAAGTAAACCGATACTAGTTGATGCAAAGTAATATATTAAATATATAAATATGCATTAAATCATTAAATCAACACTTGATTCAATGATCCGGTTATGTCGCACACAACCGACTAGTATACAATATATCGGCTTATCGAATCAACGCTTGAATCGATAACTAGGTTATATCGCATACAACCATTCGATACATTTATCGCGAGAATAGAATACGGTATCACATACACGCATTATTCTCGGTCCCGCACATATCTCATATGCGCTCCTATTTCGTTTCGCTTGAGCCAGGAAACCTCTGTGTAGGACTCTAAAGACTCGTCAATACGCCGGCAGCAGGTGATGATCATATCAAACACCCACAAGCCGCAAGCGGTCTGCTAAACGTAACGGCCACCCGGGTATTGAGCGATCTGAAGATCGACGAGCAAGCCCGCTCACACTCCAGTGAATCCAACCAGTAACACTACCGTACAGTCCGGTCTGATCGTCTGATATGTCGCATATCTCGCCTAGGGGTGGTAAACGTCAGACCCCAATAGCTCCATAAGTCGTGTCGATATGAGGTCTATAACTGTTCGAGAAACTACTGGTAACACTTACCAGTAAATCTCAGCAACCCTGGCCAGGGATTTCCTGTTATAGCCAATCGAACACAGCGCAACATCAACCCCCTATACCGGGAGAGACGAATCCCCTCCTATCGCTCATTGCCTCCATGTGACTCGGGACTGTACCCAAAAACCACCGTTTTGCACGCCCTCTTGGACGTGGTAAGATGGAAATCAAAGCACAGTGGGAACCACACAAGACTCTATGACGATCTCGGGTCAACAGACTACTCTGTACCAGTGTCACCAGAGAACTGCCATATGACGTGAGGTATAATACCATCTGGGAGTTCTCGGCGAGTCCGTCCAGTGTACCCAGTCTTTACTGAGCACCCGTATATCATCTCTGATGTCAAACACCAATGGATATGGGATCATCCATCGCCCATCTGTATGGGTCGAGAAGGTACACGCTAGTCTACTCTGGTATATCGATGCCCCGTCTCGATACACCCACGACTAGGGACTTTGAAGGATGTACTTATGGACTACCATGTCCCCACTAGTATGATCCGCATCATAGTCCAGGTAGTCAAGTACAGATCCTAAGGGCTTTACCAACACATAACAGAGAGACAATCAGCATACACGTTAAGGTAAAGTTCAACCAGATAGCATACTATCATGTCGAGCAAGAAAGTCCTCCCTATATATGTCCCAGCATCCACTACAATATACATCCTATGTACAGTAATGGCCTCTAGGGCATACATATAACTAACAAGTGCAGACTGGGTACACTGGACGGACTCGTCGAGAACTCCCAGATGGTATTATACCTTACGTCAGATGGCAGTTCTCTGGTGACACTGGTACAGAGTAGTCTGTTGACCCGAGATCGTCATAGAGTCTTGTGTGGTTCACACTGTGCTTTGATTTCCATCTTACCACGTCCAAGAGGGCGTGCAAAACGGAGCTTTTTGGGTACAGTCCCGAATCACATGGAAGCAATGAGCGATAGGAAGGGATTCGTCTCTCCCGGTATAGGGGGTTGATGTTGCGCTGTGTTCGATTGGCTATAACCGGAAATCCCTGGCCAGGGTTGCTGAGATTTACTGGTAAGTGTTACCAGTAGTTTCTCGAACTGTTATAGACCTCATATCGACACGACTTATCGAGCTATTGGGGTCTGACGTTTACCACCCCTAGGCGAGATATGCGACATATCAGACGATCAGACCGGACTGTACGGTAGTGTTACTGGTTGGATTCACTGGAGTATGAGCGGGCTTGCTCGTCGATCTTCTGATCGCTCAATACCCGGGTGGCCGTTACGTTTAGCAGATCGCTTGCAGCTTGTGGGTGTTTGATATGATCATCACCTGCTGCCGGCGTATTGACGAGTCTTTAGAGTCCTACACAGAGGTTTCCTGGCTCAAGCGAAACGAAATATGAGCGCATATGAGATATGTGCGGGACCGAGAATAATGCGTGTATGTGTTACCGTATTCCATTCTCGCGATAAATGTATCGAATGGTTATATGCGATATAACCTAGTTATCGAATCGAGGATTGATTCGATAAGCCGATACATTGGATACTAGTCGGTTATATGCGATATGACCGGATTGTTAAATCAAGTGTTGATTTAATGATTTAATGCATAATTATATATTTGATATATTACTTTGCATTAATTAGTATCGGTTCACTTTTAAATGGATTTTCTCACTGGTTTGTGCACATTGTATATATGATATATTTTTTGTGCACAAGATTGTATCATGTTTGATGATACATGCTAGTTTGGGTTTGTGTAAAGAATTAAACCATGGTTACTTAAGTGGTTAGGGTTACATTTCCTTTTCTCATTTATTTATCTATTTATTCTTTTTGGAAAAATATTTAGCATAATGCAAAATGGTGGCTTTCTTTGGATGCATGTTGAAGCTTCATGAAGCTTTGACCAAGTGACCATTTTGTCTCCATGCTTAACCCTAACCATTCCCACTAACCATGATTTATTCTCTACACTTGACCATGGTTATGATTATGATAAGTATTCATTTACTTTTTGTTTTTTGAATTAACTTATCATAACATATTCCTTCTTCTTCTTCATCTTCTTCAAAGAAGAAGCTTGCCTCCATCAATGGCAACTTGGGAAAATGAGTGAGAAATCCAATTCTAAAGTGAACCCACTTCCTATTTCTTCATCCTCTACCTCTTGCCAAGTAGTATAGGGTGTTTCCTTCACAAGTTTTCATGGCTTGGTGAAGGTGGAGCTTGATCTAGTGATGCCTCGACGTAGATCATCTTCGGCATCGTCGTCGATGACCTAGCCCGCTTTTTCTCCGATGAAGCCGATGCCAGAGTCATGGTTCGATTTGGATAGCGGAAAGGACTTCATCATGGAGCTATGGAGGTGAAGAAACGGATCTACAAAGGTTGTATTTCCGTTCTTATAGTTTAGTTGTAAACTAGTTGCTTTGTTAGCCTAAAATCTAGTTAACAATCCGTAGTCTAGGGTTTCTCGGCACCGTAAATTTTGAAACGGGCATGGTTGATTCCTTGTGAGACCGCTTGAGAGTGCCTAGGAACCCTACAGTGGTATCAGAGCCTAGCTAGAGCCTTAGGCGATGCGTAGACGGAGTTTGAAGTACGATCGAACCGAAAACCTACATCCAAAATGCTCTCTGGACATTTTTGAAATTCGGGGATTTTTCAGAATTAAAAATATGCAGAAAAACCAGCAGGAATTTATAAGAATTACTGTGAAGTTCGATGACCTAATTCCATAAAAGTGCGGCGGAACCGCGGCATTAGCGTGCTAATGCGGCGGTTCCGCGGCCCTTTGTCTCTTCTCCCATTAAATTTTGCACAGTAATTCCTATTTGGCAGTGCTGGTTTTCCTGGGAATTTTTAATCTGAAATAAAGAGTTGAGTATTTTGGGTTGTATTGGGAGTTCGTACATTCGACCGGATTGTCTAATTTTGTCTATGTGTCTTTCCGGATAATTATTGAATATGTTAAAAAGTTCGACCGGATAAAAATACCCAATTTTTCCCCTGTCGGGAAATTTCCAAGTGTTGGATCTTTCCGTGGTTTAAAGACGTTCTAAGTAGTGCAAGTAACGCGATGGACCCTGTAGAAGATAACAAACCTTAACTCGATTATGTGACCGTCTTGAACTGCCCTTTGAACCTTAGGGTTTGGGGCAGTACGGCGTGCCACATGTGAGGCGTTGGCTTGACCCTTCTACGGCTGGACCGTTGGTACTGAGGCATGAACTGAATGTTTTTAAAACTTATTTCATGTGTTGATCTGTATCGGGAAAACTTGGGTGTTCGATTGTTCGATCGGAAAGTTTAACATTTTCTATTTATCTGGAATGGGATACAATAATTGGAATTCACAAGTAGTTATGAGATAACTGAATGAATGTTATAAACATAGCAGTTTAGTCTCACTTGATCGGTTGCCACGGAATTTTGATGTGATCAAAAGTCCGTCGCAATCACGTAGCGTACGCGGATACTCGCCGGGTAAACTTAATAGACAGCCTCGCTCCATAGCCCCGACCAAGTGACTGTAGGAGAACCCCGTCACCGAAAGCATCCGTTCGGGTGCTTGCAGTAGCGGTGTTCCGCCTTGGTGCACTTTACCGATGGTATCGGGGGTGCGGGCGTCTACTGAAATTTGCGACGAGCATTCGATCAGTATGTCGGGAATCTTGTTGAATTGCCCGACTTGATATTGAAAAGAGTTTTCGATAATGAGACAAAAATGCGGGGTTTATAATTGTTAGGCATGTGATGTCTAAGGAATTCATTTGATTAGGCATGCGATGTCTATGCAGGTTGCGGATTCCAACTGTTATAGTTTTACACTTTCTTTTCTGTGACCGTAAGTGTAATATGCGAAATCGCCGGTTTCGTTGCTATATGTCAACGACAATTGGGATGCGCATATTTACTTACGTTGATGACATGTGATGTTATGTGTTGCTGGATATGTTATATTGGATCGTCGTGTTTGAATAGCCGGGGTTTTTTATGTGAGATGAGTGTTTTTCATTTTCATTCATGTAAAAACTTGTATGTAATATTCTTTTTGGGGCACTTCCAGGTTGCGAAAGATGTCACCCTTTGTATATTATTTACTTTTCCGCATTAGGATAGACCCAAGGAGGGGAGCACAAGTAACCGGGTTCTGGAGTCCAGTGGGAGACCAACTCGAGGAGTCGAGTCCGGGTCTCCTAACTCTAGAATTGGTAGGGTTGCTTGCCGCTCTCGTAGGGGTCTAGGGGTGTGGGTTTGGCTATTCATCACGACCGTGGAATCCGTGTTTTATACTGGCTCGTATTGAAAACACGGACGTCCTAGTATATCCAATGTTTCATATGATTCTTCTGCTGCGATATCTGTGATGTGATCATGTGATATGTTCTGTGATGGATACTTTATATAGTATATATGATATATTATATAGGCGTTACTTATGTTTTACACCCGCGCTAGCCCTGCCCCGCTCTGCCGTTAGTTACCTAACCTAACGGTGCACGAGGGGACATCGAGGCGAATGCGGATGGCATAAGTGTACGTCGTATTTATCTGTGATGTTTAGGTACTTAAATGATGGGACTTCATTAATGTGATTAATGAAATAAAAGAAACCTAAGATGTTGTAGAATCGAATTTCAAAATAAAACAGGTAGCTACAGTTCTTGCTTTGCACAGTGATATATATGATATATCCTGCACCTTATTCGATGAGGAAAGGACCGAGATCTCTTCACCGGGAGTGTCTCCTTTAGCAATAACTGGCAGATGCTACACACTCGGTTTGTCTTTTGATTGCTTTTAAGAGTTTTTGCTTTGCACAGTGATATATATGATATATCCCGCACCTCATTCGACGAGGAAAGGACCGACGATCCCTTCACCGGGAGTGACTCCTTTACCAAAACTAGAAAAGCCTAAAAAACACTCCATTTTAAAATCATTTGATTCTACAACGATATCAAGTTCATTACGCAATAGGTCTTCAGAAAAACCTGTCGTAGCCCTCCGTCATTTCAGATAAGTGCTAGTTAGTATTCGTGCTACGTTTGTTGGCCTGCGTCAAGGCGTAGTGTGCGGTAGCTAACTAGTATTTATCTGCTTATGCATATGATGCAGATTGGATTAGGGTAGTCGTGCGACTTTGTTGGCCTGCGTCAAGGGTCGTGCGGGTGGGTTTAATTCAATCAGGAAATGACGGTTTGAACTTGACTAGCGCACTATGGTTTGTTGGCCTGCGTCAAGGTCATAGGACGCTAGGGGCAAAAATATTATCGGGAATTTCAAGTGTTGAAATTTGCAATGAGATTGCATACCTTCTATGAGATAGTTGGATCCCGATACCCGCTGCGAGCAAGAGTTACTCCAGGGAGAGTTTTACACATTACAATTAGCCGATCAAGTAGGTGTCTAGAAAGGTGTTAACGAGGTTACGCCTCTGGGAAAACAAGGTTAACATTAATTAGGTTCGTGCGAAAGCACGGGGGACATCCCTCAAAGTACCGACACTGGCCTGGCTGAAAGATTGGCGAACTTGTAGTATGTAATTAATCCCGGCTAGTCTTTCCTTTTAGGGTTTGAAGGAAGATTTGATAAAAACAGTGGGAGCCATCCTGATTAGATAAAATAATAACCAATCTATTCTTGAAAGAGCGCACGCTGAGTGTTTTCTTCTCTCTCTCTCCAGGTAGCGACCATATCACGCCTTAATCAAGATAATAAAACGGAATATTGACCGAACCCGCTTGTTATACTGAGCTGGGGAACGTTGGTCCCGCTCCAACTTATAACTGTTATAAGACAGAGCAGGAAATTGGGGATTACCAGAATTCCCGTACCGCCCAAACGAAGAGAGTGCATGCTGATGCATCATCTTCGGGTGTGTTCGTTACAAAGAACTGTTTCTCAGTATCCTCCGCATCCTGGGTATATGATACCGGATCAGGATCCCAGATATGTAATCTATTATATAGGGCTACAGATAGGTAGAGAACTGAGTACGGGTGATAAGTTTCATGAGGCAGAAAACGGGGCAAGTGTTGCAGCCAAGTCTGTTGGTCACTGTCACCCTGTATTCCAAATACATTGATTCTGAATGAATGTTATTAGATACCGAACCTGATATACAAAATCATATCTATCTCTTTATTAGTAAAGAAATGATAAAATTTTGTATAGTTGGATAATGTTTTGAACATTTCCTATATCAAAAGTTGATCGGATCAGGCACGTTATCTAAAAGCATTGATGTTCTAAATCAAACTACAGTTCTTGGCATACGGAACACAATAAAGAGGAAGAGTTCAGAAATGAACGAATCCTTCTTGAGGTATTGTAGACTAGGTCATATCAATGCGACCCGACTAGCTGAAGTTAAATATAGATGCATATTTAAATTATTTTGAGTTTACATCTTATGAAACTTGCCAGTCATGTCACAGAGATAAGATGACCATAGCTCCGTTTACTAGAAACAGAGAAAGAGTTAGTGAACTCTTGGGATGATACATGTTGATGTATGTAGGTCCCCTGTCTACATATGCCAGGACCGGTTCTTTATACTTCATTAAATTCTCTGATGATCTCTTTTGATTCAGACATATGTTCCTGTTAAAACACAAGTCAGAACCTTTTGAGATATTCACAGAATATAAGTCAGAAGTAGAGAACCAAAATAAGGGTATAAGTATTATGTCCTTTGATGAGATCAAGGAGGAGAATACTTGTGCATAGAATTTCTGGACTATTCTAAAAGAGAATGAGATTCTCTCTCAGCATTACTCCTCCGTATACACCATAGCACGATGGTCTATCGGGGCGGAGCAATAACACCCTATGTGATAAGGTGTGCTCTATGATGAGTACTACTGAGTTACCCTTTTCCGTTTGGGAGTTATGCACTTGAGAAGCTGCATACCTATTGAATTGGATTCAAATCAAATCAGTTGCCTACCGCTTCATATGAGATATGGAAAGGGAAGAGCCCATATCTTAAGTTGGTTAAGATTTGGGGTTGTCCGGGCTATGTCTAAAAGCATAATCTGGACAAGCTCGAGGCAAGGTCTGTTATGTACAACTGGAAAGGTTCCAGCTATACAAACTACAGCAGATGATTTGGTAAAACCAAAGGATTCAATAGTTACCAACGAACCTCAGCCTCTCTGCCGATCTAGTGAGGTTCCTCACCCACCTGAGAGATACTTCGGTTACTCTATGACAGTGGGAGCGAGGATTGCATCATGAGATGATGACCCAACTAGTTTCGAGCTGGACATTAGGAGTAGGACTCTGTAAGAATGGCTGGATGCTTAGCGATCTGAGATGGAATCCTTATACACCAACAAAGTATGGACTTTGGTTGCTATATCTGAAGGGTTAAATCCCCATCAGGAGCAAGTATATCTTGAGAAGATTACTTGGTGTATATGGAAAAGTTAAGACTTTCAAAGCTAGACTTGTTAAAGGTTTGCATCATTGACCAGGTATGGATCATGACGAAACCTTTTCTAAGGAGCTATGCTTAAGTCCATCCAGATCCTACTTGCCACGGCTGCATACCATGACTACGATATCTGGTGGATGGGTGTCATGACTACTTTTCTAAATGATGTTTTGGAAGAGAGCGTCTATAAGTACACAGGCAGAGGGCTTCGTAGACAGTGGGAGCAGCAGAAACGTGTGCAAGATGCTTTATAAGATAAAGCAGGCATCGCGGAGTTGGAACATCTGTTTTGATGTGTTAGTCAAAGAGTTTGACATCATCAAAATGGTAGATGAACCTTGTATAAACAAAAAGGTAGTAGGGAGTATGGTGGCAATCCTCGTAGAGTACGTGGATGACATACTCTTGATAAGAAAGAAGTTTCCTATGCTACGCTCGATCAATCTCCGCTTATCACAATGATTCTCCACATAGGATCAAAGTGATACCTCCTAAATCCTGGGTTTTGGATCTATGAGATAGATCTAATTGGATGTTAGGATTCTCACTAGTTGTATTGAGATGGTATCAACCGATCCTGGGGAGAATCACTGGAAGGGTTCCAGGGTGATAAGGACGACTGAAAGTCAGTCACAGGCATTGTCTTTACCCTCAGTAAAGGGACGGTATGTTGGAAGAGTTTCAAGCTAGATACCGTGGCATACTAGACGATAAAGGCTAGATACATCGCTACTTAAGATGCTACCATAGAGGCTGTTTGGGTGTATATTGGTTCATGAGATAAACTACGTTCCTACCATTGTGAGACAATGGAGTTGTGGCTTATGCCAAGGAACGTCCGTCCCATCAGTGATCCAGACATATTCTAAGGCAGTGTCACCTGATCATGGAGATGGTTGATCTCCAGGGGATCGAGGTCAGGAGAGTTGACTCAGAGGAAAACACGGCGGATCCACTCGCGAAGGCCTATTCCCAGAGAGAGACTTTTATGGGATGGTTGAGTATGAGATACTAAAACCACTGCTACAGATGGCCCTAGTGCAAGTAGGAGATTGTTAGTTATATGCATGCCCTAGAGGCCATTACTATACATAGGATGTATATTGTAGTGGATCAAGTGCACAAAATCATATCGCATATGCAATGCGCACACCCGAGTGAGAAAATCCATTTAAAGTGAACCGATACTAGTTAATACAAAGTAATATATCAAATATATAATTATGCATTAAATAATTAAATCAACACTTGATTCAATGATCCGGTCAAGTCGCACACAACCGACTAGTATACAATGTATCGGCTTATCGAATCAATCCTTGATTCGATAACTAGGTTATATCGCATATAACCATTCGAAACATTCATCGCGAGAATGAAATACGGTATCACATACACGAATTATTCTCGGTCCCGCACATATCTCATATGCGCTCCTATTTCGTTTCGCTTGAGCCAGGAAACCTCTGTGTAGGACTCTAAAGACTCGTCAATACGCCGGCAGCAGATGATGATCATATCAAACACCCACAAGCCGCAAGCGGTCTGCTAAACGTAACGGCCACCCGGGTATTGAGCGATCTGAAGATCGACGAGCAAGCCCGCTCACACTCCAGTGAATCCGACCAGTAACACTACCGTACAGTCCGGTCTGATCGTCTGATATGTCGCATATCTCGCCTAGGGGTGGTAAACGTCAGACCCCAATAGCTCGATAAGTCGTGTCGATATGAGGTCTATAACTGTTCGAGAAACTACTGGTAACACTTACCAGTAAATCTCAGCAACCCTGGCCAGGGATTTCCCGTTATAGCCAATCGAACACAGCGCAACATCAACTCCCTATACCGGGAGAGACGAATCCCCTCCTATCGCTCATTACCTCCATGTGACTCGGGACTGTACCCAAAAACCACCGTTTTGCATGCCCTCTTGGACATGGTAAGATGGAAATCAAAGCACAGTGGGAACCACACAAGTCTCTATGACGATCTCTGGTCAACAGACTACTCTGTACCAGTGTCACCAGAGAACAGCCATCTGACGTGAGGTATAATACCATCTGGGAGTTCTCGGAGAGTCCGTCCAGTGTACCCAGTCTCTACTGAGCACCCGTATATCATCTCTGATGTCAAACACCAATGGATATGGGATCATCCATCGCCCATCTGTATGGGTCGAGAAGGTATATGCTAGTCTACTCTGGTATATCGATGCCCCGTCTCGATACACCCACGACTAGGGACTTTGAAGGATGTACTTATGGACTACCATGTCCCCACTAGTATGATCCGCATCATAGTCTAGGTAGTCAAGTACAGATCCTAAGGGCTTTACCAACATGTAACAGAGAGACAATCAGTATACACGTTAACGTAAAGATCAACCAGATAGCATACTATCATGTCGAGCAAGAAATTCCTCCCTATATACGTCCCAGCATCCACTACAATATACATCCTATGTACAGTAATGGCCTCTAGGGCATACATATAACTAACAATCTCCCACTTGCACTAGGGCCATCTGATAGCAGTGGTTGTAGTATCTCATACTCAACCATCCCATAAAAGTCTCTCTCTGGGAACAGGCCTTTGTGAGTGGATCCGCTGTGTTGTCCTCTGAGTCTACTTTCCTAACGTCGATCTCCCTGGAGATCAACCATCTCCATGATCAAGTGATACTGCCTTAGAATATGTCTGGATCACTGATGGGACCGGCATTCCTTGGCATAAGCCACAACTCCATTGTCACACAATGGGAGGAACTTAGTTCATCTCATGAACCAATATACATCCAAACAGCCTCTTTGGTAGCATCTTAGGTAGCGATGTATCCTGCCTTTATCGTCTAGTATGTCACGGTATCTAGCTTGGAACTCTTCCAACATACCGTCCCTCCACTGAGGGTAAAAACAATGCCTGTGACTGACATTCAGTCGTCTTTATCACCCTGGAACCCTTCCAGTGATTCTCCTCAGGATCGATTGATACCATCTCACTACAACTAGTGAGAATCCTAACATCCAATTAGATCTATCTCATAGATCCAAACCCAGGATTTATGAGGTATCACTTTGATCCTTTATGGAGAATCATTGTGATAAGCAGAGATTGATCGAGCGTAGCATAAGAAACTCCTTTCTTATCAAGAGTATGTCATCCACGTACTCTACGAGGATCACCACCATACTCCCTACTACCCTTTTGTTTATACAAGGTTCATCTACCATTTTGATGATGTCAAACTCTTTGACTACTTCATCAAAACAGATGTTCCAACTTCGCGATGCCTGCTTTATCAAATAAAGCATCTTGCACACGTTTCCGCTGCTCCCACTGTCTACGAAGCCCTCTGGCTGTGTACTTATAGACGCTCTCTTCCAAAATATCATTTAGAAAAGCAGTCAAGACACCCAACCACCAGATATCGTAGTCATGGTATGTAGCCGTGACAAGTAGGATCTGGATGGACTTAAGCATAGCTACTTGAAAAAGGTTTCATCATTATCCACACCTGGTCAATGATGCACACTTTTAACAAGTCTAGCTTTGAAAGTCTCAACTTTTCCATCTACACCAAGTAATCTTCTCAAGATATACTTGCTCCTGATGGGGATTTAACCCTTCAGATATAGCAACTAAAGTCCATACTTTGTTGGTATATAAGGGTTCCATCTCAGATCGCTAAGCATCCAGCCATTCTTACAGAGTCTTACTCCTGATGGCCAGCTGGAAACTAGTTGGGTCATCATCTCATGATGCAATCCTTGCTCCCCCTGTCATAGAGAAACAGAAGTATCTCTCAGGTGGGTGAAGAACCCTACTAGATCGGCGGAGAGGCTGGGGTTCGTTGGTATCTACTGAATCCTTTGGTTCTATCAAATCATCAGCTGCAGTTTGTATATCTGGAACCTTTCCAGTTCTACATAACTGACCTTGTCTCGAGCTTGTCCGGATTATGCTTTTAGACATAGCCAGGACAACCCCAAATCTTAACTAACTTAAGATATGGGCTCTTCCCTTTCCATATCACATATGAAGTGGTAGGCAACCGATTTGATTTGAACCTTATTCAATAGGTATGCAGCTTCTCAAGTGCATAACTCCCAAAAGGAAACAGGTATCTCAGTAGTACTCATCATAGAGCACACCTTATCATATAGGGTGTGATTGCTCCGCCCTGATATACCATCGTGCTATGGTGTATACAGAGGAGTAATGCTGAGAGAGAATCTCATTCTCCTTTAGAAAAGTCCAGGAATTCCATGCTCAAGTATTCTCCTCCTTGATCACATCAAAGGACATAATACTTATACCCTTATTTTGGTTCTCTACTTCTAACTTATATTCTGTGAATATCTCAAAAGGTTCGGACTTGTGTTTCAACAGGAACATAGGTCTGAATCTTGAGAGATTATCAGAGAATGTAACGAAGTACAAAGAACCGGTCTTGGCATGTGTAGACAGGGGACCTTACATACATCAACATGTATCATCCCAAGAGTTTACTAACTCTTTCTCTGTTTCCAGTAAACGGAGCTATGGTCATCTTATCTTTGTGACATGACTGGCAAGTTTCACAAGATGTAGATTCAAACTGATTTAAATATGCATCTTTATGTAACTTTAGCCAGTCGGGTCGCATTGATCTGACCTAGTCTACAATACCTCAAGAAGAATCCGTTCATTTCTGAACTCTTCCTCTTGTGTGTGTTCCGTATACTAAAGAACTATAGTTTGATTTAGAACATCAATGCTTTTAGATAACGTGCCTGATCCGATCAACTTTTGATATAGGAAGTGTTCAAAACATTATCCAACAATACAAAATTATATCATTTCTTTACTAATAAAGAGACTGATATGATTTTGTATATCAGGTTCGGTATCTAATAGCATTTGTTCAGAATCAATGTATTGGTAATACAGGGTGACAGTGACCAACAGACTTGGCTGCAACACTTGCCCCGTTTTCTGCCTCATGAAACTTATCACCCGTTCTCAGTTCTCTACCTTTCTGTAGCCCTATGTAACAGATTACATATCTGGGATCCTGATCCGGTATCATATACCCAGGATGTAGAGGATACAGATAAACAGTTCTTTGTAACGAACACACCCGAAGATGATGCATCAGCATGCACTCTCTTCGTTTGGGCGGCACGGGAATTCTGGTAATCCCCAATTTCCTGCTCTGTCTTATAACAATTATAAGTTGGAGCGGGACCAACGTTCCCCAGCTCAGTATAACAAGCGGGTTCGGTCAATATTCCGTATTATTATCTTGATTAAGGCGTGATATGGTCGCTACCAGGAGAGAGAGAGAAGAAAACACTCAGCGTGCGCTCTTGCAGGAATAGATTGGTTATTATTTTATCTAATCAGGATGGCTCCCACTGCTTTTTATCAAATCTTTCTTCAAACCCTAAAAGGAAAGACTAGCCGGGATTAATTACACACTACAAGTTCGCCAATCTTTCAGCCAGGCCAGTGTCGGTACTTTGAGGGAGGTCCCTCATGCTTTCGCACGAACCTAATTAATGTAAATCTCGTTTTCCCAGAGGCGTAACCCCGTTGACACCTTTCTAGACACCTACTTGATCGGCTAATTGTAATGTATAAAACTCTCCCAGGAGTAACTCTTACTCGCAGCGGGTATCGGGATCCAACTATCTCATAGAAGGTATGCAATCTCATTGCAAATCTCAACACTTGAAATTCCCGATAATATTTTGCCCCTAGCTCGCTATGACCTTGACGAATGCCAAACAACCCATAGTCCACTAGTCAAGTTCAACCCGTACATTTCTTGATCGAATTAAACCCAGCCGCACGACCCTTGACGAATGCCAAACAACGCCGTACGAATACCCTAATCCAATCGCATCATATGCTCAAGCAGATAAATACTAGTTAGCTACCGTACACTACGCCTTGACGAATGCCAAACTACCGCAGCACGAATACTAACTAGTACATATCTGAAATGACGGAGGGCTACGACAGGTTTTTCTGAAAACCTATTGCGTAATGAACTTGATATCGTTGTAGAATCAAATGATTTTAAAATGGAGTGCTTTTGAGGCTTCTCTAGTTTTGCTAAAGGAGTCACTCCCGGTGAAGGGATCGTCGGTCCTTTCCTTATCGAATAAGGTGCAGGATATATCACATATACCTCTGTGCAAAGCAAAAACACTTAAAAGCAATCAAAAGACAAACCGAGTGTGTAGCATCTGCCAGTTATTGCTAAAGGAGTCACTCCCGGTGAAGGGATCTCGGTCCTTTCCTTATCGAATAAGGTGCAGGATATATCACATATACCTCTGTGCAAAGCAAGAACTGTAGCTACCTGTTTTATTTTGAAATTCGATTCTACAACATCTTAGGTTTCTTTTATTTCATTAATCTCATTAATGAAGTCCCATCATTTAAGTACCTAAACTTCACAGATAAATACGACGTACACTTATGCCATCCGCATTCGCCTCGATGTCCCCTCGTGCACCGTTAGGTTAGGTAACTAACGGCAGAGCGGGGCAGGGCTAGCGTGGGTGTAAAACATAAGTAACGCCTATATAATATATCATATATAGTATATACTGTATCTATCACAGAACATCACATGATCACTGTTGGAGATAGTGCCCTCAGAGTCAATTATTAGGTCACAGGTACGTGATTGTAATGATTGAGGGAGGACCTATCCCGGTAGGACAGTCTTACTCGAGATGATAGTATGCTATCTGGTTTACCTTTATCATCGTGTACTGTTTTAGGTGACCTGACATGTCGCTATTACACGTTGATAGAGCCCCTAGGATTCTTGCTTGACCACCAGCAGTATGAGGGCGATCATATAAGTGGGAGCTGGGGGTCTACAAGCATATCCTTAAAAGGTCCCTAGTCGTGGGAGTTTCGAGACCGGGCATCGATACTCCATTAGTAGACTAGTGTATACAGTCGAGACCCCGACGAGGGGCGGTGGCCGGTCTCACAAGCCACTGGTGTCAGTTGGATCACCTAAGATGTATACAGGTGCTCATTGGGTTATGAGTACACCGGACAGGACTCGCCGGGAACATGCTAGTTGGTCATATACCAGACGTCAGATGGCAGTTCCCTGGTGACATGTGTGCAGGTTAGTTCATCGACCTGGGGATCGTCATTTGTCTCGTGTGAGTTCCCACTGTACTTTGATTACTACCCTACCACGGCTCAAAGGAGTCGTGCAAACAGGTTTTAGTTGGGTACAGTCCCGAGCCACATGGAGGCAGTGAGCGTATCTTCAGGGGTTCGTCTCTCCCGGTATTGGGGGTGAGGTCGTGCTGTGTCTAGGAGAGCCATTACACAAAGTCCTTGGCCAAGGCAAGGAGATTTACTGGTAGGTATTCCAGTAGTATCTCAGGGTGTTCTGGGCTACACTCCGACACGACTTGTACCGCTTTTGGGGGTCTGACTTTTACCAACCCCCTAGGCCCGCCATGCGATGCTCATAGACGAACGGACCGGACTGCACGGATATTGTCACTGACAGGCTCAGTAGGGTGTCAGGATGAGTTCGCTCATCGACGTCCCTTTTAGTCAATAGCTGGTGGCCCGTCACGTATTGGCTTATACCTCTGACGTGCTAGTGTTTAAATCCACAGCCATAGTATTGACGAGTCTTTAGAGTCCACCACACTTTCAGTTACTCAGCTTTCGGGCGAAACGCTGTAGAGGCCGTATGGAGATATGGCAGGGTCCGATCAGATACGTGCGGTATTGCACGGATCAGGATCGGACGTTTTGTACTAGTAGCCGTATGGTTATATGGCAGGGTTCGATCAGATACGTGCGGTATTGCACGGATCAGGATCGAACGGATTTAACTAGCCGGCTTTGGCTTAAGCTGGTCTTAGTTTAGTACAGTGTAGATTTTGTCTCTTTGCATTTGTATCCGGACGGAATACAGATGCGGGTGTGTATGCACAGTATCGGGGTTTTCCTGTAATTTATTACGGGACCAGTTTTCTGGAGTTGCCAGTTTGCATTCCGTTCCGGCCGGTTTTCCTTTGTTCTTTCCCGGCCGGACTTTTTCGATGGAGGGGGTTATTTGCAGTTTTGCAAATAACACTTTGTGGGGGGGTTTCTTGCAATTGTGTTGATTATGATGGCTTTCATATCTTGCACCATTGACTTGCTTTTTTTAAGATGTGAAAGGTTATGGAGTGTATAGTAGTTTAAGCATGGTGTATGTTTCCTTGACCTTGGATATGGTCACCTTTCTTATGCTCCTACACTCACCTCCCTTTGCATTATGTGTTCATTCCTCCACCATTCTCATTCTCACAAGAAGAGAGTTTTATTCATGGTTGAGAAAAAGAAAGAGTGAAAGAAAAGAGAAGAAGAGGGTTTCATCTTCATCCTTGAGAGTGTTTCATTTTCTTGATCTCATTTCATGATAAGAAAAATGCAAGCACCATTTTTCTTGTCTTGTATCCTCCATCATCCTCAAATGGCAACAAACCCCAAAAGAGACACTACACTAGATAACCTACAGCATATCTTGAGCATGTCGAGTTGCCGGCTTCATGCCCGAGTTGCCTCGGTATAGAGGCGGGAGCCCGTAAAAGTACCCGGCTTCGTGGTGCCCTTTCCGACGAGGAGGAGACGGACGGAGATCCCGCGAGGAAATCGGAGTGGAGACGAAGACCGGAGGACTCGGATCAGTCGGTATATCTCTATTCCCTTACTTGTTGTTAGCTAGACTAGTTAATGGTTACGATCCGGAGTTTAGTGCGCGGTGGTGCCGGTTTGCAAAGTCCGCAAAATTTAAGTTTATCACCGCTTCCGCATTCCGGCGTCGGATTGACGGCCGGGGCGCCGCCGTGCACTTACAGTGGTATCAGAGCCTCGCCATTAACTTAGTCTAACTTTGTGTAATGTGTTTGCATTTCCGATCGATCAAAAAGTTCCAAAACTGCATTTTACCCACGACAGTTTCTGTTGAAATTTTTCAGTCTCGAAAATTTTTTCAGGTTGTAAAATATTGATGTACTGGAAAATCTAAGAGTTCTGTAAAAATTTGACGAAGTAACTCCACAGTTGGAGCGCGGAACCGCCGCGAAAACCACCTTTGTGCGGCCCTTCCGCCGCGCACTATTCACATCACTTCACCATTTTTTTACAGAGGCCTTCTGGGCTTAAAATATGGGCTTTGGAATATTAAAGTTGGGCCAATTATTTCTGTGAGTGCTACAGTTTTCTTTGGGGCCCACTTGTTAATTGTTTGATCAATCGGAAATTTTTTAAACACATTTTTCACAGTATTTACATTATATCTGCGACCGTGAATGTCACTCGATCGGTAAATCCGGTCTAACTGCTATAGCCCGGTTAGACGGATTTGCGAACGTGACCTTCACGTTGATGTTCTATGTATTTGCTGTGATGTTGCGGATCGGTCGTGGGGGATAGCCTCGATGCAATGCTAGTACAGTTGTGGTTGTATTATGTACATTTGATATTGCGGGGCGAGCGTCCGACATGTGGACTGCCGTCACTGCCTGTTTGTATTATTATTTTGGGGCACGACCTGGTTGCGGTCGATGTACCCGGTGTATGTATATTTTACTTTCTGTACTAGGATTGCCCCGCGGAGGGGTGCACGGATAGCCGGGTTCTAGAGGGCAACAAGCCCGCATCTCATGGCATTGAGACGGAGGGGGCTTCACTCTAGGATTGGCGGGCTATTCGCCGCACTCGTAGGGGGTACAGGTTTGACCCAGGAGGGGTGCCCAAGTTACCGGATTCCGTGAAGTGCTGGGTGGTCCATTCACGGTGCTGAAGGGGGCTGCCTCGCTTCAGGTTTTGGCGGGTGACTTGCCGCGCCCGTAGGGGTCTAGGATTTCATTGCACAGGCTATCCACACGACCAGGGGAACGTCGGGTTTCAGTAGTGGCTCTGTGAAACCCGGGGATCCCAGATATCTGTATTGTTCTGTGATGCTGTACATTTCTGTGATGTTGCATTTTATTCACGCCTTGAGCGAAATACTATATATTGGTATATATATTAGTAGATGTTGTATATGTTTTTCATCCGCGCTAGTCCAGTCCCCGCTCTGCCGTTAGTTAGCTAACCTAACGGGTGATGACGGGACCCAGTGGCGAATGCGGATGGCATATACGTACGTCAGTATATTTTCGTTCTTTGTGGTGTGATCAATTGATGGGACTGCATTGATTCGGATCAATGCAAGTTAAACAAACCTATTCTGATGTTGTTGGAACACTTTTCAAAAAGCTGTTATTGCAAGGACGTTCATTTCTGTTTTGCATCGTGGTATTCATTTGGAATATCCTGCTCCTCAGTCGACGAGGCAAGGGCCGAGATCCCTTCACCGGGAGTGACCCCTTGGACAGAAGTTTGCGTCAGGGCATTAACTTCACTATAGCCGATTACTTTTGCTTTGCACCGTGGTATTCAGTTGGAATATCCTGCACCTCATTCTACGGGGAAAGAGCCGAGATCCCTTCACCGGGAGTGACCTCTTTAGCAACGGTTTTTCGTCACTATATTTTAAAAAGCTATCAGTTCCTTCAACGATATCAAGTTCATTACGTTAAAGGTTTTCGCCAGAAACCATTCGTAGCCCTCCGTCGTTTCATATGGGTAGTCAATAGTATTCAAGCTGTGTTTGTTGGCCAAAGTCAAGGCACAGTGTTTGGTAGCTGTTGGTTATTCATATTCAGCATAGATAGATGCGTTGGTTTGGAACAGTCGTACTGCCTTGTTGGCCAAAGTCAAGGGTATGTACGGGTGGATTCAAATTAACCTGGAGAATGACGGGCAGAACTTGACATGTGACTTATGATTTGTTGGCCAAAGTCAAGGTCATAAGAGCATGGGGTAAAAATCTCATCGGGAGTTTCAAAAGTACTGAAACTAGCCAGATATGCGCATACCTTCTGGAGTGTGATACCGTGAGCGGATTCCGTCACGTTGTCATGCGATGAGAGTTGGATCCCGATTCCCACTGATGAGTTAGTTTACTCCTCGGGTAACCCCGACTAATTCTTCTTTCAGGTTTGGAGGAGAATTTGAGGTACAGTGGGAGGATTCCAGATTAGATAAATTGGTAACCATTCTGATCTAGGTTAGAGTGCACGCTGAGTGTTTCTTTTCTCTCTCTCTTTGGCAGCGACCATTGACCCGACCCTAAGACTTTGACTCAGTGACCAAGTTGACCGAACCTTCTTAAACACCGACCTTTGGATTGTCAGAGTTGCAAACCTCATTGCCACTCCTACTTTTACCCTTTTCTCCAGGACACCCCGTTTTACTACGAACGTCCACTTCCATTGGACAAAACCATCGTATGGTTAGATACGAACTCGAAGGGATTCGAGGATGGTTTCCGGTTCTGGAGAAAACGGATAGGATTATTCAGTTGTCTTTTCTTTTCACCCTCTCTCAGGTTGCGAGTACTCCTTAGTTTAGGAGTAGTACACCTATTATGCAAATTGGATAGTCTTCTTCCAAACCATAGGCTGGTGCCGACTGGTAGGGAATAAAGAAAACCAGTTAGCTTAAACGGTGTACAGAAGGTATTAAGTTCAGACAAAGCAAGGGATTAGTAAGAGGGCAAAGTAAATTGCGACTGCTATTCACGACCAAACCAAGTATTTCTTCGCCAATCCTAAATCACCTTTGTATTTCTCCAGGACACTCCGTATCACTACGAAGATCCCATTTTATTGGATAATCCATCGTATGGTTATATACGAACTCGAAAGGAACTTGTTCCAGTTCGGGGATGGATCCTGGTTCAGGAGAAATAGGAATAAAGTACATTCAGGTGTCTTTTATCTTCACCTTCTCTCGCGTTGCGAGTGCTCCTAGGATTAGGACAGTACACCCTTTATGCTTATTGGATAGTCCTCTTCCAAACCATAGGCTGGTGCCGAACGGTAGGGAAGGAAGAAAACCATTTGGCCTAATGGGTGTGCAGAAGGTAATGACTAAAGACATATGAAGGGATTTGGAGAGGTGGCAAAGAACTATACGGTTACAGTCGTGAATCTGGAAGAGGCATTACTAGGAATACCAGAATACCCCATCGGAACATTTCGATGTTTCAGTTTCACTGTGTAATGTTAAAGGAAAACTGATTTCCCGATTAGATACTTACTCCAAGGTATGTATTTACCAGGTACGATTCTCACATCTGTATAGTTTTACAGATGTTGAGTGGGAGTAAGTTATTGGGAATTGGGTGATCATCCTCATTATATCGGGATTCGTTGTAATCGGTGATATTTGAGGAAATCACCTGGGTTGTTTGCCGGTCGGCAAATATTTGGTTTTGAATATCCGCTGTTATGCACCAATTTCAAATTGGTATATCTGTACGTCTATTTTCATAGAGTGAGATATACCTTTCTGAAATTATGTCTACGACATTTACCTATATCAGTGGATGGTTAGGTAAGGAGCATTAAACAGCGGTGTAATTCTTCTTAACCATAAGTACAGTTTTCAACCTACGACACACAGTGAATGAGTAATCAGACTCAAGGGACTTTTACAGAGTATTGTATGTTGTCCAGGGTCCATCAGGACAGAGGGGATGGTCCTCGTACTATATTCGGTTTACTTATGACTCCTCTATTTTTTAGAAAGGTGTTTCGTGGAAACACAGGGTCCGAATTTGGAGAAGTTGTATGTATTTGAATAGAGTAGAGAACCAGGTATAGCAAGTATCGGGATTCTTCAAAGAGATCGAAGATGTAGATACTTGTGTATGGTGTTCAGTTGATAGTAATGATTAAGAGAAATTGCTTCTCTTTCAGGTTACTCATAATTGGAAGCATTCCTAAGTTGAGTAACGCTGATCGGCCTTCTTCCATTTAGTTGACATGCACTGGAGACAGCTGCATGATTTGAATCTAGTTCAATTAAATCAGTGCCTCTGGTTCTATATTGGATATAGAACAGTTCATATCTTAACGATGTTAAGGTACGGGGAGTTGTCCGGTTTATGATTAAAACCAGACACTGGACAACTCAAGGCACGTTTCTGTAATGGCTGTTTGTGGGTTGACCCAGGCTATGACGAGGGTTGACTTTCTACCATCTGGATGAACAATAGCGATATTGTTCTAGACTCGCCACAGTTTTATTAAAAATGGATTTTTTCAGAAAACAGTAGTGGGAGTATGGTAGAACTGGAAGTGATTCCAGAACCACAAACGATTACTGAAGATTTGATAAGGAACCTAAAGATTCAATCTGGATTGACATTCCATTGGCCACTCCGCAGATAAGGTGGGTAACTTCAGGCACCCGAGAGGCACTACGGTAGCCTCAAGGACGGCGACAGGGAAGTTCTTGTTTACCCACAATTGCCATTGCTGTTGTTCCAGGTTACGAGACCCGGCGGGAGGATGAGTATAGCGTCGTTCTAAACTAGTTTTAGAAGTGTACGTCTATATGACTCTGCCAGAGGGTTGTCGTAGTCAGTGGGAGCAGCGGAAGCATTGGTGGACAGGAAGCTTATGTCTATTTATAGACTAAAGCAGATGTAGCGGAGATAGATCATCTATTTCTGACGTGACAGTCATGGGTTTGACTTCATCAGAATAGGGGATGGATCTGTTGAGAAGGTAGTAGGGTGTGATGTCCTGGTATCTGGATGACATACACAGAATGGGAAAAGAAACTCCTATACTACAATCGGTTGTACTTTGGTCGTCACACAGTTGTTTCTCCACATAGGAATTGGGTATTATATCAGACATACTGGTTACTAGATCTATGGTTTTAGATCTAGATTTGGGTGGTTTCCCAATCAGGGTACTTGACAGCATTCTAAGAGTATTTAGGATGGACGACTCCTGGCACGGTAGTGTACCTGCAGGTAATGGAGTCACCCTCTCCAAAGGTGTCTTACAGACTAAAGGGGAGAGGGACGGGCATGATTGGCAGATCACTTGCTCAGGCAATTGAGTCAATCGTGAGATGTCAAGTACCACACCAGATGTTGTTCTTGCACAAGATGCAATAAGTTGACATTAATCCAATCCTGGAAAAACAGTTGGAAGCAGTTTTGGAACATAAGTGGATGTTCTAGGGAGATGATAACGACAGCCTCATTCAGGAGACAGTTATCATTCCAGGCTTCCAAGGTGACATGGACGACAAGGAGGTTGTCAGAGTTATAGTTTTCCTTCTGATGAGGGGCAGTATTTTGGACAGGTGGTCCAAGGCAATACTGAGGGAGGCATGACGCGCAGGATACTGATTAAGTTCAGTTGACAATACAGTCTAAGAAGTTTGGATTTGGAGTTCATTTATGAGCTATGTCCCATCAGACATCCAGACATATTCTGAGACAGGTATTGCTCATTTCGGGAGATGGCTTTCTCCGCGAACTTGAGATATAGAGAGACATAGAAAGAAACAGCAAAGCGGATCCACTCACTGAGGCTATTCCTCGAACGCAAAAGTTCCGCAAACGAGCTTTGTGAGACTGACTAGTAGAGGAGTTGGATGTTCGGTATCACACGGGCTGTGAGTATGCGACATCGCAATAATTAGCCTTGAGTGCAAGTGGGAGATTGTTGGAGATAGTGCCCTCAGAGTCAATTATTAGGTCACAGGTACGTGATTGTAATGATTGAGGGAGGACCTATCCCGGTAGGACAGTCTTACTCGAGATGATAGTATGCTATCTGGTTTACCTTTATCATCGTGTACTGTTTTAGGTGACCTGACATGTCGCTATTACACGTTGATAGAGCCCCTAGGATTCTTGCTTGACCACCAGCAGTATGAGGGCGATCATATAAGTGGGAGCTGGGGGTCTACAAGCATATCCTTAAAAGGTCCCTAGTCGTGGGAGTTTCGAGACCGGGCATCGATACTCCATTAGTAGACTAGTGTATACAGTCGAGACCCCGACGAGGGGCGGTGGCCGGTCTCACAAGCCACTGGTGTCAGTTGGATCACCTAAGATGTATACAGGTGCTCATTGGGTTATGAGTACACCGGACAGGACTCGCCGGGAACATGCTAGTTGGTCATATACCAGACGTCAGATGGCAGTTCCCTGGTGACATGTGTGCAGGTTAGTTCATCGACCTGGGGATCGTCATTTGTCTCGTGTGAGTTCCCACTGTACTTTGATTACTACCCTACCACGGCTCAAAGGAGTCGTGCAAACATGTTTTAGTTGGGTACAGTCCCGAGCCACATGGAGGCAGTGAGCGTATCTTCAGGGGTTCGTCTCTCCCGGTATTGGGGGTGAGGTCGTGCTGTGTCTAGGAGAGCCATTACACAAAGTCCTTGGCCAAGGCAAGGAGATTTACTGGTAGGTATTCCAGTAGTATCTCAGGGTGTTCTGGGCTACACTCCGACACGACTTGTACCGCTTTTGGGGGTCTGACTTTTACCAACCACCTAGGCCCGCCATGCGATGCTCATAGACGAACGGACCGGACTGCACGGATATTGTCACTGACAGGCTCAGTAGGGTGTCAGGATGAGTTCTCTCATCGACGTCCCTTTTAGTCAATAGCTGGTGGCCCGTCACGTATTGGCTTATACCTCTGACGTGCTAGTGTTTAAATCCACAGCCATAGTATTGACGAGTCTTTAGAGTCCACCACACTTTCAGTTACTCAGCTTTCGGGCGAAACGCTGTAGAGGCCGTATGGAGATATGGCAGGGTCCGATCATATACGTGCGGTATTGCACGGATCAGGATCGGACGGTTTGTACTAGTAGCCGTATGGTTATATGGCAGGGTTCGATCAGATACGTGCGGTATTGCACGGATCAGGATCGAACGGATTTAACTAGCCGGCTTTGGCTTAAGCTGGTCTTAGTTTAGTACAGTGTAGATTTTGTCTCTTTGCATTTGTATCCGGACGGAATACAGATGCGGGTGTGTATGCACAGTATCGGGGTTTTCCTGTAATTTATTACGGGACCAGTTTTCTGGAGTTGCCAGTTTGCATTCCGTTCCGGCCGGTTTTCCTTTGTTCTTTCCCGGCCGGACTTTTTCGATGGAGGGGGTTATTTGCAGTTTTGCAAATAACACTTTGTGGGGGGGTTTCTTGCAATTGTGTTGATTATGATGGCTTTCATATCTTGCACCATTGACTTGCTTTTTTTAAGATGTGAAAGGTTATGGAGTGTATAGTAGTTTAAGCATGGTGTATGTTTCCTTGACCTTGGATATGGTCACCTTTCTTATGCTCCTACACTCACCTCCCTTTGCATTATGTGTTCATTCCTCCACCATTCTCATTCTCACAAGAAGAGAGTTTTATTCATGGTTGAGAAAAAGAAAGAGTGAAAGAAAAGAGAAGAAGAGGGTTTCATCTTCATCCTTGAGAGTGTTTCATTTTCTTGATCTCATTTCATGATAAGAAAAATGCAAGCACCATTTTTCTTGTCTTGTATCCTCCATCATCCTCAAATGGCAACAAACCCCAAAAGAGACACTACACTAGATAACCTACAGCATATCTTGAGCATGTCGAGTTGCCGGCTTCATGCCCGAGTTGCCTCGGTATAGAGGCGGGAGCCCGTAAAAGTACCCGGCTTCGTGGTGCCCTTTCCGACGAGGAGGAGACGGACGGAGATCCCGCGAGGAAATCGGAGTGGAGACGAAGACCGGAGGACTCGGATCAGTCGGTATATCTCTATTCCCTTACTTGTTGTTAGCTAGACTAGTTAATGGTTACGATCCGGAGTTTAGTGCGCGGTGGTGCCGGTTTGCAAAGTCCGCAAAATTTAAGTTTATCACCGCTTCCGCATTCCGGCGTCGGATTGACGGCCGGGGCGCCGCCGTGCACTTACAATCACATCACAGATATCGCAGCAGAAGAAACATATGAAATATTGGATATACTAGGACGTCCGTGTTTTCAATACGAGCCAGTATAAAACACGGATTCCACGGTCGTGATGAATAGCCAAACCCAGAACCCTAGACCCCTACGAGAGCGCCAAGCAACCCTACAAATTCTAGAGTTAGGAGACCCGGACTCGACTCCTCGAGTTGGTCTCCCACTGGACTCCAGAACCCGGTTACTTGTGCTCCCCTCCTTGGGTCTATCCTAGTGCGGAAAAGTAAATAATATACAACAGGTGACAACTCCCGCAACCTGGAAGTGCCCCAATAAAAGAATATTACATACAAGTTTTTACATGAATGAAAATGAAAAACACTCATCTCACATAAAAACCCCCGGCTATTCAAAAACACGACGATCCAATATAACATATCCAGCAACACATAACATCACATGTCATCAACGTAAGTAAATATGTCCATCCCAATTGTCGTTGACATATAGCAACGAAACCGGCGATATCACATATTACACTTACGGTCACAGAAAAGAAAGTGTAAAACTACAACAGTTGGAATCCGCAACCACCTCAGACATCGCATGCCTGACCAAATGAATTACTTAGACATCGCATGCCTAACAATTATAAACCCCGCATTTTAGTCTCAAAATCGAAAACTCTTTTCAATATCAAGTCGGGCGATTCAACAAGATTCCCGACATCCTGATCGAATGCTCGTCGCAAACTTCAGTAGACGGCTGCACCCCCGATACCGTCGACGAAGTGCACCAAGGCGGAACACCGCTGCCGGGAGCACCCGAAGGGATGCTTTCGGCGACGGGGTTCTCCTACAGTCACTTGGTCGGGGCTATGGAGTGAGGCTGTCTATTAAGTTTACCCGGCGAGTATCCGCGTACGCTACGTGATTGCGACGGACTTTTGATCGCATCAAAATTCCGTGGCAACCGATCAAGTGAGACTAAAGTGCTATGTTTATAACATTCATTCAGTTATCACATAACTTTTGTGAATTCCAATTATTGTATCCCATTCCAGATAAACAGAAAATGTTAAACTTTTCGATCGAACAGTCAAACACCCAAGTTTTCCCGATACAGCTCAACACATGAAATAAGTCTAACAACATTCCGTTCGTGCCTCAGTACCAACGGTCCAGCCGTAGAAGGGTCAAGCCAACGCCTCACATGTGGCACGCCGTACTGCCCCAAACCCGAAGGTTCAAAGGGCAGTTCAAGACGGTCACATAATCGAGTTAAGGTTTGTTGTCTTCTAGAGGGTCCATCGAGTTACTTGCACTACTTAGAACGTCGTTAAACTACGGAAAAATCCAACACTTGGAAATTTCCCGACAGGGGAAAAATTGGGTATTTATATCCGGTCGAACCTTTTAACATATTCTAAAAATTATCCAGAAATACACAAAGACGAAATTTGATACCCCGATCGAAACACCGAATCCCCAAAACAACTCCAGAAAAATTCAACCCTTGAAAAAATATTAAAAATACCCAGGAAAACCAGCACTGTTAAATAGGAGTTACTGTGCAAACATCACCTCACAACACGACAAACAGGCCGCGGTTCCGCCGCACGAGCCATGCTCGTGCCGCGGAAGCGCGGCGCTTTAATGGAGTTAGGGCATCGAAATTTACAGTAACTCTTAGATATTCCTGCTGATATTTCTACATATTTTTAATACTGAAAAATCCCTGTTTTTAGAAAAAGTCCAGAGAGCCATTTTGTGATCGGGTTTCGGGTTCGTTCGGACTTCAAATTCCGTCTAGACTTCGTCTAAGGCTCTAGCTAGGCTCTGATACCACTGTAGGGTTCCTAGGCATCCCCAAGAGATCTCACAAGGCATCAACCATGCCAATTTCAAAAAATCTAGGTACCGAGAAACCCGACTACAGATCGTTTGCTAGATATCTAGGCGAAAAGTAAACTAGTTAACACTTAACTATGAGAATCGGAAATACAACCTTTGTAGATCCGGTGCTCCACCTCCATAGCTCCGCAATAAAGTCCTCTCGCTGTCCTACACAAATCCTGGGCTCTAGCGTCGGCTTCATCGGAGAATAGGCGAGCTAGGTCGTCGATGTCCATGCCGAAGATGATCTACGTCGAAGCATCGCAAGATCAAGCTCTCACTTCACCAAGTCAAGAAACTTGTGAAGGAAACACACTCTACTACTTGGCAAGAGGTAGAGGATGAAGAAATAGGAAGTGGGTAGACTTTAGATTTGGATTTCTCACTCATATCATCAATCCACCATTGATGTAGTCTAGGTTTTTCTTCTTGAGTTGAAGGAAGAAGAAGAAGAAAATGATATATGATAAGTTAATTATAATTGGAAAAGAAAATGAATACTTATCATATTAGAACCATGGTCAAGTGTAGAGAATTAACTAAGGTTAGATTAATGGTTAGGGTTAAAGATGAAGACAAGAATGGTTACAAAGTCAAAGCTTCACGAAGCTTCAACTAAACTCCAAAATTAGCAACCATTCTTTTCTTATCTATTCAAAATAAATAAATAAATAAATAAATAATGGGAGAATAAACAAAACCCTAATCACTCTCACAACCATGGTTTAATCTTCACACAAAACCAAGTTAACATGTATCATCAAACATGATACAATCAAGTGCACAAAATCATATCGCATATGCAATGCGCACACCCGAGTGAGAAAATCCATTTAAAGTGAACCGATACTAGTTAATGCAAAGTAATATATCAAATATATAATTATGCATTAAATAATTAAATCAACACTTGATTCAATGATCCGGCCATATCGCACACAACCGACTAGTATACAATGTATCGGCTTATCGAATCAATCCTTGATTCGATAACTAGGTTATATCGCATACAACCATTCGACACATTCATCGCGAGAATGAAATACGGTATCACATACACGCATTATTCTCGGTCCCGCACATATCTCATATGCGCTCCTATTTCGTTTCGCTTGAGCCAGGAAACCTCTGTGTAGGACTCTAAAGACTCATCAATACGCCGGCAGCAGATGATGATCATATCAAACACCCACAAGCCGCAAGCGGTCTGCTAAACATAACGGCCACCCGGGTATTGAGCGATCTGAAGATCGACGAGCAAGCCCGCTCACACTCCAGTGAATCCGACCAGTAACACTACCGTACAGTCCGGTCTGATCGTCTGATATGTCGCATATCTCGCCTAGGGGTGGTAAACGTCAGACCCCAATAGCTCGATAAGTCGTGTCGATATGAGGTCTATAACTGTTCGAGAAACTACTGGTAACACTTACCAGTAAATCTCAGCAACCCTGGCCAGGGATTTCCTGTTATAGCCAATCGAACACAGCGCAACATCAACTCCCTATACCGGGAGAGACGAATCCCCTCCTATCGCTCATTGCCTCCATGTGACTCGGGACTGTACCCAAAAACCACCGTTTTGCACGCCCTCTTGGACGTGTTAAGATGGAAATCAAAGCACAGTGGGAACCACACAAGACTCTATGACGATCTCGGGTCAACAGACTACTCTGTACCAGTGTCACCAGAGAACTGCCATTTGACGTGAGGTATAATACCATCTGGGAGTTCTCGGCGAGTCCGTCCAGTGTACCCAGTCTCTACTGAGCACCCGTATATCATCTCTGATGTCAAACACCAATGGATATGGGATCATCCATCGCCCATCTGTATGGGTCGAGAAGGTATACACTAGTCTACTCTGGTATATCGATTCCCCGTCTCGGTACACCCACGACTAGGGACTTTGAAAGATGTACTTATGGACTACCATGTCCCCACTAGTATGATCCACATCATAGTCCAGGTAGTCAAGTACAGATCCTAAGGGCTTTACCAACATGTAACAGAGAGACAATCAGTATACACGTTAAGGTAAAGATCAACCAGATAGCATACTATCATGTCGAGCAAGAAAGTCCTCCCTATATACGTCCCAGCATCCACTACAATATACATCCTATGTACAGTAATGACCTCTAGGGCATACATATAAATAACAATCTCCTACTTGCACTAGGGCCATCTGATAGCAGTGGTTGTAGTATCTCATACTCAACCATCCCATAAAAGTCTCTCTCTGGGAACAGGCCTTTGTGAGTGGATCCGCTGTGTTGTCCTCTGAGTCTACTCTCCTAACCTCGATCTCCCTGGAGAGATACTTCTGTTTCTCTATGACAGTGGGAGCAAGGATTGCATCATGAGATGATGACCCAACTAGTTTCCAGCTGGCCATCAGGAGTAAGACTCTGTAAGAATGGCTGGATGCTTAGCGATCTGATGACCCAACTAGTTTCTCACAACTATGGTTTAATCTTCACACAAAACCAAGTTAACATGTATCATCAAACATGATACAGTGGATGCTGGGACATATATAGGGAGGACTTTCTTGCTCGACATGATAGTATGCTATCTGGTTGATCTTTACCTTAACGTGTACACTGATTGTCTCTCCGTTACATGTTGTTAAAGCCCTTAGGATGTGTACTTGACTACCTGGACTATGATGTGGATCATACTAGTGGGGACATGGTAGTCCATAAGTACATCCTTCAAAGTCCCTAGTCGTGGGTATATCGAGACGGGGCATCGATATACCAGAGTAGACTAGCGTATACCTTCTCGACCCATACAGATGGGCGATGGATGATCCCATATCCATTGGTGTTTGACATCAGAGATGATATACGGGTGCTCAGTGCAGACTGGGTACACTGGACGGACTCGCCGATAACTCCCAGATGGTATTATACCTTACGTTAGATGGCAGTTCTCTGGTGACACTGGTGTAGGGTTCCTAGGCACTCAAGTGAGGTCTCACAAGGCATCAACCATGCCAATTTCAAAAAATCTAGGTGCCGAGAAACCCGACTACGGATCGTTTGCTAGAAAACTAGGCGAAAAGCTAACTAGTTAACACTTAACTATAAGAATCGGAAATACAACCTTTGTAGATCCGGTGCTCCACCTCCATAGCTCCGCAATGAAGTCTCCTCGCTATCCATTACAAGTCCCGGGCTCTAGCGTCGGCTTCATCGGAGAATGTACGGGCTAGGTCATCGACGACGTGCCGAAGATGATCTACGTCGAGGCATCGCTAAATCAAGCTCCGACTTCACCAAGTCAAGAAACTTGTGAAGTAAACACACTCTACTACTTGGCAAGAGGTAGAGGATGAAGAAATAGGAAGTGGGTACACTTTAGAATTGGATTTCTCACTCTTTATCATCAATCACCATTGATGACTACAAGCTTTTCCTCACTTGAAGCAAGGAAGAAGAAGAAGAATAATATGATAAGATTATTATCATTGGAAAAGAAAATGAATACTTATCATATTAGAACCATGGTCAAGTGTAGAGAATTAACTAAGGTTAGATTAATGGTTAGGGTTAAAGATGAAGACAAGAATGGTTACAAAGTCAAAGCTTCATGAAGCTTCAACTAAACTCCAAAATTAGCAACCATTCTTTTCTTATCTATTCAAAATAAATAAATAAATAAATAAGTAAGAATAGAAAACCCTAATCATTAGTTTAACCATGGCTTAATCCATTACACTTAACTATAGTTAAACATGTATCATCAAACATGATACAATCAAGTGCACAAAAGTATATCACATATACAATGTGTACAATCCGAGTGAGAAAATCCATTTAAAGTGAACCAATACTAGTGAATGCAAAGTAATATATCAAATATTTAATTATGCATTAAATCATTAAATCAACACTTGATTTAACGATCCGGTCATATCGCATATAACCGACTAGTATACAATGTATCGGCTTATCGAATCAACGCTTGAATCGATAACTAGGTTATATCGCATACAACCATTCGATGCATTCATCGCGAGAATGGAATACGGTATCACATACACGCATTATTCTCGGTCCCGCACATATCTTATATGCGCTCCTATTTCGTTTCGCTTGAGCCAGGAAACCTCTGTGTAGGACTCTAAAGACTCGTCAATACGCCGGCAGCGGATGATGATCATATCAAACATCCACAAGCCGCAAGCGGTCTGCTAAACGTAACGGCCACCCGGCTATTGAGCGATCTGAAGATCGACGAGCAAGCCCGCTCACACTCCAGTGAATCCGACCAGTAACACTACCGTACAGTCCGGTCTGATCGTCTGATATGTCGCATATCTCGCCTAGGGGTGGTAAACGTCAGACCCCAATAGCTCAATAAGTCGTGTCGATATGAGGTCTATAACTATTCGAGAAACTACTGGTAACATTTACCAGTAAATCTCAGCAACCCTAGCCAGGGATTTCCTGTTATAGCCAATCGAACACAGCGCAACATCAACTCCCTATACCGGGAGAGACGAATCCCCTCCTATCGCTCATTGCCTCCATCTGACTCGGGACTGTACCCAAAAACCACCGTTTTGCACGCCCTCTTGGACGTGGTAAGATGGAAATCAAAGCACAGTGGGAACCACACAAGACTCTATGACGATCTCGGGTCAACAGACTACTCTGTACCAGTGTCACCAGAGAACTGCCATCTGACGTGAGGTATAATACCATCTGGGAGTTCTCGGCGAGTCCGTCCAGTGTACCCAGTCTCTACAGAGCACCCGTATATCATCTCTGATGTCAAACACCAATGGATATGGGATCATCCATCGCCCATCTGTATGGGTCGAGAAGGTATACGCTAGTCTACTCTGGTATATCGATGCCCCGTCTCGATACACCCTCGACTAGGGACTTTGAAGGATGTACTTATAGACTACCATGTTCCCACTAGTATGATCCGCATCATAGTCCAGGTAGTCAAGTACACATCCTAAGGGCTTTACCAACATGTAACAGAGAGACAAACAGTATACACGTTAAGGTAAAGTTCAACCAGATAGCATACTATCATGTCGAGCAAGAAAGTCCTCCCTATATATGTCCCAGCATCCACTACAATATACATCCTATGTACAGTAATGGCCTCTAGGGCATACATATAACTAACAATCTCCCACTTGCACTAGGGCCATCTGTAGCAGTGGTTGTAGTATCTCATACTCAACCATCCCATAAAAGTCTCTCTCTAGGAACAGGCCTTTGTGAGTGGATCCGCTGTGTTGTCCTCTGAGTCTACTCTCCAAACCTCGATCACCCTGGAGATCAACCATCTCCATGATCAAGTGATACTGCCTTAGAATATGTCTGGATCACTGATGGGACCTGCGTTCCTTGGCATAAGCCACAACTCCATTGTCATACAATGGGAGGAACATTGTTCATCTCATGAACCAATATACATCCAAACAGCCTCTTTGGTAGCATCTTAAGTAGCGATGTATACTTCCTTTATCGTCTAGTATGTCACGGTATCTAGCTTGGAACTCTTTCAACATACCGTCCCTCCACTGAGGGTACAGACAATGCCTGTGACTGACATTCAGTCGTCCTTATCACCCTGGAACCCTTCCAGTGATTCTCCCCAGGATCATGTGATACCATCTCACTTCAACAAGTGAGAATCCTAACATCCATTTAGATCTATCTCATAGATCCAAAATCCAGGAGTTAGTAGGTATCATTATGGTCCTATATGGAGAATCATTGTGATAATCGGAGATCGATCGAGCGTAGCATAGGAAACTCCTTCCCTATCAAGAGTATGTCATCCACGTACTCTACGAGGATCACCACCATACTCCCTACTACCTTTTTGTTTATACAAGGTTCATCTACCATTTTGATGATGTCAAACTCTTTGAATACTTCATCAAAACAGACGTTCCAACTCCGCGATGCCTGCTTTATCCTATAAAGCATCTTGCACACGTTTCCGCTGCTCCCACTGTCTACGAGGCCCTCTGGCTGTGTACTTATAGACTCCCACTTCTAAAACATCATTTAGAAAAGCTGTCATGACACCCAACCACCAGATATCGTAGTCATGGTATGTAGCCGTGGCAAGTAGGATCTGAATGGACTTAAGCATAGCCACTGGAAAAGGTTTCATCATTATCCACGCCTGGTCGATGACGAAAAACCCTTAACAAGTCTAGCTTTGAAAGTCTCAACTTTTCCATGTACACCAAGTAATGTTCTCAAGATATACTTGCTCCTGATGGGGATTTAACCCTTCAGATATAGCAACTAAAGTCCATACTTTGTTGGTGTATAAGGATTCCATCTCAGATCACTAAACATCCAGCCATTCTTACAGAGTCTTACTCCTGATGGCCAGCTCGAAGCTAGTTGGGTCATCATCTCATGATGCAATCCTCGCTCCCACTGTCATAGAGAAACCGAAGTATCTCTCAGGTGGGTGAGGAACCCTACTAGATCGGCGGAGAGGCTGAGGTTCGTTGGTATCTACTGAATCCTTTTTGGTTCTACCAAATCATCTGCTGTTGTTTGTATAGCTGGAACCTTTCCAGTTCTACATAACAAACTTTGCCTCGAGCTTGTCCAGATTTTGCTTTTAGACATAGGCCGGACAACCCCAAATCTTAACTAGCTTAAGACATGGGCTCTTCCCTTTCCATATCTCATATGGAGTGGTAGGCAACTGATTTGATTCGAACCCTATTCAATAGGTATGCAGCTTCTCAAGTGCATAACTCCCTAAAGGAAATAGGTGACTCAGTAATACTCATCATAGAGCACACCATATCATATAGGGTGTGATTGCTCCGCCCCGATATACCATCGTGCCATGGTGTATACGGAGGAGTAATGCTGAGAGAGAATCTCATTCTCCTTTAGAATAGTCCAGGATTTCCGTGCTCAAGTATTCTCCTTCTTGCTCACATCAAAGGACATAATACTTATACCCATATTTTGGTTCTCTACTTCTAACTTATATTCCGTGAATATCTCAAAAGGTTCGGACTTGTGTTTCAACAAGAACAGAGATCTGAATCTCGAGAGATTATCAGAGAATGTAATGAAGTATAAAGAACCGGTCCTGGCATGTGTAGACAGGGGACCTACATACATCAACATGTATCAATCCCAAGAGTTCATTAACCCTCTCTCTGTTTCCAATAAACGGAGCTATGGTCATCTTATCTTTGTGACATGACTGGCAAGTTTCACAAGATGTAAATTCAAACTGATTTAAATATGCATCTTTATGTAACTTAGCTAGTCGGGTCGCATTGATATGACCTAGTCTACAATGCCTCAAGAAGGATCCGTTCATTTCTGAACTCTTCCTCTTGTGTGTGTTCTGTATACTAAAGAACTGTAGTTTGATTTAGAACGTCAATGCTTTTAGATAACGTGCCTGAACCGATCAACTTTTGATATAGGAAATGTTCAAAACATTATCCGACAATACAAAATTATATCGTTTCTTTACTAATAAAGAGACTGATATGATTTTGTATATCAGGTTCGGTATCTAATAACATTCGTTCAGAATCAATGTATTGGTAATACAGGGTGACAGTGACCAACAGACTTGGCTGCAACTCTTGCCCCGTTTTCTGTCTCATGAAACTTATCACCCGTTCTCAGTTCTTCTACCTTTCTGTAGCCCTATGTAACAGATTACATATCTGGGATCCTGATCTGGTATCACATACCCAGGACGTAAAGGATACTGAGAAACAGTTCTCTGTAATGAACACACCCGAAGATGATGCATCAACATGCACTCTCTTCGTTTGGGCGGCACGGGAATTCTGGTAATCCACAATTTCCTACTCTGTCTTATAACAATTATAAGTTGGAGCGGGACCAACGTTCCCCAGCTCAGTATAACAAGCGGGTTCGGTCAATATTCCGTATTATTATTTTGATTAAGGCGTGATATGGTCGCTACCTGGAGAGAGAGAGAAGAAAACACTCAGCGTGCGCTCTGTCAAGAATAGATTGGTTATTATTTTATCTAATCAGGATGGCTCCCACTGCTTTTTATCAAATCTTCCTTCAAACCCTAAAAGGAAAGACTAGCCGGGATTAATTACACACTACAAGTTCGCCAATCTTTCAGCCAGGCCAGTGTCGGTACTTTGAGGGAGGTCCCCCGTGCTTTCGCACGAACCTAATTAATGTAAACCTCGTTTTCCCAGAGGCGTAACCCCGTTGACACCTTTCTAGACACCTACTTGATCGGCTAATTGTAATGTATAAAACTCTCCCAGGAGTAACTCTTACTCGCAGCGGGTATCGGGATCCAACTATCTCATAGAAGGTATGCAATCTCATTGCAAATCTCAACACTTAAAATTCCCGATAATATTTTGCCCCTAACGTGCTATGACCTTGACGAAAGCCAACAAACCATAGCCCGCTAGTCAAGTTCAACCCGTACATTTCTTGATCGAATTAAAACCACCCGCACGACCCTTGACGAAAGCCAACAAAGCCGCACGACTACCCTAATCCAATCGTATCGTATGCTAGCAGATAAGCAGCATATAGCTACCGCACACTGCACCTTGACGAAAGCCAACAAATGCAGCACGAATACTATATACAACTTATCTGAAATGACGGAGGGCTACGACAGGTTTTTCTGAAAACCTATTGCGTAATGAACTTGATATCGTTGTAGAATCAAATGATTTTTAAAATGGAGTGCTTTTGAGGCTTTTCCAGTTTTGCTAAAGGAGTCACTCCCGGTGAAGGGATCGTCGGTCCTTTCCTCGTCGAATGAGGTGCGGGATATATCATATATATCACTGTGCAAAGCAAAATCACTTAAAAGCAATCAAAAGACAAACCGAGTGTGTAGCATCTGCCAGTTATTGCTAAAGGAGTCACTCCCGGTGAAGGGATCTCGGTCCTTTCCTTATCGAATAAGGTGCAGGATATATCATATATACCTCTGTGCAAAGCAAGAACTGTAGCTACCTGTTTTATTTTGAAATTCGATTCTACAACATCTTAGGTTTCTTTTAATTCATTAATCACATTAATGAAGTCCCATCATTTAAGTACCTAAACATCACAGATAAATACGACGTACACTTATGCCATCCGCATTCGCCTCGATGTCCCCTCGTGCACCGTTAGGTTAGGTAACTAACGGCAGAGCGGGGCAGGGCTAGCGCGGGTGTAAAACATAGGTAACGCCTATATAATATAACATATATACTATATACTGTATCTATCACAGAACATCTCATGATCACATCACAGATATCGCAGCAGAAGAATCATATGAAATATTGGATATACTAGGACGTCCGTGTTTTCAATACGAGCCAGTATAAAACACGGATTTCACGGTCGTGATGAATAGCCAAACCCACACCCTTAGACCCCTACGAGAGCGGCAAGCAACCCTACCAATTCTGGAGTTAGGAGACCCGACCTCGACTCCTCGAGTTAGTCTCCCACTGGACTCCAGAACCCGGTTACTTGTGCCCTCCTCCTTGGGTCTATCCTAGTGCGGAAAAGTAAATAATATACAAACGGTGACTAGTTCCGCAACCTGGAAGCGTCCCAATAAAAGAATATTACATACAAGTTTTTACATGAATGAAAATGAAAAACACTCATCTCACATAAAAACCCCCGGCTATTCAAACACGACGATCCAATATAACATATCCAGCAACACATAACATCACATGTCATCAACGTAAGTAAATATGTCCATCCCAATTGTCGTTGACATATAGCAACGAAACCGGCGATATCACATATTACACTTACGGTCACAGAAAAGAAAGTGTAAAACTACAACAGTTGGAATCCGCAACCACCTCAGACATCGAATGCCTGACCAAATGAATTACTTAGACATCGCATGCCTAACAATTATAAACCCCGCATTTTAGTCTCATAATCGAAAACACTTTTCAATATCAAGTCGGGCAATTCAACAAGATTCCCGACATCCTGATCGAATACTCGTCGCAAACTTCAGTAGACGGCTGCACCCCCGATACCGTCGACGAAGTGCACCAAGGCGGAACACCGCCACCGCGAGCACCCGGACGGATGCTTTCGGCGACGGGGTTCTCCTACAGTCACTTGGTCTGGGCAATGGCGTGAGGCTGTCTATTAAGTTTACCCGGCGAGTATCCGCGTACGCTACGTGATTGCGACGGACTTTTGATCACATCAAAATTCCGTGGCAACCGATCAAGTGAGACTAAACTGCTATGTTTATAATATTCATTCAGTTATCTCATAACTTTTTGTGAATTCCAATTATTGTATCCCATTCCAGATAAATAGAAAATGTTAAACTTTCCGATCGAACAATAGAACACCCAAGTTTTCCCGATACAGATCAACACATGAAATAAGTCTAACAACATTCAGTTCGTGCCTCAGTACCGACGGTCCAGCCGTAGAAGGGTCAAGCCAACGCCTCACATGTGGCACGCCGTACTGCCCCAAACCCGAAGGTTCAAAGGGCAGTTCAAGACGGTCACATAATCGAGTTAAGGTTTGTTGTCTTCTTGAGGGTCCATCGAGTTACTTGCACTACTTAGAACGTCTTTAGACTACGGAAAAATCCAACACTTGGAAATTTCCCGACAGGGGAAAAATTGGGTATTTATATCCGGTCGAACTTTTTAACATATTCTAAAAATTATCCGGAAAGCCACACAGACAAAATTTGATACCCCGATCGAAACACCGAATCCCCAAAACAACCCCAGAAAATTCAACTCTTGAATAAAAATTAAAAATTCCCAGAAAATCCCGCATAATAAAATAGGAGTTACTGTGCAAACAGGAATTGATGATGTCACATTGTTGCCGCGGATCCGCCGCAGAAGCCAAGCTTCTGCCGCGGATCCGCCGCAATATGTACTGTTCATCAGAAACTTTTTGCGCCGTAATTCTTAGATTTCCCTGCTGAATTTTTTAAGCATTTTTAATGTTGAAAAAACCACGTTTTTAGAAAAAGTCCAGAGATCAATACGCCGGCAGCAGATGATGATCATATCAAACACCCACAAGCCGCAAGCGGTCTGCTAAACATAACGGCCACCCGGGTATTGAGCGATCTGAAGATCGACGAGCAAGCCCGCTCACACTCCAGTGAATCCGACCAGTAACACTACCGTACAGTCCGGTCTGATCGTCTGATATGTCGCATATCTCGCCTAGGGGTGGTAAACGTCAGACCCCAATAGCTCGATAAGTCGTGTCGATATGAGGTCTATAACTGTTCGAGAAACTACTGGTAACACTTACCAGTAAATCTCAGCAACTCTGGCCAGGGATTTCCTGTTATAGCCAATCGAACACAGCGCAACATCAACTCCCTATACCGGGAGAGACGAATCCCCTCCTATCGCTCATTGCCTCCATGTGACTCGGGACTGTACCCAAAAACCACCGTTTTGCACGCCCTCTTGGACGTGGTAAGATGGAAATCAAAGCACAGTGGGAACCACACAAGACACTATGACGATCTCGGGTCAACAGACTACTCTGTACCAGTGTCACCAGAGAACTGCCATCTGACGTGAGGTATAATACCATCTGGGAGTTCTCGGCGAGTCCGTCCAGTGTACCCAGTCTCTACTGAGCACCCGTATATCATCTCTGATGTCAAACACCAATGGATATGGGATCATCCATCGCCCATCTGTATGGGTCGAGAAGGTATACGCTAGTCTACTCTGGTATATCGATGCCCCGTCTCGATACACCCACGACTAGGGACTTTGAAGTATGTACTTATGGACTACCATGTCCCCACTAGTATGATCCGCATCATAGTCCAGGTAGTCAAGTACAGATCCTAAGGGCTTTACCAACATGTAACAGAGAGACAATCAGTATACACGTTAAGGTAAAGATCAACCAGATAGCATACTATCATGTCGAGCAAGAAAGTCCTCCCTATATACGTCCCAGCATCCACTACAATATACATCCTATGTACAGTAATGGCCTCTAGGGCATACATATAACTAACAATCTCATACTTGCACTAGGGCCATCTGATAGCAGTGGTTGTAGTATCTCATACTCAACCATCCCATAAAAGTCTCTCTCTGGGAACAGGCCTTTGTGAGTGGATCCGCTGTGTTGTCCTCTGAGTCTACTCTCCTAACCTCGATCTCCCTGGAGAGATACTTCTGTTTCTCTATGACAGTGGGATCAAGGATTGCATCATGAGATGATGACCCAACTAGTTTCCAGCTGGCCATCAGGAGTAAGACTCTGTAAGAATGGCTGGATGCTTAGCGATCTGATGACCCAACTAGTTTCTCACAACTATGGTTTAATCTTCACACAAAACCAAGTTAACATGTATCATCAAACATGATACAGTGGATGCTGGGACATATATAGGGAGGACTTTCTTGCTCGACATGATAGTATGCTATCTGGTTGATCTTTACCTTAACGTGTACACTGATTGTCTCTCCGTTACATGTTGGTAAAGCCCTTAGGATGTGTACTTGACTACCTGGACTATGATGCGGATCATACTAGTGGGGACATGATAGTCCATAAGTACATCCTTCAAAGTCCCTAGTCGTGGGTATATCGAGACGGGGCATCGATATACCAGAGTAGACTAGCGTATACCTTCTCGACCCATACAGATGGGCGATGGATGATCCCATATCCATTGGTGTTTGACATCAGAGATGATATACGGGTGCTCAGTGCAGACTGGGTACACTAGACGGACTCGCCGAGAACTCCCAGATGGTATTATACCTTACGTCAGATGGCAGTTCTCTGGTGACACTGGTGTAGGGTTCCTAGGCACTCAAGTGAGGTCTCACAAGGCATCAACCATGCCAATTTCAAAAAATCTAGGTGCCGAGAAACCCGACTACGGATCGTTTGCTAGAAAACTAGGCGAAAAGCTAACTATTTAACACTTAACTATAAGAATCGGAAATACAACCTTTGTAGATCCGGTGCTCCACCTCCATAGCTCCGCAATGAAGTCTCCTCCTGTCCATTACAAGTCCCGGGCTCTAGCGTCGGCTTCATCGGAGAATGTACGGGCTAGGTCATCGACGACGTGCCGAAGATGATCTACGTCGAGGCATCGCTAAATCAAGCTCCGACTTCACCAGGTCAAGAAACTTGTGAAGTAAACACACTCTACTACTTGGCAAGAGGTAGAGGATGAAGAAATAGGAAGTGGGTAGACTTTAGTATTGGATTTCTCACTCTTTATCATCAATCACCATTGATGACTACAAGCTTTTCCTCACTTGAAGCAAGGAAGAAGAAGAAGAATAATATGATAAGATTATTATCATTGGAAAAGAAAATGAATACTTATCATATTAGAACCATGGTCAAGTGTAGAGAATTAACTAAGGTTAGATTAATGGTTAAGGTTAAAGATGAAGACAAGAATGGTTACAAAGTCAAAGCTTCATGAAGCTTCAACTAAACTCCAAAATTAGCAACCATTCTTTTCTTATCTATTCAAAATAAATAAATAAATAAATAAATAAGTAAGAATAGAAAACCCTAATCATTAGTTTAACCATGGCTTAATCCATTACACTTAACTATAGTTAAACATGTATCATCAAACATGATACAATCAAGTGCATAAAAGTATATCACATATACAATGTGTACAATCCGAGTGAGAAAATCCATTTAAAGTGAACCAATACTAGTTAATGCAAAGTAATATATCAAATATATAATTATGCATTAAATTATTAAATCAACACTTGATTTAACGATCCGGTCATATCGCATATAACCGACTAGTATACAATGTATCGGCTTATCGAATCAACGCTTGAATCGATAACTAGGTTATATCGCATACAACCATTCGATGCATTCATCGCGAGAATGGAATACGGTATCACATACACGCATTATTCTCGGTCCCGCACATATCTCATATGCGCTCCTATTTCGTTTCGCTTGAGCCAGGAAACCTCTGTGTAGGACTCTAAAGACTCGTCAATACGCCGGCAGCGGATGATGATCATATCAAACATCCACAAGCCGCAAGCGGTCTGCTAAACGTAACGGCCACCCGGGTATTGAGCGATCTGAAGATCGACGAGCAAGCCCGCTCACACTCCAGTGAATCCGACCAGTAACACTACCGTACAGTCCGGTCTGATCGTCTGATATGTCGCATATCTCGCCTAGGGGTGGTAAACGTCAGACCCCAATAGCTCAATAAGTCGTGTCGATATGAGGACTATAACTATTCGAGAAACTACTGGTAACACTTACAAGTAAATCTCAGCAACCCTGGCCAGGGATTTCCTGTTATAGCCAATTGAACACAGCGCAACATCAACTCCCTATACCGGGAGAGACGAATCCCCTCCTATCGCTCATTGCCTCCATGTGACTCGGGACTGTACCCAAAAACCACCGTTTTGCACGCCCTCTTGGACGTGGTAAGATGGAAATCAAAGCACAGTGGAAACCACACAAGACTCTATGACGATCTCGGGTCAACAGACTACTCTGTACCAGTGTCACCAGAGAACTGCCATCTGACGTGAGGTATAATACCATCTGGGAGTTCTCGGCGAGTCCATCCAGTGTACCCAGTCTCTACTGAGCACCCGTATATCATCTCTGATGTCAAACACCAATGGATATGGGATCATCCATCGCCCATCTGTATGGGTCGAGAAGGTATACGCTAGTCTACTCTGGTATATCGATGCCCCGTCTCGATACACCCTCGACTAGGGACTTTGAAGGATGTACTTATGGACTACCCTGTTCCCACTAGTATGATCCGCATCATAGTCCAGGTAGTCAAGTACACATCCTAAGGGCTTTACCAACATGTAACAGCGAGACAAACAGTATACACGTTAAGGTAAAGTTCAACCAGATAGCATACTATCATGTCGAGCAAGAAAGTCCTCCCTATATATGTCCCAGCATCCACTACAATATACATCCTATGTACAGTAATGGCCTCTAGGGCATACATATAACTAACAACTGGTACAGAGTAGTCTGTTGACCCGAGATCGTCATAGAGTCTTGTATGGTTCCCACTGTGCTTTGATTTCCATCTTACTACGTCCAAGAGAGCGTGCAAAATGGTGGTTTTTGGGTACAGTCCCGAATCACATGGAGGCAATGAGCGATAGGAGGGGATTCGTCTCTCCCGGTATAGGGGGTTGATGTTGCGCTGTGTTCGATTTGCTATAAACGGAAATCCCTAGCCAGGGTTGCTGAGATTTACTGGTAAGTGTTACCAGTAGTTTCTCGAACTGTTATAGACCTCATATCGACACGACTTATCGAGCTATTGGGGTCTGACGTTTACCACCCCTAGGCGAGATATGCGACATATCAGACGATCAGACCGGACTGTACGGTAGTGTTACTGGTTGGATTCACTGGAGTGTGAGCGGGCTTGCTCGTCGATCTTCTGATCGCTCAATACCCGGGTGGCCGTTACGTTTTGCAGACCGCTTGCGGCTTGTGGGTGTTTGATATGATCATCACCTGCTGCCGGCGTATTGACGAGTCTTTAGAGTCCTACACAGAGGTTTCCTGGCTCAAGCGAAACGAAATAGGAGCGCATATGAGATATGTGCGGGACCGAGAATAATGCGTGTATGTGTTACCATATTCCATTCTCGCGATGAATGTATCGAATAGTTATATGCGATATAACCTAGTTATCGAATCGAGGATTGATTCGATAAGCCGATACATTGGATACTAGTCGGTTATATGCGATATGACCGGATCGTTAAATCAAGTGTTGATTTAATGATTTAATGCATAATTATATATTTGATATATTACTTTGAATTAATTAGTATCGGTTCACTTTTAAATTGATTTTCTCACTTGTTTGTGCACATTGTATATATGATATATTTTTTGTGCACAAGATTGTATCATGTTTGATGATACATGCTAGTTTGGGTTTGTGTAAAGAATTAAACCATGGTTACTTAAGTGGTTAGGGTTACATTTCCTTTTCTCATTTATTTATCTATTTATTCTTTTTGGAAAAATATTTAGCATAATGCAAAATGGTGGCTTTCTTTGGATGCATGTTGAAGCTTCATGAAGCTTTGACCAAGTGACCATTTTGTCTCCATGCTTAACCCTAACCATTCCCACTAACCATGATTTATTCTCTACACTTGACCATGGTTATGATTATGATAAGTATTCATTTACTTTTTGTTTTTTGAATTAACTTATCATAACATATTCCTTCTTCTTCTTCATCTTCTTCAAAGAAGAAGCTTGCCTACATCAATGGCAACATGGGAAAATGAGTGAGAAATCCAATTCTAAAGTGAACCCACTTCCTATTTCTTCATCCTCTACCTCTTGCCAAGTAGTATAGGGTGTTTCCTTCACAAGTTTTCATGGCTTGGTGAAGGTGGAGCTTGATCTAGTGATGCCTCGACGTAGATCATCTTCGGCATCGTCGTCGATGACCTAGCCCGCTTTTTCTCCGATGAAGCCGATGCCAGAGTCATGGTTCGATTTGGACAGCGGAGAGGACTTCATAATGGAGCTATGGAGGTGGAGAAACGGATCTACAAAGGTTGTATTTCCGTTCTTATAGTTTAGTTGTAAACTAGTTGCTTTGTTCGCCTAAAATCTAGTTAACGATCCGTAGTCTAGGGTTTCTCGGCACCGTAAATTTTGAAACGGGCATGGTTGATGCCTTGTGAGACCTCTTGAGAGTGCCTAGGAACCCTACACATACTTGATGCCTATATCACATCGGATCATTGCATTGTAGCTCATCTATATATGACATGACTTGCTATTCATACTTGATGCCTATATCACTTCGGATCATCATATTGTAGCTTATCTATATGTGACTTGACATGCTATTCATACTCGATGCCTATATCACATCGGATCATTATATTGTAGCTCATCTAAATGTGACTTGACATGCTATTTATATTTGACGCACATATCATATCGGATCATTGACTTGTATTTTGGTTTGGATTACATGTGATTTCTGGATTTGGGAACCGTGGCTATTGCAAATATATAATCATTTAAAAAACCCGGTTCCCTTGATATGATATTTCGGTGCGTCCACCATGTGTTTTCTCGGTGCTAGAGTGATATATGTGAACCCGAATCGAGGAGCTGGTTGAGGCCGATTACGGGTACATGGTGGACCCGGTATGGTACCCCGGGGCGAGAACGGTTTCGCTGTGCAGTAGACGGTGAGCCTGGCAGAGGGAATACTACCTACCGATGATTGGTTGGACCTGACAGTCATCCGGAGGATACTGATCAGAGTCGATAGATGGATGTGGGGCGATCCGTACTGCCGGGGCCGAGGGCCGATACCGCAGACGGAGCCCGTGGGCTGACCCGGAATGACGGGGCCCGGTGGATGAGGATTTGCGTGTCGATGCTGGACACGAGTATATATGATATTTGGGTGCCGATGTTGGGCACTCGGGATTCACAGAGATGTACAGGATTTGAGGGCCGATGAGAGTGCCGGCGCCTGAGCTATTTGGGAGATCTGGGTGCATTGAGGGACACCGATTATATATTCCACGTTGACATTCCGTGTAGACATTATATTGCCCCTGCTCAGCATTTACTATTGTACCTCATCCTGTAGTTACATTACCTGATAGAGCATGGTACCTCATCCTGTAGTTACATTACCTGATAGAGCATTTGCATGATTATTGCACCTACTGCTTATCACACATTGATATCATCTGTTGGCATATGATAGAGTAGCGTAGTATGTACATGCTCGCGTTTACCTTTATATGTTATCTCTATTCACGAGTTGGCAACTCACCCCCGTTGTGCCACAGTGTTTGCAGGTTGCCCTTCGGAGTAGTCGCGGCAGGCTGCGGTTGCATCTTTTGACACAGATACCCCCATAGTTGGTGTACTAGCTCTTTTGCTGATAGGTGGGTTTTGTGCGGTATCTGTTTATCTTTCTGTATGTACATTGTTGTATCTAGTATTCTCCATCTACCATGTATGTATTTGACTTAGAGACAGTGTGAGGACGATGTTGTATTTTATTTGTATTCTGGTGTCGAGCTCGTTGTGAGCCGACTGTACTTGCAGTTTATCCTATCTGTGTTGTTCCCACTTGTGGATCTTGATCTTCGCTACGCCGTCATATATTACTATCTTGGTGATTGTTTACTTAGATTTCTTATCATGTTGTAAGTGCTTTCTTTTAAAAACTTATCACACTCTATACTTTCACTGGTTTGATTTCTGGGTTTTCGGTTCACTTAGTCGCGTTACGCCTGTAGACATTACGTGGTTAAGTGCCGGTCACGGGCCAAACTTTGGGTCGTGACAAAGTTGGTATCAGAGTGTAGGTTTTACCTTTCGGAGTGTATGATGACCCTGGTATGATGGAGTAGGTAGTTGCAGCAGGGTAGCGTAGCGTGTGTATGTTCCGCGGCATACTCACGACACGGTACTCCGCCTACGCGACCTTAGGACTTGTTGATTTAAATTCCTCCTTGAGTATATACATTCTTGCGATTCAATTTCCGTATCCTTATCGAATCCTATTGTTCCTTTCAGCCAATATACCGCCAAAGACTACGAGGGCACAGAGAGCGGCCGCGAGGGCTGAGATTCGAGTTGACTCGTCGGAGACGAGGACTGATCCGGGTAGTACACCGGTTGTGCCCGAGCAGGCTGTTCCTGCCGTGACAGATCAGATTGCTATGTTAGGGGCTGGTGTGCAGGAGATACGCCAGACGATGGGATCTAGTATGCAGGAGATGCGCCAGATGATAGGATCGCTAGCCGAGACACTTCGAGCGCAGCGACCAGAGGTAGTTCCACCCGTTGCAGAGACCGCGGTGGTACCCACAGTTCAGGCAGTTGCACCTGCGACTACAGAGGTTATTACAGTATCGCTGTCAGAGTTTATGAGGCTGAAGCCTCCGGTCTTCACAGGCACCGATGTGGCTGAGGATCCACAGTCTTTCATTGATAGGATGGCGCGGATATGTCGTTCACTTAGATGCGCAGATGCGAGATGGGTTGAGTTCGCGAGCTTTCGCCTGGAAGGTCTTGCGCAGAAATGGTGTGAATTAGTCGAGAAGGGTAGAGCAGCAAGTCTTCCTCCTATGACCTGGACAGAGTTCGTGGCACTATTCCTTGCCCGCTTTCTTCCCCTGAGTGTCAAAGATGCTAGAGCACACAGGTTCGAGTCCTTACGCCAGACGCCAGAGATGTCAGTGGCAGAGTACGATGTGCTGTTCACCAAGCTATCCGTTTATGCTCCGTATCTAGTGGCTACTGAGGAGTTGCGAGTCAAGAGATTTGTCCGAGGCTTGCTCACACCACTATTCCTTGCTATCAGCGCGCAGCATTACGAGACATACGCAGCAGCAGTAGACGCAGCATTATTAGTCGAGGAGCGCCTTGCTGAGACATCGGCAGTTCCAGGGCCGAAGAGAGTACGTGCAGATACGTCAGTGCAGAGACGGCCGTTCCGGCGTCGTGACAGGCACCTTGCTGGTGGCAGAGATTCAAGACGAGGCCGATTGTTTAGCTCCTATCCCCGGGAGGGTCAGCGACCGTCATCGGGATGTTACCGTTGCGGGAGTTTTTATCATCGTGTGCGAGATTGTCCTGAGGTACCCCGGAGTGGGGCGGCAGCACCGCATGTTACATTACCACCTTCACCACCCCAGACGGCATTGCCGATAGTACCTACTGTTACTCCGCATCAGACGCATACACAGAGAGGTCGTGGTCGCGGAGGATTTGTTCATAGAGGACGAGGTGGCCGAGGTAGAGGACAGCCAGCGGCCGACAGAGGATAGTTAGTTGCAGGTGGAGGACAGACGCGAGTCTTTGCTTTGACGCATCAGGACGCGCAGGCGTCCAATGCGGTGGTCTCAGGTATCCTTCCTGTATGTTCGGTTGATGCACACGTATTATTCGATCCCGGATCCACGCACTTGTACGTATCCACACACTTTGTGCCGAGCTTGGGTAGAGAGTCCGGTTTGCTTGGCCAGCCGCTTGTTGTGACTACTCCTGTGGGAGAGTCGTTTGTTGCTAGGCACGTGTTCCGATCCTGTACCGTCCGTATTGGCGAGAGAGAGTTGCCTGTCGATTTGATCCTTCTTGAGATGCTGGACTTCGACGTTCTTTTGGGCATGGATTGGTTAGCCACGTGCTATGCTTCTGTTGACTATCGCGAGAAGACAGTTCGATTCTGTTTTCCCGGCGAGTCAGTGGTTGTTGTGTTGGGGGACCGTGGTGCCACCCCTCACAGTGTGATTTCTTCTTTTCGCGCTGGACAGCTTTTGAGAAAGGGATGTCAGGGATTTCTCGCCTATGTTTGCGATACTAGAGCTACAGAGGTTCCTCTGGATCAGGTTCCGGTTGTTAGCGAGTTCCCTGATGTGTTCCCTGACGAGCTTCCTGGGCTACCACCCGAGCGTGATATTTCTTTCTGTATTGATTTGGTTCCTAGCACGGGGCCTATTTCTGTACCGCCTTATCGGATGGCCCTAGCGGAACTTAGAGAATTGAAGGGTCAGTTACAGGATCTGCTGGATAAGGGACTTATTCGACCCAGTGTTTCTCCTTGGGGTGCTCCAGTCCTGTTCGTCAAGAAGAAGGACGGCAGTTTGCGTTTGTGTATTGACTACCGCCAGCTGAACAGGGTGACAGTGCGGAACAGATATCCTTTGCCACGCATCGACGATTTGTTCGACCAGCTTCAGGGGGCAGGATACTTTTCGAGGATCGATTTGCGATCAGGCTACCACCAGCTGCGGGTTCGACGGGAGGACATTCCTAGGACAGCCTTCCGCACACGTTACGGCCATTATGAGTTTTTGGTGATGTCGTTCGGACTCACCAACGCGCCAGCAGCATTTATGGACATGATGAACCGTATTTTCCGGCCGTATCTTGATCTGTTTATTATAGTGTTTATTAACGATATCTTGGTGTATTCTCGGAGTAGAGAGGAGCACGAGCAGCACCTGCGGATTACACTGCAGACCTTGAGGGAGCATCAGCTTTTCGCCAAATTCTCTAAGTGTGCCTTCTGGCTAGACAGCGTAGACTTCTTGGGGCACGTGATTACACGAGATGGTATATGTGTCGACCCGAGGAAGATAGAGGCAGTTCGGAGTTGGCCTAGACCCACGTCAGTGACGGAGGTTCGCGGCTTTCTAGGGCTGGCAGGTTATTACAGGTGATTTGTGCAGGATTTCTCTCGCATTGCTACACCTTTGACCGGGTTAACCCGGAAGGGAGTTCGCTTCGATTGGACAGAGGAGTGTGAGCACAGTTTTCAGCAGCTACGGGCTCTACTGACTACGACACCAGTGCTATCGTTGCCTTCAGGATCGGGCAGATTCGTGGTCTACTGTGATGCTTCACGAGTGGGATTAGGGTGCGTTTTGATGCAGCATGATAAGGTGATTGCATATGCTTCGCGGCAATTAAAGAAACATGAACAGAATTACCCCACTCATGATCTGGAGATGGCTGCAGTGGTTTTTGCACTCAAGATCTGGCGACATTATCTGTATGGGGAGTCGTGCCAGATATTCACCGACCACAAGAGCTTAAAGTACATATTTCAGCAGCGAGACCTGAACCTTAGACAGCGCCGATGGATGGAGTTAGTGAAGGACTATGATTATGAGATCTTGTATCACCCGGGCAGGGCGAATGTAGTGGCGGATGCTTTGAGCAGGAGACCCGGGGGTAGTCTATCCTGTTTGAGCGCAGTGCAGAGGCAGTCGTCGGCGGATTGGCAGATCTTATGCGACAGTCGGATACAGTTTGAGTTTACGCCGATCGGAGGACAGATTGCGCATGTTCGTGCACGCCCACAGTTGCTTGACCGTATACATGAGGCACAGCACAGTGATGACCGCTGTTCAGAGATCAGGACACAGATGGGACAGGGCAGATTTTCCGAGTTCGTGATCGATGATCAGGGGATACTACGATTTGGAGCTAGACTGTGCATACCAGATGCTGAGGGATTGCGGCGCGAGATTCTTGAGGAGGCACATCGGTCGATATATAGTGTTCATCCCGGTTCCACCAAGATGTATCATGATATGAGAGATGTTTACTGGTGGGACGGCATGAAGAGGGACATTGCAGATTTTGTGTCGAGATGCCTGACTTGTCAGCAAGTCAAGGCTGAGCACCAGAGGCCCGCGGGAGAGCTACAGCCGTTACCCATTCCGGAGTGGAAATGGGAACAGATATCTATGGATTTCATTGTGGGTCTACCCAGGACTAGTCGAGGGTATGACTCCATCTGGGTGATCATGGATCGTTTGACGAAAACAGCTCACTTCCTACCGGTGAAGACGACTTTCGGATTTACTCAGTATGCCCAGGTTTACATTGATCAGATTGTACGACTGCACGGAGTTCCGACATGCATCGTGTCCGATAGAGGCACCCAGTTTACCAGCCGGTTATGGCAGAGGCTTCAGGAGGCTTTGGGCACTCGCTTGAGTTTTAGTACAGCATTCCACCCGCAGACCGACGGACAGTCAGAGCGGACTATTCAGACTCTCGAGGACATGCTCAGAGCATGCGTTTTAGACTTCGGAGATAGCTGGGATCATCATTTGCCCTTAGTAGAGTTCTCCTACAACAACAGCTACCAGGAGACCATTCAGAAGGCACCGTTTGAGGCTCTTTATGGGAGGAGATGCAGATCGCCCACCTGTTGGACGGAGCTCAGTGAGAGCAGTATCTTAGGACCGCAGATTGTGGAGGAGACGACCGCAAAGATCCAGTTGATTCGCGATAGGATGAGAGCAGCCCAGAGTAGGCAGAGATCTTATGCGTACCGTCGTCGGCGCAGACTTGAGTTTTCCGTTGGTGATCATGTTTTCTTGAGGGTCTCCCCAATGAAAGGCGTAATGAGATTTGGGAAGAAGGGGAAGCTTAGTCCCAGATACGTGGGCCCCTTCGAGATCCTTGAGCGTATTGGTGCGGTTGCGTATCGATTAGCCCTTCCGCCCAGTTTTCCAGACGTGCACCCCGTATTTCACGTTTCGATACTCCGCGGATATCTTCATGATCCTTCGCATGCGATTCAGCACCCGACGATCCAGCTTGAGCACGACCTTTCCTATGCAGAGCAGCCGGTGATGATCTTGGATCGACAAGTGAAGAAACTGAGGTCGAAAGAGATACTGTCCGTCAAGGTACTTTGGCGTGGCCAGAGCAGGGAAGAGGTCACTTGGGAGACCGAGAGCGAGATGAGAAAGAGGTATCCCCATCTTATTGAAGGTGTGTATAGTTAGATTTTTAAATTCGGGGACCGAATTTCTTTAAGGGGGGTAGATTGTAACACTTTGAAATTTTCGTTTGATTGTTTTGGTGATAATTAGTAGTCATGCATGTTTTTATATTTAGGTGTTCATAGGATTAATAGTTATTATTGGTAGTGTTAGCATATTGGAAATTTTTCTTTGTAGTGTGCACCTTGCGTACTTAGACATTTTTGTGACTTGTTAACCTATTCTTTTGTGCATGGTTGCAAACTCATTTTCCCCACCATTTAATCTTTTCTTAACCCCATTTATAATTCCAAATCCTATTAAACAAATGAGGCATGGGGGGTAGGTAAAAAGCTTGACTTTTGACCCCTTTTTCGCTCTCTTCTCTCTCTCTCTTTCCCACTCCAGAATTCTGGAGAATTTCCAGCAGCAAACTCTCCAATTTTCTCCTCATTCTCTTCTCTTTTCATTCCCCTTTGATCCATACACAAAACCTTATACTTATCAACTCATTTTCTTCACAAAACCATGGAAAGGTGAGGTTTTTGAGGTGTTCAAGGCAAATCTGCACACTTAAGGGGAAAAACTGAGACTCTTGGTGTTTTATAAGGTCTTTAGAAGGTATAAACTCATGTCTTAACCTCTTTTTCCGTAACTTGTAGTATTCTTTAGTAAAAATCTCATTTTTGGTGCATTTTTAGTGATATTATAGGATATTTGTGATGTATATGTTAGATTGGTGTTCTCATAGTTTAGTAAGCTCCTTTAAGTGTTATTAGAGCTATTTTAACTAGGTTGCACTTCAGGTTGCACAAAAATACCCTAAAAGTTCCATTTTTAGTGCAAAGTGTGGATTTTAACTAGAATTTGAGCACTGTAGGATCTGCTACTACCCGAGTTATTGCAGAGCAAATCTAGATGTTACTGTAGCACACACAGGGGGTTTAGAGTGCACACACCAAACCTGGGAGCCCAATTCCCAAGTCTGGCCGCCAAAATGTGCATTCTGGCCGCAAATTGCGGCCAGATGGGGGAGTTTGGGGTTGGGGTTTGGGGTGTGGGTGTCTGCTGCTATGTGGGTTGTTTTGGTATGTTTAGTTTTTCAATATCCTTCCTGTATCAAAATCTGGGGTAGAATACCTACTTTCCCGTATTTTCAACCTTTCGCGACACGCGTGATACGTGTGTGTGGGTTTTGGGTTTCTGCGTATCGCGACGCGTCGGAGTGGTTTCAGGCGCGTAATCACACGTTTTAGCGTATCGCGCACACGCGCGCTTGGTTCGCGATACGAGTTACTAGTTCGGTTTTAATGTCGCGTTTGTGTGACTTCAAGCTTACGTGTGATATATTGTGTGATTCTAGGTTCGCAGGCGAGTACGGCGGACGCCGCGCAGAAGGGGAAGCAGGTTGTTGGCTATACCTAGCGAGAGACTTCGGTGAGTAGATTTCACATCTACGGGGATATCGCCCGCATGGCGTTCTACGTCAGGGCTGATAGGACCTTATAGTTTCCTTAGTATACTTTGACTGTTCATGGCTACTATTTAGTGCATATTGCATTCCCTACTACACGGATATAAACTAGAATTGATAGAACACCGCACCATTACTAACGGTCCATGTGCACGAGCACTATCTTGTATGTTACACACACACCGTTAGTAATTGCCTTGATATTCATACTTGATGCCTATATCACATCGGATCATTGCATTGTAGCTCATCTATATATGACATGACTTGATGTTCATACTTGATGCCTATATCACATCGGATCATTGCATTGTAGCTCATCTATATATGACATGACTTGATGTTCATACTTGATGCCTATATCACATCGGATCATTGCATTGTAGCTCATCTATATATGACATGATTTGATGTTCATACTTGATGCCTATATCACATCGGATCATTGCATTGTAGCTCATCGATATATGACATGACTTGATATTCATACTTGATGCCTATATCACATCGGATCATTGCATTGTAGCTCATCTATATATGACATGACTTGATGTTCATACTTGATGCCTATATCACATCGGATCATTGCATTGTAGCTCATCTATATATGACATGACTTGATATTCATACTTGATGTCTATATCACATCGGATCATTGCATTGTAGCTCATCTATATATGACATGACTTGCTATTCATACTTGATGCCTATATCACTTCGGATCATCATATTGTAGCTTATCTATATGTGACTTGACATGCTATTCATACTCGATGCCTATATCACATCGGATCATTATATTGTAGCTCATCTATATGTGACTTGACATGCTATTTATATTTGACGAACATATCATATCGGATCATTGACTTGTATTTTGGTTTGGATTACATGTGATTTCTGGATTTGGGAACCGTGGCTATTGCAAATATATAATCATTTAAAAAACCCGGTTCCCTTGATATGATATTTCGGTGCGTCCACCATGTGTTTTCTCGGTGCTAGAGTGATATATGTGAACCCGAATCGAGGAGCTGGTTGAGGCCGATTACGGGTACATGGTGGACCCGGTATGGTACCCCGGGGCGAGAACGGTTTCGCTGTGCAGTAGATGGTGAGCCTGGCAGAGGGACTACTACCTACCGGTGATTGGTTGGACCTGACAGTCATCCGGAGGATACTGATCAGAGTCAATAGATAGATGTGGGGTGATCCGTACTGCCGGGGCCGAGGGCCGATACCGCAGACGGAGCACGTGGGCTGACCCGGACTGACGGGGCCCGGTGGATGAGGATTTGCGTGTCGATGCTGGACACGAGTATTTATGATATTTGGGTGCCGATGTTGGGCACTCGGGATTCACAGAGATGTACAGGATTTCAGGGCCGATGAGAGTGCCGGCGCCAGAGCTATTTGGGAGATCTGGGTGCATTGAGGGACACCGATTATATATTCCACGTTGACATTCCGTGTAGACATTATATTTCCCCTGCTCAGCATTTACTATTGTACCTCATCCTGTAGTTACATTACCTGATAGAGCATGGTACCTCATCCTGTAGTTACATTACCTGATAGAGCATTTGCATGATTATTGCACCTACTACTTATCACACATTGATATCATCTGTTGGCATATGATAGAGTAGCGTAGTATGTACATGCTCGCGATTACCTTTATATGTTATCTCTATTCACGAGTTGGCAACTCACCCCCGTTGTGCCACAGTGTTTGCAGGTTGCCCTTCGGAGTAGTCGCGGCAGGCTGCGGTTGCATCTTTTGACACAGATACCCCCATAGTTGGTGTACTAGCTCTTTTGCTGATAGGTGGGTTTTGTGCGGTATCTGTTTATCTTTCTGTATGTACATTGTTGTATCTAGTATTCTCCATCTACCATGTATGTATTTGACTTAGAGACAGTGTGAGGACGATGTTGTATTTTATTTGTATTCTGGTGTCGAGCTCGTTGTGAGTCGACTGTACTTGCAGTTTATCCTATCTGTGTTGTTCCCACTTGTGGATCTTGATCTTCGCTACGGCGTCGTATATTACTATCTTGGTGATTGTTTACTTAGATTTCTTATCATGTTGTAAGTGCTTTCTTTTAAAAACTTATCACACTCTATACTTTTACTGGTTTGATTTCTGGGTTTTCGGTTCACTTAGTCACGTTACTCCTGTAGACGTTACGTGGTTAAGTGCCGGTCACGGGCCAAACTTTGGGTCGTGAAAAAAGAGGGATATAATTTTGTATTACAGGATAATGTTATGAACATTTTCCGTAACCAAAAGTTGGTTGGATCAGGCACGTTGTGCAATGGCATTTATGTTCTAAATCAATCAGCAGTTCTAAGTATAACAAACACACACAACAGGAAGAGTTCAGAACTGAACGAATTCTTCTTGTGGCATTGTAGACTGGGTCACATCAATGCGACACGACTAGCTAAGTTGCATAAGGATGGATATTTAAATCCGTTTGAATTTTCATCTTATGACACTTGCCAGTCATGTCTCAAAGGCAAGATGACCAAAACTCCGTTTACGGGACACGGAGAAAGAGTTACGGAACTCTTGGGACTAATACATAGTGATGTATGCGGTCCCATGTCTACACATGCCAGGGATAGTTCTTCGTACTTCATTACATTCACTGACGATCTCTCTAGATTCGGATATGTGTTCCTGATGAAACACAAATCAGAAGCTTTTGAGAAATTTAGAGAATATAAACAAGAAGTCGAAAACCAAACTTAAAATCCTTCGATCTGATCGAGGAGGTGAATACTTGAGCAATGAATTCCTGGACTTCGTAAAAGAGAATGGGATTCTCTCTCAGCTGACTCCTCCATATACACCACAGCACAACGGTGTATCAGAACGGAGGAACCGCACCCTATTAGATATGGTGCGCTCTATGATGAGCACAGCTGAGTTACCTATTTCCTTCTGGGGATATGCACTTGAAACAGCTGCAGACCTATTGAATATGGTTCCCACCAAATCCGTGCCAACCATTCCATATGAGATATGGAAAGGTAAGAGACCATGTCTTAATTATGTTAAGCTATGGGGTTGTCCGGCATATGTGAAAACGCAAAATCCGGACAAACTCGCGGCAAGGTCCATTCTGTGTAAGTTTATTGGATGTCCCAAACATTCGAGCGGGTATATCTTCTACCACACCGAGGAACAAAAGGTGTTTGTTTCTCGACATGCCACCTTTTTAGAAAAGGAATTTCTTGAAAAAGAGATTAGTGGTCATGAGGTAGAACTGGAAGAGCTTCCAGCTGCAAAAGCTATAACAGAAGATCTGGTGGAACCAGAGGATTCCGTAGTTCCCGATGAACCCCAGCCACTCCGCCGATCTAGTAGGGTTCCACGCCAACCTGAGAGATACTACGGTTTTCTCATGGATGGTGGGAGCGAGGATTGCATCATGGAGGATGATGACCCAACTAGCTTCGAGCAGGCCATCACGAGTAGGGACTCAGTGAAATGGCTGGATGCTATGTGGTCCGAGATGGAATCCATGTACACCAACAAAGTATGGACTTTGGAAATTGCTCCTGAAGGGGTAAAACCCATTGGGAGCAAGTGGATCTTCAAGAAAAAACTTGGTGTAAATGGGAAAGTGGAGACTTTCAAAGCTAGACTTGTTGCAAAGGGTTTTCGTCAAAGACCAAGTGTGGACTATGACGAAACCTTTTCTCCAGTGGCTATGCTTAAATCCATCCGGATCATGCTTGCCATCGCTGCATATCATGACTACGAAATCTGGCAAATGGATGTTAAGACCGCCTTTCTAAATGGTGATTTAGAAGAGTGCGTGTGCATGACTCAGCCAGAGGGCTTCGTAGACAGTGGGAGCAGCGGGAAGGTGTGCAAGCTGCTTAAATCCATTTATGGATTAAAGCAAGCATCGCGGAGTTGGAACATCTGCTTTGACGTCGTTATCAAAGAGTTTGATTTTGTCAAAAACCCAGATGAACCTTGTATTTACAAGAAGGTGGCAGAGAGTAAGGTTGTCTTCCTTGTATTGTACGTGGACGACATACTCTTGATAGGAAATGATATTCCTATGCTGCAATCGGTCAAGCTCTTCTTATCACAAAGATTCTCAATGAAAGATCTTGGTGATGCCTCCTTCATATTGGGAATTAGGATCTATAGAGATAGATCCAAACGGATATTGGGATTGTCCCAATCCAGGTACATTGACACCATACTAAAGAGATTTAGTATGGAAGAATCCAAGCGTGGGAACTTGCCTACGATCTCTGGAGTCACTCTCTCCAAAGAGATGTCTCCCAAGACTGATTTGGAGAGAGCTCGCATGCAAGGGATACCCTATGCTTCGGCTGTAGGTTCTATCATGTACGCGATGCTATGTACCAGACCCGATGTTGCATACTCACTAAGTGTAGTGAGCAGGTATCAAGCTGATTCTGGAGAGAGTCACTGGACAGCTGTGAAGAGCATTCTCAAGTACTTGCGAAGGACTAAAGAGATGCTCTTGATGTATGGTAACGGAGAACTCCAAGTGGAGTCCTTTACCGATTCAAGCTTCCAGAGTGATAAGGACGACTCTAAGTCGCAGTCGGGATTTGCCTTTACCCTTTACGGAGGGGCGGTTAGCTGGAAGAGTTCCAAGCAGGAAACCGTGGCAGACTCGACGATGGAGGCTGAATACATCGCTGCCAACGATGCTGCTAAAGAGGCTGTCTGGATCAAGAAGTTCATTACTGAACTTGGAGTGGTTCCATCCATTGAGCATCCAATACCTTTGTATTGCGATAACAATGGAGCGGTGGCTTTGGCCAAGGAACCCAGGTCCCATCAGCGATCCAGGCATATTCTGAGGTGGTATCACCTGATCCGGGAGATAGTTGATAGCCGGGAGATCGAGGTCAGGAGGGTTGACATGAAGAACTACACGGCGGATCCACTCACGAAGGCCATTCCCCAGATACAGTTTGAGAGACTCTTCGGGATGCTCGGTATGCGATACTACAGCAGCTGGCCCTAGTGCAAGTGGGAGATTGTTAGTTGTATGTATGCCCTAGAGGCCAGTATTGTACAGATGATGTATATTATATTGGATGCTTGGACATATATAGAGATGACTTTCTTGCTCGATATGATAGTATGCTATCTGGTTACTCTTTATCTTAACATGTATACTAGTCTCTTTAAACTGTCTTATAGTTACATGTTGGTAAAGCCCTTAGGATGTGTACTTGACTACCTGGACTATGATGTAGATCATACTAGTGGGGACATGGTAGTCCATAAGTACATCCTTCAAGGTCCCTAGTCGTGGGTGTATCGAGACGGGGCATCGATATACCAGTGTAGACTAGCGTATATGCTTCTCGACCTATGAGATGGGCGATGGATGATCCCATATCCATTGGTGTTTGACATCAGAGATGGTATACGGGTGCTCAGTGGAGACTGGGTACACTGGACGGACTCGCCGAGAACTCCCAGATGGTATTATACCTCACGTCAGATGGCAGTTCTCAGGTGACACTTGTGCAGGTTAGTCTGTAGACCCGAGATCGTCATAGAGTCTTGTGTGATTCCCACTGTGCTTTGATCTCCACCTTACTACGTCCATGAGGGCGTGCAAAACGGTGGTTTTTGGGCACAGTCCCGAGTCACATGGAGGCAATGAGCGATAGGAGGGGTTTCGTCTCTCCCGGTATTGGGGGTTGATGTTGCGCTGTGCTCAATTGGCCGTAACAGGGAAGTCCCTGGCCAGGGCTGATCAGAGATTTGCTGGTAAGTATTACCAGTAGTTTCTCGACCCGTTATGAGCCTCACATCGGCACGACTTATCGGTTATTGGGGTCTGACGTTTACCACCCCTAGACTTGATATGCGACATATCAGACGAACAGACTGGACTGTACGATAAGTGTTACTGGTTGGATTCACAGGAGTGTGAGCGGGCTTGCTCGTCGATCTTCTGATCGCTCAATACCCGGGTGGCCGTTACGTTTAGCAGACCGCTTGCGGCTTGTGGGTGTTTGATATGATCATCACCTGCTGCCGGCGTATTGACGAGTCTTTAGAGTCCTACACAGAGGTTTTCTGGCTCAAGCGAAACGAAATAGGAGCGCATATGAGATATTTGCGGGACCGAGAATAATGCGAGTATGTGATACTGTATTTCATTCTCGCGATGAATGTTTCGATTGGTTGTATGCGATATAACCTAGTTATCGAATCGAAGATTGATTCGATAAGACGATACATTGAATACCAGTCGGTTATGTGCGACATGACCGGATCATTGAATCAAGTGTTGATTTAATGATTTAATGTATAATTATATATTGGATATATTACTTTGCATTAACTAGTATTGGTTCACTTTAAAAAGGATTTTCTCACTTGATGTGCACATTGTATATGTGATATATTTTTGTGTACACTTAATTGTATCATGTTTGATGATACATGTTAACTTGTGCATGTGTAAAGACTAAACCATGGTTATATGAATGGTTAGGGTTTTGTTTACTTATTCATTTATTTATTTTGTTTATTTATTTTGGAAAAGCAAAAAGGAAATGGTTGCTTTTCTTGTTTCTTTCATGAAGCTTCATGAAGAGTTGAAAGCTTGACCATTTTGTTTGCTTCTCTTGACCTAACCATTCATCTAACCCTAGTTTACTCTCTACACTTGACTATGGTTAGTATATGATAAGTATTCATATTAGTTTCTTTTTTAAATGAGAGACTTATCATATTCTATCTTGATCTTCTTCTTCTTCTTCAAGAAAAAGCTTGCCACCATTAATGGCATCTTGAGAAAAAGAGTAAGAAATCCAATTCTAAAGTGAACCCACCTCCTATTTCTTCACCCTCTACCTCTTGCCAAGTAGTATAGGGTGTTTTCTTCACAAGTTTCACGACTTGGTGAAGTTGGAGCTTGATCTTGTGTTGCCTCGACGTAGATCATCTTCGGCATTGAAGTCGACGACCTAACCCGCCCATTTCTCCGATGGAGCCGATGCTAGAGTCCAGGATCCGATATGGACAGCGAGAGGACGTCTACGTAGAGCTAAGGAAGTGGAGAACCGGATCTACAAAGGTTGTAGCTTCTTTCTTTTAGTTAAGATGTTAACTAGTTTCCTTTTCGCCTAAACTCTAGTCAACGAATCCGTATTAGGGTTTCTCGGCACTTGTAAAATTTGAAATTGGCATGGTTGATGCCTTGTGAGACCTCATTAGCGTGCCTAGGAACCCTACATCGACTGGGCTCGAGTCATACTTATTTTCAAAACTATTGAATCGTGTGTATTTTTAAAGACAGGCCAAGGGATACTACATATTTTTCAAAAGACGTATCTTTTCTCAAGGACCCCGTAACCCCTATTTTTTCTAAAACCACGATTCGTGCTATTTCAAACACCAAAAACTGTATGACTCGTATATGGATAGATATATTCTTCACTGTTGCGGTTACTACATCTTTTTACGTATATTCATGCAATTCTCATCGCATTGCATGCTTATAAATGTGCTTTCTTGAGTTATTATGAACCCCTATTGTCAGGACACCAGCACCATTACAGATGATGCATATGCTCCACGTACATTTACTTGCCGGCTCACACACATCATCATCCGTAATTTCCATGTCACGTACACATTAGAAAACGTTACTTCATTGGTATAAATTTCTAGCCGGTAGTTTCAACATAGTACTAGTACGCTTGTATTCATATGCTAGTTTGATATTGCATTCCTTACTTAGATACCCGGTGCATTCATATATTCATTCTGTTATGCAACATCGTGGGGCTTTGTTCCGATATTCACTGTTCACTGACTCGTGATTTTGAGATTTCGGATCTTTCATGAGATTTCTTGATTTGGGAAACCGCATGCGAATTTTTATAAACTTATGATTATTTTAAAAGAGAAAGATGTGGTTTTCCCTTGATATGATGAGTAGCATCCTCCATGATGTTTTCTCGGTTCTGAGTTGGTTTTCGAGACCTGATTCGAGGAGGAGAGTGAACCGTCTGTGGGTACATGGTTGTTAGTTATATGTATGCCCTAGAAGCCATTACTGTACACGGGATGTATATTGTAGTGGATGCTTAGACATATATAGGGAGGACTTTCTTGCTCGATATGATAGTATGCTATCTGGTTACTCTTTGTCTTAACATGCTGACTTGTATACATGATGCTGTCTTGCTCTCACATGTTGACAAAGCCCTTTAGGATGTGTACTTGAAACCCAGGACTATGATGGAGATCATACTAGTAGGGCCAGGTGTAGTCCACAAGTACACCCTATAATTGTTCCTAGTCGAGGGAGTATCGAGATAGGGCATCGATGTTCCAGAGTATACTAGCGTATACGCATCTTGACCCATATGATGGGCGATGGAAGATCCCATATCTATTGGTGTTTGACATCAAAGATGGTGTACGGGTGCTCAGTGGAGACTGGGTACACTGAACGAAATCGCCGAGAACTCTTAGATGGTATTATACCTATCGTCAGATAGCATTTCTCTGGTGACACTGGTATAGGTTAGTCTGTCAACCCGAGATCGTCATAGAGTCTTGTGTGTCTCCCACTGTGCTTTGATTTCCACCCTACCACGGCTCTACTGAGTCGTGCAAACAGGTGGTTTTTGGGTACAATCCCGAGTCACATAGAGGCGATGGGCGATATGAGGGAAGTCGTCTCTCCCGGTATTGGGGGTTGATGTTGCTCTATGCTCGATTGGCCATTACATGAAATCCTTGGCCAGGGTTGTTGAGATTTACTGGTAAGTGTTATCAGTAGTTTTTCGAACCGTTATGGACAATGCATCGGCATGACTTCTCAGGCTATTGGGGTCTGACGTTTTACCATCCCCAGGCGATGATATGCGACATATCTGACGAAGAGACCGGACAGTACAGTAGTGTTACTGATTGGATTCACAGGAGTACGAGTAGGCTTGCTTGTTGATCTTCTGATTGCTCAATACCCCGGTGGCCGTTACGTTTAGTAGACCGCTTGCGGCCTGTAGGTGTTGATATGATCATCACCTACTGCCGGCGTATTGACGAGTCTTTAGAGTCCTACACAGAGACTTCCCGGTTCATGCGAAATGAAGTAGGAGCACATATGTGATATGTGCGGGACCAAGATTAATGCGCGTATGTGATGCCGCATTCTATTCTTGCGATATGTAATATCGGATGGTTATATAAGATATAGCCGGGTTATCGGATCAAGTGTTGATTCGATGGATTGTTACATTTGATATTAGTCGGTTGTATATGATATAGCCGGATTATTAAATCAAGTGTTGATTTAATAATTTAATGTATAATTATATATTTGATATATTATCTTACATTAACTAATATTAGCTCACTCAAGATTTCTTTTCTCACTTGTATACACTTGGTATATATGTGATATATATTAATATACATTATTTTGTGTCATGCTTGATGCCACATGCAACATGGGTGTATGAGACTTACACCATACTTATAATAATGTGATAGTTTTATTTATCTTGGTAATTCACAAAATTAGTGGTAATTAGTCACATAGTTGAAGCTTGTAGAAGCTTATGGAACAATTGATCAAGTCCACTCATTTTGTTTTACTTGAAAATATTTATTAACCCAACCATTATTGTTAACCCATGGTTTATTCTCTACATGAGTTAGTGTATGATACTAACTCACCAATGGTTGTGATTCTCATCTCATGAGTTCATTCTCTCCTCACTTCTTCTTCTTCCTCTTCATGAGAGAAAAATCTTACTAGCTTTTTCTATAGTGAGAAAATAATGTGAGAGTGAGAAAACTAAAGAGTGCCCATTTCCTATTTCATCATCCTCTACTATTAGCCATTTAGTTTAGCGTGTTTGCTTCACTAAACCCTAATTTAGTGAAAAGGTAGCATGAGCTTGAGTCTCCTTGACGTAGATCATCTTCGGCCTCGAAGACTACGAGCAAGCTTGTTCATTTCTCCAAGGCAACCATTTCTAGAGTTCGGGAGATTACAACTCGCAGCGAAGGGACTACTACACGAAGCTTTTGTTGTGAAGTACCGGTCTACAAAGGTTGTATTCCTCATTCACTTAGATGTTAAGTTGTTAGCATTGCTTGTTTGTTTAAATTTCTAGTTAAAGATTCTTGGTTTGAGTTATTTAGAATGGCAAAAATTTAAAAACGGCATGGACGATGCCTCCCGAAACCTTGCTGCCGTCTTAGGTAACCCTAAAGTGGTATCAGAGCCAAGCTAGAAATTTAAACGATGTTTGTTATATTACGAAACCAAAACTGCTCCGAAACTTGAAAATCCAAAACTGCGGTTTCTGTCGATTTTTATTGTTGTCAAAAATTTTTCCAAACAAGTACAGAGTGTTGTATATGATATAACATGAACACTGGCAAAATTTGAAGCAATTTGGTGAAAAAGTGGCTGGCCACTATACACCCCATCTCGGCCCAAAACCGAGCCCCCTCCCTGAAAATTTGCCTGTGTTCCAGTCTCTGGGTTTTGATGTTTCAGGTGTTGTTTTTTTTGCTAAATTGCATGTGATGCTAAATTTCTGCAAAAGCAACTCGGAGTATTTCGTAGTCGTAATTCTAACATGTATTCGGGTTATTTATACGATGTTACAAAGTTTGAACGGATATCAATAACCCAGTTTTTCCCCGCTGGAAATTTTCCAAGTGTTAGACTTTTTCCGAATTTAAAATTTTCTGAAAATCTTGCAAGCGATTCTGTGGACCCTCTAGAAGAACGAAACCTTAACTCGATTATGTGACCGTCAGAACCGCCACTAAACCCTAGGGTTTGTGGTAGTTCAGCGGTTCCATATGTGAGATATTGGTTGACCCTTCTACGACTGGTTCATAGGAGCTGTGGCAGTTTCTGGGTACTTTTTGAACTCCGCTCAAGTGTTGAGCTTATTGGAAAATTTTTGGTTCTTGTTTATTCGATCGAAAAGTTTAACTTCATTTAGCTATCTATGATTGTGATACAATATTTGGAATCCACATATAGTTATGAGATAACTAGTTTAAATTTTATAAATCTAGCGGAATTAGTCTCATTTGATCGATTGCCACGGGATTTTGATGTGATCAAAAGTCCGTCGCAATTACATAGTGTACGCGGATACTCACCAGGTAACCTTACTATATAGCCATGGCCCATAGCCCCGACCAAGTGACTGTAGGAGAACCCAGTCGCTAAAAGCATCTGTTCGGGTTCTCGCGGCAGCGGTGTTCCGCCTTAGTGCACTTCAGCGACGGCATCGGGGGTGCGACCATCTACTAAAGTTTTCGACGAGCATTCGATCAGGTTATCGGGAATCTTGTTGAATTACCCGACAGGTTATTGAAAAGTTTTTTCAATATCCAGACTAAAATGTGGGGTTTATAATTGTTAGGCATGTGATGTCCAAGAAATTCATTTGTTGGGCATGAAATCCAAAGTATGTGATACATTGGGTTTATGATGTCTAAGGTGGTTGCGGATTCCAACTGTTGTAGTTTTTCGCTTTCTTTTCTGTGACCGTAAGTGTAATATGTGGTGTATCGCCGGTTTCAGTGCTATATGACAACGACAACTGGGATACACATATTTACTTACGTTGATGACATGTGATGTTATGTGTTGCTGTAATATGTTATATTGGATCGTCGTGTTTGAATAGCCGGGGTTTTTATGTGAGATGAGAGTTTTTCATTTTCATTCATGTAAAAGCTTGTTTGTAATATTCTTTTATTGGGGCACTTCCGGGTTGAGGATGATGTCACGATTGATGTATATTATTAACTTTTCCGCATTAGGATAGACCCAAGGAGGGGAGCATAAGTAACCGGGTTCTAGGGTCCAGTAGGAAACCATCTCGAGGAGTCGAGACCGGTCTCCTAACTCTAGAATTTGTAGGGTTGCTTGCCGCTCTCGTAGTGGTCTAGGGATGTGGGTTTGGCTATTCATCGCGACCGTGGAATCCGTGTTTTATACGGGCTTAAATTAAAACACGGAATTCCTAGTATATCCAATATTTCATATATGATTCTTCTGCTGCTATTATTCTGTGATGTGATCACTAGATATTCTGATATGAATGCCTATATTATATATATATGAGATATAATTAATATTGCTGCTTTCGTTTCATATGTAATGCTTGGGAATCAAAATTAATGGGATTTCATTAATGAGATTAATGAAATAAAAGAAATCTAAAGATGTTGTAGAAACTTGTTTTAAAAACTGGTAGCTCTAGTTCTTGCTTTGCATAGCGATATTCCTTATAGAATATCCAGCACCTTATTCGATAAGGAAAGAGACGAGATCCCTTCACCGGGAATGACCTCTTTAGCAAAACTAGCAGATGATACAAACTCGGTTTGTCTTTTGATTGCTTTTACAGTTTTTGCTTTGCATAGTGGTATTTGTGAAATATCTTGCACCTTATTCGATAAGGAAAGAGCCGAGCACCTTCACCGGGAGTGACCTCTTTATCAAAACTTGTAAAAGCCTAAAAAACACTCCTTTTCAAAATCACTCGATTCTACAACGATATCAAGTTCATTACACTCATGGTTTTCTTAAAAACCTGCATAGCCCTCCGTCATTTTAGAAAGTAGAGTACTTAGTATTCGTGCTGCTTATGTTGATCATAGTCAAGGCGTAGTGTACGGTAGCTAAGTGATGTCTTCCTACACAGCATATGATGTGATTAATTAGGATAGTCATATGATTATGTTGATCATAGTCAAGGGTCATATGGGTGTGTTAGGTTTACCTAGCACCTTATGAGAGGTTTGGAAGCATCACATGTCACAAAGATCAAATTTTTATGGTGCTAAGTAAGCATACAAAGGATCTATCCTAGAAAATTAGGGTTTCTAAACATTACAAGTAGCAAAGACTAGGGTTTTGAGAGTACAACCTTTGTAGCTCCCTACGCTAGACTTCTTGGTCACTTGAGGGTTGGAGGAGGGTTCACTTGAGGTCTTCTAGTGTCCACGACGATCCACCCGAAGCTCCTTGTCCAAGCTAACAACTTCACCTTTCCAAGAGAATGAAATGAAAGCAAACACTCTAAACAAGTGGGCTAAACTTGTGTAGAATGATATTGTGGTTCTTATTCTCACTTCAAAATCTAATCTTGTTAAGTATTTTGCACACTACAAAAGTCTAGAGAGCAAAAGAGAGAGGAAGAAGAAGATGATGGCTTTTCTTTGAACAAGAGTAAGAAGAATAACCCTTGAGAAGAAAAAGAAAATATATGTATATATATTTATTTCTTCTCATCTCAAACCATGGTTAAATGTTTAAGATATTATTTAATTTGAGTTAAAACACAAAGAGAAGGTTAACCCATGGTTAGAAGTAGATGAGCATGGTTAGGTTAAGGAAGAGTGTAGAAACTAACCATGAATTATCCTTATCTTCTTTTCTTTTGTTTTAAAAAAAAAATAATAATAATCCATATATTTAAACCATGGTGTGAGTCTTATATTGACACCATTTTCAATGTGTAATCAACCATGAAGGATGATGTATGTATGTATGTATATATGCACATCCATATGTGCATGAAACTAAAAAGAAAGCATACATGCATGCATACATACATCATATACAAGAAAAGATTTCAAGTGAGAAAACCAATGGTTAAATGATAAATCAACACTTGATTTATCAATCCGGCCATATCGCATACGACCCCACCAAAAGCAAGCAGCTCGATCAATATACGGTATCCTATACGTGCATTTTAATCGGGTCCATGCGCATATCGCATACGCGCACCACAACGTTTCGCCTGGACTAGGTAACTCCTTTGTGGGACTCTAAGACTCGTCAATATGCCGGCAGTAGGTGATGATCATATCAAGCACCCCCAAGCCGCAAGCGGTCAGCTAAACGTAACGGCCACCCGGGTATCGAGCGATCAGAAGAAAACAAGCGAACCTGCTACAACTCCCGTCGAGCCAACCGGCAACACTATCGTACAGTCCGGTCTCTTCGTCAGATATGCTGCATATCGAGCCTAGGGATGGTCACGTAGACCCCAATAACTCAATAAGTCGTGCCGGTGAATGGTCTATAACAGATCGAGAAACTACTTATAACACTTATCAGCAAATCTCAGCAGCCCTGGCCAGGGACTTACTGATATAACCAGTCGGGCACAGCACAACATCATCTCCCAATACCGGGAGAGACGAAACCCCTCCTATCGCTCATCGCCTTCGTGTCTCTCGGGACTGTACCCAACGGCCACCTGTTTGCACGACTCAATAGAGCCGTGGTAGGGTGGCAATCAAAGTACAGTGGGAGAACACACAAGACTCTATGACGATCTCGGGTCTACAGACTAACCTGTACCAGTGTCACCTGAGAACTGCTATCCGACGATAGATATAATTCCATATAGGAGTTCTCGGTGAGTCCGTCCAGTGTACCCAGTCACCACTGTGCACCCGTATATGATCTTGATGTCAAACATCGATGAATGTTCCACATTCATCGCCCATCGTATGGGTCTATTATCATATACGCTAGTCTACTCTGGTATATCAATGCCCCGTCTTGATATACCTACGACTAGGGACTTTCCAGGATATGCTTATGGACTACAGATGTCCCACCAGTATGATCTCCATGATAATCACAGTAGTCAAGCCAATATCCTCAGGGCTTTATCAGCATGTATGAATGAATAAAAGCATGATCAAATCAACATGTTAGATAAAGAAGAACCAGATAGCATACTATCATGTCGAGCAAGAATGTATACTGAATATATATACATGTACAAATACATCCACTATCATATAATGGCCTCTAGGGCATACATATATCCAACAATCTCCCACTTGCACTAAGGCCAGTTATTGGCGTATCTCATACCCAACATCTCAAAAAGTCGCTCATGCTGCGGCTAAGGGAGGGCCTTGGTGAATGGATCTGCGGTGTTATTCTTTGTGTCTACTCTCCTAATCTGATCTCGCGGCGATCTACAATCTCCCGGATCAAATGAAAACGCCTCAGGATGTGTCTGGACCGCTGATGGGATCTGGGCTCCTTGGCTAACGCCATAGCCCCATTATTATCACAGTACAAAGGTATTGGATCAATAATGGTTGGAACTACTCCTAGCTCCGAGAAGAACTTCTTCATCTAGATGGCTTCCTTGGCGGCATCATTCGCAGCAATGTACTCAGCTTCCATCGTAGAGTCTGCAACGGTATCCTGTTTGGAACTCTTCCAACTTACCGCTCCTCCATTGAGGGTAAATACAAACCCTGAGATAGATTTGCTGTCGTCCTTATCGCTCTGGAAGCTCAAATCGGTAAAGGCCTCCATTTGGAGATCTGCATTACCATACACCAAGAACAATTCTTTAGTCCTTCGCAAGTACTTAAGAATGTTCTTCACAGCTGTCCAGTGATTCTCCCCTGGGTTGGATTGATACCTGCTTATAACACTAAGTGCATAAGCTACATCTGGGCGCGTACATAACATCGCATACATTATAGATCCTACGGCCGAAGCATAGGGTATAATGCTCATGCGAGCTCTTTCTTCATCGGTCTTTGGACAAGAATCCTTAGAGAGAGTGACCCCATGGCAAGCGAGTAAGGCACCCCGCTTGGAGTCTTCCATACTAAACCTTTTTAGGATGGTGTTGATGTACCTGGTTTGGGACAATCCCAATAAATTTTTGGATCTATCCCTATAGATCCTTATGCCGAGGATGTATGTGGCATCACCCAGGTCCTTCATGGAGAACCTTAGTGATAAGAAAGATTTGACCGACTGTAGCATAGGAATATCATTTCCTATCAGAAGAATGTCGTCCACGTACAATACGAGGAATGTGACAGCTCTCCCTACAGCCTTCTTGTAAACACAAGGTTCATCTGGATTTTTGATGAAATTAAACTCTTTGATAACATCAACGAAATAGATGTTCCAACTCCGAGATGCCTGCTTTAACCCATATATGGATTTAAGCAATCTACATGCTTTCCCGCTGCTCCCACTGTCAATAAAGCCCTCTGGCTGATCCATATAAACGCATTCTTCTAAATCTCCATTTAGAAATGCTGTTTTAACGTCCATCTGCCAGATTTCATAGTCGTAGTGAGCAGCAATAGCAAGTAGGATCCGAATGGATTTAAGCATGGCTACAGGCGAAAAAGTTTCGTCATAGTCCAAACTTGGTCTTTGACGAAAACCCTTCGCCACAAGTCTTGCCTTATTGGTCTCTACCTGCCCATCTACACCAATCTTTCTTTTAAAGATCCATTTGCATCCCACAGGTTTTACCCCAGGGGGTATAATGTCCAAAGTCCATACTTTGTTGGTGTACATAGACTCCATTTCGGATCTCATGGCATCCAGCCACTTCACAGAGTTTCCACTCGTGATAGCTTGCTGAAAACTGGTAGGATCATCATCATCCATGATGCAGTCTTCTCTGTCACCATCAATGAGGAAACCGTAGTACCTCTCCGGTGGGCGAGAAGTCCTACCAGACCTTCGGAGTGGCTGAGATTCCTCAGTTTCTATTGCAACAGCCGGTTCAACCAAATCGTCATTTATAGTTTGTGTTTCTAGAACCTCTTCCAGATCCACCACCTTGCCATCATCTTTATCTGTGAAAAACTCTTTTTCTAAGAATGTGGCATACTGAGAAACAAACACTTTTTGTTCCTCTTTGTGGTAGAATAGATATCCATAAGAATTCTTTGGATATCCCACAAAGTTACACATGACTGACCGTGTCTCGAGTTTGTCCGGATTCTGCTTTTTAACATAGGCCGGGCAACCCCAAATCTTAATTCTCTTAAGAGATGGTCTCTTCCCATGCCATATTTCATATGGCGTGGTAGACACGGTTTTGGTTGGAACCCTGTTTAGTAGAAACGCTGCAGTCTCCAATGCATGCCCCCAAAACGAGACGGGTAACTCAGCGTCACTCATCATGGACCGGACCATATCTAATAGGGTCCTATTCCGTCGTTCTGACACACCGTTGTGCTGTGGTGTGTAAGGAGGAGTGAGCTGAGAGAGAATCCCATTCTCTTTTAGGAAGTTTGTAAATTCTGTACTGAGATACTCACCACCTCGATCTGATCGAAGCATCTTGATACTCAAGCCGGTTTGTTTTTCTACTTCTTGTTTATATTCAATGAATTTCTCGAAAGCTTCGGACTTGTGCTTTAATAAAAATACATGACCGAATCTTGAGAAATCGTCAGTGAATGTAATGAAGTATGAAAAACCGCCTCTAGCTTGTATAGACATTGGCCCGCATACATCACTATGTATGAGGCCTAGGAGCTCAGTAGCTCTTTCTCCGTGTCCGGTAAACGGAGTTTTGGTCATTTTACCCTTGATACAAGACTGGAAAGTAGCATAAAATTTATATTCAAAAGAATTTAAATATCCATCTTTATGTAACTTGTTTAGTCTTGTTTCGTTAATATGACCAAGTCTACAGTGCCAAAGAAAAGCTTCATTTAATTCTGAAAGTTTTCTTTTATTAGTGTGTTGTATACTGAAAACTGTGTGTTGATTTAGGACATATATCCCGTTATTAAGCGTACCATACCAAACCAACATTTGATTCAGGTGAATGTTCATAACATTGTTCTGCAATACAAAATTATATCCTTCATTGTCTAACAAAGAAACGGATATTATATTACAAAGCATACTAGGTACAAAATAACAAGGATTCAAAACCAAAATACATCCAGATGGCAACCCCAAGTGATACTCTCCCACTGCGACTGTATGTACATTGGAACCATTTCCAACGCGGAGAGTATGGTCACCTGTCTTCAAAAATTTGCTATTTCTCAGCCCCTGCATAGAATTGCAAATGTGAGAACCCGAATCGGTATCTAATACCCAGGAAGCAGAGTTTATTGAAAAACAGTTTTCTGTCACAAACGCACCTGAAGCAGAAGCATCCCCATGCTTCTTCTTGAGATTTAAGTACTCCGTGCAGTTGCGCTTCCAATGTCTTGTCTTGTGGCAATGAAAACATTCGCCTTTCCCCGAGTCTCCAGCTTTGGACTTTTCCTTTCCCTTCACCTTTTTAACTCCACCCTTAGGATTGGTGGGTTTCTTCTTTTTCTTTCCCTTGGCCTTAGCCTTTGGGCGAGAAGAGGAAGACTGTCCAACAGTCATAACGGGAGTTTTTACTGTCTTCATAGTGCTCTCTGCACTCCTTAACATATTAAGGAGTTCAGGTAGCTCCTTTTCTATTCCATGCATGTTGAAGTTAACTATGAATTGAGCAAAGGTGGAGGGGAGGGACTGCAGAATAATATCTGTATATTGTTCATTGTCCATAGTCCATCCAAGCTCCTCAAGCTCTTCTATAAGAGCTATCATCTTCAGAACATGGTCTCCTACTGGTCTGCCGGGGGCCATTCGCATCTGAAACAATTTCTTTGATGCTTCGTATCGTAATACGCGGGATTGCTCTCCATAGAACTCCTTTGTATGGAGCAATATGGAGTGAATGTCCATATTCTCGTGCTGCTTTTGATGTGTGGTGTCCATCGATGCAAGCGCGAGGCATTTGGCCGTAGCACAGTCAGCATCCCTTGTCTTGCGGACTTCAATATCCGCAACTGAGGATTTTGGGCCTGGGACGGGCGGGGCTGGAGCCGTGAGGACATATGATACCTTATCATATGTCAAGGCAATGTTCAAATTCCTCAGCCAGTCTTTATAATTGGTCCCATTCAGTTTGTTTTTATCTAATAAAAGCTTGAGTCCAGTCATGGGTATCTGCCATTACGAGAGAGAGAAAAGAATACACTCAGCGAAAGCTCTTGCATAGATCAGATTGGTTATTATCTTGTCTAATCGATGTCTCCCACTGCTTTAATCAAGTTTTTCATTCAAACCTTGAAAAGAAAACTAGCCAGGATTAATTACAGTCTACAACTTCGCTAACCGTTCAGCCAGGCCAGTGGCGGTACTTGAGGGAGATTCCCCGTGCTTTCACACGGACCTAATTAAAGTAAAGCTCGTTTTCCCAGAGGCGTAGCCCCGTTAACACCTTTCTAGACACCTAACGAGTTAGCTAATTGTAAACTGCAAAACTCTCCTAGGAGCAACTATTGCCCACAGTGGGATCGGGATCTAACCATCACATGGAAGGTATGCAATCTCATTGCAAATCTCAACACTTGAAATTCCCGATGTAATTTTTACCCTTAGTACTTATGACCTTAACTATGGTCAACAAATCATAAGTACCAGTCAAGTTCTACCCGTCATTTCTTGATCAATTAGACCCACCCATATGACCCTTAACTATGGTCAACAAAGTCGCATGAATGTCCTAATTAATCTGCATCATATGCAGTGTAGGAAGACATCACTTAGCTACCGTACACTACGCCTTAACTAAAGTCAACAAACGTAGCACGAATACTAAGTACTCTACTTTCTAAAATGACGGAGGGTTGCGGATGATTTTTAAGAAAATCTTTAACGCTTTGAACTTGATATCGTTGTAGAATCAAATGGTTTTCAAAAAGAGTGGCTTGTGCTCCGCAGTTTTGAAATATAGCCTTTTCATAAAGAGCCTAGTGGTTTTCAAATCCGATTCTACAACATTTTTTTAGCTTTATTTTCTTTACATTAATCATATTAATGTAATCCCATCATTTAAGTCCTTAAGCCAATCACAGAAAAGAAACAAAAATAACACGTACGCTTATGCCATCCGCATTCGCCGCAATGTTCCGTTATGCACCGTTAGGTTACTTAACTAACGGCATACCGGGACGGGACTAGCGCGGGTGTAAAACATAAGCAACGTCTACTATATATCATATATATAATATTTCATTCGTCTCAGATATCACAGAACACAGGCAGCAGAAACATATATATAATGTGGGATATACTAGGACGTCCGTATTTAGTATTTAGCCAATAATAGAAAATAAGGATTCCACAGTCGCGATGAATATCCAAGCCCACACCCCTAGACCCCTACGAGAGCGGCAAGCGACCCTACCAATCCTGGAGTTTAGAAGACCCGGTCTCGACTCCTCGAGATGGTCTCCCACTGAACCCCAAAACCCGATCACTTGTGCTTCCCACCTTGGGTCTATCCTAATGCGGAAAAGTAAATAATATACAACACTGGTGACACAACCTCAACCCGGAAGTGCCCCAAATAAAAGAATATTACATTACATTTGAATTTACATGAATGAAAAAAATAAAAACTCTCATCTCATATAAAACCCCCCCGGCTATTCGATCGCGACAATCCTGCACATCATATCTCAGCAACACATAATATCATATATCATCAACGTAAGTAAGTATGCGTACCCCGATTGTCGTTGATGTATAGCAACGAAACCGGCGATATCGAACATACTACACTTACGGTCACAGAAAAGAAAGTGTAAAACTACAATATTTGGAATCCGCATTCTCTTTAAACATCATAAATGCGAAATATAACATACTTCGTATTTCATGCCTAAACTATATGAATTCCACATATTGTATCACATTCCAGATAAATAGACAGTATTAAAGTTTTCGACCGAATGATCAAATACCCAAAATTCCCTAAAACTCAACACTTGAGCGGAGTTCAAAAAATCCTGAGTGTGACACAGTTGTAGCGGTCCAGCCGTAGAAGGGTCAAGCCAACGCCTCACATGTGGCACGCCGTACTGTCCCAAACCCTAAGGTTCAAAGGGCAGTTCAAGACGGTCACATAATCGAGTTAAGGTTTGTTGTCTTCTAGAGGGTCCACCACAAAACTTGCACATGTATCCGAAAGATTTAAACCCCGTGAAAAGTGAGCAAACGGCACTCGTTCGAACAATTCAATACTTTCTAGTTTACCCGGAAAAACTACGGAATCTAAATTCCGATCGAATCAACGAGTCCAAAACCATCCCCAGAACATTCATCACTGAAACCAGATTAAAAATACCCAAAAACATCTACAAGCAGGTAATTAGAACAGTGTGTAAAAACGAGGCCTTGATGGCTCTCTACGGCCGCCGAACTGCGACCTAAGCAAGCTATTGCCGCGGTTCCGCGGTGGGATTTGACGATCAGGGTTTCGTTTTTCATAGTGTTTCTTAGAATTCCCTGCTCTATTTTTTACATATTTTTAATTCTGAAAAACAACAGATTTTAAAAAATGTCCAGAGAAGGTCCCGAAATACCGTATTTTGATCCGATCGGGATTTTTACTTCATAAAAGTGTCGCCTAATGTTCTAGGTCGGCTCTGATACCATTGTTAGGTTTACCTAGCACCCTGTGAGAGGTTTGGAAGCATCACATGTCACAAAGATCAAATTTTTATGGTGCTAAGTAAGCATACAAAGGATCTATCCTAGAAAATTAGGGTTTCTAAACATTACAAGTAGCAAAGACTAGGGTTTTGAGAGTACAACCTTTGTAGCTCACTACGCTAGACTTCTTGATCACTTGAGGGTTGGAGGAGGGTTCACTTGAGGTCTTCTAGTGTCCACGACGATCCACCCGAAGCTCGTTGTCCAAGCTAACAACTTCACCTTTCCAAGAGAATGAAATGAAGCAAACATTCTAAACAAGTGGGCTAAACTTGTGTAGAATGATGTTGTGGTTTTTATTCTCACTTCAAAATCTAATCTTGTTAAGTATTTTGCTCACTACAAAAGTCTAGAGAGCAAAAGAGAGAGGAAGAAGAAGATGATGGCTTTTCTTTGAACAAGAGTAAGAAGAATAACCCTTAAGAAGAAGAAGAAAATATATGTATATATATTTATTTCTTCTCATCTCAAACCATGGTTAAATGTTTAAGATATTATTTAATTTGAGTTAAAACACAAAGATAAGGTTAACCCATGGTTAGAAGTAGGTGAGCATGGTTAGGTTAAGGAAGAGTGTAGAAACTAACCATGACTTATCCTTATCTTCTTTTCTTTTGTTTTAACAAAAAAATAAATAATAATCCATATATTTAAACCATGGTGTGAGTCTTATATTGCCACAATTTTCAATGTGTAATCAACCATGAAGGATGATGTATGTATGTATGTATGTATGTATGCACATCCATATGTGCATGAAACTAAAAAGAAAGCATACATGCATGCATACATCCATCATACACAAGAAAAGATTTCAAGTGAGAAATCTAATGGTTAAATGATAAATCAACACTTGATTTATCAATCTGGCCATATCACATAGGACCCCACCAAAAGCAAGCCGCTCGATCAATATACGGTATCCTATACGCGCATTTTAATCGGGTCCATGCGCATATCGCATACGCGCACCACAACGTTTCGCCTGGACTAGGTAACTCCTTTGTGGGACTCTAAGACTCGTCAATACGCCGGCAATGGGTGATGATCATATCAAGCACCCCCAAGCCGCAAGCGGTCAGCTAAACGTAATGGCCACCCGGGTATCGAGTGATCAGAAGAAAACAAGCGAACCTGCTACAACTCCCGTCGAGCCAACCGGCAACACTACCGTACAGTCCGGTCTCTTCGTCAGATATGCTGCATATCGAGCCTAGGGATGGTCACGTCGACCCCAATAACTCAATAAGTCGTGCCGGTGAATGGTCTATAACAGATCGAGAAACTACTGATAAACTTATCAGCAAATCTCAGCAGCCCTGGCCAGGGACTTACTGATATAACCAGTCGGGTACAGCACAGCATCAACTCCCAATACCGGGAGAGACGAAACCCCTCCTATCGCTCATCGCCTTCGTGTGTCTCGGGACTGTACCCAACGGCCACCTGTTTGTACGACTCAGTAGACCCGTGGTAGGGTGGCAATCAAAGTACAGTGGGAAAATACACAAGACTCTATGACGATCTCGGGTCTACAGACTAACTTGTACCAGTGTCACCTGAGAACTGCTATCAGACGATAGATATAATTCCATATAGGAGTTCTCGGTGAGTCCGTCCAGTGTGCCCAGTCACCATTGAGCACCCGTATATGATCTTGATGTCAAACATCGATGAATATGGGAACATTCATCGCCCATCGTATGGGTCTAGTATCATATACGCTAGTCTACTCTGGTATATCAATGCCCCGTCTTGATATACCTACGACTAGGGACTTTCCAGGATATGCTTATGGACTACAGATGTCCCACCAGTATGATCTCCATCATAATCACAGTAGTCAAGCCAATATCCTCAGGGCTTTATCAGTATGTATGAATGAATAAAAGCATGATCAAATCAACATGTCAGATAAAGAAGAACCAGATAGCATACTATCATGTCGAGCAAGAATGTATACTGAATATATATACATGTACAAATACATCCACTATCATATAATGGCCTCTACGGCATACATATATCCAACAGGGTGGGTCTAATTAATCAAGAAATGACGGGTAGAACTTGACTAGTGCTTATGATATGTTGATTATAGTCAAGGTCATAAGTGCTAGGGGTAAAAACCATTATCGGGAATTTCAAGTGTTGAAATTTGCAATGAGATTGCATAGCTTCTATGAGATAGTTGGATCCCGATACCAACTGCAACTAAGAGTTACTCCTGGGAGAGTTTTGTACATTACAATTAGCCGATCAAGTATGTGTCTAGAAAGGTGTTAACGGGGTTACGCCCCTAAGAAAACGAGATTTATTTTAATTAGGTCCATGCGAAAGCACGGGGAACCTCCCTCAAAGTACCGGCACTGGCCTGGCTGAATGATTGGCAAACTTGTAGGGTGTAATTAATCCCGGCTAATCTTACCTTTTAGGATTTGAAGGAAGATTTGATAAAAACAGTGGGAGCCATCCAGATTAGATAAAATAATAACCAATCTAATCTTACAAAAAGCGCACGAAGAGTGTTTTCTTCTCTCTCTTCTGGTAGCGACCATGTCGCGCCTTAATCAAGATAATAATATGGATGCATTGACCGAACCTGCTTATTATACTGTGCTAGGGAACGTTGGTTCCGCTCAATCTTATAATTGTTATAATTCCGAGCAGTAAATAGGGGAATATCCGGATTCCCATGCCACCCATTCGAAGAAAGTGCATGTTGATGTATCTTCTTCGGTTGTGTTCATTACCGAGAAGTGTTTTTCAGTATTCTCTACGTCTTGGGTATATGATACCGGATCAGGATCCCACATATGTAATCTGTTACATGGGCTACTGAAAGGTAGAGAACTGAGATTGGGTGATATATCTATAAGTGTTAGAGAATGGTGCAATTGTTGCAGCCAAATCAGTTTGCAAAAATCACCTTGTATTAATACATTGATTCTGAACGAATGTTATTACATACCGAACCTGATATACAACATTACATCGGTTTCTTTATTAAGTTAAAGAAGGATATAATTTTGTATTAGCAGATAATGTTGTGAACATTTTCCTGAATCAAGAGTTGATTCAATCAGGCACGATATATAATAGCATATACGTTCTAAATCAAACCACAGTTCAAAGTGTCTAGAACACACACTAGAGGAGTAGTTCAGAAATGAACGAATCCTTCTTATGGCATTGTAGACTAGGTCATACCAATGCGACATGACCAGCTAAGTTACATAAGGATGAATATGATAATCTGTTTGAATTTTTCATCTTATGCTACTTGCTGGTCTTGTCTCAAAGGTAAAATGACCTATACTCCGTTTATTAGAAACAGAAAAAGAGTTACTGAACTCTTGGGACGCATGCATGATGATGTATACGGTCCTATGTCTACAAATTCCAAGGTTGGTTCTTTGTACTTCATTATATTCATCGACTATCTCTCAGGATTCGGACATATGTTCTTGTTGAAACACAAGTCTGAAACTTTTGAGAAATTCAAGGAATATAAGCTTGAAGTTGAAAAACCAAATGGGTAGAAGTATTCAAGTCCTTCGATGTGATCGAGGAGGAAAATACTTGAGTATGGAATTCCTGGATTTTCTAAAAGGAGAATGTGATTCTCTCTCATCTTACTCCTTCGTATACACTATAGCACAACGGTGTATTTGGGCGGAGCTATCACACCCTATAAGATATGGCGCGCTCTATGATGAGTACTGCTGAGTTACCTATTTCCTTTTGGGGTTATGCGTTTGAGAAGCTGCATACCTATTGAATGGGGTTCCATCCAAATCAGTGTCTACCACTCCATATAAGATATGAAATAGGAAGAGACCATGTCTTAAATGAGTTAAGATATGGGGTTGTCCGGCCTATGTTGAAAAGCAAAATCTGGACAAACTCGAGGCAAGGTCAGTTATGTATAAGTTTGTTAGGATATTCTAAACATTTGTGAGGGAATATCTTCTACCACTCTGAGGAGCAAAAGATGTTTTGTTTCTCAGCATGCCACCTTTTTAGAAAAGGAATTTCTTATGAAGAAATTAGTGGTCATGAGGTAGAACTGGAAGGAGTTCCAGCTACACAAACTAACAGCTGATGAATTGGTGAAACTAAAGGATTCAATAGTCTCCAACGAACCTCAGCCTCTCCGCGAATCTGGTAGGGTTCCTTATACACTTGAGAGATACTACGGTCTTCTCGGTGACAGTGAGAGCGATGATTGCATCATGGTTGATGATGGCCCAACTATGTTCAGGCAGGCCATTACGAGTGGCAACTCTGTGAAAAGGCTCGATGCTATGCGATCAAAGATGGAATCCATGTACACCAATAAAGTATGACTTTGCATGTTGCACCTGAAGCGGTAAAACCCATTGGGAGCAAATGGATCTTGAGAAGATTCTTGGTGTAAATGGAAAAGTTGAGACTTTCAAAGCTATGCTTAAGTCCATCAGGATCAATGCAAGTATCTCGGAGTTGGAACGCCTGTTTTGATATGGCAGTCAAAGTGTTTGACTTCATGAAAAGGGTAGATGAACCTTGTATATACAAGAGGGCTGTAGAGTGTGAGGTTGTCTTCCACGTATTGTATGTAGATAACATACTCTTGATAGGAAAGTGTTTCCTATGCTACATTCGGTCGAGCTCCTCTTATCATGAGGATTCTCAATATAAGATCTGGATGATACCTACTATATCTTGTGGATTATGATCTATGGTGATAAATTTATGTGGATGTTGGGAGTGTCACAAATCCATGTACATTAACACCATACTAAAGGGGTTTAGTATGGAGGATTCTAAGCGTGGTGGTTCGCCCACTTACTCATGGATCACTCGCGTGCAAGGGATACCTTATGCTTTGGCAGTAGGCTCTATCATGTACGCGATGTTATGTACTAAACCAGATGTAGATGACTCACTAGGTGTAGTGATCGGGAATCAATCGAATCTTGGGAGAATATCTGGACAGCTCTGGAGGACATTCTTAAGTACTTGAGAAGCACTAAAAGAAAGTTCTTGGTTACAGCTTCCAGATTGATAAGTTTGACTGAAAGTCAGTCATAGGCATTGTCTTTACCCTCAGTGAAGGGACAGTATGATTGGAAGAGTTCCAAGCTAGATACCGTGGCATACTAGACGATAAAGGCTGAATACATTGCTACCAACGATGCTACCAAAGAGGTTGTCTGGACATTACTTGTTCATAAGATGAGAAAGGTTCCTACCATTGAGCGTCTAATAACTGTTATTGTGACAACAATGTATTTGTGGCTTGAACACCGGTCCCATCAGCGATCCGGATATATTCTGATCCTAGTATCACCAGATCAGGGAGATGGTTGATCTCCAATGGATCGATGTAAGGAGAGTAGATTTTGAGGTTAACACGGCGGATCCACTCACCAAGGCCTGCTTTCCCAAATACAATTTGAGAGATTTTGGGATGGTTGAGTATGGGATACTACAACCACTGCTATATTGTTAAGTATGTGATACTGCGACAAATAGACTTAGTGCAAGTGGGAGATTGTTAGTTATATGTATGCCCTAGAGGCCATTACTGTACATGGGATGTATATTATAGTGGATGCTTGGACATATATAGGGAGGACTTTCTTACTCGATATGATAGTATGCTATCTGGTTGCTCTTTGTCTTAACATGTTGACTTGTATACGTGATGCTGTCTTGCTCTCACATGTTAACAAAGCCCTTTAGGATGTGTACTTGACACCCAGGACTATGGTGGAGATCATACTAGTGGGGCCAGGTGTAGTCCACAAGTACACCCTATAATTGTTCCTAATCGAGGGAATATCAAGACAAGGCATCGTTGCTCCAGAGTATACTAGCGTATACGCATCTTGACCCATATGATGGGCGACGGATGATCCCACATCCATTGGTGTTTGACATCAAATATGGTGTACGGGTGCTCAGTGGAGACGGGGTACACTGAACGGAATCGCCGAGAACTCCTAGATGGTATTATATCTATCGTCAGATAGCAGTTCTCTGGTGACACTGGTACAGCTTAATCTGTCGACCCGAGATCGTCATAGAGTCTTGTGTGTCTCCCACTGTGCTTTGATTTCCACCCTACCATGGCTCTACTGAGTCGTGCAAACAGGTGGTTTTTAGGTACAGTCCCGGGTCACATGGAGGCAATGAGCGATAGGAGGGGATTCGTCTCTCCAGGTATTGGGGGGTAATATTGCGCTACGCTCGATTGGCCATAACATGAAATCCCTGGACAGGGTTGTTGAGATTTAATGGTAAGTTTTATCAGTAGTTTCTCGAACTGTTATGGACCTTGCATCGGCATGATTTATCAGGCTATTGGGGTCTGACGTTTTACCACCCCAGGCGATGATATGCGACATATCTGACGAAAAGACCGGACTGTACGGTAGTGTTACAGATTGGATTCACAGGAGTATGAGCAGGCTTGCTTATTGATCTTCTGATCGCTCAATACCCGGGTGGCCGTTACATTTAGCAGACCACTTGCGGCCTGTGGGTGTTGATATGATCATCACCTACTGCCGGCGTATTGATGAGTCTTTAGAGTCCTACACAGAGGTTTCCTGGTTCATGCGAAACGAAGTAGGAGCACATATGTGATATGTGTGGGACCGAGATTAATGTGCGTATGTGATACCGCATTCTATTCTCGCGATATGTAATATCGGACGGTTATATGAGATATAGCCGGGTTATCGGATCAAGTGTTGATTCGATGGATTGTTACATTTGATATTAGTCGGTTGTATTGATATAGCCGGATTATTAAATCAAGTTTTGATTTAACAATTTATTGTATAATTATATATTTGATATATTATCTTACATTAACTAATATTAGCTCACTCAAGATTTCTTTTCTCACTTGTGTACACTTGGTATATATGTGATATATATTAATGTACGTTATTTTGTGTCATGCTTGATGCCACATGCAACATGGGTGTATGAGACTTACACCATACTTATAATAATGTGAGGGTTTTATTTATCTTGGTAATGCATAAAATTAGTGGTAATTAGTCACATGGCTGAAGCTTGCAGAAGCTTGTGGAACCATTGACCAAGTCCACCCATTTTGTTTTACTTGAAGATATTTATTAACCTAACCAATATTGTTAACCCATGGTTTATTCTCTACATGAGTTAGTGTATGACACTAACTCACCCATAGTTGTGATTCTCACCTCATGAGTTCATTCTCTCCTCACTTATTCTTCTTCCTCTTCATGAGAGAAAAAGCTTACTAGCTTTTTCTATGGTGAGAAAATAATGTGAGAAAAAGAAAACTAAAAAGAGCCCATTTCCTATTTCATCATCCTCTATTACTAGCTATTTAGTTTAGGGTGTTTGCTTCACTAAACCCTAATTTAGTGAAGAGGTAGCATGAGCTTGAGTCTCCTCGACGTAGAACATCTTCGGCCTCGAAGACTTCGAGCAAGCTTGTTCATTTCTCCAAGGTAACTCTTTCTAGAGTTCGGGAGATTACAACTCGCAGCGAAGGGACTACTACACGAAGCTTTTGAAGTGACGGACCGGTCTACAAAGTTTGTATTCCTCATTCACTTAGATGTTAAGTTTTTAGCATTGCTTGTTTGTTTAAATTTCTAGTTAAAGATTCTTGGTTAGAGTTATTTAGAACAGCAAAAATTTAAAAACGGCATGGATATTGCCTCCTGAAACCTTGCTGCCGTCCTAGGTAACCCTGCAATGATGGACTCGGTGAGGTACCCCGGGATGAGAGTGATTTTGTGGGGATAACGATGAGCGTGGCAGAGGAGCACTACCTACCGGTGATTGTATGGAAACTCGACGGATATCCGGAGGATACCGTTCGGAGTTATGAGAGAGATGGATATATGGGCCGATTTGGACTGACGGAGCCCATGGGCCGATCTGAGGATGCGGCGCCTGAGATATAAGTATTATGTGTCACTGTCGGACACAGATTTGGATTCGGTATTCCAGTGAAACGATTCACTGATGCGTGATGTATTGAGTGTCAGTGTTGGGCACTCGGGTTTTATCATGATTTGTGTGTCATTGCCAGACACACGTTGGATGGTGCATTAGTACATGTCACGCATTGATATATTATTACTCTTGACATGGACACGAGTACCTTGATATCACATTATGATATGCTGTCACCCTTGTTTTAGTTGTGTATTTTATGGTATGACCTAGGAAAGAGTCATACATGCGATTTCTTCTCGGTGATGTTTTCTACTCACGAGTTGGCAACTCACCCCCGTTGTGCCACAGTTTCTTGCAGGTTTGGCCATACAGGTTTCATTGCGGCTTGCTGGCATACTGCTTACTTCCAGGTGATCACTTTGATAGGTGGGTTTACTTGCATCGTAACCACCGTTGTACTTTTATTTATTCAGTTGTATCTAGTAAACTCCATCAACCAGACTTGTATATTTGATAGACTTAGAAGGCCAATTGTATATTCTTTGGACCTTAGAGTCGCGCGCTTGTATTATTATGATTCTTCTCTGGTTTTCTTGAGGATGTTGGTTTTCTTCTGAGTTTTGATCCTCGCCCTTCGGCATTGTATATTACATTGCTTGCGTGGTTGTTTCCGCGAATTGGCGAAGAGCTAGCTCCCGCTTAGGGATTCCTTTATTCATTACTCGTATATTCCTGTTTGTACCTGTTTGGGGCAGTATTTATAAAGGAGACTCTGCTGAATTTTTCGGGAAAATATGATGTTGCTTTTAAATGTTTAATGCTTATTTTGGTAAAATCACTTGCTTTAAAATAAGTTTTCCTTCACTCTTTTGATTAAAAATGGTTTAGATTTCTAGGCTTTGGCTTACTTAGATTACGTTACGCCTCTAGACGTTTCGTAATTTAAGTACCAGTCGCATTCCGTACCTTCGGGCCGTGACAAAGTTGGTATCAGAGCGCTAGGTTTAACCTTGGTTCGAGTCTAGGTTTGACTATGTGGAGTCTAGGGCGTATATATATATTCGGAACCTAGGCTTGACCTTACGGAACTTAGACTTGGTCGAGGGGGTATTAGACCCGAACTTTCGTCGTGTAGGTTGACCTTGGTTGAAGGAGTAGGTGACTTAAGTAGAGTGACGTACCGTGTGTATGTTCCGCGGTATACTTACGATACACTACTCCACTTAAGAAGCCTTATGATGTATATTTCTTTGTGTTGTATTCTATTCGTTCCTTTGATCTATCTTCACCGATGTCGGATGGTGGTTTTTGTTACCACGGTTGCACGGGCAGAGAGAGCTACGACTAGAATTGCGGTCAGCATGAGCTCGTCTTAGATGAGGATTGATCAGGGAGTAATTCCGGTGACACACGATTGCTTAGAGATCTCGTTTTATTATGATTTTCGTGACATGAGCATTTTGATGGATTGTTTTTACTAAGATTCCTCGAACGTTCAGATCAGCACCAAAGGATTGGGCCACTACTAGAGGCCGGCTAGAATGTGATGACCGTTAATGTATCGTCTATTCTTCAGGATTGAGGCATTGTTTAGCATGCGGACGAATGAGCCAGTTGCTGCTGCGACTGACAAGATATCGCCCCAGATGTTTGAAGCTATTGCAGCATGAGTTTGTACTTATGGATATGTTAGAAGATCGCTAGTCACCCATGGATGAATGACTAGTACATGCGGTTCGTTTGCATACCCCGATGCGAGGTCATCAGATTGATTGATTTCAGCTAGAAAGGACTTCACACAGGCACGTTGAGAGTCGATAGAAAACAGACGAATGAAGAGTATTCCTCCGATGACTTGGAAGAGTTTCCATGAGCGTAGTTGGCCAGATACCTTCCACAAGATATTGAGCTGTCGAGTTCGTAGTTTCGGAAGGGAGACTCAAGATATGAGTATAGCCGTTTGTAGCGCAGTCCATACAGCTATGAATAGACGAGTCCGAATCAGTCCACATTAGAGAAAAGTGGAGTAAGAGGTTCGTACGAGATTTTGACGAGATGGAGTTCCACTCCGTTGACATCGGAGATGTGATATGCATGCAGAGGCGTTGAATATGGATATATCTTTTAGAAAAAGTCATGATGGGTATGCAGCTGTTCCGGAACAAGAAATGGATTTAGTAAAGGGTGATAACTTTCGGGCAGTTCGGAAGAAACGAGATTTGGGAGAGACCCCGACAGAATCTTTCTGGAATATGACACGAGAAGACTTGGACCCAGGATCGGTCGTACCACGAACACACAGTAGGCCAGAGTTCAGCATCATCGACGAGACATGTTATGAGTGACCATGATAGTTGGCCAGAGATCTTTAGAGGATGTGCCAGTGTGGAACTGTTTCCGTCATCATTTCCATATTAGGCCGTTGAGTCGAGGAATTATGTAACTGATAATCCACAGTGAGAGACGAGAGCCTAAGGGCATAAGGCGCCAGACCATGAACATGAGGCAAGTAGATATCTTGCTCTCTAGCTTTGGATGCATCGACACCTTCTCGACTTTGAAGGAAGGACATATCGATGACAGTGTTTACGATTTGCGATTTGGTGATTCGAATATCACGTGGCCGTCATTTTAGATTTTGGTATTTTGGGCGATTTATTTGCATGATTGAGTTTTCATGCACCACAGTTGCACTCGATTTCGATTTGATGTCATTCGAGATGTTGATTTTGATTTCATGCCTATGGTATGTATGTGATTTGACTTGTGCCTTCGGTGTAGTTTTCATGCACTTTCAGTACTTTGATTCGATTTTGTGCACGCTGATGCATGTGGTTGTGAGACTATATACTACGGTATACCTAATTTGGATTGAGATATGTTGTATACCGTCGATTTCGATTGTGATATTCGATATTTGTTTCCGTGCACCTTGTGCACTTGATTTGGATTCTTGCGCATACGTGGCGTGCTTGATGCGATTTTGGTGCGCACCAGATGCACTAAATCGAGATTTTTTGTGCATATCAGATGCACCTGATATCGTTGTCAGGAACACCCGTTGCCCTTGACAGGTGTTTTCGTGCACACCCGTTGCACTTAGATTTTGTTTCTATGAACATGTATGGCACATTCGTTGATTTGGATTTCTGTGCACACCAGACACACGTGGCATTATTACATATACTATTGAGTATGGTTTTCTTTGAGTTGTACGTTTTTATGATATTTACTATTTGGTTTAGTAATCGAACAGGACTGTTCTGAGAACAGTACCTAGGTGTTTTTGCATGCATCGATAGTTACCGAAAGGATTTCCAAAAAGGAGCTACAGTCTCAATATTTTTCCTATGTGTCCAGATTACACGAAACATATTACAAAGGAAACCCTTCTAAATTATTTTCGAAAGGCGGGACATGTATGTTAAACAAAGGATACACACACACACAGATATATATATATATAGTTATATATAGTTATTTTTCTTACAATAAACGTCCGCTACTTGGGCCGTGATGCGCGCATCGCACAGCGACTTGAAAAAGGTTTAGCATGAATTTCTTTTCAAGTGTTTTGACGAGTTTACGATGATGCGTGCTATGTACATGTTATAGTTTTGATGTATATCATGTTGGTTTTAGTATTGGACTTTGACATTGGTATCTTCACCATAACTCCGATGATTGAGTGATGCTTGACGAAGTTTTGATTTTAAGTTATATACTCGTTTTTCATGCGCATGCATTGCGCTAAGATGTGTTTTAAGTATTTATGATGTCGGAGCCCTGACGACTTGATTGCTTTGCTGAAATGTTTTAGTATTTGGGGGAAATTTAAATTTAAATTCGGGGATCGAATTTATTTAAGGGGGGAAGACTGTAACATTTCAGAAAAATAAAATATTATTTTTGGGAAGTTAAACAATTTAAGTAATAAATTTTATGAATATTTTAAGTATGGAGATTAGTTTTAATGATATGGTATAACTATATACCGATAATTCAGGAGATATTTGAAAATTCTACATGATTATTGATTTTGAGTGTATTAAGTCGATTTGGATATTTTAGATTTAATTACATATAAGTTTACGACAAAACGTAATTTATAATTACTAATTTTCATTAAGTATGATATGTGCATGACATGCAACATGATATGTTGCATAATACTTGTTACATTTCTTTTATTGTTTGAAAACCATACTTCATTTCTTTTATTACTTGGTTTTTTTTGTTTTTGGATTGAAGTTAAAAGAAAAGAAAAGAAAAAGGAGAAAAGAAAAATAATAAAGAAATTGTATGGCATGGAGGTATGGGCAAGAGAGAGGAAAAAGAAAGAGGGTGAGGGGTCTCTTTGACCTTAGCCTCCACTTCATTCTTCGTTATTTTCTTCATTCTCCTTCTCCTTGTCTCATCCATGGCAGCCCTCTCCCTCCACCTCCTCTACCTCCTCACAACACCACCAAATCCACATCAAAACCATATTTTCCCTTCATTAAAATTGTGAACAAGCTCACTACAAGCATGGTGGACTAAGCAAGTTAGAATTTTGAGCACTTGGGGCAACTCAAGAATTTTCTTGAGTTGCCAAATGAGCTATTTCTTTCACTATTAGGTAGTATTTGATTTCCTTTAGCTTCTATTTTAGTTTAGAATTCATTAAGTGAGGTTTAGTGATCTTGGAAATTTCCAACATGAAGTTTAGGGGATTCTTGAGTTGTGATGGTGCAAGTGAGTGTAATTGGTGACTACAAACCCCCCTTAGTGTTAAAATCCAGAGCCTAGGCCATAAAACTTGAGTTAGATATTTCAAATGTTGGTTTTGTGTATAAATTGTGGACTATAGGAAATCTAGAATGACCTGAAACCTTTACAAAAAAAACTAGCAACCCTATTAACCTAGATTGAGCACTAAGAGACCACCCTGAGGAGACGAACCCAATCCAAGCATCCCAGGCCGGCCAAGCCAGAATTTTCATGGATCTCGCCGGATATTTTGTGGGTAATGGTGTTAAGATTGGTTCTGTAGCTCAATTGCCCCATATACTACCCCATTGTATTCCTTATTTAGCCTAATTTCACCTGACCAAAAATCTGGGACCAATTTTCTAAGTTGATGTTTTATGCGTTATGGGTTTTAATGATATAAGTTCTGATATTGGTGTTTTATCTCGATCGATTGGCGTTTGTACGTCGATGTCGAGGGTTATTGGTTCTTCTTGCATACGTAGGCTGTAGGTTCTAACATATGTGTGTCTCGTGTGCCGTATTGGGTTTTCTTGTATTTTAATTCTTGTTTTATGATATAACGTATTTGAATCTATAGGTACCCATATGGACGTCGTACGATAGAGGAAGAGCATGGCGACATTGAGTTCGGCAAGCGATGATCAAGGTGAGTAGATGTATATCTACAGGGGAAGTCGGGTGGATGGCGTATAGCACCCCCGCAGTTTCGTAGTGTAGCATGCGATTATGTTATATATATATATATATATATATATATGCGTATTGTAAGACATGATTAATTAGCAAGAAAGGCTTTAGGAGACCATGGGTTACTTTTTAGCGTAATTGGGAGAAAGTGCTTTTAGTTAGTTTCTTAGTCGCGAAACCCTGGAGTAAAGGATGACACACACACACACATGCACACACGTGATATGATTTTGGGTGTATATGTTTATATTTGTGTGTGTGTGTGTGTGTGTGTGTAGATGCATTGGTGTGTGTGTGTGTGTGTGTGCGTGTGTGTGTATACATATACGTATACACGGATGTGGGTCCAGTATATGATACTTGGAGATGAGCCGATATGATCGGGCATGATGCCGTGAGATCGTGATATGTGATTGGATCGTGATATGAGATATGACATGATATTATAGCGGATCGTTGGGCGATGTGTTTTCATACACACGAGGATATATGTTTGATGATATTAGGATGTACTAGATTTTAGAACGGTAGCCTTAATTCATGATTTTACGATAATGATACTATATGAATAATGAGGTACATATGATATTTGACCCGTACCCCAATTTTAGGATGCCGTACGATGGATTTTACCGTACGAGGTATAGATATAATGATTGATCCACACTCTTGACTCGTGGATGTCATACTATGTATTTTACCGTACGTGACGCTATTGAGGCGGGATCACCGACTATTAGATATATCGACTAGGACTTTAGGTGGATTTCCTTACCCTTTCGACTGGGCTCGAGTCATACTTATTTTCAAAACAAACGAATCGTGTGTATTTTTAAAGACAGGACGAAGGATACTATGGATTTTTCAAAAGACGTATATTTTCTCAAGGACCCCGTAGCCCTTATTTTTTCTAAAACCACGATTTGTGCTATTTCAAACACCAAAAACTGTATGACTCGTATATGGATAGATATATTCTTAAATGTTGCGGTTACTACATCTTTTTTCGTATATTCATACTATTCTCATCGCATTGCATGCTTATAAACGTGCTTTCTTGAGTTATTATGAACCCCTGTTATCAGGACACCAGCACCATTACCGATGATGCGTATGCTCCACGTACACTTGCTTGCTGGCTCACACACATCATCATCGGTAATTTCCATGTCACGTACACATTAGAAAACATTACTTCATTTGTATAAATTGCTAGCCGGTAGTTTCAACATAGTACTAGTATGCTTGCTTTCATATGCTAGTTTGATATTGCATTCCTTACTTAGATACCCGGTGCATTCATATATTCATTCTGTTATGCAATATCGTGGGGCTTTATGCTGATATTCACTGTTCACTGACTCGTGATTTTGAGATTTCGGATCTTTCATGAGATTTCTGGATTTGGGAAACCGCATGTGAATTTTTATAAACTTATGATTATTTTAAAAAAGAAAGATTCGGTTTTCCCTTGATATGATAAGTAGCGTCCACCATGATGTTTTCTCGGTTCTGATTTGGTTTTCGAAACCCGATTCGAGGAGGAGGATAAACCGTCTGCGGGTACATGGTAGACCCGGTGAGATACCCCAGGGTGAGAGTGATTTTGTGGGGATGACGATGAGCCTGGCAGGGGAGCACTACCTACTGGTGATTGTATGGAAACTCGACGGATATCCGGAGGATACCGTTCCGAGTTATGAGAGAGATGGATATATGGGCCGATCCGGACTGACGGAGCCCATGGGCCGATCTGAGGATGTGGCGCCTGAGATATGAGTATTACGTGTTGCTGTCGGACATGGATTTCATGATGTATTGAGTGTCGGTGTTGGGCACTCGGGTTTTATCATGATTTATGTGTCGTCGCTGGACACACATTGGACGGTGCATTAGTACTTGTCACGCATTGATATATTATTACTCTTGACACGGACATGAGTACCTTAATATCACATTATGATATGTTGTCGCCCTTGTTGTAGTTGTGTATTTTATGGTATGACCTAGGAGAGAGTCATACATGCGATTTCATCTCGGTGATGTTTTCTACTTACGAGTTGGCAACTCACCCCCGTTGTGCCATAGTTTCTTGCAGGTTTGGCCGTACAGGTTTCGTTGGGGCTTGCTGACATACTGCTTCCTTCCGGGTGATTGCTTTGGTAGGTGGGTTCACTTGCATCGTGACCTCCGTTGTACTTTTATTTATTCAGTTGTATCTAATAACTCCATCAACCAGACTTTTATATTTAATAGACTTAGAAGACCAGTTGTATATTCTTTGGACCTTAGAGTCGCGCGCTTGTATTATTATGATTCTTCTCTGGTTTTCTTGAGGATGTTGGTTTTCTTCTGAGTTTTGATCCTCGCCTTTCGGCGTTGTATATTACATTGTTTGTGTGGTTGTTTCTGCCAATTGGCGAAGAGCCAGCTCCCGCTTGAGGATGCCTTTATTCATTACTCGTATATTCCTGTTTGTACCCGTTTGGGGCTAGTATTTACAAAGGAGACTCTGCCGAATTTTTCGGAAAAATATGATGTTGCTTTTAAATGTTTAATGCCACTTATTTTGTTAAAACCACTTTCTTCAAAATACATTTTCCTTCACTCTTTTCATTAAAAATGGTTTAGATTTCTGGGATTTGGCTTACTTAAATTACATCACGCCTCTAGACGTTTCGTAATTTAAGTGCCAGTCGCATTCTGTACCTTCGGGGCGTGACAGAAATGTTCATTAAACAATCCACGCAAACAACAGCTAATTTAACGTCTTCTATCCAAACGTTAGTGCAACACACTGCTTCCCACGGTGAAAGCATAAAATCGATAGAAGCACAGATTGCAAAGTTAAATGCCGCTATGAGTGAGAGGGAAAGGGAAACTTCCATCTCAACCTCTACCAAATCATGGCCTCAACCTCTACCATCTCATCCATCAAAATCATAATGTGAGTGCTGTAACAACGTTGAGATTGGGAAGAGTGCTGAATAATCATGTTGGTGAACAAGTTGAAGTTGATGACATTGATGAAAACTCGGCTACTACTTCCACTCCTATTTCGTCTAATCCAACATCTTCTTCCTATCCTATTCTCCATTTTCCACTAGTCTCGAACCCTCAGCTCACTTCCTTGAAGGAATTACTATCTACGACCATCCCAAATCCAATTTTGGGATCCATTCCATCCCCACAAACTTCTCCTCAAAAGTTGGACCCAACCCTTATTGATAAAGCTCTTTTTCCAAACAGGTTAAGGGTTGTTCAAGTAAGCTTGTTAAGGTTAAAGTTGGTTAGTAAAGTTAGGATTAGCCTTGTGCATGTCTTTTGCCATCCTTAAGACGATGTTGGGATAATCGAAAGTAGCGGGGAGGAGGACATAGGAATGGGATTTGCGAGTTTAAGCAAGCTTTCCAACGCTAAATCCATTCCTAGTGCCCCTTGTCCGTCCGCTAAATACGCTTATTTCCAACTCTCGGCCAAACACCCGCAACCATGTATCCAAATAAGTCATAACTAAATGTCACGTTGTAGCGCGCTTAAAGGACTTCTCAACTTAGGTCACGGCTACATGTCATGTATAGCGCGCCTAAGTGAAGGGGTTGCGTTTGTTTGGTCGGGGTTCGTTTCAAGATGTTTGGCGAAGAGAAGTATAAGGGATTTCTCCGTCCCTCATACCACCTTCCTTAGCCTTAACAAGAGGGAAATTATTCACACATCATAAAAGAAAAGAAAACAAAACACGAAGGAAGAAAAGAGGAAAATACGGTTTTACAAGTGAAGCAAGCTAACTCTTGGGTCCTCACCTTAGCATGGAACTCCATCAAGTATCATCGCTTGAAAATATGGATAAAAGAAGAAAAGAAAAGAGAACAAGAAAAAAAATAACAACAACTAGTTAACAACAAATAATAAAATTACAATACAAGATAATAAAATTACAAGACAATAAATAAAAGAGACAAGATAAAAATAACCGTCATCTTTATTGATCTTCCACTCAAAAAGCTCTCACCACAATTTTCATGGAGGAAAGAATGAAGAAGAAGGAGAAGCTAAACTAAATTACACTAAAAGAGATGGGAGAAGAAGACATGAAGAAGCCCTTGGCTTGGCATAAAACTGGGCTATTTATAGGCTGCGTGCTGAAACCCTAGGGCAACATTCTGGCCCTAGATGAAATGTCAAAACTGCCCCTCAAAATTCAGATTCCACCGAGTCAACTCGGCCGCGAATCTGCGGCCGAGTCACCATGTTGGCCTCGGATCCGCGGCCGTTCTGGGGAGTTGGGATGTCGTATTTTTGGGGTTTCCCTATGTTGCTATCTTATATTGTTATACATGTACCAAATTACAAATTGCTTCCACAATTGCTTCAGATCTGCAATGGTCCAAAATGACATCAAAAATAATACTTTTGACCTTTTCTCCCTCGAGCACCGCGCACCCATTGATTCTTGTGCTGCCCCCTCGTGCTCTGTGCTTGTCCGAGACACGAATGACCACTGTCATATGTCTTGTCTCTGGAACTAGTACGCGGCACTGGACGGATACGGATGACCGGAACCCGGCTTTTATCTGCTGTCAACAAATGTTCTGTATTTTGGCGTAACAATGGAGATTTTGTATCAATTGTGTTATTTTGGACTAGGAACCTGTAGCCTGTAAATATGTAGCAAACACGGATTAAAATCACCTACCTATAAACACACGAGCGTAAGAATGGGCGGTAGTAAAAGCAATATTCTGGTATGAACAAGGGCCAACAGACCAAGTCCATAAATGGGGAAGATTGTAGAAAATTTCAAACAAGTTAACATAAATATTCCTCTCCTTGATGCTATCCAACAAGTTCCATCCTATGCGAAAATTCTAAATGACTTGTGCACTAGGAAAAGGAAAATTCAAGTGCCTAAAAAAGTTTTCTTGGCGAGTAATATGAGCAATTATCTTACACAATTGGTGCCCACGAAACGTAAGGACCCCGGTTGTCCTACAATATCTATAACTATTGGGGGTAAAAATATCAATCGTGCTCTACTCTATTTAGGTGCTAGTGTTAACTTGCTCCTGTATTCTGTTTATGAGCAATTAGGTATATGAGAGTTGAAACCTGTGCACTGCACTCTCCAAATGGCCGATCGATCTATCATCCAATCTAGGGTGAGCTAGATGACGTGTTAATCAAAGTCGGGGACTTTATATTCTCTGTGGACTTTATAGTTAGAGATACACATCCTGTGGTAAACCCACAGAACCAAATTCCGGTGATTCTCAGTCGACCTTTTCTAGCAACTTCCAATACGATAATCAATTGTCGTAACGGTTCAATGAAACTGTCCTTTGGGAAAATGACAATTGAGCTTAACATCTACAAGTTAGAAAGTCAACCCTCCGAACCTTATGCTTATATAATTGATGTATGTTCTGTCGACAAGATAGCTACCGACAGTTACGAATTTGAGGAGCGTTTCGATAATGATCTCGACGCCATTAGTGCGTTATTGTTTGATCCTGCTATTTATTATACACGTGAGGACCTTTCTGTCGACAAGTCCACACCCGAGTCCAAATCCTTTGACTTGTCGAATGATTTAGTTGAGCTATCCGAGTATCATACCTTTCTTTCCGATGAGATTATCATTCGGGATATCGATGGAAGTTTTGAAGACATTTTTGCCGAAGAACTCGCATTCCTAAAAGACATGGATATTTTGATGAATCAACCTACACCCAAAGAAGTTGAAACGCCACCCCTTCTTCTTATCAAATAGGAGAATGCGAATATTCCACCTACTCCTTATCTTTCATATTCTCGTTTTCATCCGCTGTCACTGTTTCGTCTCTATCAACCGAGACGTAAACATGTTCAATTACACCTCTTATCTCCACCCCACTTCTTCACGTCTATAGGTGACGTGATCTTTTACCAACCATGGTGTTACATTGATAAAATATTTGAATGGTTGGTGTTGACTTTTGGTTTTTGTAAATCTTTATATAGACCAATAATATTACCCCCCCTCTTATGTTAAATTTCAATGCTTAAAAATATTGTTTTACTTAAGTTTGGTCGGGGGAGAAAAATATTTTGGCTCTTGAAAGAAAAGAAATTTTTTTCACAATTGTGAGCTTAAAATAAGTTTCGGCGAGGATTTCACGGTCATTGGCTTTTGTCCCTCTTTACTAATCATTGAGAACTTTTCCTCCCAAGTCTACAGGTTTTGACTTTAAAGGATGACATCAGTGAGGACACTGCTGCAAATAGGTTTGGGTATTCACGCATCATTTTGCATTATACTAAATAAAAACACATAATTTTTTTTTAAAGAGATAAAAGTTAGAAAGTAAAAAATACATATAAAAGTAGGAAGAGATTTAAGAAAAGCAAGAAAATTAGATGTTTTGAAACAAGGCTAGTAATAAGTAGTCATGAGCTGTTGTCCCAAGGGTTAGTAAGATGAAAGGATTCATTAATCTGAGGATAGAAATAAGAAATAGTCTCTATTCTTGAGTCCAAATAACTGAACGTTGATACCCTATTATACGCACTTGAACACATCTTAAAACTTGGGATAGTAGAGGATACCTTGAAATACTCTTGCCTAGAATCCTTAGTATGAAGAATTAACAAAATATAAGTGGTGTATAAAAAAAATTAAAAGGAAAAATGAACACTGGTGTTGTAATTACTTAAGGCAGCATAAAAAAATATAGCGAGGGTGCCTTAGACCAACTAGTTTGGGAGTCACTGCTAAAGCTTAGGTGCAAGACTAGAATATTGCTAATTACACCTAAAAGAGTGAGCACATTCGGTAATCGGTTGGTTAGTACCTCAAGAAGTATTAACGGTCGCATGAAGAATGAGTGAGAAATTCCATCTAAAATATTCACCGACTAAAAAGTACTAAGGAAGATGGACAAGAATATGATAGCTTGAATTGAATTCTCTAAGTGTAGGGATGTCTTTTACAAATATGTAGGGGTATATGATCGATATTTGGAAGAAAGGCAGGGAAGAAGACTAAAGAGGATGTTTTATTGAGAGGTGATGTGATTTCTGACATCTTTTCATGACTATTTAGATAGGGCTCATGGTAACTAAAAAGCTAGTGTAGTTTGAAACTCTTCTTTTCAAGTTCTTTCTTTTATATGTTTTTATCTTTATATGTAACTTTCATTTTCTTTCTTTTATTATAGGATTTTTTGGGTGTAATCCGTTGAAAACCCTCAGGAGACAACACTCCTCCTACTAGAGACACCTAGAGGTTTAAAGGCTTGTTGCACGTGTTAAGTGCAATCGTGTTGCCTACAAAAGTGTGCTAGTTAAGTTTTTCTTCTCTTTAATATCTAGTTTACTCGGGATGATCAAACATAAGTTTGGGGGTATTTGATTAGTGTAAAATATTGCATATTTGAATGAATATTTTCCATACTATTGTTAAGTACTAAAAGGTGTTTATTGTAAATATAGAACATATGTGGGTTTTTTGTAAAAAGTTTATTATCATATGTTTCTACACTATAATTAATATAATAAGGGAAAATATATGCATATAATACTTAAATGAAATGTTAGTAATTAAAATATGCATATCATAACAAATATTCCTAATCAATATTTTTAAGATATTATATCATATAAATGGTTAGGATAATATCTTAAAAATACCAAATACTACTCACACTTTGATTTGAGATATTGTGCATGTATTAGTTTAGGTCTGGAATCCAAATAAGAGATCTAAGTCAAATCGGGATATTGGAATCGAATCTGCCAAATTTTAGAAGCAAATCGAGAGATCTAGCAATGGCAAAAACTCAGAGCATTATTTTCATAATCTAGACATCAAGAGGATCTCCAAATATCAACAAAAAATACAAGAAAAAATATACAAACCTATTTCCACTAAAGCGCGGTGGACCTGCGGCCAAATATGGCAATATGAGGCGGAAGCGCGGTCCAATCAGAGCCGTTCGATGTGAGAATTTATGGATTTGATCATAACTGTATATCCTCACATATAGAATCATGGGATTCTGGTTTCAAATAATATATAAATGACCGAGAGATGTACATTCAAAAATCATAATCGAAGAGATCAAGAGATCCAAGAGATCCACGTATCCGAGTGATCATCATCTATTCATCTACCTCCAACAAGAGAGAGATCTAGAGAAAACTAGGATTCTTGTAATCTACTTTCTCAGGAGAATTGTACATTCAATTGTTTATTAATAAAGGTAGATTTTATTTTAATTCTTTTTGCACTTACTTTTACGCATTACTTTTTCTGCACCTTAAGTATGATTTCTTTCTTCTTCAGCCTTTCTTCACTATTCATGAGCGAGTAATTCCTAGCTTGTTAGGCTTTGTAGGATAGGGTAGGATAACGGATGAAGAAATTTTTTAACTTCTTTTAAACATTTTAAAGTTTATAAACTTTAGCAAAATAAATGTTAACCTCCTAATATGGCGCACTATCAATTTATTGATAGTCTCGACCACGATTTGAGATCGGTTAAACACTTGTTTTGTTAAAGGCTAGACATGAATAGAGATCAATAAAAAGACAAGGGTTAGTAGTAGGAAACCCTATTCCCTCCAAGAACCCTAATCTACATTCATCACTATCTCTATAGTTTTAAACTATTAAAAGATAAAAGAGTCATTTTCAATTATTCATCCATTACTATTTAGTCCTACGAACCATACAAGTGTTTTTATTTAAATCTTATAACTGTTTTAAAATATGACAACAAACAATCACCCATCTTTTATCAACTCGTTTAAAGCAAGAAAAGAGTTCACGTTTCCCAGTGGGCGACCCATACTCATCACGGCTAGCTACTAGCGATATCGTCTTGGTTGCGGTTTTTTATAAAACACTTTTTCACGATCAACCAGTAATTCTTTGCAGGCGCCGAGAAGCTGTAGAGTTTTGAGGAAAGGTAATATGACCCCCAGGGTTGGCAACGGAACCAGTGCGGATGTTGTTGCAGTGGGAGAATATCACCTTGGATTGGCGAGTGGACATATTTTGTTGTTGCATAACTGCTTTTGTGTACCCAGTATGATGTGTAATATTATATCTGTATCTTTGTTATCTAATGAAGGATATAATTTTGCACTTGAAAGCAATATCATAACATTCACCTAAATCATGAAATATTGGGTTGGGTATACTAAATAACGGAATATACATACTCAATCAACATCAAGTTTTTAACGTCTAAAACACGCTAAAAAGAAAGACTCCAGAATTAAATCAAGATTTCTTATAGTATTGTAGACTTGGTCATATTAATGAAACACGATTGACTAAGTTATATAAAGGTGGATATTTAGATATGTTTGAATACCAATCATATGCAACTTTTCAATCATGTATCAAAGGAAAGTTGACCAAAACTCCGTTCACTGGACACGGAGAAAGAGCCACTGAGCTCCTGGGACTCAGACATAGTGACGTGTTCGGTCCCATGTCTACATATGTAAAAATTAGCTATTCCTACTTCATCATTTTTACCGATGATTTCTCAAGGTATGGACATGTATTCTTGATGAAACCTAAATCCGATGCCTTTAAGAAATTCCAGGAGTATAAGAATGAAGTGGAAAAGCAAACCAACAAATGTATCAAGTGTTGGATATACGTGCCTTCAAAGCAATTATTATAATTGAAGGAGGACCTATATGAGAGAAAAATCTTACTTGAGATGATAGTATACTATCTAGTTTGTCTTTATCTTTCATGTGATATGTTTTATTTACTATCACATATCATTTAGACATGAGATAAAACCCTAGGATTTTTCTTGACTGCCTGGGCGAATATGGAGATCATACTAGTAAGGCCTGAGTAGTCGATAAGCATATTCTTAAATGTCCCTAGTTGTAGGAGTATCGAGACTGGGCATCAGTACTCAAGTTTAGACTAGTGGGTACGTTTCCTGACCTGGTTGGAGGCCGATAGTTGATCCTGCAGCTATTGGTGTTTGACATCAAAGATTGTATACAGGTGCTCATTAGATGAGTTACACAAGACGGACTCACCGAGAACTCATATTTGGTAATATACCAATGTCACGTAGCAGTTCTCTTATGACATAGGTACAGGGTAGTCCCTAGGACCTAAGATCGCCATAATGTCTCAAGTGTGTTCCCACTATATTTTGACTTCTACCCTACCAAGGTTCAAAGGAGTCGTGCAAACAGGTTTTTGTTGGGTATAGTCCCAAAGCATGTAAAGGCAGTGAGCGGTCGAGGGGATTCGTCTCTCCCAGTATATGGAGTTGATGTCGCGCTGTGCAGAACATAACTACAACCATAAGTCGATGGCATCGCAGTGGAGATAAACTGATAAGTGTTATCAGTTGTATCTCCGGTTGGTTATGAGTCCTCTGTTAGACGACTTATCGAGTTATTGGGGTCTGACAGATTCCAAACCCTAAACCCGATATGCGATACTCTTAAACGAAGAGACCGGATTATACAGTAATGTCACTGATAGATTTTGCAGGGTTCAGATAAGCTTGCTCATTGACCTTCTTTCGTTCAATACCTGGTTAGCCGTTACGTGCAGCTACTACCGCTGACATACTTATGGGCTATGGATATGATCCTAATCTACCGCCAGCGTATTGTCGAGTCTTTAGAGTCCCACACAGAGTTTCCCGTCATATGCGAAACGATGTAGAGCATGTATAAGGATACGTGTAGGAGTTCAATTAAACACGTGTATTTGATACACGTATTTTAATCGGGTGTTTGTTGATATTAGCCGGTATATATTTGATATAGCCGGATTATTAAATCAAGTGTTGATTTAATAATTAAATGTACATTTATATATTGATATATTAACTAATATCATGCTCACTTAATTATTTTCTTCTCTTTAATTAATATTTATATTTGATTTAAATAATGAGACATGTATGTTCATACATGTATGATGGGAGTATAAGAATTACATGAAAGAAATGAGAATAAGTCATGGTTGTAGAATTCATGAGATGATTCTTTTTAATGACTCATTCTTGTTTCTAGTTAAAAAGGGTTTTTTCATGCTTATCTTTAACACACTCTCATCTCCTCCATGCTTCTTCTTCCACTTCTTGATTTTTCTTTAACTGAGGAATGGAAAAGAAAAGAGAAAAATTAAGCGAGCTTATAATTCTACATCTCCTACCAATCATTCTTAACAAGTTTAATTAGTGGGTTGCTTCATTTTGATGAGATCAATTTGAAGAGCTTGTGTTGGAGTTATCTCAAAGTGGATCATCTTCCACGACGAGATCATCGAGCAATCTTGTTCCGGGATTTGTGAAGACTAGTCGGAGTCCAAGGAGAGGTGGCTAACGTGCTACAAAGGTTGTAGCCCGCTAAACCCTTTCTTTTACCTTACTAGTTTAGTGACAAGTTTAGTAGTTTGGTTCGATTCTTGGTTTGGGTTTGCTATAGCTTTCTAGATTTTTAAAATTTCCGCTTCCACCGCACTTTAAACTCTACTAGAGACCCCTAGCAACCCAATATCAATATGCTTCGATCTGATCGGGGTAGTGAATATTTAAGTGCCGAGTTCCTGGAATATCTAAAAGAGAATGGAATTCTCTCTCAGCTTACTCCTCTATACAAACCACAACACAACGGTGTATCAGAATGACGGAATTGCACTTTGCTAGATATGGTGTGTTCCATGATGAGTAATGTTGAGTTGCCGCCATCTTTCTAGGGTTTTGTACTGGAATCTGCTGCTGCATACCTATTGAATAAAGTTCCAACTAAGTCTGTGCCTACCACTCTATTTGAAATATGGAGTAGGAAGAATCCCTGTCTTAAGTATCTTTAGATATTGGGGTGTCTTTGTTTTGTCAAAAAAATTCATCCGAACAAGCTCAAGGCATGCACAATATTGTGTAAGTTATGGGATACCCCAAGAATTCTAGGAGGTAGTTTTTCCATTACGCTGAGGAACAAAAGGTTTTTGTTTCTCATCACGCCCGCTTTATAGAAACTCAATTTCTTGAAAAAGAAATTGGTAGGAGCGCAATAAAACTGAAATAAATTCTAGAACCATAATCTATTACTGAAGACTTGGTAGAACCTACAGTTTTAATGGAACCAGACATACCTACGCCATTTCATAAATCTAGTATGCAGTCTCATCCGCCCGAGAGTTACCACGGTTTTATCGTAGACGGGGATCGAGAAGATTTCATCATCGATGATGATGAGCCTACTAGTTTTCATCAAGCCATCATGAATAGAGACTTGGTGAAGTGGCTGGATGCTATGTGATCCGAGATGGAATCCATGTACACCAATAAAGTATGGACTTTGGATGTTACTCCTCCTGGGGTAAAACCCGTTGGATGCAAATGGATTTTCAAAAGAAGATTGGTGTAGATGGATAGGTAGAAACCTACAAAGCTAGACTTATTTCTAAAGTTTTTCGTCAAAGACCAGGATTGGACTATGAAGAAACTTTTTCACTAGTGGTTATGCTTAAATCCATTCAGATCATACTTGCCATTACTGCCTTTCATGACTATGACGTATGGCAGATGGATGTTAAAACCGCTTTTCTAAATGGAAGTTTAGAAGAATGTATTTACATGGATCAACCAGAGGGTTTCATGGACAGTGGGAGCAGCGGAAAGGTGTGCAAGTTGCTTAAATCGATTTATGAATTAAAGAAGTTATCACGGAATTGGAACATCTACTTTGATAATACGGTCAAGGAATTTGACTTTATCAAAAATGTAGATGAATCTTGTATTTATAAGAAGATTGCAGAACTGTGGTATTCTTCGTTTTATATGTAGATGATATTCTTCTGATAGGAAATGATATTCCTATGCTACAATCGGCCAAGCTCTTCTTATTACAGAAGTTCTCTATGAAAGAACTAGGTGATACCTCGTACAATCTGGGGATTAATATATATCATGACGGATCTAAAAGAATGTTGGGACTCTCACAGTCGAGATACATAGACACCGTACTGAAGAGGTTTAGTATGGAAGATTCCAAGCGTGGTAATTTATCCGCTTGTCACAGAATCACTCTCTCCAAATGGATATCTTCCAAGACTGATGAAGAGAGGGCTCACATGTAAGTCGATGTTCAACACCCCAATACTTGTGGGGAGGCGGAAATATGAATAACAATCAAGTTCTATGATCAAACATCGATTAGCCATACGAATCGTTTGCTATTCAAGTTTTAACAAAAGCTTTAGAGTTTTAATCTACTATGCGAAGAGATTATACCAAACGGTTCTAGTCCTTCATCTTGATGTTGTCTACGGCCTCTTTGGATCTCCACGTCCTCTTCGGCTTTCTCCCGTGATAGACGATCCACCCGAGAACCCTAATCCAAGCTATAACCTCTAAACTTGAGGTTACTTAGTTTCTCTAGTTGCTAAATAGAGTAGCTAAGATGATGTAGAGATAGGTTATGGAGTAATTAGTCTTTCCTAATCCTTGTTCTCAACTCATGAGGGGTAGGATTAGGATTTGGTGAAGGAGAGAGAACTTGAAGAGAGAGAGTGAGAAGAAGATAATGATAATTCTTATATTGAATAAAGCTTCTCACTTGATATATATGAAACATAATGAATTTAAAAGAAATGAATAATAAGTGAATATTCATCATGTTTCATTTAATCAAGTGGGTGATTCATCATGTGAGTCATTAAGCAATTAATGATGCATTAATGATATGATGAATCACTCACAATGAGTTACTTAAACATTAAATGAAAATGCCACCTCTCTCTTTATGTCACATCCTTCTAGAAGCTTCTCGGAAAATTACGAGAACGCCCCTCTCATCCGTGAAAACACGGAAAAACTTTAGACTGTATAAATCCAATAACCTGATACTAGAATCTGGCTTAAACCAAAGCCGGCTAGTAAAAACTGTCCGAATGTCGCACGTGCGTTCAAACACGTATGCGTCCGAACCTTTGTCGTAAAACCATACGACCTCTATATCTTTTCGCCTGGGTTTGGGAAATCTCTGTGTGGGACTCTAAAGACTCGACTACTACGCTGGCAGTGGGTTGAACCACAGACCGCAAGCGGCACTAGCTGTACGTAACGGTCCCCAGGTAGTTGTCGATAAGAAAGCTGATGAGGTAACCCATCTGAAATCCTACTGAGCCTGTCTGTGACAATATCCGCGCAGTCCGGTCTGTTCGTCTGAGAGTATCACATGTACGGTCTAGGGAGGTGGTGGACGTCAGACCCCTAATAACCGTACAAGTCGTGTCGGTATGGCTCTATCACCATCCGAGAATCTACTGATCAATCCTATCAGTAATTCTCAATCAGCCCTGGCCAGGGACTTATGGTAATGACCAACCGATCACTGTGCGATATCAACTCCCTATACCGGGAGAGACGAATCCCTAACAGTCACTCACTGCCTCCATATGGCTCGGGACTGTGCCCAACTGAAACCTGTTTGCACGACTCCTTTGAGCCGTGGTAGGGTAATAATCAAAGCACAGTGGGAACTCATACGAGACAAATGATGACCTTAAGTCAACGGACTATCTGCACACATGTCACCTGAGAACTGCTATCTGACGTTAGGTATAATACCATCCAGTCAGTTCTCGGCGAGTCCTGTCCGGTGTACTCACACCCAGTGAGCATCTGTATACAATCTTAGGTGAACACCACCAATGGTTGCGGGACCAATCCATTGCCCCTCGTCAGGGTCTAGATATGTATACACTAGTCTACTCCGGAGCATCGATGCCCAATCTCTATACTCCTGCGACCAGGGACATCTAAGGGTGTGCCTATTGACTATCCAGCTCCCACTAGTATGACTGCCATCACAACGCCGGTAGTCAGACAAACACCCTATGGGCTTTATCAACATATATATATAAATACCAAGTAAAATATATTATACGTTAAGACAAAGTCAAACCAAATAGCGTACTATCATATCAAGCAAGACTGTCATGTACATACATATCCCAAGCATCCTATACAATGTAGGCCTCTAGGGCATATATATCCAACAATCTCCCACTTGCACTAAGGCCTATAATTGGTGCAATGAGTACCCACTGTCTCTACCAGATCCAGTTGCTTGCATACCGCATGCCCAACATCTCAAAAAGCCTCTCGAACTGTACTTGAGGAATGGCCTTGGTGAATGGATCTGCCGTGTTGTCTTTTGTGTCTACTCTCCGTATCTCGATCTCCCGACGATCTACGATCTCCCTGATCAGGTGAAACCGCCTTAAGATATGCCTGGATTTCTGATGGGACCTTGGTTCCTTCGCTAAAGCTACAGCTCCATTGTTATTGCAATACAAAGGTATTGGATTGGCAATGGACGGAACCATCTGAAGTTCAGAAATGAACTTCCTTATCCAGACAGCCTCTTTTGCGGCTTCACTAGCAGCTATATACTCAGCCTCCATAGTTGAGTCTGCGACGGTATCTTGTTTGGAACTCTTCCAACTTACCGCTCCTCCATTGAGGGTAAACACAAAACCCGAAATAGATTTAGAATCATCCTTGTCACTTTGGAAGCCGGAGTCGGTAAAAGCCTCTACCTGGATTTCCTTATTGCCGTAAATCAAGAACATCTCCTTAGTCCTTCTTAGGTACTTGAGAATGTTCTTCACCGCTATCCAATGTTTCTCACCTGGGTCCGATTGATACCTGCTTACCACACTAAGTGCGTAAGCTACATCTGGTCTGGTACATAACATCGCATACATTATTGATCCTACCGCCGAAACGTAGGATATAATGCCCATGCGAGCCCTCTCTTCATCAGTCTTTGGAGACATCTCTTTGGAGAGGGTGATTCCATGACAAGCGGGCATATTGCCGCGCTTGGAATCTTCCATACTAAATCTCTTTAGTATAGTGTCTATATACCTGGACTGTGAAAGTCCCAATATTCTATTAGATCTATCTCGATAGATCTTAATGCCCAGAATGTATGATGCATCTCCCAAGTCTTTCATGGAGAATTTCTGTGATAAGAAGAGCTTTACTGATTGTAGTATAGGGATATCATTCCCTATCATTAGTATGTCGTCGACGTACAAAACGAGGAAGACTACTGCTCCTTCTACAATCTTCCTATAAACACATGGTTCATCTATATTTTTGATAAAGTCAAATTCCTTGACTGTTTCATCAAAACAGATGTTCCAACTCCGCGATGCTTGCTTTAACCCATAAATGGATTTAAGCAATTTGCACACTCTTCCGCTGCTCCCACTGTCTAAGAAACCTTCTGGTTGATCCATGTAAACACTCTCTTCTAGATGTCCATTTAGAAAAGCTGTTTTTACATCCATTTGCCAGATTTCATAGTCATGGAAGGCAGCAATGGCAAGCATGATCCGAATGGATTTAATCATAGCTACTGGCGAAAAAGTTTCATCATAGTCCAATCCTGGTCTTTGACGAAAACCTTTTGCTACTAGTCTAGCTTTGTACGTTTCCACTTGTCCAAATGTACCAATCTTCTTTTTGAAGATCCATTTGCACCCAACTGGTTTTACCCCAGGAGGAGCAACTTCTAAAGTCCATACTTTATTGGTATACATGGATTCCATTTCGGATCTCATTGCATCCAGCCACTTTACTGAGTTGCTACTTGTGATAGCCTGCTGAAAACTAGTAGGCTCATCATCATCGATGATGCAATCCTCTCGATCCCCATCAAGAAGAAAACCATAGTATCTTTCAGGAGGATGAGAAAGCCTACTAGATCTGCGGAGTGGCGTTGGTTCGTCATGTTCTATTGAAATCTGAGATTCTTCTAAGTCCTCGGTTGCAGTTTGAGGTTCTGGAATTTCTTCCAGTTCTACCGCGCTCCCACTAATTTCTTTTGCAAGAAATTTGCTTTCTAAGAAGACAATGTGACGAGCGACAAACACCTTTTGTTCTTCAGTGTGGTAGACCATGTACCTCCTTGAATGCTTGGGGTATCCTACAAACTTGCACAAAACCGATCGTGCCTCGAGCTTGTCCGGATTATGCTTTTTAACATATACCTGACACCCCCATATCTTTATATACTTGAGATATGGTCTCTTCCCACACCACATTTCATATGGAGTGGTAGGTACAGACTTAGTTGGAACTCTATTTAATAGATATGCGGCTGATTCTAGAGCAAATCCCCAGAAGGAAAGTGGCAACTCAGCACTACTCATCATTGATCGCACCATATCTAATAGCGTGCGATTTCTTCTTTCTGATACACCATTATGCTGAGGTGTATAAGGTGGAGTAAGCTGAGAGAGTATTCCATTTGCTTTCAAGTATTCAAGGAAACTGGTACTTAAGTATTCTCCACCTCGATCAGATCGAAGTGTCTTGATGCTTTTACCAGTTTGTTTCTCTACTTCATTTTTATACTCTTTAAACTTCTCAAAAGCCTCGGATTTATGTTTTATTAAGAACACATGTCCATACCTAGAGAAGTCATCAGTAAAAGTGATGAAGTAGGAGTGACCACTTCATGCATGTATAGACATCGGACCACATACATCACTGTGTACTAGTCCCAAGAGTTCGGTGGCTCTTTCTCCGTGTCTGGTGAACGGAGATTTGGTCATTTTTCCTTTGATACATGATTGACAAGTTGCATATGATGAATATTCAAACGAATCTAGATATCCATCTTTATGTAACTTAGTCAACCTTGTTTCATTTATATGACCAAGTCTACAATGCCATAGGAAGGCTTGATTCGAATCTGGAGCCTTTCTTTTACGCGTGTTTTGAATATTGAAAATTTGTGGTTGATTAAGTATGTATATGCCGTTTTCCAGTGTGCCAAACCCAATCAGTTCTTGATTTAGGAGAATGTTCATGACATATCTTTCAAGCACAAAATTATATCCTTTATTAGACAATAAAGATACTGATATAATATTACACAACATACTGGGAATACAAAAACAGTTATACAGTACCAAAATGTTTCCACTATTCAACCCTAGGTGATATTCCCCTATTGCAACTGCATCTACATGCATTCCATTGCCCATCCGGAGAGTCATATCACCTGCCCCCAGTACTCTACTATTTCTCAGATCCTGCAAAGAATTACAGATGTGAGAACCAGAACCGGTATCAAGTACCCATGAAGTAGAGTTTACTGAAAGACAATTTTCGATTACGAACACACCTGAAGTAGAAGCAACAACTTGCTTCATGTCCTTGGCTTTGAAGGCCTGACAATCCTTCTTCCAGTGCCCCTGCTTGTGACAATAGAAACACTCGTTCTTTTCTGCCTTCACCCTTCCTGTCTTGTTCGTTCCCTGCACCTTCTTGACCCCACCCTTCGGTTTGGTGGCTTTCATCTTCTTCTTCCCTTTTGCTTTCGCTTTAGATTTAGAAGAAGATGATTGGCCAACATACAGAACGGGGGTCTTCTCCTTTTTCAAGGAGGTCTCTGCTACCCTCAACATATTGAGGAGCTTTGGAAGATCCGCTTCCATTTCGTGCATGTTGAAGTTCAGCACGAACTGAGAGAAGGTGTGGGGAAGGGACTGCAAAATCAAGTCGATATACAAATCATTCTCTAGCACGCATCCCAGGTTTGCGAGTTCCTCAATGAGGGTGATCATTTTGAGGACGTGCTCTCCAACAGGCGATCCTGGAGCTAACCTCATCTGGAAGAGTTTCCTTGAGGTTTCGTACCTCGCGATACGGGAGTGTTCACCATACAATTCCTTGCAATGGAGGAATATGGATGCAATATCCATACTCTCGTGCTATTTCTGGAGTTCATTATTCATGGACGCCAGCACGATACACTTAGCTCGCTCACAGTCTAGATCCCAGGTTTTACGAACTTCCTTGTCCGCAACTGAGGAATCTGGTCCTGGGATAAGGGGAGGAACATCGGTGGTAACATATGCAACTTTGTCATAAGTCAGCGCAATATTGACGTTTCTTAGCCAGTCTTTATAGTTCTGCCCGGTTAGTATATTCTTTTCAAGTAATAGTTTTAGTCCAGTCATGGTAGCTTCCAGAGAGAGAGAAAAGAAAACACTCAGCATATGCTCTTGCAAGTTTAGATTGGTTTATTAATTTATCTAAACAGGATGGCTCCCACTGTTTCCTCAAATCCTTCTTCAAAACCTAAAAGAAGAACTAGTCAGGATTTAATCACACGTCACAATACTTGCTTAACCTTTCAGCCAGGCTGGTGTTGGTACTTCGAGGGAGGTTTTCCAACGCTTTCGCGAAGTTCCTTAATTAAAGAACCTCTTTTCCCTGGAGGCGTAGCCCCTCTAACACCTTTCTAGGCACCTACTTGGTTTATAGCATTGATTGTTAAGTGAGAGAAATTCCCGAGAGTAATCCTACTCATCAGTGGGATCGGGATCCAACTATCATTGTATGATGCCCTAGATGGAAGCTACTCTAGTCACCACACTCCAGAAGGTAAGCTAAATCTGCAAGTTTCCTTTATGTTTGAAACTCCCGATGTGATTTTTACCCCAAGCTCTTATAGACCTTGACGTAGGCCAACAAGTCATAAGACGCAAGTCAAGTTCTACCCGTCGTTGTCCTGATCAATTTAAATACATCGTACAAGCCCTTGACGTAGGCCAACAAGGTGTACGTCTGTATTAAACTAATGCATCTATCTATGCAACAAATAGGCACACACACTGCTACCATACACTATGCCTTGACGTAGGCCAACAAGCATAGCATGAATACGATGTGCTGTCTATCTGAAACGACGGAGGGTTACGGCTGGTTTTTGGCAAAAAACCGTTAACGTAATGAACTTGATTTGATCGAAGGAACTAAGATAGCTTTTATTAAAAGGAGTGGTTTAAGCTCCACATTTAAAATTTGCTTTTTCAAGAAAACCGAGTGGTTTTTAGAAATTGTTCCAACGATTCTGTTTAGGTTTTATTTTCTTTGCATTAATAATAATGCGTCCCATCTTTAACCTATCATTACAGATAACAACGAAAATATGACGTCCTCTTATGCCATCCGCATTCGCCACGGGGTCCCGTCATCACCCGTTAGGTTACTTAACTAACGACAGAGCGGGGGCTGGGCTAGCGCTGGTGTAAAACATAAGCGACGTCTAAATAGCTATCATATATATAGATATTTTACATTCGTCTGACGCAATGATATACATTCCAGAACACAGATAAACAATATTGGATTTGCAAGCAATCTGTATTTCTTTTGAGCCTGCAAGAAAAGACAGATTACACAGTTGTGATGAATAGCCGTTACCCCACCCATGATCCCTACGGGTACGGCAAACTACCCGCCCGGCAGTTTGTGTACCCCACCTTGGATCTGTCCTAGGAGCAAAAACAGTAAAAAGAAATAATACAACGGTGGCTACAACCGCAACCTGGATGTGCCCCGCAAAAAAAATATTACAACTTGTTACATTTACATCAAATGAATTAAAACAATAACCCATCACAAAACCCGGCTAATCACCACAACAGTCCAATACAGTTTATATGCACAAACAGTTAAAATCCATTACAGAAATGTGCAACCCCCTGCCAACTGACATACTAGCAGTTAGGGGAGGTTTACGAACACATTATACAATCACAGATATAATCCAATATGCAAATACTGTACAATTTCGATCGATTAAACATCTTTAAAACTGCTCTGTAAAACTGAAACCTGAGCAAATATTAAATATTCCAGAAAATCCCAAATATTACAGAGAACCCATCCAAGAAATTTGGGTTCATGATTCGCCAAATCGGCGGCGGAACCGCGGCGGCGCCTATGGGAGCCGCCGCGGATCCGCGGCCGTTTGGTCGAATCATGACCCCAATTTTCTTGGGTGTTCTTCTGGTGTCATTACAAGCTTTCTGAACATGCCTGAAAAATTTTTGGACTTCATTTGAATTTCGACAGAAACTTGATGTTTTTGGGGTTTTCCGGCTTCGTTTTTCCGTTCGAAATTCGTACAAATTTGCAATAAAGTTAAAACTTGTTTAGCTAGGCTCTGATACCACTGTAAGTCGATGTTCAACACCCCAATACTTGTGGGGAGGCGGAAATATGAATAACAATCAAGTTCTATGATCAAACATCGATTAGCCGTACGAATCGTTTGCTATACAAGTTTTAACAAAAGCTTTAGAGTTTTAATCTACTATGCGAAGAGATTATACCAAACGGTTCTAGTCCTTCGTCTTGATGTTGTCTACGGCCTCTTTGGATCTCCACGTCCTCTTCGGCTTTCTCCCGTGATAGACGATCCACCCGAGAACCCTAATCCAAGCTATAACCTCTAAACTTGAGGTTACTTAGTTTCTCTAGTTGCTAAATAGAGTAGCTAAGATGATGTAGAGATAGGTTATGGAGTAATTAGTCTTTCCTAATCCTTGTTCTCAACTCATGAGGGGTAGGATTAGGATTTGGTGAAGGAGAGAGAACTTGAAGAGAGAGAGTGAGAAGAAGATAATGATAATTCTTATATTGAATAAAGCTTCTCACTTGATATATATGAAACATAATGAATTTAAAAGAAATGAATAATAAGTGAATATTCATCATGTTTCATTTAATCAAGTGGGTGATTCATCATGTGAGTCATTAAGCAATTAATGATGCATTAATGATATGATGAATCACTCACAATGAGTCACTTAAACATTAAATGAAAATGCCACCTCTCTCTTTATGTCACATCCTTCTAGAAGCTTCTCGGAAAATTACGAGAACGCCCCTCTCATCCGTGAAAACACGGAAAAACTTTAGACTGTATAAATCCAATAACCTGATACTAGAATCTGGCTTAAACCAAAGCCGGCTATTAAAAACTGTCCGAATGTCGCACGTGCGTTCAAACACGTATGCGTCCGAACCTTTGTCGTAAAACCATACGACCTCTATATCTTTTCGCCTGGGTTTGGGAAATCTCTGTGTGGGACTCTAAAGACTCGACTACTACGCTGGCAGTGGGTTGAACCACAGACCGCAAGCGGCACTAGCTGTACGTAACGGTCCCCAGGTTGTTGTCGATAAGAAAGCTGATGATGTAACCCATCTGAAATCCTACTGAGCCTGTCTGTGACAATATCCGCGCAGTCCGGTCTGTTCGTCTGAGAGTATCACATGTACGGTCTAGGGAGGTGGTGGACGTCAGACCCCTAATAACCGTACAAGTCGTGTCGGTATGGCTCTATCACCATCCGAGAATCTACTGATCAATCCTATCAGTAATTCTCAATCAGCCCTGGCCAAAGACTTATGGTAATGACCAACCGATCACTGTGCGATATCAACTCCCTATACCGGGAGAGACGAATCCCTAACAGTCACTCACTGCCTCCATATGGCTCGGGACTGTGCCCAATTGAAACCTGTTTGCACGACTCCTTTGAGCCGTGGTAGGGTAATAATCAAAGCACAGTGGGAACTCATACGAGACAAATGATGACCTTAAGTCAACGGACTATCTGCACACATGTCACCTGAGAACTGCTATCTGACGTTAGGTATAATACCATCCAGTCAGTTCTCGGCGAGTCCTGTCCGGTGTACTCACACCCAGTGAGCATCTGTATACAATCTTAGGTGAACACCACCAATGGTTGCAGGACCAATCCATTGCCCCTCGTCAGGGTCTACATATGTATACACTAGTCTACTCCGGAGCATCGATGCCCAATCTCTATACTCCTGCGACCAGGGACATCTAAGGGTGTGCCTATTGACTATCCAGCTCTCACTAGTATGACTGCCATCACAACGCCGGTAGTCAGACAAACACCCTATGGGCTTTATCAACATATATATATAAATACCAAGTAAAATATATTATACGTTAAGACAAAGTCAAACCAAATAGCGTACTATCATATCAAGCAAGACTGTCATGTACATACATATCCCAAGCATCCTATACAATGTAGGCCTCTAGGGCATATATATCCAACATCACATGAGCATTGTATCCTATACTTCGGTGGTGGGGTCTATAATATATGCGATATTTTGTACTAGAGCAGATGTAGCTTACACACTTAGCGTCATAAGCAGGTATCAGTCCAACCCAGGTGAGAAGTATCGGATAGCAGTAAAAAACATTCTTAAATACCTGAAAAGGACTAAGTAGATTTTCTTGGTGTACGGTTATGGGATCTCCAGATCAAGGCTTTTACTGACTTTGGCTTCCAAAGTGACAAGGATGACTCTAAATCCGTCTCGGGTTATGTGATTACCCTTAACGGAGGGACGGTCTGTAGGAAGAGCTCCAAACAGGATACCGTTGCAGACTCGACGATGGAGGCTGAGTACATCGCTACTAATGATGCCGCAAAAGAGGCAGTCTAGATGAGGAAGTTCATTTCTGAACTTCAGGTGGTTCCATCCATTGCTTATCCAATACCTTTGTATTGTGATAACAATGGAGCCATGGCTTTGGCAATGGAACCACGGTCCCATCAGAAATCGAGACATATATTGAGGTAGTATCATCTAATCAGGGAGATCATAGATTACCGAGAGATTGAGGTGTGGAGAGTAGATATAAAGGACAAGATGGCAGATCCATTCACCAAGTCCATTCCTCAAGTCATGTTCGAGAGACTATTCAAGAAGTTCGATATGCGGTACACCAGCAACTGGCTCTAGAGCAGACGTTGGGTACTCGATATGCAAATAAAAGAACTTAGTGCAAGTAGGAAATCATTTGATATGTCTGCCCTAGAGGCCTTCATTGTATAAAATGCTAGGGGTATGTATGTACAGGACAATCTTGCTCGATATGATAGTATATAATTTGATTTGAATTTATCTTAACATATGTATATATTTTACTTATTATTTCATATCGCTTATACAAGTTGATAAAGCTTATAGGATCCTTTCTTGACTAACAGCGTTGTGATGGAAATCATACTTGTGGGAGCTGGGTTGTCGATAAGCACATCCTTAAATGTCCCTAGTCGTGGGAGTATCGAGACTGGGCATCGATACTCCAGAGCAGACTAGTGTAGACATTTCTAAATCCCGACGAGGGACTATGGTTGGTCCCGCGGCCATTGGTGTATTTCACCTAAGATTGTATACAGGTCCTTACTGGGGTTGAGTACATTGGACAGACTTATCGAGAACTGGCTAGATGGTATTATAGCTATCGTTTGATAGCAGTTCTCTAGTGACATAAGTACAGATAGTCTGTCGACCTGAGGTCATCATTTGTCTCGTGTGAGTTCCTACTCTGCTTTGATTACTACCCTAGCATGGCGCTAATAAGTCGTGCAAATAGGTTTTAGTTGGGTATATTCCCGAGCCACATGGAGGCAATAAGCAATTGTTGGGGATTCATCTCTCCCGGTATAAGGAGTCAGTATCGTACTGTGTTCGGTTGGCCAATACCATAAGTCCCTGGCCAGGGAGGATTGAGAGTTACTGATAGTTAGATCAGTAGATTCTCGGATGGTATTAAACCACATCAGCATGACTTATCAGGTTATTAAGGGGTTGACGTTTTCCACCCTTATACCTGGCATGTGATACTCTAAGACGAATAGACCGGACTGTACAGAGATTGTCACGGATAAGCTCAGTAGTAGTTCGGATGTGTTTGCTCGTCGACCTTCTTTTCAACAGGTACCTGGGTAGCCGTTACGTACAGCTAGTGCCACTGACGTGCTTGTGGTTAAACCCACTGCCAGCATACTATCGAGTCTTTAGAGTACCACACAGAGGGTTTTCGTAGTTCAGGTGAAACGATGTAGAGGCCGTATGGTTATATGTGCAGGGTTCCGATCATATATATGTACTAGCTACATGTATTTTTGTTCGGACGGATAATACTAGCGGGCTTAGATTAAGCCGCATTATTGAATCAAGTATTGATTTAATAAAGATCTAGTATTATATGATTGGATTATTTTATCTCTTGATATTCATACTTTTTGTATTACAAATACGGGTATGTATATACAGTGAGGGTATTAGGGTATTCTTGTATTTACACTAGAATGCTTCTAGAAGAAGACACCTCATTTTGTGTTAATCTATTTGTTGTAAATAGATAATGAGGTGGAAGGATGAGGTGTATTAAAGCATGGTTTGAAGCATGGCTACTTGCTTTATTCATTCATTTGTGTTAACTATTCAAGCATAGCTAATATTTATATTGTAAAAGAAATGCTTGATAGTTTTATCTTTAGCCATTCTTCAAATCATTCTAGCCTTAGCATTCTCTTTCCTCCTTTGAGCTCTTCTTCTTCCTCAAATCCTAAGCCTATCATGAGTTGAGAATCCTAGGGTTTATGAGATAAACTAATCCTATTAACACTCTCTGCATCCATTAAACCACCTAGATTAGCAAACTAGGTGCTTTAGTTACTTCACTTTTGAGGTTGGAGCTTGAATTATAGACTCTCAAGTGGATCGTCTTCGACGTGAGGAGGCCAACGACCAAGCTTGATCCCGACGGATGAGGAGCTTAAGAAGAGGATTAAGAAGACCCGAAGGACTTGATCACATAGGTATACATCACTTCATAGTAGATTAGAACCTATGTATGTTTTGCTATTTAGGGCCTATGGTAGTTTTTACGAGATTAGTCGATGTTGCCTGCTTGAAAATAGTTTTTTTGTAAATTCTAGGTGATTGATTGTTTTCTTTTTTTTTATTGTGTTGTTGAGTCCTTGATCTGTATATTCTTGTACCACTATGAGTCTCACAAATTCATCGCCACACACTTATCATTTTTCACTCACCTATTTCACACTCACACACTTACCTTCTATTTACATTTCGTTACCTCTATTTTACCTTACACTATCTCGATTAGTATATGCGAACGTGGGCTAGGGACACAAAATCCCAACTAGTCCGAATTCTACCTTCCTCTAATTCTTCCACCGATTCCGATATCGGTATTACCGACAATTCTACCACTCTTTCTTTCGACCATACGATAACCGAAACTCTGTAGATATCAGAAAATCCTCAGAGTTAAAATCGTCGATCACTAATTCTACATGGGTTCTTATCCCCGGCAATCAACCTTCATATGGGTTTACTATCAGCAACTATCCCACCGGCAACTTCTACTTTTGGGTTATTTCGACAGGCGCCTTTCTATAGTCTAGCATGCCATGCCTCTGGTAGACATTCAGGGAATACGCCATGCCATTGTTTAATAGCCGAAAAGAACGCTTGACACCTCTGCTTGGTTCCTAGTCATCGAATACGCTTAGCGCCTCTATTCGATTACTGATACCTCTGCTCGGTCTGTATACGAGTACGCGATGCCTCTACTCGGTTTGTATATGAGTACGCAATATATTGCTGTTCCAGTTACATTTGCTCGGTTTCAAATGAGCCACATATTAAATTTCTTCTACTCGGTTTGTATAAGAGTAAGCACTACATTTCCTCAGTTCGGTTTCAGACGAACACGTGGTTCAGCGACGACAAACACATCCTCGGCAAGAAGCAATGCATGTTTGGGCACACCTCAAACATCCATCCAAGACAAAAAATGTCCGTAGTAGGCTCTCAAAGTCCTGGATCAACAAAAGTGCATCTTAAATGAGCCCGTGTATACAGATGTTCCTTAAGCGAGCCTGTGCACATCCAAATATGTTCAAACACCCTCAAACGTTCAAATTTCAGAGAAGAGACAAACATATGCTTATGGTCGCTACCCTGACTCGGGTCAAGAATGGATCCTCTGCAAGACCGGATAATCAAGAGCAGTCTCCCAAGAGACCGACCAAGTTCGGGACCGGTCCAACCAAGCCGGTCCCATAAGGGACCGGTCTAACCAAGTCGGTCCCCCAAGGGACCGACTCAAGCGAACCGGTCCCCCAAAGGACCGGTCCCACCTAGCCTGTCCAACAAAGGACCGATCCAAATGAACCGGTCCCCAAAGGGACCGGTCCAAGTGAACCGGTTCCCCAAGGGACTGGCCTGAACAAACCAGTCCAAGATTTTTCGAGCCCCTAGACCGAGCTCAATCCTCGACGAGGTGTTGGACTAAGACGTTTGGGTCTTTTTTGGACAAAAATATAAACAAATACTTTTTTAAAACTTGTTTTGTACAAGTTATTTTACAATTACCCCTTCCCATGGTTTTGGAGGGATTAGTTTATGATGTTTGAATTTAAATAAACATCCCTTCTATTTTTATTTACCATTATGCCACCCCCTTAGCCTATAAAAGAAGGGTGGATGCCTATCATTTTGGATACACACACACACCCACTCCATACTCGAAAATAAAAAGAGCAATTTCCATTCTCCTATTGCATTTGCAATACTTCTATTTTTGTGTTCTTGTGTTCTTTCTATTCTTGGCAAAAGGTAAGGATGTAGGGATTATTCCCGCCAATCCAATTCCTTTATATTTTATAATTTTATAGTTTTCTTTTCTTTTCTTTATGTGATCAATAGAAATTAGCGATGATAAATTTTTTCCTTCATTAATGATGAAAATTCTTAAAGTGTTGTATTTATTTATATTTTGTGTGTTTTTTCTTAATCGGGGGTATTCTATTATAGATATAATTAATAAAGACATAAATAGCCTTACTCTTTGATTGATGGTTCCTAAACCTCATTCTTAAGTGATTGACATTCTATTCTTTTGAAGTGCGCCACCTATTAATTTATTTATTTTATTTTAACAATATCGTGGATATGATTTGATTGATTCAATACTGAATAAAAAGCGCCATCTTTATGGTTCTATATATTTCAAATATTGGATTAATCATATTCATTCCATATTATTTCGTTTAAAAACTAAATGAAACTTAGGTTATGAGTTGTTTGGGTGATTAAAAAAATAGAGAAAACTATCCTTTATTTTCGAGTAATGGGTCAAACACATTCAAACCAGTAATTAATGAAAGTAACAAAACGCGACTACCGAAAAATTGGCATAAGCCGATTTGGCGTTAAACAAATTTTGGCCACCACGGTGGGAGCACACTTTTTCCCCCATCTTTGAGAAACTTTAATAAAAGATAAATAAATATTATTTTTCACCGTTTTTCTATTTACTAATTTTTACTCATCTTTTAAAAAAAGTGATCATGGCAAACACTGTGAATTTCAACGAAAGCGACGTTCCGAGAGTTTTTATCACAATAGAGATCGGTTCTATATCTATTCATGGTCCAATTGATAACATGACGGTGATCCCTCAAGGACAAGATATCGTGAGTCCTTCTCTGACCGTGACTCCGGTTGTTCCCGCGCAATCACCAAATCCGGATGTTGTGCAAAACGACGATGGTTTCACCCCGCTGGTTTCCAAGTCCGCTAATAAATGCACCAAATCTATGCTTCCGTGCGGCATCGCCATACCGACCGCTACAAAGCAGTCCACGTCTCCTCGCAGTATTATCATTAGCGAGATGCCACCCACCGTAAGACGTCAACGGGGGATGAAATCAAGCAAATACTACCATGGCAAAGGAAAGGAGGCGATGGAAGATTCATACTCTCCTCAACAACCGGTACCACGAGAGAGGTGTTTCCATTACATGAAGCCCTTCACATACGACAACAAGGATTTCCCTCCTCTTTACTGTTCAAAGAGGGACTCACCTCCATCCTACACTCAAAGGTAGAACCAACGACCAAGGAGAGTGCACCACCGCCCGCCTCTATCAAAGAAATGACGCTTCCGATCATTTCTCATACTCCTTCTACAAATTCCTCTGAGGGTAGTAATGACATCAAGCAAACCCTATCTACCACTCAAAGGAAAGATAGGGCGCGCTCCTCATCATAATGTGCCTTTCATTCAAGATATTTACCTATGGAAGGGTGCTACGACTACCATAAGAGATATGCATCATCCTATCAACACGTCGCAAATAACACTTCTCAAACTAGGTTCGATCCCAAACCAACGCCGATTCCTGGGTTCACATCCTATGAGTACCGACTCTTGATGCAAGATATGGTGGGGCATTTTCATCATTTAAATAATATAAACGAAGAAAATTACACTCCTCATACAGGACAAGTATTGAATATTAATGAAGCATCTCTCGACGATCAATTAATACAACTCCAAAGAACTTACAAGAAAAAGAGTAAGACTTGATTCGCTTAAGGGCTCAAATTCCTCCGAATCATTCAAGTGCTGACCAACATCCTCTTCATGAGTCAGAACAAAATCAGTCGTCTACCGTAGCATCTCTTGATACTATTCAAAGATTAGTCATAGAGGGAGTCTGAGCACATCTCATGCAGACTCAAAATGATATGAGACCTGGATATATGAAGCCATACCCAGCCGAGATTGACCTGTGCCATTTCCAGAGCACTACAAGCAACCTTTGTTTGCCAAGTTCAACGGAAGTGGCTTACCACATGAACATATCGCTCATTTTCTGGCCGCATGTCAAGAAACGGCGCACAATAGAGCACTTCTCCTTCACCAGTTCGTACATACGATTTCCTATCTAGCATTCACATGGTACAACAAGTTGCCTCCTAACTCCATCCATTGTTGGAAGGAAATGTAGGAAGCCTTTCTTCAGCTCTTCTATAGTACTCAGCGGATCGTGGAAATTACTGAATTAACACGAACCGAACAATCATTTAATAAGAAGGCCGCCGATTTTATCAACCGGTGGAGGAATATAAGTTTACACTTCCCGCAACCTATTATGGAATCAGAGGCGGTTAGAATATGCATGAACAGTCTCCGAACAGAAATAGTGATCAATCTGCAAGGGGTCCGTTCTTTATCTTTTGAGGATCTGTCCACCAAAGTGACTAACAACGAGAATTTCCTCAATCATTTGAGTAAGCGGCTTGGCCAAACTTTCAAGAGTCACAATCAAAGCTCCGACGAGGATAGAAGGGACTCTGTTTAGAACTATAAAAATCATGGGCAAGTGTTTGAAATATCAGTCAAGAAACCGTATTCATGTTCCCGAAATCAGTCTTCCAACAATCAGTCAAAATCTCTAGTGGACGACTTGTCAAAGGAGGACCTTGAAGACATTCCCAAGAGTCTGTGGAAATAAAGTTCATAGAATTGCCTCTACCACCACAACTGGATGAGAAAATTCCCTATCACAACAACAGTCAATATTGCAAGTATCACTGTATGCCAGCGCATGCTCTACAAAGTTGTTTTATCTTCAAGAAATTGGTCCGAAATATGGTTAAATAAGGAAGAATTGACTTGACACTCCTTAAAAATCTAAAGAGGGGAAAACAGATGGTTAACATGATATTCGTCTCTTCGAAAACAACCACATTGTTTTTTCTCCATCGACGATTTCTTCATCAACAAAGTTTACATCAACGACTTCTCCTTCAACCACAACATCGTCAACACTATTTTCTCCAACAATACGAGACACTCATCAGGCACTCATGTCTCTGAGTTTAAAAGAAGCAGAGACAATGTCAGAAGAATGGTCTTCAATTGCACCAATGCTCATACCTCGCCTCAAGAATAAGAGAGATCCAAAGTAAAAAATTCTCTGTAAAGTTATGCTGAGAGAAGATATAGAGGAATTCATCGCTCGAGTCTCTTACGAGCTTAAAACAAACAAACCCCGAGTTTCTGAAGAAAATACCCCGCAGGAAGAATTCGCATGAGTATTCGATGAAAATATTCCAAGTTTCACGAGTATAAACTGTGAGTCCTTATGCCTCTTCTTCCCAAAAGGAATGGGTGCTTATCCTGTCACTTCGTCTTCGACAATGAGGCCATCTACGCCACGTACAACGCAATTTATGCCTTCTTACCAACACCGTTGTTTACAACTTCTTCAACAACAACGGCGCTATATACGCCGTCACATCTTCTACGGCAATGACCCTACCTATGCTACATCTACAAAGGCGCTCAATGCCATATTTTCAACAGCTCAATGCTACATTTTCGACGACTCAACTTCTCAAATTCAATGGCCATTTTCAATGCCACTATTAAAAAAATGGCTACCTTTACTCCACAACTACTGCAACGGTTGCCTCTACGCCACTATCATGAAAACGGCTTCTAACGCCATTATTTTACATCCTACAATTAACGGGTGCTTCTATATCTTATAGTTAACTAATGCTGCTACATTTCAACGAACAACGGAATTATCACATTCCAATCGGATGCAAAGACGCACTTCTCACAAGTGTTACTTTACTTCAGCTTCAATAACAATGCTTCTCTAATATCTATATGGAGTTCATTACAGTTACGCTCGGTTTCGCCTGCAGAAAAAAATTACACATGCAAGTCCAAGCATGGGGCTATTTGTAAACATCAGAAAAGGCTCGAGATAAAAATCGTCGATCGCTACTTCTACATGGGTTCTTTTCCCCGGAAATCAACCTTCATACGGGTTTACTATCAGCAACTATCCCACAGGAAACTTCTACTTTTGGGATCTTTCGACAGACACCTTTCTATAGTCTAGCATGCCATGCTTCTGTTAAACATTCGGTGAGCACGCCATGCCTCTGTTCAATACCTGAAAAGCACGCTTGATGCCTCTGCTTGGTTCCTAGTCATCGAATACGCTTGACGCTTCTATTTGGTTCCCAATGTCTCTGCTCGGACTGTATACGAGTAAGCGATGCCTCTACTCGGTTTGTATACGAGTATGCACTATATTGTTGTTCTAGTTACATTTGCTCAGTTTCAAACAAGCCCCGTATTAAATTGCTTCTACTCGGTTTGTATACGAGTACGCACTACATTGCCCCGGTTCGGTTTTAGATGAACACGTAGTTTAGCGACAACAAACACATACTAAGCAAGAAGCAATGCACGTTTGGGCTCACTACAAACGACCTTTCAAGAAAAAAAATGTCTGCAGTAGGCTCTCGAAGTCCCGGTTCAACAAAAGTGCGCCTTAAGCGAGCCCGTGCATGTCAAATGCGCCTTAAGCGAGCCCGTGCACATCCAAATATGTTCAAACAACCTCAAACGTTTGAATTTCAGAGAAGTGAAAACCATAGGCTTATGCCCGCTACTTCGACTCAGGTCAAGACAGGCTCCTCCGCAAGACCAGACAATCAATACTAGTCTCCCAAGAGACCAACCAAGACCACGACCGGTCCAAACAAGCCGGTTCCACAAGGGACCGGTCCAACCAAGTCAGTCCCCCAAGGGACCGACCCAAGCGAACCGGTCCCCCATGGACTGGTCCTGCCTAGCTAGTCCCCCAAGGAGTGGTCCTACCTAGCCGGTCCCCCAAATGACTGGTCCAAATGAACCGGTCCCCCAAAGGACCGGCCCTACTTAGTCGGTCCTACAAGGGACTGGCTCGAACAAACCAGCTCCCCAAGGCACCGAACCGAACAAACCGGTCCCCCAAGGGACCAGTCCAAGATTTTTCTGGCCCTTAGATCGGGCTTAATCTTCGCCGGGGGGTTGGACTAAGACGTTTGGGTCCCTTTTGGACTAAAATGTAGACAATACTTTTTTACAACTTGTTTTGACAAGTTATTTTACAATTACTACCCTCCTATAGTTTTGGAGGGATTAGTTTATGAAGTTTGAATTTAAATAAACTTCCCTTCTATTTTTATTTACCATTGTGCCATCCCCATAGACCATACCACCAGCGTGGATGCCTCTCATTTTGGATACATACACATACACCCACTCCATACTTGAAAATAAAGAAAGCAATTTCCATTCTCCCATTCCATTTGCAATACTTCTATTTTTGTGTTCTTGTGTTCTTTCTATTCTCGGCAAAAGGTAAGGATGTAGGGATTATTCCTGACAATCCAATACCTTTATATTTTATAATTTTATACTTTTCTTTTCCTTATGTGATCATAGAACTTAGTGATGATAAATTTTTCCCTTAATTAATGATTAAAATTCTTCAACTGTCATATTTATTTATATTTTGTTAATCAGGGGTAATCTACTATAGATATAAGTAATAAAGACATAGATAGAGCTACTCCTTGTTGGTGGTTCCTAAGCATCATTCTTGAGAGATTGGCATTCTATTCTTTAGAAGTATGCTACCCATTAATTAATTTATTTTATTTTAGCAATATCACGGATATGATTTGATCGATTCAATACTGAATAAAAAGCACAATTTTTATGGTTCTATATTTTTCAAGTATTGGATTAATCAAATTCATTCCATATTATTTCATTTAAAAACTAAATAAAACTAAGGTTATGAGTTGTTTAGGACATTACGAAAAGTACAGAAAACTATTGTTTATTTTCGAGTAATGAGTTAAACACATTCAAACCCATAATTAATGAATGTAACAAAACACGAATACCACAAAATTGGCATAAGACAATTTGGCGTTAAACAAACTCCTACTCTTCAAGATCTTTACTATCCTAGTTGTTCCGCTATCCCTTCATGTATTTGTTTGCCTCCCTTCAATGGTAACAATTACGAAATCAAGTCCAACTACTCAACAAGCTTCCATGATTTTCCGGACTTGATTCCGAGGATGCCTATGTCTTTATAAGTGACTTTGATGACGTTTGTAGAATGATGCACTTGTAAAGACTTATTGATGATGCCGTGAATCTTCGCTATGTACCCTTAGCCCTTCACGATGTAGCAAAACATTGGATTTTTAGCTTACCTGCCAACTCTATTTCTACTTGGCACGAGTTTGTTAAGATGTTTCTTAGAAAGTTCTACCCCAATCACAAAAATTCCAAATATCGACTTGAGATAAACCAATTTCGACAAAGTCCGACTGAATCTTTTTGGAAATACATTGACCGTTTTAAAAATATTTTGATTCAATATCCACACCATGGAATAGAGAAGTGGTGCTTATGCCAAATTGTTTACGAGGGTTTAGATCAAATATCTACCGCTTTTTTGGAATCTATGTGCAATGGAAACTTCATGAAAATGCATCCTGAAGTAACTTGGTCTTATCTTGAGGAGCTATCTGAAAAAAGTACACAATGGGAGAATAATTCAGCTTCTAAAGGTGGTGTTCATAATGTTGATTCCTTAATTACTTTCGAAGCCAAAATGGCTGCGGTTATGCGTCATCTTGAGGCAATTGAAGGAAAATTCATTTCTCCACCCGCTTCTATTAGTCAACTGTCTCATTCATCTTGCTTGAATTGTGTCGATCCTTCTCATCTCACGGATGAGTGTCATTTAGTTGCGAATCTTCTAGGTCTCGATCATCTAAACGCTCTTTATCAACGACATAGGAGCGATCCTTTCTCAAACACTTATAATCCGGGATGGAGGAATCATCCTAATTTTGCTTGGAATAATAACAACAACTTTCACAGAAGTTAAAATTCCAATTCTTTACCTCAATTCCAACAAAAATAACAAATGTTCAAAACCGATTCCTCCATCAAATCAATCTTTTAATCCTCCCATTCAACAATTCAATCAATCTTTTAACAATCATGTTCAATGTAATACCTCCTTTTCTCAACTGGGTTTTGAAAAACTATCGTCTTTAGAAAAAAAGCCTTGAAGCTTTCACAAAACTTTCATTGACCAAAACCGATAGTCTTTCCAACACTCTCCAAACTTTCATGCAAGCTTCTAGAATGTATGCTAATAATCAATCTCAAACCATCGTACGTCTAGAAAATCAATTGGAAAAGTTAACCGCGGTTTTGAGCGATAGAGAAAAAGGACAATTGCCAAGTCAACCGGTTTCAAATCCTAATACTCAAGGTAACACCAACATGATCACCAAAGAAAATATCGATCATGTTGCCACTATTATTACACTTTGATTCGGAAAACAAATCGATAACAATGTTGGAATGCTTCAAACTCCATCTACTTCTACATCATCTACTACTTCTACTTCATCTACTTCTACTTCTACTTCTACGCCATCACCATATCAACCATCGACATAAAGATCGACCTTGTCTATCTTACCTATTCCTCCACTTGTATCAAATCCAACCTTGATGAGTCCAGAGCTGACTCTTGTTTCTCCATCTATTCCAACACAAACGTTAGAGGACTCTCATCAACCTAAGGCTGCATTCCTTAAAAGGTTGCAATCTAAAAAAAATAATGCCCATTTGGAAAAAATGCTTGAGATGTTCAAATAAGTAAAGATTAACGTCCACCCTTAAGATGCGCTCCAACAAGTTCTTTCCTATGCCAAATTCTTAATGGACTTGTGCACTAAGAAAAGTTGAACACAAGTACCCAACAAGGTTTTTCTAACGGCTAATATATCAGGTGTTTTGTTGAATTCATTGCTCGCGAAATATAAGGACCCTAGTCGTCCTACTGTTCCTTGTACAATTAGAAACAAAAATTTTTCCAATGCATTGCTAGATTTGGGAGCTAATGTGAATTTTTTACCCTACTCTATTGATAAAAAACTTGGGCTAGGTGAGCTCAAGCCAACTCGTGTCACTCTCTAACTTACGGATCGCTCTCTTAAGTCACCTCTAAGGGAAATAGAAGATGTACTTATCAGGGATTTTATCTTTCCCATTGATTTTATTGTTCTTGAGACACATCAAGTTCCTAGTCCTCAAAACCAAATCTCGGTGATTCTAGAGTTGGGGTTAAAAATTACACCCTGGTTGACCAGGTCAAAGTCAATGTCAAGCTCAAGCCAAGTAGGCCCAAGCCCGAACCCAAGTCTAAGAAAATGGACCCATGCCTAGGTCAAGTCTAAACATGAAAGGGCCGGCTCCATGCCAAAAAAAAGTAATAAATTAGTTTAAATGCAATTTTTAGAAATAAATGTACGAAAAATAGGCAAAAATCCAAAATTTTGTAAACCCTATGGCTTATGTACAAAAAGAAATAAGCACATGAGGCATGGGGAGGCACAAGTGCTATTTAGAAAAGCCCAAGGGGCTATATGTAAAGTGTGTAGCCTATAAAAGGCAAACATGATGAAAAATCAATAACAACTTTTCATTCTCTCAAAAAATTCTTGGGTTTGTGCCTCCATCTTATTTTTCTCAAGTTCTCCCTTTTCTTTTCTTTTCCAATTAAATCAAGAGTTTAACTCTTATTTTTCTAAGAAATAGTTTTTCACCATAAAAATCCTCAAAGGGGAGTTCAGATCTCCCATCAAATCCCTAAAAGGGAGATTTTTGATCTCACTTCCCCATTTCTCCAAGATCTAGCAAATGGAGAGGACGAAGATGATCCACCTCCAAAATTCCTACTTCGGGAGGATCCGAGGCTTCAAGGAGAAGATATGGGTCCCCTTTGATCATCTCCGAAGATGTTCGAAGAGTTCAACTCCAAGATCCAAATGCTCAAAGGAGTTTAACTCCACATCTAGACCTTTTAGGAGTTTAACTCCAAATCCAAGCCTTTTAGGAGTTTAACTCCAAATCCAAATACAATTTATTATATAGGAGTTTAACTTCAAATCCAAATCTTTTGGGAGTTTAACTCCAAATCTATACCTAATTCCTGTTTAGGAGTTCAACTCCAAAATCCCTCGGGAGTTCAACTCCCAGCTCATGGGTAAGCCCTCTCTACTAGTGTTTCCAGCGGTCGTGTGCCACGCACGTGACCCGCTGGTGCCCAGCCGTCGCATGCCGCGTATGAGACCCGCTGGTGCCCAGTGCCCACACGCAGGGCATGTAACCCACGGGCACCCAGCGTCCACGCGCCACTCACGTGACCCATGGGTGCCCAGTGCCTGTGCGCCTGGCACATGACCCGTGGGCGCCCAGTGCCCACGGGTCAGTTCCCACGCGTCACTCACTTGACCCGCAGGTGCCCAGCACCGATGCGCCACTCATGCTTCCTTAGGGTGCTCCTCACCCCTCATGTTCCCTTACGCTCCACACTCAAAACACGTTCCCCGTTAGAAAAATTCTAATGAGGCGCTACCCTGCACCTCGCAAGGGGGCTGCTAGCGAGACCCTTGTAAACTCTGCGAGGCCCCCAATACGTCCAATACCCCCTTCAAAACACAATACACACACTGCACATTGAGTTCGCATGACCAGTTTTACCCATCAATCGGAGGTTCCCTCGCTTCAAAAGTGAGGGAGAATTAACGGCAACTTAGTTTGCGTCTGCTGGTGATTCGGATCCCCACAATCAATAAACACCATCTTACCCTAGGCATGGGGAATCTGTATACGCCTGAAAAGAGACGCATATTGCCATCTCAATGGGGTGACGAAAAACACCATATAGATTCTGGCACGCCCGGTGGGACCTTTTTCTCCTCCCATACTCAGGTCAAGCGTTCATGCAAACTCATTTAACATATATACCGATATTTTTACTAAAATAATGCTTTTCTATGTAGCAATCAACTTTCAACAACGATGTCCTCTAAGATGAATTCAGGTTCCGACGGGACTCCGGTTCCCTACGTGGTCAAGATAAATGCCTGCGTGGTTCTCCCTGCAAGTCTTAGCCGGTAATGGGAGGAGCTACCTCACTAATTTTATTCCGTCATCATCTACCCTGCCGAAAGAGCTCATCTGGCAAAAATCCCGGCAAACCATGTGGCTAAGCCGGTCTCAAGGGCAAGATGCCGAACGTTGTGATCGCTAAGGCACCACAACCCAAATTTAAGACGGTATCCGAACGGCTTTCCACTATTCCTAATGGGGGCAAGGCCGTCAATGCCAATGAAGTTACAAAGGATCTCCAACAAGCTTAGATGTTTCCCTTGACAATTGTGAGAGCCGGTGTCTTCTCTGGACTCTTTGTCAATCGGTCTACGGTGTCTTCCAAAGGATTTGAAGCCTCCCAAGTGCTCAGAAAAGAAAGGTTGAGATAGAAGCAGCTCAGCTATCTAGCCAACAAGAAGGCTAAGACACTGGCCAAGTGGAATCTTGTGAGGTTCTAAGAGCAGGGTTACCCTGTATTGACAGCTGAGTTGGCCATAAAAGTCAGCAACTCCTTAGAATCCCTGAAGTGGGTTCAGAAAAACGCCATGACCACCAGAATCAAGAAGACAGCAGTCCGAACGATGCTACAAAGAGATGTGTCCCAGCCCTAATAGAGAAACCATGATACCGCCTCATCAAAAGTCTATCAAACGCTCTGTGCCGCACAAAAGCAGCGGGGCAAATCCAAATAAGAAGTGCCAGCACCACTTAAGAACCCAATCAGGCTAGCCGTATTCAATCAATTGTCCGTTACTGAAATAGGAGGGCCAGGACAGCGATCCGCAAAATCAGCTGCCAATAATGAAAAGACAGCCGGATATGTTATCCATATGGTTTATATGGTGGGCACATGTCCCAGCGACAAGCTTTGCAGCAAAAGCAAGGATGGGGCCACCACATCCTAAGCCAAATCTAGCTTGAATATGGTTTCTTCTTCCCAAGATCAGCCGCCTCTGCTGGATGATGAAAGCCCTCTCGATGAGGCCGATAGGTAGAATGACCTCTCAGTTCATATGGAGTCAAGCTCGGACAGCAAGAAGAGCCGACTTTCCGCCCCAGGACTGCAGAGCAAGAGCTGCTTCAACAGCTTTGAAAACTGCTCAGGAGCAAAGATAAAGAGATGGCCAAACTCTACTCAAAAATTGATGACCCGACGAATGTTGTGATGCAACTCACGGCTCAAATTGCTCAGGCGCCTTCCAATCAAGTACATGTCTCTACTTATGAGCCGGGCGATAACGACCCGAAGCAACCGATGCATGCACCTTTAGGTCCAAGTATGCGCGACTTGCACGAAAGCCGGCCACATTCCACTTCTGGGGACGCCTTGGTCCAAGATGGCACTATCCCGCTAACACAAGATCGGATAATGGACTTGGTCACCAGCAAGGTTAAAACATTGGTGATCGAGACTGAGGCTCAGTAGGACATTGGCAGTAGTGGGCAGCCATATCTTGCACAGTACGATCTGATCGAGTTCCCCAGCAGCTACGTTATTCCTAAGTTCGGAAGATTTGACAGGATGGAAAACATGAATCAACACGTCGCCCACTTTAAAGCATCGTGCGGAAGTACATGGAGCAATGATGCACTCCTTCTTCGTCAGTTTGTCAACAGTCTGACCGGTGTCGCTTTCGACTGGTACTCAAGCATACTAGACGGGTCCGTCGTTGCTTTTGCATAAATGGAGTCTCTGTTTCAGCAAAGGTTCATGAGTGTCAATGATAAAATCTCCATTACTGACGTTGTGAGGACCAAACCGGGGAAGAACGAAAGCAACACGAACTTTATTGCTCGATGGCGTAATCTCACGGTCATGTGCGAACCGCCGCTGGAGCAGGACCTGTCCGTCAGCCTTTTCATTGAGAACCTCAGCAATTGTATGGTCCCATTCTTATGTACAGCAGGCCTCAATACGTTTCAAGAGCTGACCAAGAGGGTACAAATGTTGGAACGCTCGAAGCAAGAGTGTACCACGGACTCTCAAGGTGACAAGTCTTGGATGAGAAGAAAAGACGACAACCGTAAAAGAGGGAGCTCCAATAAGACCAATGCCTTCAATGCGTCTGACAGTGAAGATAAGAGAATGGCAGGCGGATCAAAAATAGACCGGGCTCGAAAGCCAGTGCTAGGAGGAGAAAGGCTTTCCCTAAAGGAGAAGAAGAACAAGGTTTACTCTTTCAGAAGGGAAAAGGTCCGCAAGATATTCAAAGATGCCCTGAACAACGGTCTACAATTGTTGGAGTCGAAAAGACCTCATGAAGCAAAAATAACCGTCAATCCTCTATATTACCCGTACCACTGAGTAGTAAGCCATGCGATCGAGAATTGCTATATTTTCAAAGACTGGGTCGAGAAGCAGTACAAGACTGGGGAGATCGAGCTGTCTAAGAGTGTGTTGATGAACAATCAAGCTGCTACCACTGACTTTCTACAGACAGAAGCTGAAGCCTTCTGGGAGCAGACGGCTGAATCCGCTGCCCCAAGAAATGAATCTGACTCGCCGCAGCCTCCATGGAGTATGCTTATATATAATAAGACGAAGAATATGCTAAAGCTACTTCAGAAAGAGCCCAGAATACAATGGGAGGGGCAGAATGAGCCCACTGTTCCAGCTACCAATTCGGCTCAATCGGGCTCAAAATCTAAAAAGCTAAAGAAGAAGAAAAGGAAAGGTGCGGCTCGAAGTGAAAAAGATTCTGCAGGGAGGTCGAACATTCAAAAATATATCGAATCCCTTGAAGACTATGAACAAAAGGAAAGAAATCTAATTCAATTGAAGGAGTTCTTCCCCGTAGAAGCGGCTGAGATTCTGGAGGAGCTAGAAGAAGATTTTGATGATGAGACCCCTATAGTGACCTGCTACGTCATCCACCTTGGTAGTGACTCTGAGGAAGAACTAGATTTTCCCGAGGAGGATGAAGAGCTCGCCACGAAGGCCAACCAAATCCAGCTCAGAAGCGGCAAGGCTCTACTGCCAAATCAAGGCAATGCCTCAAAAGGGAATGAAAAACAAGTCACTAATGAAGAAGATGGTGGAGAGCTTCCTCATGAAGACTTAAGTCCTTCCCCAGTGGACTATAATGTCTTGGCTCATCTCCGGAAGCTTCCATCTCTTTTAAGCATCTACGATACTCTGGTCCTATCCAAGGTGCTCAGAGATGTTCTCATTCATGCCTTGCGAAACCCCGAGCGGTACCAGGCTCGCTTTGAGAAAATTAAAATGAAAGAAACCCAGTACACTCTGCATACCTTCGCGGTCATGTTTAAGGACGAAGACCTCCTACTGGGAACAACTGAGCATAACTGACTGCTTTACGTGACCTGGTACAGCGACTGAGATCGGATTAATCGCATATTGATTGATCCGGGATCCTTAGTGAACATCATGTACTTGAGGACTCTGAAGAGTTTGTCAATAGACGTCTGACACCTGTCAAGGGAAAAGATTGTTATTCAAGGCTTCAATCAAAATTGTCAGTAAGTTCTGGGATCTATAGCTCTGCCGATCAGGCTCGGGGACCTACAAACCGAAGCCAAGATATACGTGATCGACGCCAACACGTCTTATAAAATTCTCTTGGGATGGCCATGGCTCCACGATTACGGTATCATTCCGTCAACTCTCCATCAATGCATGAAGTATACCAAAAATGGTGAAGAAAGATGTATTGATGGAGACAACCAGCCGTTTGATGTGCATGAAGTCCGATATGAAGATTCTCGGTACTTCGTGAACCCCCAAAATACTGAACCATGACTGACCAAAGATAGAACGGCTCCGAAACTCAAAAGCAAATCTGAGCTGGCTGTTACTTTCAAAAGCAAAAACTACCAAGTGCGTCCGTGTTTTGGCAGTGACACTGATGAATCCGACAGTGGAAGTCCATCCTTCTGTAAAACTCGCCCTCATTTCGGTAGCGATACGGACGAGTCTGATACTGAAGGCCCATCCTAAAGCAAAATTCGCCATCATTTCGGCAGCAACACTGAAGAGTCGGAGGAAGAGGACCCGCCTTGCTACATTTATGCAGATTGGGCCCTCATGAAAAAAGCGATGCTAAGAGAAACCTTCAAGATTACAGAAAGGTCCCTAGTTATCACAAGGGTGCTGGAATGGATGTGCAAGGAGCTAGATGCTTTGTTGGTCTCTACCATGAACTAACTACAAACTTTCTACGTTCCCGGAAGGAAAAGTGGATAGAAGGGCATCCTGTTTTATGGGTCAAATCCTGTCGTGCACTCGGACGATTTTTCTGTTACATACCTTCCCTATGAGAGAGGCATATCCCAATATTATGCACCCAAGATGCTGGAATATTTTAAAAAGTGGGGATGTCGGTTATACCAAACGGACTCCGAAGTGAAGTTTTATAAGGGGCTGTGGCACCCACCTTAGATCTGAGCGCTCATCGATGGACGAATCCCAGATAGACGGAGAATAGGTTTCATTCAATCAGATGTCAAAGCATGCTACATAATCCATATTGGTGAAGCCGTCGAAGAGTCAAGTGATCAAGACGAGCTAGCTGGGCCAGAAGAAGCCCCTCAAGAGCTCGAAGATGGAGGACATGAAAGCTTCGACGAGCTAACCGAGGTTGATTTGGGAACGGCCGATAATCCAAGGCCGACCTACATCAGCTCACTCTTGTCATAGGAAATGAAAAAGCAAAAAATCACCCTGCTGCATGAGTTCGTCGACTGCTTCATGTGGACATACAAAGAAAAGCCTGGTCTCTCCCCTGAAGTGGCCATGCATAAGCTGGCTATTTCTCCTAATGTCAAGCCAGTAAAACAAACTCCTCAAAGAATGAGAAGGAAGCTGGAAGAAAAGCTCATCGAGGAAACCAAGAAACTCATCGATGCGGACTTCATCAGAGAAGATAAATATGCAGATTGGATCTCATGCATCGTCCTAGTGAAAAAGAAGAATAGGCAGATCCAAGTCTGTATCGATTTCAGGGACCTGAACAAAGCATGCACTAAAGAAGACTTCCCGCTACCAGTCATGGGAATGATGGTCGACGATACCTCAAATTACGAGTCGTTCACCTTCATGGATGGCTCGTCTGGATATAATCTGTAACAACCCAAAACTTTCTATACAACTTTCTCTACAATTTTTTCAAAAATACAGAAAGGGGTATTTTTGCCTGAGCACAAGTTATAAGTTTGTTTTGCTTAATAGCAAGAAGGAGCTTGTAGCTCACTGGTTAGACCTTGCACTGCTGAACCAAAACACAAGAGTTCAAATTCCATTAGCCACATTATTTTTTAAATTAATTTTCTTTTAAATTTTTAGAAGCCCAAGAGCCTACACCTGCATAACTTGTAAAAACCAAAAGTCACATATAAAACAAACTGGACCAGGGGTTAGACGAATCGGCAAGGGACACGTAGCCCGAAGACCCGGCCTGACTCGGCCGGATCGGGCCGGCGGCGCGGCTGACTCGGCCGGCGCAGCCGGGTTGACTCGGTAGAATCGCCGAGTTCCCTTCATGACTTCTCTGCCTTTTTATCTTCTTACAACCCGTGAATGGTTTATTTCCCCTACACATTAACAGAGCTTTTAAAACCCCAATTAATCCCATTTTTAATACAAATTTTAATACATTTTCTCACACCCTTTCATCTACCCTAAACCCTAATCTTTACCTATAAATAACACTCCAAATCATACCCCTTCACTCACAAACTCTGTCCAAACTCTCAAGAAAAATTTCAAGAACTTTTGTGTACATGTGGAATAAGCGAAGGGCGAAACTTCGGCGAACTTCCGACGACGACCCTAGGAGCTCCCGGCGACAAAACGATGCACCGGCATCTCCTACCACTCCCTCTTCCTCTTCTCTTGGCTCTAATCCAGTAAGTATCTCATCACTCTCCTCTTTTCTATTTTTAAAACACGTATTTCTAAAACCCGATGGAAGCGGAGTTAATCCGACTTCCGATTCGGTTCTTCTTTAAAATTCCACCTTTTTATAAATACAAACATACCAAACCCTCACATATTGACTATTAAACATTAACAAAATATCATGAACAAGTTTCAGAGAAAAATATTTCATATTGTAATTTTTATCGTACTTTTTCGGTAAAATACCATGTTGTTTAGTTTCGACATTAAACATCATATTTCTTGCTATACCTTTAAATAGATCACAAGGTAATGACCTACCTCCTCACAACACTCATATGCAACATTGCACGATGTCTTTCAGGAACATAGAATATGGGAAAACGCAATTTTAGATATAAATACCTTTTACTATTAAAACCGTTTTCTACATGATTATGTATTTTTAAACAAATCTTTCCAAAGCGCTTCTATAACCCATTTGGGGAACCTGTTCAGGATGGTGCGGATTATCACACATCCTCGGGCTTAGTAGTGCGAGATGCAGACCTCCGCAAGGAGCATCCAGTCTCGAAAGATTTAAAATACAAATATCTTAGGAAAATGAGATTTCTAGAAAATAATAAATTAAAATTATTTTATATAAATATATAAATATATATATGTATCATCAAAAATATCTATTTTGATATAAATATTCCAAATTTTCCAAATCAAAAGAATCACTTTACATGAAAATACCATGCAATTCCATACAAGTTAAATACTTTACAATTAAATACCATGTATTATGAAAAATAGATTTATTCACTAGAAATGTCACATATATAAAATCTACATCTATGAAAACTCTAAAGACGATAATTAAATACTTGAGGTGTATTTTGAAAATTAGACAAATTATTTTTACATAAAACCCCTTCAAATTTTATAAATTACAATAAGGACACTAGTAAATATAGGTTTAAGCGGGACCAGTCTCTTGAGCCTCAGGGAGCCGAGGATATGGGTGCTTGCCTATTTAAGGTAGACAACTTAACAAACGGAGTTATCAACACGGTAATCGTCTTTGAAAAATACATAAATCCTGCCGTCCATGTGCAGCGGTTACTGATAACACCAAAACTTAATTCAGGACTTCAATTTCTTTTCTAATTGTCTGTCTCAGACTGAGTCTCATTATAAATAATCTGACTTGAATATGATTCAAGTACAAACTACAATTCAATATGAATCCATGAATCCATATATTCAATCTATTCAACCTATATAATCTATATAACTTGACCGAACCGAACCATGGATATATTCCATTTACATGATTATCCAGTACATCCATTTCCATTTATATGATATCATGGTTTCGGCAAGTCCTCTATTTACAATACAAGTCTTCCATTTACATTTATAAAACAGTACAAACAACACATTTACAATTCAAACAATACAACCAAGATATCGCGGGGTTTATAAGGGGTAGATTGGTACGGAAGGTGTCAGAAGTGGCACGAGACTACAACCATAAAGACACCTAACCTGAATTCAATCGCCGTTGTTCCGGGCATTCTAACGGGGCCTTGTAATCTATATACCGTAGTTTCCGGTCTAGTGAAACTCCTCTCGTATACACTGGCCTCTTCTATACCAAGCTATAAACAACAGCGTTAACACTAAATACAACAGTATAATAATATAATATAACTTTAAAAGCTACACTCTCTCTCTGCCTATTCTACTTCTCCCTTATGTTTGGGACTTACCGAGCGATTGTTCGCTAACGACATTCCTTCTCTTTCTTCTTTGGAATGTTTTCAGGTGATTTCATTTCAGTATTTTCCATTTCTGTTATGCCACTGTTTAGGCATCGCTTTTCATTCCATGTATTTACTTTCCATGTACTGTAAAAGAATGTTAATAAATAAAGTTGTTGTTCAATATATAGCTATTATCTTTGTCTCTTGTGTATATTACTTTTATATTGCTTAGTTACGCTTAGCGTATTTACTTCTGAGTAAATACGTAGCGGCCTCGTCGCGTCCTCTGCCCGTATACTGGGAAGCGGGGCGTGACAGGTTTTGTTGGTGGCCCATGTAGGTCAGAGCTGTATGGAACACCGCCATACAGTTCTGTTCTGCGTGAACAACCTAAGCAATATAACACAAGAACCAGCAACTGAAAACATTCTTTACAATTCATGTTCCTTGAATCTTAAAATTTCATATACTTTGAATCTGTCCTGACCTAAAATTTTCATTCAAGGTTATGAATTCACCAAAAAACACCAGCACCAACTTCAACAACACTCCGCCTCTACTGCCGATTACACCTGCCGTAACTGCTCCGATCAACGAGCAGCCGGTTCTACTTGAGGCATTCCGCAGCTTCCTAGAAGGTCAGCAGCAGCAGACTGCTCTTTCAATGAACCATCCCGAAGCGGAAGCACCCGGAGTGAAGCAATTCTGGGCACTGCACCCCAAGAACTTCTCAGGAAAAGAGAGCCCTCTAGAAGCTGAGGAATGGGCTCAGAGCATTGAAGATGATCTGGCAGCAGCACAAGTACCAGAAATAGCTTGGGTCCGTATTGCGAAACTGCAGCTCACGGACAATGCACGGGTCTGGTGGAAGGCGGAAGAAAGCCGTCTTGACCAACCCATCGAATGGAAGACTTTCCTCGACATGTTCGACGCAAAGTACTTCCCTGAGACTGCCCGCTTTGATATGGAACAGCAGTTCATCCATTTGCAACAGGGTTCAATATGGACCAAATTTGTAGATGAGTATGATGCTGAGTTTACCATGCACAGCAGGTAAGATATGTCTCAATGTTTGACTTTATATCACATATTACACAGCTAACACAAGACCGTAATAGGTTTGCGGCTCATCTCATACCGAGTGCTGAGATCAGAGCTAGAAGATTTCAGCAAGGGTTAGACCCGGAAATCCAAGCTGCTCTAGCTACAGGAGATTTCCCAACCCATGATTTAGCTTTGACGGCTGCCCGAAGATACGAGGCAGTGGTGAAGAGGAAGGGCAGACCTCAATCTGCCGGAGTTAACCGCCCTTCCAATCAGATGGCAGGAGGAGCCTTTTCAAGACCAACTGTTGAACCCAGGAGATCGGAAGAAATCAATAACCAGTCGAGTCCAGACTTTTTCTACTACTACAGGAGAAAGGGACACTTGTGGAAGGACTGTAGGCGCGCAAAAGGCTTGTGTCTAATTTGTGGTGCATCCTATCACGGAATTGGAAACTGTCCTTATAGAAGCAACCCAAATCACACACCAACCAACTACCAACAACGGCCAGCTATCCAGGCTCCTGCACCTCGTCTTGCACTCATAGCTCCACCACCTACACCGCCTACTCGCCAATTCTGTCAGGCACTGTGGGACATGCCTCGAGGGCAGAGAAACATGCCCCAAGGACAGAATGTGCCTCCAGCTAGGAGAAACGTGCCCCGATGACAGGCTTATAGTTTAGCGGCCATAGAAGCCGAGACAGTTGACTAAGATAACACTAGTAAGTTTCTTCCATATTTTTAAAACCCTTGTATCACTTTGTTATTTTTCATACACTATCAGTACTTCAGTCATCAAAATTTCCTTGAATCCGTTACACTTTCCTTCTAAAAATTTCGACGACGAAATTTTTATACGGAGGGTAGAATGTAACAACCCTAAACTTTCTGTACATTTTTTTTCAAAAATATAGAAAGGGGTACTTTTTACTGAGCATAAGTTATAAGTTGTTTTGCTTTTTAATAGCAAGAAGGAGCTTGTAGCTCACTGGTAAGATCTTGCACTGCTGAACCAAAGCACCAGAGTTCAAATCCCATTAGACACATTATTTTTTAAATTAATTTTCTTTTAAATTTTTAGAAGCCCAAGAGCCTACACGTGCATAATTCATAAAAACCAAAAGTCACATATAAAACAAACTGGACCACGGGTAGACGAATCAGCAAGGGACACATGGCCCCAAGACCCGGCCTGACTCGGCCGGATCGGGCCGGCGGCGCGGGCTGACTCGGCCGACGCCGCCGGGTTAACTCGGTAGAATCTCCGAGTTCCCTTCATGACTTCTCTGCCTTTTTATCTTCTTACAACCCGTGAATGGTTTATTTCCCCTGCACATTAACAGAGCTTTTTAAAACCCCAATTAATCCCATTTTTAATACAAATTTTAATACATTTTCTCACACCCTTTCATCTACCCTAAACCCTAATCTTTACCTATAAATAACACTCCAAATCACACCCCTTCACTCACAAACTCTGTCCAAACTCTCAAGAAAAATTTCAAGAACTTTTGTGTACAACTGGAGTAAGCGAAGGGCGAAACTTCGGCGAACTTCCGACGACGACCCTAGGAGCTCCCGGCGACGAAACGACGCACCGGCATCTCCTACCACTCGCTGTTCCTCTTCTATTGGCTCTAATCCAGTAAGTCCCACCGCTCTCTCCTCTTTTCTATTCTTAAAACACGTATTTCTAAAACCCGACGGAAGCGGAGTTAATCCGACTTCCGATTCGGTTCTTCTTTAAAATTCTACCTTTTCATAAATTCAAACATACCAGACCCTCAAATCTTGACTATTAAACATTAACAAAACATCATGAACAAGTTTCAGAGAAAAACATTTCATATTGTAATTTTTATCGTACTTTTTCAGTAAAATACCATGTAGTTTAGTTTCGACATTAAACATCATATTTCTTGATATACCTTTAAATAGATCACGAAGTAATGACCTACCTCCTCACAACACTCATATGCAACATAGCACGATGTCTTTCGGGAACATAGAATACAGGAAAACGCAATTTTACATATAAATACATTTTACTATTAAAACCGTTTTCTACAAGATTATGTATTTTTAAACAAATCTTTGCAAAGCGCCGCTACAACCCATTTAGGGAACCCGTTCAGGATGGTGCGGATTATCGTACATCCTCGGGCTTAATAGTGCGAGATGCAGACCTCCGCAAGGAGCATCCGATCTCGAAAGATTTAAAATACAAATATCTTAAGAAAATGAGATTTCTAGAAAATAATAAATTAAAATTATTTTATATAAATATATAAATATATATATATATATATGTATCATCAAAATATCTATTTTGATATAAATATTCCAACTTTTCCAAATCAAAAGAATCACTTTACATGAAAATACCATGCAATTCCATACAAGTTCAATACTTTACAAGTAAATACCATGTATTATGAAAAATAGGTTTATTCACTAGAAAAGTCACATATATAAAATCTATATCTATGAAAACTCTAAAGATGATAATTAAATACTTGAGGTATATTTTGAAAATTATACAAATTATTTTTACATAAAACCCCCTTAAGTTTTATAAATTACAATAAGGACCCTATAATATAGGTTTAAGCGGGACCCGTCTCTTGAGCCTCAGGGAGCCGGAGATATAGGTGCTTGCCTATTTAAGGTAGACAACTTAACAAACGGAGTTATCAACACGGTAATCGTCTTTGAAAAATACACAAATCCTGCAGTCCATGTGCAGCAGTTACCGATAACACCAAAACCTAATTCAGGACTTCAATTTCTTTTCTAATTGTCTGACTCAGACTGAGTCTCATTATAAATAATCTGACTTAAATATGATTCAAGTACAAACTACAACTCAATATGAATCCATGAATCCATATATTCAATCTGTTCAATCTATACAATATATATAACTTGACTGAACAGAACCATGGATATATTCCATTTACATGATTATCCAGTACATCCATTTCCATTTATAAGATATCATGGTTTCGGCAAGTCCTCCATTTACAATACAAGTCTTCCATTTACATTTAAATTTATAGAACAGTACAAACAACGCATTTACAATTCAAACAATACAAACAATACAATCATGACATCGCGGGGTTTATAAGGGGTAGATTGGTACAGAAGGTGTTAGAAGTGGCACGAGACTGTAACCATAAAGACACCTAAAATGAATTCAATCGCCATTGTTCCGGGCATTCTAACGGAGCTTTGTACTCTATATACCGTAGTCTCTGGTCTAGTGAGACTCCTCTCGTATACACTGGCCTCTTCTGTACCAAGTTACGAACAACAGCGTTTACACTAAATACAACAGTATAACAATATAATACAACTTTAAATGCTACACACACTCTCTCTGCCTATTCTACTTCTCCCTTATCTTTGGGACTTACCGAGCGATTGTTCACTGACGACATTCCTTCTCTTTCTTCTTTGGAATGTTGTCAGGTGATTTAGACATTCAAGAGATCGAGCCCAGCACCGAAGACTTAGACCAGTTTACTGAAGATCTCGAGCTGTAGTTACACTTGTACACATTTCATTTCAGTACTTTTCATTTCTGCTTTGTCACCGTTTAGGCATCGCTTTTTATTCCATGTATTTACTTTTCCATGTACTGTAAAACAATGTTAATAAATAAAGTTGCTGTTCAATATATATCTATTGTCTTTGTCTCTTGTGTAAATTTCTTTTATATTGCTTAGTTACGCTTAGCGTATTTACTTCTGAGTAAATACGTAGTGGCCTCGTCGCGTCCTCTGCCCGTATACCGGGAAGCAGAGCGTGACCTCATCGCGTCCTCTGCCCGTATACTGGGAAGCAGAGATTGACAGAGATCAAGATGTCACCTGAGGATGAGAAACACAGCATTTCGAATCCCAATCGGAATATACTGCTATAAGGTGATGCCGTTCGGACTGAAGAATGCAGGCGCCATATATTAAAGGGCAATGACCAAAATCTTTGATGACTTAATTCATAAAGTCGTCGAATGTTATGTTGATGATCTGTTCATCAAGACTAAAGCCAAGGCCGATCACACCCGAGATCTCCGGACCGCACCCGACTAAGGGAACAAGATCTGAAGATGAATCCTCTAAAGTGCGCTTTTGGCGTGTCATCAGGAATATTCTTAGGCTTCATATTCCGACATCGGGGGATCGAAGTTGATCCATAAAAAATAAAGGTCATTATGAAGTTGTCTCCTCTAAAGAATCAGACGCAGCTAAAATCCTTTCAAGGCAAACTTGCTTAACCTATCGGGGAGATGCAGTCCTATTTCGAAGCTCATGAAGAAAGGAGCTCTTTTCGTCTGGGATACCGAATGTCAAGAAGCATTCAAAAATATCAAACAGTACTTGTTGCACCCTCTAGTACTTACTGCTCCCATCCCAAATAAACCGTTGATTCTCTATACCCCCATACTAGATGAGTCACTCGGTGCGCTTCTTGCCCAGAACAACGAGGAGGGAAAAGAAAATGCTCTCTACTACCTCAGTCGAACTTTAGTCGGGGTGGAATACAACTATTCCCCGATCGAAAAGTAATGCCTAGGTCTGATATTCACGGTGAAGAAGCCGAGGCACTATCTGCTTGCTCATCGGATTATGCTGATTTCCAAGGTTGACCTGCTCAAACACTTAATGACCAAAGCAAGCTTAGCCGGTAGAATAGCAAAATGGGCTGTCATGCTACTTGAATTCAACATAATCTATACTCCTCAGAAAGCAGTAAAAGGGCAAGCCCTCACTGATTTCCTTGCTGCTCATCCTATAACAAAAGGGTCGCCGCTCAATTGCGAGTTACCCGACGAATAAGTGTTGTACCTCGAGGATGACGAGCCATGTTGGGAGCTCTACTTCGATGGATCCTCATCAATAAGGACCTCCAGCAAATCAAGCGTTCCGGAGATAAAAGCAGGGATTGGATTGGTGTTCTTCACGCCATCAGGAGGAACCCTACGATGCTCTTTTGCTCTAACCGATTCTCACACAAACAACGAGGCTGAGTACGAAGCTTTGATAGCTGGTCTGGAGCTCGCCATAGAAATGGAAGTCCTTCGGCTAAGTGTTTACGGTGAATCCCAGCTTGTCGTCAACTAAGAGAGCGGCGACTACAAGAAATATAAGCCCGAGTTAGCTCGATACAGAAGTCGGGTGGTGGAACTCACGGAACAGTTCACTCACATTGAACTAATGAGAGTCCCTAGGGCGTTAAACGGAAAAGCCGACGCACTCGGTCACCTAGCCAAAGAGCTCGCTGATCCCGACATAGATGAAATTCTTATCACAGTCAGGAGCCGGAAAATTCTGCCCCCAGTCTCTTTATGAGAAGAGCAAACCGTAGAACAAAAGAGCAATCCTGCCGAAGAAGTTCTGATCATTCAAGACGAGCCCGATTGGAGAGAACCGTTCATAAAGTACCTCCGATACAACAAGCCGTCCGAAGAAAAATCTGCGAGGGTTCAGTTGAAGAAAAGAGCCCTCCGATATGTGTTTGTAAATAATACGCTATACCGCAGATTATATGACCAACTATAGTTCAGGTGTCAGTCATCGGCCGAAACCCAAAAAGTCATGAAAGAAGTTCACTTAGGCGTCTGCGGAGCTTACCAATCTGGCCCTAAAATGTGGCTTCAAATTAAACGGCTTGGGTATTACTCGCCTACCATGATAAGGGATTGTAAAGAGCATGCGAAAAGGTGTCATCTCTGCCAAATTCATGATGACTTCCCAATCCGCTGCATCCTACGGTGGCGTCATGGCCCATCGATGTTTGGGGCACTGACATAGTTGGTCCAATTAATTCTCCGTCATACAAAGGCCACTGGTTCATATTGGCCGTAACTGAATACTTCTCCTGATGGGCAGAAGTTGTCCCACTAAAAGAAGTCAAGACAGAAGATCTGACATTCTTCCGGCATAATATTCTATACCGCTTCGGTATACCTAGAAGAATCATTTCTGACAACGGGCCTTCTTTCATGAGTTTCAAAGTCTCAAGTTTTGCTACCCAGCACATGATAGACTGGAGATATTCCTCAATCTATAATCCAAGAGATAATGTGCTAGCCGAAGCATTCAATAAAACTCTTTGCAAGCTCCTGAGGAAAAATGCTTCAGCCAAGAAGAGAGACTGGAATCTCAAGTTGTACGAGGCGTTGTGGGTATATCGTCCGACGTATCGCACTCCAACTCAGTCCACTCCATACTCACTACTCTTCGGAGTGGAAGCAATTCTCCTGCTCAAAGTCGAAGTTCCAAGCCTCAGAATGGTTGTCCAGCATGGTTTGACGAAGTAGGAAAATGTCCTCCTTCGGTTCGAAGAGCTCGACGACTTCGAAGAAAAGAAGCTCGCAGTACAGCAAAATATGGAGCTATACCGAGCCCAAATGTCACAGGCCTATTATAAAATGACCTGTCTCCATGCTTTTAAGAAAGGCGAATTGGTGTTGGTCCTCAAAAGACCGATCATCCCCAATCGACATACCAAGGGAAAATTCGAGCCAAACTGGGAAGGACCATACATCATCGAGAAAGTGTTTGATGGAGAATCCTACCAGCTGATAAATGCCGAGGGAGAAAGGCCCATATTGATTGGTAGGATACGTGCGTGTTCAAGTTTAGTTTAAATACCGCAATCAAGACGGTTTCGCTTGTAGCTAGCCGGTTGAGTACGGGTCGTCCGCAGGGAGATGGGAGTCTTTTTCAAAGTGTTTTAACGAGTTAAGTCCTGTTTTCAGATTTTGTTGGATTATCTAAGTGTTGAGTTGATATTTAAAGAGAGCTTGTTAGGGTTAGGATTAGGTTAGTTTGATTTAGGAGTCTCCACATCTTTCGTTGCCCCACTTAATATCGGTGTTACGGTAATCGGCAACAACGGGGATTAGCACGGCTAGGAAGGAACTTGCGAGTATAAGCTAGGCTTTCCAACGCATAGTCCTTCCTTTTGGTGCTTGTCCGTCCGTTCTTGGCTCTTATCCATAACCTCCGGTTAATTCAACCACAACCGGTCTCACTACGGAATCACCGCTATCATGTAGGATAGGGTGCCGTAAGGAGCGGATTGTGGTTCAATTAACGGGAGTCGATTTAAGTTGTTGGGAAAGGAAAGAGTGAGAGAGATTTCCTTCTCTCAAACTTCCCTTATCCTACCCTAACAAGTATAAAACTACTCACACTTCATAATACGGAAAAATAAAACAAACAAAAGAGGAAGATAGAAAGAAGGAGACTAGAAGAATACGACTAACTATTTGCGACCTCACCTTGGCGAGGATCAAGCGTAAGTATCATTGTCGTATGAATGATAAAGAAAAAGAGAGAAGAAAGAAACAATCTAGCAAATAACAACAACTACTTAACAATTAAAATTACAACAAATTACAACAAGTAAAGAAAGAGACAAGCATGATAAAAAATGGTCTTCTTTATTCATCACTCTTCACTCAAAAGCTCACTACAAGTTTAATGGAGAAGAGGTGAGAAGAGGAAGAAGAACAACACTAAAACTAGGCAAAATGAGAATACAAAAATTGACCCCCTCCTTCACAGAATTCTGGGGTATTTATAGGCTGGAAAATGAGAATCTAGGGCAACAATACGGGCCCATATGAAATTACCAAACACCCCCTGAAAACCCTGAACATTTGGCGCCAGAACGGCCGCGGATCCGCGGCCTGGACCCCACTTTAGCCGCGGATCCGCGGTCTTATTGTCGAGTTGGGCTTTGGGCTTTTTGGTGGTGGCCTGATCTGATGAGTACTTCATTCTGGTATATGTATTTTCTTATAATTGCTTCACGAATTTTCCAGAATTCTGTTGAGGGAAAGGTGGACTTTTTGTCAAGATTTTGTCATGATTGCCTCGAGCTCCGCGTAGATCTCTTGGATCTTGTGCTACCATTGAGCCTTGTGCATGAAGGTGACATTGATTTGACATTTTGTCTTCCTAAACTGGTATCTGGCAACATACGGATGAGGGACGGAGACCGTGTTTATCTGTGGTCGGCAAGAACCCGGATTTTTTCGTGTTTTCCATGAATTTCACCGTTTTGGAACCGAGGACCTGTATCCTGCAATTGACTAGCAAACACGGCTCAAGAGTATCTACGGATATGCAATGTGATAAAAATTGGGCGGTATGAAAATGCAAAAATCTGATATGAACAAATACCCCCAAACTTATCATTTGCTCGTCCTGAGCAAAGCCCATTTATTCACAAAAAATTTCCTAACCTCACTTTCGCAGGGAACGCGATTGCACTGAGCATGTGCAACAAGCCGTTAAACCTCTAGGTGTCCCTAGTAGGAGGAGTGTTGTCTCCTGAGGGTTTTCAGCGGATACTACCCACAAAATCCGGTCAAGTTGGTTTGTAAAAATGACTAAGTTTCAAACCCTAAAGTTTTGTTTTTAGAAAATAACAATTCTATAATCCTAAGTCCAGACTATCGAACCTTTATTTTTCACACCTCGCTTCTTATTTAACTACAGATTTTATATGTCTTTACGTGCAGTGCAAATAGTGTCGTTAAGTTTCAGAAGGATCGATAAAAGTCATCATGTCGCACAATAAAGCCCAGATAACAATTTTAAAAGGATCACATAAGTTTTTTAAAGAGTTAAGCATTTTTCAAGTTTCGTTTTCCAGTAAGGTTTCAACTTCAGAATTTCTATCTTCCTTAACAGGAAACTAAGTCGTATTTTTCACTCCACCTTTTTCTTGTTTTCATTTCATACACACCTCTGTGAACGTGCAATAGTCTTTATCAAAGAGTAAAACCTTCATATCTCCGTTAAAAATTTTTTTATTTTAAAAGCCTGTCTTTTATCAAGATTATTCTCACACAAAGAACCGTCAGGAATTTTAACTCGGAGAGAACACTTGCTTGACTTTGTTTTAAACTGGACTTTCTAGGATTCTTAGCGAGCTTTGGGCCAATGCACCCAAACCAGTTGGTTTTAGGGCATTAGGTGTAGAAACACCCCAGCGGACTTAATTACTCAAGTTACCTAGGTCCAAAAACAAAAGACAGTTTGTCGTGAAAATCAGATGATTTAATACGAACGGAGATATAACCGGCAGTTCAAATATTTTTTTGGATAAAAGACGTGTTTAGTGGGTTTGGTGTGTAATCATTCCAATCAAGTTTTAGATGGGTTATTTTTCCGACTTAGCTCCAATTACGGCATCAATAACATTCCATCATATTCGCTTTACTTCATAAACTATTCTTGACATTACTTATTTCAGAACAAACCTATTTGATCCTCAGAAAATTATTTATCTGTTTAAAAGTTTAAACATGAAAGACTTGTCATCTAATTCCCAAAATCTTACGACACGTGTAGTGTGATGTAAAGACGTATATCAGCTATAGTTAACTTCAAAGGAGAGTTATCTTTCCGGTTTTCAAAATCCAAACATAAGATCTAGTTATTCCTATTTTTTCAAACGAAAACCGTCGAATGTTGAATCAGAGTTCTTCCATAAGCTAACTTGACAAAAAAGTTTTTATATTTTTAAGAAAATTTTCAAATTTTTATGGATTTAAATATGCAGATGCAAAATATACATATGAATGCGAAGGTAAGAAATGCGTACCGAGCGTACCCCCAAACTTAAACTGGACAGTGTCCTCACTGTCGTTGCATGAAGAGAGTAGTTGGAAGGTTCAAAATTGTCGGTTAGTGATACACAAATTTTTATTTTTTTTTGTTTTTAAAGAAAAGAAAAAGAATATACACAAATATATACAAAAATGGTTTGTACATACCCCCAAACTTATTTGGAACAGTGTCTGCTGTTCTTAGCTGGATAACCGAAGTTTGGAGGTAGGCAGAGGAAGATCATTCAGGGTAAACCGGCTCCTGTAGGAACAGGAGCTCCTCTGTTGGTTCGGCGCTAAGGTACAGTTTGCATCGGTGTCCGTTTACTTTGAAAAGAGAACCGTCCTTTGGATTTTCCAAATCCACAGCGCCCTGCGGATACACATTCCGCACAAAATACGGCCCTTTCCAGCGAGATCTGAGCATTCCAGGATGGAAGTGAAGTCGGGTGTCGTAAAGCAGTACCTGCTGACCAGGTACGAAGGTTTTGCGTAAAAGGTGTTTATCGTGAAACACCTTCGTTCGATTCTTAACGACGACCGCGTTGTCGTAAGCCTCATCCCTAAGCTCGTTCAGTTCGTTCAACTGCAGCTTCCGATGGCTGCCCGCGTCCTCGAGAGACAGATTCAGCTCCTTTATCGCCCAAAACGCGCAATGCTCTATTTCGACAGGAAGGTGGCAGGCTTTTCCGTACACAAGCCGATAGGGAGACATGCCAAGGTCGGTCTTATAAGCGGTTCTAAATGCCCAAAGGGCATCAGTGAGTTTCAGAGACCAATCCTTACAGTTTTTGGAAACCGTCTTCTCCAGTATCTGCTTGATTTGCCGATTTGAAACTTCGGCCTGCCCGCAGGTTTGGGGGTGGTAGGGCGTAGAAAGCTTATGATTAATGGAGTATTTCTGCATCAAGGCTTCGAAAGTTTTATTGCAGAAATGACTTCCATTGTCGCTAATGATCGCTCGGGGGTGCCCAAACCGTGAGAAAATGTTTTCTTTAAGGAACCTAACGACAACCTTGTTGTCGTTAGTTCGGCTGGGCACAGCCTCGACCCATTTAGAGACGTAATCAACAGCTAGAAGGATGTACAAGTTCCCGAAAGAGCTGGGAAACGGCCCCATGAAATCTATCCCCCAAACATCGAAAATCTCCACAACCAAGATCGGTTGGAGCGGCATCTCGTTCCTCCGGGATATCCGGCCCATGTGTTGGCACCGGGAGCAAGTCTTGCAATAGTCATGAGCGTCTTTGAAAAGTTGTGGCCAGTAGAAACCACATTGCAAGATCTTCTCAGCTGTCTTTCGGGGCCCAAAATGCCCGCCACACGCTTGATCGTGGCAAAATGACAGCACACTCTTGAATTCCTCATCAGGGACACACCGACGAATAATCTGGTCGGGACAGTACTTGAACAAGTAGGGTTCGTCCCAGTAAAAGTGTTTTACTTGGGATAAGAAGCGAAGTTTGTCCTGACTAGACCATTCGGTCGGTAGTAATCCCGTGGCCAAATAGTTCACAATATCTGCGAACCAGGGTTCGCATGATACTGTCAAGAGTTGTTCATCCGGGAAAACGTCATTGATCGGAATTGGAAGCGAAGGCGAAGAAGGAAGTCGTGAGAGATGGTCGGCAACTACGTTTTCACATCCTCGTTTGTCCTTAATGACAAGGTCAAATTCTTGAAGCAGGAGGATCCAACGTATTAACCGAGATTTGGCATCTTTCTTTGCAAAAAGATGGCGCAGAGCTGAATGGTCCGTGTAGACAATGACTGGAGAGCCGATGAGGTAGGGCCTGAACTTTTCTAAAGCAAATACAACAGCCAAGAATTCCTTCTCAGTTGTTGTATAATTGAGTTGGGCGTCGTTCAGGGTTCGGCTTGCGTAATAGATTACATTCGGCATCTTGTTGATGTGCTGTCCAAGGACAGCACCAATGGCAAAGTCGGATGCATCGCACATAATCTCGAATGGGTGCGTCCAGTCAGGGGAAGAAAGAACGGGAGCAGAAGTGAGTGAGCGTTTCAGTGACTCGAATGCAGTCACACAGCTCGAGTTGAAGTCGAAAGGTGTATCCTTGGCCAGCAAAAGCGTCAAGGGCCTAGCAATCTTGCTAAAGTCCTTGATAAACCATCTATAGAAACCGGCATGGCCAAGGAAGGCTCGGATATCTCTGACGCATCGGGGAGGAGGCAGATTGGAAATGACCTCAATCTTTGCTTTGTCAACCTCTATGCCATTTTGCGAGATGATATGTCCTAAGACAATACCTTCGCGCACCATGAAGTGGCATTTCTCCCAGTTCAAAGTGAGATTCTTGTCCTTACACCGGGTAAGGACAGCGTCAAGATGCAGCAAACACTCGTCAAAGGAGTCGCCGAAGATGGAGAAGTCATCCATGAAAATCTCCAGAAATTTTTCCACCATGTCAGAGAAAATTCCCACCATACACCGCTGGAAGGTAGCGGGCGCATTGCATAATCCAAAGGGCATGCGTCGATATGCAAACGTGCCGAAAGGACAAGTGAAAGTGGTCTTGTCCTGGTCTTTTTCGGCGATGGGAATTTGATTATAGCCAAAGTAGCCATCTAGAAAGCAATAGTACTCATGTCCGGCCAATCGTTCAAGCATTTGGTCAATGAAAGGTAGCGGAAAGTGGTCTTTCCGCGTTGCGGCGTTGAGTTTTCTGTAATCAATGCAAACTCGCCACCCAGTTTGGGTGCGAGTAGGGATTAACTCGTTCGCCTCATTGGTTATGACCGTGATGCCCGACTTCTTGGGGACAGCATGAATGGGGCTAACCCACTGGCTATCAGAGATAGGGTAAATGATACCACTATCTAGACATTTGACGATCTCCTTCTTCACAGCCTCCTTCATGACTGGATTAAGACGTCTTTGTGGATCCCGGGCTGGTTTGGCATCATCCATCAGATGAATGTGATGCTCAACGATGAGGGGACTAATCCCCTTGATGTCCGCCATGGACCAGCCAAAAGCTTGCCTGTTGCTGTGCAAGACCGCGAGAAGGGCTTTCTCTTGCTCGGGAGCCAGAGAAGCCGAGATGATGACAGGGAGGGTCTCGTTCTCACCTAAGTAAGCATACTTAAGGTGAGACGGCAACGGCTTGAGTTCGAGCGTTGGAGGTGAAATGATGGAAGGCAAGACTGGTGCAAAGGTCTCGAACTCAAAGGACTCCAGCAAAGGTTCAAAGCGAGTGTAGGCAACCGAGTTGGATGGTTCAGGTAACTCATCCGGAAAGTCGAAGGATTCAAACTCGGGTTGTGCGCAGCTAAGATCGTTTGAAAGCGTGAAACACTCGTAGTCGTTGTCGGGCGCAGAAACAGCAGCAGGTTCGAAGAGAAACGTACTAGTGGCGTCGAGATTGTCGTGTTCAAACAGAAACTCCTCGAATTCACACTCTTCCGAGGTGATCTCCTGGATCGAGCAGACGTCCAATATATGAGCATTAGGTTCGGCGGGCTGATTCCCCAACCTAAAAATGTTGAGTTCAATCGTCATATTTCCAAAAGAGAGGTTCATTGAACCATTGCGACAATTGATCACAGCATTTGAGGTTGCGAGAAATGGGCGACCTAGTATCACCGGAATTTGATTCCGGGGGTTAGCTACAGGCTGTGTATCTAAGACAATGAAGTCGACGGGGAATATGAAGTCCCCGACTCTTATTAACACATCCTCTAACTCATCCCTAGGATGGGTGATCGATCGGTCGGCCATCTGGAGAGTGCAGTGTGTGGGTTTCAGCTCTCCGACGCCTAATTGCTCGTATACTGAATACGGAAGCAAGTTAACACTGGCACCAAGATCTAATAGTGCGCGGTTGATGTTCTTATCCCCAATAGTAATTGAAATCGTAGGACAGCCAGGGTCCTTCCGTTTTTGTGGTAAAGATTGGGTAAGGGCATTACTCACAGCACTAGCCAAGAAAACTTTCTTGGGTACCTGAGACTTCCTCTTTTTCGTGCACAAGTCCTTTAAGATTTTCGCGTAGGACGGGACTTGTTAGACAGCATCTAAAAGAGGAATGTTAATGTTAACTTGCTTGAATAACTCCAGAATCTTCTCCATTTGAGGATTTTGTTTGTTAGACCTCAACCGGTTTGGAAATGGAACATTTTGAAAATTGGTTGAGTCTAATGCTGGAGGAGGAGATTTTGGAGTTGGAACGGATCCCAGAATTGGTGTTTTCGTGGAGTGAGAAGTGGGTCCGTTCAGAGCAGAAGAAGAGGAAGGGGAGCCTTGTGAAGAACGGAGAATAGGCTCAGAAGATGAAGAAGAAGAAGGAGAAGAAGAAGAAGTAGCGGCGGCCGGGGTGTCATTGTTGATTCTTGTGCCGGTGTTGTTTTGCAGCATCCTTCCCGATCTCAGTGTGGTCACGGCACTCACATTATGGTTTTGTTGTTCAAGAGCAACATGTGCATTATGTGGGTGACCGGGATTTGGAAGTGGCTGGGACGGGAGCTTCCCCTTCTCTCGCTCGCTTAAGGCCGCGTTCAGCTGTGCAATCTGGGCCTCGATGGTCTTGATGCTTTGCCCGTGTGCGGCAGTGTGTTGCACTAAAGATTGAATCGAAGACTGGATGTTGGCGGTGGATTGAGTCGATTGTTTAACAAACGCCTCCAGACTTCGCTCGAGCGAGGAAACCTTATCGTTGTTTGACGGAACAAAGTTGTTTGGTGGAAAAGAGTTGTTGGGTGCAAAGTTGTTCGTCTGGTTTTGGAAAGGCTGGGGTTGGAAGGGCTGCTGATATTGATGTTGAGTTTGTTGCTGCGCTTGTTGTTGCGGCGGAGGGGCCCTTTGGAAATTGTTGCCTTGGAATTGATTCTGATTCTGATTCCAGGCGAAATTGGGGTGGTTCCTCCAACCGGGATTGTAGGTGGAAGAGTATGGATCATTCCTCGGTCTTTGCTGGAAGGCAGCATTAACCTGATCCTGTCCTTGCGAGGGTGGATTGTAAGGACACTCTTCGGTCAAGTGAGAAGGATCGGAACAACAAGCGCAGATGGTACGAAGTGGGAGAACAGGGGCAGGAGCAGGAGCAGAAAATTTGCTCTCTATTGCTTCAAGCCTTCTTGTTATAGCAGCCATTTCAGCTTTCATCGCAATAGAGACATCGAGTTGGTGGATTCCTACCCTAGACTGACCGATAGAAGTGGAGGTAGAAGAAGAAGAAGTCGGTCTGGTGCTCTCCCACTGTAGCGTTTGCTCCGCAAGATCGTCAAAGAACTGCCACGCTTCCTCGTCAGATTTCGATAGGAAGTGGCCCTGACAGATGGTTTCCAGCAACTGCTTTGTTGCTGGGTTCAGTCCCTCGTATAAGGTTTGGCAGAGCTGCCATTTCTCTATACCGTGGTGAGGACACTGAACAAGAAGGTCTTTGTACCGGTCAAAGCACTTCCAGAAGGGTTCAGAAGGAAGCTGGGAGAATTGGTTGATTTCATTTCGAATTTTTGCGGTCTTATGATTTGGATAGAATTTTTTCAGAAACGCTTTAACAAACTCGTCCCAGCTGGTGATTGAGTGGGAAGCGGTGCTATACAGCCATTTTTCAGCGAGATCGCATAAAGTGAACGGAATGACCCGTAGACGTATAGCATCGTCCGACAGCTGGGTTGTTTTCATCATGGCACAGACGTTTTGAAATTTATTGATGAAGATATAGGCATCTTCAGATTCAAGCCCATGAAAACGTGGAAGCATGTTGATGAAATGGGGCTTAATTTCAAAGTTGTCCCCATTGGCCGGAGGAAGAGAAAGGCAGGTGGGAAGTGCAGAACGGGTGGGGTAGAAACGATCCTGGAGCGCAATTCACGGCGGCACTACAACAGGCGGAGGTGGTGGGAGATTGGTCTCCGTAGGAGGTGGAGCCAATCCAGCGGCGGTCAAAGAGATGTTCGGATTAAATCCTGACATCGCGGAAGAAGAGGTTGGTGAAGGTGAAGGTGAAGGTGAAGATGTATGAACAGAATTCCGGTCAACGTCGGAGTTGGCCGGCAAAGGAAGGGGTGAAAGAGGAATGGACGGAGTATCGACTTCGGAGTCGACCGCGTAGTCGGTCGCGACTAACGTAACGCGGACTAGACGGGCGCTAGTGTCCCGAGTCCAAGCGGACATACACTAAACGAGTTTAGTATAGTCAAAGCGGAGAAGGTGAGGGTAAGAAAACGTCAATGGAGAAAGGCGATGGGTGGTGGGTGAAAATGGATTTGGCGACAAAAGGGCAAGTTTTTATAAAAGTTTTTGATTTTTTTTCTTTTTTCTTTTGTTTTTTTTAGAAAGAAATTTACAGAAATATGTACGGAAATACGGCTTAAGCAATCACAAACAAGATATGCACAATCACACCTAGATCTAGGGTAACCTAGGTCTACTAGACCTGCTCCTGAACTTGATTGTCGAAGTTAAACAGTGTCGAGAAACGGGCTTAAAAATACACTGATCACGAGGCCAGGTAAGTGCAGAGATAAGGGGAGGTTGTCCAACGCTTTCGCGAAGTTCCTTAATTAAATAACCCTTTCTCTTTCGGCGGTTGCGCCTTTAACACTTTCCTAGACACCCCATAAACAATATACGGTTAAGCGAGGTTCTAAACACGGTTTATCTTCTCCTAATGAGCGCGAAGTCCTTAGGGCTGAAGTCTAGTATTTTTTAATTTACAATGGACAATGCATATGCTTTAGTGATTTTTGGGGTCCTGGGAAGGGTGATGAAATCCCCACCCAATCTGGATTGGTTTCAAGCCCCTTAAGTCCGTATTAAAGAATGCAAAACAGTAACAAATCAACTGCAAACAATTTTTATTTTGCGGCGCAAAGAATCCTGCACAAGAACAGTTTATTGGAAGGGGGAGAAGAATTTGCGCAAAGAAAGCTGCAGAAAACACAGTTTATTGGAGTTCAGAGGAGAGGAGAGAGGCAGAGAGACATACAGAGAAAAAATTGCACCCTGAAGGCACAACTTAGCCGCGTTTCCGCGGCCAAACACCTACTTTGGCCGCGGATCCGCGGCTAATATGAGGAATTGGGGCTCTGAAACTTTGGGGTGTTCTGGTATGGGTCTCCTCTGCTTGTCTGGATATGCTGAATCTTTGTTTGCTCACTGTATATGCTCCAGATTTGTTCAGTAGACCGTATGCTTTGTTTTGTCCGTCGCGGTGTAGCCGCGAAATGTGGGTCTATCTTCCCACGACTTTGGCACTGTACTTGAACTCCGTATTTTCAATGTCCTTGGCGTCGATCTTGAACTTCGTATTTTCCTGCACACTTGCAAAAAAACTAATCAAGAATAACAAGATGGTTTCTTTTACAAAGTATATTTTTTTTCGTTTTTTTTTTTTAATACTTACAAATTAACCCGAAATTACACAAGGAAATAAACTACCGTCTCCCCGGCAACGGCGCCATTTGATTGGTAGGATACGTGCGTGTTCAAGTTTAGTTTAAATACCGCAATCAAGACGGTTTCGCTTGTAGCTAGCCGGTTGAGTACGGGTCGTCCGCAGGGAGATGGGAGTCTTTTTCAAAGTGTTTTAACGAGTTAAGTCCTGTTTTCAGATTTTGTTGGATTATCTAAGTGTTGAGTTGATATTTAAAGAGAGCTTGTTAGGGTTAGGATTAGGTTAGTTTGAGTTAGGAGTCTCCACATCTTTCGTTGCCCCACTTAATATCGGTGTTACCGTAATCGGCAACAACGGGGATTAGCACGGCTAGGAAGGAACTTGCGAGTATAAGCTAGGCTTTCCAACGCATAGTCCTTCCTTTTGGTGCTTGTCCGTCCGTTCTTGGCTCTTATCCATAACCTCCGGTTAATTCAACCACAACCGGTCTCACTACGGAATCACCGCTATCATGTAGGATAGGGTGCCGTAAGGAGCGGATTGTGGTTCAATTAACGGGAGTCGATTTAAGTTGTTGGGCAAGGAAAGAGTGAGAGAGATTTTCTTCTCTCAAACTTCCCTTATCCTACCCTAACAAGTATAAAACTACTCACACTTCATAATACGGAAAAATAAAACAAACAAAAGAGGAAGATAGAAAGAAGGAGACTAGAAGAATACGACTAACTATTTGCGACCTCACCTTGGCGAGAATCAAGCGTAAGTATCATTGTCGTATGAATGATAAAGAAAAAGAGAGAAGAAAGAAACAATCTAGCAAATAACAACAACTACTTAACAATTAAAATTACAACAAATTACAACAAGTAAAGAAAGAGACAAGCATGATAAAAAATGGTCTTCTTTATTCATCACTCTTCACTCAAAAGCTCACTACAAGTTTAATGGAGAAGAGGTGAGAAGAGGAAGAAGAACAACACTAAAACTAGGCAAAATGAGAATACAAAAATTGACCCCCTCCTTCACAGAATTCTGGGGTATTTATAGGCTGGAAAATGAGAATCTAGGGCAACAATACGGGCCCATATGAAATTACCAAACACCCCCTGAAAACCCTGAACATTTGGCGCCAGAACGGCCGCGGATCCGCGGCCTGGACCCCACTTTGGCCGCGGATCCGCGGCCTTATTGTCGAGTTGGGCTTTGGGCTTTTTGGTGGTGGCCTGATCTGATGAGTACTTCATTCTGGTATATGTATTTTCTTATAATTGCTTCACGAATTTTCCAGAATTCTGTTGAGGGAAAGGTGGACTTTTTGTTAAGATTTTGTCATGATTGCCTCGAGCTCCGCGTAGATCTCTTGGATCTTGTGCTACCATTGAGCCTTGTGCATGAAGGTGACATTGATTTGACATTTTGTCTTCCTAAACTGGTATCTGGCAACATACGGATGAGGGACGGAGACCGTGTTTTATCTGTGGTCGGCAAGAACCCGGATTTTTTCGTGTTTTCCATGAATTTCACCGTTTTGGAACCGAGGACCTGTATCCTGCAATTGACTAGCAAACACGGCTCAAGAGTATCTACGGATATGCAATGTGATAAAAATTGGGCGGTATGAAAATGCAAAAATCTGATATGAACACATGCCACCCATCAATGGCCGATATCTCAATAAATACTATGCGTAAATGCTCTAACTCGCAGTTGAATTAAGAACACCGGCCCTACGGTCTGGATCATACATCCTGTAAAACCGTATACAATCCACGGGCGCAAATGACCCCTATCTCTCCCAAGTCCAACCGGTGAGACTACATTTGAAGTCCTACCGCCGATGAAGCATAAAAAAAGGAAGGAAAAAAAGAAAAAAGAAAAAAGGTATGTCCACAACAAAAACAGGCACGGATGAACACCCGAAAGGGCTCCATGAGTAAAAACAGCAGGACTACCGGCGAGTTTGTGAAAACCCGAAAGGGCGCAAACTCGTGAAAAGAGATGAAATACACTCGCAAAGTCTTCTTGACCTTGTGAGGAGAAAATCCCCATGTGAGGTCTTTACGACTCACAAAGGAGAAACACACTTAGGAATCCCTACGATTCCTAGAGAGAAAACACACCCGCAAGATCCTCTCGACTTGTGGGGAGAAAATGCTTTTATGAGACCCTTATGGCTCGTAAAATTGAAAAGACTTAGGTGATATGGATCTAAACCTGTCTCCTAAGCCATCGTTCGACAACGGGCAACGACAAATGATGAGTCGTTCCTAGCATTACGCTTCAGTGTTAGCGGTGCTGATGCCGATCCAAAACTCAAACCTTAAGTTTTCCAAAAGGCAAATGATGAGTCGCTCCTGGAACTATGCTTCAGTGTTAGTGGTGATGATGTCGACCCAAAAACCAAATCCCAAGTCCTCTCGGGGAAAATGATGAGTTGCTCCTGGCATTATTCCAGTGCAGCAATGCTGATGCCAAACAAAATCTAAATTCCGAGTTCCTCTTGAATTCAAAAGTCCTGCTAAATATATAGTGGATGCTTGGATATATATAGAGAGGACTTTCTTTCTCGATATGATAGTATGCTATCTGGTTACACTTTGTTTTAACATGTTGACTTGTATTGGTTTACTGTCTTGCTCTCACATGTTGATAAAGCCCTTAAGATATGTACTTGACTACTAGGACTATGATGAGATCATACTAGTGGGGCCAGGATAGTCAACGAGTACATCCTATAACTGTTCCTAGTCGAGGGTGTATCGAGACAGGGCATCGATACACCAGAGTAAACTAGCGTATACGCATCTTGACCCATATGATGGGCGATGGATGATCCCATATGCATCGGTGTTTGACATCAAAGATGGTGTACGGGTGCTCAGTGGAGACTGGGTACACTGAACGGACTCGCCGAGAACTCCTAGATGGATTTTTACCTATCGTCAGATAGCAATTCTCTGGTGACACTGGTACAGGTTATTCTGTAGACCCGAGATCGTAATAAAGTCTTGTGTGATTCCCACTGTGCTTTGATTTCCACCTCACCACGTCCAAGATGGCGTGCAAAATGGTGTCTTTTGGGTACAGTCCCAAATCGCATGGAGGCAATGAGCGATAGGAGGGGTTTCGTCTCTCCCGGTATAGGGAGTTGATGTTGTGCTGTGTTCGATTGGCTATAACTGGAAGTCCCTGGCCAAGGCTGATATGGAGTGCTACTGATAAGTGTTATCAGTAGTTTCTCGACCTATTATGAGCCTCACATCGACACGACTTATCGGTTACTGGGGTCTGACGTTTACCACACTTATACTTGATATGCGACATATCAGACGAAGAGACCGGACTGTACGGTAGTGTTACTGATTGGATTCACAGGAGAATGTACAGGCTTGCTTGTTGATCTTCTGATCGCTCAATACCTGGGTGGCTATTACGTCTGACCGCTTGCAGCTTGTGGGTGTTTGATATGATCATCACCTACTGCCGGCGTATTGACGATTCTTTAGAGTCCTACACAGAAGTTTCCTAGCTTAGGAAAAACGGAGTAGGAGCACATATGTGATATGTGCGGGACCGAGAATATTACGATATGAGATACCGTATTCTATTCTCACGATATATGCTATCGGCCGGGTATATGTGATATAGCCGGGTCATCGGATCAAGTGTTGATTCGATGAATCGGTACATGTTATATTAGTCGGTTATATGCTATATAGCCGGATTGTCGGATCAAGTGTTGATTCGATAATTTAATGTATAATTATATATGTGATATATTACATTACGTTAACTAATATAAGCTCGCTTTATTGATTCATTTTCTCACCGGATAATACATTGATATATATATATATATATGCGATATATGTTAATTGTATTATTTTCTTTTGTTGCAAAATTATATTATATATGTGATATATAATATTGTAACATGTTAGGGTTAAAAATGCAACATGGTTGTTATGTTTAAACCAATTTAGGGTTTGGATTTGGGTTTGGTTTTGGGTTAGCTTTTTCATGAAGCTTCATGAAGCTTTGTCTTTTGTCATTTAGCTTGATATTTTGTAAACATATTTGTTAACCCAACCCAAACCCTTTACCTATGGTTTATTGTCTACATGAGTTAAGTCCTTCATTCTTAACTCATGGTAGCAATTGTAACCACAACAATACTTCATTATTCATCACAAAAGTTTTCTTCTTCTTCTTCCTCCTTGAAAAAGCTTGCTAGCTTTTTACATGTGATGATTTAGTGTGAGAAATTGAAAACAAAAGAGAGCTAAATTCGTACTTCATCATCCTCATCTATTCTAGCCAATTAGATTAGGGTGTTCACTTCTCTAATTACTTCATTAGTGAAGTGTAAGCTTGGGTTAGAGATTCTTTAAGGTAGATCATCTTAGATCAAGCAAGATGTATCATTCACCTCTTAGAGCCTCACAAGAGTCGGAGTTCTTGATGATCGCAGCGAAGAGACCTCAACACGGAGCTTATGAAGCGAAGGAACGGACTACAAAGGTTGTAAACCTTATCTCTTTACTTCTTAGTATGTGATACAAATTATGTTACCCTAGAAATTCTAGCAAGATTCCTGGTTAGTTAGCTTTGCACCTCTCTAAATTTTAAAATGGCATGAGTGATGCTACCAAACCCTAGACTTGGTGCAAGGGTAACCCAACAGTGGTATCAGAGCAAAACTAGAATTCCAGATACGATCTTATAAAAATTACGAAAAAGAAAATCACTTCGAAATACGGTATTGGGAAACCCCATTCTTGCTCTCTGGAAATTTTACAAAAAGTCCTTTAAAAATTTTCCAAACAAGTGCAGAATGCAGTATAGACCAATCTAAGAACTTGGGTGAAATACGGAGGTAGGGGCTCGGATTTTGGCCGAGCCCCTAGCTAGGAATTCCGGCCTGGCCAGCCCCCTATCCTCCTCTGGCCTCCGTATTCCATCTGTACTCTTTTGGGTTCATTTTGGATTTCCTAGTATTGTTTGCTTAGGCCAATTTTCATGTGATGATTTGTTTGACCTGGAGCTAATTCGTAGTGCTTCATAGTCGTATTATTTGACACTGTATTTGTAACCTTGACTATTTTTAACAGTTCGATCGAACATCGCACACCGTATTTTGTACCCCGCTGAAATTTCCAAGTGTTGTAATTTTCTGAAGTCGATTGTACTCGTAAAATCGTGCAAGTAGCCCTATGGACCTCCTAGAAGACTATAATAACCTTAACTTGATTCTATGCCCACGGAACCGCGAACGAACCTTAGGATTTGCCGTAGTTCCGTGGTGTCATAGGTGAGGCGTTGGTTAACTCTTTCTACGGCTGGTCCATGGACACTGTGGCGCAGTTTTTGAGTGTTTCGAGTTTGCTCAAGTGTTGAGCTCACGGGGGTAATTTATGAGTGTATGTTAATTCGATCGAAATATTAAACATCGATATGATATTCTGTGATTGTGATACAATATGTGGAATTCATATAGTTAGGCATGAAATCCGTAATATGTGATGTTTCGGGTTTACAATGTCTAAGGAGATTATGAATTCCAAATTTTATAGTTTTTCACTTTCTTTTCTGCGACCGTAAGTGTAGTATATAGGGTATTGCCGGTTTCGTTGCTATATATCAACGACAATCGGAATACGCATGCTTTCTTACGTTGATGATATGAGATATTATGTGTTGTTGTGATATGTTATATTGGATCGTCGTGTTCTGAATAGACGGGGTTTTATGTGAGATGAGGGTTTTAGTTTTCATTCATGTAAAATTCATTGTATGTAATATTCTTTTATTGGGGCACTTCCGGGTTGAGAATGATGTCACCATTGTATATTATTTACTTTTCTGCATTAGGATAGACCCAAGGAGGGGAGCACAAGTAACCGGGTTCTAGGGTCGAGTGGGAGGCCATCTCGAGGAGTCGAGACCGGGTCTCTTAACCCTAGAATTGGCAGTGTTGCTTGCCGCTCTCGTAGGGGTCTAGGGATATGGGTTTGGCTATTCATCGCGACCGTGGAATCCGTGTTTTATACAAGCTCGATATAAAATACGGACGTCCTAGTATATCCAATATTTCATATGTTATCTTCTGCTGCAATGTTCTGTGATGAGATCATATTAATGCCTAAGACGAATGCTTATACTATATATATATGATGATATATAAATATTACTGCTTTCGTTTCTTTTGTGATGCTTAGGAAACATAAATGATGGGATTTATTAATGAGATTAATAAAAGAAAAGAAACCTAAAAGATATTGTAGAATCAAATTTTCAAAAAGGGTAGCTACAGTTTTTGCTTTGCATAGTGGTATATGTGATATACCCTGCACCTTATTCGATGAGGAAAGAGCCGAGATCCCATCACCAGGAGTGACCTCTTTAGCAAAACTGGCAGATGCTACAAACTCATGGTTTGGTTTTTGATTTCTTTATAGTTCTTGCTTTGCACAGCGGTATTTGTGAAATATCCTGCACCTTATTCAATAAGGAAAGAGCCGAGATCCCTTCATCGGGAGTGACCTCTTTAGCGAAACTAGAAAATCCTAAAAAACACTCCTTTTCAAAATCACTTGTTTCTACAACGATATCAAGTTTATTACGCTCATGGTTTTCTGAAAAACCTGCGTAGCCCTCCGTCATTTCAGATAAATCCTACTTAGTATTCGTGCTGCGTTTGTTGACCTTGTCAAGGCGCAGTGTATGGTAGCTAATTAGTGTTTATCTGCTAAAACATGAGATGTGATTGGATTACGGTATTCGTACGGCCTTGTTGACCTTGTCAAGGGTCATGCGGGTGGGTTTAATTCAATCGGGAAATGACGGGTTGAACTTGACTTGCGATTTATGGTTTGTTGACCTTGTCAAGGTCATTGATCGCTGGAGGCAAAATATTATCGGGAATTTCAAGTGTTGAAATTTGCAATGGGATTGCATACCTTCTATGAGACAGTTGGATCCTGATACCCACTACGAGTAAGAGTTACTCCTGGGAGAGTTTTACACAGGACAATTAGCCGATCAAGTAGGTGTCTAGAAAAGTGTTAACGGGGTTATGCCTCTGGGAAAACGAGGTTTATTTTAATTAGGTCCATGCGAAAGTACGGGGAACCTCCCTCAAAATACCAACACTGACCTGGCTGAAAAATTGGCGAACTTTTAAAGTGTAATTAATCCCGGCTAGTCTTACCTTTTTGGGTTTGAATGAAGACTTGATGAAAACAGTGGGAGACATCCTGATTAGATAAGATAATAACCAATCTAATCTTGCAAAAGTATACGCTAAAATGTTTTTCTTCTCTCTCTCTCCAGGTAGCGACCATGTCAAGCCTTAATCAAGATAATAATATGGATGTATTGACTGAACCCGCTTATTATTTTGAGCAGGTGAACGTTGACCCCGCTCCAACATATAATTGTTATAAGTCTGAGCAGGAAATAGGAGAATATGTGGAGTCTCACGCCGCCCAAACGAAGAACAAGCATGCTGATGCATCTTCTTCGGGTGTGTTAGTTATTGAGAACTGTTTCTCAGTTCACTCTACGTCCTGGGTATTAGATACCGGATCGGGATCCCACATATGTAATATGTTACGTGGGCTACGTAAAGGCAGAGAATTGGTAATGGGTGATCATTCCGTAAGAGTAGGGAATGGTGTAGATGTTGCAGCCAAGGCTGTTGGCGAATATCACCTTGTATTACCAAATGGTAATACATTGATTCTGAACGAATGCTATTACATTCCGACCCTGATATGCAATATTATATCAGTTTCTTTATTAAGTAAAGATGGATATAATTTTGTAGTACAGGATAATGTTATGAACATCTTCCTGGATCAAAAGTTGATTGGATCAGGCTCGTTAAATAATGGCATATACGTTCTAAATCAAACTACAGTTCTTAATGTACAGAACACAAATAAGAGGAAAAGTTCAGAAATGAGCGAATCCTTCTTGTGGCATTGTAGACTAGGTCATATCAATGCGACACGAATAGCTAAGTTACATAAGGATGGATATCTGAATACGTTCGAATTATCATCTTATGAAACTTGACATTCATGTCTCAAAGGCAAAATGACCAAAACTCCATTTAGTGGACACAGAGAAAGAGTTAAAGAACTCCTAGGACTGGTACACAGTGATGTATATGGTCCCATGTATACACATGCCAGGAATGGTTCCTCGTACTTTATTACATTCACTGACGATCTTGCAAGATACGGACATGTGTTCCTGTTGAAACACAAGTCTGAAGCTTTTGAGAAATTCAAAGAATATAAGAACGAAGTAGAGAACCAAACGGGAAAAAGTGTTAAGATCCTTCGATCTGATCGAGGACGAGAATACTTGAGCAATGAGTTCCTGGACTATCTAAAAGAGAATGAGATTCTCTCTCAGGTTACTCCTCCTTATACACCACAGCACAACGGTGTTTCGGAGTGGAGGAATCGCACCCCATTAGATATGGTGCGCGCTATGATGAGCACCGCTGAGTTACCTATTTTCCTTTTAGGGTTATGCGCTTGAGACAGCAGCATACCTATTGAATCAAGTTCCATCTAAATCTGTACCTACCACACCATATGAGATATAGAGTAGAAAGAGACCATATCTTAAACGAGTTAAGATATGGGGTTGTCCGGCCTATGTCAAAAGGAAAAATCCGAAAAAACTCGAGGCACGATCAGTTCTCTGCAAGTTTGTGGGATATCCAAAGAATTCTTATGGATATTTTTTCTACCACAGTGAGGAGCAAAAAGTGTTTATTGCTCAACATGCCACCTTTTTAGAAAAGGAATTTCTCGCAAAAGAAATTAGTGGCGAAGAGGTAGAGCTGGAAGAAGTTCCAGCAGCACAAACTACAATTTATGATTTGTTGGAACCAGAGGATTCAGTAGAACCCAACGAACCCCAGTCTCTCCGCCGATCTAGTAGGTTTTCTCATCCACCTGAGAGATACTACGGTTTTCTCGTTGATGGTGGAAGCGAGGATTGCATCATGGAAGATGATGACCCGACTAGCTTCGAGCAGGCCATCACGAGTAGTGACTCTGTGAAATGGCTGGATGAAATGCAATCTGAGATGGAATCCATGTACACCAACAAAGTATGGACTTTGGAAGTTGCTCCTGAAGGGGTAAAACCCTTTGGGAGCAAATGGACCTTTAAGAAGAAACTTAGTGTAAATGGAAAAGTTGAGACTTTCAAAGCTAGACTTGTTGCAAAGGGTTTTCGTCAACGACTAGGTGTGGATTATGATGAAACATTTTCTCCAGTGGCTATGCTTAAGTCCATCCGGATTCTACTTGCCATTGCGGCATACCATGACTACGAAATCTGGCAGATGGATGTTAAGACCGCCTTTCTAAATGGTGATTTAGAAGAGAGCGTGTACATGACTCAGCCAGAGGGCTTCGTAGACAGTGGGAGCAGTGGAAAGGTGTGCAAGCTGCTTAAATCCATCTACGGGATAAAGCAAGCATCGCGGAGTTGGAACATCTGTTTTGATGTTGTAGTCAAAGAGTTTGACTCATCAAAAACGTAGATGAACCTTGTATTTATAAGAAGGTTGCAGAGAGTAAGGTTGTCTTCCTCGTATTGTATGTGGATGACATACTCTTGATTGGAAATGATGTTCCTATGCTGCACTTGGTCAAGCTCTTCTTATCACATAGATTCTCAATGAAAGATCTAGGTGATGCCTCCTGCATTTTGGGGATTAAGATCTATAGAGATAGATCTAAACGGATATTGGGATTGTCCCAATCTTGACACCATACTAAAGAAGTTTAGTATGGAAGAATCCAAGCGTGGGAACCAACCTACAATCTCTGGACTCACTCTCTCCAAAAAGATGTCTCCCAAGACTGATTTGGAGAGAGCTCGCATGCAAGGGATACCCTATGCCTCGGCAGTAGGCTCTATCATGTACGCGATGCTATGTACCAGACCTAATGTAGTATACTCACTAAGTGTAGTGAGTAGGTATTAAGCAGATTCTGGAGAGAATCACTGGACAGCTATGAAGAACATTCTCAAGTACTTAAGAAGGACTAAGGAGATGTTCTTAGTGTATGGTAACGGAGAACTCCAAGTGGAGTCCTTTACCGATTCGAGCTTCAAGAGTGATAAGGACGACTCTAAGTCACACTCGGGATTTGTCTTTACCCTCAATGGAGGGGCGGTGTATTGGAAGAGTTCCAAATAGGAAACCGTTGCAGACTCGACGATGGAGGCTGAATACATCGCTGCCAATGATGCTGCCAAAGAGGCTGTCTGGATGAAGAAGTTCATCACTGAACTTAGAGTGGTTCCGTCCATTGAGCATCCAATACCTTTTTATTGTGATAACAATGGAGCTGTGGCTTTGGCTAAGGAACGCAGGTCCCATCAGAAGTCCAGACATATTCTGAGGCGGTATCACCTGATCAGGGAGATAATTGATATCCGGGAGATCGTGATCAGGAGAGTTGATACGAAGGACAACACTGCGGATCTACTCACGAAGGACATGCCCCAGATACAATTTGAGAGAATCTTCGGGATGTTGGGTGTGAAATACTACAACAGCTGGCCTTAGTGCAAGTAGGAGATTGTTAGTTACGTATATGCCCTAGAGGCCATTATTGTACATATGATGTATATTATAGTGGATGCTTGGATATATATAGATAGGACTTTCTTGTTCGATATGATAGTATGCTATCTGGTTATATTTTGTCTTAACATATTGACTTGTATTGGTTTACTGTCTTGCTCTCACATGTTGATAAAGTCCTTAGGATATGTACTTGACTACTAGGACTATGATGAGATCATACTAGTAGGGCCAGGGTAGTCAATGAGTACATTCTTGAAAGGTTCCTTGGCACCCTAGTGGGTTCTCACAAGGCATCGAACATGCCAAATTAAAATTTTTGGTGCCGAGAAACCCTAGACATCGGATCTTAGACTAGATGTCTAGGCGAAACATGAACTAGTTAACTCTTAACTAAAAGATACGGAAATACAACCTTTGTAGATCCGGTGCTCCACCTCCACGGCTCCGCAACAAGGTCCTCTCCGCTGTCCAAATCAAATCCGGGCTCTAGGATCGGCTTCGTCGGAGAATGGGCAAGCTAGGTCGTCGATGTCCATGCCGAAGATGATCTACGTCGAAGCATCGATGAATCAAGCTCCACCTTCACCAAACCGTGAAAAGTTGTGAAGGAAACACACTCTACTACTTGGCAAGAGGTAGAGGATGAAGAAATAGGAAGTGGGTAGACTTTAGAATTGGATTTCTCACTCATTTCCAACAATCACCATTGATGGACCTTGCTTTTCTTCACTTGAAGAATGAAGAAGAAGAAGGAAAATGATATGATAAGTTATTTGAAAAATGAAAAGAAAATGAATTCTTATCATAATTTTAACCATGGTCAAGTGTAGAGAATGAATCATGGTTAGTGGGAATGGTTAGGGTTAAGGATGAGATAAGTATGGTTGACTTTATCAAAGCTTCATGAAGCTTCAACTAAACTCCAAATCTAGCAACCATTCTTTTCTCTTCTTTTCCAAAATGAATAAATAAATAGATAAATAAATGAAATGAAACCCTAACCATTCTTTTAACCATGGTTTATTCTTTGCACTTAACCAAGTAAACTTGTATCATCAAACATGATACAATCAAGTGCACAAAATCATATCGCATATGTAATGCGCACACCCGAGTGAGAAAATCCATCTTAAGTAAACCGATACTAGTTGATGCAAAGTAATATATTAAATATATAAATATGCATTAAATCATTAAATCAACACTTGATTCAATGATCCGGTTATGTTGCACACAACCGACTAGTATACAATATATCGGCTTATCTAATCAACACTTGAATCGATAACTATGTTATATCGCATACAACCAATCGATACATTTATCGCGAGAATAGAATACGGTATCACATACACGTATTATTCTCGGTCCCGCACATATCTCATATGCGCTCCTATTTCGTTTCGCTTGAGCCAGGAAACCTCTGTGTAGGACTCTAAAGACTCGTCAATACGCCGGCAGCAGATGATGATCATATCAAACATCCACAAGCCGCAAGCGGTCTGCCAAACGTAACGGCCACCCGGGTATTGAGCGATCTGAAGATCGACGAGCAAGCCCGCTCACACTCCAGTGAATCCAACCAGTAACACTACCGTACAGTCCGGTCTGATCGTCTGATCTGTCGCATATCTCGCCTAGGGGTGGTAAACGTCAGACCCCAATAGCTCAATAAGTCGTGTCGATATGAGGTCTATAACTGTTCGAGAAACTACTGGTAACACTTACCAGTAAATCTCAGCAACCCTGGCCAGGGATTTCCTGTTATAGCCAATCGAACACAGCGCAACATCAACCCCCATATACCGGGAGAGACGAATCCCCTCCTATCGCTCATTGCCTCCATGTGACTCGGGACTGTACCCAAAAACCACCGTTTTGCACGCCCTCTTGGACGTGGTAAGATGGAAATCAAAGCACAGTGGGAACCACACAAGACTCTATGACGATCTCGGGTCAACAGACTACTCTGTACCAGTGTCACCAGAGAACTGCCATCTGACGTGAGGTATAATACCATCTGGGAGTTCTCGGCGAGTCCGTCCAGTGTACCCAGTCTCTACTGAGCACCCGTATATCTCCTCTGATGTCAAACACCGATGGATATGGGATCATCCATCGCCCATCTGTATGGGTCGAGAAGGTACACGCTAGTCTACTCTGGTATATCGATGCCCCGTCTCGATACACCCACGACTAGGGACTTTGAAGGATGTACTTATGGACTACCATGTCCCCACTAGTATGATCCGCATCATAGTCTAGGTAGTCAAGTACAGATCCTAAGGGCTTTACCAACATGTAACAGAGAGACAGTCAGCATACACGTTAAGGTAAAGAGTAACCAGATAGCATACTATCATGTCGAGCAAGAAAGTCCTCCCTATATATGTCCCAGCATCCACTACAATATACATCCTATGTATAGTAATGGCCTCTAGGGCATATATATAACTAACAATCTCCCACTTGCACTAGGGCCATCTGTAGCAGTTTTTGCAGCATCTCATACTCAACCATCCCATAAAAGTCTCTCTCTGGGAACAGGCCTTTGTGAGTGGATCCGCTGTGTTTGTCCTCTGAGTCTACTCTCCAAACCTCGATCTCCCTGGAGATCAACCATCTCCATGATCAAGTGATACTGCCATAGAATATGTCTGGATCACTGATGGGACCGGCGTTCCTTGGCATAAGCCACAACTCCATTGTCACACAATGGGAGGAACAAAGTTCATCTCATGAACAAATATACACCCAAACAGCCTCTTTGGTAGCATCTTAAGTAGCGATGTATCCTGCCTTTATCGTCTAGTATGTCACGGTATCTAGCTTGGAACTCTTCCAACATACCGTCCCTTTACTGAGGGTAAAGACAATGCCTGCGACTGACATTCAGTCGTCTTTATCACCCTGGAACCCTTCCAGTGATTTTCCCTTGGATCGATTGATACCATCTCACTACTACTAGTGAGATACCTAACATCCAATTAGATCTATCTCATAGATCCAAAATCCAGGATTTAGTAGGTATCACTTTGATCCTATATGGAGAATCATTGTGATAAGCGGAGATTGATCGAGCGTAGCATAAGAAACTCCTTTCTTATCAAGAGTATGTCATCCACGTACTCTACGAGGATCGTCACCATACTCCCTACTACCTTTTTGTATATACAAGGTTCATCTACCATTTTGATGATGTCAAACTCTTTGACTAATTCATCAAAACAGATGTTCCAACTCCGCGATGCCTGCTTTAATCCTATAAAGCATCTTGCACACGTTTCCGCTGCTCCCACTGTCTATGAAGCCCTCTGGCTGTGTACTTATAGACGCACTCTTCTAAAACATCATTTAGAAAAGCAGTCATGACACCCAACCACCAGATATCGTAGTCATGGTATGTAGCCGTGACAAGTAGGATCTGGATGGACTTAAGCATAACTACTTGAAAAGGTTTCATCATTATCCATGCCTGGTCGATGACGAAAACCTTTAACAAGTCTAGCTTTGAAAGTCTTAACTTTTCCATGTACACCAAGTAATCTTCTCAAGATATACTTGCTCCTGATGGGGATTTAACCCTCCAGATATAGCAACCAAAGTCCATACTTTGTTGGTGTATAAGGATTCCATCTCAGATCACTAAGCATCCAGCCATTCTTACAGAGTCTTACTCCTGATGGCCAGCTCGAAACTAGTTGGGTCATCATCTCATGATGCAATCCTCGCTCCCACTGTCATAGAGAAACCGAAGTATCTCTCAGGTGGGTGAGGAACCCTACTAGATCGGCGGAGAGGCTGAGGTTCGTTGGTATCTACTGAATCCCTTGGTTCTATCAAATCATCTGCTGTAGTTTGTATAGCTGGAACCTTTCCAGTTCTACATTACAGATCTTGCCTTGAGCTTGTCCGGATTTTGCTTTTAAACATAGGCCGGACAACCCCAAATCTTAACTGACTTAAGACATGGGCTCTTCCCTTTCCATATCACATATGAAATGGTAGGCAACAGATTTGAATCGAACCCTATTCAATAGGTATGCAGCTTCTCAAGCGCATAACTCCTAAAAAAGGAAATAGGTAACTCAGTAGTACTCATCATAGAGCACACCTTATCATATAGGGTGAGATTGCTCCGCCCCGATATACCATCGTGCTATGGTGTATACGGAGGAGTAATGCTGAGAGAGAATCTCATTCTCCTTTAGAATAATCCAGGATTTTCGTGCTCAAGTATTCTCCTCCTTGATCTCATCAAAGGACATAATACTTATACCCGTATTCTGGTTCTCTACTTCTAACTTATATTCTGTGAATATCTCAAAAGGTTCGGACTCATGTTTCAACAGGAACATATGTCTGAATCTTGAGAGATCATCAGAGAACGTAATGAAGTATAAAGAACCAGTCCTGGTATGTGTAGACAGGGGACCTATATACATCAACATGTATCATCCCAAGAGTTTATTAACTCTTTCTCTGTTTCTAGTAAACGGAGCTATGGTCATCTTATCTTTGTGACATGACTGGCGAGTTTCACAAGATGTAAATTCAAAACGATTTAAATATACATCTATATATAACTCTAGCCAGTCGGGTCGCATTGATCTGACCTAGTCTACAATACCTCAAGAAGAATCCGTTCATTTCTGAACTCTTCCTCTTGTGTGTGTTCCATATATGAAGAACTGTAGTTTGATTTAGAACGTCAATGCTTTTAGATAACGTGCCTGAACCGATCAACTTTTGATATAGGAAATGTTCAAAACATTATCCAACAATACAAAATTTTATCGTTTCTTTACTAATAAAGAGACAGATATGATTTTGTATATCAGGTTCGGTATCTAATAACATTCGTTCAGAATCAATGTATCGGTAATACAGGGTGACAGTGACCGACAGACTTGGCTGCAACTCTTGCCCCGTTTTCTGCCTCATGAAACTTATCACCCGTTCTCAGTTCTCTACCTTTCTGTAGCCCTATGTAACAGATTACATATCTGGGATCCTGATCTGGTATCACATACCCAGGACGTAAAGAATACTGAGAAACAGTTCTGTATAATGAACACACCCGAAGATGATGCATCAGCATGCACTTTCTTCGTTTGGGCGGCACGGGAAATCTGGTATTCCCCAATTTCCTGCTCTGTCTTATAACAATTATAAGTTGGAGCGGGACCAACGTTCCCCAGCTCAGTATAACAAGCGGGTTCGGTCAATAATCCGTATTATTATCTTGATTAAGGCGTGATATGGTCGCTACCAGGAGAGAGAGAGAAGAAAACACTCAGCGTGCGCTCTGTCAAGAATAGATTGGTTATTATTTTATCTAATCAGGATGGCTCCCACTGCTTTTTATCAAATCTTCCTTCAAACCCTAAAAGGAAAGACTAGCCGGGATTAATTACACACTACAAGTTCGCCAATCTTTCAGCCAGGCCAGTGTCGGTACTTTGAGGGAGGTCCCCCGTGCTTTCGCACGAACCTAATTAATGTAAACCTCGTTTTCCCAGAGGCGTAACCCCGTTGACACCTTTCTAGACACCTACTTGATCGGCTAATTGTAATGTATAAAACTCTCCCAGGAGTAACACTTACTCGCAGCGGGTATCGGGATCCAACTATCTCATAGAAGGTATGCAATCTCATTGCAAATTTCAACACTTGAAATTCCCGATAATATTTTGCCCCAAGCACCCTATGACCTTGACGGAGGTCAACAAACCACAGGGTGCAAGTCAAGTTCAACCCGTCATTTCTTGATTGAATCAAACCCACCCGCACGACCCTTGACGGAGGTCAACAAGGTCGTACGACTACCCTAATCCAATCTGCATCATATGCATAAGCAGACAAATACTAGTTAGCTACCGCACACTACGCCTTGACGGAGGTCAACAAACGTAGCACGAATACTAAGTAGGATTTATCTGAAATGACGGAGGGCTACGCAGGTTTTCATAAAACCCATGAGCGTAATGAACTTGATATCGTTGTAGAATCAAATGATGTTTTGAAATGGAGTGATTTTGAGGCTTTTCTAGTTTTGCTAAAGGAGTCACTCCCGGTGAAGGGATCTCGGTCCTTTCCTCGTCGAATGAGGTGCGGGATATATCATATATATCGCTGTGCAAAGCAAAAAACTTTTAAAAGCAGTCAAAAGCAAACCGAGTGTGTAGCATCTGCCAGTTACTGCTAAAGGAGTCACTCCCGGTGAAGGGATCTCGGTCCTTTCCTCGTCGAATGAGGTGCGGGGTATATCATATATACCGCTATGCAAAGCAAGAACTGTAGCTACCTGTTTTATTTAAAATCTGATTCTACAACATCTTAGGTTTCTTATCTTTCATTAATCACATTAATGAAGTCCCATCATTTAAATACCTAAACATCACAGATAGATATGACGTACACTTATGCCATCCGCATTCGCCTCGATGTCCCCTCGTGCACCGTTAGGTTAGGTAACTAACGACAGAGCAGGGCAGGGCTAGCGCGGGTGTAAAACATAAGTAACGTCTATATAATATATCATATATACTATATATGTATCTATCAAAGAACATCACATGATCACATCACAGATATCGCAGCAGAAGAATCATATGAAATATTGGATATACTAGGACGTCCGTGTTTTCAATACGAGCCAGTATAAAACACGGATTCCACGGTCGTGATGAATAGCCAAACCCACACCCCTAGACCCCTACGAGAGCGGCAAGCAACCCTACCAATTCTAGAGTTAGGAGACCCGGACTCGACTCCTCGAGTTGGTCTCCAACTGGACCCCAGAACCCGGTTACTTGTGCCCTCCTCCTTGGGTCTATCCTAGTGCGGAAAAGTAAATAATATACAAAGGGTGACAACTCCCGCATCCTGGAAGTGCCCCGAATAAAAGAATATTACATACAAGTTTTTACATGAATGAAAATGAAAAACACTCATCTCACATAAAAACCCCCGGCTATTCAAACACGACGATCCAATATAACATATCCAGCAACACATAACATCACATGTCATCAACGTAAGTAAATATGTCCATCCCAATTGTCGTTGACATATAGCAACGAAACCGGCGATATCACATATTACACTTACGGTCACAGAAAAGAAAGTGTAAAACTACAACAGTTGGAATCCGCAACCTCCTCAGACATCGCATGCCTGACCAAATGAATTACTTAGACATCGCATGCCTAACAATTATAAACCCCGCATTTTAGTCTCAAAATCGAAAACACTTTTCAATATCATATGGGACTAAACTGCTAGATTTATAACATTCATCCAGTTATCTCATAACTGTTTGTGAATTCCAATTATTGTATCCAATTCCGGATAAATAGAATATATTAAACTTTCCGATCGAACATTCGAACACCCAAGTTTTCCCGACACCGATCAACACATGAAATAGGTTCAAAGACATTCACTTCATACCTCAGTACCAACGGTCCAGCCGTAGAAGGGTCAAGCCAACGCCTCACATGTGGCACGCCGTACTGCCCCAAACCCGAAGGTTCAAAGGGCAGTTCAAGACGGTCACATAATCGAGTTAAGGTTTGTTGTCTTCTAGAGGGACCATCGCGTTACTTGCACTACTCAGAACGTCTTTTAACCACACAATAATCCAACACTTGGATATTCCGGCAGGGGAAAACCTGGGAATTTATATCCGGTCGAACTCTTTAACATATTCTACAATTATCTGGAAAAACACTTAGACAAAAATTTGAATAAACGAATCCCCAATTCAACCCCAAAATACTCTTCTGTAAAGTCACAATAAAATATCCCAGAAAACACAGCATTGAATTATATGAGTTACTGTGCAAAAATAATTATTCAAGAGAACAGTAAGACCGCGGAAGCGCCGCACATGCCTAGCATGTGCCGCCCTTCCGCGGTGGAAAAGTGGAATTAGCCCCTCGTGTTTCACAGTAATTCTAATAACACCCTGCTTGATTTTCTACATATTTTTAATTGACAAAAATCCGAATTTTTAGAAAAAGTCCAGAGAGCATTTTTAGGTTTTGGATTTCGGTTCGATCGGGTTTCAAACGTCGTCGGGACTTCGCCTAAGGCTCTAGCTAGGCTCTGATACCAGTGAAAGGTTCCTTGGCACCCTAGTGGGTTCTCACAAGGCATCGAACATGCCAAATTAAAATTTTTGGTGCCGAGAAACCCTAGACATCGGATCTTAGACTAGATGTCTAGGCGAAACATGAACTAGTTAACTCTTAACTAAAAGATACGGAAATACAACCTTTGTAGATCCGGTGCTCCACCTCCACGGCTCCGCAACGAGGTCCTCTCCGCTGTCCAAATCAAATCCGGGCTCTAGGATCGGCTTCGTCGGAGAATGGGCAAGCTAGGTCGTCGATGTCCATGCCGAAGATGATCTACGTCGAAGCATCGATGAATCAAGCTCCACCTTCACCAAACCGTGAAAAGTTGTGAAGGAAACACACTCTACTACTTGGCAAGAGGTAGAGGATGAAGAAATAGGAAGTGGGTAGACTTTAGAATTGGATTTCTCACTCATTTCCAACAATCACCATTGATGGACCTTGCTTTTCTTCACTTGAAGAATGAAGAAGAAGAAGGAAAATGATATGATAAGTTATTTGAAAAATGAAAAGAAAATGAATTCTTATCATAATTTTAACCATGGTCAAGTGTAGAGAATGAATCATGGTTAGTGGGAATGGTTAGGGTTAAGGATGAGATAAGTATGGTTGACTTTATCAAAGCTTCATGAAGCTTCAACTAAACTCCAAATCTAGCAACCATTCTTTTCTCTTCTTTTCCAAAATGAATAAATAAATAGATAAATAAATGAAATGAAACCCTAACCATTCTTTTAACCATGGTTTATTCTTTGCACTTAACCAAGTAAACTTGTATCATCAAACATGATACAATCAAGTGCACAAAATCATATCGCATATGTAATGCGCACACCCGAGTGAGAAAATCCATCTTAAGTAAACCGATACTAGTTGATGCAAAGTAATATATCAAATATATAAATATGCATTAAATCATTAAATCAACACTTGATTCAATGATCCGGTTATGTTGCACACAACCGACTAGTATACAATATATCGGCTTATCTAATCAACACTTGAATCGATAACTAGGTTATATCGCATACAACCAATCGATACATTTATCGCGAGAATAGAATACGGTATCACATACACGTATTATTCTCGGTCCCGCACATATCTCATATGCGCTCCTATTTCGTTTCGCTTGAGCCAGGAAACCTCTGTGTAGGACTCTAAAGACTCGTCAATACGCCGGCAGCAGATGATGATCATATCAAACATCCACAAGCCGCAAGCGGTCTGCCAAACGTAACGGCCACCCGGGTATTGAGCGATCTGAAGATCGACGAGCAAGCCCGCTCACACTCCAGTGAATCCGACCAGTAACACTACCGTACAGTCCGGTCTGATCGTCTGATCTGTCGCATATCTCGCCTAGGGGTGGTAAACGTCAGACCCCAATAGCTCAATAAGTCGTGTCGATATGAGGTCTATAACTGTTCGAGAAACTACTGGTAACACTTACCAGTAAATCTCAGCAACCCTGGCCAGGGATTTCCTGTTATAGCCAATCGAACACAGCGCAACATCAACCCCCATATACCGGGAGAGACGAATCCCCTCCTATCGCTCATTGCCTCCATGTGACTCGGGACTGTACCCAAAAACCACCGTTTTGCACGCCCTCTTGGACGTGGTAAGATGGAAATCAAAGCACAGTGGGAACCACACAAGACTCTATGACGATCTCGGGTCAACAGACTACTCTGTACCAGTGTCACCAGAGAACTGCCATCTGACGTGAGGTATAATACCATCTGGGAGTTCTCGGCGAGTCCGTCCAGTGTACCCAGTCTCTACTGAGCACCCGTATATCTCCTCTGATGTCAAACACCGATGGATATGGGATCATCCATCGCCCATCTGTATGGGTCGAGAAGGTACACGCTAGTCTACTCTGGTATATCGATGCCCCGTCTCGATACACCCACGACTAGGGACTTTGAAGGATGTACTTATGGACTACCATGTCCCCACTAGTATGATCCGCATCATAGTCTAGGTAGTCAAGTACAGATCCTAAGGGCTTTACCAACATGTAACAGAGAGACAGTCAGCATACACGTTAAGGTAAAGAGTAACCAGATAGCATACTATCATGTCGAGCAAGAAAGTCCTCCCTATATATGTCCCAGCATCCACTACAATATACATCCTATGTATAGTAATGGCCTCTAGGGCATATATATAACTAACAATTCTATAACTGTTCCTAGTTGAGGGTGTATCGAGACAGGGCATCGATACACCAGAGTAGACTAGCATATACGCATCTTGACCCATATGATGGGCGATGGATGATCCCATATCCATCGGTGTTTGACATCAATGATGGTGTATGAGTGCTCAGTGGAGACTGGGTACACTGAACGGACTCGCCGAGAACTCCTAGATGGATTTATACCTATCGTCAGATAGCAGTTCTCCGGTGACACAGGTACAGGTTAGTCTGTAGACCCGAGATCGTTATAGAGTCTTGTGTGATTCCTAATGTGCTTTGATTTTCACCTTACCACGTCCAAGAGGGCGTGCAAAATGGTGGCTTTTGGGTACAGTCCCGAATCGCATGGAGGCAATGAGTGATAGGAGGGGTTTCGTCTCTCCCGGTATAAGGAGTTGATGTTGTGCTGTGTTCGATTGGCTATAACTGGAAGTCCCAGGCTAGGGCTAATATGGAGTGCTACTAGTAAGTGTTATCAGTAGTTTCTCGACCTATTATGAGCCTCACATCGACAAGACTTATCAGTTACTGGGGTCTGACGTTTACCACCCCTAGACTGGATATGTGACATATTAGACGAAGAGACCGGACTGTACGGTAGTGTTATTGATTGGATTCACAGGAGAATGTACATGCTTGCTTGTTGATCTTCTGATCGCTCAATACCTGGGTGGCTGTTACGTTTAGCTGACCGCTTGCAGCTTGTGGGTGTTTGATATGATCATCACCTACTGCCGGCGTATTGACGATTCTTTAGAGTCCTACACAGAGGTTTCCTAGCTCAGGCAAAACGGAGTAGGAGCACATATGTGATATGTGTAGGACCGAGAATATTACGATATGAGATACCGTATTCTATTCTCGCGATATATGATATCGGCCGGGTATATGTGATATAGCCGGGTCATCGGATCAAGTGTTGGTTCGATGAGTTGGTACATGTTATATTAGTCGGTTATATGCTATATAGCCGGATTGTCGGATCAAGTGTTTATTCGATAATTTAATGTATAATTATATATGTGATATATTACATTATGTTAACTAATATAAGCTCACTTTATTGATTCATATTCTCACCAGATAATACATTGATATATATGCGATATATGTTGATTGTATTATTTTTTTTTGTTGCAAAAATATATTATATATGTGATATATAATATTGTAACATGTTAGGCTTACAAATGCAACATGGTTGTTAAGTTTAAACCAAGTTAGGATTTGGATTTGGGTTAGCTTTTGGGTTAGCTTTTTCATGAAGCTTAATGAAGCTTTGTCTTTTGTCATTTAGCTTGATATTTTGTGAAGATATTTGTTAACCCAACCCAAACCTTTACCTATGGTTTATTCTCTACATGAGTTAAGCCCTTCATTCTTAACTCATGGTTGCAATTGTAAGCACAACAATAATTCATTATTCATCACAAAAGCTTTCTTCTTCTTCTTCCTCTTTGAAAAACCTTGCTAGCTTTTTACATGTGATGATTTAGTGTGAGAAATTGAAAACAAAAGAGAGCTAAATTCGTACTTCATCATCCTCATCTATTCTAGCCAATTAGATTAGGGTGTTCATTTCTCTAATTACTTCATTAGTGAAGTGTAAGCTTGGGTTAGAGATTCTTCAAGGTAGATCATCTTAGATCAAGAAGACTTCAAGCAAGATGCGTCATTCACCTCTTAGAGCCTCACGAGAGTCGGAGTTCTTGATGATCGCAGCGAAGGAACCTCAACACGGAGCTTATGAAGTGAAGGAACGGACTACAAAGGTTGTAATCCTTATCTTTTTACTTCTTTGTATATAATACAAATTATGTTACCCTAGAAATTCTAGCAAGATTCATGGTTAGTTAGCTTTGCACCTCTCTAAATTTTAAAATGGCATGAGTGATACTACCAAAACCTAGACTAGGTGCAAGGGTAACCCAACAAATATCCCACCTGGCAGTGCTTTTAAGCTCAAAAGTCCCACTGGATGGATAGGGAACTCCCAAAAAAAATCAAATCTCGACACCGCAGAAAGCGGAGCAAGTCAAATCAAATCCCAACACCGCAAGAAGCGGAGCGAGTAAACTTCGACCCTGACACCGTAAGAAGCGGAGCAAGTCAACTTCAACCCCGAAACCGCAGAAATTGGAGCAAGTCAAACCAAGCACCGATCGTCCAAGTTGAAAAAACAACAGCACCGATCGTCTAAGTCGCAAAAAGGGCAGCATCGACCTTCCACGTCACAAAAACGACAGCACCGACCGTCCAAGTCGTAAAAAAGGCAGCACCGACCGTCGAAATTGTAAAAAAGGCAGCACCGACCGTCCACGTCGCAAAAAGGGCAGCACCGACCGTCCACGTCGTAAAAATGGCAGCACTGACCGTCCAAGTCGCAAAAATGGTTGCACTGACCGTCCATGTCAAAAAAATGGTAGCACCGACCGTCCAAATCACAAAAATGGCAGCATCTACCATCCACATCGCAAAAAAGGCATCACCGATCGTCCACGTCGCAAAAATGCCAGCACCGACCGTCCACTTCGCAAAAATGTCAGCATTGACCGTCCACGTCACAAAAATGGCAACAACGACCGTCCACGTTGCAAAAATGGCAGCGCCGACCCTCCGTAGGGAACCAAACCAAATCAATCCCCATATAGAATAATGCTCATCAATTTCATGCACACAACCCATACAAGCAGAGTGCATTTATTGATGGGGGCATTTTGTTGGGGTCAAAAATTACACCCCGGTTGACCAGGTCAATATCAAAGTCAACCCCAAGCTAAGTGGGCCCAAGCCCGAACCCAAGTCCAAGAAAATGGACCCATGGCCAGGTCTAGTCCAAGCATGAAGGGGCTGGCTCTATGCCAAAAAGAGAGCAATAAATTAGTTTAAATGCAATTTTTAGAAATAAACGTACGAAAAATGGGCAAAAAGCCAAAATTTTGTAAACCCCGTGGCTTATGTGCAAAAAGAAATAAGCACATGAGGCATGGGGAGGTACAAGTGTCATTTAGAAAAGCCCAAGGGGCTATATGTAAAGCGTGTAGCCTATAAAAGGCAATCATGATGAAAAATCAATAACAACTTTTCATTCTCTCAAAATATTCTAGGGTTTGCCTCCATCACCTTTTTCTCAAGTTCTCCCTTTCCTTTTCTTTTCCAATTAAATCAAGAGTTTAACTCTCTTTTTTCCCAAAAAGAAATAGTTTCATAAAACCCTCAAAGGGGAGTTCAGATCTCCCATCAAATCCCTAAAAGGGAGATTTGTGATGTCACCTCCCATTTTCTTCAAGATCCAGCAAAAGGAGATGAGGAGGAAGAAGACCCACCTCCAAAAATCCCACTTCGGGAGGATCCGAGGCTCCAGGGAGAAGAAATGGGTCGCCTTTGATCATCTCCGATGATCTTCTAAGAGTTCAACTCCAAGATCCAAATTCTCAAAGGAGTTTAACTCCACATCCAGACTATTTAGGAGTTTAACTCCAAATCCAAGCCTTTTAGGGGTTTAACTCCCAATCCACATCCAATTTATTACATAGGAGTTTAACTCCAAATCCAAATCTTTTGGGAGTTTAACTCTAAATCTATACCTAATTCCTGTTTAGGATTTCAACTCCAAATCCCCTCAGGAGTTCAACTCCTAGCCCAGGGGCTAAGCCCCTTTCTCTGCTGGTGTTTCCAGCGGTCGCGTGCCTCACACGGGACCCGCTGGCACCCAGCGGTCGCGCTCCGCTCACGAGACCCGCGGCCGCCCAGTGCCCGTGTGCCTAGCGCATGACCCGCGGGCTCCCAGCGCCCACGCGCCACTCAGGGGTCCTTAGGACGCTCCTCACCCCTCTTTTTCCCTTACGCTCCACACTCAAGACATTTCTAATGGGGAGCTGCCCCGCACTCCGCAAGGGGCCTGCTCGCCCCCTTGACCCCCAGCTTGCTATCCGAGTAGAGAGCCCTCGTAAACTCTGCAAGGCCCCCAATACGTCTAAGACCCCCTTCAAAACACAATACACACACTGCACATTGAGTTCGCATGACCAGTTTTACTCGTCAATCGGAGATTCCCTCGCTTCAAAAGTGAGGGGTAATTAACGGTAACTTAGTCCGTGGGTGCCGGAGATTCGGATCCCCACAATCAATAAACCATAACCTGCCCTAGGCATGGAGAATCTGTATACGTTTGACAAGCGACGCGTATTCCCATCTCAATGGGGTGACGAAAAACACCCTATACCTAGGACTACCTTTTCTTGCAACTTCCAATGCGATGATCAATTGCCAAAATGAATTTATGACCCTTACTTTTGGTAACATGAAAATTGATCTAAACATCTTTCGTGTTGGAAATCAACTGATTGGTGCATTTTAATGATAATTTTATATCCATACTTAGCTTTATTTTTCCATCATTAATGCTACGCAAAGGTATTTTATGATATTTGCAGGTGACAAGGTCTTAATTTCTTCTTTGAGAAGAAAAAAAACCAACACGTGTGGTTCACGTCGCTAAAATGAGTTAAAGAGATAATAGAAGCGCATGGAAAAAATTTGCAGTGATCTATATAGCCAAAAATAATCAATTTGGAGTAAGAAAGTCAGAGACCAAAGTGGTGCCAACTTGGAAGAAATTAGTCGGCTTTAAGCTGACCCAAAGCCATGTTTAGGCATCCTACTTTGGCAAAATAATCTTAATTTTTTATGGAGATTTGTATTTTTATTGTAATATAGTTGGTACCTTGTATTCGATGGAAAAGCCTATAAATACTCATCAATACAGAGGGCTAAATCTGTAACATTTCAGAAAATATAAAATATTATTTTTGGAATTTAATATTAAAATAATATATTTCGCAAAAATTACCTGATTTGCGAAATTGGGGTTTTCGTAAAATGGTATAAATATATACCAACATTTGTGAAATAATTGGAGACTAAAGCAATTTATTCATTTAAAAATATATTTATTAGATTTGGCAATTTTATAATTAATTATATGCAGTTTAAAAATCAAACCCGATTAGTGCACTATTAATCGCGATTAGGCCAAATCCGTGTTTCTACTTTTTCCTACGGCTAGTGCACCATGTCATGTTGAATTTTGTTGCATGTTGTTGCATTTGTGTTGTTTTATGGGTATTATGTGTATTTTTGTGAGAAAAAGAGAAAGGGGTTAAAAAAAGAATTATTAGAGAGAGAGAGAGAGTGAGACATGAGAGTAAGAGGGTGAGAATAAGAAGAGAGAGAGGGCTGCCTCATTCATTTTTCCCCCATCATTTTTCTTCTCCTTCTTCATCTTCAAGCTCCCTCATTCTACCCTCATGACCCATCTCAAAATCTTCATCAAACCCCTATACTCCCTTCACAATAGTTGATCCCCACCTCATCCTCAACACATTGGACCAAGCAAAGTTGAATTTTGGAAACTTTGAGAAGCTAGGGTTTTTCTTGAGTTGCCCAAATAAGGTATAATTCCTTTCATTTAGTTTAGTTTGTAATTTCTTGCATTCTAGTTTAGTTTAGAAGTTGATTAAGTGTGTAATGGTGAAGTTAGAATTCTCAACAAAGGGTTTAGGTGATTGTGTGGACTTGGCTTATTTAGTGGCTGTTCTAAGACCTTAGAGATCGATTTCCTAACCTGGAAATGAGAATAGAAACCAAAATACGGACTTAGAAATAGTCCCGTATCGGTTTTGTGAGGTATTGTGTGCCTACAGGGAACCTAGGATGACCTGAGGTCTTTACGAGAAAAACTAGCAACTCCAGAGACCTAATTAGACCAATAGGAAACTACCCTGAGAAGACGAACCCCAACGGAGCATACAGGGCCGAGCATGCCGGTTTTCTGGGCATTGTGGCCGTCTAAATTTTAGTATTTTGTGTCTAGGTTGGTTCAGTAGCTCACATATTCCATATACAACACCCTATACTTGCTAGTTTTGTTCCAATTGACTTGAAACAAAATCTGGGAGCACATTGGGGTGTTTTTGGTTATGTTTTCCGTATTTTGGAATACTTGGTTTTGATGTTTGGATTTGTATTTGGTTGTTGGGCGTTTGTACTGTAAGTCGATGTACAACACCCCACAACTTGCGGGGAGGCGGAATAATGAAAAACGATCTTGTTTTAGGCGTAAATATCGACTAACCGAGAATCTTTGCATAAACAATAACTAACAAAAAACCATAGAAGTGTTAACTACTATGTTAAGTGATTATACCTAAAGAACCGAGTCCTTCATCTTGTCGTTCTCCACGTCCTCTCCGGCCTTCTCTATGTAGTAGAAGATCCACCCGAGTGCTTTACTACAAGCTTCACCTCAAACTAGAGGTAACTAGGTTTCTTGAAGTGCTAATACAAGTAACCTAAGTGATATAGAGAATGGTTAAGGATTAAGTAGTCTAATCTAATCCTTGTACTCAACACATGAGAGGGGAGGATTAGGGTTTGAAGAGGGAGAGCTTGAGGAGAGAGAAAGTGAGCAAAAGAATGGAATGGGATAATGATCTCTCATAATATATATGAAGCATCAATAATAACAAGATAAATCAAGTAAATGATTTAACAACCATGCTCCATAAATATCTAATGGGTGATTCATCTCCATGAGTCATTAAGCATTTATGATGCATTAATGACATGGATGAATCACTCAAATGAGTCACTAATCCCATTTAATGCATATGCCACCTTAACCCCCAAGTCACCATCTTCTAGAAGCTTCTAGCACAATTACGAGAACGCCCCTCCGATCCGTGAAAACACGGAAAAACTTTAGACTGTATAAATCCAAAAACCGGATACTAGAAACTGGCTTAAACCAAAGCCGACCAATAAAAACTGTCCGGATGTCGTACGTGCGTAAACACACGTATGCGTCTGAACCCTTGTCGTAAAACCATATGACCTTTATATCGTTTCGCCTGGAGTAGGGAAACTCTCTGTGTGGGACTCTAGAGACTCGACTACTACGCTGGCAGTGGGTTTAACCACAGACCGCAAGCGGCACTAGCTGTACGTAACGGTCCCCAGGTAGATGTCGATAAGAAGGCCGATGAGGAAACCCATCCGAACTCCTACTGAGTCTGATATGACAATCTCCGTACAGTCTGGTATGTTCGTCTAAGACTATCGCATATCGGGCCTAGGGGGGCGACAAGCGTCAGTCCCCTAATAGCGGTATAAGTCGTGTCGGAGCGAAGCCCATTACACCCTGAGAAACTACTGGAACCTACCAGCAAATCTCGCTTGCCTTGGCCAGGGACTTTGCGTAATGGCTCTCTGACACAGCGCGATACCAACCCCCAAAACGGGGAGAGACGAATACTGTCTAACCGACACTGCCTCCAAGTGCTCGGGACTGCACCCAACTGCTACCTGTTTGCACGACTCCTTTGAGCCGTGGTAGGGTAGCAATCTAAGAACAGTGGGACACACTCGTGGCGAAGTAGCAGTGTCAAGTCTGCGGACTATGCTTTACTCATGTCACCTGGGAACTGTTCACTGATGACTGGTATAAAACCAACCAACAGTTCCCTGTGAGTCCTGTCCGGTGTACCCGTAACCTAACGAGCACCTGCATACTATCTCCAGTACGACGTACTGACGGCTGTGGGACAGACCATCTCCCCAACTGGGATGAGAAGCGTACACACTAGTCTACTACGGAGTATCGATGCCCTGTCTCGATAATCCTACGACTAGGGACCAGAATAAGGATGTGCTTGTAGACTACCTAGCCCCCACTAGTGTGACTGCCATCACAACGCTGGTAGTCAAGCAAGATCCTAAGAGCTCTATCAATACGTATACTCATATATTAAGATAAAAAAACCAAGTAGCATACTACCATGTTTAGCAAGACTGTTATATACATGTGAATATCCCAAGCTTCCATTAAATAATATACAAACTAGTATGATACAGTAATGGCTTTCTAGGGCATAAACACTAACAATCTCCCACTTGCACTAGGGCCTTGTACTGGCGTATCGAAGACCGATGATCTCGAGTAGCCTCTCGAACTGAATCTGAGGTAGGGCCTTAGTGAATGGATTAGCAATGTTATCTTCTGTATTTACTCTCTTTACCTCGATCTCCCGGTGATCTACGATCTCCCTGATCAGGTGATACCGCCTTAAGATGTGTCTGGACTTCTGATGGGACGTGGGTTCCTTCGCTAAAGCTATAGCGCCGTTGTTGTCGCAATACAGAGGTATTGGACCAACACTGGTAGGAACCACCTGAAGTTCTGTGAGGAACTTCTTCATCCAGACAGCTTCTTTTGCGGCATCGCAAGCAGCTATGTACTCCGCTTCCATCGTTGAGTCAGCAACGTTGTCCTGCTTGGAACTCTTCCAACAGACCGCCCCTCCATTGAGGGTAAAGACATAACCCGACATGGACTTGGAGTCATCCTTGTCACTCTGGAAGCCGGAATCAGCATAGGCATCCATCCTGAGGTCTTTTCCGCCGTAAACCAAGAACATCTCCTTAGTCCTCCTCAGATACTTGAGAATGTTCTTTACTACTATCCAGTGATTCTCCCCTGGGTTTGCCTGATACCGGCTTACAACGCTCAATGCGTATGCTACATCTGGTCTGGTACATAACATCGCATACATTATAGAGCCTACCGCAGAAGCGTAGGGTATAATCGATATGCGTTCCCTTGCCAAATCAGTCTTGGGAGACATCTCTTTGGAGAGGGTGATTCCGTGACAAGCCGGTAGGTTACCGCGTTTAGAATTTTCCATACTGAATCTTTTCAATATGGTGTCTATGTACCTGGACTGTGAAAGTCCCAACATCCTCTTTGATCTATCACGATAGGTCTGGATCCTCAGAATGTAGGTGGCATCACCCAGGTCCTTCATGGAGAATTTCTGTGACAAGAATCTTTTGACTGACTGTAGCGTAGGAATATCATTTCCTATTAGGAGAATGTCATCCACATACAAGACGAGGAATACAACAACTCTCCCTACAATCTTACTGTATATGCATGGTTCATCTGGATTTTTGATAAAATCGAATTATTTGACAGTATCATCAAAACAGATTTTCCAACTCCGCGATGCCTGCTTTAGTCCATAAATGGACTTAAGCAGCTTGCATACTTTACCGCTGCTCCCACTCTGAATGAATCCCTCTGGCTGATCCATATAGACGCTCTCTTCTAAATTTCCATTTAGAAAGGCCGTCTTTACGTCCATCTGCCAGATCTCATAATCATGGAAGGCAGCAATAGCAAGAAGGACCCGAATGGATTTCAGCATAGCCACTGGAGAAAAGGTTTCGTCATAGTCCAAACCAGGTCTTTGGCGGAAACCCTTTGCAACAAGTCTAGCCTTATAGGTTTCAACCTGTCCATCTACACCAATCTTCTTTCTGAAGATCCACTAGCATCCTACGGGTTTTACCCCATCTGGAGCAGTGTCCAAAGTCCATACTTTGTTAGTGTACATGGACTCCATTTCGGTCTGCATTGCATCCAGCCATTTTACCGAGTCGCCGCTCTGAATGGCTTGCTGGAAGCTAGTAGGGTCGTCATTATCAATGACGCAATCTTCTCGATCCCCGTCTATGAGAAAACCATAGTATCTCTCGGGCGGATGAGACTGCCTACTACTTCTGCGGATAGGCGCTAGTATGTCCCTTTCTTCTGAAACTTCTTTTTCTACCAAATTTTCAGTAACGGCTTGTGGTTCTGGAATTTCTTCCAGTTCTACTGCGCTCCCATTCTTCTGATTTTCTAAAAATTCAGTTTCTATGAAGTGGGAATGACGAGAAACAAAAACCTTTTGTTCCTCTGCGTAATAGAAATAATATCCCTTGGAGTTCTTTGGATATCTCACAAGCTTACACTGTACTGATCTTGCATCGAGCTTGTCCGGATGCAGCTTTTTTACAAAAGCTGGACACCCCCATGTCCTAAAATGTTTTAGACAGGGTTTCTTCCCACTCCACATCTGATATGGTGTGGTAGGCACAGTCTTGGTTGGAACCTGGTTCAAAAGATATGCAGCTGATTCTAGTGCATAACCCCAGAAAGATCGCGGTAACTCAGCCTTACTCATCATGGAACGAACCATATCCAATAGGGTTCGATTCCTCCTTTCCGATACACCATTGTGTTGTGGTGTGTATGGAGGAGTAAGCTGAGAGAGAATTCCATTCTCTTTTAAGTAACCCAGGAATTCGGCACTTAAGTATTCACCACCTCGATCAGATCTCAGTGTCTTTATACTTTTTCCTGTCTGTTTTCCACTTCATTCTTGTATTCTTGGAATTTCTCAAAGGCCTCGGATTTATGCTTCATTAAGAAGATATATCCATACCTAGAGAAATTATCCGTAAAAGTAATGAAGTAGGAATAACCACCTTGCGCATGTGTAGACATTGGACCGCACACGTCACTGTGTACGAGTCCTAATAGCTCGCTCGCTCTTACTCCGTGTCCAGTAAACGGAGTCTTTGTCATCTTTCCCATGAGACAAGATTCACAAGTGGCATAAGATTGATATTCGAACGGATTCAAATATCCTTCTCTATGTAACTTTGTTAATCGTGTTTCATTGATGTGACCTAGTCTACAATACCATAAGAAAGCCTGATTTATTTCTGGAGACTTTCTTTTAAGTATGTTCTGGACATTGAAAACCTGAGCTTGATTCAATACATATATACCGTCATCTAATGTATCGGACCCAATCAGAACTTGATTTAGGTGGATGTGAACCACATCGCTTACGAATGTAAAGTCATATCCCTCTCTCGAAAGTGAGGACACCGATATGATATTACAAGTCAAACTAGGTATATACAGACAGTTACGTAGAATCAATATCTGCCCACTTGTCAAACCTAGGCGATATTCTCCCACGGGTTCAGCGTCCACGCTCATTCCGTTTGCAACTCTGAGAGACAAATCACCTACCCTTATAACTCTACGGTTTCTCAAAGCATGTAACGAATTACAGATATAAGATTCTGCTCCGGTATCTACCCATAGAGTTATTTGACAAACAGTTCTCAATTATAAACACACTTGAGGCTGAAGCCACAACATGCTTCGTATCCTGGCTACTGGCTTCCAAAGCCCTGCAATCCTTCTGCCAATGCCCGTTCCCATAACAATAGGAATATCCCTCCTTACCAACACCGAGTCCCGAAACTTTTTCTCTTCCCTTTCCTCCTACTTTACTGACACCGCATATCGGTTTTGTAGAGGTCTTCTTCTTTTCACCCTTTGCTTTCGCCTTGGATGAAGAAGAAGAAGGTCCCTTATTAAGCAGAGCTTGTGTCTCCCTGGTTTCTTTCAGGGTGTAAGTAGAGGGTAGGGACTGTGGAAATAAGTCAGTATATGACCTGTTTCCCAACGTGGTCTCCAGGTCCTTGAGCTCATCAATATAGCTAGTCATCGTAAGGACGTCGTCCCTTACAGATGACCCGTCAGCCGACCTCGCTTGAATTAATTCGTTCGAGGCCTCATATCTTGCGATATGAGATTGCTCTCCATATAAATCTTTGTTATGGAGAAAGATGGAAACAGAGTCCATCTTCTCGTGCTGCTTCTGGTATACACCATCAACTGAAGCTAACACGAGGCATTTGGCTTTCGCTTTATCCTTTTCGTTTGTCTGAAGGATATCCATATCCGCGACGGTGGAAACTGGACCTGGGACGGCGGGATCTTGAGTAGCAATAGGGTGGTCCAGCCTATCATAGGCAATGGTCATCTGGACAGACCTTTGCCAGTCATAAAAGTTAGATTCAGTCAACTTGTTATCTAGATGTAAGCTTGTCATGGTGACAAGGTCGCTGCAATGAGAGAGAGAGAAGAAAACACTTTAGCATGATACTCTTGCAAGTTTAGATTGGTTTTTAATTTATCTAAACTGGATGGCTCCCACTGTTTCTCGAATCCTTCCTCAAATCATAAAAGAAGAATTAGCCAGGACTATTCTCACTGTACAATACTTGCTTAACCGTTCAACCAGGCTAGTGTCGGTACTTCGAGGGAGGTTTTCCAACGCTTTCGCGAATTTCCTTAATTAAATAACCTCTTTTCTCTGGGGGCGTAGCCCTGCTGACACCTTTCTTGGCACCTACTTGGTTTATAGCATTGATCGTTAAGTGACGAATCTCCTGATAAGTAGCATATACTCACAGTAGGATCGGGATCCAAATATCATCGTATGATAATGTTGAAGGAATCCTACCAACATTCATCAAACTCTAAATGGTATGCATCTCTTTGCAAATTTCAGTTTCGTTAGAAATTCCTGATATAGATTTTTGCCCCATGTTCTTATGACCTTGACTAAGGACCAATAAATCATAAGTCACATGTCAAGTTCTGCCCATCATTATCTTGTTGATTTTAACCCATCCGTATATACTCTTGACTAAGGGCCAAACAAAGTAATACGACTGTTCCAAACCAACTCATCTATCTATGCAACAAATGAATACCCCAGCAGCTACCAATCACTATGTCTTGACTAAGGGCCAAACAAACATAGCTTGAATACTACTGACCATTCATAAGAAATGACGGAGGGCTACGACTGGTTTTGGCGAAACCGTGAACATAGTGAACTTGATATAATCGTAGGAACCTGATAGCTTTTTTAAAAGGAGTGGTTAAAGCCCCGCAATTAAAAATTCTGCTCTATTAAAATAACCGAGTGGTTTCTTTTAAATTGTTCCAACGATTCAACTTTTGGTTTATTTTCTTTGCATTATAAATAATGCGTCCCATCATTAACCTATCATTGCAGAAAACAACGAAAATACAACGTCCTCTTATGCCATTCGCATTTGCCACGGGGTCCCGTCATCACCCGTTAGGTTACTTAACTAACGACAGAGCGGGGGCTGGGCTAGCGCGGGTGAAAAACATAAGTGACGTCTAAATAGCTATCATATATATATATATTGTACATTCGTCAGACGCAATAATAGGCATTCCAGATCTCATTTGAACTTTATTGGATTTGCAAGCAATCCGTGTTTGTTTAGAGCCTGCAACAAAAGACGGATTACACAGTTGTGATGAATAGCCATTACCCCACCCTAGACCCCTACGGGCACGACAAACTACCCGCCTAATACCCGAAGTGAAGCGGTCTCCCTCAACAAAGTGAGTAGGCCACTAAACACTTCAAAAGACCCGGTAGTTTGTGTACCCCATCTTGGGTCTATCCTAGGAGCAAAAACAGTAAAATGAAATAATACAACGGTGGGTACAACCGCAACCTGGATGTGCCCCGGAAAATAATATTACAACATATTACAGTTACACCGAATGAATGAATATAACAACCCATCTCAAACCCCGGCTAATCATCACAACAGTCCAATACAGTTCACAACCACAAACAGTAAAAACCATTACAGAAATATGCAACCCCCTGCCAACCGACATACTAGCAGTTAGGGGAGGTTTACGAACACATTATACAATCACAGATATAATCAAATTAGAAAACATCGTAAAATTTCGATCGAGCAAAACACTTTAGATTCTACTGCAAAAACTTCTCTTTGTACCTGAGAACTTAGCAGAAAATAAAACATCCCAGAAACATCACTGTTATCATCCAAGAGTTACTGAAGAAATTGGGGCTGACTCGGCCCCAACTCGGCCGCGGATCCACGGTGAGTTGGCCGAGTCACAGGTCCAAATTTCTTCAGTATCCCTAGTTTTTCCTGCTTGTTATTCTGAAGCTCGTTGAAAAATTTTTAGAGCCGGTTTTAAAAACGACAGAAACTGTGATAAATCGACGATGTTTCCGGTTCTTTTTGCGTTCGAAATTCTTACGACTTTGCTAACGAGTTAATTATTGTTTAGCGAGGCTCTGATACCACTGTAAGTCGATGTACAACACCCCACGACTTGCGGGGAGGCGGAATAATGAAAAACGATCTTGTTTTAGGCGTAAACATCGACTAACCGAGAATCTTTGCATAAACAATAACTAACAAAAAACCATAGAAGTGTTAACTACTATGTTAAGTGATTATACCTAAAGAACCGAGTCCTTCGTCTTGTCGTTCTCCACGTCCTCTCTGGCCTTTTCTATGTAGTAGAAGATCCACCCGAGAGCTTTACTATAAGCTTCACCTCAAACTAGAGGTAACTAGGTTTCTTGAAGTGCTAATCCAAGTATCCTACGTGATATAGAGAATGGTTAAGGATTAAGTAGTCTAATCTAATCCTTGTACTCAACACATGAGAGGGGAGGATTAGGGTTTGAAGAGGGAGAGCTTGAGGAGAGAGAAAGTGAGCAAGAGAATGGAATGGGATAATGATCTCTCATAATATATATGAAGCATCAATAATAACAAGATAAATCAAGTAAATGATTTAACAACCATGCTCCATAAATATCTAATGGGTGATTCATCTCCATGAGTCATTAAGCATTTATGATGCATTAATGACATGGATGAATCACTCAAATGAGTCACTAATCCCATTTAATGCATATGCCACCTTAACCCCCAAGTCACCATCTTCTAGAAGCTTCTCGCATAATTACGAGAACGCCCTTCCGATCCGTGAAAACACGGAAAAACTTTAGACTGTATAAATCCAATAACCGGATACTAGAAACTGGCTTAAACCAAAGCCGACTAGTAAAAACTGTCCGGATGTCGTACGTGCGTAAACACACGTATGCGTCTGAACCCTTGTCGTAAAACCATACGACCACTATATCGTTTCGCCTGGAGTAGGGAAACTCTCTGTGTCGGACTCTAGAGACTCGACTACTACGCTGGCAGTGGGTTTAACCACAGACCGCAAGCGGCACTAACTGTACGTAACGGTCCCCAGGTAGATGTCGATAAGAAGGCCGATGAGGAAACCCATCCGAACTCCTACTGAGTCTGATGTGACAATCTCCGTACAGTCCGGTCTGTTCGTCTAAGACTATCGCATATCGGGCCTAGGGGGGCGGCAAGCATCAGTCCCCTAATAGCGGTATAAGTCGTGTCGGAGCGAAGCCCATTGCACCCTAAGAAACTACTCGAACCTACCAGCAAATCTCGCTTGCCCTGGCCAGGAACTTTGCGTAATGGCTCTCTGACACAGCGCGATATCAACCCCCAATACTGGGAGAGACGAATCATGTCTAACCGCCACTGCTTCCAAGTGCTCGGGACTGCACCCAACTGCTACCTGTTTGCACGACTCCTTTGAGCCGTGGTAGGGTAGCAATCTAAGAACAGTGGGACACAGTCAAGGCGAAGTAGAAGTGTCAAGTCTGCGGACTATGCTGTACTCATGTCACTTGGGAACTGTTCACTGACGACTGGTATAAAACCAACCAACAGTTCCCTGTGAGTCCTGTCCAATGTACCCGTAACCTAATGAACACCTGCATACTATCTCCAGTGCGACGTACTGACGGCTGTGGGACAGACCATCTCCCCAACTGGGATGAGAAGCGTACACACTAGTCTACTCCGGAGTATCGATGCCCTGTCTCGATAATCCTACGACTAGGGACCAGAATAAGGATGTGCTTGTAGACTACCCAGCCCCCACTAGTGTGACTGCCATCACAACGCTGGTAGTCAAGCAAGATCCTAAGAGCTCTATCAATACGTATACTCACATATTAAGATAGAAAAACCAAGTAGCATACTACCATGTTTAGCAAGACTGTTATATACATGTGAATATCCCAAGCTTCCATTAAGTAATATACAAACTAGTATGATACAGTAATGGCCTTCTAGGGCATAAACACTAACATGTACGTCAACAATAAGGGTTGTTTGATTGTTTTGCATACATAGGCTATATGTTCTAACCTATAGGCATTTCGTGTGTCGTATCGGTTTGCGGATATTGATTTTAATGGTATTGCGATATGTGTTGATTTATAGTTACCTTCGTGTGGATTCCGAGGCGACGGAGCATGGCGTCATCGACTTCGGTAAGCAAGGATCAAGGTGAGTAGATTTATATCAACGGGGGAAGTCGGGTGGATGGCATATAGCACCTACGCAAATTTTGATGGAAACCGATATATAAGATATGGTTAAGGAAACCTATATTAGAAACCTAGGGATATGGTTAAAAGGATAGTTAGAAGTGTTATGATATGATCAATACGTGATGACGAGATTTGAGATATGAATATGATGAGATAAGATGATACGAGCGGATACGATTGATATAAGATTTATAGTGGCATGTTATGAGAACGTTATATACAATAAGATATGACATTTATGCAAAATAACGGGATATGGGAATAATGAGTGATATGCCGTACGAGACTAGAGATCCGTACCCTCATTGTCATATAGGTCGATAGATCCCTATTTTTGTTAAATATCACCGTACGAAGCGTTACCGTACGAGATGTGAGTTACCGGATGGATGATTCGCGCTCGTGATTTGAGGATGATGTTCGATGATATTGCCGTATCGGATACTATAAGACTAAATAGCCGACATAAATGTGTCATCCGAACCATACATATTTCCAAACTGAAGAATCGTACGCATTTCTTAAATAGATATCTTGAAGGACGTTACGGATTTTTAAATGGTGTCTTTTCCTTAAAAACATCGTAGCCCCTAATTTCAAAACTACGATTCGAATCTTTTAAAAACTGATCATATAGTTCGTGTGTAGATATTAGATTAGATACATTTGCTTATAGCATTGCACCCGCGATTTACTTTATGCTACGTTCATGTTATTCTCATTGCATTACGTATACCTGTGCTAGTACACCTACACCATTATCGATGATGCGTATGTTACACTTACACAGATTGGCCGGCTCACACACTTCATCATCGATAATTGCTATGTCACTTACACAGTAGAATTACCCCTTCATTATGATATGTCGCATGATATACTGATATTGTCACATCACTGTTCCATGTTGCATGATATACATATATGCTCACATTTCTGTTATACATTCACATACGTCATGCTTTACGATTATATGCACTGAGATGCTGTTTTCATGAGATTTCTGGATTTGAGAACCGCTGTTTAATTTCAAAGATAATTGTGTATTGTTTTAAAAATGCGGTTTCTCTTGATATGATATTTTAAGACGTCCACCATGAGTTTCTCGGTTCTGAGAATTTGTTTTCGAGACTCGATTCGAGGAGTGGAGTAACCGTCTGCGGGTACATGGTAGACCCGGTATGGTACCCCGAGGCAAAAGAGTGATTTTGTGGGGATGAAGATGAGCCTGGCAGAGAGACTACTACCTACCGGTGATAGTATTTGGACCTGGCGGTTATCTGGAGGATACCGACCGGAGTCATGAGATGGATATGAGGGTCGACCAGAGTATGCGGCGCCTGAGGGATGATCTGAGCATGCTGCGCCTGAAATATAGGGATTTACGTGTCGATGCTGGACACGGATTTCATGATGTTTCGAGTGTCGGTGTTGGACACTCAGGTTCCATGATTTGATGTGTCATTGATGGACACACATTCTTTGATATCCTCATATATTTACATGCATATGCTTTTATGATGCTTTGAGTGGACGAGATCCACATGCACACAGGCATTGATTATATTATTGGATGATATCCACATGCATGCAGGCTTTGATTATTGTTGGCATATATGTATACACGGTCACCCTAGATATAATAGTATTACCTTTATGATATAGTTGACCTAGGAATCATTGTTTATTCGATTTCTACCTGATGATATTTTCTACTCACGAGTTGGCAACTCACCCCCGTTGTGCCACAGTTCTTGCAGGTTGACCGCATGGATCAGTAGCGGCATCGCTGGGACACAGCTTGCATTCGGGTGACTTGCTTTGGTAGGTGGTACATGTTGGATCGTACCACTATTGTGTTTATTATTCCTGTTGTATCTAGTTAACTCCATCAATCAGAAACTATTATTTGTATATGTTGTAAGACTTAGCAAGACTTGTAGTTGCGAGACTTAGAGCGATGGGTTATATGTTCGCTTGTTGGGTTGATGTCTTGCTTTATTCATTATTATTTGCGTTGATCTTCGCCGTTGGGTGTCGTATACATATTTTATGACTTGCGTGGTTGTGATTCCGCCGATTGGCGAAGAGCTATCTCCCGCTTGGGGATGCCTTTTATATTATCTTGTGTATGTGGTTTTGGATCAAAATATACCAGGGAGGTGCTGCCCAAATTTTTAAAAAATGAAACATGTTTTTCAAATAGTAAATCAACTTGCATTTTTCATGTTCCTTTACCTATGCATTTAAGAAAACATTTGATTTCATTATACCTTTATTTCAAAACTTCACTTCTTCTATTTTCTAAAAAAAAAGGTTTAGATTTCTGGGCTTCGGCTTACTTGAATTACGTTAGGCCTTTAGACGTGGCGTGGTTTAAATGCCGGTCATGAACAATATTTTCGGGTCGTGACAAAATCATCTTCTCTTTTATTATTTTGGGGGCTAGGGTTTTTGAAGAGAAAGATCGATCAAGGGTTGCAAGCAACTTTACTTTTCTTATTTTAATTCAATTTTTTCTTTTAACTATTCATGTTTTATTTTCAATTATATGCTTAAGTAATTTCTCTATCTAGGTTTAGATGATACTTATGATATGATTGGTGTTTTTTTCTTAATGTTCTTGTTTTTCTTTTACGTTCTTAATGACAAATTTTCAAATCATAAAAATCAACCTTTGTAAAACATCATAGATAAACTAGATGGATTTCATGATTGACAACCATGAGATCTCATTAAGGGAAGGAATGTCAAAGAGGGATTTATATGGTTTGGAGTTGATTAAATTAATTTATGGTTAGCATTGACTAGCAGAAAAAGTTAGGTAGATGTATGATTGACAACCGTTAGATCTACCAAGTGGAAGGTTTAGATCAATTTAATTCCATATTAATTAGTAGTTAATCTTTAAAATAATTACTTTCCTTATTGTTCATTAATAAGGTAATGCAAGGATCGTATAAGTTATGCTTAATAATAGTTTGATAGTTTATTGTGATGGATGTATGCTTTATGCTTTTAACAATTGATAAGTAATTAATATAAAGGTAGAAATTAAGAAAAGGTAAACAAATCAACACCATGAATAGAACAAGTGGATTCGAAACCCAAGGTTTTTCTCTAATTTAAGAATCTTTTTTTCAATCTTGCAATTTACTTTCTTTAATTATTTGCATTAGTTTAATAACCTAAAACAAATCTATCTTCTTTAATTTGTTCTATTTAACTAAGATTACCATCCTCCTTATGGATCGACCTACAAGTGCAACAATCGATCGACCGTGCAATTGCGGTATAATTAGGACTACATTAAATAACCAATCAAGTTTTTTCTTGATGGGTTATTTAATGTAGTCCTAATTATACTGCAAGTGCATGGTCGATCAATTGTAGCTCTTGTGGGTCGATCCGCAGGGAGGATTGTAATCTTAGTTAAATAGGGTTGTCAATCATAAATCTACCTAGCTTTTTCGGCTAGTCAAAATTAACCCTAAATTAATTAGATTAACTCTAAATCATAGAAATCACTCTTTGACATTCCTTCCCTTGATGAGATCTTATGGTTGTCAATCATGAGATCCATATAGATTATCGGTGATGTTTTACAAAAGTTGATTTCTATGATTTAAGAAAGTGTCATTAAGAATATGAATGAAAAGCAAGATCATTAAGAATATGAATGAAAAACAAGAACATTAAGAAAAAACACCGATCATATCACAAGTATCATCTAACCCTAGATAGAGAAATTACTTAAGCATAAAATTGAAAACAAAACAAGATGAATTAAAAGAAAATATTGAATTAAAAAAAGTAAAGTTGCTTAAAACCCTAGATTGATCGTGCTCTTTAAAACCCAAGCGTCCAAAATAATAAAAGAGAAGATGATTTAGCCTTCTATATTGAAGAGTGTTTATAGGCGTTTTATCGAATAAATGGTACCATCTAGATTAAAAATAAAAATACAAATCTCCATAATAAAGTTGAGATTATTTTGCCAAAGTAGGGTGGTTAAACGCGGCTTTGGGTCAGCTAAAAGCAGTCTAATTTTGTCCAAGCGGGCCCCATTTTGGTCTTTGGCTTCATTTCTCTGAATTGATTGTTTTTGGCTAGTTAGATCACTGCAAATCATTTCCATGCGCTTATGTTCTCTTTTTAACTTATTTTATTGACGTGAACCACATGTATTTGTTTCTTTTCTTCAGTTTTTACAATTAAGACCATGTCATCTGCAAATATCACAAAATACCTTTCTGTAGCATTAATTGCGACAAAATAAAGATAAGCATGGATATAAAATACTCATTAAAATGCACCAATCAAATACTCCCAAACTTATCTTTTGCTACTCTTCGAGCAAAACTAGGATAAAGAAAAAGAAAAACTAAAAATCCTAAGAAAAATAAAAACTATTTAGCTCTTTTTCGCAGTTGTTGCGATTGCATTTAACACATGCAATAAGTTGGAGGGTTGCCTAGCGCGGCAGCAAGGTTTCGGGAGGTATCGTCTATGCCGTATTCAAATTTTTTCCGTTCTAAAGAACCCTAAACCTAGAATGTTAACTAGAGATTTAAACAAAACAACATGCAAACAACTTTGCATACTAAGTGAATGAAGAATACAACCTTTGTAGACCAGTCATTCACTTCTAAATCTCCGTGTAGTAGTCCCTTCGCTCCAAGTAGTGAACACCCGAACTCTAGTAAGGGTTCACATGAAGAAATGAAAAAACTTGCTCGATATCTTCGAGGCCGAAAATGATCTACATCGAGGAGACACAAGCTCATGCTACCTCTTCACGAAATTAGGGTTTAGTGAAGCAAACACCCTAAACTAAATGGCTAATGGTAGAGGATGATGAAGTAGGAAATGAGATCACTTTAGATTTGTTTTTCTCACAATATTTTCTCACCTTGAGAAAAGCTAGCAAGCTTTCTCAATGAAGAAAAAGACGAAGAATCAAGATGAGAGAATGAACTCATTAGGTAAGAATAGCAACCATGGGTGAGTTAGTGTCATACACTAACTCATGTAGAGAATAAATCATGGCTAGTTAATAAATATCTACAAGTAAAACAAACTTAGTGGATTTGGTCAATGGTTCCACAAGCTTCTACAAGCTTCAACCATGTGACTTAATCCCACTAATTTTGATTAACTTTAAATAAATAAAACCCTACATTATTTCAAGCATAGTGTGAGTCTCATACACTCAAGAAGCATGTGGTATCAAGCATGACACAAAATAATTTACATTAATATATATCACATATATACTATATGCACATAAGTGAGAAAAAGAAATGTTTAAGTGAGTTAATATTAGTTAATGTAAATTAATATATCATATATATAATTATACATTAAATTATCAAATCAACACTTGATTTAATAATTCGGCTATATCATATACAACCGACTAATATCAAATGTAACAACTTGTCGAATCAACACTTGATCCGATAACCCGGCTATATCACATATAACCGACCGATATCACATATCGCGAGAATAGAATGCGGTATCACATATGCGTATTAATCTCAGTCCCGCACATATCACATATGTGCTCCTACTTCATTTCGCATGAACCAGGAAACCTCTGTGTAGGACTCTAATGACTCGTCAATACGCCGGCAGTAGGTGATGATCATATCAAACACCCACAAGCCGCAAGCAGTCTGCTAAACGTAACGGCTACCCGGGTATTGAGCGATCAGAAGATCAACAAGCAAGCCTGCTCATACTCCCGCGAATCCAATTAGTAACACTACCGTACAGTTCGGTCTCTTCGTCAGATATGTCGCATATCGCAGCCTGGGGGTGGTAAAACGTCAGACCCCAATAGCTTGATAAGTTATGCCGATGCAAGATCCATAACTGTTCGAGAAACTACTGATAACACTTACCAGTAAATCTCAGCAACCCTGGCCAGGGATTTAATGTTATGGCCAATCGAGCATAGCGCAATATCAACTCCCAATACCGGGAGAGACGAATCCCCTCCTATCGCTCATTACCTCCATGCGACTCGGGAATGTACCCCAAAACCACTTTTTTGCATGATCTCTTGAATGCGGTATGGTGGAAATCAAAGCATAGTGGGAATCACACAAGACTCTATGACGATCTCGGGTCGACAGACTAACATGTACAAGTGTCACCAGAGAACTGCTATCTGACGATAGGTATAATACCATCTAGGAGTTCTCGGCGAGTCCGTCCAATGTACCCAGTCTCCACTGAGCTCCCGTATACCTTCTCTGATGTCAAACACCAATGGATATGGGATCATCCATCGCCTATCATATGGATCGAGAAGCGTATATGCTAGTCTACTCTGGAATATCGATGTCCCGTCTTGATACTCCCACGTCTAGGGATAATTGAAGGATGTACTTGCCGACTACCTCTCCCCCACTAGTATGATCCGCATCATAATCTTGGTAGTCCAGTACTCATCCTAAGGGCTTTATCAACATGTAATAGAGAGACTATAAGTGTAAATGTTAAGATAAAGAGCAACCAGATAGCATACTATCGTGTCGAGCAAGAAAGTCCTCTTTATATATGTCCAAGCATCCACTACAATATATATCACATGTACAGTAATGGCCTCTAGGGCATACATATAACTAACAATTTCCCACTTGCACTAAGTCCATTTGTTGCAGTATCTCATACTCAACGTCCTATAGAAGTCTCTTTAGGGTAAGTCCTTTGTGAGTGGATCCGCTGTGTTATTTTTCGGGTCTACTCTCCTAACCTTAATCCTTTGGATATCAACCATCTCCCTGATCAGGTGATACTGTCCTCAGAATATGTCTGGAACGCTGATGGGACCTGCGTTCCTAGGCTAAAACCACAACTCCATTGTTGTCACAATAACAGCTATTGGATGCTCAATGGTAGGAACCTTGTTCATCTCATGAATAAGAAATTTCCAGACAACCACTTTGGTAGTATCGTTGGTAGCGATGTATCTAGCCTTTATCGTCTAGTATGTCACAGTATCTAGCTTAGAACACTTCCAACATACCGTCCCTCCACTGAGGGTAAAGACAATACCTGTGACTGACTTTCATTCGACCTTATCACTCTGGAATTTCGAACCAAGAACATTCATTTAGTGCTTCTCAAGTACTTAAGAATGTCATCCACAGCTGTCCAGTGATTCTCCCAAGATTCGATTGATTCTTTATCACTACACTTAGTGAGTCATCTACATCTGCTCTGGCACATAACATTGCATACATGGTTGAGCCTAGTGCCGAAGCATAGGGTATCTCTTGCACGCGAGCTCTCTCCAAATCAGTTTCTGAAGACATCTTTTTGGAGAGAGTGATTCCTGAGTAAGTGGGCGAACCACCACGCTTAGAATCTTCCATAGTATACCCTTTAGTATGGTGTTAATATACCTGGATTTGGGACACTCCCAATATCCACTTAGATCTATCAACATAGATCATAATCCATAAGATGTAGTAGGTATCATCCAGATCTTCTATGAAGAATCCTCATGATAAGAGGAGCTTGATCGAGTGTAACAAAGTAAACCATTTCCTATCAAGAGTATGTTATCTACGTGCAATATGTGGAAGACAACCTCACTCTCTACAACCTTTATATATATACAAGGTTCATCTACCTTTTTGATGAAGTCAAACTCTTTGACTACCACATCAAAACAGATGTTCCAACTCCGCGATGCGCGTATTGATCCTGATGGACTTAAGCATAGCTTTGAAAGTCTCAACTTTTCCATCTACACCAAGAATCTTCTCAAGATCCATTTGCTCCCAATGGGTTTTACCCTTCAGGTGCAACATGCAAAGTCATACTTTGTTGGTGTACATGGATTCCATCTTTGATCGCATAGCATCCAGCCATTTCACAGAGTCCCCACTCGTGATGGCCTGCATGAACCTGGTTGGGCTATCTTCTACCATGATGCAATCCTCGCTCTCACTGTCACCGAGAAGACCGTAGTATCTCTCAAGTGGATGAGGAACCCTACCAGATTCGTGGAGAGGCTGAGGTTCGTTGGAGACAATTGAATCCTTTGGGTTCATCAAATCATCAGCTATTAGTTTGCCTAGCCGGAACACCTTCCAGTTCTACCTCATTACCACTAATTTCTTCATAAGAAATTCCTTTTCTAAAAAGGTGGCATGCTGAGAAACAAAACACCTTTTGCTCCTTAGTTAGGTAGAAGATATACCCTCGCAAATGTTTGGGATATCCTGACAAACTTATACAGAACTGACCTTGCCTCGAGTTTGTCCGGATTTTGCTTTTCAACATAGGCCAGATAACCCCATATCTTAACTCTTTTAAGACATGGTCTTTTCCCATTCCATATCTCATATGGAGTGGTAGGCACTGATTTGGTTGGAACCCCATTCAATAGGTATGCAGCTCTCAAGTGCATAACACCAAAAGGAAATAGGTAACTCAGCAATACTCATCATAGAGCGCGCCATATCTTATAGGGTGCGATACCCACATCTCGATACACCATTGTGTTGTGGTGTATACGAAGGAATAAGCTGAGAGAGAATCACATTCTCTTTTTAGAAACTCCAGGAACTCGATGCGCAAGTATTCTCGTCTCCGATCGCATCGAAAGACTTAATACTTCTACCCGTCTGGTTCTTCAACTTCAAGCTTATATTCCTTGAATTTCTCTAAAGTTTCAGACTCGTGTTTCAACAGGGACACATGTCCGAATCTCGAGAGATCGTCGATGAATGTAATGAAGTACAAATAACCAACCTTGGCATTTGTAGACATAGGACCATATACATCATCATGTATCCGTCCAAAGAGTTCAGTAACTCTTTCTCTGTTTCCAGTAAACAGAGTATTGGTCATTTTACCTTTGAGACAAGACTGGCAAGTATTATAAGATGAAAATTCGAACAGATTTTAATATTTATCCTTATGTAACTTAGCTAGTCGTGTCGCATTGATATGACCTAGTCTACAATGTCACAAGAAGAATTCGTTCATTTCTGAACTACTCCTCTTGTGTGTGTTCTTGATACTTTGAACTGTGGTTTGATTTAGAACATGTATGCTATTATATAACAAGCCTGATCCAATCAACTCTTGATTCACGAAAATGTTCACAACATTATCCTCCAATACAGAATTATATCCTTCTTTAACTTAATAAAGAAACCGATATAATGTTGTATATCAGGTTCGATATGTAATAACATTTCTTCAGAATCAATGTATTAATACAATGTGATATCTGCCAACTGACTTGGCTGCAACAATTGCACCATTCTCTAACTCTTAGAGATATATCATCCATTCTCAGTTCTCTACCTCTCTGTAGCCTATGTAATATATTACATATGCGGGATCCTGACCCGGTATCACATATCCAGGATGTAGAGGATACTGAGAAACAGTTCTCGGTAATGAACACACCCGAAGAAGATGCATCAACATGCACTTTCTTCGATTGGGTGGCATGGGAATCCCGATATTCCCATATTTCCTGCTCGGACTTATAACAATTATAAGATAGAGCGGAACCAATGTTCCCTAGCTCGGTATAATAAGCAGGTTCAGTCAATGCATCCATATTATTATCTTGATTAAGGCGTGACATGGTTGCTACCAGGAGAGAGAGTGAAGAAAACACTCTGCGTGCACTCTTTGTAAGATTAGATCGGTTATTATTTTATCTAATCGGGATGGTCCCACTGTTTTTATCAAACCTTCCTTCAAACCTTAAAAGGTAAGACTAGCCAGGATTAATTACACCCTACAAGTTCCCCAATCTTTCGGCCAGGCCAGTGTCGGTACTTTGAGGGAGGTTCCCCGTGCTTTCACATGGACCTAATTAAAATAAACCTCATTTTTCCAGGGGCGTAACCCCGTTAACACCTTTCTAGACACCAAATTGATCGGCTAATTGTAATTTGTAAAACTCTCCGAGGAGTAACTCTTACTCGCAGTGAGTATCGGGATCCAAATATCTCATAGAAGGTATGTAATCTCATTGCAAATTTCAACACTTGAAATTCCCGATAATACTTTTGCCCCTAGCGTCCTATGACCTTGACGAAAGTCAACAAACCATAGTTCGCAAGTCAAGTTCAACCCGTACATTTCATGATTGAATTAAACCCACCCGTACGACCCTTGAAGAAAGCCAACAAAGTCGTACGACTACCCTAATCCAATCGCATCATATGCATAAGAAGATAAGCACTAATCAGCTACCGCACACTACGCCTTGACTAAAGCCAACAAACATAGCACGAATACTAAATAGTACTTATCTGAAATGACGGAGGGCTACGATAGGTTTTTAAGAAAACCTTTTGCGTAATAAACTTGATATCATTGTAGAATCGGGTGAATTTTAAAAGGAGTGTTTTTGAGGCTTTTACTAGTTTTGCTAAAGAGGTCACTCCCGGTGAACGGATCTCGACTCTTTCCTTATCGAATAAGGTGCAGGATATTTCACAAATACCACTATGCAAAGTAAAAACTATAGAAGCAATCAAAAGACAAACCGAGTGGGTTGTAGCATCTGCCAGTTTCGCTAAAGTGGTCACTCCCGATGAAGGGATCTCGGCTCTTTCCTTATCGAATAAGGTACTGGATATTCTACAAGGAATACCGCTATGCAAAGCAAAAACATAAGCTACCAGTTTTTAAAATAAGTTTCTATAACATCTTTAGGTTTCTTTTATTTCATTAATCTCATTAATGAAGTCTCATTAATTATGCTTCCTAAGCATCATATATGAAACGAAAGCAGCAATATTAATTATATCTCATATATATAATATAAGCATTCGTCTCAGAACATATCAAGTGATCACATCACAAAATATCAGCAGCAGAAGAATCATGTATGAAATATTGGATATACTAGGAATTCCGTGTTTTAAATTAAGCCAGTATAAAACACGGATTCTACGGTCGCGATGAATAGCCAAACCCACATCCCTAGATCCCTACGAGAGTGGCAAGCAACCCTTCTAATTCTAGAGTTAGGAGACCCAGTCTTGACTCCTCGAGATGGTCTCCCACTGGACCCTAGAACCCGGTTACTTGTGCTCTACTCCTTGGGTCTAGCCTAATGCGGAAAAGTAAATAATATACATCAATGGGGACAACATCCTCAACCCGGAAGTGCCCCAATAAAAGAATATTACATACAAGCTTTTACATGAATGAAAATGTAAAACTCCCATCTCACATAAAAACCCTTGGCTATTCAAAACACGACGATCCAATATAACATATCACAGCAACGCATAACATCATATGTCATCAACGTAACTAAATATGCATATCCCAATTATCGTTGACATATAGCAACGAAACCGGCGATACACCACATATTACACTTACGGTCACAGAAAAGAAAGTGAAAAACTACAACAGTTGGAATCCGCAACCATCTCAGACATCATAAACCCAATGTATCTCATACCTTGGATTTCATGCCTAACAAATGAATTCCTTAGACATCACATGCCTAACAATTATAAACCCCGCATTTTAGTCTCGATATTGAAAACACTTTTCAATAACCAGTCGGGTAATTCAACAAAGATTCCGGATAACCTGATCGAATTCTCGTCGGAAACTTTAGTAGACGGCCGCACCCCCGATGCCGTCGACGAAATGCACTTAAGCGGAACACCGCGGCCGTGAGCACCCGAACGGATGCTTTTGGCGATGGGGTTCTCCTACAGTCACTTTGTTAGGCCTATGGGGTGTGGATATCAAGTAAGGTTACCCGAAGAGTATCCGCGTACACTACGTAATTGCGACGGACTTTTGATCAACATCAAAATCCCGTAGCAACCGATCAAATGAGACTAAACTGCTAGATTTATAAAATTCATACTAGTTATCTCATAACTAATTATGTGGATTCCAAATATTGTATCACAATCACAGATAGCTAGACGAAGTTAAACTTTTCGATCGAATAATCAAACACCCAAAATTTCCCAACAAGCTCAACACTTGAGCAGAGTTCAAAAATTACCCAGAAACTGCCACAGCTCCTATGAACCATCCGTAGAAGGGCCGATCCATGCCTCACTCATGTCGCCACAGAACTGCAGCAAACCCTAGGGTATGACTGCGGTTCCACGATCCAAAAAGTCGAGTTTGGGTATCTTTCTTCTAGAGGGTCCACAGAATCACTTGCATGATTTTCTGAAAATTTTAAACTCGGAAAAAAATCCAACACTTGGAAAATTTCCAGCGGGGAAAATATGGGTTATTGATATCTATTCAAACTTTTTAACATCGTCTAAATAACCCGAATACATGTTATAATTACGATTACGAAACACTCCGAGTTGCCTTTGCAGAAAGTTAACATCACATGCAAATTTAGTAAAAACAAACAACACCTGAAACACCAATTCCCAGAGACTAGAACACCATGAAAATTTGAACCCTGAACTCCCAAAATGGGCCGAGCTCACCGATTTTTGGGGCATTGTGGCCGGCAACTTTGAGGTGGTTTTGCTTCAAATTTTCACAGTGTTCTTGTTATATCACATACAACATTCTGCAATTGTTTAAAAAAAATTTTGACACCTCTAAAAAGTCGACAGAAATTAGATTTTTTATCGGGTGTTTACGAGTAGTTTCGGTTTCGTAATCTAACAAATATCGTTTAAATCTCTAGCTTGGTTCTGATACCACTGCAGGGTTATCTAGCGCGACAGCAAGGTTTCAGGAGGAATCGTCCATGCCGTTTTCAAATTTTTGCCGTTCTAAAGAATCCTAACCCTAAAATCTTAAGTAGAGATTTAAACAAAACAACATGCAAACAACTTTGCATACTAAGTGAATGAGGAATACAACCTTTGTAGACCTGTCCTTCACTTCTAAAGCTCCGTGTAGTAGTCCCTTCGCTCCAGGTAGTGAACACCCGAACTCTAGTAAGGGTTCACATGAAAAAATGAACAAACTTGCTCGATGTCTTCGAGGCCGAAGATGATCTACATCGAGGAGAATCAAGATCATGCTACCTCTTCACTAAAGTAGGGTTTAGTGAAGCAAACACCCTAAACTAAATGGCTAATAGTAGAGGATGATGAAGTAGGAAATTGGCTCACTTTAGATTTGTTTTTCTCACAATATTTTCTCATCTTGAGAAAAGCTAGCAAGTTTTCTCAATGAAGAAGAAGATGAAGAATCAAGATGAGAGAATGAACTCATGAGGTGAGAATAGCAACCATAGGTGAGTTGGTGTCATACACGAACTCATGTAGAGAATAAACCCTGGCTAGTTAATAATGAATAGGTTAATAAATATCTACAAGTAAAACAAACTTAGTGGACTTGGTCAATGGTTCCACAAGATTCTACAAACTTCAACATGTGACTTAATCCCACTAATTTTGATTAACTTTAAATAAATAAAACCCTACATTATTTCAAGCATGGTGTGAGTCTCATACACTCAAGAAGCATGTGGCATCAAGCATGACACAAAATAATGTACATTAATATATATCACATATATACTATATGCACACAAGTGGGAAAAAGAAATGTTTAAATGAGCTAATATTAGCTAATGTAAATTAATATATCACATATATAATTATACATTAAATTATCAAATCAACACTTGATTTAAAAATCCGGCTATATCACATACAACCAACTAATATCAAATGTAACAACTTATCGAATCAACACTTGATCCGATAACCCGGCTATATCACATATAACCGACCGATATCACATATCGCGAGAATAGAATGCGGTATCACATACGCGCATTAATCTCGGTCCCGCACATATCATATATGTGCTCCTACTTCATTTTGCATGAACCAGGAAACCTCTGTGTAGGACTCTAAAGACTTGTCAATACGCCGGCAATAGGTGATGATCATATCAAACAACCACAAGCCGTAAGCGGTAAGCTAAACGTAACGGCCATCCGGGTATTGAGCGATCAGAAGATCAACAAGCAAGCCTGCTCATACTCCTGCAAATCCAATCTGTAACACTACCGTACAGTCCGGTCTCTTCGTCAGATATGTCGCATATCGCACCCTGGGGGTGGTAAAACGTCAGACCCCAATACCCTAATAAGTCATGTCGTTGAAAGGTCCATAACGGTTTGAGAAACTACTGATAACACTTACCAGTACATCTCAGCAACCCTGGCCAGGGATTTAATGTTATGGTCAATCGAGCATAGCGCAATATCAACTCCCAAAACCGGGAGAGACGAATCCCCTCCTATCGCTCATTGCCTCCATGTGTCTCGGGACTGTACCGAAAAACTACCTTTTTGCACGATCTCTTGAACGTGGTATGGTGGAAATCAAAGCACGATGGGAATCACACAAGACTTTATGACGATCTCGGGTCGACAGACTAACTTATACCAGTGTCACCAGAGAACTGCTACATGACGATAGGTATAATACCATCTAGGAGTTCTCGGCGAGTCCGTCCAGTGTACCCAGTCCCCACTGAGCACCCTTATACCTTCTCTGATGTCAAACACCAATGGATATGGGATCATCCATCGCCCATCATATGGGTCGAGAAGCGTATACGCATGTCTACTCTGGAATATCGATGCCCCGTCTCGATACTCCCATGACTAGGAACAATTGAAGGATGTAATTGCCGACTACCTTTGCCCTACTAGTATGATCCGCATCATAATCCTGGTAGTCAAGTACTCATCCTAAGGGCTTTATCAATATGTAATAGAGAGACTATAAGTGTACATGTTAAGATAAAGAGCAACCAGATAGCATATTATCATGTCGCGCAAGAAAGTCCTCCCTATATATGTCCAAGCATCCACTACAATATATATCACATGTCCAGTAATGGCCTTTAGGGCATACATATAACTAACATAAGTCATTAAACCCCTAAGTTACTCTAGTGGACAAGTTTTGTCTCGTCAGGGTTCTCAATGTATTACTCCAAGAAAATCCTAAGAAGGAAAATAAAAAGAAATTAAAATAAAGGAAAGGAAAATAAAGAAAAAAAATTTAAAAACCAAAGGACAAAGTAAAAACGAAAGGTTGAATCTTTCTAGTTTTTTTGTTTTCAAGAACTATCATCTTCAAATATCGTTTCAAATTCAGAAATTTTATCCTCCCTCAACAGAACTATATCCTATTCTTCATGCTCCTCTTTTGTAATATTTCAGAAAATATAAAATATTATTTTTGGAATCTTATATTAAAATAATATATTTCGTGAAAACTACCCGATTTGCGAAATTAGGGTTTTCGAAAAAGGGTATAAATATATACCAATATTTGTCAAATAAATGGAAATTAAAATGATTTATTCGTTTAAAAAGATATTTATTGGGTTTGAAATTTTTAAAATTTATTATATGCGATTTGGATAAAAATTGATTAGTGCACTGCTAATCGCGTTTAGGCTAAATCTGTGTTTCTACAGTTTTCCGTGGCTAGTGCACCATGTCATGTTGCATTTGTTTGCATGTGGTTCATTTGTGTTATTAGTTTCGTATTGTGTTTTGGTTTTGTGAGGGAAAAAGAAAAGAATAAGAGAAAAGGCAATAGGGTAAATTAGTGAGAGAGAGGGTGAGAATAAAGAAGAGAGAGAGACAGCAGCCACATCTTTCCTCCCCCATCATTTCCTTCTCTTTCTTCTTCCTCACTTCCCTCCACCTTCACCCCATGATATCATCTCAAAATATTCATCCAAACCCTAAACCCCCTTCACAAAAGTTGATCCCATCTTCACCCTCTACACTTTGGACCCATAAATGTTGGATTTTGAGGACTTTGGACTTCTAGGGTTTTGCTTGGTGGCATCCATGAGGTATAATCCCTTCCATTTAGTTTCGTTTATGTTTTCCTAGCATTCTAATTAGTTAGAATTGGGTTAAGGTGTGGATTTGTGAACTTGGAAATTCCTAGAGAGGGGTTTGAGTGTTGTGTGGATTGGGTGATGCCTAGTGGTTGTTACCAGGCCCTAGAGACCAATTCTTGACCTGGACCAGTGACCAAACCCCAAAATACGAACTTTAGATTCGTCGATATCGGGAATTGTAAGATTTGTGGTTGAACTTAGTGATCTGCTGTGACCCGAGGGACCTATAAAATAAGTTCCCTTGATAGTGAGATCTGCAGGCAACCATGAAGCAACCCTTGAAGCCCGGGCCCCTGATATTCCGCTATTTGTAGTTTGACGTCTTGCTTATTTCATTATCTTTTGTGGTGATCTTCGCCGTTAGGCGTCGTATACTTATATTTACTATTTTGCGTGGTTGTGATCCACCGTTTGGCGAAGAGCTAGCTCCCGCTTGGGGATACCTTTATTATCATTATGTATTTATGGCTTTGGATCAAAAAATACAAAGGTGGTGCTGCCCAAATTTATAAAAGATGAAACATGTTTTCACTAGAAATTTTCACTTGCATTTTTATGTCCCTTTTCTATGCATTAGGAAAACTTGATTTCCTTATACCTTTATTTTAAAACTTCACCTCTTTTATTTTCTTAAAAATGTTTAGATTTCTGGGTTTCAGCTTACTTGAATTACGTTACGTCTTTAGACGTTGCGTGATTTAAGTGCTGGTCACGAGCTTATATTTCGGGTCGTAACAAAGTTGGTATCAGAGTGCTAGGTTTAACCTTGGTTCGAGTCTATGTTTGACTATGCGGAGTCTAGGGCGTGTATATATTTCGGAACCTAGGCTTGACCTTACGGAACTTAGACTTGAACGGGGGGTTATTAGACCCTAACTTTCATTTCATAGGTTGACCCTGATTGATGGAGTAGGTAGATTGAGTAGAGTGACGTACCGTACGTATGTTCCGCGGTATATTTACGATGCGATACTCCACTTAAGAAACCTTAGGATGTATATATTTTGTGATCTGCGATTCTCTTCGTACCCATGATTATACATCCATTGGAGATCCTTAAATCTATTCGTTTCCATGATCATACTTTCATTGATGCTGTTACTTCTTATGATCATGTATCCATTCTGGATCTGTCATTTCCCTTCATGCCCTTGATATGTTTTCTTCGTTACACGATTCAGGTTCCTGTCACCATGTTTGAGCGCAGATTGAGCTGCTGCTAGTGTTGCGGTCAGGGTGAACTCGTCATGGACGAGGACTGACCATTGTGTTTTCTTGTGACATGGGAACGTCTCGATATAGTGTTTGCATTGTGACCTCTTGTTGAGGCGAGTTTTTGGTTTTACACCGGAAGATCGGGCTATTATTAGAGCTGCCAGTTGGGAGAGGACTATCGATGTACATCTCAAAGATTATGATGTCGTCTACCATGCAGACAGATGACCTGCTGTTGCTAAGATTGATAGGATGTCGACTCCAGACTTTACGAGCTGAGATCGCTGGAGCTTCCAGGCAGTGATGCGACAGTTGATAGCTAGTCTATTCCGAGTTGTGAGACGAAAGTAATTCGTCAGATTGATGCGCCGATGCAGGCCCAGTTGAGCTGAAGATTTCCAGTGTGGAGAGTCTTACTCAGATCTAGAGTAGACCGATCCATAGATGACCATGGATGTATCGTCTTTTATAGAGGATTGAGGCATTGTTTAGCATGCGGACGAAGGGTATTCACATGTTGCCTAGGCAAAGTTAAAATGTTCGAACGAACATCAGAAACCCATTTTTCCAAGTTTAAGGTATTCAGAGGAACATGCAAGTGATTCTGTAGACCCTCTAGAAGAATGAAACCCTAACTCGACATGATGACCTTGGAACCGCTTTTGAGCCTTAGGGTTTGCGGCAGTTCAGTGATGCCATCAGTGAGGCTTCAGTTTGCCCTTTTACAGTTGGTCCATAGGTACTGTGGCATGTACTGGATATTAGTAGATTGTGCTCAGGTGTTGAGCTTTCGGGAAATTTTGGGGACTTTGATGACTCGATCGAAATGTTTAACGTCGTCCGGATATCATGTGATAAGAGATCAGCAAGCTGACCAGCTTCAGATAGAGGACCTCACCCAGATGCGTTGTGAATTGATAGAGAACAGACGAGTATTGAGTATTCCTCCGATGGTTGGGACGAGTTCCCGAGGACGTGTTCGGCTAGAGATCTTCTACAGAGTGATGAAGATACCGAGTTCGTGATTTCGAGTCCGTGTGAGAGACTTCGGATTGACTGTAGCCGAGAACATTTGCAGTAGATAGCATGACGTGACGTCCAAGCGGACGATGATACAGATGAGTGGAACTAGAGGTTCGTGCGAGATGTTGACGAGCTGTTGTTACTCCCAGTTGAGATTAGAGATTAGGTATGTCTACAAAGGCATTGGGATGCGACCAGTTCCCGAGAAAATGCTGTGCTGAGAACGCAGATGTCCAGAAAGTGAGAAAAGATTATGCAAGAGTACCAGCCTCCGTACAATTCGGCATAGGCGAGATCGGAAGAGACCCTGAGTAGGTTCCTTTCAGGACACTGCTGCGATGAGATTTGCACCGAGGACTAGATGAGTCACGAGTATTCAGAGGGCCAGAGGCTGACGCCAGTGACGTGCTGCTTTATGAGTGGTCGTGATAATTGGCCGGGAGATGACTACAGAAGTGCCAAAGTGGAATCGTTCCCGTTAGCACACCTGACCGGGCCGACGAGCCGATGGATTGCGAGATTGGAAATCCACAGAGAAATGATGACCCAGAGACAGAGGACGCCAGACCATGAGCAGAAGGCAAGCGGATGTTCTTGCTCTGCCAGTTATGGCGCACCGCTATTTTTCGACATTGTAGGAGGTGTACCTCAGTGTCATTTGTTGCGATTTGTGTTTGTGATCCGAGTATCACGCTTATATCGCTTAGACTTGAGTTTTGATGATGAGTTTCTTGATATTGATTTTTGTGCCTTGGCTGCACATGTTTATAATTTCGTGGATTTCATACAGTTGCCTTGATTTTGTCCATGTGGTACGCACTCGATTTGATTTTTGCACTCGATATAGCTTACATGTGCTTGCAGTGCATTGATATGTGTTTTGGTGCCCGCAGTTGCACACGTTTATGATTTTTATACACCTTGGTACACTCCGTGTTGCTTTTCTATGCATTTTAGTTATTGATGAGTTTTCGTGCACTGGATGCATTGGAATTGTATTTTGTGCATTTGCCGCACCAGATTTATATTTCGTGCATTTGTTGCATTGGATATATACTCCGTACCTTGGTTGCACCTGATTTATGTATTTGAGCATTTGTTTCGCCAGACTTATATTTTTGTGCGCGTTGCTCTTGACGTTCGTTTTTCGTGCGCTTTACTACACTAGGCATTGATTTGGACTTGACGCGCTTGATATTGGATTCTATGCTCATCGGATGCACTTGAGTGAGATTTTACTTGTGCATGTTGGATGCCTTAGATTTAGATCTTATTCGTACATGTGGGATGCACTTGATTTCGATTTCATTCGTGCATGATGGATGCATTTGATTTGGATTTTCACGCATGTTGGGCGCATGATATGAGATGTGATTTTGTGCACACCGGATGCACTCGATTGCGATTTTCGCTCATGCATGTTAGTTGCACTGGATTAAGATTTTCATGCACTCTAGATGCATTTGATATTGTTGTCGTGCACACCCGTTGCACTGGACAGATGTTTTCGTGCACACCCGTTGCACTTAGTTTTGCTTTTGTGCATATTATGGCACCTTTATTTGGATTTGATTTCCGTGCGCACCAGACGCACGTGATTATTGGATAAGCCTTTTTAGGCTGATTTTGCTCTTGAGCACTGGTTTTCATGGTAGGTACTATATTATATAGTAGCCGAACATGACCGATCTGGGGACAGTACCTGAGTATTTTGCATGCCTAAAAGTTTAACAAGTGTTTTTTTTTCAAAAAGGAGCTATAGTCTCGCTATTTCCTACGTGTCCGTGAGCGACACGAATGTTTACAAGGAAAACCTTTTGGGATATTTCAAAGAGGCGGAACGTATGTTTAGCAAAACCAATATGAGCATATATTTACTACTTTACAAATGAGCGTGCGTCACTTGTGCCGTGAGTTACGCATCACATGGCGATTCAGAAAAGATTTTGCATGTGTATTATTCAGTTTAAAGGATTTTTCCAGGGATGCGTACTATATATGTACTATAGTTTTTGACTAGTGTATATTGGATTTCAGTAGTGGATTTCGAGATCTGTATCTCCTTGTAACTCTGATGATATGCGTACAAATCCGATGGTTTGCGTGACGCTTGACGGAGTTCGATTTTGAGTTTCGTACTCGTTTTCATGCGCACTTGACGTGTTGTGTTATTCGGTATCTTCTGTGATGTCGGAGCCTTGTTGATTTGACCTGATTATTGAAATGTTTTAGAATTTAGGGGTTTAAATTTAAATTCGGGGACCGAATTTATTTAAGTGGGGAAGATTGTAACATTTCAGAAAATATAAAATATTACTTTTGGTATTTAATATTAAAATAATATATTTCGCGAAAACTACACAATTTGCGAAATTGGGGTTTTCGAAAAAGGGTATAAATATATACCAATATTTGTTAAATAAATGGAAATTAAAATGATTTATTCGTTTAAAAAGATATTTATTAGGTTTGACATTTTTAAAATTTATTATATGCTATTTGGATAAAAATCGATTAATGCACAGCTAATCGCGTTTAGGCCAAATACGTGTTTCTACAGTTTTCCGTGGCTAGTGCACCATGTCATGCTGCATTTGGTTGCATGTGGTTCATTTGTGTTATTTGTTTCATATTGTGTTTTGGTTTTGTGAGGGAAAAAGAAAAGAATAAGAGAAAGGGCAATAGGGTAAATTAGTGAGAGAGAGGGTGAGAATAAAGAAGAGAGAGAGGGCAGCCACATCTTTCCTCCCCCATCATTTCCTTCTCCTTCTTCTTCCTCACTTCCCTCCACCTTCACCCCATGATATCATTTCAAAATATTCATCCAAACCCTAAACCCCTTTCACAAAAGTTGATCCCCTCTTCACCCTCTACACTTTGGACCCATCAATGTTGGATTTTGAGGATTTTAGACTTCTAGGGTTTTGCTTGGTGGCATTCATGAGGTATAATCCCTTCCATTTAGTTTAGTTTATGTTTTCCTAGCATTCTAGTTAGTTAGAATTGGGTTAAGGTGTGGATTTGTGAACTTGGAAATTCTTAGAGAAGGGTTTGAGTGTTGTGTGGATTGGGTGATGCCTAGTGGCTGTTACAAGGCCCTAGAGACCAATTTTTGACCTGGACCAGTGACCAAACCCTAAAATATGAACTTTAGATTCATCGATATCGGGAATTGTAGGATTTATGGTGGAATTTAGTGATCTGCTGTGACCCGAGGGACATATAAAATATGTTCCCTTAACAGTGAGATATGCAGGCAACCATGAAGCAACCCTTGAAGCCCGGGCCCCTCATTCATTGATATGGCCACAGATTTATTGCTATAGGCCGCAATTTGCGGCCAAGTCGGAGTGGAACCTTGTGATTTTTGGTCTGGGGCATTGTTATCCTATATCTAGAGCAACCCCATATGCAAAATTGGCTAGTTTGACCTGAGTCAAAATCTGGGAGTACATTGGTGTGTTTTTTGGTTATGTTTTCCGTATTTTGAATACTAGGTTGTGATATTTGGATTTGCATTTGGTTGTTGGATGTTTGTACATCAACAACAAGGGATGATTGGTTGGTTTTGCATGCGTGGAATATAGGTTCTAACCTATAGGTGATCTGTGTGCCGTATTGATTTTTACGGATTCGATTTTAATGAACGATTGCGATTGTGTATTATTATAGGTACCTTCGCATGGATTCCGAGGCGACGGAGCATGGCGTCATCAACTTCGGAAAGCAAGGAGCAAGGTGAGTGGATCTATATCCACGGGGGAAGTTAGGTGGATGGCGTATAGCACCCCCGCAAGTTTTTGATGGAAACCGTATAGTATATGGTTAAGGAAACCTTTAAAAGAAAACTATAGATAGAGTTAAAAGATAGTTAGAGAAACTATATTTGAAACTAAAGGATAGTTAGAAGTGATATGATATGACTAATATGTGATGACGGGATTTGAGGATGATGTTTGATGGTATTGCCCTTTAGGGTACTATAAGACTAGATAGCAGACGTAAATGTGTCATCCAAACCATACCTATTTCCAAACTGAAGAATCATATGCATTTTTTAAACAGATACCTTAAGGGACGTTACGGATTTTCAAATGATATCTTTTCCCTTAAAAACACTGTAGCCCCGACTTTCAAAACTACGATTCACATCTTTTAAAAACTGATTGTATGGTTCGGGTATGTTTGTTAGATTAGATACGTATGCTTATAGTAAAGGTAGAGTGTAATTGTAAATTGACCTTATGTGAGATACTGATGCGATGAAAAGAGAATACGATTTGGCATGTGATAGAATGCTATGTTGGTATACGATTGCGAGTCGATTGAGATGATTGATACCTTGCCGGTTCCCTGATATGAGATTGTTATGGATGTGACTTGGGACATAGGTATATGGATATATATGCGTATTCATGTTGTGAATCATGAATGATAAGCCGTACGTGACATTAGGCCGTACCCTCGTTGTCATATAGGTTGATAGGATCCCTATAAGTTTAATGCCGCCGTACGATGATTTTCCGTACATGATGAGTTTGACTTGATCATTGATCCATACCCATGACTAGAGGATGCCGTACGATGGATTTTACTGTACGTAATGTTGTGAGGCTGGATGCCGATCGATAGATTCACCGACTCGGTCATGTTAGATACGTATACCCGTCAGCATTTACATATGATTTACCTTATGCTGCATTCATGTTATTCTCATGGCATTGCATATACCTGTGCTAGTACACCTACACCATTATCGATGATTTGTATGCTACACTTACACAGATTGGCCGGCTCACACACTTCATCATCGATAATTGCTATGTCACTTACACAGTAGAATCTCTGCATCAGGATATGACTCCTTGCATGATATACTTGCTATAGCTACATATTGTACACACATACTTGCGTACATACATACTGTATACCCATACTTGGGTACATACATATTGTACACCCATACTTGCGGACATACACATTTGTACGTCCATACTTGCGTACCTACACATATGCACCTTCATACGATATTGCATTCGATTTTGGAGATTTAGGAACCGCATGATATATTTTAAAACTGGATTCATTTAAAAGAGCGGTTTTCCCTCGATATGTGCATATTACTGTTCCATGTTGCATGATATACGGATATGCTTACATTTCTGTTATATGTCGCAAATATCATGCTTTACGCTTATACGCATTGAGATATGTTGTTTTCATGAGATTTCTAGATTTGAGAACCGCGGTCATTTTAAAAGAATGTATGTATTGTTTTAAAAACCTGGTTTCTCTTGATATGATATTTCAGTGCGTCCACCATGGTTTTTCTCGGTTCTGAGATGTGTGATATGTGAAACCCGATTCGAGGAGTTAGATGATCTGTTTGCGGGTTCATGGTGGACCCGGTACGGTACCCCGGGGCGAGAAGATCGTGAGGATGACGATGAGCCTAGCAGAGGGACCACTACCTACCGGTGATTGGTTAGGCCTGATGGTTATCCGGAGGATACCGAGCAGGTCGAGAGATGGATATTGGGCCGACCTGTCTGCCGGAGCCCGCGGGCCGATCCCGCGGACGGATCCCGAGGGCCGATACGGACCGACGGAGCTCAAAATATGAGGATTTACGTGTCGATGCTGGACACGGGTTTCATGATGTTTCGAGTGTCGATGCTGGGCACTCATGTTCCATGATTTTGATGTGTCGGGAGGGACACACGTTGATTTATATCCTCATACTTTCATGCATCTTCTTTTATGATATTTACATGCATGATGTTGTTGTGTCATTGGTTGACACGTTGACGAGATCTACATGCATACTGGCATTGATTATATGGTTGGATAATATCCGCATGCATATAGACAGAGTATATTGTTAGCACATATGCCATTACGGTCACCCTAGATATCATAGTATTACCTTTATGATACAGTTGACCTAGGAGTCGTTGTTTATTCGATTTCTACTTGTTGATGTTTTTCTACTCGCGAATTGGCAACTCACCCCGTTATGCCATAGTTCTTGTAGGTTGACCGCATGGATCAGTAGCGGTATCGCTGGCACACAGCTACATTTGGGTGATTTGCTTGGTAGGTGGGACATTTGTATTGTACCCACTCTTGTATTCATTATTCATATAGTATCTAATCAACTCCATCAATCAAACTAGTATTTGTATAAGTAATGAGACTTAGCGAGACTTATGGTTATGAGACTTAGAGTGAGGGGTATTCCGCTATTTGAGGTTTCATGTCTTGCTTATTTCATTATCTTTTGTGGTGATCTTCGCCGTTGGGCGTTGTATACTTATATTTACTGTCTTGCGTGGTTGTGATCCGCCGTTTCGTGAAGAGCTAGCTCCCGCTTGGGGATGCCTTTATTATCATTATGTATTTGTGGCTTTGGATCAACAAATACAAAGGAGGTGTTGCCTAAATTTTTAAAAGACGAAACGTGTTTTCAAACTAGAAATTTTCACTTGCATTTTTATGTCCCTTTTCTATGCATTAAGAAAACTTGATTTCCTTATATCTTTATTTCAAAACTTCACCTCTTTTATTTTCTTAAAAAGGTTTAGATTTCTGGGTTTCAGCTTACTTGAATTACGTTACGCCTTTAGACGTTTGCGTGATTTAAGTGCTGGTCACGAGCTAATATTCCGGGTCGTGACATCTTTCCCTCAAATACAGATCCTATACCCCTGCGTGTATGTAAAATATTTTTAGTCTTGAGATTTCAATTCAAACTATGTTATCAATGTTTCATATCCTCATATTTATTATTATTATTATTATTATTATTATTATTATTATTATTATTATTATTATTCCACAACACCTTTCAGTGCAACTACTACATGCTTGCTTAGGCTCAAGCAACCGATTACTTAATGTGTGGACTTTATTGTGTTTAGTTTCGCTAGACTGCCTATTTATTAATCTCAGCAGTGACTCCCAGACTAGAAGGCTTTACGACATTAAGTGAAAAGACACTCCAAAGACTGAAGACTCACATGTCCTAATCAGCTGCAAAACCAAACTTATTTATTATATATTCACTCTTTTTTTATATTTGCACCCTTCATTAGTTTAGACTACCTACTATGCGCATATTTTACTTCTTTTTTTTACGAAGACATTTCAACAAACATATTTCTAATTCTCCTCTACTATCTCAAACTTCAAGATTCGTGATTGTGTGACTTGTATGTTATATATTCACTATATCCAACTTAGAGATGGGGTTAGGATTTCGTTCTATCTTCAGATTCAATAGGTTTCCTTTATATCAGTTAACTTTTGGATTTCAAAATTTAAGATCATCTATTACTAGCATGATTCAAAATCTTTTTTTTTTTTACAAAAAATCTAAAATAAGAAATATAAACCTAAAAATAAAAATGAAAAATATAAAAAATAAAAATTATGAAAAAATTAAAAATTAAAAACTGTACAAACTACTCCCCCACACTTATGTCTGATATTGTCCTCGATGTGAACTTCTACCCCGTCGACCACCACGTCAACCGCCTTCACTGGTGCTGTAGGGTTACTAGGCACTCTCAAGAGGTCTCACAAGACATCGAACATGCCAATATAAAAAATTATGGTGCCGAGAAACCCTAGTGTATGGATCGTTGGCTAGAAATCTAAGCGAAAAGATAACTAGTTAACACTTAACTAAGGGAATAAGGAAATACAACCTTTGTAGATCCGGTGCTCCACCTCCATAGCTCCGCAACGAAGTCCTCTCCGCTGTCCAAATCAAATTCGGGCTCTAGCGTCGGCTTCGTCGGAGAATGGGCAAGCTAGGTCGTCGATGTCCATGCCGAAGATGATCTACGTCGAGGCATCGCTAAATCAAGCTCCGACTTCACCAAGTCAAGAAACTTGTGAATAAAACACACTCTACTACTTGGCAAGAGGTAGAGGATGAAGAAATAGGAAGTGGGTTAACTTTAGTTTTGGATTTCTCACTCTTTTCCAACAATCACCATTGATGGAGCTTGGTTTTCTTCAAAGAAGAATGAAGAAGAAGAAGAGCAAGAAGAAGATAAGTATTATGATAAGAATAATAGAATAAATAAAAAATCCATTCTTATCATAATTCTCACCATGGTTAGGTGTAGAGAATTAACTTGAGTTAATTGAATTGGTTAGGGTTAAGCATGAGACAAAATGGTGACTAAGTCAAAAGTTCATGAAGCTTCATGAAAGAAAACAAAAGAAGCCACCATTCTATTTTATGCAATTTATTTTCCAAAAATAAAAACAAATGAATAAATGAATAATCAAATAAAAACCCTAACCATTTCTTTAACCAAGGTTTAATTCTTTACACAAACCCTAATTTGCATGTATCATCAAATATGATACAAACAAGTGCACAAAATCATATCGCATATGCAATGCGCACAACCGAGCGAGAAAATCTATTTAAAGTGAACCGATATTAGTTAATGCAAAGTAATATATCAAATATATAATTATGCATTAAATCATTAAATCAACGCTTGATTTAACGATCCGGTCATGACGCGCATAACCGACTGGTACCATTAGTAACATCTTATCGAATCAACACTTGATCCGATAACCCGGCTATATCGCATATAACCGATCAATGTCACATCGCGAGAATCGAATACAGTATCACATACTGGTATTATTCTCGGTCCCGCACATATCTCATATGCGCTCCTATTTCGTTTCGCTTGAGCCAGGAAACCTCTGTGTAGGACTCTAAAGACTCGTCAATACGCCGGCAGCAGATGATGATCATATCAAGCATCCACAAGCCGCAAGCGGTCTGCTAAACGTAACGGCCACCCGGGTATTGAGCGATCTGAAGATCGACGAGCAAGCCCGCTCACACTCCAGTGAATCCGACCAGTAACACTACCGTACAGTCCGGTCTGATCGTCTGATATGTCGCATATCTCGCCTAGGGGTGGTAAACGTCAGACCCCAATAGCTCAATAAGTCATGTCGATATGAGGTCTATAACTATTCGAGAAACTACTGGTAACACTTACCAGTAAATCTCAGCAACCCTGGCCAGGGATTTCCTGTTATAGCCAATCGAACACAGCGCAACATCAACCCCCTATACCGGGAGAGACGAATCCCCTCCTATCGCTCATTGCCTCCATGTGACTCGGGACTGTACCCAAAAACCACCATTTTGCACGCCCTCTTGGACGTGGTAAGATGGAAATCAAAGCACAGCGGGAACCACACGAGACTCTATGACGATCTCGGGTCAACAGACTACTCTGTACCAGTGTCACCAGAGAACTGCCGTCTGACGTGAGGTATAATACCATCTGGGAGTTCTCGGCGAGTCCGTCCAGTGTACCTAGTCTCTACTGAGCACCCGTATATCATCTCTGATGTCAAACACCAATGGATATGGGATCATCCATCGCCCATCTGTATGGGTCGAGAAGGTATACGCTAGTCTACTCTGGTATATCGATGCCCCGTCTCGATACACCCACGACTAGGGACTTTTAAGGATGTACTTATGGACTACCATGTCCCCACTAGTATGATCCGCATCATAGTCCAGGTAGTCAAGCACACATCCTAAGGGCTTTACCAATATGTAACAGAGAGACAATCAGTATACACGTTAAGGTAAAGAGCAACCAGATAGCATACTATCATGTCGAGCAAGAAAGTCCTCCCTATATATGTCCCAGCATCCACTACAATATACATCCAATGTACAGTAATGGCCTCTAGGGCATACATATAACTAACAATCTCCCACTTGCACTAGGGACATCTGTAGCAGTGGTTGCAGTATCTCATACTCAACCATCCCATAAAAGTCTCTCTTTGGGAAAAGGCCTTTCGTGAGTGGATCCGCTGTGTTTGTCCTCTGTGTCTACTCTCCTATCCTCGATCTCCCTGGAGATCAACCATCTCCATGATCAGGTGATACTGCCATAGAATATGTCTGGATCACTGATGGGACGGACGTTCCTTGGCATAAGCCATGACTCCATTGTCACACAATGGGAGGAACATAGTTCATCTCATGAACCAATATACACCCAAACAGCCTCTTTGGTAGCATCTTAAGTAGCGATGTATCCTTCCTTTATCGTCTAGTATGTCACGGTATCTAGCTTGGAACTCTTCCAACATACCATCCTTTTACTGAGGGTAAAGACAATACCTGCGACTGACATTCAGTCGTCTTTATCACCCTGGAACACTTCCAGTGATTTTCCCCAGGATCAACTGATACCATCTCACTATAACTAGTGAGTGTCCTAATATCCATTTAGATCTATCTCATAGATCCAAAACCCAGGATTTAGTAGGTATCATTTTGATCCTATATGGGGAATCATAGTGATAAGCGGAGATTGATCGAGCGTAGCATAGGAAACTCCTTCCCTATCAAGAGTATGTCATCCACGTACTCTATGAGGATCGTCACCATACTCCCTACTACCTTCTTGTTTATACAAGGTTCATCTACCATTTTGATGATGTCAAACTCTTTGACTATTACATCAAAATAGACGTTCCAACTCCGCGATGCCTGTTTTATCATATAAAACATCTTGCACACGTTTCCGCTGCTCCCACTGTCTACGAGGCCCTCTGGCTGTGTACTTATAGACGCTCTCTTCTAAATCATCATTTAGAAAAGCAGTCAAGACACCCAACCACCAGATATCGCAGTCATGGTATGTAGCCGTGACAAGTAGGATCTGGATGGACTTAAGCATAGCTACTGGAAAAGGTTTCATCATTATCCACGCCTGGTCGATGAAGAAAACCTTTAACAATTCTAGCTTTGTAAGTCTCAACTTTTCCATGTACACCAAGTAATCTTCTCAAGATATACTTGCTCCTGATGGGGATTTAACCCTTCAGATATAGCAACTAAAGTCCATACTTTGTTGGTGTATAAGGATTCCATCTCAGATCGATAAGCATCCAGCCATTCTTACAGAGTCTTCTCCTGATGGCCAGCTCGAAACTAGTTAGGTCATCATCTCATGATGCAATCCTCGCTCCCACTTTCATAGAGAAACCGAAGTATCTCTCAGGTGGGTGAGGAACCCTACTAGATCGGCGGAGAGGCTGAGGTTCGTTGGAATCTACTAAATCCTTTGGCTCTATCAAATCATCTGCTGTAGTTTGTATAGCTGGAACCTTTCCAGTTCTACATTACAGACCTTGCCTCGAGCTTGTCCGGATTTTGCTTTTAGACATAGGCCGGACAACCCCAAATCTTAACTAGCTTAAGACATGTGCTCTTCCCTTTCCATATCTCATATGGAGTGGTAGGCAACTGATTTGATTCGAACCTATTCAATAGGTATGCAGCTTCTCAAGTGCATAACCCCTAAAAGGAAATAGGTAACTCAGTAATACTCATCATAGAGCATACCATATCACATATGGTGTGATTGCTCCGCCCCGATATACCATCGTTCTATGGTGTATACAGAGGAGTAATGCTGAGAGAGAATCTCATTCTCCTTTAGAATGGTCCAGGATTTCCGTGTTCAAGTATTCTCCTCCTTGATCACATCAAAGGACATAATACTTATACCCGTATTTTAGTTCTCTACTTCTAACTTATATTCTGTGAATATCTCAAAAGGTTCGGACTTGTGTTTCAACAGGAACATAGGTCTGAATCTCGAAAGATCATCAGAGAATGTAATGAAGTACAAAGAACCGGTCTTGGCATGTGTAGACAGGGGACCTACATACATCAACATGTATCATCCCAAGAGTTTACTAACTCTTTCTCTGTTTCCAGTAAACGGAGCTATGGATATCTTATCTTTGTGACATGACTGGCGAGTTTCACAAGATGTAAGTTCAAACTAATTTAAATATGCATCTTTATGTAACTCTAGCCAGTCGGGTCGCATTGATCTGACCCAGTCTACAATACCTCAAGAAGGATTCGTTCATTTCTGAACTCTTCCTCTTGTGTGTGTTCCGTATACTAAGAACTGTAGTTTGATTTAGAACATTAATGCTTTTAGATAACGTGCCTGATCCGATCAACTTTTGATATAGGAAATGTTCAAAACATTATCCAACTATACAAAATTTTATCATTTCTTTACTAATAAAGAGATAGATACGATTTTGTATATCAGGTTCGGTATCTAATAACATTCGTTCAGAATCAATGTACTGTAATACAGGGTGACAGTGACCAACAGACTTGGCTGCAACTCTTGCCCCGTTTTCTGCCTCATGAAACTTATCACCCGTTCTCAGTCCTCTACCTTTCTGTAGCCCTATGTAACAGATTACATATCTGGGATCCTGATCCGGTATCACATACCCAGGACGTAAAGGATACTGAGAAACAGTTCTTTGTAATGAACACACCCGAAGATGATGCATCAGCATGCACTCTCTTCGTTTGGGCGGCACGGGGAATCTGGTATTTCCCAATTTCCTGCTCTGTCTTATAACAATTATAAGTTGGAGCGGGACCAATGTTCCCCAGCTCAGTATAACAAGCGGGTTCGGTCAATAATCCGTTTTATTATCTTGATTAAGGCGTGATATGGTCGCTACCAGAAGAGAGAGAAGAAAATACTCAGCGTGCGCTCTTGCAAGAATAGATTGGTTATTATTTTATCTAATCAGGATGGCTCCCACTGCTTTTTATCAAATCTTCCTTCAAACCCTAAAAGGAAAGACTAGCCGGGATTAATTACACACTACAAGTTCGCCAATCTTTCAGCCAGGCCAGTGTCGGTACTTTGAGGGAGGTCCCCCGTGCTTTCGTACGAACCTAATTAATGTAAACCTCGTTTTCCCAGAGGCGTAACCCCGTTGACACCTTTCTAGACACCTACTTGATCGGCTAATTGTAATGTATAAAACTCTCCCAGGAGTAACTCTTACTCGCAGCGGGTATCGGGATCCAACTATCTCATAGAAGGTATGCAATCTCATTGCAAATTTCAACACTTGAAATTCCCGATAATATTTTGCCCCTAACGTGCTAAGACCTTGACGAAAGCCAACAAACCATAGCCCGCTAGTCAAGTTCAACCCGTACATTTCTTGATCGAATTAAACCCACCCGCACGACCCTTGACGAAAGCCAACAAAGCCGCACGACTACCCTAATCCAATCGCATCGTATGCTAGCAGATAAGCAGCATATAGCTACCGCACACTGCACCTTGACGAAAGCCAACAAATGCAGCACGAATACTATATACAACTTATCTGAAATGACGGAGGGCTACGACAGGTTTTTCTGAAAACCTATTGCGTAATGAACTTGATATCGTTGTAGAATCAAATGAATTTTGAAATGGAGTGTTTTTGAGGCTTTTCTAGTTTTGCTAAAGGAGTCACTCCCGGTGAAGGGATCGTCGGTCCTTTCCTCGTCGAATGATGTGCGGGATATATCATATATATCGCTGTGCAAAGAAAAAACTCTTAAAAGCAATCAAAAAACAAACCGAGGGCGTAGCATCGACCAGTTATTGCTAAAGGAGTCACTCCCAGTGAAGGGATCTCGGTCCTTTCCTTATCGAATAAGGTGCAGGATATATCATATATACCGCTGTTGAAAGCAAGAACTGTAGCTACCTGTTTTATTTTGAAATTCGATTCTACAACATCTTAGGTTTCTTTTATTTCATTAATCTCATTAATGAAGTCCCATCATTTAAGTACCTAAACATCACAGATAGATATGACGTACACTTATGCCATCCGCATTCGCCTCGATGTCCCCTCGTGCACCGTTAGGTTAGGTAACTAACGACAGAGCAGGGCAGGGCTAGCGCGGGTGTAAAACATAAGTAACGTCTATATAATATATCATATATACTATATATGTATCTATCATAGAACATCACATGATCACATCACAGATATCGCAGCAGAAGAATCATATGAAATATTGGATATACTAGGACGTCCGTGTTTTCAATACGAGCCAGTATAAAACACGGATTCCACGGTCGTGATGAATAGCCAAACCCACACCCCTAGACCCCTATGAGAGCGGCAAGCAACCCTACCAATTCTGGAGTTAGGAGACCCGGACTCGACTCCTCGAGTTGGTCTCCCACTGGACTCCAGAACCCGGTTACTTGTGCTCCCCTCCTTGGGTCTATCCTAGTGCGGAAAAGTAAATAATATACAAACGGTGACATCTTCCGCAACCTGGAAGTGCCTCAAATAAAAGAATATTACATACAAGTTTTTACATGAATGAAAATGAAAAACACTCATCTCACATAAAAAACCCCGGCTATTCAAACACGACGATCCAATATAACATATCCAGCAACACATAACATCACATGTCATCAACGTAAGTAAATATGCGCATCCCAATTGTCGTTGACATATAGCAACGAAACCGACGATATCACATATTACACTTACGGTCACAGAAAAGAAAGTGTAAAACTACAACAGTTGGAATCCGCAATCTCCTCAGACATCGCATGCCTGACCAAATGAATTCTTTAGACATCGCATGCCTAACAATTATAAACCCCGCATTTTAGTCTCATTATCGAAAACACTTTTCAATACCAAGTCGGGCAATTCAACAGGATTCCCGACATTTTGATCGAATGCTCGTCGCAAACTTCAGTAGACGGCTGCACCCCCGATACCGTCGACGAAGTGCACCAAGGAGGAACACCGCTACCGCGAGCACCCGGAGGGATGCTTTCGGCGACGGGGTTCTCCTACAGTCACTTGGTCGGGGCTATGGAGTGAGGCTGTCTATTAAGTTTACCCGGCGAGTATCCGCATACGCTACGTGATTGCGACGGACTTTTGATCACATCAAAATTCCGTGGCAACCGATCAAGTGAGACTAAACTGCTATGTTTATATCATTCATTTAGTTATCACATAACTACTTGTGAATTCCAATTATTGTATCCCATTCCGGATAAATAGAAAATGTCAAACTTTCCGATCGAACAATCGAACACCCAACTTTTCCGAAACTGATCAACACATGAAACAAGTATAACAACATTCCGTTCGTGCCTCAGTACCAACGGTCCAGCCGTAGAAGGGTCAAGCCAACGCCTCACATGTGGCACGCCGTACTGCCCCAAACCCGAAGGTTCAAAGGGCAGTTCAAGACGGTCACATAATCGAGTTAAGGTTTGTTGTCTTCTAGAGGGACCATCGCGTTACTTGCACTACTTAGAACGTCGTTAAACTACGGAAAAATCCAACACTTGGAAATTTCCCGGCAGGGGAAAAATTGGGTATTTATATCCGGTCGAACTTTTTAACATATTCTAAAAATATCCGGAAAGTCAAATAGACAAAATTTGATACCCCGATCGAAACACCGAATCCCCAAAACAATCCCAGAAAATACAACTCTGGAAACAGTATTAAAAATTCCCAGAAAATCCAGAATAAAATAATAAGAGTTACTGTGCAAATAGTGGAGGATGACGTCATCAAGGTGCGGCGGAACCGCCGCAGAATGCAGGCATCTGCCGCGCTTCCGCCGCGAGATTTACTGTTCATCCAAAAATATTTACATGGTAATTCTTATTTGTCCCTGCTGAATTTTTTAGCAATTTTTAATATGGAAAAATCCACGTTTTACGAAATCTTCCAGAGAGCATATTGCCGGGTGGGTTACGGGTTCGTTCGGGCTTCAAATTCCGTCTAGACTTCGCCTAAGGCTCTAGCTAGGCTCTGATACCACTGTAGGGTTCCTAGGCACTCTCAAGAGGTCTCACAAGGCATCGAACATGCCAATATAAAAAATTATGGTGCCGAGAAACCCTAGTGTACGGATCGTTGGCTAAAAATCTAGGCGAAAAGATAACTAGTTAACACTTAACTAAGGGAATACGGAAATACAACCTTTGTAGATCCGGTGCTCCACTTCCATAGCTCCGCAACGAAGTCCTCTCCGCTGTCCAAATCAAATCCGGGCTCTAGCGTCGGCTTCGTCGGAGAATGGGCAAGCTAGGTTGTCGATATCCATGCCGAAGATGATCTACGTCGAGGCATCGCTAAATCAAGCTCCGACTTCACCAAGTCAAGAAACTTGTGAATAAAACACACTCTACTACTTGGCAAGAGGTAGAGGATGAAGAAATAGGAAGTGGGTTAACTTTAGTTTTGGATTTCTCACTCTTTTCCAACAATCACCATTGATGGAGCTTGGTTTTCTTCAAAGAAGAATGAAGAAGAAGAAGAGCAAGAAGAAGATAAGTATTATGATAAGAATAATAGAATAAATAAAAAATCCATTCTTATCATAATTCTCACCATGGTTAGGCGTAGAGAATTAACTTGAGTTAATTGAATTGGTTAGGGTTAAGCATGAGACAAAATGGTGACTAAGTCAAAAGTTCATGAAGCTTCATGAAAGAAAACAAAAGAAGCCACCATTCTATTTTATGCAATTTATTTTCCAAAAATAAAAACAAATGAATAAATGAATAATCAAATAAAAACCCTAACCATTTCTTTAACCAAGGTTTAATTCTTTACACAAACCCTAATTTGCATGTATCATCAAATATGATACAAACAAGTGCACAAAATCATATCGCATATGCAATGCGCACAACCGAGCGAGAAAATCTATTTAAAGTGAACCGATACTAGTTAATGCAAAGTAATATATCAAATATATAATTATGCATTAAATCATTAAATCAACGCTTGATTTAACGATCCGGTCATGACGCACATAACCGACTGGTACCATTAGTAACATCTTATCGAATCAACACTTGATCCGATAACCCGGTTATATCGCATATAACCGATCAATGTCACATCGCGAGAATCGAATACAGTATCACATACTGGTATTATTCTCGGTCCCGCACATATCTCATATGCGCTCCTATTTCGTTTCGCTTGAGCCAGGAAACCTCTGTGTAGGACTCTAAAGACTCGTCAATACGCCGGCAGCAGATGATGATCATATCAAGCATCCACAAGCCGCAAGCGGTCTGCTAAACGTAACGGCCACCCGGGTATTGAGCGATCTGAAGATCGACGAGCAAGCCCGCTCACACTCCAGTGAATCCGACCAGTAACACTACCGTACAGTCCGGTCTGATCGTCTGATATGTCGCATATCTCGCCTAGGGGTGGTAAACGTCAGACCCCAATAGCTCAATAAGTCGTGTCGATATGAGGTCTATAACTATTCGAGAAACTACTGGTAACACTTACCAGTAAATCTCAGCAACCCTGGCCAGGGATTTCCTGTTATAGCCAATCAAACACAGCGCAACATCAACCCCCTATACCGGGAGAGACGAATCCCCTCCTATCGCTCATTGCCTCCATGTGACTCGGGACTGTACCCAAAAACCACCATTTTGCACGCCCTCTTGGACGTGGTAAGATGGAAATCAAAGCACAGCGGGAACCACACAAGACTCTATGACGATCTCGGGTCAACAGACTACTCTGTACCAGTGTCACCAGAGAACTGCCGTCTGACGTGAGGTATAATACCATCTGGGAGTTCTCGGCGAGTCCGTCCAGTGTACCCAGTCTCTACTGAGCACCCGCATATCATCTCTGATGTCAAACACCAATGGATATGGGATCATCCATCGCCCATCTGTATGGGTCGAGAAGGTATACGCTAGTCTACTCTGGTATATCGATGCCCCGTCTCGATACACCCATGACTAGGGACTTTTAAGGATGTACTTATGGACTACCATGTCCCCACTATTATGATCCGCATCATAGTCCAGGTAGTCAAGCACACATCCTAAGGGCTTTACCAACATGTAACAGAGAGACAATCAGTATACACGTTAAGGTAAAGAGCAACCAGATAGCATACTATCATGTCGAGCAAGAAAGTCCTCCCTATATATGTCCCAGCATCCATTACAATATACATCCAATGTACAGTAATGGCCTCTAGGGCATACATATAACTAACAGGTGCAACGCCTAAGCGTCGCCTCTTTTTGACGCACTAATCGGGCCAGACTCCTTCCATTGTCTTCTTGTGTACACCCTAATGTTCTTAAAGCCATCCACACTCTTTTAACAAATGACTTTTCTGTATAAGGAGCGAGAAGGTCCCAAAAAGGGTTTTGCTTAATAAACAGGGGTTTTGAGGGTGCTGCAGAGGTCCTCTCACCTGCATCAACGTCCACTGACCGTGCATAAATAATATTCTCGTGTAAAGCTCTCTCGATCAAAATCCCTACAGCCTCCTTATATGATTTTGAAATTTTCTCATGTTGGATTATATTATGATGGGCGTTTTGTGCATATTTAGCAAAAGTAAACTCCTCCATAAGAATTCGGCAAAAGTGCATGACAAGAGTAGGGTAAAGGATAATGTGGTTTCTCTTGAAGTCTCATCAATACAATTGTGTTCAACAATTGTCTACACATATAAAACTTATAGTCCTTAATCAAGAGACAATGTACAATGTGCAAAGTAGGTCGATAAATAGAAGTACGATGTGTCGTGCCTAGCACATTTCTATGCAACATCCTACAAATCGCGTGCACATTTTTATAAGCAGTTCCAGAACTAATGCCCTCATCAATAGCCATATCACAATTCTTTCCCATAAGAGGAATATACTCGGCAGTTTCAAGTGTCTCTTGATGGCCTTGTGCAATAGGTATGTTGGTTATAGCATTAATAATGCCGAGATCAACCATTCGCATTTCAAACTAAATTTTCAACTACGCATTTCATAATTAGGACCACATAAAATAATCACAAGAAGTTAAAAAAATAGAATATAATTTATTATATTCGTGTATGCTAGTGTATGCAAAGTTGGATTGGGGATTCTACACTTCGTCTAGTTAAAATTGACACCAGTAATCCTAATATGACTAACGTTGTTACAGTTGAACCTACCCTTCCGGATAGGTGCTAATCTGTTAGCAATTTTTTACCATCTTGCATCGTGTTGCCACCTTTCGAAGGTGACAACTACAATATTAAGACCACCTTCATTAATTTTCTTCCCAAATTCCATGACCTAGAATTTAAAGACGCTTATGTTTTTATTAGAAAATTTGAGGGCCTTTGCCAGATATTGAAGCTAAAGCAATTAAATACATATGCACCAAGTCTTAGGCTAATTCCTTTTGTTCTCACTGATAAAGCCAAACATTGACTTTATAGCATTCCCACTAACACAATCAATGCCTGGGAGGAATTTATAAAAACCTTCCTAAAGAAGTTCTACCCCCATTTCAAACCTACTAAATTTAGAAATGAAATAAGGACATTTCATCATATGGAGGGGTGAATCCTTTTGGAAATATTTTGAAAGATTTAAAGATCTCCTTATTAAGTGTCCACATTAAGGGATTGCTAAATGGTAATTATGCCAAATAGTCTACGAAGGCTTAGACTCCAAGGTGATGCTCGAATTAATATGTCAAGGAGATTTTATGCAGAAAGGCGAATATGATGCATGGAGCTTTCTTGAAGAATTGTCTGACAAGACCATGCAAAGGAAAAGTGCAAATAAGAGGCTGACTACAACATCAAAAGGAGGGATGCATGTAGTTGAGGCTTCTATTGACATGGAAGCAAAGTTAGTCGCAATAATGCGTAAGTTAGAAGAGATGGATGTAACTACCCCTTCTCTTGTAAATCAAGCTAGTCAAGCCACTTGTTTAAATTGCGAAGATTCCCATCATCTTTCTGAACAATGTCCTTTTCAAGAAGGTCAACAAGGTCAAGAATCAATTAATTCCGCATTCCAATGGCCTAATAACAACCCTTACTCTCAGACTTATAATCAGGGTTGGAGTAACCATCCTAACTTTTCTTGGAATCAAGGCATATATAATATTTCTAATACGGGCCAACAATTCCAAAATCAAAAGGTAGGGCCCTATCCAATCCTAACTAACCTAATAAACAATACACACCTCAAGAGTTTGAGAATGAGAATGGGAGAATCTTCAAACCTAGACAAAAGACTAGATGCCTTTATGAAAACCATTGGCCAAACTATCTCCACTAATGCTCAAACCTCTACTAACATAGAAAAGCAATTGGCCGCCTTTATGAAAGCATCCGATCAAGCCATAACAGTTAACCAACAACTAATATTAAGACTTGAAATACAGATTGGACAAATAGCTGCGGCAGTGGGAGAGAGAGAATGCAGAATCTTCCCTAGTCAACTTTTTACGAATCCTAAGAACACTGGTATGAATCCTGTTTAAGGAAATGCTATTACCATCTTGAGATCAGACAAACAGGTCGATAACCTAGTAAGAATGCCTGAAGATTCAACTGAGACACCTTCTGATGATGTGCCAACTCCTATTGATTCGATTGAACAACCGGTATCCCATCCTATTCCTGCACCTATATTCCCGTCACTTTCCACAGATAGACCTCTTGAGCCATGAGCCATTTTTCCTCACCGTTTGAAGACCAAGAAGCAAGCTGTACACATGGAGAAGGTAATAGAAATAATCAAGAAAGTTATAATTAATATACCTCTTATAGACATAATTCAGCAAATTCCTACATATGCTAAATTTCTAAAAGACCTATGTACAAAGAAGAGGCAAACAAATATGCCTAAGAAGGTATTTCTGACTGGAAATATTTGTGAAGCCTTGTCTAATTCTATGCCCATAAAGTATAAGGGTCTTGGTTGTCCTTCAATTTCATGCATTATAGGAGATAAAATCATTAATAAAGCATTACTCAACTTAGGTGCTAGCGTGAACCTCCTTCCTTTTTCGGTCTATGAGCAGTTAGGGTTGGGTGAGCTTAAACCCACCAAGGTCTCTTTGCAGTTGGCCGATCGTTCTAATAAAAAACCAAAAGGGCAGATTGAGAATGTGTTAATAAAAATAGGTGAATTCATATTCTCTGTTGATTTCATTGTTTAGGAACACAACATGTCTCTAATCCTAAAGGTCAGATATCGATTATTTTAGGAAGACCATTCCTCTCAACGTCCAATGCATTAATCAACTGTCACAATGGTTCCATGAAATTTTCTTTAGGAAACATGACAGTTGATTTAAATATCTTTAGTTTAGGAAATCAACCAAGTGACCCTAATGATCAATCTTTTGAAGTTAACGCAATTCAAAAAATTGAGAAAGGAATTAACTTTGAAGAGGACTGAATTTTCAAGAAAAGTTTTGAGAAGATTTTCGAGTGGGAACTTATGCTCATGGAGGAGTTATATGTACCACCTAACCAAGATTTCGAGCAACACTATAAGGAAATTTCTAAAGAAGTGCTAATGATCTTGGGAGAGTATGAGGAGAAAGTTGATGTCGACTATTATTTCGATCAAAGTTTTAAGGAAATTTTTGAGGATAAACTCATGTTTCTAGATGAATTAGACTCAAAAAATTATCAAGCTTTACACATTGAAAGGAAACATCCTCACCGCACTCAAATAAATCTTTTGAATTTTGATGCTATTAGTTGCCATATGGACATGTTAATACAATCAGGTGATGTTAGGATTAAATTTCGATCTACTAAACTTCTAACATATGAGATAAAACGTCAATTTAGTTCACGCAAATCTAAACACAACACCATTTTAGCACCTATTGATTGTACCTTATTTATTGATTCTTATCGTTATATTGTGTTTTACCGATCATATCTGCATAATGATAAATTATTTGAGTGGTTGGTTCTAATTTTTGGACTTTCAAAAGCTTTAAGTAAACATTTTTTAGAATTGGATGATAATTACGAGCAGGAACTCACGGTACTTTATGACCACATTCTATGGTAGGATTTCTTTCCTTTCTTGTATGTATTTGTAAATTCATTTTTTTTTGTTTTCCACTCATGCCTATCTTGAATTCTTATTTATTAACACGAAATTGAGGACATATTCGAAATTAAGTGTAGGGGTGGTTTGAAATTTTTTATTTTTTTATGTTATCTTTTTCATTTTTCAGTTTCTTATTTTTCTTTAAAAAAATATTTTGAATCAAGCTAGCGAATAGGTGATCTTGAATTTGAAATCCGAAAGTTAAGTGAAATAAAGGAAACTTATTGAATCTGAGGATAGAATGATATCTGTAAAATAAGCTCATCTTCAATTTAAATATAGTGAATATACACCATACTATTCGCACGAGCACATGTCTTTAATCTTGATATGTAAAGGATAACTAGAAATATCTTTTGTTGAAGTATCTTCGAGAAAAAAAAATGATATCTATATATATAAAATAAAAAATATTTTCACTAAGTAGCTGGGAATTCGCGCCTCAAGAAGCATTGGATGCCCACATCGAAACGTAAACACAAAAAGAATTAATTAAATAAGTTTTGTTTTGTGGTTTCCTTGGATACTTGAGCGATTAAGTCTTTTAGAGTGTTTTTCTCACTTAGTGCTCTCAATCCATCTGGCTAGAGAGTCACTGCTAAAAGCTCGATACATAGGTATTTTAGGTGGTTTAGCAAACTAGAAATAATAAAACCCATATACTGAGTAATCGGTTGGTTGGTGCCTCATGAAACATTGATAGTTGAAAGGTGATATATATATATATATATATATATAACAATATGGAGATATGAAACGAGGATACTATAGTTTAAATTGAACTCCTAGGACTAAAAGACGCATTACACAAACACGAAGAGGTATATAATCTGTTGTTTACCGCCAGAAATGAGGAACTGAGGCTTGGAGAGCACGTGAGACGCTGATTCTTCAGCCTCTGAGCGCTCATGTGTGCATCACGTGAGATGCTAACTCTTAGATGCTCACATGTATGGCACATTAAACGCTAAGTTTTCATCTTTTTAGCACTCACGTGGATGGCACGTGAGACGTTGCTGCATGCTTCTTTTGGGCACTCATGTGTTCAATATGTGAGGCGCTTGCTTTTGATTTTCTCTTTAACGCTCACGTGGGTATCACGTGAGGCGCTTCTTCCTTGGAGATTAATCTCTATTTTTTAGAAAACTTAAGTTTTCTGAAGCTTAATCTTCTAATGGTATTTTGACCATCAACGTTCACCAAGATCAATATTTGATGATCCGGGATCCTCAGTTTTGTGTGGTTCATCATCATAGGGTCTTTTGAAGTTGAACTTCATCTTTTCTCATCAGTCTTTTTCTTTTTTTTATCATGATGATAGAACAAAAACACCAGAGTTCTTCTCTAGATCTTAAATTTAAGATCAAAATTCCTTTCTGAGAATTAAATTCTCTTTTGTGAGAGACTTGTCTTATGGATCTTAGATCCAAAGAAAAAACTAAGTTCTTATGAAAGGTTAAACCCTGTTTTTATATATATAATAGGTAAAATGAGATATATTTCTCTATTGTTTTTACCTAGAGTTTTAGAGTATGAAGATGATCTTTACGGATAATTCAATTCTTGTTTTCATAGAAGCTTATGGGGGTGTTGTGTATCGTATGTATATGATTGCATATAAATGTGATCTGATATGATGTCAAATTTTGACCTCTGGGTCTTTTATATAGCGTATGAGAAACTGTTGAATTGTTGAGAGAATCTCTCATTTAAAATATCTCTAATTGATTTCATAATCAAGTGGTGATTTTTAATCGCCGTTGGATCTTAGATCCAAGTCCCTTTGTTTAATAAAGCAAATTTTTCTTGTTTTTAACAAGATTGAAGGAAAATATTTTTCATGTAGAACTTAATTTTATCTTTTGATTTGAACGGTGATTTTTAATCACTATTGGATATTTTAATCAAGGGTTCTCTATTTAACAAAGCAATTCTTTCTGGTTTTAGAAAGATTAGGAAATATTTTCCCATATAAAATTTAATTATTTCTGAAGTGATGTTCACATGCATTACACGTAAGGAACTACCATATTTATGGCTTATAGCGCTCACGTGCCTTGCACGTGAGACACTGCCAAATTATATGGCTTATATCCCTCACGTGCCTTGCACGCGGGCACTGCCATATTATATGGCCTTAGCGCTCACGTGCCTTATACACGGGCGCTGCTATATTATATGGCCTTGACGTTCACATGCTTTCCACGCGGGTGCTGGTTACGTTGTTTGCACATGAGGCGCTGATATATATTCTTTTTTAAGAGGGAAAAAATGCCCCCCACCGCTGCTCCCACGTGCCTTGCACATGAGTGCAACAATGTCCATCCCCTAAGCCATCCGATCATCTTCGGGATGTGGCGGATCTGAACCGACCCCACATCCTTATAATAGGGCATTAAGCCTTAGGAGATGTTTACACCTCCATTATCTTCTTCTTTTTTTGATAATTTAATTCTCCTTTTTAAAGCTTAGCTTTTCCATTGAAGCTTAGTTCTTCATCTTTAAAATCTTTTGAACAGATTTGGTCTTGCCAAAATTTCTGGTAAACACCGATATTACCAGAGCTTAGCTCTTATGTTTGATTTTGGAAATTTATCCATTAACAGAGCTTAGCTCTGATGCTCGATTTAAATATTCAGTTTGTAAGTAAATGCTCATGCTCGTGCCGCTAACTAGCGGCCAAGGCGGAATACACAAAAAAAAATTTCTAAACAAGAGCACGAGCTTTTACGACCTAGAATTGATTCCAAACACTAAACTAGCAAACTAGAAGGAGTTCAACTACTCGGTTAGTATTAGCTACCTTTGTAGTCATTTCCTTCGCCTTCTTTCCACTTCTTAAGCTCCTAGGTCCAACGGGAACGAGCTTGGGAGTCGTTATTCCATATCGAAAAAGATCAACCCGAGAAAACCCTAGTTAAGGCTTTAGCTTCACACTTGATAACAAGTGAAGCAACTTGTGAACAAGACTTTCTTGGAATTGATAACAAGGATATAGCAGTGGATAATCTCTATGTTTTCTCTCTTTTTCTTTTTCTTTTTCTTTCTCAACTTCTAAAACTCAATGGAGGAGGAAGAAGAAGCTAATGGTGATGAAGAAAGCATGGTTACAAAACTCTAATAAATACATATATCTTCATTTTCCTCTTCTTTTCTCATTTAAGTGTGAAGTGAGTGGAAGTGTGACTCACATGTGTGAGTCACAAGTCCACACACTTCCACTTGAATGGAGAAGAAATGAGAAGAGAAGAGAGAGCCACCTCATATGTACACACACATATATAAATACACTAATACAAATATATGCTACAAATGCATACACCTATATTCGTATTAAAATACATACACCTGTATTTGTATAAAATACAAATACCCGTATTTGTATTAAGATACAAATACCTGTATTTATATCAAGACACAAATACCCGCATTCGTATAAATACCATATTCGTGTTAAAATACAAATACGGTAAAAGAAAGATACTAAAAGAGATATATAATACTAGCTCGCATTTCATCCAAATGTGATAATCTGGCTATCTTTCAAACCGGCTAGTATTAACAAAATATCTGATTAAAAGTACGTATACAAAAACACGTAGTTAATCGAATCTAAATACGTATCAAAAACTTACATTATATTGTTTCGCCTGAGCCGGGAAACCCTCTGTGTGGGACTCTAATGACTCAACATTATGCCGGTACTGGGTTTAACTACAAGCACGTCAGCGGCACTAGTTGTACATAACGGTTGCTCAGGTATTGAACGAAAGGAAGGTCGACAAGAAAACTCGTCCGTAACCCTACTGAGCCTAAAAGTGGCAATCTTCATACAATCTGGTCTCTTCATTTTAGAGTATCACATATCGGGTCTAGGGGATGGAAAACGTCAGACCCTTAATAACCCAATATGTCGTATCGATGTGGCTTAAAACCAACCCGAGAAACTACTGATTTCGCAATCAGTAAATCTCAACTGCCTTGGCCAAGGTCTTATGGCAATGACCAATCGAACATAGCGTGACATCAACTCCCTATACCGGGAGAGACGAATCCCTTCTATCACTCATTGCCCCTAAGTGCTTCGGAACTGTACCCAACTAAAACCTGTTTACACGATTCTTTAAAGCCGTTGCAGGGTAGTAATCTAAGTACAGTGGGAACACACTCGAGATGAATGACGATTTCAGGTCTAAAGACTAACTTGTACCTATGTCACATGAGAATTACTATCTGATGATTGGTATATTACCATCTAGAAGTTATCGGCGAGTCCGTCCAGTGTAACTCATAACCTAATGAGCACCAGTTTACTATCTTTGGTGCCGTACACCAATAGTTGTAGGACATGCACCCTTCCGTCATGGGAATAAGAAACTTATATACTAGTCTACTCCGGAGTATCGATGTCCTGTCTCGAAACTCCAACGATTATGGACAATTTAAGGATATGCTTATAGACTATGTTGACCCCACGAATATGATCGCCGTCATAACTCTAGTAGTCAAGCAAAGATCCTACGAGCTTTACCAACATGTGTTTGAGATATGTAATATAAATAGAATATATACACATGTTATGGTAAAGACAAACCAGATAGCATACTATCATATCGAGAAAAACTGTCTTGTACATATATATCCTAAGCATCCACATGTAATATACAAATCTATACTATATGATAATGGCCTCTAGGGCATAAATATCCAAAAATCTCCCATTTCTACTAAGGCCATGTATTGGCGTATTGAAGACCAATAATCTCCAATAGGCGCTCAAGCTGAGTCTAAGGAAGTGCCTTTGTGAGTGGGTCCGCCGTGTTGTCCTTTGTATCGACTCTCCTGATCTCAATCTACCGGCGATCTATAATCTCCCTGATTAGATGATACAGCCGCAAGATTTATCTGGATTTCTGATAGGGCCGTGGTTCTTTCGCTAACACTATGGCCCCATTGTTGTCATACTACAAAGGTATTTGATCAACAATAGACGGAACTACCTTAAGTTCATAAATGAAATTCCTCATCCAGACAACCTCTTTTGCGGTATCGCAGGAAGTAATGTATTCAGCCTTCATTATCGAGTCTGCTACGGTGTCCTGTTTGGAACTCTTCTAATAGACCGCCCCTCCATTAAAGGTGATCGCATACCAGGATAGAATTGCTATCATCCTTTTCACTTTGGAAGATTGAATTAGTAAAGGACTCCATCTCGAGGTCTCCATTACTTTACACTAAGAACATATCCTTGGTCCTTCTCAGGTACTTCAGAATGTTCTTCACAACTGTCCAATATTTCTTTCCTTGGTTTGACTGATACCGGCTTACTACGTTAAGTGCGTAAGCTACATCTGGTCTGGTACAAAACATTGCATACATTATATATCCTACCACCGAAGCATAGGGTATAGTGCTCATATGAGCCCTCTCCTCATCAGTCTCGGGAGACATCTTTTTGGAGAGGGTGATTCTGTGACAAGCGGGTAAATTAACGTTCTCGGAATCTTCCATACTAAATCTCTTTAGTGTGTGTCAATGTACTTGGACTGTGAATGTCCCAACATCCTCTTAGATCTATCACGATAGATCTTGATCCCCAGAATGTAGGAGGCATCACCCGGGTCCTTAATAGAGGACTTCTGAGACAAGAATACCTTGACTGACTGTAGTATAGGAATATCATTTGCTATTAGGAGAATTTCATCCATATATAATACGAGAAATACCACAGTTCTCCCTACAATCTTCTTGTAAATATAAGGCCCATTTATATTTTTGATGAAGTCAAATTCTTTGACGGTCTCATCAAAACCGATGTTCCAGCTCCACGATGGCTTCTTTAATCCATAAATGGATTTGAATAACTTGCACACCTTCTCGCTGCTCCTACTATCTATGAAGCCCTCTGGCTGATCCATATAGACACACTCTACTAAACCACCACTTAGAAAAGTGGTCTATATGTCCATCTGCCAGATCTCATAGTCATGGAAGGCGGCAATGGAAAGTAGGATCCGAATGGATTTCAGCATAGCCACTGGAGAAAAGGTTTCTTCATAGTCCACACCCGTTCTTCGACAAAAATCTTTTGCATCAAGTCTAGCCTTATAGGTCTCAACCTGTCCATCTGCACCAATCATCTTCTTGAAGATCGATTTGTAGCTGACGGGTTTTACCCCTGGAAGTGCAATGTCTGGTGTACATGGACTCCATTTCAGTTTGCATAGAATCCAGCTATTTCACAGTGTCCCTATTGATAATGGCCTGCTTGAAACTAGTAGGATCATCTTCTTCCAAGATGCAATCCTCTCGATCTTCGTCTATGAGAAAACCATAGTATCTCTCGGACGGATGAGAAATTCTATTAGATCTGCGGAGTGGCCGAGGTTTGTCAGGTACCACTAAATCTTGATTTCCTATAAAATCCTCAGATATAGTTTGTCCTTATAGAATTTCTTCCAGTTCTACTGTACTCCCACTAATTTCTTTTACAAGAAATTCCCTTACCAAAAAGGTGGCATGAAGAGCAACAGACACCTTCTATTCCTTGGTGTGGTAGAAAATATACTCTCGCGAGTGTTTAGGATATCCTACAAACTTGCACAAAATTGATCATGCCTCATGTTTGTCCGGTTTTTATACTTTAACATTGACTGGACAACCCTATATCTTAATAAAATTAAGGTACGGTATCTTCCCTTCCCATATTTCATATGGAGCGGCATGCATGGATTTGGTTGTAACTTTATTCAATAAATATGTTGCTGACTGTAGCGTATATCCCCAGAATGAAAGAGGGAACTCAACATTACTCATCATCGAGCAAACCATATCCAATAGGGTACGATTCCTCCATTCCGACACACCATTGTGTTGTGGTGTATACGGAGGAGTAAGCTGAGAGAGAATTCCATTCTTTTTTAGAAAGTCGAGGAATTCCATGTTTAAGTACTCCCTTCCTTTATCAGATCGAAGGATCTTGATAATTTTGCCAATCTGCTTCTCTACTTTGTTTCTGTATTCTTTGAATTTCTTAAAAGTTTCAGATTTGTGTTTCAAAAGTTACACACATCCGAACCTAGAAAGATCGTCAGTGAATGTGATGAAGTATAAGAACCCACCTCTTGCATGTATAGACATTGGACTACACACATCACTATGTATGAGTCCCAGGAGCTCTGTAGCTCTTTCTCCGTGTCCATTGAATGGAGATTTAGTCATCTTCCCTTTGAGACAAGATTGGAAAGTTTCATAAGATGTAAATTTGAACGGATCTAAATATTCATCCTTATACAACTTAGCTAATCTTCTCTCGTTGATATGACCAAGTCTACAATGCTATTAGCATGTTTCGTTCATATCCGAACTCTTCCTCTTGTGTGTGTTTTGTACATTAAGAACTGTATTTTGATTAAGAACAAAGATACCATTACACAGTGTATCTTTTACAACCAATACCTGATTAAGATAAATGTTCATGATATTTCTATCTAGAAAAAAGTTATACCCATATTTATTAAGTAAATAAACTGATATGATGTTGCAAATTATGGAAGGTACATAGTAGCAGTTGTTCAAAATCATAGTATTGCCACTTGGTAATACTATGTGATATTCACCGACGGCGGCAGCATCAACTTGTGCTCCGTTCTCTACTCTGAGGGACATACTACTAAGTCCAAGCATCTTATTTTTTCTCATTCCCTGTAATAAATTACAGATATGAGATCCTGATCCGGTACCTAATACTCAGGAGGTAGGACTGACCAAAGAACAGTTCTCAATAACAAGAACACCTGAAGGAGACGCAATAGTATACGTCTTCTTCATCGGGGTCTTCAAAGAATTCATGTAATCCCTTTTCCCTTGCTCATACTCATGAAATTTGTCACAGTAAGAACCGAACCGATGTTTCCTAGCCCTGAATAAGAATCTGGATCCTTCAAGTTATACATTTTATTATCTTAATAAAGGCGTGACATGGTAGCTGCAGTTAGGATAGAGAAAAGAAACACTTAGCGTATGCTCTTGCAAGTTTAGAGTGGTTAATATTTTATCTAAATAGGATGGCTCCTACTGTTTCATCGAATTCTCCTTCAAACCATAAAAGGAGAACTAGTAAGGATCATGTATGCTCTACAAGTTCGCTAACCGTTCAGCCAGGCAAGTGTTGGTACTCTAAGGGAGGCTCTCCATGCTTTCGCATGGACCTAATTAAATAACCTCATTTCCGCATAGGCATAACCCCATTAACACCTTTCTGGAACCTAATGGGTTAGTTAGTTGTGAAGTGAAAATCTCATGGGAGTAATCTGTTAGGAATATGTATGCCGTAGAGGCCATTATTGCATGATATAGTAGATGCATGGACATATATAGAGGACTTTCTTGCTCGACATGGTAGTATGCTATCTGGTTGCTCTTTATCTTAACATGTACACTTGTATTAGTTTACTGTCTCTCTGATATATGTTGATAAATCCCTTAGGATGTAGGCTAGACTATCAGGACTATGATGCAGATCATACTAGTAGGGCTTGTGTAGTTCTCAAGCACATCCTTTAACATTTCCTAGTCAAGGGAGTATCGAGACAGGGCATCGATATTCCAGAGTAGACTAGTGTGTACGTTTCTTGACCCTGTATAGGGCGATGGTTGATCCCAGAACCACTGATGTTTGACATCAAAGATTGTACAAAGGTGCTCATTAGAGAATGGGCATACCGAACAGGACTCGCCGAGAACTCCTAGATAGTACCATACCTATCGTCAGATAGCAGTTCTCTGGTGACACTTGTACAGGTTAGTCTTTAGACCCGAGATCGTCATAGTTTCTTTTGTGGTTCCCACTGTGCTTTGATTTCCTCCCTACCACGGCTCAAAGGAGGCGTGAAAATAGGTAGATTTTGGGTACGGTCTCAAGTCACATGGAGGCAGTGAGCGATAGGAGGGGTTTCATCTCTCCCGGTATTGGGAGTTGATGTTGCGCTATGCTCGATTGGCTATAGCAGAAAATCTCTGGCCAAGACTGATGAAATTTACTAGTAACTATTATCAGTAGTTTCTCTAAAGGTTATAGGCCATACATCGGCATGACTTATCAAGTTATTAGGGTCTGACGATTCTACCCCAGACTCGATATGCGGCATATCAGACGAAGAGACCGAACAGTACGGTAAGTGTTGCTTATAGGCTCTACGGGAGTTTGGACAAGTTTTCTTATTTATCTTCTATTCATTCAATGCCTGGGTAGCCGTTACGTCCAGCTAGTACCGCTGACGGCTTATGGGTATCTGATGTGATCATTACCTACTGCTGCCATATTGACGAGTCTTTAGAGTCCTATACAGAGGTTTCCTAGCTCAAGAGAAATGAAGTAGGGCACATATGGTGATATGTCCGGGAGCTTGATTTGTTAGTTATATGTATGCCCTAGAAGCCATTACTGTACATACGATGTATATTGTAGTGGATGCTAGGACATATATAGGGAGGACTTTCTTGCTCGACATGATAGTATGCTATCTTGTTGTACTTTATCTTAACATGTACTCTGACTGTCTCTATGTTACATGTTGATAAAGCCCTTAGGATATGTACTCGACTACTGGGACTATGATGAGATCATACTAGGGCCACGGTAGTCGACGAGTACTTCCTATAACTGTTCCTAGTCGAGGGTGTATCGAAACAGGGCATCGATGTACCAGAGTAGACTAGCGTACACGCATCTTGACCCATATGATGGGCGATGGATGATCCCATATTCATCGGTGTTTGACATCAAGGATGGTGTACGGGTGCTCAGTGGAGACTGGGTGTTAGTTATATGTATGCCCTAGAGGCCATTACTATACATAGGATGTATATTGTAGTGGATGCTGGGACATATATAGGGAGGACTTTCTTGCTCGACATGATAGTATGCTATCTGGTTGAACTTTACCTTAACGTGTATACTGATTGTCTCTCTGTTACATGTTGGTAAAGCCCTTAGGATGTGTGCTTGACTACCTGGACTATGATGCGGATCATACTAGTGGGGACATGGTAGTCCATAAGTACATCCTTCAAAGTCCCTAGTCGTGGGTGTATCGAGACGGGGCATCGATATACCAGAGTAGACTAGCGTGTACCTTCTCGACCCATACAGATGGGCGATGGATGATCCCATATCCATCGGTGTTTGACATCAGAGATGATATACGGGTGCTCAGTAGAGACTGGGTACACTGGACGGACTCGCCGAGAACTCCCAGATGGTATTATACCTCACGTCAGATGGCAGTTCTCTAGTGACACTGGTACAGAGTAGTCTGTTGACCCGAGATCGTCATAGAGTCTTATGTGGTTCCCACTGTGCTTTGATTTCCATCTTACCACGTCCAAGAGGGCGTGCAAAACGGTGGTTTTTGGGTACAGTCCCGAGTCACATGGAGGCAATGAGCGATAGGAGGGGATTCGTCTCTCCCGGTATAGGGAGTTGATGTTGCGCTGTGTTCGATTGGCTATAACAGGAAATCCCTGGCCAAGGTTGCTGAGATTTACTGGTAAGTGTTACCTGTAGTTTCTCGAAGTGTTATAGACCTCATATCGACACGACTTATTGAGCTATTGGGGTCTGACGTTTACCACCCCTAGGCGAGATATGCGACATATCAGACGATCAGACCGGACTGTATGGTAGTGTTACTGGTTGGATTCACTGGAGTGTGAGCGGGCTTGCTCGTCGATCTTCAGATCGCTCAATACCCGGGTGGCCGTTACGCTTAGCAGACCGCTTGCGGCTTGTGGGTGTTTGATATGATCATCATCTGCTGCCGGCGTATTGACGAGTCTTTAGAGTCCTATACAGAGGTTTCCTGGCTCAAGCGAAACGAAATAGGAGCGCATATGAGATATGTGCGGGACCGAGAATAATACCAGTATGTGATACTGTGTTCGATTCTCGCGAAGTGACATTGATCGATTATATGCGATATAGCCGGGTTATCGGATCAAGTGTTGATTTCATAAGTTGTTACTAATGATACCAGTCGGTTGTGTGCGTCATGACCGGATCGTTAAATCAAGTGTTGATTTAATAATTTAATGCATAATTATATATTTGATATATTACTTTGCATTAACTAGTATTGGTTCACTTTGAATGGATTTTCTCACTCGGATGTGCGCATTCCATATGCGATATGATTTTGTGTACTTGATTGTATCATGTTTGATGATACATGCTTTTTGGTTAAGTGTAAAGTATCAAACTATAGTTAAGTGGATGATTAGGGTTTTTGGTTTCCTTATTTATATATTAATCTTTTTCTTTTTGGAAAAAGAATAAACAAATGAGAAAATGGTGGCAATTTTTGTTTTGTTCATGAAGTTTCATGAACACTTTGACTTTGTCACCATTTTGTCTCATGCTTAACCCTAACCACTCCACTAACCCTAGTTCACTCTCTACAACTAACCATGGTTCACTTATGATAAGAATGGATTATTCTTTTCATTTTAAATAATTCTTATGATAATAATCAATCTTTATCATCTTCTTCTTCTTCTTCTTCACAAGAAGAAAAGCATGCTTCATCAATGGTGATTGATGAATTATAGTGAGAAATCCAATTCTAAAGTTTACCCACTTTCTATTTCTTCATCCTCTACCTCTTGCCAAGTAGTAGAGTGTGTTTCTTTCACAAGTTTTCATGGCTTGGTGAAGGTGGAGCTTGATCTAGTGATGCTTCGACGTAGATCATCTTCGGCACGTCGTCGATGACCTAGCCCGCTTCTTCTCCGATGAAGCCGACGCAAGAGCCCGGATCTCGATATGGACAGCGAGGATACTTCGTTGCGGAGCTATGGAGGTGGAGAACCGGATCTACAAAGGTTGTATTTCCGTATTCTTGTAGTTAAGTGTTAACTAGTTTCTTTTTCGCCTAGATTTCTAACCAACGATCCGTAGTTTAGGGTTTCTCGGCACCGTAAATTTTGAAATTGGCATGGTTGATGCCTTGTGAGACCTCATTAGGGTGCCTAGAAACCCTACAGTGGTATCAGAGCCTAGCTAGAGCCTTAGGAGAAGTCTAGACGGAATTTGAAGTCCGAACGACCCGAAAACCCAAACCTATACATGCTCTCTGTCCTTTTTCTAAAAACAGGGATTTTTGTGAATTAAAAATATGCAGAAAAATCAGAAGGCAATTTTAAGAGATACTGTGAAGTTCGACTGTCTAACTCCATCAATCTGCCGCGGTTCCGCGGCACGAGCCTGGCTCGTGCGGCGGTTCCGCGACCGTACGGCATCATTGGTCAGCGAATCTTACACAGTAACTCCTAATAGATAGTGCTGGATTTTCTGGGAATTTTTAATATTTATTCAAGAGTTGAATTTTCTGGGATTGTTTTGGGGATTCGGTGTTTCGATCGGAGTATCAAATTTTGTCTATGTGGCTTTCCGGATAAATTTTAGAATATGTTAAAAAGTTCGACCGGATATAAATACCCAATTTTTCCCCTGTCGGGAAATTTCCAAGTGTTGGATTTTTCCGAAGTTTAACGACGTTCTAAGTAGTGCAAGTAACGCGATGGACCCTCTAGAAGACAACAAACCTTAACTCGATTATGTGACCGTCTTGAACTGCCCTTTGAACCTTAGGGTTTGGGGCAGTACGGCGTGCCACATGTGAGGCGTTGGCTTGACCCTTCTACGGCTGGACCGTTGGTACTGAGGCACGAACTGAATGTTGTTAGACTTATTTCATGTGTTGAGCTGTATCGGGAAAACTTTGGTGTTTGACTGTTCGATCGAAAAGTTTAACATTTTCTGTTTATCTGGAATGGGATACAATAATTGGAATTCACAAAAGTTATGTGATAACTGAATGAATGTTATAAACATAGCACTTTAGTCTCACTTGATCGGTTGCCACAGAATTTTGATGTGATCAAAAGTCCGTCGCAATCACGTAGCGTACGCGGATACTCGCCGGGTAAACTTAATAGACAGCCTCACTCCATAGCCCCGACCAAGTGACTGTAGGAGAACCCCGACGCCGAAAGCATCCGTTCGGGTGCTCGCGGTAGCGGTGTTCCGCCTTGGTGCACTTCGTCGACGGTATCGGGGGTGCAGCCGCCTACTAAAGTTTGCGACGAGCATTCGATCAGGATGTCGGGAATCTTGTTGAATTGCCCGACTTGATATTGAAAAGTGTTTTCGATTTTGAGACTAAAATGCGGGGTTTATAATTGTTAGGCATGCGATGTCTAAGTAATTCATTTGGTCAGGCATGCGATGTCTGAGGTGGATGCGGATTCCAACTGTTGTAGTTTTACACTTTCTTTTCTGTGACCGTAAGTGTAATATGTGATATCGCCGGTTTCGTTGCTATATGTCAACGACAATTGGGATGGACATATTTACTTACGTTGATGACATATGATGTTATGTGTTGCTGGATATGTTATATTGGATCGTCGTGCTTGAATAGCCGGGGGGTTTTTATGTGAGATGAGTGTTTTTCATTTTCATTAATGTAAAAACTTGTATGTAATATTCTTTTATTGGGTCGCTTCCAGGTTGCGGAAGTTGTCACCTCTTGTATATTATTTACTTTTCCGCACTAAGATAGACCCAAGGAGGAGGGCATAAGTAACCGGGTTCTGGAATCCAGTGGAAGACCAACTCGAGTAGTCGAGTCCGGGTCTCCTAACTCTAGAATTGGTAGGGTTGCTTGCCGCTCTCGTAGGGGTCTAGGGGTGTGGGTTTGGCTATTCATCGCGACCGTGGAATCCGTGTTTTATACTGGCTCGTATTGAAAACACGGACGTACTAGTATATCCAATATTTCATATGTTTCTTCTGCTGCGATATCTGTGATGTGATCATGTGATGTTATGTGATAGATACAGTATATAGTATATATGATATATTATATAGACGTTACTTATGTTTTACACCCGCGCTAGCCCTGCCCTGCTCTGCCGTTAGTTACCTAACCTAACGGTGCACGAGGGGACATCGAGGCGAATGCGGATGGCATAAGTGTACGTCGTATTTATCTGTGATGTTTAGGTACTTAAATGATGGGACTTCATTAATGTGATTAATGAAATAAAAGAAACCTAAGATGTTGTAGAATCGAATTTCAAAATAAAAAGAGTAGCTACAGTTCTTGCTTTGCACAGCGGTATATATGATATATCCTGCACCTTATGCGATGAGGAAAGGACCGAGATCCCTTCACCGAGAGTGACTCCTTTAGCAATAACTGGCAGATGCTACACACTCGGTTTGTCTTTTGATTGCTTTTAAGAGTTTTTGCTTTGCACAGTGATATATATGATATATCCCGCACCTTATTCGATGAGGAAAGGACCGACGATCCCTTCACCGGGAGTGACTCCTTTAGCAAAACTAGAAAAGCCTCAAAAGCACTCCATTTTAAAATCATTTGATTCTACAACGATATCAAGTTCATTGCGCAATAGGTTTTCAGAAAAACCTGTCGTAGCCCTCCGTCATTTCAGATAAGTACTAGTTAGTATTCGTGCTGCGGTTGTTTGGCATGCGTCAAGGCGTAGTGTACGGTAGCTAACTAGTGCTTATCTGCTAGCATACGATGCGATTGGATTAGGGTATTCGTACGGCGTTGTTTGGCATGCGTCAAGGGTCGTGCGGGTGGGTTTAATTCAATTAAGAAATGTACGGGTTGAACTTGACTAGCAGACTATGGGTTGTTTGGCATGCGTCAAGGTCATAGCGAGCTAGGGGCAAAATATTATCGGGAATTTCAAGTATTGAAATTTGCAATGAGATTGCATACCTTCTATGAGATAGTTGGATCCCGATACCCGCTGCGAGTAAGAGTTACTCCTGGGAGAGTTTTATACATTACAATTAGCCGATCAAGTAGGTGTCTAAAAAGGTGTCAACGGGGTTAAGCCTCTGGGAAAACGAGGTTTACATTAATTAGGTTCGTGCGAAAGCACGGGGGACCTCCCTCAAAGTACCGACACTGGCCTGGCTGAAAGATTGGCGAACTTATAGTATGTAATTAATCCCGGCTAGTCTTTCCTTTTAGGGTTTGAAGGAAGATTTGATAAAAAGCAGTGGGAGCCATCCTGATTAGATAAAATAAAACCAATCTATTCTTGCAAGAGCGCACGCTGAGTGTTTTCTTCTCTCTCTCTCCAGGTAGCGACCATATCACGCCTTAATCAAGAAAATAATACGGATTATTGACCGAACCCGCTTGTTATACTGAGCTGGGGAACGTTGGTCCCGCTCCACCTTATAATTGTTATAAGACAGAGAAGGAAATTGGGGAATACCAGAATTCCCGTTCCGCCCAAATGAAGAGAGTGCATGCTGATGCATCATCTTCGGGTGTGTTCATTACAGAGAACTGTTTCTCAGTGTCCTTTACGTCCTGGGTATATGATACCGGATCAGGATCCCGCATATGTAATATGTTACATGGGCTACAGATAGGTAGAGAACTGAGAACGGGTGATAAGTTTCATGAGGCAGAAAACGGGGCAAGTGTTGCAGCCAAGTCTGTTGGTCACTGTCACCCTGTATTACCAATACATTGATTCTGAACGAATGTTATTAGATACCGAACCTGATATACAAAATCATATCAGTCTCTTTATTAGTAAAGAAATGATAAAATTTTGTGTTGTTGGATACTGTTTTGAACATTTCCTATATCAAAAGTTGATCGGTTCAGGCACGTTATCTAAAAGCATTGATGTTCTAAATCAAACTACAGTTCTTAGTATACGGATCACACACAAGAGGAAGAGTTCAGAAATGAACGAATTCTTCTTGAGGCATTGTAGACTAGGTCAGATCAATGTGACCCGACTAGCTAGAGTTACATATAGATGCATATTTAAATCAGTTTGAATTTACATCTTGTGAAACTCGCCAGTCATGTCACAAAGATAAGATGACCATAGCTCCGTTTACTGGAAACAGAGAAAGAGTTAATGAACTCTTGGGACTGATACATGATGATGTATGTAAGGTCTCCTGTCTACACATGCTAGGACTGGTTCTTTATACTTCATTACATTCTCTGATGATCTTTCGAGATTCAGACCTATGTTCCTGTTGAAACACAAGTCCGAACCTTTTGAGATATTCACAGAATATAAGTTAGAAGTAGAGAACCAAAATACGGGTATAAGTATTATGTCCTATGATGAGATCAAGGAAGAGAATACTTGAGCACGGAAATACTGGACTATTCTAAAAGAGAATGAGATTCTCTCTCAGCATTACTCCTCCATATACACCATTGCACGATGGTATGTCGGGGCGGAGCAAATACACCCTATATGATATGGTGTGCTCTATGATGAGTACTACTGAGTTACCTATTTCTTTTTGGGAGTTATGCACTTGAGAAGATGCATACCTATTGAATAGGGTTCAAATCAAATCAGTTGCCTACCGCTTCATATGTGATATGGAAAGGGAAGAGCCCATGTCTTAAGCTAGTTAAGATTTGGGGTTGTCCGGCCTATGTCTAAAAGCAAAATCCGGACAAGCTCGAGGCAAGGTCTGTTATGTAGAACTGGAAGTGTTCCAACTATGCAAACTACAGCAGATGATTTGGTACAACCAGAGGATTCAGTAGAAACCAACGAACCTCAGCCTCTCCGCCGATCTAGTAGGGTTCCTCACCCACCTGAGAGATACTTCGGTTTCTCTATGACAGTGGGAGCAAGGATTGCATCATGAGATGATGACCCAACTAGTTTCGAGCTGGCCATCAAGAGTGAGACTCTGTAAGAATGGCTGGATGTTTATCGATCTGAGATGGAATCCTTATACACCAACAAAATATGGACTTTGGTTGCTATATCTGAAGGGTTAAATCCCCATCAGGAGCAGGTATATCTTGAGAAGATTACTTGGTGTACATGGAAAAGTTGAGACTTTCAAAGCTAGACTTGTTAAAGGTTTGCATAATTGACCAGATATGGATCATAATGAAACCTTTTTCTAAGGATCTATGCTTAAGTCCATCCAGATCCTACTTGTCACGGCTACATACCATGACTACGATATCTGGTGGTTGGGTGTCATGACTGCTTTTCTAAATGATATTTTAGAAGAGTGCGTCTATAAGTACACAGCCAGAGGGCTTCGTAGACAGTGGGAGCAGCGGAAACGTGTGCAAGATGCTTTATAGGATAAAGCAGGCATCGCGGAGTTGGAACATCTGTTTTGATGGATAAGTCAAAGAGTTTGACATCATCAAAATGGTAGATGAACCTTGTATAAACAAAAAGGTAGTAGGGAGTATGGTGGTGATCCTCGTAGAGTACGTGGATGACATACTCTTGATAAGAAAGGAGTTTCTTATGCTACGCTCGATCAATCTCCGTCTGTCACAATGATTCTCCACATAGGATCAAAATGATACCTCCTAAATCCTGAGTTTTGGATCTATGAGATAGATTTAATTGGATGTTAGGATTCTCACTAGTTGTAGTGAGATGGTATCAATCGACCCTAGGGAGAATCACTGGAAGTGTTCCACAGTGATAAAGACGACTGAATGTCAGTCACAGGCATTGTCTTTACCCTCAGTAAAGGGACGGTATGTTGGAAGAGTTCCAAGTTAGATACCGTGACATACTAGACGATAAAGGCAGGATACATCGCTATTTAAGATGCTACCAAAGAGGCAGTCTAGGTGTATTGGTTCATGAGATGAACTATGTTCCTCCCATTATGTGACAATGGAGTTGTGTAATGCCAAGGAACACAGGTCCCATCAGTGATCCAGACATATTCTAAGGCAGTATCACCTGATCATGGAGATGATTGATCTCCAGGGGATCGAGGACAGGAGAGTAGACTCAGAGGACAACACAGCGGATCCACTCACAAAGGCCTTTTCCCAGAGAGAGACTTTTATGGGATGGTTGAGTATGAGATACTACAACCACTGCTACAGATGGCCCTAGTGCAAGTGGGAGATTGTTAGTTATATGTATGCCCTAGAGGCCATTACTATACATAGGATGTATATTGTAGTGGATGCTGGGACATATATAGGGAGGACTTTCTTGCTCTACATGATAGTATGCTATCTGGTTGAACTTTACCTTAACGTGTATACTGATTGTCTCTCTGTTACATGTTGGTAAAGCCCTTAGGATGTGTGCTTGACTACCTGGACTATGATGCGGATCATACTAGTGGGGACATGGTAGTCCATAAGTACATCCTTCAAAGTCCCTAGTCATGGGTGTATCGAGATGGGGCATCGATATACCAGAGTAGACTAGCGTGTACCTTCTCGACCCATACAGATGGGCGATGGATGATCCCATATCCATCGGTGTTTGACATCAGAGATGATATACGGGTGCTCAGTAGAGACTGGGTACACTGGACGGACTCGCCGAGAACTCCCAGATGGTATTATACCTCACGTCAGATGGCAGTTCTCTGGTGACACTGGTACAGAGTAGTCTGTTGACCCGAGATCGTCATAGAGTCTTGTGTGGTTCTCACTGTGCTTTGATTTCCATCTTACCACGTCCAAGAGGGCGTGCAAAACGGTGGTTTTTGGGTACAGTCCCGAGTCACATGGAGGCAATGAGCTATAGGAGGGGATTCGTCTCTCCCGGTATAGGGAGTTGATGTTGCGCTGTGTTCGATTGGCTATAACAGGAAATCCCTGGCCAGGGTTGCTGAGATTTACTAGTAAGTGTTACCTATAGTTTCTCGAAGTGTTATAGACCTCATATCGACACGACTTATTGAGCTATTGGGGTCTGACGTTTACCACCCCTAGGCGAGATATGCGACATATCAGACGATCAGACCGGACTGTACGGTAGTGTTACTGGTTGGATTCACTGGAGTGTGAGCGGGCTTGCTCGTCGATCTTCAGATCGCTCAATACCCGGGTGGCCGTTACGTTTAGCAGACCGCTTGCGGCTTGTGGGTGTTTGATATGATCATCATCTGCTGCCGGCGTATTGACGAGTCTTTAGAGTCCTACACAGAGGTTTCCTGGCTCAAGCGAAACGAAATAGGAACGCATATGAGATATGTGCGGGACCGAGAATAATACCAGTATATGATACTGTGTTCGATTCTCGCGATGTGACATTGATCGGTTATATGCGATATAGCCGGGTTATCGGATCAAGTGTTGATTCGATAAGTTGTTACTAATGATACCAGTCGGTTGTGTGCGTCATGACCGGATCGTTAAATCAAGTGTTGATTTAATGATTTAATGCATAATTATATATTTGATATATTACTTTGCATTAACTAGTATTGGTTCACTTTGAATGGATTTTCTCACTCGGATGTGCGCATTCCATATGCGATATGATTTTGTGCACTTGATTGTATCATGTTTGATGATACATGCTTTTTGGTTAAGTGTAAAGTATCAAACTATAGTTAAGTGGATGATTAGGGTTATTGCTTTCCTTATTTATATATTAATCTTTTTCTTTTTGGAAAAAGAATAAGCAAATGAGAAAATGGTGGCAATTTTTATTTTGTTCATGAAGTTTCATGAACACTTTGACTTTGTCACCATTTTGTCTCATGCTTAACCCTAACCACTCCACTAACCCTAGTTCACTCTCTACAACTAACCATGGTTCACTTATGATAAGAATGGATTATTCTTTTCATTTTAAATAATTCTTATGATAATAATCAATCTTTATCATCTTCTTCTTCTTTTTCTTCTTCACAAGAAGAAAAGCATGCTTCATCAATGGTGATTGATGAATTAGAGTGAGAAATCCAATTCTAAAGTTTACCCACTTCCTATTTCTTCATCCTATACCTCTTGCCAAGTAGTAGAGTGTGTTTCCTTCACAAGTTTTCATGGCTTGGTGAAGGTGGAGCTTGATCTAGTGATGCTTCGACGTAGATCATCTTCGGCACGTCGTCGATGACCTAGCCCGCTTCTTCTCCGATGAAGCCGACGCAAGAGCCCGGATCTCGATATGGACAGCGAGGATACTTCGTTGCGGAGCTATGGAGGTGGAGAACCGGATCTACAAAGGTTGTATTTCCGTATTCTTGTAGTTAAGTGTTAACTAGTTTCTTTTTCGCCTAGATTTTTAGCCAACGATCCGTAGTTTAGGGTTTCTCGGCACCGTAAATTTTGAAATTGGCATGGTTGATGCCTTGTGAGACCTCATTAGGGTGCCTAGGAACCCTACACTGGGTACACTGGACGGACTCGCCGAGAACTCCCAGTTGGTATTATACCTTACGTCAGATGGCAGTTCTCCCGTGACACTGGTACAGAGTAGTCTGTTGACCCGAGATCGTCATAGAGTCTTGTGTGCTTCCCACTGTGCTTTGATTTCCATCATACCACGTCCAAGAGGGCGTGCAAAAAGGTGGCTTTTGGGTACAGTCCCGAATCACATGGAGGCAATGAGCGATAGGAGGGGATTCGTCTCTCCCGGTATAGGGAGTTGATGTTACGCTGTGTTCGATTGGCTATAACCGGAAATCCCTGGCCAGGGTTGCTGAGATTTACTGGTAAGTGTTATCAGTAGTTTCTCGAACTGTTATAGACCTCATATCGACACGACTTATCGAGCTACTGGGGTCTGACGTTTACCACCCCTTGGCGAGATATGCGACATATCAGACGACGAGACCAGACTGTACGGGAGTATTACTGTTTGGATTCATAGGAGAATGTACAGGCTTGCTTGTTGATCTTCTGAGCATTCAATACCTGGGCGGCTGTTACGTTTAGCTGACCGCTTGCAGCTTGTGGGTGTTTGATATGATCATCACGTACTGCCGGCGTATTGACGATTCTTTAGAGTCCTACACAGTGGTTTCATAGCTCAGGCAAAACGGAGTAGGAGCACATATGTGATATGTACGGGACCGAGGATAATGCGGTATGTGATACCGTATTGGATTCTCGCGATATGAGATATCGGCCGGGTATATGTGATTTAGCCGGGTCATCGTATTAGTCGGTTATTTATGAAATAGCCGGATTATCGGATCAAGTGTTGATTCGATAATTTAATGTATAATAATATATATGATATATTAAATTACATTAACTAATATTAGCTCACTAAAAGATTCATTTTCTCACGGGATAATACATTGATATATATGCGATATATGTTAATTGTATTATTTTCTATTGTTACAAAATATATTGTATATGTGATATATAATATTGTAACATGTTAGGGTTACAAATTTAACAATGGTTTAGGGTTTAAACTTGGTTAGGGTTTGGATTAGGGTTAGCTTTTGCATGAAGCTTCCATGAAGCTTCATGAAGCTTTGACTTTGTGGTTGCTTGATATTTTTGTGAGATATTATGTTAACCCAATCCAAACCATTAACTCTAGTTAACTCTCTACAAGGGTTAACTCTTTTCATGCTTAACCCTTGGTTAGATTTGTAACCAGTACAATAATTCATTGTTCATCACAAAAGGATTGAGTTATCATCTTCATTCATCTTCTTCTAGCTTGAGCTTCTTTTTGAAAAAGCTTTCTTTTGTGATGAAAATGAGTGAGAAAAAGATTATAAATGAGAGCAAAAATCCTACTTCATCATCCTCATCTATCCTTGCCATTTAGATGAGGGTGTTCACTTCATATTATGAGTGTTAGCTTGTGTTAACGAAAGTTCAAGGTAGATCATCTTTGTATCGAAGATTGGAAGCAAAGGTTGCATCATTCTCTTCGTGAAGCCTCTCGAGAGTCCATAACACGATGATCGCAGTGAAGGGACCTCAACACGGAGCTTAAGAAGTGAAGGACTGGATCTACAAAGATTGTAATCCCTCTCACTTAGTGTTAAAGAGTTTAACATGCATGTTTTCGCCTAAACCCCAGTTTAAAGATCCGGCTTCGGGTTGTTCGGCACGGCTAAAATTTTTATCGGGCATGGTTGATGCCTCGTAGACCCTTGTGCGCGTGCCTAGCAACCCTACAGTGGTATCAGAGCTACTAGGCATTGGATGTCGACCTATGGGGGGTTCTCACTGTGTAACAGTGTGGCGAAGCATAGGCTCTTACCCCTAGGGTGTCCCGAGACCGGAAGGTGTTCCGGTGGGTTGTAGTCCTCGCGAGGGGGCATGCGTAAAAAGTAGCTGCTGAGGGACCCGTTGGTGCCACGGTGACTCCATTGGATGGGGTGGCTGCCTGACCTAACCCCGATGTTTACCCTGCTCTGATACCACTGTAGGGTTGCTAGGCACGCACACAAGGGTCTACGAAGCATCAACCATGCCCGATAAAAATTTTAGCCGTGCCGAACAACCCGAAGCCGGATCTTTAAACTAGGGTTTAGGCGAAAACATGCGTGTTAAACTCTTTAACACTAAGTGAGAGAGATTACAACCTTTGTAGATCCGGTCCTTCAATTTTTAAGCTCTGTGTTGAGGTCCCTTCGCTGCGATCATCGTGTTCTAGACTCTCGAGAGGCTTCACGAAGAGAATGATGCAACCTTTGCTTCCGATCTTCGATACAAAGATGATCTACCTTGAAGTTTCGTTAACACAAGCTAACACTCATAATATGAAGTGAACACCCTCATCTAAATGGCAAGGATAGATGAGGATGATGAAGTAGGATTTTTGCTCTCATTTATAGTCTTTTTCTCACTCATTTTCATGTGACTTAGTCCCTGGAATTTCATGTAATTATTCTTAGGTCCTTTCTTGTTATTTTTTTCTAGGAATTTTTTAATTCCACTCAAGTGTTGAGTTTTCTAAGGTTGATTGGGGAATCGTTGATTCGATCAGATAATTTAACTTTGTTTAGTTTTGTCCAGATAATTTTTAGAAACTGTTAAAAAGTTTGAACGGATATCAAAAACTCACTTTTTCCCCTGTCGGAAAATTTTTCAAAAGTTGGATTTTTTCTCGAGTTTAAGAACATTCTAAGTCATGCAAGTAATGCGGTGGACCCTCTAGAAGACAACAAACCTTAACTCGATTATGTGACCGTCTTGAACTGCCTTTAAACCTTAGGGTTTGGAGCAGTACGGCGTGCCACATGTGAGGCGTTGGCTTAACCCTTCTACGGCTGGACCATTGGTACTGTGGCATGTGATGGATGTTTTTAAACTGATTTCAAGTGTTGAGATATATTGCGGAAATCTTGGGTGTTTGATTATTCGATCGGAAAATTTAACACTGTCTTTTTATCTGGAATGTGATACAATATTTAGAATCCACAGGTAGTTATGAGATAACTAATTTGAATGTTATAAACATAGCAGTTTAGTCTCAGAAGATCGGTTGCCACGGAATTTTGATGTGATCAAAAGTCCGTCGCAATCACGTAGCGTACGCGGATACTCACCGGGTAAACTTAGTAGACAGCCACGCCCCATAGCCCCGACCAAGTGACTGTAGGAGAACCCCGTCGCCAAAAGTATCCGTTCGGGTGCTCGCGGCAGCGTTGTTCCGCCTTAGTGCACTTCGTCGACGGCATCCGGGGGTGCGGCCGTCTACTGAAGTTTGCGACGAGCATTCGATCTGGATATCGGGAATCTTGTTGAATTGCCCGACTAGATATTGAAAAGAGTTTTCGATAATGAGACTAAAATTCGGGGTTTATAATTGTTAGGCATGAGATGTCTAAGGAATTCATTTGGTTAGGCATACGATGTCTAAGGAGGTTGCGGATTCCAACTGTTGTAGTTTTACACTTTCTTTTCTGTGACCGTAAGCGTAGTATGTGGTGTATCGCCGGCTTCGTTGCTATACATCAACGACAATCGGGATACGCATACTTGCTTACGTTGATGATATGAGATATTATGTGTTACTGTGATATGTTATATTGGATCGTCGCGTTCTGAATAGCCGGGGGGTTTTATGTGAGATGAGAGTTTTTCTTTTTCATTGGTGTAAAATTCATTTGTATGTAATATTCTTTTATTGGGGTACTTCCGGGCTGAGGATGATGTCACCATTGTATATTATTTACTATTCCGCATTAGGTAGACCCAAGTCGGGGAGCATAAGTAACCGGGTTCTAGGGTCCAGTGGGAGACCATCTCGAGGAGTCGAGACCGGGTCTCCTAACCCTAGAATTGGCAGTGTTGCTTGCCGCTCTCATAGGGGTCTAGGGATGTGGGTTTGGCTATTCATCGCGACCGTGGAATCCGTGTTTTATACAGGCTCGTATTGAAAACACGGACGTCCTAGTATATCCAATATTTCATATATGTTCTTCTGCTGCAATGTTCTGTGATGAGATCATATTACTGCCTGAGACGAATATTTATATTATATATATGAGATATATGTTATATTGCAGATTTCATTTCAAAAGTGATGCTTGTGAAGCATAATAAAATGGGACTTCATTTGTCACGACCCGAAAGTACGGAACGTGACCGGCACTTAGATTACGAAGCGTCTAGAGGCGCAACGTAACCTAAGTAAGCCGAAGCCCAGAAATCTAAACCATATAAAAGAAGAAGAAGTAAAAGAAAACATGAAGAAAACAAGTTTAAAAGCATCAGCAAATTTTTCCCAAAAATTTCGGCAGTGTCTCCTCTGTAAAAACTGGCCCCAAAGGGGTATAACAAGTATAAATACATATAAACAATAAAAAGGCATCCCCAAAAGGGAGCTAGCTCAACGCCAACAGGCGGAAACAATCACAACAAGCACAAAAGTATACAACGCCAAAGGGGCGAGGCTCAAAACTCAAAGGAAACAAAACCACCAGATATCATAATAATACAAGCACGACTGTAAGGTCGAAACAAATAAATGGTCCAGTAATCTATCAAGTAATACAAGTTTGGTTGATGGAGCTTTCTAGATACAAATGAAATAATAAAAATACAACGGCGGTTCAGATACAAATGAACCAACCTACCGTGCAAATCATCCAGAATGAAAATGATGTGCCAGCAACTGCCAAGGAACCCTGTACATCAACCTATAATAAAATTTGGCACAACGGGGGTGAGTTGCCAACTCGTGAGTAGAAGACATCTACGAAAAGAAATCGAATGCACGACGCTATCCTAGGTCATAATAATATACTAATATACTCCTAGTCATCAAGTAAGACAGGATAATAAGCTACGTGTAAATGCAAATACTCCGTGCTCGTGTCAGTGCCTCATATAGAACTATGTCATATGAATGAGTATGCATGCACCATGAATATAAAATGACCAAATCCTGAAATCTAGGTATATCTGTATAAGAAATCTTTAACTTTTATCATAGTAAAATGTGTATAGAAATCTGAAATATCAACAATGAAATCCATGGAAATCCGTGTCAAGCATCGACACAAAGCATGTAAATCTCAAGTCTCAATACCTCATAATCTCAATGTCTCATAGTCTCAATATCTCGGGCTCCGTCAGTCCGGATTGGCCCATATCATCAAATCTCACGACAACGGTCGGTATCCTCCGGATATCCGCCGTACCAGACATCACCGGTAGGTAGCCTTCCCCTGCCAGGCTCATCGTCTACAACTCGATCTTTTTGCCCCGGGGTACCATACCGGGCCCATCATGTACCCGAGACAGTTCATCCACTCTTCGAATCGGCTCTCGAAATCCAACAGAAAACATGAAATCTCATGGTGGACGACACATACATCACGAGAAAACTGCATCTTATGTTTTAAAAAGAGAGGAGGAGAGAGAAAGAAGTTTTTATATATATTTACGGTTTTCCCCAAAATCCAGAAATCTCATAGAAAACCAAAATCCCAAAATCATGAGTAAGTATATGATAAGTGTCGGCATATGCCCATAATACTGTATGATAACATGGAAATATGAATGCATGAAATGTCTAAGTAATCAATGCCATGTCTATACTAACCTAGAGAGCAATCACGATATTACATCAATCTAGCTGTTAGCTGATTGCATCAATAAACGATAATATGATCTAAAGTGTACGTGACATAGCAATTACCGATGATGATGTGTGTGAGCCGGCAAATAAGTGTGTGTGGAATATGCGCATCATCGGTAATGGTGCTAGTGTCCTAACAGGCAGAGTTTGATTCTGATTATAGAAACATATGTATGAACATGCAACATGATGATTACAATTTGAATGTAAAAATGGATCTGTAATAACAACTTAATGTAATATACTAGACTAACTACAACTATAAAACTAGATCCTAAACTAGTGTCCATCTAACCTCCTAAGGAACTAAACCTAAGAAACTAGTCGATAAGAAATAAGAGTACACCTAAAGTCTGAGTCCATATCTCTAATAGTCGGCGATCCAGCCTCAATAGCGTCACGTACGTAGTACGATTTCCTCGAAACAAGAGTGCGGATCAATCATCACATCTATGCCTCGTACGTTAAAATCCATCGTACGGCATCCCAATATCGGGGTACGGGTCAAGTATCACCTACGTGTCTCATCAGTCGTCTAATATCATCATCAACACATGTCATGATCAAGGTGCTATACTGTAATCGCATACGTCCATCATATATCATTGTCAGCATAAAAAATACATCGTTAATTTATCCTCAGAAATGTCATATCACATATATCATATCTTGATCAAGTCACATATGTCAAGTCGTGATTAAGTCATGGCTATAAGGTATCGAAATCAAGTTACACCTTTATGATATTGCAGTCAAGTTATATCTATATGATGTCGTAATCAAGTCACACATATAACATATCAGAATATCAATCACATGTTACGGTTCGGGTGCTATTTTAGAGTCCCTTGTACCTCTATATCATCACCACCCTTTATTATCTATGTATGCCTATTCATTATCTCATTTTCTAATGATCCGCTAACATCATAATACGACTGTATAGTCATAAATCACGGAATCAAGCCCAGCTATACTGTTTCATTTCCGTGTATCATATCACATCATTGTATCACATATACGTATTATGTATATATATATACCTACACCTAGTCCTATATATATACACATACACGTATACACCACATCGAGTCTCAGTGTGTGCGTATGTGCGTATCTACCTAAAACCTACGAAATCTCCTCCAAGATATTCATCCTCAGGTAAGGTCTTTCTAAATCAATCTAGTCCAACCTAGGGTCACTACTAGGGTCTTACTCACCGAAATTCTAAGGTCACGTCAGGCTTCCAAATGATAATAAGTATTATTCCTATTCTACGTTTGCGGGGGTGCAAAACGCCATCCACCCGACTTTCCCCCATAGATATACATCTACTCACCTGGTCCTTGTCTGCCGAAGACGGTGTCGCCATCCTCTTCTTCATCGCCCGCAGTCCACGTGAGGGGTACCTATACGCAAACATATGTAGTATCGTAAACTGAATCACGGACAACATCAAAACGACGCACGAAACGCGCATAGGTTAAAACCTATGTCCCGCTCATGCAAAAGAACCAAATATCGCTCGATATCGGCGTACAAACGCCGATTGATCGAGATAAAACACCAACAAACAACTTGTAGTTTCAAAATTTATTATTTATAATATAAAACACGATTTAATTCATCGAAACTCTAAAATCGATCAAATCGTCCGATTTCGTAAAACCCGAAAACGCCAATTTACCGTTTTACTTCAAAACTTGATGTTTAAATGGAACTAATGATTATAATACTCACTAAATATCATAACTAGAATATATAAACCATTCCTATAATTTATCCTCACCAATTTGTATTCAACATGAAAATTCTAGTTTGCAAAAATAACAAATTTTAATACTTTTTAAGCAAAATTTTACAAATCAACAACTAAACTAAGTTTGCATGATCTAAGTTGCTAAACAACAAACTAGAATTTTAATAATATCATGAAAACCATAATTAGATTTTAATCCCCATTATTTAGTCCATTTCCAAAAACCAAGTTAGCAAAAATAAGCATATTTATCCAAATTTCCAACGAACAATTTGAAACTAACAACTAGATTAGCCTTTGCATTAAATTAACATGCTAATCTACCCATTAAAACCATGAACATTTGATAAACATTCTCATTAGAATTTTATCTAACCTATTTATATGTTTTGTAAAAATCTAGTTTGCATAAAGAACCTAATTCAACAATTTTAAATGCAACATCTAGCAAATTTTGCTACTAGATTAGGTTTAACATTTCCTAATGTGTTAAACTACAAATTTAGATCAATACCCAAGAATGAAAACCCTAATTAAAACACAAATCCTTTACTAGAATTTCCTAAACAAGAATTCATAACCAAATTACACACTAAAACTTTTTTAATCTAACAACTAAACTACAATTAAACAACTAGATTAGGTTGATTCCCTTGAACTAAACCTCCAAAGTGGCATCTTTTCTCCTTGCTTTAGACCAACTAGGGTTTGAGAAGGGATGGCTTAAGGTTTTGGTTTGAATTTGTGAAGGAAAAGTGTGAATTTCGGTGGATTTTTTAATGAATTTGATGGAATTTGATGAAGAAAGAGAGGGGAAAAATGGGGGGGGCTGCCACTAGTGAGGCCGGCCACAATAGGTGGAGTGAAGAGAGAGAGAGAAATGAGTGTAGAAAGATGTGGAAACCACATGAAGAAATCATTTCCTTTAGGTCTTTTCACTAATTTCATTAATTTTATTTATTTTCTTTTCTAAACTACTCCTAGAAAATTCTAGAACCATGTAAAAATTTGAGAAACAATTTTACATGTTTCACACTTATTTTAAATTGTCATGGCTCATTTTATAAAATTAACCCATTTCAAATTTGTAATTTACACTAATTTAGTGTAAAAATAAAGCTTATGATAATATTTAAAATAATTAATTTAGGAAAAATATTTAATTAAACTAAAAATTTATAAGTGGCTAAATAAACACCATTTACTAGTAATAACATAATTAAAATAGGTATTTTTAAATTTATAGTGAAAAATAAGTACAGTTTAGTTTTACGAAAAATACGTTTTACTTTACCGAAAATCATAAAATTCACTTAAACGATTTTATTTAATTAATTATTTATTTAATTATTTTTAAAACGTTACATCATTAATGAGATTAATGAAAATAAAAGAAACCTAAGATGTTGTAGAAACTTGTTTAAAAACTGGTAGCTCTAGTTCTTGCTTTGCATAGCGGTGTTCCTTGTAGAACATCCAGCACCTTATTCGGTAAGGAAAGAGCCGAGATCCCTTCACCGGGAGTGACCTCTTTAGTGAAACTAGTAGATGCTACAAACTCGGTTTGTTTTTTGATTGCTTCTATAGTTCTTGCTTTGCACAACGATATTTGTGAAATATCCTGCACCTTATTCGATAAGGAAAGGGCCGACGATCCCTTCACCGGGAGTGACCCCTTTAGCAAAACTAAAAAAGCCTCAAAAACACTCCATTTAAAATCACTCGATTCTACAACGATATCAAGTTCATTACACAAAGGGTTTTCTTAAAAACCCGTCGTAGCCCTCCGTCATTTCAGATAATTACTACTTAGTATTCGTGCTGCGGTAGTTTGGCATTCGTCAAGGCGTAGTGTGCGGTAGCTAACTAGTATTTATCTGCTTATGCATATGATGCAGATTGGATTAGGGTATTCATACGGCGTTGTTTGGCATGCGTCAAGGGCCGTGCGGGTGGGTTTAATTCATTCAAGAAATGTACGGGTTGAACTTGACTAGCGGACTATGGGTTGTTTGGCATGCGTCAAGGTCATAGCACGCTAGGGGTAAAATATTATTGGGAATTTCAAGTGTTGAAATTTGCAATGAGATTGCATACCTTCTATGAGATAGTTGGATCCTGATACTCGCTGCGAGTAAGAGTTACTCCTGGAGAGTTTTATACATTACAATTAGCCAATCAAGTAGGTATCTAGAAAGGTGTCAATGAGGTTACGCATATTGGAAAACGAGGTTTACTTTAATTAGGTCCGTGCGAAAGCACGGGGAACCTCCCTCAAAGTACCGACACTGGCCTGGCTGAAAGATTGGCGAACTTGTAGCGTGTAATTAATCCCGGCTAGTCTTTCCTTTTAGGGTTTGAAGGAAGATTTGATTAAAACAGTGGGAGACATCCTGATTAGATATATTAGATAACAAATCTAATCTTGCAAGAGCATACGCTGAGTGTTTTTCTTCTCTCTCTCTCCAGGTAGCGACCGTATCACGCCTTAATCAAGATAATAATACGGATAAATTGACCGAACCCGCTTGTTATACTGAGCTGGGATACGTTGGTCCCGCTCCAACTTATAATTTTTATAAGACAGAGCAGGAAATTGGGGAATACCAGATTTCCCGTGTCGCCCAAACGAAGAAAGTGCATGCTGATGCATCATCTTCGGGTGTGTTCATTACAGAGAACTGTTTCTCAGTATCCTTTACGTCCTGGGTATGTGATACCGGATCAGGATCCCGCATATGTAATCTGTTACATGGGCTACAGATAGGTAGAGAACTGAGAACGGGGGATAAGTTTCATGAGACAGAAAACGGTGCAAGTGTTGCAGCCAACTCTGTTGGTCACTATCACCCTGTATTACCAGAATACATTGATTCTGAACAAATGTTATTAGTTACCGAACCTGATATACAACATCATATCAGTCTCTTTATTAGTAAAGAAGGATATAATTTTGTATTATTGGATAATATTTTGAACATTTCCTATATCAAGAGTTGATCGGTTCAGGCACGTTTTCTAAAAGCATTGACGTTCTAAATCAAACTACAGTTCTTAGTATACAGAATACACACAAGAGGAAGAGTTCAGAAATGAACGAATCCTACTTGAGGCATTGTAGACTAAGTCATATCAATGCGACCCGACTAGCTGAAGTTGCATAAAAATGCATATTTAAATTAGTTTGAATTTACATCTTGTGAAACTTGCCGGTCATGTTACAGAGATAAGATGACCACAGCTCCGTTTATTGGAAACAGAGATAGAGTTAGTGAACTCTTGGGATTGATACATGCTGTTGTATGAAAGTCCCCTGTCTACACATGCCAAGGCCGGTTCTTTGTACATCATTACATTCTCTGATGATCTCTCAAGATTCAGACATATGTTCCTGTTGAAACACAAGTCAGAACCTTTTGAGATATTCACAGAATATAAGTTAGAAGTAGAGAACCAAAATACGGGTATAATTATTATGTCCTTTGATGAAATCAAGGAGGAGAATACGTGAGCACGGAATTCCTGGACTATTCTAAAGGAGAATGAGATTCTCTCTCAGCATTACTCCTCCGTATACACCATAGCACGTCGGTGTATCGGGGCGGAGCAATAGCACTCTATGTGATATGGTGTACTCTATGATGAGTACTACTGAGTTTCCTATTTCCTTTTGGGAGTTATGCGCTTGAGAAGCTGCATACCTATTGAATAGGGTTCAAATCAAATCAGTTGCCTACCACTTCATATGTGATATGGAAAGGGAAGAGCCCATATCTTAAGTTTGTTAAGATTTGGGGTTGTCCGGCCTATGTCTAAAAGCAAAATCCGGACAAGCTCGAGGCAAAGTCAGTTCTATGGAAGTTTGTTGGATATCCCAAGCATTCGCAAGGGAATATCTTCTACCAAACCGAGGAACAAAAGTGTTTTGTTTCTCAGCATGCCACCTTTGTGAAAGGGAATTTCTTGTGAAGAAATTAGTGGTCATAAGGTAGAACTGGAAGGAGTTCCAGCTATACAAACTGCAGCTGATGATTTGGTAGAACCGAAAGATTCAATAGTAACCAACGAACCTCAGCCTCTCCGCCGATCTAGTACGGTTCCTCACCCACCTGAGAGATACTTCGATTTCTCTATGACAGTAGGAGCGAGGATTGCATCATGAGATGATGACCCAACTAGTTTCGGGCTGGCCATCAGGAGTGGGACTCTGTAAGAATGGCTGGATGCTTAGCGATCTGAGATGGAATCCTTATACACCAACAAAGTATGGACTTTGGTTGCTTTATCTGAAGGGTTAAATCCCCATCAGGAGCAAGTATATCTTGAGAAGATTACTTGGTGTACATGGAAAAGTTGAGACTTTCAAAACTATGCTTAAGTCCATCCAGATCCTACTTGCCACGGCTACATACCACGACTACGATATCTGGTGGTTGGGTGTCATGACTGCTTTTCTAAATGATGTTTTAGTAGAGAGCGTCTATAAGTACACAGCCAGAGGGCTTCGTAGACAGTGGGAGCAGCGGAAACGTGTGCAAGATGTTTTATGTGATAAAACAGGCATCGCGGAGTTGGAACATCTGTTTTGATGTGGTAGTCAAAGAGTTTGACATCATCAAAATGGTAGATGAACCTTGTATATACAAAAAGGTAGTATGGAGTATGGTGGTGATCCTCGTACAGTACGTGGATGACATACTCTTGATAGGGAAGGAGTTTCCTATGCTACGCTCGGTATCTCCGCTTATCATAAGGATTCTCCATATAGGATCAATGTGATACCTCCTAAATCCTGAGTTTTGGATCTATGAGATAGATCTAATTGGATGTTAGGATACTCACTAGTTGTATTGAGATGGTATCAAACGATCCTGGGGAGAATCACTGGAAAGGTTCCAGGGTGATAAGAACGACTGAATGTCAGTCGCAGGCTTTGTCTATACCCTCAGTAGAGGGACGGTATGTTGGAAGAGTTCCATACTAGATACCGTGTCATACTAGACAATTAAAGGCTAGATACATTGTTACCAAGGATGATACCAAAGAGGCAGTCTGGATATATATATATAAATTCATGAGATGAACTTCGTTCCTACCATTGTGTGACAATGGAGTTGTGGCTTTAGCCAAGGAACCCCCGTCCCATCAGAAATCCAGATATAATTCTTAGGCAGTATCACCTGATCATGGAGATGGTTGATCTCCAGGGAGATCGAGGTTAGGAGAGTAGACACAGAGGACAACAGCGTGGATCCACTCACAAAGGCCTTTTTCACAGTAGAGACTTTTATGGGATGGTTGAGTATGAGATACTTCAACCATAGCTAATTGTTGAGTATGTGATACCACAACAGATGGCCCTAGTGCAAGTGGGAGATTGTTAGTTATATATATGCCCTAGAGGCCATTACTGTACATACGATGTATATTGTAGTGGATGCTAGGACATATATAGGGAGGACTTTCTTGCTCGACATGATAGTATGCTATCTGGTTGTACTTTATCTTAACATATACTCTGACTGTCTCTATGTTACATGTTGATAAAGCCCTTAGGATATGTACTCGACTACTGGGACTATGATGAGATCATACTAGTGGGGCCATGGTAGTCGACGAGTACTTCCTATAATTGTTCCTAGTCGAGGGTGTATCGAGACAGGGCATCGATGCACTAGAGTAGACTAGCGTATACGCATCTTGACCCATATGATGGGCGATGGATGATCCCATATCCATCGGTGTTTGACATCAAGAATGGTGTACGGGTGCTCAGTGGAGACTGGGTACACTGGACGGACTCACCGAGAACTCCCAGTTGGTATTATACCATACGTCAGATGGTAGTTCTCCGGTGACACTGGTACAGAGTAGTCTGTTGACCCGAGATCGTCATAGAGTCTTGTGTGATTCCCTCTGTGCTTTGATTTCCATCATACCATGTCCAAGAGGGTGTGCAAAAAGGTGGCTTTTGGGTACAGTCCCGAATCACATGGAGGCAATGAGCGATAGGAGGGGATTCGTCTCTCCCGGTATAGGGAGTTGATGTTGCGCTGTGTTCGATTGGCTATAACCGGAAATCCCTGGCCAGGGTTGCTGAGATTTACTGGTAAGTGTTATCAGTAGTTTCTCGAACTGTTATAGACCTCATATCGACACGACTTATCGAGATACTGGGGTCTGACGTTTACCACCCCTAGGCGAGATATGCGACATATCAGACAACGAGACCGGACTGTACGGGAGTGTTACTGTTTGGATTCACAGGAGAATGTACAGGCTTGCTTGTTGATCTTCTGAGCGCTCAATACCTGGGTGGCTGTTACGTTTAGCTGACCGCTTGCAGCTTGTGGGTGTTTGATATGATCATCACCTACTGCCGGCGTATTGACGATTCTTTAGAGTCCTACACAGAGGTTTCTTAGCTCAGGCAAAATGGAGTAGGAGCACATATGTGATATGTACGGGACCGAGGATAATGCGGTATGTGATACCGTATTGGATTCTCGCGATATGAGAAATCGGCCGGGTATATGTGATATAGCCGAGTCATCGTATTAGTCGGTTATTTATGAAATAGCCGGATTATCGGATCAAGTGTTGATTCGATAATTTAATGTATAATAATATATATGATATATTAAATTACATTAACTAATATTAGCTCACTAAAAGATTCATTTTCTCACGAGATAATACATTGATATATATGCGATATATGTTAATTGTATTATTTTCTATTGTTACAAAATATATTGTATATGTGATATATAATATTGTAACATGTTAGGGTTACAAATTTAACAATGGTTTAGGGTTTAAAATTGGTTAGGGTTTGGATTAGGGTTAGCTTTTGCATGAAGCTTCCATGAAGCTTCATGAAGCTTTGATTTTGTGGTTGCTTGATATTTTTGTGAGATATTATGTTAACCCAATCCAAACCATTAACTCTAGTTAACTCTCTACAAGGGTTAACTCTATTCATGCTTAACCCTTGGTTAGATTTGTAACCACTACAATAATTTATTGTTCATCACAAAAGGATTGAGTTATCATCTTCATTCATCTTCTTTTAGCTTGAGCTTCTTTTTGAAAAATCTTTCTTTTGTGATGAAAATGAGTGAGAAAAAGATTATAAATGAGAGAAAAAATCCTACTTCATCATCCTCATCTATCCTTGCCATTTAGATGAGGGTGTTCACTTCATATTATGAGTGTTAACTTGTGTTAACGAAACTTCAAGGTAGATCATCTTTGTATCGAAGATCGGAAGCAAAGGTTGCATCATTCTCTTCGTGAAGCCTCTCGAGAGTCCAGAACACGATGATCGCAGCGAAGGGACCTCAACACGGAGCTTAAGAAGTGAAGGACCGGATCTACAAAGGTTGTAATCCCTCTCACTTAGTGTTAAAGAGTTTAACATGCATGTTTTCGCCTAAACCCTAGTTTAAAGATCCGGCTTCGGGTTGTTCGGCACGGCTAAAATTTTTATCGGGCATGGTTGATGCCTCGTAGACCCTTGTGCGCATGCCTAGCAACCCTACATGATTAAATACGAGTATGTGATACCGTATTCTAATCTAGCGATATTTGATATCAGTCAGGTTATATGTGATATAACCGGATTATTGAATCAAGTGTTGATTCAATGATATATGTATATGTTGTTTATATTTGATATTAGACGGATTATATTTGATATAGCCGGATTATTGAATCAAGTGTTGATTTAATAATTTGATATATATTTATATATTTGTATATTTGATATATATAAATATATTAAAAAATATCAAGCTCACTTAGGATTTTCTTCTCTTTATTTACATTTATATATAGATGTGAAATATATGTTTGTATATGTGTGTGTATTTATTTATTTATGTATCATGGTTGATGATACATAGAACTAGGATGTATAAGAATCACACATGAGATTATAATAAGAAGCAAATGGTTTTATTTATGAATTAAAGAAAATGGAAAATGAGTCTTTATCTTAAGATGCTTGTGGAAGCCTTGAGAAGCCATGACTCACCACTATTTCTTTGTTTTATTCATTGATATTTATCATCTTATCTTATCACTTCACTCTCTCATTCCAAGTTCATCTCCTTCTTCTTCCTCTTTAGATTCTTCTTGAGGTGAGAAAAGAAAAGAAAAAGAAGAAAAATAAGTAAGCAAAATTCCTACTTCATCAACCCACAATTTTCTGGCTCATTAGTTTAGGTTGTTTGCTGCACTAATACCTTGATTAGTGAAGAGTGAGCTTGAGTTCGAGAGAATTTAAGGTGGATCATCTTCGGCATCGAAGACTACAAGCAAAGCTTGATCCTTTCTCAACTGGAGTCAAAGAAGAGTTCTAAGAACTACTGCTTGGAGCTTTAGAAGTGAAGGACCCGTCTACAAAGGTTGTAAACTCTCTTCACTTAGTTTAGAACTAGTTTGCTTAACTTGAAACCCTCATTCTCTAATTCGATTCTAGGTTAATACACTTAGACCTCTAGATTTATAAAAATTGCATATTTCATACTTGTTGAAACCTAGTAGAGGTGCTAAGACATACTTTCATGGTATCACAGCCAAGATAGAGATTTAGCCGATGTCTAGACGACATTAAAGTATTCGATCGAAGTTTCAAAAACCGATTTTTCATACTTTCTATCCAATTTTTCAAAATTTGAAATTTGTCAAATTAAAAATTCTTAGAAAATCATGCAGGAAATTTTATGGAGCCCTAAGAAGTACGAGGGCCTAACTCTTTAATATGGCCGCGGAACTGCCGCCTAAACCATGTTTTGGCCGCGGTTCCGCAGCCAACATAAGGAGTTGTGGACTCGTTTTTCTTCTGCTTCTTCATTTTCTCATTTTTTTAAGGTATTTTTATTGAGGCTCAAGTTGTTGAGGTCTCTGTGATTTGTTGGTGTTTGAAATATTGATCGAAATGTTTAAGACCGTCTAGATAGTTTGGATATGTGATACAATTTTTGGAATCCACATTGATTAGTTTTGTGAAAACCAGTTATCAATTTGTCAATCTCGCATTTTAGTCTCATTTGATGGATTGCCACGGAGTTTCGATTCGGATCAAAACTCCGTCGCAATCTCGTATTGTACACGAATAGTCGCCGGGAGACACTATTAGACAGCCACACCCCATAGCTCCGACCAAGTGACTATAAGCGAACCCCATCGCCAAAAGCATCTATTCGGGTGCTCACGGCCACGGTGTTCCGCCCAAGTGTACTTCGTTGACAGCCTCGAGGGTGCGGCCATCTACTAAAGTACCTGACGAGCATTCGATCTTATAATCGGGAATCTTGTTGAATTACCCGACTTATTTTTGAAAAGTGTTTTCAATTCGAGACTTAAATGTAAGGTTTATAGGGTTAGGCAGGAAATCCGGAATGTGTGATAATCCAGGTTTATGATATCTAAGGATGATGCGCATTCTAATTATTGTAGTTTTCATTTCTTTACTGCGACCGTAAGTGTAATATGTGGCAGTATCCTCGATCTCGTTGCTATATGTCAACGACATTAGGGATACGCATATTTATTTACGTCGATGACATGTGATGTTATTGTGTTGCTGGCTGATATGTTATATTGGATCGTCGTGATTGAATAGCTAGGTTTTTTTACGTGAGATGAGAGTTTTTTCATTTTCATTCATGTAAAAATTTGTATGTGATATTCTTTTATTGGGACACTTTCGGGCTGAGGTTGTTGTATACATTGATGTATATTATTTACTTTTCCGCATTAGTATAGACCTAAGACGGGGAGCATAAGTAACCGGGTTCTAGAGTCCAGTAGGAGGCCATTTTGAGGAGTCGAGACTCCTAACTCTAGAATTGGTAGGACTGCTTACCGCTCTTGTAGGGGTCTAGGGATGTGGGTTTGGTTCATCACGACTGTGGAATCCGTGTTTTTCATTACTGGCTTAATCTAAAACACGGACCTCCTAGTTTATCTTATATTTCATATGTTTGCTTTTGATGTTTTTTGTGATATGATGTGATCATATAACTGCGTGAGACGAATACTACTTATATATATGATATACTAGTAGACACTATATATATTTTGCATCTGCGTTCGTCCTGACCCCGCCCTGCCGTAAGTTAAGTAACCTTACGGTGAAGACCCGGGCCCCTATGGCGAATGCGGATGGAATATATGTGTGTTTTATTTTCATTTCTTCTGTGATGTTTAGGAAACATAATTGATGGGACGCCATTAATGAGATTAATGAAAAGAAAAGAAACCTAAAAGATGTTATAGAATCAAATTTTTCAAAAAGGTAGCTCTAGTTCTTGCTTTGCATAGCGGTATTCCATTATGAATATCCAGCACCTCATTCGATGAGAAAAGAACCACGATCCCTTCACCGAGAATGACCTCTTTAGCAAAACTAGCATATGCTACAACCCACTAGGTTTATTTTGAAAAATACTCGATTTTAGAAGCGGAGTTTAAACCACTCTTTTTCAAATCACGAGATTCTACAACGATATCAAGTTCATTAAGTTAAAGGTTTTCTTCAAAACCAGTCATAACCCTCCTTCATTTTAGATAAGTACTATTTAGTATTCGTGTTGCGTTTGTTAGCCTCGTCAAGGTGTAGTGTGCAGTATCTGATTAGTGCTTATCTGCCATATGTTGATGCGATTTGATTTGGGTAGTCGTACGGCCTTGTTAGCCTCCGTCAAGGGTCGTGCGGGTGTGTTTAATTTAATCACGAAATGACATGTTTAACTTGACTAGTGGCCTATGGTTTCTTGGCCTCCGTCAAGGTCAAAGGTCGCTAGGGGTAAAAACAAATATTAGGAATTTTAAGTGTTGAAGTTTGCAATGAGATTGCATACTTTCTATATGATAGTTAGATCCTGATATCCACTGCGAGTAAGTGTTACTCATGGGAGAGTTTTCCACTTTACAATTAGCTAATCCAGTAGGTGTCTAAGAAAGGTGTTAATGGGGTTATGCCCCTGCAGAAACGAGATTATTTAATTAGTTCCATGCGAAAGCATGGGGAGACTCCCTCGGAGTACCAATACCTGCCTGGCCGACTGATTAGAAAACTTGTAGGGTGTAATTAATCCCGGCTAATCTAACCTTTTAGGGTTTGAAGGCAGATTTGATAAAAACAGTGGGAGCCATCCTGATTAGATAAGATAATAACTAATCCAATCTTGCAAGAGCGCACGCTAAACTATTTTCTTCTCTCTCTTTCTCCAGGTAGCGACCATGTTACGCCTTAATCAAGATAATAATATGGATTTATTGAACGAACCCACTTATTATACTGGGCTAGGAACGTTGGTTCCGCCCTATCTTATGACAACTGTCATAAGGCTGGGCAAGGGATAGAGGAATGCAAGGATTTCTACGCAACCCGAATGAAGAAAGAGCATTCTGATATATCTTCTTCGGGTGTGTTAATTATTAAGAACTGTTTCTCAGTCTACTTTATGTCTTGGGTATTGGATACCGGAACAAGATCCCATATTTATAATATATTACAATGGTTAAGGAGAAGTAGAAAAATGGAAAAGGGTGATATGTCTCTCAGAGTAGGGAATGGAGCAATTGTTGCAGCCAAAGCTATAGGCGAATATCACCTAGTATTACCAAATGGTAATAAATTGATTTTGAACGACTGTTATTATAAACCGTCGATAATGTGCAATATAATATCCGTTTCTTTATTAGATAAAGAAGAATACAACTTTGCATTACAGAAAAATGTTATGAACATTTTCCTAAATCAAGTGTTCATTGGGTTTGGTATGTTGTGTAATAGTATATACGTTCTAAATCAAAATACAGTTCTAAATATACAGAACACACACAAGAGGAAAAGTTCAGAAATGAATGAAGCCTTCTTGTGGTATTATAGACTTGGTCATATCAATGCAACCAGACTAGCTAAGTTGCATAAAGATAGATATTTGAATCCGTTCGAATTTATATCTTATGAAACTTGTTAGTCATGTCTCAAAGGCAAGATAACCAAAACTCGGTTTACGGGACAAGGAGAAAGAGCTATTGAACTCTTGGGACTGATACATAGTGATGTATGTGGCTCTATGTCTACACATGCCAGGAATGGTTCTTCATACTTCATTACATTCACCAATGACCTCTCAAGATTCGAACATATATTCCTGTTGAAACAGAAATATGAAGTTTTTGAGAAATTCAAGAAATATAAGAGCGAAGTAGAGAACCAGACGTGTAAAAGTATTAAAATCCTTCGATCTAATCGAGGAGATGAATACTTAAACACGTAATTCCGAGATTATCTAAATGAGAATGGGATTCTCTCTCAGCTTACTCCTCCGTATACACCATAGCACAATAGAGTATCGGAGCGGAAAAATCGCACCCTATTAGATATGGTGCGCTCTATGATAAGTGTTGCTGAGTTACCTATTTCTTTTTGGTGTTATACACTTAAGACAGATGCATACCTATTGAATAGGGTTCCTACCAAATCTGCGCCTACCATTCCATGTGAGATATAAGAGAGGAAAAGACCATGTCTTAATTCATTAAAATATGGGGTTGTCCGGCTTATGTTAAAAAGTAAAATACGGACAAGCTCGAGGCAAGGTCTCTTCTGTGTAAGTTTATTGGATATCCCAAACATTCGCTAATGTATATCTTCTACCACACGAAGGAACAAAGAGTGTTTGTTTCTCGAAATGCCACCTTTTTAGAAAAGGAATTTCTTGTGAAAGAAATTAGTGGTAATGAGATAGAACTGGAAGAAGTTCCAGATACACAAACTACAACTGATAATTTTGTAAAACCAGAGGGTTCAACAGTCCCCGACAAACCTCAGTCACTCCGCAGATCTAGTAGGGTTCTTAATCCACCTGAGGGATACTACGGTTTTCTCGTAGACGGTGGGAGCGAGGATTGCATTATTGAGGATGATGACCCAACTAGTTTCAAGCAGGCCATCACTAGTGGGTACTCTGTGAAATGGCTGGATGTTATGCGATCTGAAATGGAATCCATGTACACCAACAAACTATGGACTTTGGAAGTTGCTCCTGAAAGGGTAAAACCCATTGAGAGTAAGTGGATCTTCAAGAAGAAAATTGGTGTAGATAGAAAGTTTGAGACCTTCAAAGCTAGACTTGTAGCAAAAGGTTTTCGTCAACGACCACGTGTCGACAATGATGAAACCTTTTCTCCAGTGGCTATGCTTAAGTCTATCAGGATCCTACATGCCATTGCTGCATACCATGACTATGAAATCTGGCAGATGGACGTCAAGACCGCTTTTCTAAATGGTGATTTAGAATAGAGCGTGTATATGACACAACCAGAGGGCTTCGTAGACAGTGGGAGCAGCGTAAAGGTGTGCAAGCTGCTTAAATTAATCTACGGATTAAAGCAGGTATCGCAGAGCTGGAACATCTGTTTTGATGCGGTAGTCAAAGAGTTTGACTTAATCAAAAACGTAGATGAACCTTGTATATATAAAAAGGTAGTATAGATTAAGGCTGTCTTCTTCGTATTGTACGTGGATGCCATACTCTTGATAGAAAATGATGTTCCTATGCTGCATTCGGTCAAACTCTTCCTATCACAAAAGTTCTCCATGAAAGATCTGGGTGACACCTCCTATATCCTGGGGATAAAGATTTATAAAGATAGATCTAAAAGAATGTTGGGATTGTCCCAATCCAGGTACATAGACACCATACTAAAAAGGTTTAGTATGAAAGATTCTATGTGTGGTAATTTATCCGCTTGTATAGGAATCACTCTCTCCAAAGAGATGTCTCCCAAGACTGATTTGGAGAGGGCTCGCATGAGCGTGATACCCTATGCTTCCATGGTTGGGTCTATCATATATCCGATGTTATGCACCAAACCAGATGTAGCTTATGCACTTAGTGTGGTAAGTAGGTATCAATCAGACCCAGGGAAGAAGCACTGGACAACTGTGAAGAACATTCTTAAGTACTTGTGAAGTATTAAAGAGATGTTCTTTGTGTATGGTAATGGAGAACTACAGGTGGAGTCCTTTACCGATTCGAGCTTCCAGAGTGATAAGGACGACAGCAAGTCTGTCTCGGATTTTGTCTTCACCCTCAATGGAGGGGCGGTATGTTGGAAGAGTTCCAAGAAAGATACCATAGCAGACTTGACGATGGAGGCTGAATACATCGCTGCTAACGATGCTGCCAAAGAGGCTGTCTGGATGAAGAAGTTCATTACTGAACTTGGTGTGGTTCCATCCATTAAGCATCCAATACCCTTGTATTGTGATAACAATGGAGCTGTGGCTTTGGCCAAGGAACCCCGGTACCATCAGCGATCAAGGCATATTCTGAGGCGGTATCACCTGATCCGGGAGAAAGTTGATCGCTGCGAGATCGAGGTTAGGAGAGTAGATACGAAGGAAAACACGGCGAATCCACTCACTAAGGTCTTCTCCCAGACGCGGTTTGAAAGAATTTTTGGGATGTTGGGTATGCGATACTACAAAAACTGGCCTTAGTGCAAATAGGAGATTGTTATGAATATGTATGCCCTAGAGGCTATTATTGTATGATATAGTGGATGCTTAGACATATATATAGAGGACTTTCTTGCTTGACATGATAGTATGCTATATGGTTTCTCTTTATCTTAACATTTATACTTGTATTAGTTTACTGTCTCTCCGATACATATTGATAAAGCCCTTAAGATGTAGGCTTAACTACCAAGACTATGATGCAGATCAAACTAGTGGGGCTTGTGTAGTCCGCAAGCACATCCTTTAACAGTTCCTAGTCGACGGAGTATCGAGAAAGGGTATCGATATTCCAGAGTAGACTAGTATGTACGTTTCTTGACCTTGTATGGGGCAATGGTTGATCCCATAACCATAGGTGTTTGACATCAAAGATTGTACACAGGTGCTCATTAGAGAATGGGTACACTGAACAGGACTAGGCGAGAACTCCTAGATGGTACCATACCTATCGTCAGATAGCAGTTCTCTGGTGACACTTATACAGGTTAGTCTGTAGACCCGAGACCGTTATAGTGTCATGTGTGGTTCCCACTGTGCTTTGATTTCCTCCCTACCACGACTCAAAGGAGTCATGCAAACAGGTGGATTTTGGGTACAGTCCCGATTCACATAGAGGCAGTGAGCAATAGGAGGGGTTTCATCTTTCCCGGTATTGGGAGTTGATGTTGCGCTATGCTCGATTGGCTATAACAGCAAGTCCCTGGACAAGGTTGATGCGATTTACTGCTAAGTGTTATCAGTAGTTTCTTGAAAGGTTATAGGCCACACATCGGCTTGACTTATCAAGTTATTAGGGTCTAACGATTCCACCCCCATAGTTGATATACGACATATCAGACGAAGAGACCGGACTGTACGGTAAATGTTGCTTATAGGCTCTACGGGAGTTTGGACAAGTTTGCTTGTTGATCTTCTATTCATTCAATGCCTGAGTAGCCGTTACGTCCAGCTAGTACCGCTGACGGCTTGTGGGCATCTGATGTGATCATTACCTACTGCTGGCGTATTGACGAGTCATTAGAGTCCCACACAGAGCTTTCCTAGCTCAAGCAAAACAAAGTAGGGCACATATGGAGATATGTATGGGAGCTTAATTAAATATGAGTATGTGATACTGTATTCTAATCTAGCGATATTTGATATCAGTCAGGTTATATGTGATATAACCGGACTATTGAATCAAGTGTTGATTCAATAATATATGTATATGTTGTTTATATTTGATATTAGCCGGATTATATTTGATATAACCGGATTATTGAATCAAGTGTTGATTTAATAATTATATATATATATATATGTTATATAAATATATGTTAACTAATATTGAGTATAAGCAAATTGTATGTGATATGTCCGGATTATTGAATCAAGTGTTGATTTAATAATTTGATATACACATACATACATACATACATACATACATACATACACACATATATATATATATACATATATATATATATATGTATACATTTGATATTAGTCTTTTATATATGATATAACCGGATTATTGAATCAAGTGTTGATTTAATAATTTGATATATATTTATATATTTGATATATATACATATATTAACTAATATCAAGCTCACTTGCGATTTTCTTCTCTTTATTTACATTAATATATGTGTGTGAGTGTGTGTGAGTGTGTGTGATATGTGTGTGTGTGTGTTTATTATGTATCATGGTTGATGATACATAGAACTAGGATGTATGAGAATCACACATAAGATTATGATGAGAAGCAAATGGTTTTATTTATGAATTAAAGAAAATGGAAAATGAGTCATTATCTTAAGGTGCTTGTGGAAGCCTTGAGAAGCCATGACTCACCACTATTTCTTTGTTTTATTCATAGATATTTATCATCTCATCTCATCACTTCACCTCATGGTTCACTCTCTCATTCCAAGTTCATCTCCTTTTTCATCCTCTCTAGATTTTTCTTGAGGTGAGAAAAGAAAAGAAAAAGAAGAAAAATAAGTGAGAAAAATTCCTACTTCATCAACCTACACTTTTCTAGCCTATTAGTTTAGGTTGTTTGCTTCACTAATACCTTGATTAGTGAAGAGTGAGCTTGAGTTAGATAGACTTCAAGGTGGATCATCTTCGGCATCGAAGACTATAAGCAAAGCTCGATCCTTTCTCAAGTGGAGTCAAAGAAGAGTTCTAGGGACTACTACTTAGTGCTTTAGAAGTGAAGGACCGGTCTACAAAGGTTGTAAACCCTCTTCACTTAGTTTAGAACTAGTTTGGTTAACTTGAAACCCATATTCTCAAGTTCGATTCTAGGTTAGTATACTTAGACCTCTAGATTTTTAAAAATTGCATACTTGATGCTTGTTGAAACCTCATAGAGGTGCTAAGACATACTTTCATAATCCTACTCATCAGTGGGATCAGGACCCAACTATCATCTCGTGATAACCTAAATGGAAGCCACACTAGTTACCACGCTCTAGAAGGTATGCAACACTAGAAAGTTTCCTATATATTTTAAACTCCCGATGTGATTTTTTTTCCCTAACGACCTATGACCTTGACAGAGGCCAACAAATCATAGACTTCTAGTCAAGTTCAACTCGTTATTATCCTGGATTAATTCGAACCCACTCGCACTAGCCCTTGACAGAGGCCAACAAAGCTGTGCGACTATACCGATCAATCGCATTTCTATAAAACAGATAAATATCACTTAGATACCGAACAATATGCCTTGACAGAGGTTAACAAACACAGTACGAATACTAAGTGGTACCTATCTGAAATGACGGAGGGCTTCGGCTGTATTTTGGCGAAAAACCATTAAAGTAATGAACTTGATTTCGTTGAAGGAATCTAGTGATTTCGAAATGAGTGGTTCAAGCTTAATTTTTAAAATATTTGGTTTTGTGAAAAACTGAGTAGTTTTGAAAAGAACCGAGTGGTTTTTAAATTTGATTACAATAACATCATTTTAGGTTTATTTTCTTGCATTAATTAGAATTAATGCGGTCCCATCAATTAAGCCTATGTATCAAAGAAACAACCAAAATAGAATGAACGTATTTGTCATCCGCATTTGCCATGGGGTACGGGGACTTCACCGTAAGGTTACATAACTACGAAAGTGCATGGACAGGGCTAGCGTGGGTGCAAAACATATACAAAATTTATATATATTATTGTCATAGGCAGGTAATTAACATCAAAGGCATGCGATGATCAAAATGGAATAGCGGATATACTAGGGGCACCGTGTTTCGTTTGATCTGCAAACGAAAACCACCATTTCCCGGTCGTGTGGATAGCTCGAACATCACCTAAAACAAAGACCGCTACGAGTGCGGCAAGTTATCTGTCAATTCTAGAAGTGAGGCAACTATCACTCAATGAAATGAGTGGGCCACCCGGCACTTCATGGAATCCGGTAACTTGAGCACTCCACTGTGGGTTTATCCTTAACCCCTATAAGTGCGGTGAATAGCCCGCCAATTCTAGAGCGAGGCGGCTCGAACTCACCACTGCGATACGACCACCTAGCACACTCTAGAACCTATCTATTCAAGCACTTCTCCATGGGTTATCCTAATAAAAGAATGAATGAATATATAATGGTAACATCGACCTCAACCCGGTCGTGTTCCAATAAAACAATATACATGAAGCGGTAACGATAGCCACAATCCGGCTGCTCGTCCTGAGTAACAAATATACATCCAATTCTACGATATGGGGCTATCCACCATGACAATCCGGCTAAACCATAACAAGATATACAAAACCACAACAGAAGCAAGTATTTAAAACCCCGACTAATCGATCTATAGCAATTAGACGACGTTTATAAACATATATATGAACTAAAAGATAATCGATGATGCTAAAGTTTCGCTTTTAAAACATTTTGTGTTGCCTATATAAAAATATAACAGTAAATGAAATCTGGGCAAAAAAGAAGTTTACGAAAAATTCCAATTCCAAGAAACTAAGAAATTATAGGAAGACGAGACCAATTGGTGTAAAGTAGGCCGCAAATTGCAGCCAAAACCAATTTTTAGGCGGCCAAATTGTCTCTGAATTGGCTCGTCTTGATACAGTGTCATACATACATCAACAAAAGTCCATTTCTAAACATTAAAAAAATATCAGAGATGGTTTAATAAAATGGACAGAAACTTGGATTTGGGGTTTTAAAAATACGGAATTTTTTTTATTCGAAACATAGACATTGTCTACTACTAGTTTAAGTATTTCGATGGGTCTGGTACCATATAAGTAGACACTCATGCTCGTGACGCTAACTAGCGGCTAAGGAGGAATACAAAACAAATTTTTTCTAAACTAAAGCACGAACTTCTACAGCCTAGAATCAATTCCAAACACTAAACCAGCAAACTAGAAGGAGTTTAACAACTCAATTAGCATTAGGTATCTTTGTAGTCGTGTTCTTTATCTTCTTTCCACTTCTTAAGATTCTAGGTCCAACAAGAACGAGCTTAGGAGTTGGTCTTCCTTGTCGAAGATGACCCACCCAAGAGAACCCTAGCTATGGTTTTAGCTTCACACTAGATAACAAATGAAGCAACTTGTGAACAAGACTTGCTAGGAATCACAAGGATTTAGTAGTGGCTAATCTCTAAGTTTTCTCTCTTTTTCTTTTTTCCTTTCTCAACTTCTAAAACTCAAGAATGGAAGAAAAAGAAGAAGCTAATGGTGATGAAGCAAGCATGGCTACAAAAATCTAATAAAAACTTATATCTTCGTTTTCTTTTTCTTTTCTATAACATCTCGGAAATTTTCTAAAGGTTATTTTAATTTTTAAATAATGATTAAAGGCTTTTATTAAAGGGTATGGTAGTTAAGTGTAATAGTAATTAATTATAGATGATATTTATTTGTAAAGGTGTTTTTAATGGTGAAAAGTTGTTATTTGCAAAAGGATTTTTAAATTTTATGTAGGTTTTAGTGTAGACGTATGAGTTAAACCCACCGTTGCCGGTCCCAAGTCCGGATGAGAAAGGGTGAGGGTTGTGGTAGGCTTGTGACAGCCAACGTAAAACTTTGTCACATTCTATGACATGAACCATACTAAGAATATCGTTGGGGCATCCCCTACTCAGCGACGCGCTATATCGGATCCCGGGTGTAGTGTTAAATATGCAAGGGCTTGGTCGTCGTCTAGATGCGGCGCGCTACATCGGACCCCGGGTGTAGTGATAAATAAGCAAGGGTCGTCGTCCAGAGACGGCGCGCTACATCGGACCCCGGGTGTAGTGACAAATAAGCAAGGGTCGTCATCTACAGATGGCGCGCTACATCGGACCCCGGGTGTAGTGACAAATAAGCAAGGGTCGTCGTCCAGAGACGGCGCGCTACATCGGAACCCGGGTGTAGTGACAAATAAGCAAGGGTTTCATAGGATCCGTCTAGCTTCCTGGAACATAGGTTCCCTTACGGGTAGACTAATAGAATTAGTGGAGGTGATGATTAGGAGGAGAGTTGGTATTATGTGTTTGCAAGAAACTAAGTGGGTAGGTGAAAAGAGTAGAGTCATAGAGCCTTGGGGTTATAAGCTTTGGTGTACGGGTAGAGATAAAAATCGTAATGGGGTAGGTATAATCATAGATAGACGGTTGCTTGAGGATGTAGTTGAGATTAGGAGAAAAGGTGATAGAATTTTACTGGTTAAGCTTATTCTAGGTGGAGAGATCTTTAATGTTATTAGTGCTTATGCACCACAGATAGGTCTTGATGACGCTAGTAAGCGTCTATTCTGGGAGGATTTAGACGAGGTGGTGCAAAGTATACCTAGTGGGGAGAAGTTATTTATTGGTGGTGATCTTAATGGACATGTAGGTACTAGTCGTAGTGGGTTTGATACTATCCATGGAGGTTTTGGTTTCGGACAAAGGAATGAAGTAGGTGACTCGATTCTAGATTTTGCTTTATCTTATGACTTGATCTTAGCAAACACCTGGTTTAGGAAAAGAGAGTCCCACCTTATCACTTTTAGGAGCGGATCAAATGCTAGTCAAATAGACTTTTTTCTGACGAGAAGAATAGATAGAGGTTGTTGTATCGACTGTAAGGTAGTGCCAGGTGAGAGTGTAACTACTCAACATAGACTTTTAGTTCTAGATTTTCGATTTAGAAGAGAACCTAGGAAGATTAGACGTAAGGTAGAGCCTAAAATTAAATGGTGGCGATTGAAAGAAGGTAATCAAAAGGCTTTTATAGATCGTGTAGTACAAGAAGCGGATTGGCAGTCGGAAGAAGATCCAGACAAAACATGGAACAAAATGGCTAGTTGTATCAAGAAAGTAGCTAGAGATCTACTTGGTGAGTTGAGAGGTGGTGCTCCACCATCTAAGGACATATCATGGTGGAATGAAGATGTAAAGGCTGCTATTAAAATTAAAAGAGATTCTTATAAAGATTTGAAGAAAAGTAGAGATGTGGAGAGATTTGAGAAGTACAAAATGGCTAAAAAGGAAGTTAAAAAAGCTGTTCGGGAAGCTAAATCTAAGGTCTACAAGGAGGTGTACGAGAAATTAGACACTAAAGAGGCTGCAAATGATATATACCGGATTGCTCGAATGCGGGAAAGGAAGACTAGAGACTTATGTGCGGTGAAGTGTGTCAAAAATGAAAATCAGAAGGTTTTAGTTCGAGATGAGAATATCAAGAAAAGATGGAGAGATTATTTTGACAAATTGTTCAATGAGAGCTTTACTAAGAATTTGGATGGACTTGTCATTCAATCTCAAGATATAAATCGTGATTTCATGCGTAAAATAAGACTTACTGAGGTTAAAGAAGGTTTGAACAGAATGGGTTTAAGAAAAGCGGTTGGTCCTGACGGGATTCCTATCGAGATTTGGAAATGCTTAGGAGAAATAGGCGTTAAATGGCTGACAGATCTGTTTAATAAGATTTGGCAGACAAAAAAGATGCCAAATGAATGGAGGAAAAGTATCCTTGTACCTATCTACAAGAATAAGGGTGACATTCAAAGTTGCTCAAACTACCGTGGAATAAAACTAATGTGTCACACCATGAAACTTTGGGAGAGAGTGATTGAACACAGGCTAAGGAAGGATATTAAGATAACAGAGAACCAATTTGGGTTCATGCCTGGACGATCGACGACAGAGGCGATTCATTTGCTTCGTCAACTTGTCGAGCGCTTTCAAGAGAGGAGAAGAGATCTGCATATGATATTTATTGATTTAGAAAAAGCGTACGACAAGGTACCTAGAGAGGTATTATGGGGGACAATGATGAAAAAGGGGGTCCCCGTCAAGTATATTGACATAATCAAGGATATGTACGACGGAGTAGTGGCAAATGTCAGAACTTGCGGTGGCTTAACAAGTGATTTTCCGATTACTATTGGTTTACATCAAGGATCTGCATTAAGTCCTTTCCTGTTTACCATCGTGATGGATGAGCTTACTAGAACTATCCAAGATGAGGTCCCTTGGTGTATGCTATTCGCTGATGATATTGTTCTAGTAAATGAGACAAAAGCAGGGGTTAATGCCAAATTGGAATTATGGAGACAAACATTGGAATCTCGGGGATTCAGATTGAGCAGGTCCAAGACAGCATATATGCACTGCAAATTTAGTAGCCAGAGAAGTCAAAACCATATTGGTATAACATTGGAAGGGCAAGAGATATCACCGAGCGACCAGTTTAGATATCTAGGTTCCATCATCCAAAGGAATGGGGAGATCGATAGTGATGTTAATCAAAGGATCCAAGCTGGTTGGTTGAAATGGAGGAGTGCAACAGGGATTTTGTGTGATCGTAACTTTCCGTTAAAATTGAAAGGGAAGTTTTATCGGAGCGCTATTCGGATTGCCTTATTATATGGTACAGAATGCTGGGCTCCTAAGAAGCATCATACACAGATGATGCACGTAGCGGAGATGCGCATGCTTCGTTGGATGTGCGGTAACACTAGAAAAGACAAGGTGCGAAATGAGGATATTCGTGCAAAAGTTGGTGTAGCACCCGTGGAGGAGAAGATGCTGGAAAACCGGCTTAGATGGTTTGGTCATGTGCGACGCAGACCTATGGAAGCACCGGTTCGACGAATAGATACTCTCGATATGGGTAATGGCAAAAGGGCAAAAGGGAGACCGAAGAAAACATGGATGGAGGTGATACGAAATGATATGGTTGCCAAAGGACTCAATGAAAGTATATTGTTCGATAGAAGTGAGTGGAGACAGAGGATTCATGTGCTGGACCCGGCGTGATTCTCATGTTGGTTCATGTAGCCTACCCCGTATGCTTGGGATAAAAGGCTCAGTTGTTGTTGTTGTTGTTGTGAGTGTAGATGTATGAGTTAAGTAGGTGTTGAGTTAAGTTTAACCCTCGCACACAACACACCATGTTTTACACTATGCAGCCTACACCTCCTACTTGCTCTACACACACCTCACACTTGCTACACACACATCCTCCTTCCATTATATTATAATTCTTATGTTGTTTAGCATCCTCAAACAGAACATATCTTTTCCTCCAAAACTTTATCATAAAATTCTACTAGTTTTTCACCATATCATAAGGGAAAAATTTGAGTTCCTCGTGAAAATTGTTTCAAACATCAAAGCTAAGCCTATACAAGTTCAAGAAGCTTCAAGTGTGCACTCCTTGAGCTTAGAATTTCTATGGAATTCATCAAAGTGGGTAAAAACCCATCCTTTTCATGTTACCTAAGTGTTTAAGTCTCAAATACCTTGTACGATATCAGAATTTTATGGTTTGTGTAAGGTTTTAGTGCTCAAATTTGAATATGCTATCTTCTTATTAATCACAAAAACAAACAAATAGTACAGAGAGCTTATTTTAGAACCTAGAATACACCGTGAAAACCCAAGCCCATTCCTCCATGGTTCGACGACCGAAAAATCCAAAATGGCCGCTATTGGCCATTTTTCTTGGGAGTTAGGATTTGGGTTTTTTGTCAGGGGCTCTCTATATCTTATGTTAGGTCTCTGGTATACTTTGTTTTTTTCCAGATTGTCTATACAAAAAATCTGGAACCAATTTACTAGACTAAGTGTTATTTATTAGCGTATGATACGGATATTTCATATCGAATTTTGGTATTTTCTCTAATTACGACGATTCGGGGTAGTTCTAGGTAGCTTCACATATGATTAGCACACGATAATCACACGTTTTAAGTAAACACGGGGCAGGAAAACTGCATTTGAGATGGGGAGCCTAGCGATGAGACTCGATATCGGAGAAAGTTTAGTAAACACGGTGGACATCTGGAGTATACCAACCGGTATTGTTAGATGTCAAGACCGTTCGGAGAAACGGTGCCTGCAATATTTGAAGGTTTGTGTCATTGTTTGACACTGGATTTGATGACTGTTTATGGATGCTTGAGATATTGGGGTGTTTTGATGAGATTTTAGTTTTTCTTTTTTTAACGGACACTGTTGTGACATGCTTATGTTTCACCTGTATCATACGCATGTTATTATACATTAGACTATATTATGCATAGGTGTAACATTTCAAAAATATAAAATACTACTTTTGGAATTTAAATAATAAAATAGTAAATTTTATGAATATTATAAAAGTATGGAAATTAGTTTTAATGGAATGGTATGATTATATGCATATAGTTTGGAAAATAATTGGAATTTTAAAATGAGTTATTAATTATGGAAGTACTTATTGGTTTTGGGCTTTTATAATTTTTATACGATTATTTACATACAAATTTACGCTAAACATGATTAATACTTTAATAATTATGTATTAACCATGTTTATGTATCATGACATGCAACACATCATATTATAACACTTGTTCATATTTATAACCATGTCTTTATTTTCATTTGCTTTTAATTTGTTTTGTTTTTCTTTCTTTTTTCTTTCTTTGGAAAAGAAAAGGGAAAAGGATATTAAATGAAAGAGGGTGGGGACAAAAGAGTATGGTTGAGAGAAAGAGAGAGAGAGAAAGAGAGGAGTTGAGAAGGTTCCACACTTTCCTTGGCTCTTCTTCACTTCTTCTCCATTTCTTCATCTCCCATTTCCTCATCTCCTTCTCCATATTCCTTAACTCCTCCACCCTCACTACCACCATACAACCCTCCCAAATATTCAACAAAATCCTATTTTCCCTTCACAAATTCCTTATATCACTACAAGCATCATGATCAAATGCTAGTATTGAGTTCATTTGACCATCTTAGAAGTTACACTTTTAAGGTAATTCCCACACTTTTAGTTAAGTGTTTAAGTTTTCTAACCTCCTATTATAGTTTAGAGTTAAACATGTTATGTTTAGTGATCATGGAAAATTCTCGGATGATATTTAGAGGATGTTTTAAATTGTTGAGATATAATTGGGGCTTAGTTAGTGACCATAAACTTATTAGTGATAGAATTCTTGACCAAACTTGAGTTTAGAAGTCCCAAACATGAACATGGAATTTTCCGACATCGATTTTTGTTGCAATTGTAGTGATCAAATTGAATCTGCTATGATTCGAGAACTTTGAAAAATATTTTGCAAATCCTGTGAGATATGCAGGAAAATAGGAACCTACCCTAGAAACCTGAGCCCCCATCTTCCTTCTTTGGCCGCAAATTTAATCGATATGGCCGCAATTTGCGGCCACATTTCGGAGTTAGGGTTTGGTTATTGGTCCATGGTTCAATATCCTGATAACTAGGCCAATCCAATGTGTAGAATATCCTAATATTTCACCTAGGGTAAAATCTGAGAGTGTTTTTCTAAGTTGCTGATTTCGTTTTGCGACTTTTTTAACTTGAGTTTTGGTATTTGAGTTTTGACTCAGTCGTTTAACGTTTGTACGCCAACGTCGGGAGTTGTTAGTTATTCTTGCATGCGTGGACCACAGGTTCTAACCTATGTACGTTTCACTTGCCGCGTTGGTTTTCGGATTTGATTTTGTTTATGATACGATATTCCTTGAATTGTAGGTACCTTCACGTGGACTTTCGGGTCGACGAAGGAGAGTAAAGCATTCATCGACTTCGACTAGAGAAAAGATAGTAGGTGAGTAGATGAATATCTACGGGGAATGTCGAGTGGATGGCGTATAGCACCCCCGCAACCGTAGTAATAGGGTACTTATATATATTTATATATATTTCAATATTAGATATGTATACTTAGCTAATAGGGTTCTAGGAGACTATAGACTATAATAAGCGTATTCGTAAGAAGGTATACCCTTAGCTCTAATTTTTCTTAGCCTCGAGCCATTGGCATATATGTCATCACACGCGCACACACGCACTTGGTATGATATGTGTGTATATATATATGTATATGGACACACACACAAACACACACATATATATACATATATACATATATATATATATATATGTATGTATGTATGTATATATACATATACATACATACACATGTAAATTTGAGGATAATTTCGATATGACATTACGAGATAAGGATATGACATGTTAGAATGATATGAGTCGATATGATCGGACATGATGTTACGAGGCTATGTTGTATGATATGTGGTGAAATGGTACGATACGATATTATTATATTACTGTATGACGTAGGAGATCGTCATACATTCGATTTCTACCCGGTGATGTCTTTGTAGGGTTACCTAGCACGACAGCAAGGTTTTGGGAGGCATCGTCCATACCGTTCTCAAATTTTTGTCGTACTAAAGAAGCCTAACCCTAGAATATTAACTTAGGATTTAGACGAACTAGCAATGCAAACAACTTTACATCTAAGTGAATGAGGAATACAACCTTTGTAGACCGGTCCTTCACATCTAAAGCTCCGTTAATTAGTCCCTTCGCTCCAAGTAGTGAACACCCAAACTCAAGTAAAGGTTCACATGAAAAAATGAACAAGCTTGCTCGAAGTCTTCGAGGCCGAAGATGATCTACATCGAGGAGACTCAAGCTCATACTACCTCTTCATTTAGATTAATTTTTCTCACAATATTTCATCACCTTTTCAAAAGCTAGAAAGCTTTTCCATGAGGAAGAAGAAGATGAAGTGGAGATGAGAAATGAAACTCATGTGGTGAGAATAGTAACCATGGGTGAGTTAGTGTAATACACTAACCCATGTAGAGAATGAACCATGGCTAAGGTTAATGGTTAGGTTAATAAATATCTACAAGTGAAACAAAATTGGTGGACTTGGTCAATGGTTCCACAAGCTTCTACAAGCTTGTAGCCATGAAAAATATCCATCCAATTTTGAATTACTTAGATAAATATAAACCCTTCATTATATCAAGCATGGTGTAAGTCTCATACACCCATGAAGGATGTGGCATTAAGCATGACACAAATAAAATGTACATTAATATATATCACATATATACTATATGCACATAAGTGAGAAAAAGAATACTTAGTGAGAAAATATTAGTTAATGTAAATTAATATATCAAATATATAATTATATATTAAATTAATAATCCGGCTATATCACATACAACCGACTAATATATAAGAATCATCTTATTGAATCAACACTTCATCCGATAACCCGGCTATATCTCATACAACCGTCCGATATCACATATCGCGAGAATAGAATGCGGTATCACATACGCGCATTAATCTCGGTCCTGCAGATATCACATATGTTCTCCTACTTCGTTTTGCATGAACAAGGAAACCTCTGTATAGGACTTTAAAGACTCGTCAATATGCCGGCAGTAGGTGATGATCATATCAAACACTCACAAGCTGCAAGCGGTCTGCTAAACGTAACGGCCACCCGGGTATTAAGCGATCAGAAGATCAACAAGCAATCCTGCTCATACTCCTGCGAATCCAATCAGTAACACTACCGTACAGTCCAGACTCTTCATCTGATATGTCGCATATCACAGCCTGGGGGTGGTATAACGTCAGACCCCAATAGCCTGATAAGTCATGCCGATGCAAGGTCTATAATGGTTCAAGAAACTACTGATAACACTTACCAGTAGATCTCAGCAACCCTGGCCACGGATTTCTTGTTATGGCCAATTAAGCATAGCGCAACATCAACCCCCAATACCGTGAGAGACGAAATCCCCTACTATCGCTCACTGTCTCCATGTGACTCGGGACTGTACCTAAAAACCACCATTTTGCACTATCTCTTAAACGTGGTAAGGTGGAAATCAAAGCACAGTGGGAATCACACAAGACTCTATGACGATCTCGGGTCGACAGACTAACCTATACCAGTGTCACCAGAGAACTACTATCTGACGATAGGTATAATACCATCTAGGAGTTCTTGGGGAGTCCGTCCAGTGTACCTAGTCTCCACTGAGCTCCCGTATACCTTCTCTGATGTCAAACACCAATGGATATGGGATCATCCACCGCCTATCATATGGGTCAAGAAGCACATACGCTAGTCTACTCTGGAGTATCGATGCCCTGTCTCGATACTCCCACGACTAGGAACAATTGAAGGATGTACTTGCCGACTACTTCTGCCCCACTAGTATGATCCGCATCATAATCCTGGTAGTCAAGTACTAATCTTAAGGGCTTTATCAATATGTAATAGAGAGACAATATGTGTACATGTTAAGATAAAGTGCAACCAGATAGCATACTATCATGTCGAGTAAGAAAGTCCTCCCTATATATGTCCATGCATCCACTACAATATAAATCGCATGTACAGTAATGGCCTCTAGGGCATACACATAACTAATAATCTCCTACTTGCACTAAGGCCATTTGTTACAGTATCTCATACTCAACGTCCTACAGAAGTCTCTCTAGGAAAAGGCTTTTGTGAGTGGATCCACCGCGTTACCTTCGCGTCTACTCTCCTTACCTCGATCCCTTGGAGATCAACCATATTCCTGATCAGCTGATACTTGCCACAGAATATGTCTGGATCGCTGATTGGACCGGTGTTCCTAGGCCAAAGCCATAACTCCATTGTTGTCACAATAACAGTTATTGGACGCTCAATGGTAGGAACCATGTTCATCTCATGAACAAGAATTATCCAGACATCCACTTTGGTAGCATCGGTGGTAGCGATGTATTCAGCCTTCATCGTCTAGTTATGTCACGGTATCTAGGTTGGAACTCTTCCAACATACCGTCCTTCCACTGAGGGTAAAGATAATGCCTGTGACTGACTTTCAGTCAACCTTATCACTCTGGAAGCTTGAACCAAGAACATTCTCTTAGTGCTTTTCAAGTACTTAAGAATGTCCTCCATAGCTGTTCAGTGATTCTCCCAAGATCTGATTGATACCTGATCACTACACCTAGCTAGTGAGTTAGCTACATCTGGTCTGGTACATAACATCGCATACATGATAGAGCCTACTGCCGAAGCATAGGGTATCCCTTGCATGCGAGCTCTCTCCAAATCAGTCTCGGAAGACATCTTTTTGGAGAGAGTGATTCCTGAGTAAGTAGGAGTACCACCACGCTTAGAATCCTCCATACTAAACCCCTTTAGTATGGTGTTAATGTACTTGGATTTGGGACAATCCCAACATCCACTTAGATCTATCACCATAGATCATAATCCACAAGATGTAGTAGGTATCATCCAGATCTTCTATTGAGAATCCTCATGATAAGAGGAGCTTGACCGAGTGTAGCATAGGAACCATTTCCTATCAAGAGTATGTCATCTACGTATAATACGTGTAAGACAGCCTCACTCTCAACAACCTTCTTGTATATAAAAGGTTCATCTACCATTTTGATGAAGTCAAACTCTTTAACTACCACATCAAAACAGATGTTCCAACTCTGTGTTGCTTTTTTTAATCCTGATGGACTTAAGCATAGCTTTGAAAGTCTCAACTTTTCCATCTACACTAATGATCTTCTTAAGATCCACTTTCTCCTGATGGGTTTTACCCCTTTAGGTGCAACATTCAAAGTCATACTTTTTTGGTGTATATGGATTCCATCTTTGATCGCATAACATCCAGCCTTTTCACAGAGTCGCCACTCGTGATGGCCTGCCTGAACCTGGTTGGGTCATCATCTACCATGATGCAATCCTCGCTCCTACTGTCACCGAGAAGACTGTAGTATCTCTCAAGTGGATGAGGAATCCTACCAGATTCACGGAGAGGCTGGGGTTCGTTGGAGACTATTGAATCCTTTGGATTCACCAAATTAACAACTCTTAGTTTGTCTAGCTGGAACTCTTTCCAGTTCTACCTCATGACCACAAATTTCTTCACAAGAAATTTCTTTTGTAAAAAGGTGGCATGCTGAGAAATAAAACACCTTTTGCTCCTCAGTGTGGTAGAAGATATACCCTCACGAATGTTCGGGATATCCAACAAACTTATACGGAACTGACCCTGTCTCAAGTTTGTCCAGATTTTGCTTTTCAACATAGGCCAGACAACCCCATATCTTAACTCGTTTAAGACATGGTCTCTTCTCATACCATATCTCATATGTAGTGGTAGGCACTTATTTGGATTGGAACCCCATTCAATAGGTATGCAGCTTCTCAAGTGCATAACTCCAAAAGGAAACAGGCAACTCAGCAATACTCATCATACAGCACGTCATATCTCATAGGGTACGATACCTCCGCCCCGATATACCGTTGTGTTGTGGTGTATATGAATGAGTAAGCTGAGAGGGAATCTCATTCTCCTTTTAGAAACTCCAAGAACCCCATGCGCAAGTATTCTCGTCCTCGATCAGATCGAAGGACTTAATACTTCTACCCGTCTGGTTCTCAACTTCAAGCTTATATTCTTTGAATTTCTTAAAAGTTTCAGACTTTTGTTTCAACAGGAACACATGTCCGAATCCTGAGAGATGATCAGTGAATATAATGAAGTATGAAGAACCAAGCCTGGCATTTGTAGACATAGGACCGAATACATTATCATGTATCCGTCCCAAGAGTTGAGTAACTCTTTCTCTGTTTCCAGTAAACGAAGTATTGTTCATTTTATCTTTGAGACAAGACTGGCAAGTACCATAAAATGAAAATTCAAACAGATTCCCATATTCATCCTTATGTAACTTAGCTGGTCGTGTCGTATTGATATGACCTAGTCTACAATGCCACAAGAAAGATTCATTTATTTCTGAACTACACCTCTTGTGTGTGTTCTACATACTTTGAACTATGGTTTGATTTAGAATGTATATGCCATTACATAACGTGCCTGATCCAATCACTCTTGATTCAGGAAAATGTTCACAACATTATCCTCCAATACAGAATTATATCCTTCTTTAACTCAATAAATAATTTGATGTAATGTTGTATATCAGGTTCGGTATCTAATTACATTTATTGAGAATCATTGTATTTACCATCTTGGTAATACAAGGTGATATTTGCCAACTGACTTGGCTGCGATAATTACACCATTCTCTAACACTTAGAGACATATCACCCATTCCCAGTTCTCTATCTTTCTGTAGCCCATGTAACACATTACATATGTGGGATCCTTATCCGGTATCTCATACCTAGGACGTAGAGGATACTGAGAAACGGTTCTTGGTAATGAATACACCCGAATAATATGCATCAACATGCTTAATCCTCGATTGGGTGGCATGGGAATCCGGATATTCCCCTATTTCCTGCTCGGACTTATAACAATTATATGATAAAGCGGAACCAACGTTCCCAAGCTCTGTATAATAAGCAGGTTTGGTCAATGCATCCATATTATTATTTTGATTAAGGCGTGACATGGACTCTACTAGGAGAGAGAGAGAGAAGAAAACACTCTGCGTGCGCTCTTGCAAGATCAGATTGGTTATTAGTTTATCTAATCAGGATGGCTCCTACTGTTTTTATCAAATCTTCCTTCAAACCCTAAAAGGTAAGATTAGTCGGGATTAATTACACCCTACAAGTTCGCCATTCTTTCGGCCAGGCCAGTGTCGGTAATTTGAGGGAGGTTCCCCGTGCTTTCGTATGGACCTAGTTAAAATAAACCTCGTTTTCCCAGGGGAGTAACCCCGTTAACACCTTTCTAGACACCTACTTGATCGGCTAATTGTAATGTGTAAAACTCTCCCAGGAGTAACTCTTACCTGCAGTGGATATCGGGATACAACTATCTCATAGAAGGTATGCAATCTCATTGCAAATTTCAACACTTGAAATTCCCGATAATAATTTTTACCCCTAGCGTCCTATGACCTTGATGGAGGCCAAACTACCCATAGGGCGCTAGTCAAGTTCAACCCGTTCATTTCTTGATTGAATTAGACCCACCAGCACGACCCTTGACGGAGGCCAAACAACACCGTACGAATACCCTAATCCAATCGCATCTCATACTACAGATAAGTACTAATCAGCTAATGTATACTATGCCTTGACGGAGGCCAAACTACCGGAGCACGAATACTAAATACTACTTATCTGAAATGATGGAGGGCTACGACAGGTTTTTAAGAAAACCCTTTGCGTAATGAACTTAATATCGTTGTAGAATCGAGTGATTTTGAAAAGGAGTGTTTTTAGTTTTGCTAAAGAGGTCACTCCCGGTGAAGGGATATCGGCTCTTTCCTTATCGAATAAGGTGCAGGATATTTCATAAATACCACTATGCAAAGCAAGAACCAAAAAAGCAATCAAAAGACAAAACCGAGTGGGTTGTAGCATCTGCTAGTTTCGCTAAAGAGGTCACTCCCGGTGAAGGGATCTCGGCTCTTTCCTTATCGAATAAGGTGCTGGATATTCTACAAGGAATACCGCTATGCAAAGCAAGAACTAGAGCTACCAGTTTTTAAAACAAGTTTCTACAACATCTTTAGGTTTCTTTTATTTTATTAATCTCATTAATGAAGTCCCATCAAATTATGCTTCCTGAGCATCACAGAAGAAACGAAAGCATCAATATTAATTATATATCATATAAAAAAAATATAAGCATTCGTCTCAGAATATCAAGTGATCACATAACAGAATATCAGCAGCAGAAGAACACATATGAAATATTGGATATACTAGGAATTCCATGTTTTAAATTAAGCCAGTATAAAACACGAATTCCACGGTCGCGATGAATAGCCAAACCCACATCCCTAGACCCCTACGAGAGCGACAAGCAACCCTACCAATTCTAGAGTTAGGAGACCCGGTCTCGACTCCTCGAGATGGTCTCCTACTGGACCCTAAAACCCGGTTACTTGTGCTCTCCTCATTGGGTCTATCCTAATGCGGAAAAGTAAATAATATACATCAATGGTGACATCATCCTCAACCCGGAAGTGCCCCAATAAAAGAATATTACATACATGTTTTTACATGAATGAAAATGAAAAACTCTCATCTCACATAAAAAAAACCCGGCTATTCAAAACACGACGATCCAATATAACATATCACAGCAACACATAACATCACATGTCTTCAACGTAAGTAAATATGCGTATCCCAATTGTCGTTGACGTAAAGCAACGAAACCGGCGATACACCACATATTACACTTACGGTCGCAGAAAAGAAAGTGAAAAACTATAACAATTGGAATCCGTAACCACCTTAGACATCAAAAACCCAATGTATCTCATACTTTGGATTTCATGCCTAACCAAATGAATTCCTTAGACATCACATGCCTAACAATTATAAACCCCGCATTTTAGTCTTGATATTGAAAACACTTTCTAATAACCAGTCAGGTATTTCAATAAGATTCCCGACAACTAGATCAAATGCTCATCGGAAACTTTAGTAGACGGACGCACCCCCGATGCTGTTGACGAAGTGCACTAAGGCGGAACGCCACGGCCGCGAGCACCCGAACGGATTCTTTTGGCGATGGGGTTCTCCTACAGTCACTTGGTCGGGGCTATGGGGTATGGCTATCTAGTAAGGTTACCCGGTGAGTATCCGCGTAAGCTACGTAACTGCGACGGACTTTAGATCCTCATCAAAATTCCGTGGCAACCGATCAAATGAGACTAAATTGCTAGATTTATAAAATTCAAACTAGTTATCAGATAACTAATTATGTGGATTCCAAATATTGTATCACAATCACAGATAGCTAGGCCGTGTTAAACTTTTCGATCGAATCAACAAATACCCAAAATTTCCCAAAGTGCTCAACACTTGAGCGGAGTTTAAAAAGTACCCAGAACATGCCACAGCACCTATGAACCATCCGTAGAAGGGCCGACCCATGCTTCACTCATGTCGCCGCGGAACTGCAGCAAACCCTAGGGTATGACCACAGTTCCACGATCCAAAAATTCAAGTTTGGGTATCGTTCTTCTAGAGGGTCTACAAAATCGCTTGCATGATTTTCTGAAGATTTTAAACATGGAAAAAATCCAACTCTTGGAAAATTTCCAGCAAGGGAAAATATGGGTAATTGATATCCGTTCGAACTTTTTAACGTCGTCTAAATAACACGAAAAGATGTTAGAATTATGACTACGAAACACTCCGAATTTCCTTTACAAAAAGTTAACATCTCATGCAATTTCAGAAAAAACAAGCAACACCTGAAACACCAAAGCCCAGAGACTGGAACACCCTAAAAAATTCAACCCCGAACTAATCCCAAAAACCGAGCAGGCCGGTTTTTCTCTTGATGTGGCCGGCCAAAATCCGACGAGGGGGGGCTATATTTTCTACAATGTTCATGTCACATCACATGTAACATTCTGCAGTTGCTTAAAAAAATTTTAGAGGCCATTTAAAAATCAATAGAAACTAGGTTTTAGCGTTGCAGGTTTCGCAGCTGTTTCGGTTTCGTAGTCTAACAAACATCTTTTAAATCTCTAGCATGGCTCTGATACCACTGTAGGGTTACCTAGCACGACAGCAAGATTTCGGGAGGCACCATCCATGCCGTTTTCAAATTTTTTCCATGCTAAAGAACCCTAACCCTAGAATCTTAACTAAGGATTTTAGACGACCTAGCAATGCAAACAACTTTACATCTAAGTGAATGGGGAATCCAACCTTTGTAGACCGGTCCTTCACTTCTAAAGCTCCATGTAGTAGTCCCTTCGCTCCAAGTAGTGAACACCCAAACTCTAGTAAGGGTTCACATGAAGAAATGAACAAGCTTGCTCGAAGTTTTCGAGGCTGAAGATGATCTACGTCGAGGAGACTCAAGCTCATGCTACCTCTTCATTTAGATTAATTTTTCTCACAATATTTCATCACCTTTTCAAAAGCTAGAAAGCTTTTCCATAAGGAAGAAGAAGATGAAGTGGAGATGAGAAATGAAACTCATGAGGTGAGAATAGCAACCATGGGTGAGTTAGTGTCATACACTAACCCATGTAGAGAATGAACAATGGCTAAGATTAATGGTTAGGTTAATAAATATCTACAAGTGAAACAAAATTGGTGGACTTGGTCAATGGTTACACAAGCTTCTATAAGCTTGTAGCCATGAAAAATATCCATCCAATTTTGAATTACTTAGACAAATATAAACCCTTCATTATATCAAGCACGGTGTAAGTTTCATACAGCCATGAAGGATGTGGCATCAAGCATGACACAAATAAAATGTACATTAATATATATCACATATATACTATATGCACATAAGTGAGAAAAAGAATATTTAGTGAGAAAATATTAGTTAATGTAAGTCAATATATCAAATATATAATTATACATTAAATTATCAAATCAACACTTGATTTAAAAATCTATCTATATCACATTCAACCGACTAATATCATATGAATCATCTTATTGAATCAACACTTGATCCGATAACCCGGCTATATCTCATATAACCGTCTGATATCACATATCGCGAGAATAGAATGCGGTATCACATACGTGCATTAATCTCAGTCACGCACATATCACATATGTGCTCCTACTTAGTTTCGCATGAACAAGGAAACCTCTGCGTAGGACTCTAAAGACTCGTCAATACGCCGGCAGTAGGTGATGATCATATCAAACACCCACAAGCCGCAAGCGGTCTGCTAAATGTAACGGCCATCCGGGTATTGAGCGATCAGAAGATCAACAAGCAAGCCTACTCATACTCCTGCGAATCCAATCAGTAACACTACCGTACAGTCCGGTCTCTTCGTCTGATATGTCACATATCACAGCCTGGGGGTGGTATAACGTCAGACCCCAATAGCTTGATAAGTCATGCCGATGCAAGGTCCATAACGGTATATCCCTAGCCTAGTTCCTTCTTTGTTGCCTACTGATAAAACTTACCAGTAGATCTCAGCAACCCTGGCCAGGGATTTCCTGTTATGGCTAATCAAGCATAGCGCAACATCAACCCCCAATACCGGGAGAGACGAAATCCCCTCCTATCGCTCATTGCCCCCATGTGACTCGGTACTGTACCTAAAAACCACCGTTTTGTACGATGTCTTGAACGTTGTAAGGTGAAAATCAAAGCACAGTGGGAATCAAACAAGACTCTATGACGATCTCAGGTCAACAAACTAACCTGTACCAGTGTCACCAGAGAACTGCTATCTGACGATAGGTATAATACCATCTAGGAGTTCTCGGCGAGTCCGTCCAGTGTACCCATTCTCCACTGAGCACCCGTATACCTTCTCTAATGTCAAATGCCAATGGATATGGGATCATCTATTGCCCATTATATGGGTCAAGAAGCCCATACGCTAGTCTACTCTGGAGTATCGATGTCCTGTCTCGATACTCCTACGACTAGGAACAATTGAAGGATGTACTTGCCGACTACCTCTGCCCCTCTAGTATGATCCGCATCATAATCCTGGTAGTCAAGTACTGATCCTAAGGGCTTTATCAACATGTAATAGAGAGACAATAAGTGTACATGTTAAGATAAAGTCCAACCGATAGCATACTATCATGTCGAGCAAGAAAGTCCTCCCTATATATGTCTAAGTATCCACTACAATATACATCGCATGTAAAGTAATGGTCTCTAGGGCATACATATAACTAACAGTCTTCTACTCACGAGTTGGCAACTCACACCCGTTGTCCTACAGTTTCTTACAGGTTTGACCGCACGGATTCAGTACCGGCTTGCTGGCACACAATTTTCTTCTGGGTGATTTTCTTTTGTAGATGGATTATGCCGTACGTGATAAGATATACATGATGATTGATCCGCACTCTTGACGTGATGATGACGTACGATGGATTATACCGCAAATTATATTATGATGCTGAATCGCCAACTTATGGATGTATCGACTCGAGAAATTATTGTTTTATATTCGCTTAAGTAAATATTATGATGTAATTAAAGCCATACCTATTTTCAAAACTAACGAATCGTTATGCATTTTTAAAACAAAACCCCCACGGACGCTGCGGATTTTCAAATGGTATCTTTTTCTCAAAACACCGGAGCCCCTATTTTTTTTCTAAAAACAACGATTCGTACTAATTTAAAAACTATAACTATATGGCTCATATATAGCTATATATTTTATACTGTTGCGTTTACTTTTTACTATTTTTGCTATGCTCTTATTATTCTCTTTTTGCGTTTTACATACATGTTCTTTTCCTTATCTTGTATGACCTCATCTGCTAGGACACATGCACCATTACCAATGATGCGCATGTTGCACGTACACATACTCGCCGGCTCACACACTCATCATCGGTAACTGCCATACCACGTACACATTAGAAATCGTTATTTCACTGTATAACCTAATAATCTATAGTTTTTTTAATTATCTTTTAGTACATATATCACACTTCAGTTATTGAATTTTCTTACCTAGTTAGATGCCACGGTCATATATACACACTGATTATGCATTACGAATTCGTTCTCTTGTACTCATTGTTTCGTACTTATGAGATTTCGGTTTTCATGAGATTTCTAGTTTTGAAAAACCGCAGATACAATTTTCAAAACTTATGATTGTTTTAAAAACGCGGTTTCTCTTGATATGATGTGTGGCGTCCACCATGAGTTTTCTCGGTTCTGAGTTATGTGTATACCCGATTCGAGGAGAGAGGAGGCATCGTCTGTGGGTACATGGTGGACCCGGTACGGTATCCCGAGACAAGAAGATCGTATAGAGAGACGTTGAGCCCGGCAACGGAGCATTACTGACCGGTGATAGTTTTGGCTCGGCGGATATCCGGAGGATACCGATCGGAGTCGTGTGATCGGATGGATATGAGGGCTGATCCGATGAGACGGCGCCCGAGATATGAGGATTTATGTGTCGCTGCTGGACACGGTTTTTATGATGTTTTACAGTGTCGATGCTGGGCACTCAGGTTTTTATAATGATTTGGTGTGTCATTGATGAACACATGTTGGATGATACACCTATACTTATATATATTATACATATGACATGGTACCACATTATTACATGAGCACGATTGTGTTAGTATTATGCTTATGTTTACACTATCACCCTTGTTACCACTCGATATTATTATATTATTATTATAATATTACTGTATGACCCAAGAGATCGTCATACATTCGATTTCTATCCGGTGATGTCTTCTACTCACGAGTTGGCAACTCACCCCCATTGTGCCACAGTTTCTTGCAGGTTTGACCGCACGGATTCAGTAGCGGCTTGCTGGCACACAATTTCCTTCCGGGTGATTTGCTTTGGTAGGTGGGTACACTTTTGATCGTGACCACCATTTATATTTATTTATTCAATTATATCTAGTTAAAAGCTCCATTAACCAGACTATGAATAATTTGTAGACTTAGAAGCCACAAATTGTATATTCTTTTGGACCTAGAGTTATAGATATGTATTTGTTCTTTATTTCTGGTTTCTTTGATAATGTTTTGGTTTCTTTACTTTATTCTGTGTTTGATCTTCGCCTTGGGCGTCGTATATCTTTATTTGTGTGATTGTGATTCCGCTTATTGGCAATGAGCTAGCTCCCGCTTGGGGATACCTATTATTATTGCTTTGTATTGATTTTGGATTTAAAATTTACAAAGGAAGTGCTGATCAAATTTTCAAATGACGAAAATGTTTTCATATATATATATATACACACACACACAACCCACTTGTATTTTCATACATCATTTATACTTTTCTAAGAAGAACTTGATTTCATTATACCTTTATTTCAAAACTTCTCCTCCATTATTTTCCTAATAAGGTTTAGATTTCTAGGCTTTCGCCTTATTTGGATTATGGTGGGGTCCTATAGGCTTCACGTGATTCAAGAGCCAGTCACATACTATTTTCGGGTCGTGACAATAATTTTAGTCACTATTTCAGTTATGCATGCGATTTCCATTTTATGATATTAGTTTTATTCACTGAATTGGCAACTCACCCCCGTTAAGCCTTATCTCCTTAAGGATAGACTGTGCGGATGCATTGCAGCGTTGCAGACACATACTTTGGTGTTCACCGCAGATTTTCCAGTGGGTTACATGCAAAGTAACCGCCTCTTTTATATTTATTGTACCTTGTATCTAATGTCACTCTATCAGACCACCTGTATAGTTTGACTTAGAGTCAGTTATGACTTATGTATATTCTTTTTGGTCGAACTAGAGTAGAATCGACTAGTTATCTTGATTTATGTAGTTTACTTATATTGTGCTTGTGATCCTTCACTTTTGAGCGTCGTATATGCACTGTGTGGGTTTGATTCCGCCGATTGGCGTTGAGATTGCTCCAAAGTCGGGATGCAGTTATATTTTTATGATTATGTACTTGTTTTATCAAAAATTATAAAGGAGGTGATGTCAAAATTTCAAATGACGAAAACATTTTTTTACCCTATTTCAAAACACTCGACATATGCTTTAAAACAACAATCCTTATAAATAAAATTGGGTTTCATGTTAATTACCTTTTTGAAAACTTCACCTTCTTTTTTCTTTAAATAGGTTTAAATCTTGGTTTCTGGCTTACTTGGACCACGTCAACATCTTTAGACATCACGCATTCTAAGTGCCTGTTATGTGCAAATTTGGGTCATTACAAAGTTGGTATCAAAGCACTAGATTTAACCTTTGTCGAGTTTAGGTTTGACCATGTGGAGTCTAGGATATATTTTCGGGACCTAGGCTTAACCTTACGGAACTTATAATTGACTTTTTGGGTATTTGACCCGAACTTTCGTTACTTAGATTGACCTTGGTATGATGGAGTAGATAAATCAGGTAGAGTAACACAGCGTACATATGTTCCGCGGTATATTTACGATGCAATACTCCGCTTAAGTGACCTTATGATGTATGTCTTGAATAGTTCTTCCTTTGACTCTCTGCATCCTTTTAGTTCCCGTTGTTACACCTTACCAACTCTCATTTTCTTGTTCCAGTTGCTAAGGCCACACGAGCTAAGAGAGCCGCAACCAAGAATGCATCCAGGGAAGATCCGCCAGTGATTTGGACTGACTAGCAGAGCAGCACGATGGCACAGGGATAAGTGGATCTTCCTCTTCCCGACCGGATGATTAGACTGGAGGAGGGCATTTTGGGCTTACAGCAGATGATGGGCAGCTGGCTGAGGCCACTCAGATTCAGAAGCAGGATGATGTACCACTTAATTTAAAGCCCGTTGTACCTACTATTCAGACAGTCGCACCCGTGGTCACAGGGGTTATGGAGGTATCGCTTCCATAGTTCATGTGGTTGATACCTATGGTGTTCATAGGGGCAGATGCAGCAGAGGATAGTCAGTCATTTCTTGACAGGATGGCTTGAATCGGTAGGTCTTTGAAGTGCTCAGATAAGAGGTCGGTGGAGCTGATTAGTTTTCGGTTAGGACTTGCCTAGACTTGATGCGAGTCGATCGAGAGAGGTCGAGCAATAGATCTTCCTCTGATAACTTGAGAAGAGTTCTCTAAGGTCTTCCTAGCCCGATTCCTTCCGTAGAGCATAAGAGACGCTAGAGCTAGTAGTTTTGAGGCATTGCGGAAACTTGCATGTATGTCTATGGCCGACTTCGACTTGCAGTTCATCCAGTTGTCACGCTATGCTCCATATTTAGTTCCTCCTGAGATGCTCAAGGTGAAGAGCTTTATAAGGAGCCTTGATACGTAGTTGTTCCTTTCCATTGGCTCCCAACACTTTTATACATATGCTCAAGCTATAGACGCGGAGATTTAGGTAGAAGATGAAAGTCTACCCAAGCACCACCATGAGGTCTAAACCGGCATCAAGCACGTAATTTTAAAAATTTCTTGGTGTAAACCTAGATTAACTAAGGATAAAACTAGAATATTAGTGTTAACATAATGATATCATAAACTTTACACTAAGAGAAAAATATTACAAGCTTTATAGACCGTGTCCTTCTCTTCTCAAGCTCCGTGTAGTAGTCCACGCGACTCCACTAGGCTCCACTTGAAGTTAGATTGAGCTTCCTTTGAGATTTTCGTGCCGAAGAAGATCCACCCGAAGCTCCGCTATTCCAAGCTACCTCTTCACTAAACACTTTAGTGAAGGAAACACACTATACTTAATTGCTAATCAAATGCAGGATGGTGAAGTAAGGGTTTTGTTTGCTCACTTAGGTTCTCACAAGCTCAAGATTTCACAACACATATGAGGGATTGAGCAAGGAGGAGGTGAGGAGGAAGATGAAGAGAGCTAGAGAGGAAAATGGCTCAAGTGAGAAAAATGAACAAGTCTTGAAACTCAAGTGAAGAATGGCTTTGATAAAACCCACACATTATTGAAGCAACCCAATTAAATCAATATTCAATTGTAACCATGCTTCAATAGTATAGTGAGATGAATAAAATTATCATCAAGCCATGCAACACCCAATCCTCAAATATCTCCTCATATTCCACCTCATTTTCTATTTTCCTAAAATAGAAAAAAGCAACCATGCTTCATATAATATATATATAATATATATATATATATATATATTATGAAGAATAATTACTGAGCTAATAATATTAGTTAATATATAATTATATCAAATATAATATATATCAAATTATTAAATCAACACTTGATTTAATAATCCGGTTATATCACATATAACCGACTAATATCATTTATCTATATATTACATTATCAAATCAACACTTGATTTGATAATCCGATTATATCATATATAATCTAACTGATAACAAAAAACCGCCAGATTAGAATACGGTATCACATATTCGTATTTAATCTGGCCCCCGCACATATTAACATATGTGCCCTACTTCGTTTCGCTTGAACCATGAAACTTCTATGTGGGACTCTAAAGACTCATCAATATGCCAGCAGTAGGTGATGATCACATCAGTCACCCATAAACCGTCAGCGGTACTTGCTGGACATAACGGCTACCCAGGTATTGAGCGAATAGAAGATCAACAAACAAGCTTGTCCAAACTCCCATGAAGCCTATAGGTAACACTTACCGTACAGTCTGGACTCTTCATATGATATGTCACATATCGAGTATGGGGGTTGAATTGTCAGACACCAATAACTTGATAAGTCATGCCGATATGTGGCCTATAACGGTATGAGAAACTACTGATAACTCTTATCAATAAATCTCATCAACAGCCTTGGCCAGGGAATTCCTGTTATAGCGAATCGAGCATAGCGCAACATCAACTCCCTATACCGGGAGAAACGAAACCCCTCCTATCGCTCATTGCCTCAATGTGACTCGGGACTGTACCCAAAATATACCTGTTTGCATAACTCCTTTGAGCCGTAGTTGGGGGTAAATCAAAGCACAGTGAGAACCACACAAGACTCTATGACGATCTCGGGTCTACAGACTAATCTGTACCAGTGTTACCGGAGAACTGCTATCTAACGATAGGTTTAGTACTATCTAGGAGTTCTCGGCAAGTCCTGTTCAGTGTACCCATTCTCTAATGAGCACCTGTGTACAATCATTGATGTCAAACACCAATAGCTATGGGATCAACCATCGCCCCCATACCACGTCAAGAAACATACATACTAGCCTACTCTGGAATATCAATGCTCTGTCTCGATATACCCTCGATTAGTAACAATTGAAGGATGTGCTTGTGGACTACCCAAGTCCTAGTAGTATGATCCGCATCATAGTCCTGATAGTCAAGCCAACATCCTAAGGGCTTTATCAACATGTATATGAGAGACAGTATAATAATACCAGTGAATATGTTAAGATAAAGGCAACCAGATAGTATACTATCATGTCGAGCAAGACAGTCCTCTATATATATGTCCAAGCATCCACTATATCATACAATAATAGCTTCTAGGGCATACATATTCCTAACAGAAGATGTAAGTCGATGTCGCACACTCTACAGGGTTTGTAGAGAGGCGGAATTAACAAACAATAATTTTATAGCAAGCAACATCGACTAAACTTCCAAGATCGACCATAATCACTAAATAGCAATGCTAACAATAGTTCTAATCTAGTATGAAGTGATTTATACCTTTGTGTTCAAGTCCTTCAGGTCTTCTTATCCTCTTCTTAAGCTCTTTGTTTGTACGAATCGAGCTTGGTTATCGGCCTCATCGTGTCGAAGAAGATCCACCCAAGAGTCTATGGTTCAAGCTCTAACCTCTAGAATGGGGTAACTAAAGTACCTAGTTTGCTAATCTAGGTAGCTTAGGAGACGTGGAGAATGTTTATTGGATTAATTTGTTTCAATAACCCTAGGTTTTTCAACTCGTGAGAGTGTTTATGGTTTGAGGAAGAAGAAGAGAGCAAAGGAGGAAAGAGAGTGTTGTGTGTAGAATGAGATGAAGAATGGCTAAGTGATAATACAAAACAAAAAATTTCTAAACTAGAGCACGAACTTCTACAGTCTAGAATCAATTCCAAACACTAAACCAGCAAACTAGAAGAAGTTTAACAACTCAATTAGCATTATCTATCTTTGTAGTCGTGTCCTTCGTCTTCTTTCCACTTCTTAAGATCCTAGGTCCACCAAGAATAAACTTAGGAGTCGTTCTTCCTTGTCGAAGATGACCCACCCGAAAGAACCCTAGCTAAGGTTTTAGCTTCACACTAGATAACAAGTGAAGCAACTTGTGAACAAGACTTGCTAGGAATTGATAACAAGGATTTAGTAGTGGCTAATCTCTAAGTTTTCTCTCTTTTTCTTTTTCCTTTCTCAACTTCTAAAACTCAAGAATGGAAGAAAAAGAAGAAGCTAATGGTGATGAAGCAAGCATGGCTACAAAAATCTAATAAAAACTTATATCTTCATTTTCTTTTTCTTTTCTATCACACCTCGAAAATTTTTTAAGGGTTATTTTAATTTTTAAATAATTATTAAATGCTTTTATTAAAGGGTATGGTAGTTAAGTGTAATAGTAATTAATTATAGATGATATTTATTTTTAAAGGGGTTTTTAATGGTGAAAAGTTGTTATTTGCAAAAGGATTTTTAAATTTTATATAGGTTTTAGTGTAGATGTATGAGTTAAGTAGGTGTTGAGTTAAGTTTAACCCTCGCACACAATACACCATGTTGTACACTATGGAGCCTACACCTCCTACTTGCTCTACAAACACCTCACACTTGCTACACAGACAACCTCCTACCATCATATTATAATTCTTATGTCTTTTAGCATTCTCAAACTGAACATATCTTTTCCTCTAAAACTTTATCATAAAATTCTACTATTTCTTCACCATATCATAAGGGAAAAATTTGAGTTCCTCTTGAAAATTGTTTCAAACATCAAAGCTAAGCCTATACAAGTTCAAGAAGCTTCAAGTGTGCACTCCTTGAGCTTAGAATTTCTGTGGAATTCATCAAAATGGGTAAAAACCCAACCTTTTCATGTTACCTAAGTGTTTAAGTCTCAAATACCTTGTACGATATCAAAATTTTATGGTTTGTGTAAGGTTTTAGGGCTCAAATTTGAATATGCTATCTTTCTACTGATCACAAAAACAAACAAATAAGACAGGGAGCTTATTTGAGAACCTAGAATACACCCTGAAAACCCGAGCCCATTCCTCCATGGTTCGACGATCAAAAAATCCAAAATGGCCGCTATTAGCCGTTTTTCTTGGGAGCTAGGATTTGGGTTTTTTGTCAGCTATATCTTATATTAGGTCTCTGGTATACTTTTTTTTTTCCAGATTGTCTATACAAAAAATCTGGAAGCAATTTACTAGACTTAGTGTTATTTATTAGCGTATGATACGGATATTTCATATCAAATTTTGGTATTTTCTCTAATTACGACGATTCGGGGTAGTTCTAGGTACCTTCACATATGATTAGCACACGATAATCACACGTTTTAAGTTACATGAGCTTGGTTCGCTTTTTATATGTATATACGTCGTATCGGCAATTTAGCATCTCACGTGCGAAAGTTTTATTTCGATATTAGGATAGATTGCGGGGACTTCGGAAGCGGCGAGAAAAGGAAAGGAAGTGATTGGAGTCGAGTAGATCGAGATTAGTTCTGGTGAGTAGACTAAACTTCTACCGGGAACCTTGTATGGTTGGCTTATAGTGCCCGAAACCTAAAACTTTCGATAAACTGTTTGTTTCATTTCGTTCGTATAAATATACTTAGATTTGCATTACATGCATCTATCCATTGGAACATTGCTTCCTAACACTTGCTAGGACACTCGCACCATTACTGATGATTTTATTGCACTTGCACATACCCACATGCTACACCTGCACTTCAGCAGTAATTGACATGCCACATACACACAGAACTTTCCATGTCACTTACATCACATTGTACCCTGCTAGTATTGTAGATTACTGTTTATCACTCTGTATCATGTACTATTTTGTATATTGTACCTTATTTCCATGGTTACTATGTCTTTTTCTGCGATATTGTTTTATGAGATTAATGTTCCTACGGGGTTTGAGATACTGCATGATATATTTTATAAGACTTGATTTTGTTTATAAATTTTACCGTTTCTCGTGATATATGATGATACGTCCATAATGAACCTGATGGTTTTTGATTTGATTTTATTCTGAACCGAGTAGGGGAGATACGGTTCCGGATTTCTATGATATCCGGACTGAGTGGGAGAGTATACAGTCGGATACATGGTGGACCCGGTCGAGGCCGAGGAGAAGGAAAATCGCATTTGAGGTGTGGAAACTAGAGATAAGACTCAATATCGGAGAAAGTTTAGTAAACACGGAGGATATCTGGAGGATACTAACCAGTATTGTTGGATGTCAAGACCGTTCGGAGAAACAGTGCTCGCAATATTTGAAGGTTTGTATCATTATTTGACACTGGATTTGATGACTGTTTATGGATGCTTGAGATATTGGGGTGTTTTGATGATATTTTCGTTTTTCTTTATTTAACGGACACTGTTGTGACATGCTTATATTTCACCTGTATCATACGCATGCTATTATACATTAGACTATATTATGCATAGGTGTAACATTTCAAAAATATAAAATACCACTTTTGAATTTAAATAATAAAATAGTAAATTTTATGAATATTATAAAAGTATGGAAATTAGTTTTAATGGAATGGTATGATTATATGTATATAGTTTGGAAAATAATTGCAATTTTAAAATGAGTTATTAATTATGGAAGTACTTATTGGTTTTGGGCTTTTATAATATTTATACGATTATTTACATAAAAATTTACGCTAAACTTGATTAATACTTTAATAATTATGTATTAACCATGTATATGTATCATGACATGCAACATATCATATTATAACACTTGTTCATATTTATAACCATGGCTTTATTTTCATTTGCTTTTAATTTGTTTTGTTTTTTTTTCTTTGGAAAAGAAAAGGGATAAGGATATTAAATGAGAGAGGGTGGGCACAAAAGAGCATGGTTGAGAGAGAGAGAGAAAGGGGTTGAGAAGGTTCCACACTCTCGTTGGCTCTTCTTCACTTCTTCTCCATATCTTCATCTCCCATTTCATCATCTCCTCCTCCATATTCCTTAACTCCTCCACCCTCACTACCACTATACAACCCTCCCAAATATTCAACAAAATCCCATGTTCCTTTCACAAATTCCTCATATCACTACAAGCATCATGATCAAATGCTAGTATTGAGTTCATTTGACCATTTTAGAATTTTCTTGAGTTGCACTTTTAAGGTAATTCCCTCACTTTTAGTTAAATGTTTAAGTTTCTTAACCTCCTATGATAGTTTAGAGTCAAACAAGTTATGTTTAGTGATCATGGAAAATTCTCGGATGATATTTAGTGGATGTTTTAAATTGTTGAGATATAATTGGGGCTTAGTTATGACCACAAACCTATTAGTGATAGAACTCTTGACCAAACTTGAGTTTAGAAGTCCCAAACATGGACATGGAATTTTCCGACATCGATTTTTGTTGCAATTGTGGTGATCAAATTGAATCATCTATGACTCGAGGATTCTGAAAAATATTTTGCAAACCCAGTGAGATATGCAGGAAAATAGGAAACTACCCTAGAAGCCTGAGCCCCCATCTTCCTTCTTTGGCTGCAAATTTAATCGATATGGCCGCAATTTGCGGCCACATTTCGGAGTTAGGGTTTGGTTCCTTGTCCTTGGTTCAATATCCTGATAACTAGGCTAATCCAATGTGCAGAATATCCTAATTTCACCTAGGGTAAAATCTGAGAGTGTTTTTCTAAGTTGTTGATTTCGTTTTGCGACTTTTTTAACTTGAGTTTTGGTATTTGAGTTTTGACTCAGTCGTTTAACGTTTGTACGTAAACATCGGGAGTTGTTAGTTATTCTTGCATGCGTAGACCATAGGTTCTAACCTATGTAAGTTTCACTTGCTGTGTTGGTTTTCGGATTTGATTTTGTTTATGATACGATATTCCTTGAATTGTCGGTAGATTCGCGTGGACTTTCGGATCGACGATGGAGAGAAAAGCATTCATCGACTTCGGCTAGAGAAAGAATAGTAGGTGAGTAGATGTATATCTACAGGGAAAGTCGGGTGGATGGCGTATAGCACCCCCGCAACCGTAGTAATAGGGTACTTATATATAGTTATATATATTTCAATATTAGATGTTTATACTTAGCTAATAGGGTTCTAGGAGACTATAGACTATAATAAGCGTATTCGTAGGAAGGTATACCCTTAGCTCTTATTTTTCTTAGCCTTGAGCCATTGGTATATATGTCGTCACGCGTGCACGCACGCACTTGGTATGATATGTGTGTGTATATATATGTATATGGACAGACACACACACACACACACACACACACATGTAAATTTGAGGATAATTTCGATATGACATCATGAGATAAGGATATGACATGTTAGAATGATATGAGTCGATATGATCGAACATGATGTCACGAGGCTATGTTGTATGACATTTGGTGAAATGGTATGATACATTATTATATTATTATTATTATATTACTGTATGACTTAGAAGATCGTCATATATTCGATTTCTGCCCGGTAATGTCTTTGAAGGGTTGCCTAGCACGACAGCAAGGTTTCAGGAGGTATCGTCCATGCCGTTTTCAAATTTTTGCCGTACTAAAGAAGCCTAACCCTAGAATCTTAACTAAGGATTTAGACGAACTAGCAATGCAAACAACTTTACATCTAAGTTAATGAGGAATACAACCTTTGTAGACCGGTCCTTCACTTCTAAAGCTTCGTGTAGTAGTCCCTTCGCTCCAAGTAGTGAACACCCGAACTCTAGTAAGGGTTCACATGAAGAAATAAACAAGCTTGCTCGAAGCCTTCGAGGACGAAGGTGATCTACGTCGAGAAGACTCAATCTCATGCTACCTCTTCATTTAGATTAATTTTTCTCACAATATTTCATCACCTTTTCAAAAGCTAGAAAGCTTTTCTATAAAGAAGAAGAAGATGAAGTGGAGATGAGAAATGAAGCTCATGAGGTGAGAATAGAAACCATGGGTGAGTTAGTGTTATACACTAATCCATGTAGAGAATGAACCATAGCTAAGATTAATGGTTAGGTTAATAAATATCTACAAGTGAAACAAAATTGGTGAACTTGGTCAATGGTTCCACAAGCTTGTAGCCAAGACAAATATCCATCCAATTTTGAATTACATAGATAAATATAAACCCTTCATTATATCAAGCATGGTGTAAGTCTCATACACCCATGAAGGATGTGGCATCAAGCATGACACAAATAAAATGTACATTAATATATATCACATATATACTATATGCACATAAGTGAGAAAAAGAATACTTAGTGAGAAAATATTAGTTAATGTAAGTTAATATATCAAATATATAATTATACATTAAATTATCAAATCAACACTTGATTTAATAATCCGGCTATATCACATACAATCGACTAATATCATATGAATCATCTTATTGAATAAACACTTGATCCGATAACCCGGCTATATCTCATATAACCGTCTGATATCACATATCGCGAGAATAGAATGCGGTATCACATACGCGTATTAATCTCGGTCCCGTACATATCACATATGTGCTCCTACTTAGTTTCGCATGAACAAGGAAACCTCTGTGTAGGACTCTAAAGACTCGTCAATACGCCGGCAGTAGGTGATGATCATATCAAACACCCACAAGCCGTAAGCGGTCTGCTAAACATAACGGCCACCCGGGTATTATGCGATCAGAAGATCAACAAGCAAGCCTGCTCATACTCCTACGAATCCAATCAGTAACACTACCGTACAGTCCGGTCATATGTCGCATATCACAGCCTGGGGTGGTATAACGTCAGACCCCAATAGCCTGATAAGTCATACCGATGCAAGGTCCATAACGGTTCGAGAAACTACTGATAACACTTACAAGTAGATCTCAGCAACCCTGGCCAGGGATTTCCTGTTATAGCCCATCAAGCATAGTGCAACATCAACCCCCAATACCAGGAGAGACGAAATCCCCTCCTATCGCTCATTGCCTCCTTGTGACTCGGGACTGTACCTAAAAACCACCATTTGGCACGATCACTTGAACGTGGTAAGGTGGAAATCAAAGCACAGTGGGAATCACACAAGACTCTATGACGATCTCAGGTAAACAGACTAACCGATACCAGTGTCACCAGAGAACTGCTATCTGATGACAGGTATAATACCATCTAGGAGTTCTCGGCGAGTCCGTCCAGTGTACCCAGTCTCCACTGATCACTCGTATACCTTCTCTGATGTCAAACACCAATGGATATGGGATCATCCATCGCCCATCATATGGGTCAAGAAGCGCATACGCTAGTCTACTCTGGAGTATCGATACCCTGTCTCGATACTCCTACGACTAGGAACAATTGAAGGATGTACTTGCCGAATACCTATGCCCCATATGTATGATCCTCATCATAATCCTGGTAGTCAAGTACTCATCCTAAGGGCTTTATCAACATGCAATAGAGAGACAATAAGTGTACATGTTAAGATAAAGTGCAACCAGATAGCATACTATCATATCGAGCAAGAAAGCCCACCCTATATATGTCTAAGTATCATCTACAATATACATCGCATGTAAAGTAATGGCCTCTAGAGCATACATATAACTAACAGTTTTCTACTCATGAGTTAGAAACTCACCCCCCGATGTGCCACAGTTTCTTCCAGGTTTGACCGCACGGATTCAGTAACGGCTTGCTGGCACACAATTTTCTTCTGGGTGATTTTCTTTTGTATATGGATTATGCCGTACGTGATAAGATATATATGATGATTGATCCGCACTCTTGACGTGATGATGACGTACGATGGATTATACCGCAAATGATATTATGAGGATGGATCACCGACTTATGGATGTATCGACTCAAGAAATTATTGTTTTATATTCGCTTAAGTATATATTAGGATGTAATTAAAGCCATACCTATTTTCAAAACTAACGAATCGTTATGCATTTTTAAAAGACAACCCCAAGGGACGCTGCGGATTTTCAAATGGTATCTTTTTCCCAAAACACCGCAGCCCCTATTTTTTTCCTAAAAATAATGATTCGTACTATTTTAAAAACTATAACTGTATGGCTCATATATATCTATGTATTTTATATTGTTGCGTTTACTTTTTACTATTTTTGCTATTCTTTTATTATTCTCTTTTTGCGTTTTACATACATGTTCTTTTCCTTATCTTGCATGACCTCATCTGCTAGGACGCATGCACCATTACCAATGATGCGCATGTTGCACGTAACCATACTCGCCGGCTCACACACTCATCATCGGTAACTGCCATACCACGTACACATTAGAAATCGTTACTTCACTGTATAACCTAATAATCTATTGTTTTTTATATTATTTTTTAGTACATATATCACACTTACTAGTTCAGTTATTGAATTTTCTTACCTAGTTAGATGCCACGGTCATAAATACTCACTGATTATGCATTACGAATTCGTTCTCTTGTACTCATTGTTTCATACTTATGGGATTTCGGTTTTCATGAGATTACTGGTTTTGAGAAACCGCAGATACAGTTTTCAGAACTTATGATTGTTTTAAAAACGCGGTTTCTCTTGATATGATGTGTGGTGTCCACCATGAGTTTTCTCGGTTCTGAGTTATCTGTATATCCGATTCGAGGAGAGAGGAGGCACCGTCTGCGGATACATGTGGACCCGGTACGGTATCCCGGGGAAAGAAGATCGTATAAAGAGACGTTAAGCCCGGCAAGGAAGCATTACTGACTGGTGATAGTTTTGGCTCGGCGGATATCTAGAGGATACCGACCGGAGTTGTTGTATCGGATGGATATAAGGGCTGATCCGATGAGACGGCGCCCGAGATATGAGGATTTATGTATAGCTGTTGGATACGGTTCTTATGATGTTTTCAAGTGTCGATGCTGGGCACTGAGGTTTTTATAATGATTTGGTGTGTCGTTGATGAACCCATTTTGGATGATACACCTATACTTATATATATTATACAGATGACATGGTACCATATTATTACACGGGCACGATTATGTTAGTATTATTATGCTTATGTTTACACTATCACCCTTGTTACCCCTTGATATTATTATATTATTATTATGATATTACTCTATGACCTATGAGATCATTATACATTCGATTTCTATTCGGTGATGTCTTCTACTCACGAGTTGGCAACTCACCCCCATTGTGCCACAATTTCTTGCAGGTTTGACCGCACGGATTCAGCAGAGGCTTGCTGGCACACAATTTCCTTCTGGGTGATTTGCTTTGGTGGGTGGGTACACTTTTAATCGTGACCACCATTTGTATTTATTTATTCAATTATATCTAGTTAAAAGCTCTATCAACCAGACTATGCATAATTTGTAGACTTAAAAGCCACAGATTGTATATTCTTTCGGACCTAGAGTCACGGATATGTATTTATTCTTTATTTTTGGTTTCTTTATTGATGTTTTGGTTTCTTTACTTCATTCCGTGTTTGATCTTCGCCTTGGGCGCCGTATATCTTTATTTGTGTAGTTGTGATTCCGCCTATTGGCAAAGAGCTAGCTCCCGCTTGGGGATACCTATTATTATTGCTTTGTATTGGTTTCGGATTTAAAATTTACAACTGAGGTGCTGACCAAATTTTCAAATGAAGAAAATGTTTATATATATATATATATATATATATATATATATAACCCACTTGTATTTTCATACAACATCATTTATACTTTTCTAAGAAGAACTTGATTTCATTATACCTTTATTTCAAAACTTCTCCTTCATTATTTTCCTAATAAGGTTTAGATTTCTAGGCTTTCGGCTTACTTGGATTATGGTGGGGTCCTATTGGCTTCACGTGATTCAAGTGCCAGTCACGTACCATTTCTGGGTCGTGAAAATTAGTTTAGTCACTATTTCAGTTATGCATGCGATTTCCATTTTATGACGTTAATTTTATTCACCGAGTTGGCAACTTACCCCCGTTGAGCCTTATCTCCTTAAGGATAGACCGTGCTGATGCATTGCAACGTTGCAGACACATACTTTGGGGTTCACCACAGATTTTTCCAGTGGGTTACATGCAAAGTAACCACCTCTTTTACTTTTATTGTACCTTGTATCTAATGTCACTCCATTAGACCACCAGTACAGTTTGACTTAGAGTCAGTTATGACTTATGTATATTCATTTGGGTCGAACTAGATTAGAATCGACTAGTTATCTTGATTTATGTAGTTTACTTATATTGTGCTTGTGATCCTTCGCTTTTGAGCGTCGTATATGCACCGTGCGGGTTTGATTCCGCCGATTGGCTTTCAGATTGCTCCAAAGTCGAGATGCCGTTATATTTTTATGATTATGTACTTGCTTTTAACAAAAATTATAAAGAAGGTGCTGCCGAAATTTCAAATGACGAAAACATTTTTTTACCCTATTTCAAAACGCTCGACATATGCTTTAAAACAACAATCCTTATAAATAAAATTGGGTTTCATGTTAATTACCTTTTTGAAAACTTCACCTTCTTTTTTCTTTAAATAGGTTTAGATCTTGGTTTATGGCTTACTTGGATCGCATCAACATCTTTAGACGTCACGCATTCTAAGTGCCTGTTACATGCAAATTTTGGACATGACAAAGTTGGAATCAGAACACTAGGTTTAACCTTTGTCGAGTTTAGGTTTGACCATGTGGAGTTTAGGATATATTTTCGGGACCTAGGCTTAACCTTACGGAACTTAGACTTGAATTTGTGGGTATTTGACCCGAACTTTCGTTACTTTGATTGACCTTGGTATGATGGAGTAGATAACTCAGGTAGAGAAACGCAGCGTACATATGTTCTGTGGTATATTTACGATACAATACTCCGCTTAAGTGACCTTATGATGTATGTCTTGATTAATTCTTCCTTTGACTCTCTACATCCTTTTGTTCCTGTTGTTACACCTTACCAACTCTCATTTTCTTGTTCCAGTTGCTAAGGCCACACGAGCTGAGAGAGCCGTAGCCAAGAATGCAGCCAGGGCAGATCCGCCTGTGATGGGGACTGACCAGCAGAGCAGCCCGATGGCACAGGGACATGTGGATCTTCCTCTTCCCAACCGGATGACTAGACTGGAGGAGGGCATTTTGGGCTTACAGTAGATGATGGGGCAGCTGGCTGAGGCCACTCAGATTCAGAAGTAGGATGATGTACCGCCTAATTTAGAGCCCGTTGTACCTACCATTTAGACAGTCGCACCCATGGTCACAGGGGTTTTGGATGAAAGGATTGCCTAGCACCCTATAATGAGTTTTGAAGCATCACATGTCTCAAAGTTTGGATTTTGATGGTGCTAAAGAAGCATGCAAAGGAATCGATCCTAGAAAATTAGGGTTACAAAACTTAAAGCTAATAAAATTAGGGTTTCGAGACTACAACCTTTGTAGCTCCCTTTTGTTGGACTCCTTGGTCTCTTGGGTGTTGGAAGAAGGTCCTCTTGAAGTCCTCTCACGTCCACGACGATCCACCCGGAGTTCCCCGTCCAAGATCGCAACTTCGAGTATCGAAGAGAACACTCTAAACAAGTTGGCTAAACTTGTGTAGAATGATTTTGTGGTTAAGGTTCTCACTTCAAAAACCTTTCTTTATGTGTATTTTCCTCACTAAAAGAAACTAGAGAGCAAATATTGAAGGAGAAAGAAGATGGAGGCTTTCTTTTTAACAAGAGTTAAAATCATCACACATGAAAAGAAAATGAAATATATCTTTATATATTTTATTCCTTCTCACTACAAACCATGGTTAAAATGATGGAGACATTATTTAACTTGAGTTTTAGAACATAAAGAAAAGGATAATTCAAGGTTAGAGGTAGGTGAGAATGGTTAGGTTAAAGAAGAGTGTAGAAACAACTCAAGAATTATCCTTTCCTTTTCTATTTTGTTTTAAACATAAAATTAAATAATAATCCATTTATTTATCCATGGTGTGAGTCTTATATTGCCACCATTTCCATGTGTAAACAACCATGATAGATGGGTGTATGTATGTATGTATGTATGCACATCCATATGTGCATGAAACTAGAAAGAAAGAAAGAAACACATACATGCAATCATACATCCATCATATCCAAGAAAGGTTTTAAGTGAGAAAACTAATGGTTAAATGATAAATCAACACTTGATTTATCAATCCGGCCATATCACATATGACCGTACCAAAAGCAAGCCTCCCGATCAATGTACGGTATCATATACGCGCATTTTAATCGGGTCCATGCGCATATCGCATACGCGCACCACAACGTTTTGCCTGGACCAGGTAACTCCTGTGTGGGACTCTAAGACTCGTCAATACGCCGGCAGAGGGTGATGATCATATCAAACACGCCCAAGCTGCAAGCGGTCAGCTAAACGTAACGGCCACCCGGGTATTGAGCGATCAGAAGAAAACAAGCGAACCTGCTACTACTCCCGTCGAGCCAACCGGCAACACTACCGTACAGTCCGGTCTCTTCGTCAGATAAGCTGCATATCGAGCCTAGGGATGGTCACGTCGACCCTAATAACTCAATAAGTTGTGCTGGTGAACGGTCTATAACAGATCGAGAAACTACTGATAACACTTATCAGCAAATCTCAGCAGCCCTGGCCAGGGACTTACTGATATAACCAGTCGGGCACAGCACTGCATCAACTCCCAATACCGGGAGAGACGAAACCCCTCCTATCGCTCATTGCCTTCGTGTGTCTCGGGACTGTACCCAACGGCCACCTGTTTGCATGACTCAGTAGAGTCGTGGTAGGGTAGCAATCAAAGTACAGTGGGAGAGCACACAAGACTCTATGACGATCTCGGGTCTACAGACTAACCTGTACTAGTGTCACCTGAGAACTGCTATCCGACGATAGATATAATTCCATATAGGAGTTCTCGGTGAGTCCGTCCAGTGTACCCAGTCACCACTGAGCACCCGTATACGATCTTGATGTCAAACATCGATGAATGTGGGAACATTCATCGCCCATCGTATGGGTCTAGTATCATATACGCTAGTCTACTCTGGTATATCTATGCCCCGTCTCGATATACCTACGACTAGGGACTTTCCAGGATATGCTTATAGACTACAGATGTCCCACTAGTATGATCTACATCATAATCAGAGTAGTCAAGCCGATATCCTCAGGGCTTTATCAGCATGTATGAATGAATAAAAGCATGATCAAATCAACATGTCAGATAAAGAAGAACCAGATAGCATACTATCATGTCGAGCAAGAATGCATACTGAATATATATATACATGTACAAATACATCCACTATCATATAATGGCCTCTAGGGCATACATATATCCAACAATTTCCCACTTGCACTAAGGCCAGTTATTGGCGTATCTCATACCCAACATCTTAAAAAGTCGCTCATGCTGCGGCTGAGGGAGGGCCTTGGTGAATGGATCCGCGGCGTTATTCTTTGTGTCTACTCTCCTAATCTCGATCTCGCGGCGATCTACAATCTCCCGGATCAAATGAAAACGCCTTAGGATGTGTCTGGACCGCTGATGGGATCTGGGCTCTTTGGCTAACGCCATAGCCCCATTATTATCACAATACAAAGGTATTGGATCAATAATGGTTGGAACCACTCCTAGCTCCGAGACGAACTTCTTCATCCAGACGGCTTCCTTGGCAGCATCATTTGCAGCAATGTACTCAGCTTCCATCGTAGAGTCTGCAACGGTATCTTGTTTGGAACTCCTCCAACTCACCGCCCCTCCATTGAGGGTAAATACAAACCCAGAGATAAATTTGCTGTCGTCCTTATCGCTCTGGAAGCTCGAATCGGTAAAGGCCTCCGTTTGGAGATCTTCATTACCATACACCAAGAACAATTCTTTAGTCCTTCGCAAGTACTTAAGAATGTTCTTCACAGCTGTCCAGTAGTTCTTCCCTGGGTTGGATTGATACCTGCTTACAACACTAAGTGCATAAGCTACATCTGGGCGTGTACATAACATCGCATACATTATAGATCCTACTGCCGAAGTATAGGGTATAACGCTCATGCGAGCTCTCTCTTCATCGGTCTTTGGACAAGAATCCTTGGAGAGAGTGACCCCATGGCAAGCGGGTAAGGCACCCCGCTTGGAGTCTTCCATACTAAACCTTTTTAGGATGGTGTCCATATACCTGGTTTGGGACAATCCCAATAACTTTTTGGATCTATCCCTATAGATCCTTATGCCCAGGATGTATGTGGCATCACCCAGGTCCTTCATAGAGAACCTTAGTGATAAGAAAGATTTGACCGACTGTAGCATAGGAATATCATTTCCTATCAGAAGAATGTCATCCACGTACAATACGAGGAATGTGACAGCTCTTCCTACAGCCTTCTTATAAACACAAGGTTCATCTGGATTTTTGATGAAATCAAACTCTTTGATAACATCATCGAAACAGATGTTCCAACTCCGAGATGCCTGCTTTAACCTATATATGGATTTAAGCAATCTACATGCTTTCTCGCTGCTCCCACTGTCAATGAAACCCTCTGGCTGATCCATATAAACGCATTCTTCTAAATCTCCATTTAGAAATGCTGTTTTAACGTACATCTACCAGATTTCATAGTCGTAGTGAGCAGCAATAGCAAGTAGGATCCGAATGGATTTAAGCATGGCTACGGGAGAAAAAGTTTCGTCATAGTCCAAACATGGTCTTTGACGAAAACCTTTCGCCACAAGTCTTGCCTTATAGGTCTCTACCTGCCCATCTACACCAATCTTTCTTTTAAAAATCCATTTGCACCCCACAGGTTTTACCCCAGGGGGTACAACGTCCAAAGTCCATACTTTGTTGGTGTACATAGACTCCATTTCGGATCTCATGGCATCCAGCCACTTCTCAGAGTCTCTACTCGTGATAGCTTGCTGAAAACTGGTAGGATCATCATCATCCATGATACAGTCTTCTCTGTCACCATCAATGAGGAAACTGTAGTACCTCTCCGGTGGGCGAGAAGTCCTACCAGACCTACGGAGTGGCCGAGGTTCTTCAGTTTCTGTTGCAACAGCCGGTTCAACCAAATCGTCATTTATAGTTTGTGTCTCTAGAACCTCTTCTAGATCCACCACCTTGCCATCATCTTTATCTGTGAAAAACTCTTTTTCCAAGAATGTGGCATATTGAGAAACAAACACCTTTTGTTCCTCTTTGTGATAGAATAGATATCCATAAGAATTCTTTGGATATCCCACAAAGTTACACATGACTGACCGTGTCTCGAGTTTGTCCGGATTCTGCTTTTTAACATAGGCCGGGCAACCCCAAATCTTAATTCTCTTAAGAGATGGTCTCTTCCCATGCCATATCTCATATGGCGTGGTAGACACGGCTTTGGTTGGAACCCTGTTTAGCAGAAATGCTGCAGTCTCCAATGCATGCCCCCAAAACGAGACTGGTAACTCAGCGTCACTCATCATGGACCGGACCATATCTAATAGGGTCCTATTCCGTCGTTCTGACACACCGTTGTGCTGTGGTGTGTAAGTAGGAGTGAGCTGAGAGAGAATCCCATTCTCTTTTAGGAAGTTTGCAAATTCTGTACTGAGATACTCACCACCTCGATCTGATCGAAGCATTTTGATACTCAAGCCGGTTTGTTTTTCTACTTCTTGTTTATATTCAATGAATTTCTCGAAAGCTTCGGACTTGTGCTTTAATAAAAATACATGACCGAGTCTTGAGAAATCGTCAGTGAATGTAATGAAGTATGAAAAACCGCCTCTAGCCTGTGTAGACATTGGCCCACATACATCACTATGTATGAGGCCTAGGAGCTCAGTAGCTCTTTCTCCGTGTCCGGTAAACGGAGTTTTGGTCATTTTACCTTTGATACAAGACTGGCAAGTCGCATAAGATTTATATTCAAAAGAGTATAAATATCCATCTTTGTGTAACTTGTTTAGTCTTGTTTCGTTAATATGACCAAGTCTACAGTGCCAAAGAAAAGCTTCATTTAATTCTGAAAGTTTTCTTTTATTAGTGTGTAGTATACTGAAAACTGTGTGTTGATTTAGGACATATATTCCATTATTAAGCGTACCAGACCCAACCAACATTTGATTGAGGTGAATGTTCATAACATTGTTCTGCAATACAAAATTATATCCTTCATTGTCCAACAAAGAAATGGATATTATATTACATAGCATACTTGGTACAAAATAACATGGATTCAAAACCAAAATACATCCAGATGGCAACCCCAAGTGATACTCTCCCACTGCGACTGTATGCACATTAGAACCATTTCCAACGCGGAGCGTATGGTCACCTGTCTTCAAAACCTTGCTATTTCTCAGCCCCTGCATAGAATTGCAAATATGAGAACCTGAACCGGTATCCAATACCCAGGAAGCAGAGTTTATTGAAAAACAGTTTTCTGTCACAAACGCACCTGAAGCAGAAGCATCACCATGCTTCTTCTTAAGACTTAAGTACTCCATGCAGTTGCGCTTCCAATGTCCTGTCTTGTGGCAATGAAAATATTCACCCTTTCCCGAGTCTCCAGTCTTGGACTTTCCCTTTCCCTTCACCTTTTTAACTCCACCTTTAGGATTGGTGGGCTTCTTCTTTTTCTTTCCCTTGGCCTTAGCTTTCGGGCGAGAAGAAGAAGATTGTCCAATAGTCATAACGGGAGTTCTTGCTGACTTCATAGTGCTCTCTGCACTCCTTAACATATTAAGGAGTTCAGGGAGTTCCTTCTCCATGCCATGCATGTTGAAGTTCACTATGAACTGAGCAAAGGTGGAGGGAAGGGACTGCAGAATAATATCTATATATTGTTCATTATCCATCGTCCATCCAAGGTCCTCAAGCTCTTCTATAAGAGCTATCATCTTCAGAACATGGTCTCCTACTGGTGTGCCATGGGCCATTCGCATCTGAAACAATTTCTTTGATGCTTCGTATCGTAATACGCGGGATTGCTCTCCATACAACTCCTTTGTATGAAGCAATATACCGTGAATGTCCATGTCCTCGTGCTGCTTTTGATGTGTGTTGTCCATCGACGCAAGCGCGAGGCATTTGGCCGTGGCACAGTCAGCGTCCCATGTCTTGCGGACTTCAATGTCCGCAACAGAAGATTTTGGACCTGGGACGGGCGGGGCTGAAGTCGTGAGGACATATGATACTTTATCCTAAGTCAAGGCGATTTTCAGATTCCTCAGCCAGTCTTTATAGTTGGTCCCATTCAGTTTGTTTTTATCTAGTAAAAGCTTGAGTCCTGTCATGGGTATCTGCCATTAAGAGAGAGAAAAGAATACACTCAGCGAAAGCTCTTGCATAGATCAGATTGGTTATTATTATCTTGTCTAATCGATGTTTCCCACTGCTTTTATCGAGTTTTTCTTTCAAACCTTAAAAAGAAAAACTAGCCAGGATTAATTACAGTCTACAACTTCGCTAACCGTTCAGCCAGGCCAGTGTCGGTACTTTGAGGGAGGTTCCCCGTGCTTTCGCACGGATCTAATTAGAGTAAACCTCGTTTTCCCAGAGGCGGAGCCCCGTTAACACCTTTCTAGACACCTAATGAGTTAGCTGATTGTAAACTGTAAAACTCTCCTAGGAGCAACTATTGCCCACAGTGGGATCGGGATCCAACCATCATATGGACGGTATGCAATCTCATTGCAAATTTCAACTATTGAAATTCCCGATGTTGTTTTTACCCTAGTACTTATGACCTTAACTACGGTCAACAAATCATAAGTACCAGTCAAGTTCTACCCGTCATTTCTTGATTAATTAGACCCACTCATATAACCCTTAACTATGGTCAACAAAGTCATAAGAATGTCCTAATTAATCTGCATCATATGCAATGTAGGAAGACATCACTTAGCTACCGTACACTACGCCTTAACTATAGTCAACAAACGTAGCACGAATACTAAGTACTCTACTTCCTAAAATGATGGAGGGTTGCGGATGATTTTTAAGAAAATCTTTAACGCTTTGAACTTGATATCGTTGTAGAATCAAATGGTTTTCAAAAGGAGTGGCTTAAGCTCCACAGTTTTGAAATATGCCTTTTTCATAAATAGCCAAGTGATTTTTAAATCCGATTTTACAACATCTTTTTAGGTTTATTTTCTTTACATTAATCACATTAATGTAATCCCATCATTTAAGTCCTTAAGCCAATCACAGAAAAGAAACGAAAATAACACGTACGCTTATGCCATCCGCATTCGCCACAATGTTCCGTTATGCACCGTTAGGTTACTTAACTAACGGCATACCGGGACGGGACTAGCGCGGGTGTAAAACATAAGCAACGTCTACTATATATCATATATATAATATGTCATGCGTCTCAGATATCACAGAACACAGGCAGCAGAAACATAGATATAAAGTGGGATATACTAGGACGTCCGTATTTAGTATTTAGCCAGAATAGAAAATACGGATTCCACAGTCGCGATGAATAGCCAAGCCCACACCCTGGACCCCTACGAGAGTGGCAAGTGACCCTACCAATTCTGGAGTTTAGGAGACCCGGTCTCGACTCATCGAGATGGCCTCCCACTGAACCCCAGAACCCGGTCACCTGTTCTCCCCTCCTTGGGTCCATCCTAATGCGGAAAAATAAATAATATACAACCCTGGTGACACAACCTCAACCCGGAAGTGCCCCAAATAAAAGAATATTACATTACATTTGAATTTACATGAGTAAAAAATATAAAACTCTCATCTCACATAAAAAAACCCCGGCTATTCAATCGCGACAATCCTGCACATCATATCTCAGCAACACATAATATCTCATATCATCAATGTAAGTAAGTATGCATACCCCAATTGTCGTTGATGTATAGCAACGAAACCAGCGATATCGTACATACTACACTTACGGTCACAGAAAAGAAAGTGTAAAACTACAATATTTAGAATCCACATTCTCTTTAGACATCATAAATGCGAAATATCACATATTTCGTATTTCATGCCTAAACTATATGAATTCCACATATTGTATCAGAATCCAGATAAACAGACAGTATTAAAGTTTTCGAATGAACTATCAAGTACCCAAGATTCACTAAAGCTCAACACTTGAGCAGGGTTCAAAAATCCGAAGTGTGACACAGTAGTAGCGGTCCAGCCGTAGAAGGGTCAAGCCAACGCCTCACATGTGGCACGCCGTACTACCCCAAACCCTAAGGTTCAAAGGGCAGTTCAAGACGGTCACATAATCGAGTTAAGGTTTGTTGTCATCTAGAGGGTCCACCACAAAAAGACTTGCACGTATCTCCAAAGTATTTAAACCCCGTGAATAGTGAGCAAATGACACTCGTTCAAACACTTCAATACTTTCTAATTTACCCGGATAAACAATGAAATGAAAATTCCGATCGAATCTACGCGTCAAAAACCATCTCCAGAAAATACAGTACTATATTCAGATTAAACATACCTAAAACAATGTACAAGCAGACATAAGAATTATAGTGTAATTTTCATGCAATGATACCACAGTACGGCCGCGGAACCGCGGCATAAGCAAGGAATTGCCGCGGTTCCGCGGCCATTTGAACTGTTCATGGCATCGAATTTCACCATATTTCTTAGTTTTCCCTGCTGTATTTTTTAAGTATTTTTAATTCTGAAAAAGGTCAGATTTTAAAATTTGTCCAGAGAGGGTCTAAAAAAGGCGTATTTTTGTCCGATCGGGATTTTTACTTCGTAAAAGCGTCGCCTAATGTACTAGGTCGGCTCTGATACCATTGAAAGGATTGCCTAGCACCCTATAATGAGTTTTGAAGCATCACATGTCTCAAAGTTTGGATTTTGATGGTGCTAAACAAGCATGCAAAGGAATCGATCCTAGAAAATTAGGGCTACAAAACTTAAAGCTAATAAAATTAGGGTTTCGAGACTACAACCTTTGTAGCTCCCTTTTGTTGGACTCCTTGGTCTCTTGGGTGTTGGAAGAAGGTCCTCTTGAAGTCCTCTCATGTCCACGACGATCCACCCGGAGTTCCCCGTCCAAGCTCGCAACTTCGAGTATCGCAGAGAACACTCTAAACAAGTTGGCTAAACTTGTGTAGAATGATGTTGTGGATAAGGTTCTCACTTCAAAAACCTTTCTTTATGTGTATTTTCCTCACTAAAAGAAACTAGAGAGCAAATATTGAAGGAGGAAGAAGATGGAGGCTTTCTTTTTAACAAGAGTTAAAATCATCACACATGAAAAGAAAATGAAATATATCTTTATATATTTTATTCCTTCTCACTACAAACCATGGTTAAAATGATGGAGGCATTATTTAACTTGAGTTTTAGAACATAAAGAAAAGGATAACTCAAGGTTAGAGGTAGGTGGGAATGGTTAGGTTAAAGAAGAGTGTAGAAACAACTCAAGAATTATCCTTTCCTTTTCTATTTTGTTTTAAACATAAAATTAAATAATAATCCATTTATTTATCCATGGTGTGAGACTTATATTGCCACCATTTCCATGTGTACACAACCATGATAGATGGGTGTATGTATGTATGTATGTATGCACATCCATATGTGCATGAAACTAGAAAGAAAGAAAGAAACACATACATGCAATCATACATCCATCATATCCAAGAAAGGTTTTAAGTGAGAAAACTAATGGTTAAATGATAAATCAACACTTGATTTATCAATCCGGCCATATCACATATGACCCTACCAAAAGCAAGCCTCCGGATCAATGTACGGTATCATATAGGCGCATTTTAATCGGGTCCATACGCATATCGCATACGCGCACCACAACGTTTCGCCTGGACCAGGTAACTCCTGTGTGGGACTCTAAGACTCGCCAATACGCCGGTAGAGGGTGATGATCATATCAAACACCCCCAAGCTGCAAGCGGTCAGTTAAACGTAACGGCCACCCGGGTATTGAGCGATCAGAAGAAAACAAGCGAGCCTGCTACAACTCCCGTCGAGCCAACCGGCAACACTACCGTACAGTCCGGTCTCTTCGTCAGATATGCTGCATATCGAGCCTAAGGATGGTCACGTCGACCCTAATAACTCAATAAGTCATGCTGGTGAATGGTCTATAACAGATCGAGAAACTACTGATAACACTTATCAGCAAATCTCAGCAGCCCTGGCCAGGGACTTACTGATATAACCAGTCGGGCACAGCACAACATCAACTCCCAATACCGGAAGAGACGAAACCCCTCCTATCGCTCATTGCCTTCGTGTGTCTCGGGTCTGTACCCAACGGTCACCTGTTTGCACGACTCAGTAGAGTCGTGGTAGGGTAGCAATCAAAGTACAGTGGGAGAGCACACAAGACTCTATGACGATCTCGGGTCTACAGACTAACCTGTACTAGTGTCACCTGAGAACTGCTATCCGACTATAGATATAATTCCATATAGGAGTTCTCGGTGAGTCCGTCCAGTGTACCCAGTCACCACTGAGCACCCGTATACGATCTTGTTGTCAAATATCGATGAATGTAGGAACATTCATCGCCCATCGTATGGGTCTAGTATCATATACGCTAGTCTACTCTGGTATATCAATGCCCCGTCTCGATATACCTACGACTAGGGACTTTCCAGGATATGCTTATAGACTACAGATGTCCCACTAGTATGATCTACATCATAATCAGAGTAGTCAAGCCGATATCCTCAGGGCTTTATCAGCATGTATGAATGAATAAAAGCATGATCAAATCAACATGTCAGATAAAGAAGAACCAGATAGCATACTATCATGTCGAGCAAGAATGCATACTGAATATATATATACATGTACAAATACATCCACTATCATATAATGGCCTCTAGGGCATACATATATCCAACAATGGAGGTATCTCTTCCAGAGTTCATCAGGTCGATACCTCTGGTGTTCATAAGGGCAGATGCAGCAGAGGATCCTCAGTCATTTCTTGACAGGATGGCTAGGATCGGTAGGTCTTTGAGGTGATCAGATAAGTGGTCAGTGGAGTTGATTAGTTTTCGGTTAGAAGGACTTGCCTAGACTTGATGTGAGTCGATCGAGAGAGGTCGAGCAACAGATCTTCCTTCGATGACATGAGTAGAGTTCTCTAAATTCTTCCTAGCCTGATTCCTTCCGTAGAGAATAAGAGATGCCAGAGCAAATAGTTTTGAGGAATTGAGGAAACCTGCATGTATGTCTATGGCCGACTTCGACTTGCAGTTCATCAAGTTGTCACGCTATGCTCCATATTTAGTTCCTACTGAGATGCTCAGGGTGAAGAGCTTTATAAGGAGCCTTGATACGTAGTTGTTCCTTTCCATTGGCTCCCAGCACTTTTATACATATGCTTAAGCTATAGACGCGGCGATTTGGGTAGAAGATGAAAGTCTACCCTAACACCACCATGAGGTCTAAACAGGCATCAAGCATGCAATTTTAAAAATTTCTTGGTGCTAAGCTAGATTAACTAAGGATCAAACTAGAATATTCGGGTTAACATAATGATATCATAAACTTTACACTAAGAGAAAAATGCTACAAGCTTTGTAGACCGTATCCTTCTCTTCTCAAGCTTCCTGTAGTAGTCCACGCGACTCCACTAGGCTCCACTTGAAGTTGGATCGAGCTTCCTTTGCGATTTTCGTGCCGAAGATGATCCACCCGAAGCTCCGCTAATCCAAGCTACCTCTTCACTAAATATATTAGTGAAGGAAACACACTACAATTAATTGCTAATCAAGTGCAAGATGGTGATGTAGGGGTTTTGTTTGCTCACTTAGGTTCTCAAAAGTTCAAGGTTTCACAACACATGTGAGGGATTAAGCAAGGAGGAGGTGCGGAGGAAGATGAAGAGAGCTAGAGAGGAAAATGGCTCAAGTGAGAAAAATGAACAAGTCTTGAAACTCAAGTGAAGAATGGCTTTGATAAAACACACACATTATTGAAGCAACCCAATTAAATCAATATTCAATTGTAACCATGCTTCAATAGTATATTGAGATGAATAAAATAATCACTAAGCCATGCTACACCCATTCCTCAAATATCTCCTCATATTCCACCTCATTTTCTATTTTCCTAAAATAGAAAAAGCAACCATTCTTCATATAATATATATATATATATCATATATATATATATATTATAAAGAATAATTAGCGAGCTAATAATATTAGTTAATATATAATTATATCAAATATAATATATATCAAACTATTAAATCAACACTTGATTTAATAATCCGGTTATATCACATAAAAACGACTAATATCATTTATCTATATATCACATTATCAAATCAACACTTGATTTGATAATCCTATTATATCATATATAATCTAACCGATAACAAAAAACCGCCAGATTAGAATACGGTATCACATACTCGTATTTAATCAGGCCCCCGCACATATTAACATATGTGCCCTACTTCGTTTCGCATGAACCAGAAAACTTCTATGTGGGACTTTAAAGACTCATCAATACGCCAGCAGTAGGTGATGATCACATCAGTCACCCACAAGCCGTCAGCGGTACTAGCTGGACGTAACGGCTACCCAGGTATTGAGCGAATAGAAGATCAACAAGCAAGCTTGTCCAAACTCCCATGAAGCATATAGGTAACACTTACCGTACAGTCTGGTCTCTTCATCTGATATGTCACATATCGAGTATGGCGGTGGAATCGTCAGACCCCAATAACTTGATAAGTCATGCTGATGTGTGGCCTATAACGGTACGAGAAACTACTGATAACTCTTACCAGTAAATCTCATCAACAGCCATGGCCATGGAATTCCTGTTATATCCAATAGAGCATAACGCAACATCAACTCCCTATACCGGGAGAAACGAAACCCCTCCTATCGCTCATTGTCTCCATGTGAGTCGAGACAGTACCCAAAATCTACCTGTTTGCATTACTCCTTTGAGCCTTTGTAGGGGGTAAATCAAAGCATAGTGGGAACCACACAAGACTCTATGACGATCTCGGGTCTACAGACTAACATGTACCAGTGTTACCAGAGAACTGCTATCTAACGATAGGTTTAGTACTATCTAGGAGTTCTCGGCGAGTCCTGTTCAGTGTACCCATTCTCTAGTGAGCACCCGTGTACAACCTTTGATGTCAAACACCAATGGATATAGGATCAACCATCGCCCCCATACAGCGTCAAGAAACGTATATACTAGCCTACTCTGGAATATCGATGCCCTGTCTCGATATATCCTCCACTAGGAACAATTGAAGGATGTGCTTGTGGACTACCCAAGTCCCAGTAGTATGATCCGCATCATAGTCCTGGTAGTCAAGCCAACATCCTAAGGGCTTTATCAATATGTATATGAAAGACAGTATAATAATACCAGTGAACATGTTAAGATAAAGGCAACCAGATAGCATACTATTATGTCGAGGAAGAAATTCCTCTATATATATGACCAAGCATCCACTATATCATACAATAATGGATTCTAGGGCATACATATTCCTAACAGAAGATGTAAGTCGATGTCGCACACTCTACAGGGTTTGTAGAGAGGCGGAATTAACAAACAATAATTTTATAGCAAGCAACATCGACTAAACTTCCAAGGTCGACCATAATCACTAAATAGCAATTCTAACAATGGTTCTAATCTAGTATGAAGTGATTTATACCTTTGTGTTCAATTCCTTCGGGTCTTTTTATACTCTTCTTAAGCTCTTTGTTTTTACGGAGCGAGCTTGGTTATCGGCCTCTTCGTGTCGAAGAAGATCCACCCAAGAGTCTATGGTTCAAGCTCTAACCTCTAGAATGGGGTAACTAAAGTACCTAGTTTGCTAATCTAGGTAGATTAGGAGATGTGGAGAATGTTTATTGGATTAATTTGTCTAAATAACCATAGGTTTCTCAACTCGTGAGGGTGTTTATGGTTTGAGGAAGAAGAAGAGAGCAAAGGAGGAAAGAGAGTGTTGTGTGTAGAATGAGATGAAGAATGGATAATTGATAATATCAAGCATATCGTTCACATTAAAAATTAATGTGACATGCTTAAATAGTTATCCAAATGAGTGAGTCATCTAATGTATCCATGCTTCAACCATGCTTAAAGAACACCTCATACCTCCACTTTATTATCCATTTAAACATAATGGATTTATCACAAATGAGGTGTCTTCTTCTAGATGCACTCTTAAGAAAATACAAGAATACCCCTCACCGTATATACATACCCGTATTCGTACCATGAATACCAAGAGATGAAAATAATCCAATATTATAATACTAGAATGCGGCTTAATCCTAAGCCCGCTAGTGTTATCCGCCCGATCAAAAATACGTGTAGCTAGTACACTATATGATCGAAACCCTGCATGTAAAACCTTACGGCCTCTATATCGTTTTACCTGAAACAGGGAAACCCTCTATGTGGGACTTTAAACACTCGACAGTACGCTGGTAGTGGGTTTAACCACAAGCATGTCAGTGACACTAGCTATATGTAACATCTAAGGCCGACGAGCAAACTCGTCCGAACTCCTACTGAGCCTATCCGTGACAATCTCCGTACAGTCTGGTCTATTCATCTAAGAGTATCGCATGCTGGGTCTAGGGGGTGGAAAACGTCAGACCCTTAATAACCTGACAAGTCGTACCGATGTGGCTCAAGACAATCCGAGAATCTACTGATCTAACTATCAGTAATTCTCAATCCGCCCTGGCCAAAGAATTATGGTGTTGGCCAACCGAACACAGCATGACATCGACTCCCTATACCGGGAGAGACGAATCCCCAACAATCGATCACTTCCTCCTTGTGGCTTGGGACTGTACCCAACTAAAACCTGTTTGCACAACTCAGTAGAGCTGTGGTAGGGTAGCAAACAAAGCACAGTGGGAACTCACACGAGAAAAATGACGACCTCAGGTAGACAGACTATCTGTACTCATGTCCCTGAGAACTCTATCTGACGATAGGTATAATACCATCTAGCCAGTTCTCGATGAGTCCATCCAGTGTACTCACCCCTAGTGAGCACCTGCATACAATTTTAAGCGCATCACACCAATGGATGCAGGACCAACCATCGCCCCTCATCAGGGTCTAGAAATGTATACACTAGTCTACTCTGGAGTATCGATGCACGGTCTCGATACTCTCACGACTAGGGACATTTAAGGATGTGCTTATCGACTACCCAGCTCCCATAAGTATGGTTGCCATCATAACGCTGGTAGTCAAGCAAGGATCCTAAGGGCTTTATCAACATGTATAAGTGATATAAAATAACACGTAAAACATATCACATGTTAAAATAAAGGCAAACCAAATAGCATACTATCATATTGAGCAAGATTTTTCTGTACATACATATCCTTAGCATCCTATACAATGAAGGCCTCTAGGGCATACATATCCAACAATCTCCCTCTTGCACTAAGGCCTGTAATTGGCGTATTGAGTACCCAACGTCTACACTAGATCCAGTTACTGGCGTACCGCATACCCAACATCTCGAACAGTCTTTTGAACTGGACTTGAGGGAAGGCCTTGGTGAATGGATCTGTCGTGTTTTCCTTTGTATCTACTCTCCGCACCTCGATCTCTCGGCGATCCATGATCTCCCAGATCAGGTATACCGCCTCAAGATATGTCTGGATTTCTAATGGTACCGTGGTTCCTTTGCCAAAGCTATGGCTCCATTTTTATCGTAATACAATGGTATTGGATCAGCAATGGATGGAACCACCTGAAGTTCATAAACGAACTTCCTCATCCAGACTGCCTCTTTTGCGGCATTGTTAACAGCGATGTACTCAGACTCCATCGTCGAGTCTACTATGGTGTCCTGTTTGGAGCTCTTCCAATAGACCGCCCCTCCGTTGAGGGTAAACACATAATCCGAGACGGATTTAGAGTCATCCTTGTCACTTTGGAAGCTAGAGTCGGTAAAAGGCTCGATTTGGAGGTTGCCATTACCGTACACCAAGAACATCTCCTTAGTCCTTCTGAGTTACTGCTATCCAATGTTTCTTACCTGGGTTGGACTGATACATGATTACGACGCTGAGTGTGTTGGCTATAGTGCCCCCAAGGCAATTATCATAGTCGCAGGTAGGCGATTGTGATGATTGAGGGAGGACCTATACCGGTAGAACAGTCTTACTCGAGATGATAGTATGCTATCTGGTTTGTCTTTATCATCATGTATATGTTGATAGAGCCCATAGGATTCTTTCTTGACTACCAGCATTATGATGGCGATCATATATGTGGGAGCTGGGGGTCTATAAGCACATCCTTAAATGTCCCTAGTCATGGGAGTTTCGAGACTGAGCATCGATACTCCAGAGTAGACTAGTGTATACTTATCTAGCCCTTGACGAGGGACGGTAGACGGTCTCACAAGCCATTGGTGTCAGTTGTTCACCTAAGATAGTATACAGGTGCTCATTGGGTTATGAGTACACTGGACGGACTTGCCGGGAACATGCTAGTTGGTATTATACCTATTGTCAGGTAGCAGTTCCTAAGTGACATGTGTACAGGTTAGTCTGTCGACCTGAGATCGTCATTTTTCTCGTGTGAGTTCCCACTGTGCATTGATTACTACCCTACCACAGCTCAAAGGAGTCATGCAAACAGGTTTTAGTTGGGTACAGTCCCGAGCCACATGGAGGCAATGAGCGGATCGTCGGGGATTCACCTCTCCCGGTATTGGGGATTGATGTCGCGTTGTGCACGGGTGGCCATCACCAGAAATCTTTGGCCGGGGTAGACGAGAATTACCGATCCAGGGTCGATAGTTTCTCAGGTGGTGATGGGTTACATACCGACATGAATTATCGCGTTATTAGGGGGTCTGACTTTATCCACCCCCTAAATTCGATATGCGATACTCTTAGACGAACAGAACGGAATGTACGGATATTGTCACTGTCAAGCTCAATAGGGGTTCAGGATGAGTTTGCTCATCGGCCTCCCTTTCGCTCAATACCTGGGTAGCCGTTATGTATAGCTAGTGCCGCCGACGTGCTTTTGGTTAAACCCACTACCAGCGTATTGAAGAGTCTTTAGAGTCCCACACAGAGAGTTTTCACGGTTCAGGCGATATGGTGTAGATGACGTATGTTGGTACATACAGGTGTTCGATTAAATATGTGTACAGGCTGCACAAACTTTAATCGGACGATTGATAATACTAGCGGCTTAGGATTAAGCCGGATTATAAAATCAGGTTTTGATTTAATAATTTATATATATGTATTGATATATATATATATATATGTGTGTGTGTATTCTAGTATCATTGTTCACTATTCATTTTCTCTTTTGGCATATTCGTATTTTTGTACGAATACACGTATATGTGTTTCGATACGTGCACTGGAAAGTATTCCATATTTATACGAAATAGTTTCTAGAAGATAGCCATCTCATTATTGATTTTCTTTTTAGAAAATCAATTATGGAAATGAGGTGGAGGGTGAGTTGGCATGAGCATTGGTCAAGGCATGCAGAGAGGTATGGTTTGCTTTGTTTATTGGAAAATTTGGAAAAGATATTTTGTGTGCATGATTGTGAGAGAGAGGGGGGCAAGCCACAATTTCCTTGAGTGGCCTTCGTCATTTCTTTTCTTCACTTGCTTGCTTGCATTCTCTACTCACTTCAACACTTTGCCATTTCTTGAGTTGCTCATGCCACATGTTTCCTCACCTCCTTCATCATCTTGAGTTGCTTTTTTGAGCATTGTGATGAGAGGAAAATTATAGTGACACATTCCTACACCTCCACTTTCCATTGCTAGCAACCTTGGAGTGTCGGTTACCTCACTCGGCAAGGCTTATGCTTGCGCCGTTTCCCTCAGGTGGATCATCGTAGATAGAAGAAGACCGGCAACCAAATTCGATCAAGTAGCCTCTAGGAGCTTCGGATGATGGTTCAAGACCGAAGGACACGGATTAACTCGTTATAACCATCTAACTTCTAGTTTTACATATTGCTAGTATTGGGTTTAGGGTAGATCCGGGCATCGGGTCATGGTAGCGCCAGTTTAGTAAATTTTTGTTCCACATTTGCCCACAGTATGATTGTCGGGGAGCTGCCGTAACCCTACATGGTATCAGAGCCAACCCGTAAAACCCTTACTAGCTTGTTTAGATGATATTAAAGTATCGAAATCGAAACAACTCTGAAATGATACCCTGCAGATTCCAGTCTCTTTCGATTTTCAAAGTTTTCAAAAAAAATTTTTAGCAACTGCACACACCAAATACGAACCCATTTCACCTGTTTTCACCCGAGAACATGCTCAAAATTTCCGAGCTGGCCAGTCTGGGGAAGGGGTTCGGGCTTCGTATTTTGTGTGTGGTTTGGTATCTAGAATATTGGTTCAGTTGTATTGCTAGTTTAGCCCAGTTTTGATATTGTTTCATATAGTTGTTTGGGGCTATTCGGGGTGTTTAGAAGTCGATAATTTAACACTGTTTAAATGTTTATCAGTACATGCATTACTATCTGCGACCGTGAATGTCATTCGAAGGGTACAACTCGTCTAATTGCTATATGTTCTTTTAGATGAGTTTGCGAACGTGACATTCACGTTGATGTTCTGTGTTGTGGTTGGATCATCGTGATGGATAGCTTAGGTGCAATGTTAGTACAGTTTAGTCTCAATTGTACATTTGATATTGCAGGGCGAGCGTCCGACATGTAGACTGTCGTCACTGCCAGTTTGTATATTATTTGTTTGGGGCACGACCGGGTTGAGGTCGATATCACCCTTGTATATTATTTTTTTTCTGTACTAGGAATACCCCGCGGTAGAGTGCACGAATAGCCGGGTTCTAGAGGAAAACGAGTCTGCATCACATGGCATTAAGACAGAGGGGACCTTACTCTAGAATTGGCGGTCTATTCGCCGCACTCGTACGGGGTATAGGTTGACCAATGGATAGGTGCCCAATTTACCGGATTCTGTGAGGTGCTAGGTGGCCCATTCACGTTGTTGATTGGGGTTGCCTCGCTTCTGTGATTGGCGGGTAAATTGCCGCACTCGTAGGGGTATAGGTTTTATTGCACAGGCTATCCACACGATAGGGGAACGTCGGGTCTCACTTGCGGCTCAAGTGAAACCCGGGGCTCCAAGATTATCCACCATTCTGTGTTGCTTCTGTGATGTTTCTGTGATCTTACTTATATCATGCCTGGGACGAATGTTATATATATATTTATATATATACTAGTAGATGTTGTATATGTTTTGCACCCGCGCTAGTCCAGTCCCCGCACTTTCGTTAGTTAAGTAACCTAACGGGTGATGACGGGACCCAGTGGCGAATGCGGATGGCATATACGTACATCATATTTTCGTTCTTTTCTGGTGTGATTAATTGATGGGACTGCATTGATTTTTATCATTGCAAGGACAAAATAAACCTATATAATGTTGTTGGAACCAATTTTTAAAAAAACTGACATTACAGACATTTTCTTTTGCTTTGCACAGTGGTATTCGGTTATGAATATCCAGCACCTCATTCGACGAGGCAAGGGCCGAGATCGCTTCATCGAGAGTGACCCCTTAGGCAGAAGTTTGGGTCAACGTAATAACTTCACTATAGTCGATTCTTTTGCTTTGTATCGTGGTATTCGATTAGGAATATCCTGCACCGCATTCGATGAGGAAAGAGCCGAGATCCCTTCACCGGGAGTGACCTCTTTAGCAAAGGTTTTTGCCACTATATATTTAAAAAGCTATCCGGTTCCTTCAACGATATCAAGTTCACTACGTTAAAGGTTTTTTGCCAAAAACTATTCGTAGCCCTCCGTCATTTCAGACGGGTGGCACTTAGTATTCATGCTATGTTTGTTGGCCTTCGTCAAGGCATAGTGTATGGTAGCTATTTGTTACTTTTCTGTTGCATAGATAGATGCGTTGGTTTGGGATAGTCGTACTACTTTGTTGGTCTTCGTCAAGGGTATGTGATTGTTAGCGATTCTGCGTGTTCAAGTTTTAGTTAAATACCGCAATCAAGACGGTTTCGCTTGTAGCTAGCCGGTTGAGTACGGGTCGTCCGCAGGGAGATGGGAATCTTTTTCTATGTGCTTTAACGAGTTAAGTCCAGTTTTCCAGATTTTGTTGGGATTAATTAAGTGGTAAAATGATATGTAAAGAGAGCTTGTTAGGGTTAGGATTAGGTTAGTTTGAGTTAGGAGTCTCCCACATCTTTCGTTGCCCCTCTTAATATCGGTGTTACGGTAATCGGCAACAATGGGGATTGGCACGACTAGGAAGGAACTTGCGAGTATAAGCTAGGCTTTCCAACGCATAAGTTCTTCCTTTTGGTGCTTGTCTGTCCGTTCTTGGCTCTTAGCCATAACCTCCGGTTAATTCAACCACAACCGGTCTCACTACGGAATCACCGCTATCATGTAGGATAGGGTGCCGTAAGCATAGTCACATAATTCGCGAATTATTCGCCGAATTCGCGAATAATTCGCGAATTCTTGATCAGACGAATTAATCTCCGAATTAATCGCCATTGCCGAACTGGCCGAATAATTCGCGAATTATTCCCGAATTATGTGATAAAACACCGAATAATTCAAAAAACAGCAAATAATTCACAAAATCAAAACCTAGCGTCTCATATATTAATTTATTGCTCGAAATCCTTCCCGAACATTTCCCGAACACTTACCGAATCTTTCCCAAATACCTGCCGATTTTTTCCGAATAATTCTCCGAATCCGAATTTTCGACCTCGCCGAATTATTCCCGAACGACGAATTTGTGACTATGGCCGTAAGGAGCGGATTGTGGTTCAATTAACGGGAGTCGAATTAAGCTGTTGGGCAAGGAAAGAGTGAGAGAGATTTCCTTCTCTTAAACTTCCCTTATCCTACCATAACAAGTATGAAACTACTCGCACATCATAATGAAAAGAAAACAAAACAAAAGAGGAAGATAGAAAGAAAGAGATTAGAAGATAACAACTAGCTATTTGCGACCTCTCCTTGGCAAGGATCAAGCGTAAGCATCATGGTTGTTTTAAGGATGAAGAAAAAGAGAAAAGAAAGAAACAACAAGAAATAACAACAACTAAGTTGACAAATTAAAATTACAAGCAATTATAAAAGAACAAGACAAGATATAATAGCAAAAGAGTCTTCTTTATTCATCATTCTTCACTCACAAAGCTCACTACAAGTTTTAATGGAGAAGAGATGAGAAGAGGAAGAAGAAACACAACTAAACTTAGAAAATAAAATACAAGATTATGCACTCTTGGCTTCACAAGGTTCTGGGGTATTTATAGGCTGGAAAATGAAAACCTAGGGCAACATTCAGAACTAAAATGAAAAGACCAAACTACCCACAAAAATTTGTCACCTACCGCCACTATACGGCTGCGGATCCACGGCCTAAGCCAGCTTATGCCGCGGAACCGCGGCCCTTTAGTGGAGTTAGGTGACCAATTTTTGTAGGGTTCCCTGGTTTGCTGTGTCCATGAGTCTGGTATATATCTTTTCTCAGATTTTCTTCACGATTTTTCCAGAATTTCTGTTGAGCAAAAGGTGATTTGATGTGTATCTTTTTATCATGATTTCCTCGAGCTCCGTGTAGATTTCTTGGATCTTGTGCTGCCATTGAGCCTTGTGCATGAAAACGACATTGATTTGACATTTTGTCTCTTAAACTGGTGTGTGGCAACAGACGGATAAAGAGCGGAGATCCGTGTTTTATCTGTGGTTGGCAGGAACCCGGATTTTGTCGTGTTTTCCATGGATTTCACCGTTTTAGAACCGAGAACCTGTATCCTGCAATTGACTAGCAAACGCGGCTCAAGAGTATCTACCGATATGCAATGTGATAAAAATTGGGCGGTATGAAAATGCAAAAATCTGATATGAACAAATACCCCCAAACTTATCATTTGCTCGTCCCAAGCAAAGCCAATTTATTCACAAAAAAATTCCTAATCTCACTTTCGCAGGGAACGCGATTGCACTGAGCATGTGCAACGAGCCGTTAAACCTCTAGGTGTCCCTAGTAGGAGGAGTGTTGTCTCCTGAGGGTTTTCAGCGGATACTACCCACAAAATCCGGTCAAGTTGGTTTTGTAAAATAACTAAGATTCAATCCCTAAAGTTTTGTTTTAGAAAATAACAATTCGATTATCCTAAGTCTAGACTATCGAACCCTTATTTTTCACACCTCGCTTCTTATTTAACTACAGATTTTATATGTCTTTACGTGCAGTGCAAATAGTGTCGTTAAGTTCCAGAAAGGTCGAATAAAGTCCTCATAATAAAGCCCGGATAAGAATTTTGAAAGGATCACATAAGTTTTATAAAGAGTTAAGCATTTTTCAAGTTTCGTTTTCCAGTAAGGTTTCAACTTCAGAATTTCTATCTTCCTTAACAGGAAACTAGGTCTTATTTTTCACTCCACCTTTTTCTTGTTTTCATTTCATACACACCTCTGTGAACGTGCAATAGTCTTTATCATAGAATAAAACCTTCATATCTCCGCTAAATTTTTTATAAAAGCCTGTCTTTTATCAAGATTATTCTCACACAAAGAACCGTTAGGAATTTTAACTCGGAGAGAACACTTGCTTGACTTTGTTTTAATCTGGACTTTCTAGGCTTCTTAGCGAGCTTTGGGCCAATCCACCCAAACCAGTTGATTTTAGGGCATTAGGTGTAGAAACACCCCAGCGGACTTAATTACTCAAGTTACCTAGGTCCAAAAACAAAAGACAGTTTGGCGTGAAAATCATGATGATTCAATACGAACGGAGATATAACCGGCAGTTCAATTATTTTATTTTTTTTGGATAAAAGACGTGTTTAGTGGGTTTTGGTATGTAATCATTCCAATCAAGTTCCAGATGGGTTATTTTTCAGACTTAGTTCCAATTAAGGCATTAATCACATTCCTTCATATTCACTTCACTTCATAAACTATTCTTGACATTACTTATTTCAGAACAAACCTATTTGATCCTCAGAAAATCATTTATCCATTTAAAATTTTTTAGACATAAAAAGACTTGTCATCTAATTTCCAAAACTCACGACACGTGTAGTGTGATGTAAAGACGTATATCAGCTATAGTTAACTTCAAAGGAGAGTTATCTTTCAGGTTTTCAAAATCTAAACATAAGATTTAGTTATTCCTATTTTTTCAAACAAAACCGTCGAAATGTTGAATCAGAGTCCTCCCACTAGCTAACTTGACAGAAAAGTTTTTATGTTTTTAGAAAATTTTCAGATTTTTATGGATTTTATGGATTTTAATATGCAGATGCAAAATATACATATGAATGCGAAGGTAAGAAATGCGTACCGAGCGTACCCCCAAACTTAAACTGGACAGTGTCCTCACTGTCATTGCATGAAGAGATCATTTGAAGGGTCAAAATTGTCGGTTAGCGATACACAAATTTTTATTTGTTTTTGTTTTTAAAGAAAAGAAAAAGAATATACACAAATATATACAAAATGGTTTGTACATACCCCCAAACTTATTTGGAACAGTGTCCACTGTTCTTGGTTGGATAACCGAAGTTTGGTGGTAGGCAGAGGAAGATCATGCAAGGTAAACCGGCTCCTGTAAGAACAGGAGCTCCTCTGTTGGTTCGGCGCTAAGGTACGGTTTAAGTCGGTGTCCGTTCACTTTGAAAAATGAACCGTCCTTTGGATTTTCCAAATCTACAGCGCCATGCGGATACACATTCTGCACAAAATACGGCCCTTTCCAGCGAGATCTGAGCTTTCCTGGATGGAAGTGAAGTCGGGTGTCGTAAAGCAGTACCTGCTGACCAGGTACGAAGGTTTTGCGCAAAAGGTGTTTATCGTGAAACACCTTCGTTCGGTTCTTAATGACAACCGCGTTATCGTAAGCCTCATCCCTAAGCTCGCTTAATTCGTTCAACTGCAGCTTCCGATGGCTGCCCGCATCTTCGAGAGATAGATTCAGCTCCTTTATCGCCCAAAATGCGCGATGCTCTATTTCGACAGGTAGGTGGCAGGCTTTTCCGTACACAATCCGATAGGGAGACATGCCAAGGTCTGTCTTATAAGCGGTTCGAAATGCCCAAAGGGCATCAGTGAGTTTCAGCGACCAATCCTTACGGTTCTTAGAAACCGTCTTCTCCAGTATCTGCTTGATTTGCCGATTTGAGACTTCGGCCTGCCCGCAGGTTTGGGGATGGTAGGGCGTGGATAGCTTATGATTAATGGAGTATTTCCGCATCAAGGCCTCGAAAGTCTTATTGCAGAAATGACTTCCATTGTCGCTAATGATCGCTCGGGTGTGCCCAAACCGGGAGAAAATGTTTTCTTTAAGGAACCTAACGACAACCTTGTTGTCGTTAGTCCGGCTGGGCACAGCCTCGACCCATTTAGAGACGTAATCAACAGCGAGAAGGATGTACAAGTTCCCAAAAGAGCTGGGAAACGGCCCCATGAAATCTATCCCCCAAACATCGAAAATCTCCACAACCAAGATTGGTTGGAGCGGCATCTCGTTCCTTCGGGATATCCGGCCCAAGTGTTGGCACCGGGAGCAAGTCTTGCAATAGTCATGAGCGTCTTTGAAGAGTTGTGGCCAGTAGAAACCACATTGCAAGATCTTCTCAGCTGTTTTTCTGGGGCCAAAATGCCTGCCACACGCTTGATCGTGGTAAAATGACAGCACACTCTTGAATTCCTCGTCAGGGACACATCGACGAATAATCTGGTCGGGACAGTACTTGAACAGATAGGGTTCGTCCTAGTAAAAGTGTTTTACTTGAGATAAGAAGCGAAGTCTGTCCTAACTTGACCATTCAGTCGGTAGTAATCCCGTGGCCAAATAGTTCACAATATCTGCGAACCAGGGTTCGCAAGATACTGTCAAGAGCTGTTCATCCGGGAACACGTCGTTGATCGGAATTTGAAGCGAAGGCGAAGAAGGAAGTCGTGAGAGATGGTCGGCAACCACGTTTTCACATCCTCGTTTGTCCTTAATGACAAGGTCAAACTCTTGAAGCAAGAGGATCCAACGTATTAACCGAGATTTTGCATCTTTCTTTGCAGAAAGATGGCGCAGAGCAGAATGGTCTGTGTAGACAATGACTGGAGAGCCGATGAGGTAGGGCCTGAACTTTTCTAAAGCGAATACAACAGCCAAGAATTCCTTCTCAGTTGTTGTATAATTGAGTTGGGCGTCGTTCAGGGTTCGGCTCGCATAATAGATTACGTGCGGCATCTTGTTGATGTGTTGTCCAAGGACAGCACCAATGGCAAAGTCGGATGTATCGCACATAATCTCAAATGGGTGCGTCCAGTCAGGCGAAGAGAGAACGGGAGCAGAAGTGAGGGAGCGTTTTAGTGACTCGAAGGCAGTCACACAGCTCGAGTTTAAGTCGAATGGCGTATCCTTGGCCAGCAAAAGAGTCAAGGGCCTCGCAATCTTGCTAAAGTCCTTGATGAACCGTCTATAGAAACCGGCATGGCCAAGGAAGGCTCGGATATCTCTGACGCATCAGGGAGGAGGTAGATTGGAAATGACCTCAATCTTTGCTTTGTCAACCTCTATGCCATTTTGCTAGATGATATGTCCTAAGACAATACCTTCGCGCACCATGAAGTGGCATTTCTCCCAATTTAAAGTGAGATTCTTATCCTTACATCGGGTAAGGACAGCGTCAAGATGCAGCAAACACTCGTTGAAGGAATCGCCGAAGATGGAGAAATCATCCATGAAGATCTCCAGAAATTTTTCCACCATGTCTCAGAAAATTCCCATCATACACCGCTGGAAGGTAGCGGGCACATTGCATAACCCAAAGGGCATGCGACGATATGCAAACGTGCCGAAAGGACAAGTGAAAGTGGTCTTGTCCTGGTCTTTTTCGGCGATGGGAATTTGATTATAGCCGGAGTAGCCATCAAGAAATTAGTAGTACTCGTGTCCGGCCAATCGTTCAAGCATCTGGTCAATGAAAGGTAGCGGAAAGTGGTCTTTCCGCGTTGCGGCGTTGAGTTTTCTGTAATCAATGCACACTCGCCACCCAGTTTGGGTGCGAGTAGGGATTAACTCGTTCGCCTCGTTGGTTATGACCGTGATGCCCGACTTCTTGGGGACAACGTGGATGGGTCTAACCCACTGGCTATCAGAGATAGGGTAAATGATACCACTATCTAGACATTTTACGATCTCCTTCTTCACAGCCTCTTTCATGACTGGATTGAGACGTCTTTGTGGATCCCAGGGTGGTTTGGCATCATCCATCAGATGAATGTGATGCTCAACGATCAGGGGACTAATCCCCTTGATGTCCGCCATGGACCAGCCAAAAGCTTGCATGTTGCTGTGCAAGACCGCGAGAAGGGCTTTCTCTTGCTCGGGAGCTAGAGAAGCCGAAATGATGACAGGTAGGGTCTCGTTCTCACCTAAGCAAGCATACTTAAGGTGAGACGACAAAGGCTTGAGTTCGAGCGTTGGAGGTGAAACGATGGAAGGCAAGATTGGTGCAAAGGTCTCGAACTCAAAGGACTCCAGCAAAGGTTCAAAACGAGTGTAAGCGATCGAGTCGGATGGTTCAGGTAACTCATCCGGAAATTCGAAAGATTCAAACTCGGGTTGTGCGTGGCTAAGATCGTTTGAAAATGTGAAACACTCGTAGTCGTTGTCGGGCGCAGAAGCAGCAGCAGGTTCGAAGAGAAACGCACTAGTGGCGTCAAGATTATCGTGATCAAACAGAAACTCCTCGAATTCACATTCTTCTGGGGTGATCTCCTGGATCGAGTAGACGTCCAGTATATGAGCATTTGGTTCGGCGGGCTGATTTCCCAACCTAAAAATGTTGAGTTCAATCGTCATGTTTCCAAAAGAGAGGTTCATCGAACCATTGCGACAATTGATCACAGCATTTGAGGTTGCAAGAAATGGGCGACCGAGTATCACCGGAATTTGATTCCGGGGGTTAGCTACAGGATGTGTTTCTAATACAATGAAGTCAACGGGGAATATGAAGTCCCCGACTTTTATTAACACATCCTCTAGCTCACCCCTAGGATGGGTGATCGATCGGTCGGCCATTTGGAGAGTGTAGTGCGTGGGTTTCAGCTCTCCGACGCCTAATTGCTCGTATACTGAATACGGAAGCAGGTTAACACTGGCACCAAGATCTAATAGTGCGCGGTTGATGTTCTTATCCCCAATGGTAATTGAAATCGTAGGACAGCCAGGGTCCTTCCGTTTTTGCGGTAAAGATTGGGTAAGGGCATCACTCACAGCACTAGCCAAGAAAACTTTCTTAGGTACCTGAGACTTCCTCTTTTTCGTGCACAAGTCCTTTAAGATTTTCGCGTAGGATGGGACTTGTTGGACAGCATCTAAAAGAGGAATGTTAATGTTAACCTGCTTGAATAACTCCAGAATCTTCTCCATTTGAGGATTTTGTTTATTAGACCTCAACCGGTTTGGAAATGGAACATTTTGAAAATTGGTTGAGTCTAATGCTGGAGGAGGAGATTGTGGAGTTGGAACGGATCCCAGAACAGGTGTTTTCGTGGAGTGAGAAGTGGGTCCATTCAGAGCAGAAGAAGAGGAAGGAGAGCCTTGTGAAGAACGGAGAATAGGCTCAGAAGACGAGGAAGAAGAAGAAGAAGAAGAAGAAGAAGAAGCAGCGGCCGGGGTGTCATCGTTGATCCGTTTGCCAATGTTGTTTTGTAGCATCCTTCCCGATCTCAGTGTGGTCACGGCACTCACATTATAGTTCTGTTGTTCAAGAGCAACATGTGCATTATGTGGGTGACCGGGATTTGGGAGTGGCTGGGACGGGAGCTTCCCCTTCTCTCGCTCGCTTAAGGCCGCATTCAGTTGTGCAATCTGGGCCTCGATGGTTTTGATGCTTTGCCCGTGAGTGGCAGTGTGTTGCACTAAGGACTGAATGGAAGACTGGATGTTTGCGGTGGATTGAGTCGATTGTTTAACGAACGCCTCCAGACTTCGTTCGAGCGAGGAAACCTTATCGTTGTTTGACGGAAAAAAGTTGTTTGGTGGAAAAGAATTGTTGGGTGCAAAGTTGTTCGTCTGATTTTGGAAAGGTTGGGGTTGGAAGGGCTGCTGAAACTGAGTTTGTTGTTGCGCTTGTTGTTTCGGCGGAGGGGCCCTTTGGAAATTATTGCCTTAGAATTGATTCTGATTCTGATTCCAGGCGAAATTGGGGTGGTTCCTCCAACCGGGATTGTAGGTGGAAGAGTATGGATCATTCCTCGGTCTTTGCTGAAATGCAGCATTAACCTGATCTTGTCCTTGCGATGGTGGATTGTAAGGACACTCTTCGGTCAAGTGAGAAGGATCGGAAAAACAAGCGCAGATGGTACGAAGGGGAAGAACAGGGGTAGGAGCAGGAGAAGAGAATTTGCTCTCTATCGCTTTAAGCTTTCTTGTTATTGCAGCCATTTCATCTTTCATTGCAATAGAGACGTCAAGTTGGTGAATTCCAACCCTAGACTGACCGGTAGAAGTGGAGGTAGAAGAAGAAGATGTCGGTCTGGTGCTCTCCCATTGTAGCGTTTGCTCCGCAAGGTCGTCAAAGAACTGCCACGCTTCCTCATCAGATTTCGATAGGAAGTGGCCCTGACAGATGGTTTCCAACAACTGCTTCGTTGCTGGGTTCAGGCCCTCGTATAAGGTTTGGCAAAGTTGCCATTTCTCTATACCGTGGTGAGGACACTGAACAAGAAGGTCTTTGTACCGGTCAAAGCACTTCCAGAAGGGTTCAGAAGGAAGCTGAGAGAATTGGTTGATTTCATTTAGAATCCTTGCGGTTTTATGATTCGGATAAAATTTCTTTAGAAACGCTTTTACAAACTCGTCCCAACTGGTTATGGAATGGGAAGCGGTGCTATACAGCCATTTTTCAGCAAGATCGCATAAAGTGAACGGAATGACCCGTAGACGTATAGCATCGTCCGACAGTTGGGTAGTTTTCATCATGGCACAAACGTTTTGAAATTTATTGATGAAGATATAGGCATCTTCAGATTCAAGCCCATGAAATCGTGGAAGCATGTTGATGAAGTGGGGCTTAATTTCAAAATTATCCCCATTGGCCGGTGGAAGAGAAAGGCAGGTGGGAAGTGCAGAACGGGTGGGATAGAAACGATCCTGGAGCGCGATTCGTTGCGGCGCTACAACAGGCGGTGGTGGTAGGTTATTGGTGTCCGTAGGAGGTGGAGCCAATCCAGGGGTAGTCAAAGAGATGTTCGGATTAAATCCTGACATCGCGGAAGAAGAGGTTGGTGAAGGTGACGGTGAAGATGTATGAACAGAATTCCGGTCAACGTCGGAGTTGGCCGGCAAAGGAAGGGGTGAAAGAGGAGTTTCGACGTCTGAGTCGATCGCGTAGTCGGTAGCGACTAACGTAACGCGGACTAGGAGGGCGCTAGTGTCCCGAGTCCAAGCGGACATACACTAAACGAGTTTAGTATAGTCAAAGCGGAGAAGGTGAGGGTAAGAAAACGTCAATGGAGAAACGATGGGTGGTGGGTGAAAAATGGATTTGGCGACAAAGGGCAAGTTTTTATAAAAGTTTTTGATTTTTTCTTTTTTTTCTTTTTAGAAAGATCTTTACAGAAATATGTATGGATTTACGGCTTAAGTAATCACAAAGAAGATATGCACAATCACACCTAGATCTAGGGTCACCTAGGTCTGCTAGACCTGCTCCAGAACTTGATTGTCGAAGTAAAACAGTGTCGAGAAACGGGCTCAAGATACACTGATCACGAGGCCAGGTAAGTGCAGAGATAAGGGGAAGTTTTCCAACGCTTTCGCGAAGTTCCTTAATTAAGTAACCCTTTCTCTTTTGGCGGTTGCGCCGTTAACACTTTCCTAGACACCCCGTAAACAATATACCGTTAAGCGAGGTTCTAAACACGGTTTAACTTCTCCTAATGAGCGCGAAGTCCTTAGGGCTGCAGTCTAGTATTTTTTAATTACAATGGACAATGCATATGCTTTTGTGATTTTTAGGGTCCTGGGAAGGGTGATGAAATCCCCACCCAATCTGAATTGGTTTCAAGCCCCTTAAGTCCGTATTAATGAATGCAAAGCGATAACAAATCAACTGCAAACAATTTTTATTTTTAGCGTGGCGCAAAGAATCCTGCACAAGAACAGTTTATTGGAAGGGGGAGAAGAGTTTGCGCAAAGAATGTTGCAGAAAACACAATTTATTGGAGTCCAGAGGAGTGGGGAGGAAGCAAGAAAGACTTACAGAGATTTTGAGTCGACGAGGCCACCAAGTGGCCGCGGTTCCGCGGCCTAAGTCCTCTTTCGCCGCGGTTCCGCGGCAGGAACTGAGACTTGGGCTTCTGGGTTTCTGGTGTGAGCTCCTGTGTTTGTCCTCTGCTGTTTTTAAGACCCTGAATATGGATTTACTCACTGGAACTGCTCCAGAATCTTAAAGTAGACCGTTGGCTTCGTTTTGTCCGTCGCGGTGTAGCCGCGAAATGTGGTTCTATCTTCCCACATCTTTGGCACTGAACTTGAACTCCGTATATTCTATGTCTTGGCCACTGAACTCGAACTTTGTATTTTCCTGCACACTTGCACAAAAACTAATCAAAAATAAAAAGATGATTTTTTTACAACGTATATTTTTTTTTTGTTTTGGTTATATTTATATTCACAAGTTAACCCGAAATTACACAAAGAAATAAACTACCGTCTCCCCGGCAACGGCGCCATTTGATTGTTAGCGATTCTGCGTGTTCAAGTTTTAGTTAAATACCGCAATCAAGACGGTTTCGCTTGTAGCTAGCCGGTTGAGTACGGGTCGTCCGCAGGGAGATGGGAATCTTTTTCTATGTGCTTTAACGAGTTAAGTCCAGTTTTCCAGATTTTGTTGGGATTAATTAAGTGGTAAAATGATATGTAAAGAGAGCTTGTTAGGGTTAGGATTAGGTTAGTTTGAGTTAGGAGTCTCCCACATCTTTCGTTGCCCCTCTTAATATCGGTGTTACGGTAGTCGGCAACAACGGGGATTAGCACGACTAGGAAGGAACTTGCGAGTATAAGCTAGGCTTTCCAACGCATAAGTTCTTCCTTTTGGTGTTTGTCCGTCCGTTCTTGGCTCTTAGCCATAACCTCCGGTTAATTCAACCACAACCGGTCTCAATACGGAATCACCGCTATCATGTAGGATAGGGTGCCGTAAGGAGCGGATTGTGGTTCAATTAACGGGAGTCGAATTAAGCTGTTGGGCAAGGAAAGAGAGAAAGATTTCCTTCTCTCAAACTTCCCTTATCCTACCCTAACAAGTATGAAACTACTCACACATCATAATGAAAAGAAAACAAAACAAAAGAGGAAGATAGAAAGAAAGAGATTAGAAGATAACAACTAGCTATTTGCGACCTCACCTTGGCAAGGATCAAGCGTAAGCATCATGGTTGTTTTAAGGATGAAGAAAAAGAGAAAAGAAAGAAACGACAAGAAATAACAACAACTATGTTAACAAATTAAAATTACAAGCAATTATAAAAGAACAAGACAAGATATAATAGCAAAGGAGTCTTCTTTATTCATCATTCTTCACTCACAAAGCTCACTACAAGTTTTAATGGAGAAGAGATGAGAAGAGGAAGAAGAAACACAACTAAACCTAGAAAATAAAATACAAGATTATGCACTCTTGGCTTCACAAGGTTCTGGGGTATTTATAGGCTGGAAAATGAAAACCTAGGGCAACATTCAGAACTAAAATGAAAAGACCAAACTACCCACAAAAATTTGTCACCTGCCGCCACTATACGGCCGCGGTTCCGCGGCCTAAGCCAGCTTATGCCGCGGAACCGCGGCCCTTTAGTGGAGTTAGGTGACCAATTTTTGTAGGGTTCCCTGGTTTGCTGTGCCCATGAGTCTGGTATATATCTTTTTTCAGATTTTCTTCACGATTTTTCCAGAATTTCTGTTGAGCAAAAGGTGATTTGATGTGTATCTTTTTGTCATGATTTCCTCGAGCTCCGTGTAGATTTCTTGGATCTTGTGCTGCCATTGAGCCTTGTGCATGAAAACGACATTGATTTGACATTTTGTCTCTTAAACTGGTGTGTGGCAACAGACGGATAAAGAGCGGAGATCCGTGTTTTATCTGTGGTTGGCAGGAACCCGGATTTTGTCGTGTTTTCCATGGATTTCCCCGTTTTAGAACCGAGAACCTGTATCCTGCAATTGACTAGCAAACATGGCTCAAGAGTATCTACTGATATGCAATGTGATAAAAATTGGGCGGTATGAAAATGCAAAAATCTGATATGAACAGTATGTACGGGTGGGTTCAGATTAACCTGGACAATGATGGGTAGAACTTGACATATGACTTAAGATTTGTTGGCCTTCGTCAAGGTCATAAGAGCATGGGGTAAAAATCACATCGGGAGTTTCAAACATACAGGAAACTTGCCATGCATGCGCATACCTTCTGGAGTGTGATAACTTGAGTGGCTTCCATCATGTTATCATGCGATGATAGTTGGATCCCGATTCTCATTAATGAGTATGATTAATCCTCGGGTGATTTTTAGATGATCCCGACTAATTCTCCTTTTGGGTTTGGAGGAGAATTCGAAGAAACAGTGGGAGCCATCCTGATTAGATAAAGTGATTAACCATTCTGATCTAGGTTAGAGTGCACGCTGAGTGTTCTTCTCTCTCTCTCTGGCAGCGACCATGGCCCGACCCTAGACTAAAACTCATGAACCTAGTTAACCGAATCTTCTTAAAATACTTTGGCTTTCGGAATGTCACGGAGTCGCATATATCCTTGCCGCTTCTGTATCACCTTTGCATTTCTCTAGAACACCCCATATCACTACGAACATCCACTCCTATTGGATAAATCCATCGTATAGTTACTTACGAACTCGAAGGAACTTTTTCCAGATTTGAGGATGGATTCTGGTTCTGGAGAGATTGAATAGGATTATTCGGTTGTCTTTTCCCTTTACCTTCTCTCAGGTTGTGAGGGCTCCTAGGATTAGGAGAGGGTACACCTATTGAGATCATTTGATAGTTTTCCTTCATACCATAGGTAGGTGCCGAAAGGTAGGGAAGGAAGAAAACCAATTAGCCTAAGTGTGGTGTACAGAAGGTAATAAATAAAGACAAATAAAGGGATCCGAATAACGGTAAAGAAAATTGCGACTGCTATCATTCACGACAAAACCGTGTATACTCATGCTACTCCTACATCAACTTTGGATTTCTCCAGAACACTTCGAATCACTATGAACGTCCGTAATGCTTGGACATGCGATCGTATAGTTACATACGGACTCGAAGGAATTCGTTCCAGATTCGAGGATGGTTTCCGATTCAGGAGAAATAGAATAGGATTATTCAGATGTCCTTTTCCATTACCTTCTCTCAAGTTGCGAGGGCTCCTGGAATAATGATGTAGGGTTCCTAGGCACGCTAATGAAGTCTCACAAGGCATCAACCATGCCAAATTCAAAGTTTTCCGGTGCCGAGAAACCCTAAACTAGATCGTTACACTACTACAAATAAGGGTTGCCCCTACGGATATATGCGTAGGGGCGAAAAAATACCCCGTAGGTGCAAAGGCCGCAGGTGCAAGTTGAGGCCCTAAACTTGCCCCTACGGATTTCTGTGTAGGTCCTATTGTCCCTACGGACTAAGCCGTAGGGTAAAAAAATTTATATTATTTACGGTTTTTTTTAATATATTAAGTGTACCTACGGATATGTCCGTAGGTCCAAGTTATATCCCCTACGGATAACGCCGTAGGGGCGAGACCGTGACCCCTACGGATATGTCCGTAGGGGCACTCCCAACCCCCTGGTACTGAGATAAGGGGGGAAATATCAGTTACTGTTGATATTGTGCCCCTATGGAGATAACCGTAGGGACAACATATGTACCTACGGATTAATCCGTAGGTACATATTGTCTGTATTTTTTTTTAAAAATGGGCTGCTTGATTTTTTCCCGCCCTGTGCACAATAATATATACATCAATCAAATATAAAAATAATCATCACACAACATATATCGCAGTATTCATAATCACATCTCACCCATATAATATACAAAAGAAATCCAAAAACTGAATATGATATAAATATAAACCAATATCGATATCGTTTCAAAATGTAGTACAATGTGTATGATATAAATAAATACATGTTTCAAAAAATAAGAACCAAAAAGCTACCCTAGTTCGGTCCAGCTCCACCTCTGAATAACGATAGAATAACGCGCGCCTGCTCCTCGGTCAATAAACTCTGCAATTCGGCGCGAGCGGGAGTCTGAGCGGCCTGTGGAGCTGGCGATGTGGCTTGCGCAGCCGCCGTCGAGGTAGTCGCTTGCGGAGCCGCGGCTGCGGGAGTCTGAGTGGGCGGTAGAGCTACAGGAGCTGTCTGCGGAAGCGCAGCCGATGTAGTAGATTGCGGAGCCGTAGCCGAAGGAGATGCATGTGGAGGCTCAGTCGATGTACCCTGTCGCATCTGGACCTAACGTGTGTAATAAGCGTGTAAGATCTGTGTATTATTCGAATTCGTATCATTATTAAGTTATTTCGAAACCCCGTTTGGATATCTAGTTTGTTGTTTATTTTAATTACATCTGTATGTATGATTAATCAAACTTAAGTCTAAAACCAAATAAGCTCAAGCTACGTACTAATTATGGATATGTTGATATCTATATAATATGACATGATATTTTACTATAAAGCAGTATACATACCAGCATCTCCTTCAACTCCTGAACGGTGGCCCTCAAGCTCTCCAGTTCCTGATGGACACGTCGGTCACCGGAGACGGAGGAAGTAACCGCCGGGGTGGAGTCCAACCTCTTATGGGCCCTGCTAGGGCCCAGTCCCCGGCCTCTCTCCCAACCTCCGTGGTGCCCTCCGTATGCGGTGTCCAGAACTGGGGTCAGCAGCCTCGGATCGCTCTGTCCGGTAAAATCGATCCCCGAGGCCTGGGCCTGCTCAACCACCCGCTCCTACACCCACATTAAGCAGTAAAGTATAAGTATAAGATTTAAACTTGAACCTTCCAAAACTAAAATTTCAAATTTGGGTAGAAAAAATATTAACACTTACGCAGTACTCCTGGGTAGCAACGTCGGGATATCGAAGCTCGCCCGTGGCGGGATCTGTCGAGGTGCCGTGGACGGCAAGATATGCGGACAGCACGCTCGGTGTACCACCTGACGCCACGGTCCGAGATGTCTGCAATATTAGAAAGTAACTCTTAATATTAGAAATATTAGAAAATAACTCTTAATATTGCAGAATATCACAAACGTCGGTCTATTGTAATTTACCGATAACTCCATGGCTCGAGTAATGTTCCACGAGCCACCTGTGTAAGTGGGGAGACCCCTCTTCGCTGACTTCCTGTTCTCTGTATTCTGAGCGGCCTGTTTCTGCACAACGCATTAACATTTAGTTTTCTAATTAAGAAACACAAAGAAATAAATTATATCTTAAATAATGAATTACATTTAAAATACATACCTGTTTGCGTTGGGAGTCGAAATAAGCGCACAATAGAGGCCATGTCTCTACGTCGACTCTCGCAAACGCCGGAGTAGATAGGAGGGCCGCTCTCTCTGCCTCGGGGGTCGCCATCCACAAGGAGTAGCAGTTGGCCTTCAGCTCATTCCTGTTGTATCGGACCTTGGCCTGCATGTTCTTCATCAGGCCATTGTACAGAGCATGAAGGTCGAGCACCCTCCCCGGGTGATCAGGGTCGGCTACAGGCTGAAAATCGTAATCCAACTGAAAATACAAAAAAACATTGTTATTAGATTGCAAGTGTTAATAATAAATATATTGGATAGATCAAATGAAAATATATATTAATACATACCCGAGCCTGATCAAAGAAGAGGGCGAATGAGCGCTGGTGCTGCTCGCCCCACTCAACGTGAAGTGGATAGTTCTTCACGAGTCGGCTCTCGTCCCCCAAATACCGGCCGAACCTCTCGGCATAAGGACCGGTATAGCGATAGTCAAGGGTAAAAAAAAGGGGGAATGCTGCCTCCCCCTAGCTCTGTCAGGCCTCAGCCTATGGGACTGATTCGGGCCTCGAGTCCCCCTCTTAGGATGGGGAGGCCCTGCGTCTGCACGAAATATCAAGACAATCAATAATAAGACAAAGTTGTATTAAGAAATCAAGGTTAAACGAAATTTCAAGTGTGATATATACCTCCGGTGACTATCGCACGAGCCTGGGCCCGGGCAGCAGCACGAGCAGGACGATAGTTCTTCCGGTGAGGAACAACCGAGGTCCCGGATGCGGACGCATCCCCTCCAACTAGAAAATAAACATCGACGCTAAATTTTCATGAAGTTCATATTTATTCTATAGAGCATATGTAAAATGAGTAAATATTTTAAATTTATTCATACTAACCTGCAGACGATGCGGAGGGTATGGAAGCGGCAGGAGTGGCCCCTGCGGAAGATGTGGACGCACCACCTATAATTAGACAATTAAAAATAAATTATATAAGTAATTGCAAAAAGAATGTGTAGATCAATAATATAACGTTCTAAATCAATATGCATGAACTATAGGATATATAAACATACCCGCTGGTGCGGTGGTGTCACCACCTACAGCTAGACAATAATAAAAATTGCTAAGTAAGAGCAAAAGGAATGTGTGTATTTATGATATAGCATTCTAAATCAATATACATACACTATATGATATATAAACATACCTGGAGGAGCGGGGGTGGCCTCTATCCCAGATGTGGACGCATCACCAACAACTAGACAATCAAACATTGACAGTATAAGTAATTTTGACATAAACAGGCATGAATATCTGTAATATTACATTCAAAATGGATATGCGTGCAGTATACCTGGAGGTGTGGCAAAATCCACACAGAAGGAGGCATCCGAAGGGGTCTCCGATTTAGGTGCAAGACCGGCCCTCTGAAGCTCCCTACGGAGCTCTCCGGGCGGCAGAACCGCTCTGCCTCTGCCTCTGCCGCGGCTGGAGCTCTTGCCGCCCCTCGCTGCTCCCGACATCGTCATCAAATCTAGATAAACGGTTCGTGGACGTATTAGACAATCATTAAAAGTATTGACTATATATGTATAGAGCGTAAAATATGAAGTAATAATATAACATTACTGATAACCTTTTTCGTTTCTTGGGCGCATCATACATATCTACTTGGATTTCATCGTCGATGTCATTTCTAACCCACGTAACTTCATGATCGGTCGAAGACAACCCGTCCTTCGAAACAGACGGTCGGAGCACTTTAAGCCTTCTCTCTTCTTCGTCCTCATCGCTGTCCTCGTATTCTGGGACATCGTAGACATCTCTGGGTTTCCATCGGCATACAACACTCCACCCCGGATGCTTCAAACACTGTGAATAGTATACTTGGAACGCTTGGTTCGGAAAGATAAACGGATCGTCCTGACCGTAAAATCGAAGTGTGTTCACACTGGTCAATCCATATTCATCTTTCCAAGTCCCAAGACTGCTTCTCCACCTGTCTGTATCGGTTCGCGGATCGTACCAAGTACACTGGAATATATAAAAGGGTTCTGATCGTCCGGGATAGTGGATGCCGAGTATACAATTTAAGTACCCATAGTAAATCACACCGTCCGATCCCACCATCGCAATCCCACTATTCTGAGTGGTTCTAGATGTTTCTATGTCCTTAACTACGAATTTGTATCCAAGGACACCAAATCCTTTGTAATATGCAACCTCCATACTAGGAAATTGAGCTAAACATCTTGAATCACTCTCAAATGATGCAGACAAGTTCGGATCGTGGATCTAACAAAACAAATTTTACGACAAATACATAACGATACATGTTTAGATTAAAACTGATAGCAATAAAATGTAATTCGAATAACTTACATGCTCTGTGACCCAATCACAAAAATTATCCTGATGGTATTTTTCCAAACGTTCTTCGTTCCAATCAGGATGCCCCTCACGTACCTCGTTAAAATGAGTTCTGTTTTCGATAAATAATTGTGACATTAATATTATGTCATGTCATACACACACAAACACAGATATAACAATTAATCCAAAAGAACTTACTCTCTAATTTGTTCAAGACATGCGCAATTAAGCAAGATAAACCAGTATATCTTGTTGATAAACATAGTGTCTACCCTCTTATACTCGGCTTTACCATATGGCCCGTCTTGAATTCTTCGTGGTCGGTTAAGCCTTGTCTCAATGTTCTCGTCCAGATAGCGGGAACAAATTGTGGTTGCTTCATCAAGAAGATAACCTTGCATGATAGAACCCTCTGGTCGATTTTTATTGCGTATATACTTCTTAAGAGTGTAAAGGTACCTAATGAGAATATGTTGAATAAATAAATACGGGCATACAGGACAACAATAAATTTATAAATTGCGCGAAATGAAAAATTACACGTACCTCTCGACGGGATACATCCATCGATATTGTACCGGTCCGGCTAACTTCACCTCAGTTGCAAGATGAACCGTCAAGTGTATTATGATATCGAAGAATGACGGTGGGAAAATACGCTCAAACTTGCAAAGTATCAACGCAATAGAATTTTCTAGTTATCCAGCATCGCAACCTCCAGTGTTTTAGCACACAACTCCCTGAAAAAACAACATAGGTCGTTGATTACTAGACCAACCGAGTCGGGGAGAGAAGTACTGAGGGCTAATGGAAGAAGGTGCTCCACGATAACATGGTGATCATGACTTTTCAGCCCATCGATCTTGCCCTTCAAAATTTTTATTTTCTTACTGAATGATCCTGAGAAACCTGTGGGGACTTTCAAATCATGCAACACCTGCAGGAATCTTTTCTTCTCCGGTTGTGACATATGATAAGCGGCATTGGGAAGTACAAACTTGCCTGGTTTACCCGCTACCGGTTTAGGGTGCAGTTCACTTCTTATTCCCCACTCTTGTAGATCCATCGGAGCATTCATATTGTCTTTAGATTTCCCGTCTTTACACAGAAACAAGTTAAGTATGTGCTCTGATTCTCCCTTCTCTATATGCATGACGTCCAGACAATGACGCACTGAATTTGTAGACCAGTACGGAAGCTCGAAGAAAATGCTTAACTTGTTCCAATATTGTGGTTTGACCTGTTTCGTCGGATCCATCCCGAAGGTCACGTTATTGTAACCATCCCATTTAGCAGTCACGTCCTCTCCGGACAATGGGGATGGAGGTCCAAGAAGCTCCTGATGACCATCAAAGTGAACCGTGTCTAACCTATAGGGGTGGTCTGGAGGCAGAAAACGTCGATGGCCGCAATAATAAACCTTCCTGCTAAAATTCAAAAATTTTGATGTTGTGTATTCATGGCAATGAGGACATGCTTTGTGACCATGTACGAACCAACCTGATAGCATTCCATACGCAGGAAAGTCATTAATTGTCCACATTAAAGCCGCACGCAGTATGAAGGTTGTATTTGTGTTTGAATCATATGTCTCTACACCATCAATGAACAAAGTTTTCAGCTCCTCGATCAGAGGTCGGAGATAGACGTCGATATTGTTCCCCGGTGAGTTTGGTCCGTCGAGGCATCATAAAGTATGATTGGTCCATAGCCAACCAAGGCGACAGATTATAAATTATCATTACAACGGGCCATGTACTGTGACTTCCAGCCATATAGTTGAATGGGTAGAAGCCATCGGTAGCCAGTCCGAGCCGGACATTGCGAGGATCGCTACTGAATATTGCGTGCCTCCTATCGAAATCCTTCCATGCCGGTGAATCTCTTGGATGGCTCATTTTACCATTTTCTCTTGGAGGAGCACGGTGATGCCAAATCATTGCCTCGGCTGTTTTCTTGCACCTGAATAGCCTCTGTAGCTTCTGTGTTATGGGAAAGTATCGTGCTATCTTCACAGGTATATCAGGCTTCTTATCAGAATCTTTCGGCTTATACCTGGCCTCTCCGCATGTTGGACACTCTTTCAAATCTGAATTCTCTTTCCGGTACAACACGCAATTTTTAGGACATGCTTGAATCTTCTCGCACTTTAGACCCAAATCAGACATCATCTTCTGGGCTTCGTACCAGCTTTCGGGCACATTATTTCCCGGAGGCATAGAATCTTTCAAGAACGAAAGAAGCATTGTGAATGACTTGTTGCTCCATCCATTTAGGCACTTAATCTGGAAAAGTTGGACGAACCATGAGAGGGTGGAATACTTCGCATTCTCATAAATTGGTTTCCTAGCATCATTCATGAAATTTTCATATTTATCCGCACGCGGTCCTTGACCGGAAGGAATGTCATCTTCGGTACGAATAGATTCACCTAGGGCAGCCTCTACCATATTCTCCATTTCTTCTGATGGAAATAAATTTCCGTCTCCTGCCGTATTACCGAATTCTTCTTCTTCTCCAGCCTCATTATCGTGTTCTCCTTCTTCTTCTACCGCAGTACTGCATTCTTCTCCTTCCCCATGATATTTCCAAGTTGAATAAAGTCTAGTAAACCTATGTTTTACAATATGAAGCTCTGCCAATTCTACCTTCTGCCAGTACTTATTGCCATATCTATCGCACGGACAGAGAATCTTCTCTATTATGATCTTATTATGTGCGCGTGCAAATTCAAGGAAAGCAGCAACTCCTGCGACAAACTTAGGTTGCATACGTTGTTTCCAATCCACATACATCCAGTCCTTAACTCTGACGTACGCATGGGCCATGTTAGACTGAATAACATATAAATTGTAGGTTATGCTCACTATATTGAGAAATATAAGAACGGGATAGTTACTGACAAAGGAGAAAATCCGTGTATATGCTTTGTGTGTGCGTTTGTCGTTGAAAAGAATAAATTATCGCACGTATGTTAACCGATAGACGGGGACTAAGTGGCGCTTTTAGTTTCATATATGAGTATCGATGGGAATATGAAGGTTTCATATTATCATATATTGGTTTTAACCCGAACATCTCGAATCGCTCTCTAATTATGCGTTTGTATGTGTGTGTTCCGGCTGTCGGGGGTAGGCTTCTATCCCATTAAGAATGTATAGAGCGAATGCCCATCACTTGTGCTTTCAACCGTTTCGAGTAAATTTCGGCAGCACCTCCTCGCTGTTCTACGAGTACACTGTAATAGAATAGATAATCATTTCAAAGCTGTGAAACAACGTTGAAATGAACATCTAATCTATCTTTGTACACGGAGAACCAGCGGAAAGGTACCGACGAAATATCTCGAAACGGATGAAAACACAAGTGAATGAAGGCGTTTGCTTTATACATTCTTAACTTGTCCACACGGGACAAATCTATGGGTTACCATACGATTGAATTTTCTCGTCGCGTAGACTATACGACGGTTGTTAGTATCGAGCTATACTGTCCGATATTTAACAACCTTCGTATAGTTCTAGGTCACGACGAGCATCGCACGTATGTTAACCGATAGACGGGGACTAAGTGGCGCTTTTAGTTTCATATATGAGTATCGATAGGAATATGAAGGTTTCATATTATCATCGAGTATCATATATTGGTTTTAACCCGAACATCTCGAATCGCTCTCTAATTATGCGTTTGTTGTGTATTCTTGTTGTATGTGTGTGTTCCGGCTGTCGGGGGTAGGCTTCTATCCCATTAAGAATCTATAGAGCGAACGCCCATCACTTGTGCTTTCAACCGTTTCGAGTAAATTTCGGCAGCACCACCCCGCTGTTCTCCGAGTACACTGTAATAGAATAGATAATCATTTCAAAGCTGTGAAACAACGTTGAAATGAACATTTAATCTATCTTTGTACACGGAGAACCAACGGAAAGGTACCGACGAAATATCTCGAAACGGATAAAAACACAAGTGAATGAAGGCGTTTGCTTTATACATTCTTAACTTGTCCACACGGGACAAATCTATGGGTTACCATACGATTGAATTTTCTCGTCGCGTAGACTATACGACGGTTGTTAGTATCGAGCTATACTGTCGGATATTTAACAACCTTCGTATAGTTCTAGATCACGACGAGCATCGCACGTATGTTAACCGATAGACGGGAACTAAGTGGCGCTTTTAGTTTCATATATAAGTATCGATGGGAATATGAAGGTTTCATATTATCATCGAGTATCATATATTGGTTTTAACCCGAACATCTCGAATCGCTCTCTAATTATGCATTTGTTGTGTATTCTTGTTGTATGTGTGTGTTCCGGCTGTCGGGGGTAGGCTTCTATCCCATTAAGAATGTATAGAGCGAACGCCCATCACTTGTGCTTTCAACCATTTCGAGTAAATTTCGGCAGCACCTCCCCGCTGTTCTCCGAGTACACTGTAATAGAATAGATAATCATTTCAAAGCTGTGAAACAACGTTGAAATGAACATCTAATCTATCTTTGTACACGGAGAACCAGCGGAAAGGTACCGACGAAATATCTCGAAACGGATGAAAACACAAGTGAATGAAGGCGTTTTCTTTATACATTCTTAACTTGTCCACACGGGACAAATCTATGGGTTACCATACAATTGAATTTTCTCGTCGCGTAGACTATACGACGGTTGTTAGTATCGAGCTATACTGTCCGATATTTAACAACTTTCGTATAGTTCTAGGTCACGACGAGCATCGCACGTATGTTAACCGATAGACGGAGACTAAGTGGCGCTTTTAGTTTCATATATGAGTATCGATGGGAATATGAAGGTTTCATATTATCATCGAGTATCATATATTGGTTTTAACCTGAATATCTCGAGTCGCTCTCTAATTATGCGTTTGTTGTGCATTCGTGTTGTATGTGTAACATGATTTTAAACCATTGAGATCAAGATTGATAGAACTGATCATCCTGCATTGCAATAGCATTCATCAACCAAAAACTATTATTGCAATTGTATTCATCTATAACAATCAACAATTAAAACTACAAATGTAGGATACTGATATCATAAAGCGTTATACGCAACATAGATAGAACTGATAAATAAAAAAATGAAACACAAACCGTATCAAGATTTAACAACTTTGATTATGTCATATACGCGGGCCGATATTTTCATATTAGCCAATAGGAAAAAATAGATTGCGGTCTGGATATGGCATATTGGCAGATGTTACCTATATGCATACATGCATGTTGTCTCCCCATTTTTTCATATATCAAACCAACTAAATACATCAAACTAGTCCATGCCACCAATCGGAAACTCCACTATGTCTTTGAATTATTATTTTTCCAAATAGCATTGAGCTCCTATTGACATTGTCCCATCCAACAAATTTGTTGTGCTTGCTTCGACCTTCATCTAGCTTTCACATGCCATACACATTAGATGAGTAATATAGTTATAAATTATGGTATTTTGTTGTCATCAATCCACCTAACCCTAACCCCAACCTAACCCTAGCCCCAGCCCCAGCCCCAGCCTAGCCCAGCCCAGCCCCGCCCCAACCTAACCCTAACCCCAGCGCGGCCAGCTAAACCCCAACACCAACCCTAAGGAAAACCCCAGCCCCAGCCCCAGCCCCAGCAGCAGCCGAACCCCAACCCTAACCTTAACCCCAACCCCGACCCCGACCCCGACCGCGACCCCTGCCGAACCCCAACTCGCGCGCGCAACCCCAGACCCAGCCATGAACCCTAAGCCCAAAATAATCAAAAAATTCTTTAATTTACCTGAAGATTTACTCACCTGAACGGCGGTGGCGACGACCTGAACGGCGGTGGCGACGAGAACGGTGGTGGCGACGAGAACGGCTGTGGCGACGAGGAGAACGGCGGTGGCGACGAGGAGAACGGCGTGGCGATTTGGGGATTTTTTTCACGCGCGATCGAGAGAGAGAGAAAGAAAGTGAGCGTAGGCGATCGATCTGTGCCTTTATTAAATCGATATTTAGTTGCCCCTACGGATTTACCTGTAGGTCCTTTGTTTGCGGCTCCGTAGGGGCAACCACCAAATTAAGAATTAATATTTTTATTCGTGGACGTCTGGGCGCGTAGGGGAAACCTTTTAGCCCTACAGATTAATCCGTAGGGCCAAGTTAAATCTGCCCCTACGTATTCCAATATCCGTAGGGGCAACCCCCTATTTTACTAGTGTTAACTAGAGAATGGGCGAAACTACAAGCTAGTAAATAACTTTACTGCTAAGTGAAAGAGACTACAACCTTTGTAGATCCGGTCCTCCACCTCCATAGCTCCGCTTTGACGTCCCTCCGCTACGATCATCGGATCCCGGACTCTAGTAATTATTTCGTCGAAGAAATAATTGGGCTAGGTCGTCGACTTTGATGCCGAAGATGATCTACGTCGAGGAAACACAAGATCAAGCTCCAACTTTACCAAGTCATGAAACTTGTGAAGAAAACACCCTATACTACATGGCAAGTGGTAGAGGATGAAGAAATAGGAAGTGGGTTCACTTTAGAATTAGATTTCTCACTCTTTTTCTCAAGTCACCATTGAAGCTAGCAAGCTTCATTCTTCTTGAAAAAGAAGAAGAAGAAAAAGAATATGATAAGAATAATTGAATAAATGGAAAATAATGTGATTCTTATCATAATGCAACCTTGGGTTAGTTTAACAAGTGTAGAGAATAAACTAGGGTTTAGTTGAATGGTTAGGGTTAAGGAAAAAACAAAATGGTCAAAGCTTTCAAAGCTTCATGAAGTTTCAAGAATGAAACAAATTAAGCCACCATTTTATTCTTGCCAAAATAAACAAATAAATAAATAAAGTGAATAATTCAAAGCCCTAACCATTCACTTAACCATGGTTTAAAGTAAACATACACCCAAGCTTGCATGTATCATCAAACATGATACAATCTAGTGCACAAAAATATATCACATATACTACATGTGCACAACAAGTGAGAAAATCCATCTTAAGTGAACAAATACTAGTTAATGTAAAGTAATATATTAAATATATAATTATACATCAAATCATTAAATCAACACTTGATTTAATGATCCGGTCATATCGCATATAACCGACTAATATCAAGTGTATCAATGTATCGAATCAACACTTGATTCGGTAACCCGACTATATCATATATAACCGTCCAATGATACAAATCACGAGAATAGAATACAGTATCACATACTGGTATTATTCTCGGTCCCGCACGTATCTCATATACGCTCCTATTTCGTTTCGCTTGAGCCAAGAAAGCTCTGTGTAGGACTCTAAAGACTCGTCAATACGCCGGCAGCAGGTGATGATCATATTAAACACCCACAAGCCGCAAGCGGTCTGCTAAACGTAACTGCCACCCGGGTATTGAGCGATCAGAAGATCGACGAGCAAGCCCACTCACACTCCTGTGAATCCAACCAGTAACACTTACCGTACAGTCCGGTCTCGTCGTCTGATATGTCGCATATCTTGCCTAGGGGTGGTAAACGTCAGACCCCAATAGCTCGATAAGTCGTGTCGATATGATTTCTATAACAGTTCGAGAAACTACTGGTAACACTTACCACTAAATCTCAGCAACCCTGGCCAGGGATTTCCGGTTATAGCCAATCGAACACAGCGCAACATCAACTCTCTATACCGGGAGAGACGAATCCCCTCCTATCGCTCATTGCCTCCATGTGAATCGGGACTGTACCTAAAAACCACCGTTTTGCACGCCCTCTTGGACGTGGTAAGGTGGAAATCAAAGAACAGTGGGAATCATACAAGACTCTATGACGATCTCGGGTCAACAGACTACTCTGTACCAGTGTCACCAGAGAACTGTCATCTGACGTAAGGTATAATACCATCTGGGAGTTCTCGGCGAGTCCGTCCAGTGTACCCAGTCTCCACTGAGCACCCGTATATCATCTCTGATGTCAAACACCAATGGATATGGGATCATCCATCGCCCATCTTTATAGGTCGAGAAGGTATACGCTAGTTTACTCTGGTATATCGATGCCCCGTCTCGATACACCCATGACTAGGGACCTTGAAGGATGTACTTATGGACTACTATGTCCCCACTAGTATGATCCGCATCATAGTCCAGGTAGTCAAGTACTCATCCTAAGGGCTTTACCAACATGTAACAGAGAGACAATCAGTGTACACATTAAGATAAAGAGCAACCAGATAGCATACTATCATGTCGAGCAAGAAAGTCCTCCCTATATATGTCCAAGCATCCACTACAATATACATCCTATGTATAGTAATGGCCTCTAGGGCATACATATAACTAACAATCTCCCACTTGCACTAAGGCCATCAGATAGCAGTGGTTGTAGTATCTCATACTCAACCATCCCATAAAAGTCTCTCTCTAGGAAAAGGCCTTTGTGAGTGGATCCGCCATGTTGTCCTCTGAGTCTACTCTCCTAACCTCGATCATCCTGGAGATCATCCATCTCCATGATCATGTGATACTGCCTTAGAATATGTCTGGATCACTGATGGGACGGACGTTCCTTGGCATAAGCCACAACTCCATTGTCACACAATGGGAGGAACTAAGTTCATCTCATGAACCAATATACACCCAGACTGCCTCTTTGGTAGCATCTTAAGTAGCGATGTATCTTGCCTTTAATCGTCTAGTATGCCACGGTATCTAGCTTGGAACTATTCCAACATACCGTCCCTTTACTGAGGGTAAAGACAATACCTGCGACTGACATTCAGTCGTCCTTATCACCCTGGAACCTTTCCAGTGATTCTCCCCAGGATCAACTGATACCATCTCACTACAACTAGTGAGTCTCCTAACATCCAATTAGATCTATCTCATAGATCCAAAATCCAGGATTTATGAGGTATCACTTTGATCCTATATGGAGAATCATTGTGATAAGCGAAGATTGATCGAGCGTAGCATAGGAAACTCCTTCCCTATCAAGAGTATGTCATCCACGTACTCTATGAGGATCGCCACCATACTCCCTACTACCCTTTTTGTATATACAAGGTTCATCTACCATTTTGATGAAGTCAAACTATTTGACTACTACATCAAAACAGATGTTCCAACTCTGCGATGCCTGCTTTATCCTATAAAGCATCTTGTACACGTTTCCGCTGCTCCCACTATTTACGAAGCCCTCTGACTGTGTACTTATAGACGCTTTCTTCTAAAACATCATTTAGAAAAGCAGTCATGACACCCAACCGCCAGATATCGCAGTCATGGTATGTAGCCGTGGCAAGTAGGATCCGGATGGACTTAAGCATAGCCACTGGAAAAGGTTTCATCATTATCGACGCCTGGTCGATGACAAAAACCTTTAACAAGTCTAGCTTTGAAAGTCTCAACTTTTCCATCTACACCAAGTAATCTTCTCAAGATATACTTGCTCCTGATGGGGATTTAACCCTTCAGATATAGCAACCAAAGTCCATACTTTGTTGGTGTATAAGGATTCCATCTCAGATCGCTAAGCATCCAGCCATTCTTACAGAGTCCCACTCCTGATGGCCTGCTCGAAACTAGTTGGGTCATCATCTCATGATGCAATCCTCCCTCCCACTGTCATAGAGAAACCAAAGTATCTCTCAGGTGAGTGAGGAATCCTACTAGATCGGTGGAGAGGCTGAGGTTCGTTGGTTACTATTGAATCCTTCGGTTCTACTAAATCATCTGCTGTAGTTTGTATAGCTGAAACACTTCCAGTTCTACATAACTGACCTTGTCTCGAGCTTGTCCGGATTTTGCTTTTAGACATAGGCCGAACAACCCCAAATCATAACTAACTTAAGATATGGGCTCTTCCCTTTCCATATCACATATGAAGTGGTAGGTAACTGATTTGATCGGAACCCTATTCAATAGGTATGCAACTTCATAAGTGCATAACTCCCAAAAGGAAATAGGAAACTCATTAGTACTCATCATAGAGCGCACCATATCATATAGGGTGTGATTGCTCCGCCCCGATACAACGTTGTGCTATGGTGTATTCGGAGGAGTAATGTTGAGAGAGAATCTCATTCTTCTTTAGAATAGTCCAGGAATTCCATGCACAAGTATTCTCCTCCCTAAACTCATCATAGGACATAATACTTATACCCATATTTTGGTTCTCTACTTCTAACTTATATTCTGTGAATATCTCAAAAGGTTCTCACTTGTGTTTCAACAGGAACATAGATCTGAATCTCGAAAGATCATCAGAGAATGTAATGAAGTAAAAAGAACCAGTCCTGGCATGTGTAGACAGGGGTCCTTACATACATCATCATGTATCAGTCCCAAGAGTTCACTAACTCTTTCTCTGTTTCCAATAAACAGAGCTGTGGTCATCTTATCTCTGTGACATGACTGGCAAGTTTCATAAGATGTAAATTCAAACTAATTTAAATATGCATCTACAATGTAACTTAAGCTAGTCGGGTCACATGGATATGACCTAGTCTACAATACCTCAAGAAGGATCCGTTCATTTCTGAACTCTTCCTCTTGTGTGTGTTCCGTATACTAAAGAACTGTAGTTTGATTTAGAACATCAATGCTTTTAGATAACGTGCCTGAACCTATCAACTTTTGATATAGGAAATATTCAAAACATTATCCAACAATACAAAATTTTATCGTTTCTTTACTAATAAAGAGACTGATATGATTTTGTATATCAGGTTCGGTATCTAATAGCATTTGTTCAGAATCAATGTACTGATAATACAGGGTGACAATGACCAACAGACTTGGCTGCAACACTTGCCCCGTTTTCTGTCTCATGAAACTTATCACCCGTTCTCAGTTCTCTACCTATCTGTAGCCCTATGTAACAGATTACATATCTGGGATCCTGATCCGGTATCAAATACCCAGGACGTAGAGGATACAGAGAAACAGTTCTTTGTAATGAACACACCCGAAGATGATATATCAACATGCACTCTCTTCGTTTGGGCGGCACGGGAATTTTGGTAATCCCCAATTTCCTGCTCTGTCTTATAACAATTATAAGTTGGAGCGGGACCAACGTTCTCCAGCTCAGTATAACAAGCGGGTTCGGTCAATAATCCATATTATTATCTTGATTAAGGCGTGATATGGTCGCTACCTGGAGAGAGAGAGAGAAGAAAACACTCTGCGTGCGCTCTTGCAAGATTTAGATTGGTTATTTATTTTATCTAATCAGGATGGTTCCCACTGTTTTTTATCAAATCTTCCTTCAAACCCTAAAAGGAAAGACTAGCCGGGATTAATTACACGCTACAAGTTCGCCAATCTTTCAGCCAGGCCAGTGTCGGTACTTTGAGGGAGGTCCCCCGTGCTTTCGCACGAACCTAATTAATGTAAATCTCGTTTTCCCAGAGGCATAACCTCGTTAACACCTTTCTAGACACCTACTTGATCGGCTAATTGTAATGTGTAAAACTCTCCCAGGAGTAACTCTTACTCGCAGCGGGTATCGGGATCCAACTATCTTATAGATGTTATGCAATCTCATTGCAAATTTCAACACTTGAAATTCCCGATAATATTTTGCCCCTAGCACCCTATGACCTTGACGGAGGTCAACAAACCATAGGCTACTAGTCAAGTTCAACCCGTCATTTCTTGATCGAATTAAACCCACCCGCACGACCCTTGACGGAGGTCAACAAGGCCGCACGACTACCCTAATCCAATCTGCATCATATGGATAAGCAGATAAATACTAGTTAGCTACCGCACACTACGCCTTGACGGAGGTCAACAAACGTAGCACGAATACTAAGTAGGACTTATCTGAAATGACGGAGGGCTACGACAGGTTTTTCTGAAAACCTATTGCGTAATGAACTTGATATCGTTGTAGAATCAAATGATTTTAAAATGGAGTGTTTTTTAGGCTTTTTTAGTTTTTCTAAAGGGGTCACTCCCGGTGAAGGGATCGTCGGCCCTTTCCTCGTCGAATGAGGTGCGGGATATATCATATATATCGCTATGCAAAGCAAGAACTGTAGCTACCTGTTTTATTTTTTAAATTCGATTCCACAACATCTTTAGGTTTCTTTTATTTCATTAATCATATTAATGAAGTCCCATCATTTAAGTCCACCTAAACATCACAGATAAATATAACGTACGCTTATGCCATCCGCATTCGCCTCGATGTCCCCTCGTGCACCGTTAGGTTAGGTAACTAACGGCAGAGCGGGGCAGGGCTAGCGCGGGTGTAAAACATAAGTAACGCCTATATAATATATCATATATACTATATACAGTATTTATCACAGAACATCAAATGATCACATCACAGATATCGCAGCAGAAGAATCATATGAAACATTGGATATACTAGGACGTCCGTGTTTTCAATACGAGCCAGTATAAAACACGGATTCCACGGTCGCGATGAATAGCCAAACCCACACCCCTAGACCCCTACGAGAGCGGCAAGCAACCCTACCAATTCTAGAGTTAGGAGACCCGGACTCGACTCCTCGAGTTGGTCTCCCACTGGACTCCAGAACCCGGTTACTTGTGCTCCCCTCCTTGGGTCTATCCTAGTGCGGAAAACTAAATAATATACAAAAGGTGACATCTTCCGCAACCTGGAAGTGCCCCAATAAAAGAATATTACATACAAGTTTTTACACGAATGAAAATGAAAAACACTCATCTCATAAAAAAAAAACCCCGGCTATTCAAACACGACGATCCAATATAACATATCCAGCAACACATAACATCACATGTCATCAATGTAAGTAAACATGCGTATCCCAATTGTCGTTGACATATAGCAACGAAACCGGCGATATCACATATTACACTTACGGCCACAGAAAAGAAAGTGTAAAACTACAATAGTTGGAATACGCAACTTGCATAGACATCGCATGCCTAACCAAATGAATTTCTTAGACATCACATGCCTAACAATTATAAACCCCACATTTTAGTCTCATTATCGAAAACTCTTTTCAATATCAAGTCGGGCAATTCAACAGGATTCCCGACATTCTGATCGAATGCTCGTCGCAAACTTTAGTAGGCGGCCGCACCCCCTGATACCCTCGACGAAGTGCACCAAGGCGGAACACCGCTACCACGAGCACCCTTACGGATGCTTTCGGCGACGGGGTTCTCCTACAGTCACTTGGTCGGGGCTTTGGGGTGTGGCTGTCTATTAAGTTTACCCGGCGAGTATCCGCGTACGCTACGTGATTGCGACGGACTTTTGATCGCATCAAAATTCCGTGGCAACCGATCAAGTGAGACTAAAGTGCTATGTTTATAACATTCATTCAGTTATCTCATAACTATTTGTGGATTCCAAATATTGTATCACATTCCAGATAAACAGAAAATGTTAAACTTTCCGATCGAACAGTCAAACACCCAAGTTTTCCCGAAACATCTCAACACATGAAATAAGTTTAAGAACATTCACTTCGTACCACAGTACCAACAGTCCAGCCGTAGAAGGGTCAAGCCAACGCCTCACATGTGGCACGCCGTACTGCCCCAAACCCTAAGGTTCAAAGGGCAGTTCAAGACGGTCACATAATCGAGTTAAGGTTTGTTGTCTTCTAGAGGGTCCATCGCGTTACTTGCACTACTAAGAACGTTCTCAAACTATGGAAAAATCCAACACTTGGAAATTTCCCGGCAGGGGAAAAAGTGGGTATTTATATCCCGTCGAACTTTTTAACAGTTTCTAAAATATCCGGAAAAACATAAACGAAGTTAAATTATCTGATCAAATTAACGAGTCCCCAATAAAACCCTAAAAAACTCAACACTTGAGTGGAATTAAAAAATTCCCATAAAAAATTGCCAAGAAAGGACCTAAGAATAAATATATGAAATTTCAGGGACTAAGTCCAAATTTTGGCCACGGAACCGCCGCCAAACCCATGGTCTCAAATTATTGACTTAGTGGACCGTACTTCACAATAATTCTTAGTTTTTCCTGATTGTTTTTCTGAGAATTTTTAATTCACAAAAATCCACTATTTTAAAAAATGTACAGAGAAGGGTTTTGTCGGGGTTTACGGGTTCGATCGGACTTCTAACTTCGTCTACACTTCGCCTAAAACTCTAGCTAGGCTCTGATACCACTGAAGGGTTCCTAGGCACGCTAATGAGGTCTCACAAGGCATCAACCATGCCAAATTAAAAGTTTTCCGGTGCCGAGAAACCCTAAACTAGATCGTTAACTAGAGAATGGGCGAAACTACAAGCTAGTAAACAACTTTACTGCTAAGTGAAAGAGACTACAACCTTTGTAGATCCGGTCCTCCACCTCCATAGCTCCGCTTTGACGTCCCTCCGCTGCGATCATCGGATCCCGGACTCTAGTAATGGTTTCGTCGAAGAAATGATCGGGCTAGGTCGTCGACTTTGATGCCGAAGATGATCTACGTCGAGGCAACACAAGATCAAGCTCCAACTTCACAAAGTCATGAAACTTGTGAAGAAAACAGCCTATACTATATGGCAAGTGGTAGAGGATGAAGAAATAGGAAGTGGGTTCAATTTAGAATTGGATTTCTCACTCTTTTTCTCAAGTCACCATTGAAGCTAGCAAGCTTCTTTCTTCTTGAAGAAGAAGAAGAAGAAGAAAAAGAATATGATAAGAATAATTGAATAAATGGAAAATAATGTGATTCTTATCATAATGCAACCTTGGGTTAGTTTAACAAGTGTAGAGAATAAACTAGGGTTTAGTTGAATGGTTAGGGTTAAGGAAAAACCAAAATGGTCAAAGCTTTCAAAGCTTCATGAAGTTTCAAGAATGAAACAATTTACGCCACCATTTTATTCTTGCCAAAATAAACAAATAAATAAATAAAATGAATAAGTGAATAATTCAAAGCCCTAACCATTCACTTAACCATGGTTTAAAGTAAACATACACCCAAGCTTGCATGTATTATCAAACATGATACAATCTAGTGCACAAAAATATATCACATATACTACATGTGCACAACAAGTGAGAAAATCCATCTTAAGTGAACAAATACTAGTTAATGTAAAGTAATATATTAAATATATAATTATACATCAAATTATTAAATCAACACTTGATTTAATGATCCGGTCATATCGCATATAACCGACTAATATCAAGTGTATCAATGTATCGAATCAACACTTGATTCGGTAACCCGGCTATATCATATATAACCGTCAAATGATACAAATCGCGAGAATAGAATACAATATCACATACTGGTATTATTCTCGGTCCCGCACATATCTCATATGCGCTCCTATATCGTTTCACTTGAGCCAGGAAACCTCTGTATAGGACTATAAAGACTCATCAATACGCCGGCAGCAGGTGATGATCATATCAAACACCCACAAGCCGCAAGCGGTCTGCTAAACGTAACGGCCACCCGGGTATTGAGCGATCAGAAGATCGACGAGCAATCCCGCTCACACTCCTGTGAATCCAACCAGTAACACTTACCGTACAGTCCGGTCTCGTCGTCTGATATGTCGCATATCTTGCCTAGGGGTGGTAAACGTCAGACCCCAATAGCTCGATAAGTCGTGTCGATATGAGGTCTATAACAGTTCGAGAAAATACTGGTAACACTTACCAGTAAATCTCAGCAACCCTGGCCAGGAATTTCCGGTTATAGCCAATCGAACACAGCGCAACATCAACTCCCTATACCGGGAGAGACGAATCCCCTCCTATCGCTCATTGCCTCCATGTGAATCGGGAATGTACCCAAAAACCACCATTTTGCATGCCGTCTTGGACGTGGTAAGGTGGAAATCAAAGAACAGTGGGAATCACACAAGACTCTTTGACGATATCGGGTCAACAGACTACTCTGTACCAGTGTCACCAGAGAACTGCCATCTGACGTAAGGTATAATACCATCTGGGAGTTCTCGGCGAGTCCGTCCAGTGTACCTAGTCTCCACTGAGCACCCGTATATCATCTCTGATGTCAAACACCAATAGATATGGGATCATCCATCGCCCATCTTTATAGGTCGAGAAGGTATACGCTAGTCTACTCTGGTATATCGATGCCCCATCTCGATACACCCACGACTAAGGACCTTGAAGGATGTACTTATGGACTACCATGTCCCCACTAGTATGATCCGCATCATAGTCCAGGTAGTCAAGTACTTATCCTAAGGGCTTTACCAACATGTAACAGAGAGACAATCAGTGTACACGTTAAGGTAAAGAGCAACCAGATAGCATACTATCATGTCGAGCAAGAAAGTCCTCCCTATATATATCCAAGCATCCACTACAATATACATCCTATGTATAGTAATGGCCTCTAAGGCATACATATAACTAACAAAGGAGTGTACACCCATTATGCTTATTGGATAGTCTTCTTTCAAACCTTATGCTGGTGCTGAAGGGTAGGGAAGCAAGGAAACCAATTAGCCTAAAGAAGGTGCACAGAAGGTAATAAGTAAAGACAAAATAAAGGGATTGGAGTGAGGGCATGGAAGTATACGGTTACAGTCATGAATTAGAATAGAGGAAGAAGCATTACTAGGAATACCAGGTTACCTCTTCGAAACATTTTCATGTTTCAGTTTCACTGTGCGATATTAATTGAAAACTATTTTCCCAATTGGATTCTAACTCCAGGGTATGTATTTACAAGATTAGTTTCTCACATTTGTATATTATTACAGATGGTGAGTGGGAGTAAGATATTGGGAATTGGGTGATTAGATCCTCATTATATCGGAATTCGTTGTAATTGGTGATATTTGAGGAAATCATCTGGGTTTTGCCGGATGGCAACTTTTTGCTTTTGAATATCCGTTGTTATGAACCAATTTCAAAACGATGTATCTGTACGTTTATTTTATAAAGTGAGATATAACTTTTTGAAATTATGTCTGTGACATTTACCTGTATCAGTTGATGGTTAGGTAAGGTGCATTCAACAGCTGTGTAATTCTTCTTAAGCATAGTACAGTTTTCAACTTACGACGCACAGGATTTGTGTCGTTAAACTCAGTGGACTTATACAAAGTATTGTATGTTTTCCAATGTCCATTAGGACAAAGAGGTTGGTACTCGTACTATATTCTGTTTACTTATGACTTCTCCAGTTCTGGACAAGTATTTCGTTGAAATGCAAGGTCCAGATATTGAGAAGTTATAGGTGTAAGAATAAAATAGAGAACCATTTGTTGGAAGTATCAGGATTCTTCGAGGTAGTCGAAGATGTAGATACTTGTGTTTGGTATTCCGTTGATAGTAATGGTTTTGAGAACTTGCTTCTCTTTCAGGTTACTTATATATGGATGCACTCCTAGTTGAGTAATGTTGATTGGCCCATTCCATTTGGTTGATATGCACTGGAGACAGCTGCATGATTTTGAATCTGGTTCCAATAAAATTAGTTCCTTTGTTTCTATATGGTATATAGAATCAATTTGTATTTTAAGGATGTTAACATATATGGAGTAGTCTGACTGATGCTTAAAGCCAGAATCTGGACAAACTCAAGGCACATTTCAGTAATGGCAGTTTGTGGGTTATCCCGGGCTTTGACGAGGTTTAACTTTCTACCACCAGGCAGATCAATAGTTATATTGTTCTTGACTCACCACAGTTTTAATAAAATGGATTTTTTTTAGAAAACTAAAGTGGGAGTATGGTAGAACTGGAAATAATTCCAGAACCACAAACGATTACTGAAAATTTAATAGAACCTAAGAATTCAATTGGATTTGACATTCCATTAGCTACTCCGCAATTTTGGTGGGTAACCTCAGGCACCCGAGAGGTACTTCGGTCTTCTCAGAGACGGTGACAGGGAGGTTCTTGTTTACCCAGACTTGCCATTACTGCTGTTCTAGACTATAAGATCCGGCAGGAGGATGAGTATAGCGTCGTCCTAAACTAGCTTTAGAAGTGCACATGTATATGACTCAGCCGGAGGGTTGTTGTAGTCAGTGGGAGCAGCGGAAGCATAGTGGGCAAGTAGCTTTATGTCTATTTATAGACTAAAGCAGGTATAGCGGAAATAGATCATCTATTTTTGATGTGACAGTCATAGACTTTGACATCATCAGAATAGGAGATGGATCTGGTAAGAATGTAGGAGGGTGTGATGTTCTGGTATTTGGGATAACATGCACTTTATAGGAAGTGAAATTCCTATACTACGATCGGTTATACTGTGGTTGTCACACAGTAATTTCTCAACATAGGACAAGAATATAATATCAAGGTTTCTGTTTACTAGATCTATGGTTTTAGATCATATTTGGGAAGTGTCTTAATTTGGGTACTTGACACTATTCTAAAGTGTTTTAGAATAGACGACTCTTGGTATGGTGGTATACCTGCAGATGATGGAGTCACCCTCTCTAAAGGTGTCTTACAGACTAAAGGGGAGAGGGATCTGCATAATTAGCATATCACTTGCTTAGGCAATTGAGTTAATGATGAAGTATCAAGTACAACACCAGATGTTGTTTTTGCACTAGCTACGATAAACATATATTAATCCAATCCTGGAGAAATGCAGGGAAGCCGTTTATGAACATAAATGGATGTTGTAGGGATATGGTAACAGCAGTCTCCTTCAGGAGACGGTTATCATTTCAGGCTTCCAAGGTGACCTGGATGACAGGGTGGCTGTCTGAGTTATAGTTTTTCCCTCTTTTGAGGGACAGTATGTTGGACAGGTGGTCCAAGCAGATACTGAGGAAGGCATGATGCAGGATACTGATTAAATTCAGTGGATTATACAGTCTAAGAAGTTTGCTGGATTTGGAGTTCATTTGTGAACTGGGTCTCATCATCAGATATCCAGACAAATTCTAAGACAAGGTATTGCACATTTTGGGAGATGGTTATTCTCCGCGAAGTTGAGATATAAAGTGATAAAGATAGAAACACTGGAGCGGATCTACTCACTGAGACTTTTTCTCAAACACAATAGTTTCGAAAACGAGCTTTGCGAAACTGCTTTGTAGAGAAGTTGGGTGTTCGGTATCACACGAGCTGTGAGTATGCGAAACCGCAATACTTGGCCTTAAGTGCAAGTTGGAGATTGTTGGCTATATTTCCCTCAAGGCAATTATCATAGTTGCAGGTAGGCGATTATGATGATTGAGGGAGGACCCATACCGGTAGAACAGTCTTACTCGAGATGATAGTATTCTAACTTGTTTGTCTTTATCATCATGTACATGTTGATAGAGCTCATAGGATTCTTTCTTGACTACCAGCATTATGATGGCGATCATATACGTGGGAGCTGGGGGTATATAAGCACATCCTTAAAGGTCCCTAGTCATGAGAGTTTCAAAACTGGGCATCGATACTCCAGAGTAGACTAGTGTATACTTATCCAGACCCTGACAAAGGGCGGTGGACGGTCTCACATGCCATTGGTGTCAGTTGTTCACCTAAGATAGTATACAGGCGCTCATTGGGTTGTGAGTACACTGGACGGACTCACTGGGACATGCTAGTTGGTATTATACCTATTGTCAGATAGCAGTTCCCAAGTGGCATGTGTACAGGTTAGTCTGTCACTGTTAGTGTATATGCCCTAGAGGCCAATACTGTATCATACTAGTTTGTATATTACTTAATGGAAGCTTGGGATATTCACCTTGTATATACAATCTTGCTCAAAATAGTAGTATGCTACTTGGTTTGTTTCTACTTCAATGTGTACATGTGTTTATTTTAGTATATCACCTATACACATTAGTGGAGCCCTTAGGATCTTTGCTTGATTACCAGCGTTGTGATGGCAGTCACACTAGTGGGGGCTGGGTAATCTATAAGCACATCCTTATGCAGGTCCCTAGTCGCAGGACTATCGAGATAGGGCGTCGATACTCCGGAGTAGACTAGCGCATGCGCTTCTCATCCCAGTGTGGGAGACGGTCTGTCCCACAGCCGTCAGTACGTCGTACTTGAGATAGTATGCGGGTGCTCGTTAGGTTATGAGTACACTGGATAGGACTCGTCGGGAACTGACTAGTTGGTATTATGCCTATCGTCAGTTATCAGTTCCCAGGTGACATGAGTACAGCTTAGTCTGCTGACTTGACACTGTCACTTCGCCTCGAGTGTGTTCCCACTGTACTTTGATTACTACCCTACCACGGCTCAAAGGAGTCGTGCAAACAGGTAGTAGTTGGGTGCAGTCCCGAAGCACTTGGAGGCAGTGACGGTTAGACAGGATTCGTCTCTCCCGGTATTGGGGGTTGACATCGCGCTGTGTCTAGGAGAGCCATTACACGAGTAGTCCCTGGCCAGGGCAAACGAGATATACTGGTAGGCTTCCAGTGTTATCTCAGGGTGTTTTGGGCTTCACTCCGACACGACTTGTACCGCTATTGGGTGACTGACGTTTACCGCCCCCTAGGCCCGCCATACGATGTATCAGACGAACAGACCGGACTGTACGGAGAATGTCACATTCAGGCTCAGTAGGAGTTCAGATGGGTTTCGCCTCATCAGTCTTCTTGTCGGCATCTAGCTGGGGACCGTTACGCACAGCTAGTGCCGCTTGCGGTCTGTGGTTAAACCCACTGCCAGCGTAGTGTCGAGTCTTTAGAGTCCCACACAGAAAGCTATTCGCCTTTAGGCAAAAGAGTAGAGGTCGCATGGTTTTGCGACAGGTCGCATGGTTTTGCGACAGGGTTCGGTCACATCCGTGCACTTGTGTACGTACAGTGTCCGGACAGTTCACACTAGCGGGCTTTGGTTTAAGCCAGATCCTAGTGTACCTTTTGGGATTGGTTTTATCCAGTATGCATTCGTGTTCCTCGGAACGCGGATGCGGGTGTGTATGCACAGTTGACGGAGAGACAGAGGCAGAGGATTCTCATTAGGGTTGTTGACCGTTGACCGTTGACTATTGACTTTTTGCTCAACCCTAATGAGAATATGATATATGATTAACAATTATATTGTAAGTTATATGTATGCCCTAGAGGCCATTACTGTACATAGGATGTATATTGTAGTGGATGCTGGGACATATATAGGGAGGACTTTCTTGCTCGACATGATAGTATGCTATCTGGTTGAACTTTACCTTAACGTGTATACTGATTGTCTCTCTGTTACATGTTGGTAAAGCCCTTAGGATGTGTGCTTGAATACCTGGACTATGATGCGGATCATACTAGTGGGGACATGGTAGTCCATAAGTACATCCTTCAAAGTCCCTAGTCGAGGGTGTATCGAGACGGGGCATCGATATACCAGAGTAGACTAGCGTATACCTTCTCGACCCATACAGATGGGCGATGGATGATCCCATATCCATTGGTGTTTGACATCAGAGATGATATGCGGGTGCTCAGTAGAGACTGGGTACACTGGACGGACTCGCCGAGAACTCCCAGATGGTATTATACCTCACGTCAGATGGCAGTTCTCTGGTGACACTGGTACAGAGTAGTCTGTTGACCCGAGATCGTCATAGAGTCTTGTATGGTTCCCACTGTGCTTTGATTTCCATCTTACCACGTCCAAGAGGGCGTGCAAAACGGTGGTTTTTGGGTACAGTCCCGAGTCACATGGAGGCAATGAGCGATAGGAGGGGATTCGTCTCTCCCGGTATAGGGGGTTGATGTTGCGCTGTGTTCGATTGGCTATAACAGGAAATCCCTGGCCAGGGTTGCTGAGATTTACTGGTAAGTGTTACCAGTAGTTTCTCGAATAGTTATAGACCTCATATCGACACGACTTATCGAGCTATTGGGGTCTGACGTTTACCACCCCTAGGCGAGATATGCGACATATCAGACGATCAGACCGGACTGTACGGTAGTGTTATTGGTTGGATTCACTGGAGTGTGATCGGGCTTGCTCGTCGATCTTCTGATCGCTCAATACCCGGGTGGCCGTTACGTTTAGCAGACCGCTTGCGGCTTGTGGGTGATTGATATGATCATCACCTGCTGCCGGCGTATTGACGAGTCTTTAGAGTCCTACACAGAGGTTTCCTGGCTCAAGCGAAACGAAATAGGAGCGCATATGAGATATGTGCGGGACCGAGAATAATACGTGTATGTGATACCGTATTCCATTCTCGCGATGAATGTGTCGAATGGTTGTATGCGATATAACCTAGTTATCGAATCGAAGATTGATTCGATAAGCCGATACATAGGATACTAGCCGGTTATATGCGATATGACCGGATCGTTAAATCAAGTGTTGATTTAATGATTTAATGTATAATTATATATTTGATATATTACTTTGCATTAACTAGTATTGGTTCACTTTAAATGGATTTTCTCACTTGAAGTTCACATGTTGTCTATGTGATATACTTTTGTGCACTTGATTGTATCATGTTTGATGATACATGTCTACTTGAGTTTGTGTAAAGATTAAATCATGGTTATTTAAATGGTTAGGGTTTTGTTTTTCATATCTATTTATTCATTTATTTATTTATTTTCTTTTTGGAAAAAGAAATGAGAAGAATGGTGGCTTTCTTTGTTTGTATTTGAAGATTCATGAAGCTTTGACTTTGTCCACCATTCTTATCTCATGCTTAACCCTAACCATTTGATTTAACTCTAGTTTAATCTCTACACTTGACCATGGTTTGCTTATGATAAGGATTGATTTTCTTTTCTATTTTATTATTCTTATCATAACAATATTCATCTTCTTCATCTTCTTCTTCCTTGAAGAAGCTTGCTTCATCAATGGTGATTGATGAAAACAAGTGAGAAATCCAATTCTAAAGTCTACCCACTTCCTATTTCTTCATCCTCTACCTCTTGCCAAGTAGTAGAGTGTGTTTTCTTCACAAGTTTCTTGACTTGGTGAAGTCGGAGCTTGATTTAGCGATGCCTCGACGTAGATCATCTTCGGCATGGACATCGATGACCTAGCCCGTCCATTCTCCGATGAAGCCGACGCTAGAGCCCGGGATCCATCTTGGACAGCGAGGAGACTTCATTGCGGAGCCGTGGAGGTGGAGCACCGGATCTACAAAGGTTGTAAATCCGTATTCTCATAGTTAAGTGTTAACTAGTTAGCTTTTTCGCCTAGTTTTCTAGCAAACGATCCGTATTAGGGTTTCTCGGCACCGTATTTTTTTTGAAATTGGCATGGTTGATGCCTTGTGAGACCTCACTAGGATGCCTAGGAACCCTACAGTGGTATCAGAGCCTAGCTAGAGTCTTAGGCGAAGTCCAGACGGAATCTGAAACCCGAACGAACCCGAAACCCGTCTCAAAACATGCTCTCTATCCTTTTTTTCAAAAATTGGGATTTTTCCATATTAAAAATATTCAGTAAAATCAGCAGGAAATTCTAAGGGATACTTTAAAATTCGTGTGCCTGATTCCATCAATGCACCGCGTTTCCGCGGCACGAGCATGGCTCGTGCGGCGGAACCGCGGCCGTTTTGTCGTTTGTGGCATCCAAATTTGTACAGTAATTCATAATATGCTGTGCTGGTTTTCCTGGGTATTTTTGATATTTTTTCAAGAGTTGAATTTTCTGGGGTTATTTTGGGGATTCGTATGTTCGATCGGATTATCAAATTTTGTCTGTGTGGCTTTCCGGATAAATTTTAGAATATGTTAAAAAGCTCGACCGGATATAAATACCCAATTTTTCCCCTGTCGGGAAATTTCCAAGTGTTGGATTTTTCCGTAGTTTAACGACGTTCTATGTAGTGCAAGTAACGCGATGGACCCTCTAGAAGACAACAAACCTTAACTCGATTATGTGACCGTCTTGAACTGCCCTTTGAACCTTAGGGTTTGGGGCAGTACGGCGTGCCACATGTGAGGCGTTGGCTTGACCCTTCTACGGCTGGACCGTTGCTACTGAGGCACGAACTGAATGTTGTTAGACTTATTTCATGTGTTGATCTGTTTCGGGAAAACTTGGGTGTTCGATTGTTCGATCGGAAAGTTTAACATTTTCTGTTTATCCGGAATGGGATACAATAATTGGAATTCACAAGAAGTTATGAGATAACTGAATGAATGTTATAAACATAGCAGTTTAGTCTCACTTGATCGGTTGCCACGGAATTTTGATGTGATCAAAAGTCCGTCGCAATCACGTAGCGTACGCGGATACTCGCCGGGTAAACTTAATAGACAGCCTCGCTCCATAGCCCCGACCAAGTGACTGTAGGAGAACCCCGTCGCCGAAAGCATCAGTTCGGGTGCTCGCGGCAGCGGTGTTCCGCCTTGGTGCACTTCGTCGACGGCGTCGGGGGTGCGGCCGTCTACTAAAGTTTGCGACGAGCATTCGATCAGCTTGTCGGGAATCTTGTTGAATTACCTGACTTGGTATTGAAAAGTGTTTTCGATTTTGAGACTAAAATGCGGGGTTTATAATTGTTAGGCATGCGATGTCTAAGGAATTCATTTGATTAGGCATGCGATGTCTATGGAGGTTGCGGATTCCAACTGTTGTAGTTTTACACTTTCTTTTCTGTGACCGTAAGTGTAATATGTGATATCGCCGGTTTCGTTGCTATATGTCAACGACAATTGGGATGGACATATTTACTTACGTTGATGACATGTGATGTTATGTGTTGCTGGATATGTTATATTGGATCGTCGTGTTTGAATAGCCGGGGTTTTTTTTTGTGAGATGAGTGTTTTTCATTTTCATTCATGTAAAAACTTATATGTAATATCCTTTTATTTAGGACGCTTCCAGGTTGCGGAAGATGTCACCGTTTGTATATTATTTACTTTTCCGCACTAGGATAGACCCAAGGAGGGGAGCACAAGTAACCGGGTTCTGGAGTCCAGTGGGAGACCAACTCGAGGAGTCGAGTCCGGGTCTCCTAACTCTAGAATTGGTAGGGTTGCTTGCCGCTCTCGTAGGGGTCTAGGGGTGTGGGTTTGGCTATTCATCACGACCGTGGAATCCGTGTTTTATACTGGCTCGTATTGAAAACACGGACGTCCTAGTATATCCAATATTTCATATGTTTCTTCTGCTGCGATATCTGTGATGTGATCATGTGATGTTCTGTGATAGATACAGTATATACTATATATGATATATTATATAGACGTTACTTATGTTTTACACCCGCGCTAGCCCTGCCCCGCTCTGTCGTTAGTTACCTAACCTAACGGTGCACGAGGGGACATCGAGGCGAATGCGGATGGCATAAGTGTACGTCGTATTTATCTGTGATGTTTAGGTACTTAAATGATGGGACTTCATTAATGTGATTAATGAAATAAAAGAAACCTACGATGTTGTAGAATCGAATTTCAAAATAAAACAGGTAGCTACAGTTCTTGCTTTGCACAGAGGTATATACGATATATCCTGCACCTTATTCGATGAGGAAAGGACCGAGATCCCTTCACCGGGAGTGACTCCTTTAGCAATAACTGGCAGATGCTACACACTCGGTTTGTCTTTTGATTGCTTTTAAGTGTTTTTGCTTTGCACAGTGGTATATATGATATATCCTGCACCTCATTCGACGAGGAAAGGACCGACGATCCCTTCACCGGGAGTGACTCCTTTAGCAAAACTAGAAAAGCCTCAAAAACACTCCATTTTAAAATCATTTGATTCTATAACGATATCAAGTTCATTACGCAATAGGTTTTCATAAAAACCTGTCGTAGCCCTCCGTCATTTCAGATAAGTACTAGTTAGTATTCGTGCTACGTTTGTTGACTATGTTAAGGCGTAGTGTGCGGTAGCTAATTAGTGCTTATCTGCATAAGCATATGATGTGATTGGATTAGGGTAGTCGTGCTACTTTGTTGACTATGTTAAGGGTCGTGCGGGTGAGTTTAATTCAATCGGGAAATGACGGGTTGAACTTGACTAGCACTTATGATTTGTTGACTATGTTAAGGTCATATAGCTGCTAGGGGCAAAATTTTATCGGGAATTTCTAGTGTTGAAATTTGCAATGAGATTGCATACCTTCTATGAGATAGTTGGATCCCGATACCCGCTGCGAGTAAGAGTTACTCCTGGGAGAGTTTTACGCATTACAATTAGCCGATCAAGTAGGTGTCTAGAAAGGTGTCAACGGGGTTACGCCTCTGGGAAAACGAGGTTTACATTAATTAGGTTCGTGCGAAAGCACGGGGGACCTCCCTCAAAGTACCGACACTGGCCTGGCTGAAAGATTGGTGAACTTGTACTGTGTAATTAATCCCGGCTAGTCTTTCCTTTTAAGGTTTGAAGGAAGATTTGATAAAAAGCAGTGGGAGCCATTCTGATTAGATAAAATAATAACCAATCTATTCTTGCAAGAGCGCACGCTGAGTGTTTTCTTCTCTCTCTCTCCTGGTAGCGACCATATCACGCCTTAATCAAGATAATAATACGGATTATTGACCGAACCCGCTTGTTATACTAAGCTGGGGAACGTTGGTCCCGCTCCACCTTATAATTGTTATAAGACAGAGCAGGAAATTGGGGAATACCAGAATTCCCGTGCCGCCCAAACGAAGAGAGTGCATGCTGATGCATCATCTTCGGGTGTGTTCATTACAGAAAACTGTTTCTCAATATCCTCTACGTCCTGGGTATGTGATACCAGATCAGGATTCCAGATATGTAATATGTTACATAGGGCTACAGATAGGTAGAGAACTGAGAACGGGTGATAAGTTTCATGAGGCAGAAAACGGGGCAAGTGTTGCAGCCAAGTCTGTTGGTCACTGTCACCCTGTATTACAATACATTGATTCTGAACGAATGTTATTAGATACCGAACCTGATATACAAAATCATATCAGTCTCTTTATTAGTAAAGAAATGATAAAATTTTGTATTGTTGGATAATGTTTTGAACATTTCCTATATCAAAAGTTGGTCGGTTCAGACACGTTATCTAAAAGCATTAATATTCTAAATCAAACCACAGTTCTTAGTATACGGAACACACACAAGAGGAAGAGTTCAGAAATGAACGAATCCTTCTTGAGGCATTGCAGACTGGGTCAGATCAATGTGACCCGACTAGCTAGAGTTACATAAAGATGCATATTTAAATTAGTTTGAATTTACATCTTGTGAAACTCGCCAGTCATGTCATAAAGATAAAATGACCATAGCTCCGTTTATTGGAAACAGAGAAAGAGTTGGTGAACTCTTGGGATGATACATGTTGATGTATGTAGGTCCCCTGTCTACACATGTCAGGACTGGTTCTTTATACTTCATTACATTCTCTGATAATCTCTCAAGATTCAGACATATGTTCCTGTTGAAACACAAGTCTGAACCTCTTGAGATATTCACAGAATATAAGTTAGAAGTAGACAACCAATACGAGTATAAGTATTATGTCCTATGATGAGATCAAGGAGGAGAATACTTGAGCACGGAAATCCTGGACTATTCTAAAGGAGAATGAGATTCTCTCTCAGCATTACTCCTCTGTATACACCATAGCACAATGGTAAATCGGGACGGAGCAGATACACCCTATTTGATATGATGTGCTCTATGATGAGTAATACTGAGTTACCTTTTTCCTTTTGGGAGTTATGTGCTTGAGAAGCTGCATACCCATTGAATTACGTTCGAATCAAATCAGTTGCCTACCACTTCATATGTGATATGATAAGGGAAGAGCCCATATCTTAAGTTGGTTAAGATTTGGGGTTGTCCGAGCTATGTCTAAAAGCATAATCCGGACAAGCTCGAGGCAAGGTCTGTAGAACTGGAAAGGTTCCAGCTATACAAACTACAGCACATGATTTGATAGAACCAAAGGATTCAGTAGATTCCAACGAACCTCAGCCTCTCCGCCGATCTAGCACGGTTCCTCACCCACCTGAGAGTTACTTCGGTTTCTCTATGACAGTGGGAGCGAGGATTGCATCATGAGATGATGACCCAACTAGTTTCGAGCAGGCCATCGAGAGTAAGACTCTGTAAGAATGGCTGGATGTTTAGTGATCTGAGATAGAATCCTTATACACCAACAAAGTATGGACTTTGGTTGCTATATCTGAAGGGTTAAATCCCCATCAGGAGCAAGTATATCTTGAGAAGATTACTTGGTGTACATGGAAAGGTTGAGACTTTCAAAGCTAGACTTGTTAAAAGTGTGCATCATTGACCAGGTGTGGATAATGATGAAACCTTTTTCAAGTAGCTATGCTTAAGTCCATCCAGATCCTACTTGTCACGGCTACATACCATGACTACGATATCTGGTGGTTGGGTGTCATGACAGCTTTTCTAAATGATATTTTAGAAGAGTGCGTCTATAAGTACACAGCCAGAGGGCTTCGTAGACAGTGGGAGCAGCGGAAACGTGTACAAGATGCTTTATAGGATTAAAGCAGGCATCGCGGAGTTGGAACATCTGTTTTGATGGATTAGTCAAACAGTTTGACATCATCAAAATGGTAGATGAACCTTGTATATACAAAAAGGTAGTAGGGAGTATGGTGGTGATCCTCGTAGAGTACGTGGATGACATACTCTTGATAGGGAAGGGGTTTCCTATGCTACGCTCGATCAATCTCCGCTTATCACAATGATTCTCCATATAGGATCAAAGTGATGCCTCCTAAATCCTGGGTTTTGGATCTATGAGATAGATCTAATTGGATGTTGGGATTCTCACTAGTTGTAGTGAGATAGTATCAATTGATCCTTGGGAGAATCACTGGAAGTGTTCCAGGGTGATAAAGACGGCTGAATGTCAGTCACAGGCATTGTCTTTACCCTAAGTAAAGGGACGGTATGTTGGAAGAGTTCCAAGCTAGATACCGTGGCATACTAGACGATAAAGGCAGGATACATCGCTACTTAAGATGCTACCAAAGAGGCTGTTTGGGTATATATTAGTTCATGAGATGAACTACATTCCTACCATTGTGAGACAATGGAGTTGTGGCTCATGCCGAGGAACGCCGGTCCCATCAGTGATCCAGACTTATTCTAAGGCAGCATCGCCTGATAATGGAGATAGTTGATCTCCAGGGTGATCGAGGTTAGGAGAGTAGATTCAGAGAACAACACAGCGGATCCACTGACAAAGGCCTGTTCCCAGAGAGAGACTTTTATGGGATGGTTGAGTATGAGATACTACAACCACTGCTACAGATGGCCCTAGTGCAAGTGGGAGATTGTTAGTTATATGTATGCCCTAGAGGCCATTACTGTACATAGGATGTATATTGTAGTGGATGCTGGGACATATATAGGGAGGACTTTCTTGCTCGACATGATAGTATGCTATCTGGTTGAACTTTACCTTAACGTGTATACTGATTGTCTCTCTGTTACATGTTGGTAAAGCCCTTAGGATGTGTGCTTGACTACCTGGACTATGATGCGGATCATACTAGTGGGGACATGGTAGTCCATAAGTACATCCTTCAAAGTCCCTAGTCGAGGGTGTATCGAGACGGGGCATCGATATACCAGAGTAGACTAGCGTATACCTTCTCGACCCATACAGATGGGCGATGGATGATCCCATATCCATTGGTGTTTGACATCAGAGATGATATGCGGATGCTCAGTAGAGACTGGGTACACTGGACGGACTCACCGAGAACTCCCAGATGGTATTATACCTCACGTCAGATGGCAGTTCTCTGGTGACACTGGTACAGAGTAGTCTGTTGACCCGAGATCGTCATAGAGTCTTGTGTGGTTCCCACTGTGCTTTGATTTCCATCTTACCACGTCCAAGAAGGCGTGCAAAATGGTGGTTTTTGGGTACAGTCCCGAGTCACATGGAGGCAATGAGCGATAGGAGGGGATTCGTCTCTCCCGGTATAGGGGGTTGATGTTGCGCTGTGTTCGATTGGCTATAACAGGAAATCCCTGACCAGGGTTGCTGAGATTTACTGGTAAGTGTTACCAGTAGTTTCTCGAATAGTTATAGACCTCATATCGACACGACTTATCGAGCTATTGGGGTCTGACGTTTACCACCCCTAGGCGAGATATGCGACATATCAGACGATCAGACCGGACTGTACGGTAGTGTTACTGGTTGGATTCACTGGAGTGTGAGCGGGCTTGCTCGTCGATCTTCTGATCGCTCAATACCCGGGTGGCCGTTACGTTTAGCAGACCGCTTGCGGCTTGTGGGTGATTGATATGATCATCACCTGCTGCCGGCGTATTGACGAGTCTTTAGAGTCCTACACAGAGGTTTCCTGGCTCAAGCGAAACGAAATAGGAGCGCATATGAGATATGTGCGGGACCGAGAATAATACGTGTATGTGATACCGTATTCCATTCTCGCGATGAATGTGTCGAATGGTTGTATGCGATATAACCTAGTTATCGAATCGAAGATTGATTCGATAAGCCGATACATAGGATACTAGCCGGTTATATGCGATATGACCGGATCGTTAAATCAAGTATTGATTTAATGATTTAATGTATAATTATATATTTGATATATTACTTTGCATTAACTAGTATTGGTTCACTTTAAATGGATTTTCTCACTTGAAGTTCACATGTTGTATATGTGATATACTTTTGTGCACTTGATTGTATCATGTTTGATGATACATGTCTACTTGAGTTTGTGTAAAGATTAAATCATGGTTATTTAAATGGTTAGGGTTTTGTTTTTCATATCTATTTATTCATTTATTTATTTATTTTCTTTTTGGAAAAAGAAATGAGAAGAATGGTGGCTTTCTTTGTTTGTATTTGAAGATTCATGAAGCTTTGACTTTGTCCACCATTCTTATCTCATGCTTAACCCTAACCATTTGATTTAACCCTAGTTTAATCTCTACACTTGACCATGGTTTGCTTATGATAAGGATTGATTTTCTTTTCTATTTTATTATTCTTATCATAACAATATTCATCTTCTTCATCTTCTTCTTCCTTGAAGAAGCTTGCTTCATCAATGGTGATTGATGAAAACAAGTGAGAAATCCAATTCTAAAGTCTACCCACTTCCTATTTCTTCATCCTCTACCTCTTGCCAAGTAGTAGAGTGTGTTTTCTTCACAAGTTTCTTGACTTGGTGAAGTCGGAGCTTGATTTAGCGATGCCTCGACGTAGATCATCTTCGGCATGGACATCGATGACCTAGCCCGTCCATTCTCCGATGAAGCCGACGCTAGAGCCCGGGATCCGTCTTAGACAGCGAGGAGACTTCATTGCGGAGCCGTGGAGGTGGAGCACCGGATCTACAAAGGTTGTATATCCGTATTCTCATAGTTAAGTGTTAACTAGTTAGCTTTTTCGCCTAGTTTTCTAGCAAACGATCCGTATTAGGGTTTCTCGGCACCGTATTTTTTTTGAAATTGGCATGGTTGATGCCTTGTGAGACCTCACTAGGGTGCCTAGGAACCCTACATATATTAATTAAGTATTATGGTGACATGGTTGTTGAGGGATTGACTTTGTTGACTTGTTGACTTTTGTTGACTTGTTGACTTTGTTGACCGGTTGACTAGGCATGACTAGTTGACCATCATGATAACTATTGCTATCATTTCATGGCAAAGACTTTTGCTTGCTTGCTCTTTTGTGCAAAATGAGTGCATGAAATGATATGGCTATGGTTGCTTAAACCATCACATAATACTTGATTGATATGAGGTGTTATGATTGTTTTGGATTATGAGAGCCAAATGAGAAAAGTCTTCTCTCATTCTTTCATGCTCATTCTCTCTCTTGTTCTTGAGCTCTCATCTCCTCCTCTTGCTCTCCCTCTCTTGACTCTATGGTTCACTTGTCTCATGAGTTGAGAACCAAGAACCATAGATAAAATCCCATACAAACTCTTCTCTACTCATTCTAGTTCACAAGGTTTAGCAAACCGAGTGAACTAGTTTCTTCAAAGTTCGAAGAAGGAGCCAAAGGTTGAAGATTTCAGGTGGATCTATCTTCGGCGCAAGGAGACGACGGGGAGAAGCCGATTCGGACGACCATCGAAGCTTGAAGACGAAGGAGTTCGAGAAAAGGAAAGGTTAACCGAGTAGTTAGCAACTCGTAGTTAGGTTGTTAGTTAGATGTTTAACAAAGATCCGGATTTGAAGTCCATGTTACCACCTCTAGAAAATTGTTTTTCACCAAATTCCGCATGCCCGAAAGTACCGGGAGAGGTAGCATGGACTTACAGTGGTATCAGAGCCTAGTTAAACTCTATCTAACATGTTAGCAAAGTAGCTAAAAGATCGATCAAAGAAAAAGTCCCGAAATGAACCCCGTTTTCAAAGTTGCTGTCGATTTTTTATGTTCTGTAAAAATAATAAATCATGCATCAAAAATCGACTCAGGGTTTTTAGAGTGCACTGTAGAAAGACGGTCCCACGATCTCATCATTTCGCCGCGGAAATGCGGCAATAGCTTGCTATTGCCGCGGTTCCGCGGCCGTCTTGGCTCCTCTCTCATTGTTCTTTGCTACAGTGTGCTTATAGGGGTATTTTAGGATTTTTGGAATATATATTGTCTGCCTAGATTTTCCAGAACGAAAATTTTATTTTTGGGGTCCTGAAAATCCGTATTTTTGATCGAACTTCTAAAAGACTTTAGCTGACGGGTTTTTCTGTAATGTGATATTTGTATTGAACGTCTGCTAATCGCTATATGTCGATTAGTGGCGGTTATACAAATCTGTGATCTGTAATGTTGCTGGAATGTGTATATGAATATGTTGGATTGTCGCGGGTGAATAGCCGGGGGGTTGTGAGACGAGAGTTTTTCTTTTCTTTCCATTCATGTAAATTTGTAAATTGATGTAATTATTATTTGTATGGCCGCACAACCGGGTCGGGGTTGTAGCCGTCATTGTATAATTTCTTTTTACTGTTTTTGCTCCTAGGATAGACCCATGGAGGGGTGCACAAACTACTGGGTATGCCGAAGTGCCGAGTGGCCTACTCACGGAGTTGAGGGAGGTTGCTTCGCTTCGGGTACTTGGCGGGTAGTTTGCCGCACCCGTAGGGGTCTTGGGTGGGGTATTGGCTATTCACCGCGACCGTGTAATCTGCTTTTCGTTACAGGCTCGTACGAATTGCGGATTCCTAGTATATCCAATGTGTTCATCTATGATCTGAAATGGCTATCATTGCAGTATATCTATATATGATATTATTTAGGCGTTGCTTATGTTTTACAGCCGCGCTAGCCCAGCCCCCGCTCTGTCGTTAGTTAAGTAACCTAACGGGTAATGACGGGGCCCCGTGGCGAATGCGAATGGCATAAGCGTACGTCATATTTTGGTTGTTTTCTGCAATGGTAGGATTAAATGATGGGACGCATTAAAAGAACTAATGTAAGAATATCACGCATTAAAAGAACTAATGCAAGATAATAAACCAAGTAAAAGTCGATGGAACACTTTCGAAAAACCACTCGGTTCTTTTCAAGACTAACTTTTAAATGCGGAGCTTGAGCCACTTCTTTTAAAAGCTATCTCGTTCCATCAATTATATCAAGTTCACTACGTTCACGGTTTAGCCAAAACCATTCGTAGCCCTCCGTCGTTTCGTATGAATATTCAATAGTATTCAAGCTATGTTTGTTGACCTTCGTCAAGGCATAGTGATTGGTAGCTGTTGGGTATTCATATATAGCATAGATAGATGCGTTGGTTTGGGACATTCGCATTACCTTGTTGACCTTCGTCAACGGTATACACGGATGGATTCAAATTAACCTGGATAATGACGGGCAGAACTTGACATGTGACTTATGATTTGTTGACCTTCGTCAAGGTCATAAGAGCATGGGGCAAAAATCCATATCGGGAGTTTCATAAGTACTGAAACTTGCTAGACTTGCATACCATTTGGAGTGTGATGATTCTGGTAGGATTCCTTCAGTTTCGTCACGCGATGATATTTGGATCCCGATCCTACTGTGAGTATATGCTACTGCTCGGGAAATTTCTCACTAAACGATCAATGCTATGAACCTAGTAGGTGCCTAGAAAGGTTTTAGCGGGGTTACGCCCCCAGGGAAAAGAGGTTCTTGAATTAAGGAACTTCGCGAAAGCGTTGGAAAACCTCCCTCGAAGTACCGACACTGGCCTGGCTGAACTGTTAAGCAAGTATTGTGCGGTGGGATTGATCCCGACTAATTCTTCCTTTATGGTTTGAGGAGGGATTCGAGAAAGAGTGGGAGCCATCCTGTTTAGACAAACTAAAAACCACTCTAAACTTGCAAGAGCATCATGCTGAGTGTTTCTTCTCTCTCTCCTAATTGCAGCGACCAATCGACATGACTGGACTTAAGTTACTTCTAGATAAAAACATACTGACAGGGCCAAACTACAAAGATTGGCTCAGGAATGTCAAAATGGCAATCACTTACGGCAAGCTGGGGTATCTTCTTACCACCAAAGTTCCCCCTGTCCCTGGTCCCAATTCCAGCGTCGCGGATAAGGAAATCCGTAAGACTTGGGAGATTGATAGCGCGAAGGCCAAGTGCCTCGTACTTACCTCTATGGACAATGAACATCAGAGGAGGCACGAGAATATGGACTTGGAATCCATATTTCTTCATACAAAAGAACTGTATGGAGAGCAATCTCGTATCGCAAGATACGAAGCGTCGAAAAAGTTATTTTCGGCAAGGATGGCCGTCGGATCATCAGTAGCAGAACACGTGCTTAAGATGATCGGCTACATTGAGGAGCTCGCGGACCTAGGGACCACATTGGAGAGTGAGCTCTATACGGACTTAGTTCTCCAGTCCCTTCCTTCCACTTACGCCCAGTTTATACTGAACTTCAACTTACAAGAAAAGGAGGTTGAACTTTCAGAGCTCCTCAACATGCTGAGGAGCGCAGAGGGCACCCTACAGAAAGGTAGGGAAACATCCACTTTGTTTGTAGGAGGATCATCTTCTTCTAGGTCCAAGGCGAAAGCCAAGGGAAAGAAGAAGAAAGCCCCCGCCAAACCAAGGGGCGGTGTTAGTAAAGTGGATCCGAAGGGGAAAGGAAAAGCAACAAAGAAAGCGGGGAAGCTTGTGGATAAGGAAGAATGCTTCTATTGTCATAAGAAAGGACACTGGAAGAATGATTGCAGGGCTTGGAAAGCCAGAACACAGGAATTGAAGCAGATTGCAGCTTCAGCTTCAGGTGTGTATGTTATTGAAAACTGTCTTTCAATAAACTCTACTTCCTGGGTATTGGATACCGGATCAGGATCTCATATCTGTAATTCTTTGCAGGAGTTGAGAAACCGTAGTGTTTTGAAAGCAGGTGACATGACCCTCAGAGTTGCGAACGGAGCTAGCATGGATGCTAAAGCCGTGGGGGACTATCACCTGGGAATGTCAGATGGACATGTTTTGGTTTTGCGTAATTGCTTTTTTGTACCCAACGCAACTTGTAATATCATTTCTGTATCTTTGGTTTCTAAAGAAGGTTATGAATTTGCGTTTGTAAGCAATGTTGTAAACATTCACCTTAATCAAGTTCTGATTGGGTCAGGTACATTGAGCAATGGTATATACGTATTAAACCAACCACAGATTTTCAATGTCCAGAATACACACAAAAGAAAGTCTCTGGAAATAAATCAGACTTTCTTATGGCATTGTAGACTGGGTCACATCAATGAGAGAAGGTTGACTAAGTTACATACAGAAGGATATTTGAATCCGTTCGAATATCAATTGTATGCCACTTGTCAATCCTGTCTCAAAAGAAAGATGACAAAGACTCCGTTTACTGGACATGGAGTAAGAGCGAGCGAGCTCTTGGGACTTGTACACAGCGACGTGTGCGGTCCAATGTCTACACATGCGCGAAGCGGTTATTCTTACTTCATTACTTTTACGGATGACTTTTCAAGGTACGGTTATGTCTTCTTAATGAAACATAAGTCCGAAGCCTTTGGAAAATTCCAGGAATATAAGAATGAAGTAGAAAAACAAACCGGCAAAAGTATCAAGATTCTAAGATCGGATCGAGGTGGAGAATACTTAAGTGCCGAATTCCTGAATTACTTAAAAGAGAATGGAATTCTCTCTCAACTTACTCCTCCATACACTCCGCAACATAACGGTGTATCGGAGAGACGGAACCGGACCCTATTGGATATGGTACGGTCCATGATGAGTAACGCTGAGTTACCGCGATCATTCTGGGGATATGCACTAGAAGCAGCTGCATATCGCTTGAACAAGGCTCCCACCAAGACTGTGCCTACCACCCCATATCAGATGTGGACTGGAAAGAAACCCTGTCTTAAGTATCTTAAAGTATGGGGATGTCCAGCTTTTGTAAAAAAGCAGCATGCGGACAAGCTCGAGGCACGTTCAGTACAGTGTAAGTTTGTGGGGGTACCCAAAGAACTCCAGGGGGTATCTTTTCTATTCCGCTGAGGAACAAAAAGTTTTTGTTTCTCAGCATGCCCGCTTCTTAGAAACTGAGTTTTTGGAAACCCAGATAAGTGGGAGCACAATAGATCTGGAAGAAATTCCAGAACCACAGACTATTACTGAAAGCTTAGTGGAACCAGAGGGTTCAAAAGAACAGGACATTCCTACGCCGCTCCGCAGGAGTAATAGGCAGTCTCATCCGCCCGAGAGATACTACGGTTTTCTCATAGACGGGGATAGAGAGGATTGCATCATAGATTATGATGAGCCTACTAGCTTCCAACAGGCCGTTCAGAGCGTTGACTCAGTAAAATGGCTGGATGCAATGCGGACCGAAATGGAGTCCATGTACACCAACAAAGTATGGACGTTGGACATTGCTCCAGATGGGGTAAAACCCATAGGATGCAAGTGGATCTTCAAAAGGAAGATTGGTGTAGATGGACAGGTTGAGACCTATAAAGCTAGACTTGTAGTGAAGGGTTTTCATCAAAGACCTGGTTTGGACTATGACGAAACCTTTTCTCCAGTGGCTATACTGAAATCCATTCGGATCCTTCTTGCCATTGCTGCCTTCCACGATTATGAGATTTGGCAGATGGACGTAAAGAAAGCTTTTCTAAATGGAAATTTAGAGGAGTGTGTCTATATGGACCAGCCAGAGGGTTTCATTCAGAGTGGGAGCAGCGGAAAGCTGTGCAAGTTGCTTAAGTCCATCTATGGACTAAAGCAGGCATCGCGGAGTTGGAACATCTGTTTTGATGAGACGGTCAAGGAATTTGGCTTTATCAAAAATCCAGATGAACCATGCATCTATAGTAGATTTGTAGCGAGAACTGTAGTATTCCTCGTTTTATACGTGGATGACATTCTCTTAATAGGAAATGACATTCCTATGCTACAATCTGTCAAGGGGTTCTTGTCGCACAGGTTCTCCATGAAAGACCTGGGTGATGCCTCATACATCCTGGGGATCCGGATCAATCGTGATAGATCCAAGAGGATATTAGGACTTTCACAGCCCAGGTACATCGACACCATACTGAAAAGATTCAGTATGGAAGATTCCAAGCGCGGTAACCTACCGGCTTGTCACGGGATCACCCTCTCTAAAGAGATGTCTCCCAAGACTGATTTGGAGAGGGATCGCATGTCTATTATACCCTACGCTTCTGCGGTAGTCTCTATAATGTACGCGATGTTGTGTACCAGACCGGATGTAGCTTATGCACTGAGTGTGGTAAGCCGGTATCAGTCAAACCCTGGGGAGAAACACTGGATAGCAGTAAAGAACATTCTCAAGTACCTCAGAAGGATTAAGGAGATGTTCTTGGTGTATGGCGGAAAAGACCTCCAGATCGAGGCCTTTGCTGACTCCAGCTTCCAGAGTGACAAGGATGATTCCAAGTCCATGTCGGGTTTTGTCTTTACCCTCAATGGAGGGGCGGTGTGTTGGAAGAGTTCCAAACAGGAAACCGTTGCAGACTCGACGATGGAAGCGGAATACATCACTGCATCTGATGCCGCAAAAGAAGCTGTCTGGATGAGGAAGTTCTTGAAAGAACTTCTGGTGGTTCCGTCAATTGTTGATCCAATACCTCTGTATTGCGACAACAATGGGGCTATAGCTTTAGCGAAGGAACCCAGGTCCCATCAGAGATCCAGACACATCTTGAGGCGGTATCACCTGATCAGGGAGATCGTGGATTTCCAGGAGATCGAGGTTCGGAGAGTCGCTTCAGAAGATAACACTGCAGATCCATTCACCAAGGCCTTGCTCCAGACTCAGTTCGAGCGGCTGATCGAGATGATAGGTCTTCGATACGCCAGTACATGGCCTTAGTGCAAGTAGGAGATTGTTAGTGTATATGCCTTAGAGGCCATTACTGTATCATACTAGTTTGTATATTACTTAATGGAAGCTTGGGATATTCACCTTGTATATACAATCTTGCTCAAAATAGTAGTATGCTACTTGGTTTGTTTCTACTTCAATGTGTACATGTGTTTATTTTAGTATATCACCTATACACATTAGTGGAGCCCTTAGGATCTTTGCTTGATTACCAGCGTTGTGATGGCAGTCACACTAGTGGGGGCTGGGTAATCTATAAGCACATCCTTATGCAGGTCCCTAGTCGCAGGACTATCGAGACAGGGCGTCGATACTACGGAGTAGACTAGCGCATGCGCTTCTCATCCCAGTGTGGGAGACGGTCTGTCCCACAGCCGTCAGTACGTCGTACTTGAGATAGTATGCGGGTGCTCGTTAGGTTACGAGTACACTGGACAGGACTCGTCGGGAACTGACTAGTTGGTGTTATGCCTATCGTCAGTTATCAGTTCCCAGGTGACATGAGTACAGCTTAGTCCGCTGACTTGACACTGTCACTTCGCCTCGAGTGTGTTCCCACTGTACTTTGATTACTACCCTACCACGGCTCAAAGGAGTCGTGCAAACAGGTAGTAGTTGGGTGCAGTCCCGAAGCACTTGGAGGCAGTGACGGTTAGACAGGATTCGTCTCTCCCGGTATTGGGGGTTGACATCGCGCTGTGTCTAGGAGAGCCATTACACGAGTAGTCCCTGGCCAGGGCAAACGAGATATACTGGTAGGCTTCCAGTGTTATCTCAGGGTGTTTTCGGCTTCACTCCGACACGACTTGTACCGCTATTGGGGGACTGACGTTTACCGTCCCCTAGGCCCTCCATGCGATGTATCAGACGAACAGACCGGACTGTACGGAGAATGTCACATTCAGGCTCAGTAGGAGTTCAGATTGGTTTCGCCTCGTCAGTCTTCTTGTCGGCATCTACCTGGGGACCGTTACGCACAGCTAGTGTCGCTAGCGGTCTGTGGTTAAACCCACTGCCAGCGTAGTGTCGAGTCTTTAGAGTCCCACACAGAAAGCTATTCGCCTTTAGGCAAAAGAGTAGAGGTCGCATGGTTTTGCGACAGGTCGCATGGTTTTGCGACAGGGTTCGGTCATATCCGTGCACTTGTGCACGTACAGTATCCGGACAGTTCACACTAGCGGGCTTTGGTTTAAGCCAGATCCTAGTGTACCTTTTGGGATTGGTTTTATCCAGTATGCATTCGTGTTCCTCGGAACGCGGATGCGGGTGTGTATGCACAGTTGACGGAGAGACAGAGCCAGAGGATTCTCATTAGGGTTGTTGACCGTTGACCGTTGACTAGTGACTTTTTGCTCAACCCTAATGAGAATATGATATGTGATTAACAATTATATTAATTAAGTATTATGGTGACATGGTTGTTGAGGGATTGACTTTGTTGACTTGTTGACTTTTGTTGACTTGTTGACTTTGTTGACCAGTTGACTAGTTGACCATCATGATAACTATAGCTATCATTTCATGGCAAAGACTTTTGCTTGCTTGCTCTTTTGTGCAAAATGAGTGCATGAAATGATATGGCTATGGTTGCTTAAACCATCACATAATACTTGATTGATATAAGGTGTTATGATTGTTTTGGATTATGAGTGCCAAATGAGAAAAGACTTCTCTCATTCTTTCATGCTCATTCTCTCTCTTGTTCTTGAGCTCTCATCTCCTCCTCTTGCTCTCCCTCTCTTGACTCTATGGTTCACTTGTCTCATGAGTTGAGAACCAAGAACCATAGATAAAATCCCATACAAACTCTTCTCTACTCATTCTAGTTCACAAGGTTTAGCAAACCGAGTGAAATAGTTTCTTCAAAGTTCGAAGAAGAAGCCAAAGGTTGAAGCTTTCAGGTGGATCTATCTTCGGCGCAAGGAGACGACGGGGAGAAGCCGATTCGGACGACCATCGAAGCTTGAAGACGAAGGAGTTCGAGAAAAGGAAAGGTATAACCCCCTAACCGAGTAGTTAGCAACTCGTAGTTAGGTTGTTAGTTAGATGTTTAACAAAGATCTGGGTTTTAAGTCCATGTTACCACCTCTAGAAAATTGTTCTTCACCAAATTCCGCATGCCCGAAAGTACCGGGAGAGGTAGCATGGACTTACAGTCACGACCCGAAGTTTGGCTCGTGACCGACACTTAACCACGTAACGTCTACAGGCATAACGCAGCTAAGTGAACCGAAAACCCAGAAATCAAACCAGTAAAAGTATAGAGTGTTTAGGTTTTAAATGGAAGTATTTATTAAAGTGACATGAATTCTTAAGTAAATAATCACCAAGATAGGAATATACGACGCCGTAGCGAAGATCAAGATTCATAAGTGGAAACATCACAAACGAGATAAACTGCAATGTACGGTCGGCTCAGAACGAGCTCGACACCAGAATACAGATAATACACATCATCGTCCTCACACTGTTTTTAAGTCAAATACATACATGGTAGATGGAGAATACTAGATACAACAATATACATGACTGAAAGATAAACAGATACCGCACAAAACCCACCTATCAGTAAAAGAGCTAGTACACCAACTATGGGGGTATCTGTGTCAAAAGATGCAAAACGCAGCCTGCCGCGACTACTCCGAAGGGCAACCTGCAACACTGTGGCACAACGGGGGTGAGTTGCCAACTCGTGAATAGAGATAGCATATAAAGGTAATCGCGAGCATGCACGTACTGCGTTACTCTATCATATGCAAACAGATGATATCAATGTGTGATAAGCAGTATGTGCAAAAATCATGCAAGTGCTCTATCTGGTAATATAACTACAGGATGAGATGCAATAATGAATTCTGAGCAGGGGAATATAACATCTACACGAAATGTCAATGTGGAATATATATATATATATATATATATGCACCGCAAATCCCAACAACCCACACGCCGGCACTCCCATCGGCCCTCAAATCCTGTACATCCCTGAGAATCACGAGTGCCCAACATCGGCACCCAAATATCATAAATACTCGTGTCTAGCATCGACACGCAAATCCTCCTATATCGGGCATCCGTCAGTCCGGGTCAGCCCTCTCTCAATATATCGGGAATCCGTCAATCCGGGTCAGCCCTCTCTCAATATATCGGGCATCCGTCAGTCCGGGTCAGCCTTCTCTCAATATATCGGGCATCCGTCAGTCCGGGTCAGCCCTCTCTCAATATATCGGGCATCCGTCAGTCCGGGTCAGCCCTCTCTCAATATATCGTGCATCCGTCAGTCCGGGTCAGCCCTCTCTCAATATATCGGGCATCCGTCAGTCCGGGTCAGCCCTCTCTCAATATATCCCTCTAGCACCGAGAAAACATAGGGTGGACGCACCGAAATATCATATCAAGGGGACCGGGTTTTTAAATGATTACATATTTGAAATAGCCACGGTTCCCAAATCCAGAAATCACATGTAATCCAAACCAATATGCAAGTCAATGTGATGTGATATGTGCATCAAGTATGAATATCATGTCAAGTCACATAAAGATGAGCTACAGCATAATGATCCGATGTGATATATGCATCAAGTATGAATATCATGTCAAGTCACATAAAGATGAGCTACACCATAATGATCCGATGTGATATATGCATCAAGTATGAATATCATGTCAAGTCACATAAAGATGAGCTACAACATAATGATCCGATGTGATATATGCATCAAGTATGAATATCATGTCAAGTCACATAAAGATGAGCTACAACATAATGATCATGGAAATTCTATAGTGTGAGTGTCATGGCAATTACTAACGGTGTGTGTGTGACATGCATGATAGTGCTCATGCAACATGAACCGTTAGTAAGGGTGCGGTGTTCTATCGATTCTAGTTTATATGCATACATCAAGGAATGTGGTATGCACTAAATAGTAGCCATGAACAGTCAATGTATGGAAATGTAGCTATAAGATCCTATCAGCCCTGACGTAGAACGCCATGCGGGCGATATCCCCGTAGATGTTAAATCTACTCACCGTAGTCTCTCGCTAGGTATAGCCGACGACTTGTTCCCCTCCTTCGCGGCGCCCGTCGCACTCGTCTGCGAATCCTAGAATTTCACAATATATCACACATAAGCTCAAAACCGTACGAACACGACATTTAAAGTCAACTAGAAACCCGTTTCGCAAACCAAGCGCGCATGTGCGCGATACGCTAAAACGTGTGATTACGCGCCTGAAGCCACTCCGACGCGTCGCGATACGCAGAAACCCCAAACCCCCACACACGTATCACGCGTGTCGCGAAAGATTAAAAATACGGGAAATAGGGTATTCTACTCCAGATTTTGATACAGAACCGATCTTATAAAAATAGATATACCAAAATACTCCACATAGCAGCAGACTCCTGTGACCCAAACCCCAACCCCCAAATCACTAATCTGGCCGCAAATTGCGGCCAGAACACATTTTTCGGCGGCCTGGGTAGGGAGGTGGGCCCCCGGGTTTGGTGTGTGCACTCTATACCCCATGTGTATGCTACAGTAAATCCAATTTCATTCTGAAATGACCCGGGTAGCAGCAGATCCAACAGAACCCTATTTCTAGTTAAAAACCCCACTTTTGCACTAAAATGGAACTTAAGGGTATTTTTGTGTAGACCTAAAACAAAACCTGGTCTAAACAGCTCTAATAACACTTAAAAGAGTTAACAAAACCATGAGAACACCAATCTATCACATACTTCACAAATATCCTCTAATATCACCAATAGTGCACAAAAACATGATTTTTAGCTAGGATACTACAAGATATGGAAAAGAGCGTTAACTATGAGCCATATACCTTCAAGAGACCTTAAGAAACACCAAAATTCTCAGCCCTTGCCTCAAGTGTGCAGATTTGCCTCCAAACACCTCAAAAGGCCTCTTTTTCCATGGTTTTGTGAAGAAAATGTGTTGATTTGTGTAGGGTTTTGTGTAGAGATCAAAGGGAAGTGAAAAGGGAAGAGGAGAAGAAGAAGAAGCTGAGGTTTTTGGCTGGAATTTCTGCAGGAAATTCTGAATGAGGAGAAGAGAGAGAAGAGAGAAAGAAAAGGGTCAAAAGTCAACTTCTTTACCTAACCCCCATTCCTCATTTTTCTATTGCTAAAAGAATATTTAAAAAGGGTATTGTTTTGATAAAAAAAAATGGTGGGGATTTAACAAGGAAACATGCAAGGAAAGAATGGCTAACACTTTAACCTAGGTTACAACATGGCTAAGTGTGCAAGTGTACACTACAAAATGGAAAATTTTCCAATTAGGGTCACCTGACTAAAAATAACTAATAAACCCAAGTACACATATAAAATAACACGCACAAATTGCTAATTAACACGAAAAACACTCTAGCGAAATTTCAAAGTGTTACAATCTACCCCCCTTAAAGAAATTCGGTCCCCGAATTTAAAAATCTAACTACACGCACCCTCAAAAGATGGGGATGCCCCTTCCTCACCTCGCTCTCGGTCTCCCAAGTGACCTCCTCTCTGCTCGGACCATGCCAAAGAACCTTGACGGACGGTATGTCCTTCGATCTCAATTTCTTCACTTGTCGATCCAAAATGATCACCGGCTGCTCTGCATAGGAAAGGTCACGATCAAGCTGGATCGTCGGGTGCTGAATCGCATGCGAAGGATCTTGAAGATATTTGCGGAGCATCGAAACATGAAGTACGGGGTTCACGTCTGGAAAACTGGGTGGAAGGGCCAACCGATATGCAACTGTACCAACACGATCGAGGATCTCGAAAGGACCCACAAATCTGGGACTAAGCTTCCCCTTCTTCCCAAATCTCATCACACCTTTCATTGGGGAGACCCTCAAGAAAACATGATCACCAACAGAAAACTCAAGTCTGCGCCGATGACGGTCCGCATAAGATCTCTGCCTACTCTAGGCTGCTCTCATCCTATCGCGAATCAACTGGATCTTCGCGGTCGTCTTATCCACAATCTGCGGCCCTAAGATACTGCCCTCACTGAGCTCTGTCCAACAAGCGGGCAATCTGCATCTCCTCCCATAAAGAGCCTCAAACGGTGCCATCTGAATGGTCTCCTGGTAGCTGTTGTTGTAGGAGAACTCTACTAAGGGTAAATGATAATCCCAGCTACCTCCGAAGTCTAATACGCACACTCTGAGCATGTCCTCGAGAGTCTGAATAGTCCGCTCTGACTGTCCGTCGGTCTGCGGATGAAATGCTGTGCTAAAACACAAGCGAGTGCCCAAAGCCTCCTGAAGTCTCTGCCATAGCCGGCTGGTAAACTGGGTGCCTCTGTCGGACACGATACATGTCGGAACTCCATGTAGTCGTACGATCTTGTCGATGTATATCTGGGCATACTGAGAAAATCCGAAAGTCTTCTTCACCGGTAGGGAGTGGGCCGCTTTCGTCAAACGATCCACGATCACCCAGATGGAGTCATACCCTCGACTAGTCCTGGGTAGACCCACAATGAAGTCCATAGATATATGTTCCCATTTCCACTCCGGAATGGGTAACGGTTGTAGCTCTCCCGCGGGCCTCTGGTGCTCAACCTTGACTTGCTGACAAGTCAGGCATCTCGACACAAAATATGCGATGTCTCTCTTCATTCCGTCCCACCAGTAAACACCTCTCATGTCATGGTACATCTTGGTGGAACCGGGATGAACATGTAAGCCCGCGGGGGCGCCCCGGCCGTCGATCCGACGCCGGAAACGCGGAAAACAAAAACTTTGCGAACTTTGCAAAACGGCACCACCGCGGACTTTTTACCCGGATCGGGCCATTAACCTAGCTAGCTAGCAAAAAGAAAAGAGTAGAGATGCTATACCAAACGATCCGTGTCCTTCGGTCTTCGTCTCCGCTCCGATCTCCCGCGGAATCTCCGTCACCTCCTCGCTCGTCGGAAAGGGCACCACGTAGCCGGAATCTTTTACGGGCTCCCACCTCTTGACCGAGGCAACTCGGGCGCGAAGTTGGCTAGCCGACGCGTCCAAGGCTTGCTATAGAATAGTGTAGTGAACTTGTCTCTTGGGGTTTTGAGGTTGCCATGGTTTGTGGAGGAAACAAGAAAGAACTTTGGAGAAGGGTTATTGGATTTTTGGAGCAAGCAAGAATGAGATGATATAATTTCCATACACCATGAAATTTCCTCTCATCTCTCTCTCTCAAGAATGGCCAGCCCTCTCTCTCTAGAATGAGATTGGAGAGAGAAAAAGAATTCTCCAAGTATATAAAACTACAATGGAAAAACCAAATAAAGAAAAAGGTCACTCTCATTTCTTTTCTCAAACCATCAAGTGAAAAGCCATCAAATGGATAAGAAAGGAATATCATCATGAAGCAAGTCTCATCATAATCCACAAGTGCAAGAAAACCCTCCACAAAAGAGTTATTTGCAAATTGCAAATAACCCCCTCCAACAAGAAAGTCCGACCGAGAAGGAATGAAGGAAAACCGGCCGGAACGGAATGCAAACTGGCAACTACAGAAAACTGTTCCCGTAATAAATTACAGGAAAACCCCGCTACTGCAAATACATGCCCGCATTTGTATTCCCACTGAACACAAATACAAAGAGACAAAACTACACTATCTTATACTAGGATCCGGCTTAAGCCAAAGCCGGCTAGTAAAAACTGTCCGATCGCGATCCGTGCAATACCGCACGTATCCGATCGAACCCTGCCATATCTCCATACGGCCTCTACAGCGTTTCGCCCAAAACTTGAGTAACTGTCTGTGTGGTGGACTCTAAAGACTCGTCAATACTGTGGCTGTGGATTTAACCACTAGCACGTCAGAGGTATAAGCCAATACGTGACGGGCCACCAGGTATTGACCAAAAGGGACGTCGATGAGCGAACTCATCCTGACACCCTACTGAGCCTGTCAGTGACAATATCCGTACAGTCCGGTCCGTTCGTCTATGAGTATCGCATGGCGGGCCTAGGGGGTTGGTAAAAGTCAGACCCCCAAAAGCGGTACAAGTCGTGTCGGAGTGTAGCCCAGAACACCCTGAGATACTACTGGAATACCTACCAGCAAATCTCCTGCCTTGGCCAAGGACTTTTCATGTTCTGGCTCTCCTAGACACAGCACGACCTCACCCCCAATACCGGGAGAGACGAACCCCTGCAGATCCGCTCACTGCCTCCATGTGGCTCGGGACTGTACCCAACTAAAACCTGTTTGCACGACTCCTTTGAGCCGTGGTAGGGTAGTAATCAAAGTACAGTGGGAACTCACACGAGACAAATGACGATCCCAGGTCGATGAACTAACCTGTACACATGTCACCTGGGAACTGCTATCTGACGTCTGGTATAATCCCAACTAGCAGGTTCCCGGCGAGTCCTGTCCGGTGTACTCATAACCCAATGAGCACCTGTATACATCTTAGGTGAACCAACTGACACTAGTGGCTTGTGAGACCGGCCACCGCCCCTCGTCGGGGTCTCGACTGTATACACTAGTCTACTCTGGAGAAACGATGCCCTGTCTCGAATCTCCCACGACTAGGGACCTTTTAAGGATATGCTTGTAGACCCCAGCTCCCACTTATATGATCGCCCTCATACTGCTGGTGGTCAAGCAAGAATCCAAGGGGCTTTATCAACGTGTAATAGCGACTCGAAAGGTCACCTAAAGCAGTACACGATGATAAAGATAAACCAGATAGCATACTATCATCTCGAGTAAGACTGTCCTACTGGGACAGGTCCTCCCCTCAATCATTGTAATCACGTGCCTGTGATCCAATAATTGACTCTGAGGGCACTATCTCCAACAATCTCCCACTTGCACTCGAGGCTAATTATTGCGATGTCGCATACTCACAGCCCGTGTGATACCGAACACCCAACTCCTCTACTAGTCAGTCTCACAAAGCTCGTTTGCGAAACTATTGCAATCGAGGAATAGCCTCAGTGAGTGGATCCGCTTTGATGTTTCTTTCTATGTCTCTCTAAATCTCAAGTTCGCGGAGAAAACCATCTCCCGAAATGAGAAATACCTGTCTTAGAATGTCTGGATGTCTGATGGGACCTAGCTCATAAGTGAACTCCAAATCCAAACTTCTTAGACTGTATCGACAACTGAACTTAATCAGTGTCCTGCGCCATGCCTTCCCTCAGTATCCACCTGGACCAACTGTCCAAAATACTGCCCCTCGTCAGAGGGAAAACTATAACTCTGACAGCCACTCTGCCATCCATGTCACCTTGGAAGCCTGGAATAATAACCGTCTCCTAAAGGAGGCTGTCGTTATCAATTCCTTAGAACATCAACTTGTGTTCTAAAACTGCTTCCGATTGTTTCTCCAAGATTGGATTAATATCAACTTATTGCACCTACTGCAAGAACAATATCTGGTGTGGTACTTGACATCTCACGATTGACTCAGTTGCCTAAGCAAGTGATCTGTCAATCATGCGTGTCCCTCTCCCCTTTAGTCTGTAAGACACCTTTAGAGAGGGTGACTCCATTACCTGCAGGTACACTACCGTGCCAGGAGTCGTCCATTCTAAATACTTATAGAATGCTGTCAAAGTACCCTGATTGGGAAACCACCCAAATCTAGATCTAAAACCATAGATCTTGTTACCAGAATGTCTGATATAAGATCCAATTCCTATGTGGAGAAACTACTGTGTGACGACCAAAGTATAACCGATCGTAGTATAGGAATATCACTTCCTACTCTGTGTATGTCATCAAATACCAGGACATCACACCCTACTACCTTCTCAACAGATCCATCCCCTATTCTGATGAAGTCAAACCTATGACTCTCACATCAGAAATAGATGATCTATCTCCGCTATATCTGCTTTAGTCTATGAATAGACATAAGCCTCCTGTCCACCAATGCTTCCGCTGCTCCCACTGACTACGACAACCCTCTGGCAGAGTCATATAGACGTACACTTCTAAAACCAGTTTAGAACGACGCTATACTCATCCTCCTGCCGGGTCTCACAGTCTGGAACAACAGCAATGGCAAATCTGGGTAAACAAGAACCTCCTTGCCACCGTCCTTGAGCATACCGAAGTACCTCTCGGGTGCCTGAGGTTACCCACCATATCTGCGGAGTGGCCAATGGAATGTCAAACCAGATTGAATCTTTAGGTTCTAATCAAATCTTCAGTAATCGTTTGCGGTTCTGGAATCATTTCCAGTTCTACCATACTCCCACTACTGTTTTTCCGGAAAAAAAATCCATTTTTGATAAAACTGTGGCGAGTCAAGAACAATATCACTATTGATCTTCCAGATGGTAGAAAATCAACCCTCGTCATAGCCCGGGTCAACCCACAAACAGCCACTACTGAAACGTGCCTTGAGTTGTCCAGTGTCTGGTTTTAAGCATAAGCCGGACAACTCCCCGTATCTTAACAATGTCAAGATATGAACTGTTCTATATCCAAGAACCAGAGGCACTGATTTAATTGAACCAGATTCAAATCATGCAGCTGTCTCCAGTGCATGTCAAGTAAATGGAAGAGAGGCCGATCAGCGTTACTCAACTTAGGAGTACTTCCAATTATGAGTAACCTGAAAGAGAAACTAGTTCTCTTAATCATTACTATCAACTGAATACCATTCACAAGTATCTACATCTTCGATCTCCTTGAAGAATCCCGATACTTGCAACACTTGGTTCTCTACTTTACTCTTATACCTATAACTCCTCAAAACTTAGACCCTGTGTTTCTACGAAACACATGTCTAAGAACTAGAGAAGTTAAAAGTAAACAGAATAAAGTACGAGGACCATCCCCTCTGTCCTAATGGACACTGGACAATATACAATACTCTGTATAAGTCCCCTGAGTCTGGTGACTCATTCACTGTGTGTCGTAGGTTGAAAACTGTACTTTTGGTTAAGAAGAATTACACCGTTGTTCAATGCTCCTTACCTAACCATCCACTGGTATAGGTAAATGTCATAGACATAATTTCAAAAAGATATTTCTCACTCTATAAAAATAGACGTACAGATATATCAATTTGAAATTGGTGCACAACAACGGATATTCAAAACCAAATATTTGCCAACCGGCAAACAACCCAGGTGGCTTCCTCAAATATCACCAATTCCAACGAATCCCGATATAATGAGGATGATCACCTAATTCCCAATAACTTACTCCTCTTCATCATCTGTAAAACCATACAGATGTGAGACTCATACCTGGTAAATACATACCCTGGAGTAAGTATCTAATCGGGAAATCAGTTTTCATTTAACAGTACACAGTGGAACTGAAACATTGAAATGTTTCGATGGGGTATCCTGGTATTCTTAGTAATGCCTCTTCCATTATCCAGATTCACAACTATAACCGTATAATTCTTTGCCACCTCTCCAAATCCCTTTATATGTCTTTAGTCATTACCTTCTGTACACCCCTTTAGGCCAAATGGTTTTCTTCCTTCCCTACCGTTCGGCACCAGCCTATGGTTTGGAAGAAGACTATCCAAAAAGCATAATGGGTGTACTGTCCTAATCCGAGGAGCACTCGCAATGCGAGAGAAGGTGAGGATAAAAGACAACCGAATGAACTTAATTCATAGGTGATTTAGGATTGACAAAGAAGTACATGGTTTGGTCGTGAATAGCAGTCGCAATTTACTTTGCCCTCTTACTAATCCCTTGCTTTGTCTGAACTTAATACCTTCTGTACACCGTTTAGGCTAATTGGTTTTCTTCATTCCCCACCGTTCGGCACCAGCCTAAGGTTTGGAAGAAGACTTTCCAATTTGCGTAATAGGTGTACTATCTCCTAAACCAAGGAGTACTCGCAACCTGAGAGAAGGTAGAAGGAAAAGACAACTGAATAGTCCTATTCGTTTTCTCCAGAACCGGAAACCATCCTCGAATTCCTTCGAGTTCGTATATAACCATACGATGGTTTTGTCCAATGGAAGTGGACGTTCGTAGTAATACGGGGTGTCCCGGAGAAAAGGGTAAAAGTAGGAGTGGCAAAGAGGTCTGCAACTCTGACAATCCAAAAGCCGGTGTTAAGAAGGTTCGGTCAACTTGGTCACTGAGTCATAGTCTAGGGTCGGGTCAATGGTCCCTGCCAGAGAGAGAGAGAAGAAACACTCAGCGTGCACTCTAACCTAGATCAGAATGGTTACCACTTTATCTAATCTGGAAACCTCCCACTGTAACGTCAAATTCTTCTCCAAACCTGAAAGAAGAATTAGCCGGGATAACCCGAGGAGTAAACCAACTCATCAGTGGGAATCGGGATCCAACTCTCATCGCATGATAACGTGACGGAATCCGCTCACGCTGTCACACTCCAGAAGGTATGCGCATATCTGGCAAGTTTCAGTTCTTTTGAAACTCCCGATGTGGATTTTTGCCCCATGCTCTTATGACCTTGACGAAGGCCAACAAATCATAAGTCACATGTCAAGTTCTACCCGTCATTATCCAGGTTAATTTGAACCCACCCGTACAAGCCCTTGACGAAGGCCAACAAGGCTATACGACTGTCCCAAACCAACGCATCTATCTATGCAGCAGAAAGGCAACAAGCAGCTACCATACACTATGCCTTGACGAAGGTCAACAAACATAGCATGAATACTACGTGCTACCCGTCTGAAACGACGGAGGGCTACGAATGGTTTCTGGCGAAAACCTTTAACGTAATGAACTTGATATCGTTGAAGGAACTGATAGCTTTATAAAAATATAGTGACGACAACCTTTGCTAAAGAGGTCACTCCCGGTGAAGGGATCTCGGCTCTTTCCCCGTAGAATGAGGTGCAGGATATTCCAACTGAATACCACGATGCAAAGCAAAAGTAATCGGCTATAGTGAAGTTATTGCCCTGACGCAAACTTCTGTCCAAGGGGTCACTCCCGGTGAAGGGATCTCGGCCCTTGCCTCGTCGACTGAGGAGCAGGATATTCCAACTGAATACCACTGTGCAAAACAAAAGAGAACGCCCTTGCAATAACAGCTTTTTGAAAAAAAAAATGTTCCAACAACATCAGAATAGGTTTGTTTATCTTGCATTGATCCGAATCAATGCAGTCCCATCAATTGATCACACCACAAAGAACGAAAATATACTGACGTACGTATATGCCATCCGCATTCGCCACTGGGTCCCGTCATCACCCGTTAGGTTAGCTAACTAACGACAGAGCGGGGACTGGACTAGCGCGGATGCAAAACATATACAACATCTACTAATATATATATAATATATAATTTTCGCTCATGGCGTGATAAAAGCAACACAGAAATGTATAGCAACACAGATCAATACAGATATCTGGGATCCCCGGGTTTCACAGAGCCGCTGAAACCTGACGTTCCCCTGGTCGTGTGGATAGCCTGTGCAATGAAAACCTAGACCCCTACGGGTGCGGCAAGTCACCCGCCAAAACCTGAAGCGAGGCAGCCCCCTTCAGCAACGTGAATGGACCACCCAGCACTTCACGGAATCCGGTAACTTGGGCACCCATCCTGGGTCAACGCTATACCCCCTACGAGTGCGGCGAATAGCCCGCCAATCCTAGAGTGAAGCCCCCTCCGTCTCAATGCCATGAGATGCGGGCTTGTTGCCCTCCAGAATCCGGCTATCCGTGCACCCCTCCGCGGGGTAATCCTAGTACAGAAAGTAAAATATACATACAACGGGTACATCGACCGCAACCAGGTCGTGCCCCAAAATAATAATACAAACTGGCAGTGACGGCAGTCCACATGTCGGACGCTCGCCCCGCAATATCAAATGTACATATAAAACAGAACTGTACTACCACTGCAACCAGGCTATCCCCCACGACCGATCCGCAACAACACAGTACAAACACAGAACATCAACGTGAAAGTCACGTTCGCAAATCCGTCTAACCGGGCTATAGCAGTTAGACGGGATTTACCGATCAAGTGACATTCACGGTCGCAGATATAATGTAAAAACTGTGAACTGGCATGTTTAAAATATCCGATCGAACAAATATATCAAAGTGGGCCCCCAAAAAGAACTGTAGCACTTACAGAAAACCTGGGCCCAAATAAAATATCCCAAAAGCCCTAATTCTAACTCATAAGCTTACTGGGAAAATATGGTGCCACGATTCCTCTTTTCCGCCGCGCAAGCGTGGCCAAACCAGGGGTTTGGCCGCGCTTCCGCGGTCGAAGTGAGGAATCAGTGGATCATATTTTCCCAGAATTCTTATAATTTGTTGTACATGTCTCTGCAATATCCAGAAAAATTTTACGAGCTCAAAAAATTTTAACAGAGAACACATGTGCACAAAATACGGTTTTTGGGGATTTTCGTTCGATCGAGCACTAAACATACAAGAGCAAGCTAGGTAGGTTAACGGCGTGGCTCTGATACCAATGTAAGCCCGCGGGGGCGCCCCGGCCGTCGATCCGACGCCGGAAACGCGGAAAACAAAAACTTTGCGAACTTTGCAAAACGGCACCACCGCGGACTTTTTACCCGGATCGGGCCATTAACCTAGCTAGCTAGCAAAAAGAAAAGAGTAGAGATGCTATACCAAACGATCCGTGTCCTTCGGTCTTCGTCTCCGCTCCGATCTCCCGCGGAATCTCCGTCACCTCCTCGCTCGTCGGAAAGGGCACCACGTAGCCGGAATCTTTTACGGGCTCCCACCTCTTGACCGAGGCAACTCGGGCACGAAGTTGGCTAGCCGACGCGTCCAAGGCTTGCTATAGAATAGTGTAGTGAACTTGTCTCTTGGGGTTTTGAGGTTGCCATGGTTTGTGGAGGAAACAAGAAAGAACTTTGGAGAAGGGTTATTGGATTTTTGGAGCAAGCAAGAATGAGATGATATAATTTCCATACACCATGAAATTTCCTCTCATCTCTCTCTCTCAAGAATGGCCGGCCCTCTCTCTCTAGAATGAGATTGGAGAGAGAAAAAGAATTCTCCAAGTATATAAAACTACAATGGAAAAACCAAATAAAGAAAAAGGTCACTCTCATTTCTTTTCTCAAACCATCAAGTGAAAAGCCATCAAATGGATAAGAAAGGAATATCATCATGAAGCAAGTCTCATCATAATCCACAAGTGCAAGAAAACCCTCCACAAAAGAGTTATTTGCAAATTGCAAATAACCCCCTCCAACAAGAAAGTCCGACCGAGAAGGAATGAAGGAAAACCGGCCGGAACGGAATGCAAACTGGCAACTACAGAAAACTGTTCCCGTAATAAATTAGAGGAAAACCCCGCTACTGCAAATACATGCCCGCATTTGTATTCCCACTGAACACAAATGCAAAGAGACAAAACTACACTATCTTATACTAGGATCCGGCTTAAGCCAAAGCCGGCTAGTAAAAACTGTCCGATCGCGATCCGTGCAATACCGCACGTATCCGATCGAACCCTGCCATATCTCCATACGGCCTCTACAGCGTTTCGCCCGAAACTTGAGTAACTGTCTGTGTGGTGGACTCTAAAGACTCGTCAATACTGTGGCTGTGGATTTAACCACTAGCACGTCAGAGGTATAAGCCAATACGTGACGGGCCACCAGGTATTGACCAAAAGGGACGTCGATGAGCGAACTCATCCTGACACCCTACTGAGCCTGTCAGTGACAATATCCGTACAGTCCGGTCCGTTCGTCTATGAGTATCGCATGGCGGGCCTAGGGGGTTGGTAAAAGTCAGACCCCCAAAAGCGGTACAAGTCGTGTCGGAGTGTAGCCCAGAACACCCTGAGATACTACTGGAATACCTACCAGCAAATCTCCTGCCTTGGCCAAGGACTTTTCATGTTCTGGCTCTCCTAGACACAGCACGACCTCACCCCCAATACCGGGAGAGACGAACCCCTGCAGATCCGCTCACTGCCTCCATGTTGCTCGGGACTGTACCCAACTAAAACCTGTTTGCACGACTCCTTTGAGCCGTGGTAGGGTAGTAATCAAAGTACAGTGGGAACTCACACGAGACAAATGACGATCCCAGGTCGATGAACTAACCTGTACACATGTCACCTGGGAACTGCTATCTGACGTCTGGTATAATCCCAACTAGCAGGTTCCCGGCGAGTCCTGTCCGGTGTACTCATAACCCAATGAGCACCTGTATACATCTTAGGTGAACCAACTGACACTAGTGGCTTGTGAGACCGGCCACCGCCCCTCGTCGGGGTCTCGACTGTATACACTAGTCTACTCTGGAGAAACGATGCCCTGTCTCGAAACTCCCACAACTAGGGACCTTTTAAGGATATGCTTGTAGACCCCAGCTCCCACTTATATGATCGCCCTCATACTGCTGGTGGTCAAGCAAGAATCCAAGGGGCTTTATCAACGTGTAATAGCGACTCGAAAGGTCACCTAAAGCAGTACACGATGATAAAGATAAACCAGATAGCATACTATCATCTCGAGTAAGACTGTCCTACTGGGACAGGTCCTCCCCTCAATCATTGTAATCACGTGCCTGTGATCCAATAATTGACTCTGAGGGCACTATCTCCAACAGAACACTATATACCGATCGATGTGCCTCCTCAAGAATCTCGCGACGCAATCCCTCAGCATCTGGTACGCACAGTCTAGCCCCAAATCGTAGTATCCCCTGATCATCGATCACGAACTCGGAAAATCTGCCTTGTCCAATCTGTGTCCTGATCTCTGAATATCAGTCATCACTGTGCTGTGCCTCATATATACGGTCAAACAACTGTGGGCGTGCACGAACATGCGCAATCTGTCCTCCGATCGGCGTGAACTCGAACTGTACCCGGCTGTCGCTTAAAATCTGCTAATCTGCTGACGACTGCCTCTGTACTGCGCTCAAACAAGATAGACTACCACCGGGCCTCCTGCTCAAAGCATCCGCCACAACATTCGTCCTGCCCGGGTGATACAAGATCTCACAATCGTAGTCCTTCACTAACTCCATCCATCGGCGTTGTCTAAGGTTCAGGTCTCGCTGCTGGAATATATACCTTAAGCTCTTGTGATCAGTGAATATCTGGCACGACTCTCCATATAGGTAATGTTGCCAGATCTTAAGTGCAAGGACCACTACAGCCATCTCCAAATCATGAGTGGAGTAATTCTGTTCATGTTTCTTTAATTGCCGCGAAGCATACGCGATCACCCTATCTTGCTGCATCAAAACACACCCTAGCCCCACTCGTGAAGCGTCACAGTAGACGACAAATCCGCCTGATCCTGAAGGCAATGATAGCACTGGTGTCGTAGACAGTAGAGCCCGTAGCTGCTGGAAATTGTGCTCACACTCCTGCGTCCAATCAAAACGAACTCCCTTCTGGGTCAACCCGGTCAAAGGTGTAGCAATGCGAGAGAAGTCCTGCACGAATCGTCTGTAATAGCCTGCCAGCCCTAGAAAGCTGCGAACCTCCGTCACTGACGTGGGTCTAGGCCAACTCCGAACGGCCTCAATCTTCCTCGGGTCTACACATATACCATCTCGTGTAATCACGTGCCCCAAGAAGTCTACGCTGTCCAGCTAGAAAGCACATTTGGAGAATTTGGCGAAAAGCTGATGCTCCCTCAAGGTCTGCAGTGTAATCCGCAGGTGCTGTTCGTGCTCCTCTCTACTTTGAGAATACACCAGAATATCGTCAATGAACACTATGATGAACAGATCAAGACACGGCCGGAAAATACGGTTCATCAAGTCCATGAATGCTGCTGGCGCGTTGGTGAGTTCGAACGACATCACCAAAAACTCATAATGGCCGTAACGCGTGTGGAAAGCTGTCCTAGGAATGTCTTCCCGTCGAACCCGCAGCTGATGGTAGCCTGATCGCAAATCAATCCTCGAAAAGTATCCTGCCCCCTGGAGCTGGGCGAACAAATCGTCAATACATGGCAGAGGATACCTGTTCCGCACTGTAACCCTGTTCAGCTGGCGGTAGTCGATACATAGACGCAAACTGCCATCCTTCCTCTTGACGAACAGGACTGGAACACCCCAAGGAGAAACACTGGGTCGAATAAGTCCCTTATCTAGCAAATCTTGCAACTGACCCTTTAATTCTCTAAGTTCCGCCGGGACCATCCGATACGGCGGTACAGAAATAGGCCCCGTGCAAGGAACCAAATCAATACAGAAGGAAATATCACGCTCGGCGGTAGCCCAGGAAACTCGTCAGGGAACACATCAGGGAGCTCGCTAACGACCGGAACCTGATCCAATGGAACCTCTGTAGCTCTAGTATCGCAAACATAGGCGAGAAATCCCTGGCATCCCTTCCTCAAAAGCTGTCCAGCGCGAAAAGAAGAAATCATAATGTGAGGGGTGGCACCACGGTCCCCCAACACAACAAAAACCGACTTGCCGGGAAAACAAAATCTAACTGTCTTCTCGCGGCAGTCAACAGAAGCGTAGCACGTGGCTAACCAATCCATGCCCAAAAGAACGTCGAAGTCCAATATCTCAAGAAGGATAAAATCGACCGGCAACTCTCTCTCGCTAATACAGACGATACAGGATCGGAACACGTGCCTAGCAACAAACGACTCTCCCACGAGAGTAGTCACAACTAGCGGCGGATCAAGCAAACCGGACCCTCTACCCAAATTCGGCACAAAGTGTGTGGATACATACGAGTACGTGGAAACATATGAGTACAAGGATCCGGATCAGACACTACGCGTGCAACAAAGGACATACTGAAAGAGTACCTGAAAGCTCTGCGTTGGACGCCCTCGCATCCCGATGAGTCGAAGCGAAAACTTGGGCCTGTCCTTCATCTACGACTGACCGAACTCCTCCTCTACTAACCTGACCCCTCTGCGCGAACCCTCCACGTCCACGACGTCTCAGAATACGACCCTGACGTGGTGTGAAGGAACACTGCCTGATGAGGTGTTGAAGGCTCCCACATCGTAAACATCTACGCGCTGGCTGCCGTCCTCCCTGGGGATGAGAGCCAAACAACTGTCCTCGTCCTAAGCCTCTGCTCTGGGATGGTACACCAGTACGATTCCTCAACTGTTCTGGAACTCTCAAGGTCTCTGGAAGACATGTCCCGTAAACTGGGGCTGCCTCCACCGCTCCTATGTAGGGGACATAATACTGCATGATGATCGTGAGGAACAACTGGGTAACAGGGGTGACAACCACCTGTCGCTATGCTCGAATGAACTCCACCAACGAGCTCATCGCCTGGCGCAAGCCCTGCATTTCTACCACTAGTCTAGCGATCTGAGCTGTCGTAGGGGGAACAATCTGTCCTGGTACAACAGGAGTACTACTCGGATCAGTCCTCGTCTCAGATGAATCAACTCGAACCTCGGCTCTCACGGCCGCTCTCTACACCCTCGTAGTCCTTGAAGGCATAATGGCTGAAAAGAAGGTAGGATTCGATGAGGATACAGAAATCGAATCGCAAGGATTCATACAATCATGTGGGAATTTCAATCAATAAGTCCTAAGGTCGCTTAGGCGGAGTACCATGTCGTGAGCAAGCCGCGGAACATAGGCACGCTACGCCACTCTGCTGCAGCTACCTACTCCATCATACCAGGGTCATCCTACACTCCGAAGGTAAAACCTACGCTTTGATACCAACTTTGTCGCGACCCGAAGTTTGGCCCGTGACCGGCACTTAACCACGTAACGTCTACAGGCGTAACGCAACTAAGTGAACCGAAAACCCAGAAATCAAACCAGTAAAAGTATAGAGTGTTTAAGTTTTAAATGGAAGTATTTATTAAAGTGACAAGAATTCTTAAGTAAATAATCACCAAGATAGCAATATACGACGCCGTAGCGAAGATCAAGATCCACAAGTGGAAACATCACAGATGAAATAAACTGCAAAGTACAGTCGGCTCACAACGAGCTCGACACCAGAATACAGATAATACACATCATCGTCCTCACACTGTCTCTAAGTCAAATACATACATGGTAGATGGAGAATACTAGATACAACAATATACATAACTGAAAGATAAACAGATACCGCACAAAACCCACCTATCAGCAAAAGAGCTAGTACACCAACTATGGGGGTATCTGTGTCAAAAGATGCAAAACGCAGCCTGCCGCGACTACTCCGAAGGGCAACCCGCAACACTGTGGCACAACGGGGGTGAGTTGTCAACTCGTGAATAGAGATAACATATAAAGGTAATCGCGAGCATGCACGTACTACGCTACTCTATCATATGCCAACAGATGAAATCAATGTGTGATAAGCAGTATGTGCAAAAATCATGCGAGTGCTCTATCAGGTAATATAACTACAGGATGAGATGCAATAATGAATGCTGAGCAGGGGAATATAACATTTATACGAAATGTCAATGTGGAATATATATATATGCACCGCAAATCCCAACAACCCAGACGCCGGCACTCCCATCGGCCCTCAAATCCTGTACATCCCAGAGAATCACGAGTGCCCAACATCGGCACCCAAATATCATAAATACTCGTGTCTAGCATCGACATGCAAATCCTCCTATATCGGGCATCCGTCAGTCCGGGTTAGCCCTCTCTCAATATATCGGGCATCCGTCAGTCCGGGTCAGCCCTCTCTCAATATATCGGGCATCCGTCAGTCCGGGTCAGCCCTCTCTCAATATATCGGGCATCCGTCAGTCCGGGTCAGCCCTCTCTCAATATATTCCTCTAGCACCGAGAAAACATAGGGTGGACGCACCGAAATATCATATCAAGGGAACCGGGTTTTTAAATGATTACATATTTGAAATAGCCACGGTTCCCAAATCCAGAGATCATATGTAATCCAAACCAATATGCAAGTCAATGTGATGTGATATGTGCATCAAGTATGAATATCATGTCAAGTCACATAAAGATGAGCTACAACATAATGATCCGATGTGATATATGCATCAAGTATGAATATCATGTGAAGTCACATAAAGATGAGCTACACCATAATGATCCGATGTGATATATGCATCAAGTATGAATATCATGTCAAGTCACATAAATATGAGCTGCAACATAATGATCCGATGTGATATATGCATTAAGTATGATATCATGTCAAGTCACATAAAGATGAGCTACAACATAATGATCATAGAAATTCTACAATGTGAGTGTCATGGCAATTACTAACGGTGTGTGTGTGACATGCAGGATAGTGCTCGTGCAACATGAACCGTTAGTAAGGGTGCGGTGTTCTATCAATTCTAGTTTATATGCATACATCAGGGAATGTGGTATGCACTAAATAGTAGCCATGAACAGTCAATGTATGGAAATGTAGCTATAAGATCCTATCAGCCCTGACGTAGAACGCCATGCGGGCGATATCCCCGTAGATGTTAAATCTACTCACCGTAGTCTCTCGCTAGGTATAGCCGACGACTTGTTCCCCTCCTTCGCGGCGCCCGTCGCACTCGCCTGCGAATCCTAGAATTTCACAATATATCACACATAAGCTCAAAACCGTATAAACACGACATTTAAAATCAACTAGAAACCCGTGTCGCAAACCAAGCGTGCGTGTGCGCGATACGCTAAAACGTGTGATTACGCGCCTGAAGCCACTTCGACGCGTCGCGATACGCAGAAACCCCAAACCCCCACACACGTATCACGCGTGTCGCGAAAGATTAAAAATACGGGAAATAGGGTATTCTATTCCAGATTTTGATACAGAACTGATCTTATAAAAATAGATATACCAAAATACTCCACATAACAGCAGACTCCTGTGACCCAAACCCCAACCCCCAAATCACTAATCTGGCCGCAAATTGCGGCCAGAACACATTTTTCGGCGGCCTGGGTAGGGAGGTGGGCCCCCGGGTTTAGTGTGTGCACTCTATACCCCATGTGTATGCTACAATAAATCCAATTTCATTCTGAATTGACCCGGGTAGCAGCAGATCCAACAGAACCCTATTTCTAGTTAAAAATCCCACTTTTGCACTAAAATGGAACTTAAGGGATTTTTGTGTAGACCTGAAACAAAACCTGGTCTAAACAGCTCTAATAACACTTAAAAGAGTTAACAAAACCATGAGAACACCAATCTATCACATACTTCACAAATATCCTCTAATATCACCAATAATGCACAAAAACATGATTTTTAGCTAGGATACTACAAGATATGGAAAAGAGTATTAACTATGAGCCATATACCTTCAAGAGACCTTAAGAAACACCAAAATTCTCAGCCCTTGCCTCAAGTGTGCAGATTTGCCTCCAAACACCTCAAAAGGCCTCTTTTTCCATGGTTTTGTGAAGAAAATGTGTTGATTTGTGTAGGGTTTTGTGTAGAGATCAAAGGGAAGTGAAAAGAGAAGAGGAGAAGAAGAAGAAGCTGGGGTTTTTGGCTGGAATTTCTGTAGGAAATTCTGAATGAGGAGAAGAGAGAGAAGAGAGAAAGAAAAGGGTCAAAAGTCAACTTCTTTACCTAACCCCCATTCCTCATTTTTCTATTGCTAAAAGAATATTTAAAAAGGGTTTTGTTTTGATAAAAAAAATGGTGGGATTTAACAAGGAAACATGCAAGGAAAGAATGGCTAACACTTTAACCTAGGTTACAACATGGCTAAGTGTGCAAGTGTGCACTACAAAATGGAAAATTTTCCAATTAGGGTAACCCGACTAAAAATAACTAATAAACCCAAGTACACATATAAAATAACACGCACAAATTTCTAATTAACACAAAAAACACTCTAGCGAAATTTCAAAGTGCTACATAGTCTGTCGATCTGAGATTGTCATTTGCCTCGTATGAGTTCCCACTGTGCTCTGATTACTACCCTACCACGGCTCAAAGGAGTCTTGCAAATAGGTTTTAGTTGAGTACAGTCCCGAGCCACATGGAGGCAGTGAGCGGATAATCGAGGATTCGCCTCTCCCGGTATTGGGGGTTGATGTCGCGTTGTGCACGGGTGGCCATCACCAGAAATCCTCGGCCGGGGTAGATGAGAATTACCAATCCAAGATCGATAGTTTCTCAGGTGGTGATGGGTTATATATCGGCACCAATTATCGCGTTATTAGGGGTCTGACTTTATCCACCCCCTAGACTCGATATGCGATACTCTTAGACGAACAGACCGGACTATACGGATATTGTCACCGTCAGGCTCAGTAGGGGTTCAGGATGAGTTTGCTCATCGGCCTCCCTTTCGCTCAATACCTGGGTAGCCATTACATATAGCTAGTGCCGCTGACGTGCTTGTGGTTAAACCCACTGCCAGCGTGTTGACGAGTCTTTAGAGTCCCACACAGAGGGTTTTCACGGTTCAGGCGATATGGTGTAGATAACGTATGTTGGTACATACAGGTGTCTGATTAAATATGTGTACAGGCTGCACAGACTTTAATCGGACAATTGATAATACTAGCGGCTTAGGATTAAGCCGGATTATTAAATCAGGTTTTGATTTAATAATTTATATTTATGTATTTATATATATGTATTCTAGTATTATTGTTCACTATTCATTTTCTCTCATGGCATATTCGTATTTTTATACGAATACGCGTATATGTGTTTCGTTACGTGTACCGGGAAGTATTCCGTATTTATACGGAATAGCTTCTAGAAGATGGCCACCTCATTTTTGATTTTCTTTTTATAAAATCAATTATGGAAATGAGGTGGAGGTTGAGTTGGCATGGGCATTGTTCAATGCATGTAGAGAGGTATGGTTTGCTTTGTTTATTGGAAAAAATGGAAAAGATATTTTGTGTGCATGATTGTGAGAGAGAGAGCGGGGGCAGCCACAATTTCCTTGAGTGGCCTTGGTCATTTCTTTTCTTCACTTGCTTGCTTGCATTCTCTACTCACTTCAACACTTAGCCATTTCTTGAGTTACTTATGCCACATGTTTCCTCACCTCCTTCATCTTCTTGAGTTGCTCTTTTGAGCATTGTGATGAGAGCAAAATTATATGACACATTCCTACACCTCGACTCTCCATTGCTAGCAACCTTGGAGCGTCGGTTGCCTCGCTCGGTGAGGCTGAAGCATGCGCCATTTTCCTCAGGTGGATCATCGTAGATGGAGGAAGACCGGCAACCAATTTCTTTCAAGGAGCCTCTAGGAGCTTGGGATGATGGTTCAAGACCGAAGGACACGGATCAACTCGGTATAAGCATCTAACTTCTAGTTTTACATATTGCTAGTATAGGGTTTAGGGTAGATTCGGGCATCGGGTCATGGTAGTGCCAGTTTAGTAAATTTGTGTTCCGCATTTGGCCATGGTATGATGGCCGGGGCGCTGCCGTAACCCTACAGAGTGTGTAAACTACATCAGGTCTGGTATACAACATCGCATACATTATCGACCTCACAGCCGAAACATAGGGTACAATACTCATGTGAGCCATCTCCTCATCAGTCTTAGGAGACATCTCTTTGGAGAGGGTGATTCCGTGACATGCGGGTAAATTACCGCGCTTGGAATCTTCCATACTAAACCTCTTTAGTATGGTGTATATGTACCTTGACTGTGAAAATCCCAACATTCTTTTAGATCTGTCACGATAGATCTTAATCCCCAGAATGTACGAGGCATCACCCAGGTCTTTTATAGAGAACTTCTGTAACAAGAACATCTTGACCGATAGTAGCATAGGAATATCCTTTCCTATCAGGAGAATGTCATCTACGTATAAAACGAGGAATACCACAGTTCTCCCTACAATCTTCTTATAAATACAGGGTTCATCTGCATTTTTGATAAAATCAAATTCCTTGACCATCTCATCAAAGCAGATGTTCCAACTCCGCGATGCCTGGTTTAATCCATAAATGGATTTAAGCAACTTGCACAACTTTCTGCTGCTCCCACTGTCTATGAAACCCTCTGGTTGATCCATATAAACACACTCTTCTAAACTTCCATTTAGAAAACCGATTTTAACATCCATCTGCCAGATGTCATAGTCATGGAAGGCAGCAATAGCAAGTAGGATCCGAATGGATTTAAGCGTAGCAACTGGTGAAAAAGTTTCGTCATAGTCCAATCCTGGTCTTTGACGAAAACCTTTAGCAACAAGTCTAGCTTTGTAGGTTTCTACCTGTCCATTTACACCAATCTTCTTTTTGAAGATCCATTTGCATCCAAGGAGTTTTACCCCAGGAGGAGAAACATCTAAAGTCCAGAATTTATTAGTATACATGGATTCCATCTCGGATCGCATAGCAACCAACCACTTCACCAAGTCTCTACTCGTGATGGCTTGCTGAAAACTAGTCAGCTCATCATCATCGATGATGCAATCTTCTCGATCCCCGTCTATGAGAAAACCGTAGTAACTCTCGGGCAGATGAAACTGCTTAATAGATCTGCAGAGTGTCGTAGGTACGTCCAGTTCTATTGAAATCTCAGGTTATATAAAGTTTTCAGTAATAGTTTGTGGTTCTGGAATTTCTTCCATCTCTATTGCACTCCCACTAATCTCTTTTTCAAGAAATTGAGTTTCCATAAAGCGGGCATGATAAGAAACAAAGACCTTTTGTTCCTTAGTGTAATAGAAATAATACCCCCTGGAGTTCTTAGGGCATCCCACAAACTTACACAATATTGAACGTGCCCCGAGCTTGTCCGGATGAACCTTTTTGAAAAAAGAAGGACAACCCCATATCATAAGATACTTAAGATAGGGTTTCTTCCCAATCCACATTTCATATGGAGTGGTAAACACAAACTTAGTTGGAACCTTATTCAATAGGTATGCAGCAGATTCTAGTGCATAACCCCAGAAGGATGGCGGCAACTCAAGATTACTCATCATGGAACACACCATATCAAGCAAGGTGCGATTCCATATTTCTGATACACCATTTTGTTGTGGTGTGTATAGAGGAATAAGATGAGAGAATTCCATTCTCTTTTAGATATTCCAGGAACTCGGCACTTAAGTATTCAACACCCCGATCAGATCGGAGCATCTTGATACGTATGCTGGTTTGCTTTTCCGCTTCATTCTTATACTCATGGAATTTTTCAAAGGCCTCATATTTATGTTTCATCAAGAATACATGTCCATACCTTGTGAAATCATCGGTAAAAGTAATGAAATAGGAACAGCCACTTCTTGCATGCGTAGACATTGGCCTCCACGTCGCTGTGTATGAGTCCCAGGAGCTCTGTGGCTCTTCTCCGTGTCCAGTGACCGGAGTTTTGGTCATCTTTCCTCTGATACATGATTAACAAGTTGCATATGATTGATATTAAAACGGGTCTAAATATCCATCTTTATGTAACTTAGTTAATCGTTTTTCATTGATATGACCAAGTCTACAATGCCATAAGAAAATTTGATTTGATTTTGGAGCAATTCTTTTTAGCATGTTTTGGACGTTGAAAACTTGATGTTGATTGAGAACATATATCCCATTATAAAGTGTACCTGACCCAATCATTTCATGATTTAGGTGAATATTTATGAAAGTTCTTTCAAGTGCAAAATTATATCCTTCATTAAAGCTTGATTTGATTTTGGAGCTTTCCTTTTTAGCATGTTTTGGACGTTGAAAACTTGATGTTGATTGAGAACATATATCCCGTTATTAAGTGTACCTGACCCAATCATTTCATGATTTAGGTGAATATTTATGACATTGCTTTCAAGTGCAAAATTATATCCTTCATTAGATAACAAAGATACAGATATAATATTACACATCATACTGAGTACACAAAAACAGTTATGTAACAACAAATATGACCACCTGTCAATCCAATGTGATATTCTCCTACTGCAACAGCATCCACACTGGTTCCGTTGCTAACCATGAGGGCCATATCACCTTTCCTCAAAACTCTACAGATTCTCAGCATCTGCAAAGAATTACAGATGTGAGATCCTGATTCGGTATCCAATACCCAAGAGAAGAGTTAATAGAGAAACAGTTTTCAATCATGTACACACCTGAATCTGAAGCCACAACTTTCTTCGTATCTTGATTCTTGGCTTTTAAAGCTCGGCAATATTTCTTCTAATGTTCCTTCTTGTGACAGTAGAAGCACTCTTCCTTTGTGGCTTCTCCCCCGATCTTTTTTTCCCTTGCCCTGCACCTTCTGCACACCTCCTCTCGGTTTGGTGGGGGCCTTCTTCTTCTTCCCCTTGGCCTTAGCCTTAGATTTAGTGGAAGAAGATTCCCCAACAAACAGAGTAGGTGTTTCTTTGGATTTCTTCAAGGTGCCCTCAGCCACCCTTAACATGCTGAGAAGCTCAGGAAGTGAAACTTCCAGCTTTTACATATTGAAATTCAATATGAATTGGGCATGGGTGGAGGAAAAGGACTGTAAATTAAGTCGGTATACAACTCATTCTCCAACGTAGTACCCAGGTCCGTGAGATCTTCAATGAAAGTAATCATCTTCAGGACATGGTCCCCAACAGATGATTCGACAGCCAACCTTGGTTGAAACAGTTTCTTCGAGTTCTCGTATCTAACGATACGAGATTTCTCTCCATATAAATCTTTGGTATGGAGGAAGATGAAAGCAAGGTCCATCTTCTCGTGCCGCATCTGATGTTCATTATCCATGGAGGCCATCACGAAGCACTTGGTTTTCGCGTAATCCAGATCCCAAGTGTTACGGACCTCAATGTCCGTGAACGAGAATGTTAGACCTGGAACAAGGGGGCTTTATCCATGAGGACGTATGCAACCTTATCATAAGTATGGTCCATTTGGACGTTCCTCAACCAGTCTTTATAGTTTGGCCCAGTCAGTTTGTTTTTATTTAGTATAAGGTTAAGTCCCGTCATGGTGACTACAATTAAGAGAGAGAGAAAAGAAACACTCAGTATATGCTCTTGAAAGTTTAGATTGGTTATTAGTTTATCTAAACAGGATGGCTACCACTGTTTTCTCGAATTCTCCTTCAAACCTTAAAAGAAGAATTAGTCAGGATTAATCGCACCCTACAAGTTCCCTTATCTTTCGGCCAGACCAATGTTGGTACTTCGAAGGGAGGCCCCCCGTGCTTTCGCACAGACCCAATTAAATAACCTTATTTTTCCAGAGGCGTTGCCCCGTTAACACCTTTTTAGACACCTACTTGATTGGCTAATTGCAAAGTGAAAAATTCTCCCGAAGAGTAGCGGATACTTACAGTAGGATCAGGATCCAACTATCATTGTGTGATAATTTTGAAGGAACCCTACCAAAACTGCCACACTCCAGAAGGTATGAAATAGTAGCAAGTTTCCTGTATGTTTGAAAATCTCGATGTGGTTTTTGCCCCCAAGCGCTTATAACCTTGACGAAGGTCAAAATATCATAAGATGCAAGTCAAGTTCAACCAGTCATTATCAACATTAATTTAGACCCATTCATACAAGCCCTTGATGAAGGCCAAAACAGCTATACACCTGTCCTAAATTAATGCATCTATCTATGCTACAGATAAGCACACATTAGCTACCAAACACTATGCCTTGGTGAAGGTCAAAACACATAGCATGAATACTAGTAGATACCTATCTGAAATAACGGAGGGCTATGGCTAGTTTTGGCAAAAACCATTAACTTAATGAACTTGATATAGTCGAAGAAACCAGATAGCTTTTGAAAATGAGTGGTTTAAGATCCGCTTTTAAAAGTTGTTTTTGAATAAAACCGAGTGGTTTTGCAACTATTCCAATGACGTTCGATATTAGGTTTATTGCTTCGCATTAAGTGAGATTAATGCGGTCCCATCAATTAACCTTATCACACCACGAAAAGAACGAAAATAGAATGTACGTATATGCCACCTGCATTCGCCACGGGGCTCCATCATGCACCGTTAGGTTACTTAACTAACGGCAGAGCGGGGACAGGACTAGCACGGATGCAAAACATATACAATATATATATATATATATATATATATATATATATAGAGAGAGAGAGAGAGAGAGAATAATGGAGAAAAGAGGCCATATGAGGGGATTTCCTCCTATAGCGTCGAAAAAATACAACCCCAACCATTTTTTCCGACGATCGGGATCTATCATCATCATCATTATCATCTAAGATGTGCACAGAATAAATTTCATGTGATTCCACTACTTTTTCACAGTTGAATTAGTAATGTAAAAAGTTCTATTGTCGGTAAACCATTAATTTTGCACCAACTAAATCAACGGTGAAAAAATGGTATAATTACATGAAATTTGGTGTATCCACATCTTAGACGATAAAGATGGAGGTGATGTATGCCGGTCGTCGAATAAAATCACGAAGGGTGCATTTTTTCGACGCCATAGGAGGAAATCCCCTCCTATGGCACCTTTCCTCCATTAACCTCATATATATATATATATATATATCCATCATAGGCATGATAAGAAACACAAGAAGATATAAACATCACAGAGAAGGGAAAAATGGATCAACAAGGAACTTTTGCATTTCAATGAGCACCTATGAAACACTGTCCTCCACAGTCATGTGAATAGCCGAGTGTGAATCATCCTAGAACCCTAGGATTGCTGCAAGCTACCAGCTAATCCTAGAATTGGTTTACCCGGGTCTCGACTCCTCGAGATGGCCACCCACTAAATCCTAGAACCTGGTAGATTGTGCACTCCTCCGTAGGTCAAACCTAGATGCGGAAATGAAAAGTAATATACAGCCGGTGACTACATGCTCAACCCGGATGCACCCCAATAAAAGAATATACATGAATTATTACATGAATTACAAAGAATCCACTCACATCTCACATCTAGATTCACACCGGGCCATTCACACGACGATCCATGAAACCACTCGCATCCGAACATTACAAGATATGTGCAACCCCTTCTAATCGACGTATAGCGATTAGAAGACGTTTAAGAACACATATACACATCAATAAAGAAAGTAAAGAAAACTACGACGTTAGAATTCCGTGCACAATTAGTGAATGAAACTAATTTTTCAAGACTTGAAAAACTGTCCACTTAAGTCACCAAAAATTTCATTTTAAGCCATTTCGGGAGTCGAAACGAACTCGAAACCCGTCCGAATCTTCCCATAGGCGAAGGGGATAAAATTAACTCTTGATCTGAGGGCCTCAGGGGTGTACCCACCCCTTGGGGCCACCACGAGGAGGCCCTCAAAGGATGGTGGACCCGAGAGCACCCTATTAGGGTGTTCTCGGCCCGGCCTTTGGTCCCCTTTGAGGTATCCCCAAGGTGCCCATGCTTCATCCCGCAGCTTCTCAGTTCAAACTATGAGCCCGCACGGTGTGCAAACATCTCAAAATTTCATTTTAGCGACTTTTTTTGTCGGCAGTTCGTACTCGACAAAAACGGCGGATTTCAAACATCGCTACGAGCTATCTAAGGATTATGAAGTGGATCTGATACCATGTAAGTCAATTTTGCACACTCTACAGGATTTGTAAAGAGGCGAAATTAACAAACAATAATTTTATAGCAAGCAACATCGAATAAACTTCCAAGATCGACCATAAGCCCTAACTAGCAATACAAACAAAGGTTCTAATCTACTATGAAGTGACTTATACCTTTGTGTTCAAGTCCTTCGGGTCTTCTTATCCTCTTCTTAAGCTCCTCGTTTATACAGATCGAGCTTGGTTATCGGCCTCCTCGTGTCGAAGAAGATCCACTCGAGAGTCTATGGTTCAAGCTCTAACCTTTAGAATGAGGTAACTAAAGTACTTAGTTTGCTAATCTAGGTAGCTTAGGAGATGTTGTCACGACCCGAAAATTTTAGCTCGCGACCGTTACTTAAATCACGCCACGTCTACAGGCGTAACGTAATTCAAGTAAGCCGAAGCCCAGAAACCTAAACCTTTTTAGAGAAAATAGAAAATGTGAAGTTTTGAAATAAAGGTATGATGAAATCAAAAGTTTTCTTAAATGCATAGGTAATGGAACATGAAAAATACAAGTGAATTTTACTAGTAGAAAAAAATATGCTTCGTCTTTTAAAAATTTGGGCAGCACTTCCTTTGTATATTTTGATCCAAAACCACATACATACGATGATATAAAAGGAATCCCCAAGCGGGAGCTAGCTCTTCGCCAATCGGCGAAATCACAACCATGCAAGACAGAGTATAAGTATACGACGCCCAACGGCAAAGATCAACACAAAGAATAATCTAAAGCAAGACATCAAACCCACCAAGCGAACATATAACCCATCGCTCAAGTCTCTCAACTACAAATCTTGCTAAGTCTTACTACTTATACAAATACTAGTTTCTGATTGATGGAGTTAACTAGATACAACAGGAATAATAAATACAAGAGTGGTATGATCCAACATGTACCACTTGTAGGGTGTTTTTCGTCACCCCATTGAGATGGGAATACGCGCGCGCTTGTCAGGCATACTACAGATTCCCCCTGTCTAGGGTAGGCCGGGGTTTAATGATCATGGGGATCCAAATCTCCGGCAGCCGCGGACTAAGCTGCCGTTAATTACCCCCCGCCTTTGGGGCGAGGGAACCTCCGATTAATGGGTTAAACTGGTCATGCGAACTCAATGTGCAGTGTACGTGTGTTTTGTTTTGGAGGGGGGTTTAAATATATCGGGAGCCACGCAGAGTTTTTACGGGGGTCCTGCTACCCGGATAGCGGGCTGGGGGTCAAGGGGGCTAGCAGCCCCCTTGCGGGGTGCGGTGCAGCGTCCCGTTAGAAATTTTTTTTCTAACAGGGACAGTGTCGTGGAGTATGTGTGTATGTAAATATGTATACATATGTATATATATATATATATATGTACATAAAAAGAGGGGAAAAAGGAATCTAAGGGATGCGTGGGGCGAGCGCCTTGAGCGCTGTGCGCTTAGGTGCTGTGCGCTCAGGCGCAAGCGCGCCACGTGTCAGCATGTGGGCGTTTTGCGCTTGAGCGCAGTGCGCTTGAGCGCAGGCGCGCCCACGTGTCGGCACGTGGGGGCTTTGCGCTCGAGCGCAGTGCGCTTGAGCGCAAGCACGCCCACGTGTCGGCACGTGGGCGCTTTGCGCTCGAGCGCAGTGCGCCTGAGCATAAGCGCGCCATGTGTCGGCACATGGGCGCTTTGCGCTCGAGCGCAGTGCGCCTGAACGCAGCACGCCACGTGTCGGCACGTGGAGAGCGCAGTGCGCCTGAGCGCAAGCGCGCCACGTGTTCAGCACGTGGGCGCTTTACGCTCGAGCGCAGTGCGCCTGAGCGCAAGCGCGCCACGTGTCAGCACGTGGGCGCTTTGCGCTCGAGCGCTGGGCGCTGGCGAGATAAAGAGGCTTTTAGTCCCAGAACCAGAAGCTATGCTTCAGAAAGGAAATATTTATTATGTATATATGTATGGAGTTAAACTCCTAGGATGTTTTGAAGCTGATGAAGGGGGGGTTCTTCTTCTTCCTCCTGTTGTTTGGCCGGATCTTGAAGATCAAGAGATGTGAGATCTTAAAATCTCTCCTTTTTGAGATCTGATGGGAGATCTGAGTTCCCCTTTGCGGGTTTTATGGTGAAAAACTACTTAGTTTTGGAAAAGAAAGAGTAAAACTCTTGATTTAATTCAAAAGAAATGAGAAGGTTTCGAACCTTGGAGAAGAAGCAGGAGGCACAAAGAACCCTAGTTTTTGGGGGAATGAAAAGTTGTCCCTTTTTTTATTCATCATGTTGCCTTATATAGGCTTACATATTTACATGTAGCCCCTTGGGCTTTACAAAAATGGCATTTTAGCCATCCCATGGCTCATGTGCCATTTCATTTTTGCACATAAGCCATGGGCTTACAAAATATTGGCTTTATGCCCATTTTGTTTACATTCATGCATAAAAAATTACATAAAAATTATTTATTACATGATTTCATTTTTGGCATGGGGAGGGTCGTCCGCTTCATGTTTCGGACTCGACCTGGGCATGGGCCCACTTGACCTAGGCTTGGGCCCACCTGGCTTGGGGTTGACCTTGACTTTGACTCGGTCAACCGGGGTGTAAATTTTTACCCCAACAAAGTGCCCCCCATAAATAAATGCACACCGCACATTTGAGTTGTGTGCATGAAATTGATGGATCTTGAAGCTGAACATTGAGGTGGAACAACATTCCGAGGGCGGAGCATCATTTCGGGGATCATGATTCCCGGGGATCGGAGCATCATTCTGATTCGCGGAGCATAATTCCAGGGTCGGAGTATCCCTTGGGGAGCATGATTCCCGGGGATCGGAGCATCATTCTGAAATGCAGAGCATGATTCCAGGGATCAGAGCATCATTCCGATGAGCGGAGCATGATTCCAAGGGATCGGAGCATCATTCCGATGGGCGGAGCATGGTTCCAGGGATCGGAGCATCATTCCGATGAGCGGAGCATGTTTCCAGGGGATCGGAGCATCATTCCAATTCGCGGAGCATAATTCCAAGGATCAGAGCATCATTCCGAAGGGCGGAGCATCATTCCAGGTGATCGGAGCATCATTCCGAAGAGCGGAGCATCATTCCGAAGAGCGGAGCATGATTCCAGGGGATCAGAGCATCATTCCGAAGAGCGGAGCATCATTCCAGGGGATCGGAGCATCATTCCGAAGAGCGGAGCATCATTCCAGGGGATCGAAGCATCATTCCGAAGAGTGGAGCATCATTCCAGGATTCGGAGCATCATTCCGAAGAGCGGAGCATCATTCCAGGGGATCGGAGCATCATTCCAAAGAGCGGAGCATCATTCCGAAGAGTGGAGCATAATTCCAGGATTTGGAGCATCATTCCGAAAGGCGGAGCATGATTCCAAGGATCGGAGCATCGTTCCGAAGGGCGGAGCATCATTCCAGGTGATCGGGGCATCATTCTGAAGAGCGGAGCATCATTCCAGGGGATCGAAGCATCATTCCGATGGGAGGAGCATGATTCCAGGATTCGGAGCATCATTCCGAAGAGCGGAGCATAATTCCAGGATTCGGAGCATCATTCCGAAAGGCGGAGCATGATTCCAAGGATCAGAGCATCGTTCCGAAGGGCGGAGCATCATTCCGATGAGCGGAGCATGATTCCAGGGGATCGGAGCATCATTCCGAAGTGGAGGTCGTTGGTTGATCCCGAGCCGAAGCATAATTCCGACAGGGAAGGCAGATACACCGAGGCGGAGCTTGATTTCGACACGGGGTGTATTCTGAGACGGAGCATGATTCCGCCGCAAAGGTTGTTGGCTTGATATGATTTGGGTTGACATCAGTATCACTATACTGGAATATGGTACCAGGAGCGAATCATCATTTATCTTTGAAAGGATTTTAGGATTGGTTTTGGTTTGGCATCTGCATTGCTGTACTGGAATAATGCCAGGAGCAACTCATCATTTGCCCCGGGAGGATTTAGGAATTGGTTTTTGCTTGGCATCAGTATTGCTACACTGGAATATGGTACCAGGAGCGAATCATCATTTGCAGGAAGCGATGGCTTAGGAGACAGGTTTTAGGTCCCTATCACCTAAGACTTTTCAATTTTTGTGAGCCGTAAGAGTCTCACAAAGCATTTTCTCCCTACGGGTCGTAATGATCCCGTAGGTGTATTTTCTCCTTAGGAGTCGTGGGGACTCCTAAGTGTGTTGCTCCTTTATGAGTCGTAAGGATCTCATGCGGGAATTTTCTCCTCACAAAGTCGAGAGGACTTTGTGAGTGCATTTCATCTCTTTTTCACGAGTTTGCGCCCTTTCGGGTTTTCACAAACTCGCCGGCAGTCCTGTTGTTTTTACTCACGGAGCCCTTTCGGGTTTTCATCCGTGCCCATTTTGCTTGTGGACATACCCTTTTTTATTTTTTTATTTTTGATTTTTTATTATTTTTGGTCGGAATTTGAATGTGGTCTCACCGGTAGGACTCGGGAGAGATTGGGATTGTTTTACGCCCGTGGATTGTATACGGTTTTGCAGGATGTATGATCCAGACCGTAGGGCCATAAAATTTTTGGGGCTTTGTTAGCATCTGCATCGCTGCACTGGAATATGGTACCAGGAGCGACTCATCATTCGCCGTTGGGGTATGGGATTTGGAATTTGGTTGGCGTCTGCATCGCTGCACTGGAATATGGTACCAAGAGCGACTCATCATTCGCCGTTGGGGTATGGGATTTGGACTTTGGTTGGCGTCTCCATCGCTGCACTGGAATATGGTACCAGGAGCGACTCATCATTCGCCGTTTTGGAATTTGGTTGGCGTCTGCATCGCTGCACTGGAATATGGTACCAGGAGCGACTCATCATTCGCCACTTGGGGATTGAGGAGCGATGGCTTAGGAGATAGGTTTAGATCCTTATCGCCTACGGCTTTTCAATTTTATGGGCCGTGAGTGTCCCATAAAGCATTTTCTCCCTACGAGTCGTAAGGATCCCGCAGGTGTATTTTCTCCTTAGGAGTCATGAGGACTCCTAAGTGTGTTTTCCCTTTGTGAGTCGTAAGGATCCCACAAAGGTTTGTTCTCCTCATGTATCGTGAGGACACATGAGTGGGTCTTCTCAATGGAGCATAATTCCAAAGGCGGAGACCAGCCGCGTAACTGGTGATTGCGGTGGGGCATGGGTATGAAGAGAATTATTTGAGCCCGTGGATTGTATACGGTAGTCAATTTGGGGACTGGCCGTAGGGCTGAGAGAATTTTAAGAAATTGGATTTTGGGTGGCGTCTGCATCGCTGCACTGGAATAAGGTACCAGGAGCGACTCATCATTCGCCGCTTTTTTTTTCTTTTCTCTTTTTTTTTACCGCGATTGCTCTATCATTTCAGCTTTTCTTATCGCGAAGATCGCGATTGCCCTATCATTTCGGTTTTTATTCGCGGTTGCCCCATCATTTTGGCTTTATTTTCATCTTTATTTTACTCGCTGATTTTTATTGCGAGTTGCCCCATCATTTCGGCTTTATTTCCATTTTTATTTTACTCGCCGATTTTTATTGCGAGTTGCCCCATCATTTCGGCTTTTCTTTATTTTTCTTTCATTTACACATTTTTTTTATTTACACATATATATATTTTTTTACATTCCCAGTTTAACGACTTAGAGGTTGATTATTCCCAGTTTAGTGACATGGTGGTCAATTGTTCTCAGAAAAAGGCAGATATCTGAGAGAATCGGTTTCACGAAAAACTTCGGTCTCCGTTTGTATGAAATTGGCGGTCGCAGCTGGACTGCTTGTTAACACGCCTTTGGACAGTTCTATCTCTCCTGCCTTGTATTGCTTTTCGACCCAATCTTTGAAGACGAAGCAGTCCTCAATGGCATGACCTATCACTCTGTGATAGGGGCAGTATTTGGGGTCGTCAGTCCTATTCGCTTCCTGCGGTCTTTTTGACTCTGGCAGTTGTAGACCGTTCTTCAGGGCGTCTTTGAATATTTTACGGATCTTGTCCCTTCTGAAGGAATAAACCTTATCCAACTTCTCTTTCAGTGGAGATTCTCCTCCCTCTCCGAACATTGGCTTCCGAAGCTGGTTGGCATTATGCCCGCTCAACCCTTGCTTATTTCGGTTGGCAGAGGAATTGAAAGATTCAGAATCGTCGGAATTTCCGCCTTTGCGATTATCGTCCTTTCGGTTTCTCCAGGACCTATTGTTATTTTGGGAATCCGAGGAGGACTCCTGCTTTGAGCGCTCCAGCATTTGAACTTTTCTGGTCAGTTCTTGGAATGTTTTGAGACCCGCGGTGCATAGAAACGGGGCCATCCAATTGTTGAGATTTCCGACAAGGAGACTGACAGATTGGTCCTGCTCTATCGGTGGTTCACATTTGACCGAGAGATTGCGCCATCGGGTTATAAAATCCGTGCTGCTTTCGTTGTTCTTGGGCTTGGTCCTTACGAGCTCGGCAATGGTGATCTTATCGCTGATGCTCATGAACCTTTGTCGAAACAAAGATTCCATTTGGACGAAAGTAGTAACGAAGCCATCCGGTATGCTCGCGTACCAGTCGAAAGCAACATCGGTCAAGCTATTAACGAACTGGCGGAGGAGAAGCGCATCATTGCCCCCAGTATTCCCGCATGAGGCTTTGAAGTGGGCGATGTGCTGATTCGTATTTCCTGTCCCATCGAATCTTCCGAATTTGGGGATGACATAGCCGCTAGGAAATTCTACCAGATCATACTGAGCAGGATATGGTCTCCCACTACCGCCGATATCTTTTTGCGCTTCGTCTTCGGCCACCAATGTTTTGACTTTGCTGGCAACCAAATCCATGATTTGATCTTGAGTTAGCGGGCTACTGTCATCGGTAGCCAAGACATTTCCCGAGATAGGATGTGACTGATTTTCATGCGGTCCGCCAACTTTTGGATTTGAGGGAACGGGCATCGGCTGTCTCGGGACACCGTTTCCCGGTTCATGAGCTGAGCCCTGTGCTTGATTGGGTGGCTGAGAGGCAAGTTGGGCCGTAAGCCGTAAGACGACATTTGCCAAGTCGTCGATCTTTGAGTAGAGCTTGGCCATCTCCTTATCTTTGCTTCTGAGCTGTTTTCGGAGCTCTTGGAGAAGTTGCTGCTCTGCGGTCTTAGGACGGAAAGTTGGCTCATCTTCGCTTTCCGAGCCTGACTCTTCATGAATTGAGGGCTCTCTCTACCTATCAGCCTCATCGAGAGGGTTTTCATCGTCCAGCGGAGGCGGCTGTTCTTGGGAAGGGGCAACCATATTCAAGCCAGATTGGATTTGAGATGTGGTGGCCCCGTCCTTGCTCTTGCTGCGCGTGCCCACTACATAGACAGTGTGGATAACACATTCAGCCATCCCCTCATCTTTGGCGGGGTAACCCTGTTCTTCGAACCTCATGAGGTTTAGCCTGGCAGTAGCCCTAGCCCTTTTGTTGGCTCTATATCTGAGCCTTTTCTCCCTCAGCTTCTCGATTTTGAAGGCTTGGCGGGCATCCGCTACCCGGGAAGCCATTGTGACTTGATCAGAGGGGAGCTTAGAGAAAACACCCGATCGAGCAGTGGTCAAGGGCACCGCTGGAGCTTGCTCGGGACGCGTCGTAGCTTTATTGGTGTTGATGGCCTTGCCCCCAGCTGGGGCCAAGGAAAGTCGTTCAGACACCGACTTGGGTTTGGGTTCGGGCGCCCTTGAGATCACCACATTTGGTCTCCTGCCTTTCGAGACCGGTTTGTCTGCCACCGGGGCTTGAGGAGTTGGGATGGAACCAACTGGCATGAACACAATAGAGCCGAATGGTAGCAGCGGCTCCTCCCATTGTCGCCCGAGACTGGCCGGAAGGACCGTCCTAGGGTCTATCCTCATCGTGTAGGAGACGGGAGCTGAGTTCATCATCGAAGACATCGTCGGAAGGTGATTGCTTGAAAATCTGCATGAAAGAGTATTATTTTAGTATAAATACTGGTATGTATAATGATTGAGTTCGCATGAATGCTTAACCCGAAATATGGGAGGAGAGATTGGTCCCACCGGGCGTGCCAGAATCTGTAGGGTGTTTTTCGTCACCCCATTGAGATGGGAATACGCGCGCGCTTGTCAGGCATACTACAGATTCCCCCTGCCTAGGGTAGGCCGGGGTTTAATGATCATGGGGATCCAAATCTCCGGCAGCCGCGGACTAAGCTGCCGTTAATTACCCCCCGCCTTTGGGGCGAGGGAACCTCTGATTAACGGGTTAAACTGGTCATGCGAACTCAATGTGCAGTGTACGTGTGTTTTGTTTTGGAGGGGGGTTTAAATATATCGGGAGCCACGCAGAGTTTTTACGGGGGTCCTGCTACCCGGATAGCGGGCTGGGGGTCAAGGGGGCTAGCAGCCCCCTTGCGGGGTGCGGGGCAGCGCCCCGTTAGAATTTTTTTTTCTAACAGGGACAGTGTCGTGGAGTATGTGTGTATGTAAATATGTATACATATGTATATATATATATGTACATAAAATGTGGGGAAAAATGCATCTAAGGGATGCATGGGGCCAGCGCCTTGAGCGCTGTGCGCTTAGGTGCTGTGCGCTCAGGCGCAAGCACGCCACGTGTCAGCACGTGGGCGTTTTGCGCTTGAGTGCAGTGCGCTTGAGCACAGGCGCGCCCACGTGTCGGCACGTGGGCGCTTTGCGCTCGAGCACAATGTGCCTGAGCGCAGGCGCGCCCACGTGTCGGCACGTGGGCGCTTTGTGCTCGAGCGCAGTGCGCCTGAGCGCAGGCGCGCCCATGTGTCGGCACGTGGGCGCTTTGCGCTCGAGCGCAGTGCGCCTGAGCGCAAGCGCGCCACGTGTCGGCACGTGGGCGCTTTGCGCTCGAGCGCAGTGCGCCTGAGCGCAGCGCGCCACGTGTCGGCACGTGGAGAGCGCAGTGCGCCTGAGAGCAAGCGCGCCACGTGTTCGGCACGCGGGCGCTTTGCGCTCGAGCGCAGTGCGCCTGAGCGCAAGCGTGCCACGTGTCGGCACGTGGGCGCTTTGCGCTCGAGCGCTGGGCGCTGGCGAGATAAAGGGGCTTTTAGTCCCAGAACCAGAAGCAATGCTTCAGAAAGGAAATATTTATTATGTATATATGTATGGAGTTAAACTCCTAGGATGTTTTGAAGCTGATGAAGGGGGGTTCTTCTTCTTCCTCCTGTTGTTTGGCCGGATCTTGAAGATCAAGAGATGTGAGATCTCAAAATCTCTCCTTTTTGAGATCTGATGGGAGATCTGAGTTCCCATTTGCGGGTTTTGTGATGAAAAACTACTTAGTTTTGGAAAAGAAAGAGTAAAACTCTTGATTTAATTCAAAAGAAATGAGAAGGTTTAGAACCTTGGAGAAGAAGCAGGAGGCATAAAGAACCCTAGTTTTTGGGGGAATGAAAAGTTTTCCCTTTTTGTATTCATCATGTTGCCTTATATAGGCTTACATATTTACATGTAGCCCCTTGGGCTTTACAAAAATGGCATTTTAGCCATCCCATGGCTCATGTGCCATTTCATTTTTGCACATAAGCGATGGGCTTACAAAATATTGGTTTTATGCCCATTTTGTTTACATTCATGCATAAAAAATTACATAAAAATTATTTATTACATGATTTCATTTTTGGCATGGGGAGGGTCGTCCGCTACATGTTTCGGACTCGACCTGGGCATGGGCCCACTTGACCTGGGCTTGGGCCCAATCTGGCTTGGGGTTGACCTTGACTTTGACTCGGTCAACCGGGGTGTAAATTTTTACCCCAACACCACTTACTAAAGCAAGTCACCCGAATGCAAGCTATGTGCCAGCGATGCTGCTACTGATCCACGCGGTCAACATGCAATAACTGTGGCACAACGGGGGCGAGTTGCCAACTCGTGAGTAGAAAATATCATCTGGTAGAAATCGAATAAAACAACGACTTCCTAGTTCAACTATATCATAAAGGTAATACTATGATATCTAGGGTGACCGTGTCTATATATATGCCAACAATAATAAATGCCTGTATGGATGTGGATCTCGTCCACTCGAAACATCATGAAAGCATATGCATGTAAATATATGAGGATATCAAAAAACGTGTGTCCATCAATGACACATCAAATCATGGAACCTGAGTGTCCAACACCGACACTCGAAACATCATGAAACCCGTGTCCAGCATCGACACGTAAATCCTCATATCTCAGGCTCCGCATTCTCAGATCGGCCCTCATATCTATCTCATCTCAGGCGCCGTATACTCTGATCGGCCCTCATCCATCTCATGACTCTGGTCGGTATCCTCCGAATAAGAAACGAGTCCAAATACTATCACCGGTAGGTAGTGCTCCCCTGCCGGGCTCATCGTCATCCCACGAAATCTCTCTCTTGCCCCGGGGTACCTTACCGGATCCACCATGTACCCGCAAACGGTTCCTCCTGTCCTCGAATCGGGTCTCGAAAACAAATTCTCAGAACCGAGAAATCTCATGGTGGACGTCTCGAAATATCATATCAAGAGAAACCAGGTTTTTAAAACAATACATACTTTCTTTTGAAATATAACCATGGTTCTCAAATCCAGATTCTTATGAAAACAGCATCTCAGTGCTTATAATCGTAAAGCATGATATATGCAAACATATAATAGAAATGTAAGCATATCCATATATCATGCAACATGGAACAGTGATGTGACAATATCAGTATATCATGCGACATATCATAATGATGTGAGCATAGCAATTATATCATAGCATGATATAGCAATTCTACCGTGTAAGTGACATAGCAATTATCGATAATGAAGTGTGTGAGCCGGCCAATCTGTGTAAGTGTAACATATGCATCATCGATAATGGTGTAGGTGTACTAGTACAGGTATACGTAATGCAATGAGAATAACAAGAACGTAGCATAAAGTAAATCGCGAGTGCCATGCTATAAGGTATACATCTCTATCACATATCCGAGTCGGTGAATCTATCAATCGGCATCCAGCCTTACAACATCACGTACGGTATAATCCATCGTACGGCATCCTCTAGTCAAGGGTATGGATCAATCATCAAGTAAAACTCATCACGTACGGTATCCATCGTACGGAGGCATTAAACCATTAGGGATCCTATCAACCTATATGGCAATGAGGGTACGGACCTAACGTCTCGTATGGCATAACACTTATGATTCACAACATTATATATATCTATATATCTATATCCCAGGTCACATCCATATCAATCTCATATCATGGGACCGACAAAGGTATCAATTATCTCATATCGACTCACATCCATATAACGACATATCACACCAATTCATCATATCTTAATGTATACTCTTTTCATCACATTAATATCTCACATCAAGTCATCTTATATATACATTCTATCTTATAAATCTCATGTCATGCTACTCTAAATCTCATAATTATTCTCGTGCACTACCTATATTTATATATCGTGATTCATATTTATGTTTCACATCCTTATATATATCTTCGAGACATCCTTATCAATCATATCATTTCATACTAAACCTTTAATCACATCCGTGGGATCCTAGTATAGGTTTCTCCGATCCTATTCATAAGTTTCTAACATGGTGTCCTTAACCATATTCTATGTATATCAATTTCCATTATAATTTGCGGGGGTGCTATACGCCATCCACCCGACTTTCCCCGTAGATATAAATCTACTCACCTTGATCCTTCCTTGCCGAAGTCGATGACGCCATGCTCCGTTGTCTCGGAATCAACGCAAAGGTACCTACAATAAATACACAATCGAAATTGCTATTAACATCAAGTCCGAAAAACCAATACGGCACACGGTGCGCTCATTAGTTAGAAGCTATAGCCTACGCATGTAAAAACAATCAAACAACCCTTGTTGTTGACGTACAAACGTCCAACAACCAAATACAAATCCAAACATCAGAAACCAAGCATTCAAAACTCGGAAAACATAGCTAAAAACACCCCAATATGCCCACAGATTTATCTCCGGTTAAATTGGGACTAAACTGGCAAGTATAAGGAGTCGTATATGGAGAATGTGAGCTATTGAACCAAGCTAGACACCAAACACCAAAATTTGGCCGGCCCCACTGTCCTCAAAACCGGCCTGCTCGGCCAAGGATGCTCCATTGGGGTTCGTCTTCTCAGGGTGGTCTCCTAATATCTTAATTTGGTTAATGGAGTTGCTAGTTTTTCTCAGAAACTTCCCGGGTTGCTCCATATTCCTTGTAGGCCAAGACAACTTCACAAAACCGACACGGGGTGATTTCTAAGTTCGTATTTTGGGTTTTATACTCATTTTCAGATCTTGAAATCAATCCCTAAGGTCTTAAAACACTCACTACACCTCATGATTCCACACAAACACCCAAACCCTTCTCTTGAATTTCCCAAACATCACATACCCTAACTAAATCACACTCTAAACTAAACTAGGGTGCAAGAAACTAAAACTAAACTAAATGAAAGAAGATATATCTCATTTGGGCAACAAAAGAAAAACTCTAGCTTCCTAAAGTCTTCAAAATCCAACTTTGATTGGTCTTAAGTGTTGAGAATGAGGTGGGGATCAACTTTAATGAAGAGGGTGTAGGGTTTTAGTGAAGAAATGGAGATGATTCTTGGAGGTGAAGGTGAAGGGAGATGAGGAGGAAGAAGATGAAGGAAAATAATGGGGTGAAGAAATAGTGGCTGCCCTCTCTCTCTCTCTCTCTTTCTTATTCTCACCCTCTCTCAACTCATGTTTCGCTTTCTCTCTCCAATAATTGTCTTTTTAACCCTTTTTCTCTTTTCTCACAATAATACACATAATACCAATAAAACAACACAAATGCAATAACATGCAACAAAATGCCACATGACATGGTGCACTAACCATGGAAAAATATAGAAACACGGATTTGGCTAAATCGCGATTAGTGGTGCACTAATCAATTTTTATTCAAACTGCATATAATTAATTATAAAAATGCCAAATCCAATAAATATATTTTTAAATTAAAAAATCATTTTAATCTTCAATTATTTCACAAATATTGGTATATATTTATACCATTTTACGAAAACTCCGAATTCGCAAATCGTGTAGTTTTCGTGAAATATATTATTTTAATATTAAATTCCAAAAAGAATATTTTATATTTTCTGAAATGTTACAATCTTCCCCCTTAAATAAATTCGGTCCCCGAATTTAAATTTAATGAAAGGTTTGTCTAGCACCCTATAATGAGTTTTGAAGCATCACATGTCCCAAAGTTTAATTTTTTTATGGTGCTAAACGAACATGCAAAGGAATCGATCGTAGAAGATTAGGGTTTCGAAACTTTAAGCTAATAAAAATTAGGGTTTGAAGGCTACAACCTTTGTAGCCCCCCTTTTGCTTGACTCCTTAGTCTCTAGGGTGTTGGAAGAAGGTCCACTTGTAGTCTTCTTTCGTCCATGACGATCCACCCGAAGTTTCCCGTCCAAGCTTGCAACTTTGGAAAAGCAAAGAGAACACTCTAATCAAGTTGGCTAGACTTGAGTAGAATGATGTTGTTGGTAAGGATCTCACTTCAAAAACCTTTCTTTAGTTGTGTTTAATTCACTAGAAAAAAACTAGAGAGGAAAAGGTGAAGGAGGATGAAGATGGTGGCTATTTTTAACAAGAGGTGAAAAGATAACCCTTAGTTGCAAAGAAATGAAATATAACCTTTTATATTTTATTCCTTCTTGCTTTCAACCATGATTAAATGATGGATAGTTAACTTAACTTGGGTTTTAAATGATAAAGAGAAGGATAACCCTAGGTTAGTGGTAGTTGAGCATGGTTAGGTCAAAGGAAGAATGTAGAAGCTAGAATGATTATCCTTTCCTTTTCATTTTCTTTTAAATCCAAAATCAAATAATAATCCATTATATAATCCATGGTGTGAGTCTTATATTTCCACCATTTCCATATGCTAACAACCATGATGGATGGGTGTATGTATGTATGCATGTATGCACATCCACATGTGCATGAAACTATAATGAAAGAAAGAAACACATGCATGCTTACATACATCCATCACATACTAGAAAGGTTTCAAGTGAGAAAACTAATGGTTAAATGATAAAGCAACACTTGATTCATCAATCCGGCCATATCACATACGACCCCACCAAAAGCAAGCCGCCCGATCAATGTTCGGTATCATATACGCACATTTCAATCGGGTGCATGCGCATATCGCATACGCGCACCACAACGTTTCGCCTGGACTGGGTAACTCCTTTGTGGGACTCTAAGACTCGTCAATACGCCGGCAGAGGGTGATGATCATATCAGGTACCCTCAAGCCGCAAGCGGTCAGCTAAACGTAACGGCCACCCGGGTATTGAGCGATCAGAAGAAAACAAGCGAACCTGCTACAACTCCCGTCGAGCCAACCGGAAACACTACCGTACAGTCCGGTCTCTTCATCAGATATGCTGCATATCGAGCCTAGGGATGGTCACGTCGACCCCAATAACTCAATAAGTCGTGCCGGTGAATGGTCTATAACAGATCGAGAAACTACTGATAACACTTATCAGCAAATCTCAGCAGCCCTGGCCAGGGACTTGCTGTTATAACCAGTCGGGCACAGCACAGCATCAACTCCCAATACCGGGAGAGACGAAACCCCTCCTATCGCTCATTGCCTTCGTGTGTCTCGGGACTGTACCCAACGGCCACCTGTTTGCACGACTCAGTAGAGCCGTGGTAGTGTGGCAATCAAAGTACAGTGGGAGAACACACAAGACTCCATGACGATCTCGGGTCTACAGACTAACCTGTACCAGTGTCACCTGAGAACTGCTATCCGACGATAGATATAATTCCATATAGGAGTTCTCGGTGAGTCCGTCCAGTGTACCCAGTCAGCACTGAGCACCCGTATATGATCTTGATGTCAAACATCGATGAATGTGGGAACATCCATCGCCCATCACATGGGTCTAGTATCATATACGCTAGTCTACTCTGGTATATCGATGCCCCGTCTCGATACACCTCCGACTAGGGACATTTCAGGATATGCTTATAGACTACAAATGTCCCACTAGTATGATCTCTATCATAATCAGAGTAGTCAAGCCGATATCCTCATGGCTTTATCAGCATGTATGAATGAATAAAAGCATGATCAAATCAACATGTCACATAAAGAAGAACCAGATAGCATACTATCATGTCGAGCAAGAATGCAAACTGAATATATATACATGTATAGATACATCCACTATCACATAATGGCCTCTAGGGCATAGATATATCCAACAATCTCCCACTTGTACTACGGCCAGTTATTGGCGTATCTCATACCCAACATCTCAAAAAGTCGCTCATGCTGTGGCTGTGGGAGGGCCTTGGTGAGTGGATCCGCGGCGTTATTCTTTGTGTCTACTCTCTTAATCTCGATCTCGCGGCGATCTACAATCTCCCGGATCAAATGAAAGCGCCTCAGGATGTGTCTGGACCGCTGATGGGATCTGGGCTCCTTGGCTAACGCCATAGCCCTATTATTATCACAATACAAGGGTATTGGATCAATAATGGTTGGAACTACTCCTAGCTCCGAGACGAACTTCTTCATCCAGACGGCTTCCTTGGCGGCATCATTTGCAGCAATGTACCCAGCCTCCATCGTAGAGTCCGCAACGGTATCCTGTTTAGAACTCTTCCAACTTACCGCCCCTCCATTGAGGGTAAATACAAACCCTGAGATAGATTTGCAGTCATCCTTATCGCTCTGGAAGCTCGAATCGGTAAAGGCCTCCATTTGGAGATCTGTATTACCATACACCAAGAACAATTCTTTAGTCCTTCGTAAGTACTTAAGAATGTTCTTTACAGCTGTCCAGTGGTTCTCCCCTGGGTTGGATTGATACCTGCTTACAACACTAAGTGCATAAGCTACATCTGGGCGTGTACATAACATCGCATACATTATAGATCCTACTGCCGAAGCATAAGGTATAATGCTCATGCGAGCTCTCTCTTCATCGGTCTTTGGACAAGAATCCTTGGAGAGAGTGACTCCATGGCAAGCGGGTAAGGCACCCCGCTTGGAGTCTTCCATACTAAACCTTTTTAGGATGGTGTTGATGTACCTGGTTTGGGACAATCCCAATAACTTTTTGGATCTATCCCTATAGATCCTTATGCCCAGGATGTATGTGGCATCACCCAGGTCCTTCATGGAGAACCTTAGTGATAAGAATGATTTGACCGACTGCAGCATAGGAATATCATTTCCTATCAGAAGAATGTCATCCACGTACAATACGAGGAATTTGACAGCTCTTCCTACAGCTTTCTTATAAACACAAGGTTCATCTGGATTTTTGATGAAATCAAACTCTTTGATAACATCATCGAAACAGATGTTCCAACTCCGAGATGCCTGCTTTAAACTATATATGGATTTAAGCAATCTACATGCTTTCTCGCTGCTCCCATTGTCAATGAAGCCCTCTGGCTGATCCATATAAACGCATTCTTCTAAATCTCCATTTAGAAATGCTGTTTTAACGTCCATCTGCCAGATTTCATAGTCGTAGTGAGCAGCAATAGCAAGTAGGATCCGAATGGATTTAAGCATGGCTACGGGCGAAAAAGTTTCGTCATAGTCCAAACCTGGTCTTTGACGAAAACCTTTCGCCACAAGTCTTGCCTTATAGGACTCTACCTGCCCATCCACACCAATCTTTCTTTTAAAGATCCATTTGCACCCTACAGGTTTTACCCCAGGGGGTACAACGTCCAAAGTCCATACTTTGTTGGTGTACATTGACTCCATTTCGGATCTCATGGCATCCAGCCACTTCACAGAGTCACCACTCGTGATAGCTTGCTGAAAACTGGTAGGATCATCATCATCCATGATGCAATCTTCTCCGTCACCATCAATGAGGAAACCGTAGTACCTCTCCGGTGGGCGAGAAGTCCTACCAGACCTACGGAGTGGCCGAGGTTCTTCAGTTTCTGTTGCAACAGCCGGTTCAACCAAATCGTCATTTGTAGTTTGTGTCTCCAGAACCTCTTCTAGATCTACCACCTTGCCATCATCTTTATCTGTGAAAAACTCTTTTTCCAAGAATGTGGCATACTGAGAAACAAACACTTTTTGTTCCTCTTTGTGGTAGAACAGATATCCATATGAATTCTTTGGATATCCCACAAAGTTACACATGACTGACCGTGTCTCGAGTTTTTCCGGATTCTTCTTTTTAACATAGGCCGGGCAACCCCAAATCTTAATTCTCTTAAGAGATGGTCTCTTCCCATTCCATATCTCATATGGCGTGGTAGACACGGCTTTGGTTGGAACCCTGTTTAGCAGAAACGCTGCAGTCTCCAATGCATGCCCCCAAAACGAGACTGGTAACTCAGCGTCACTCATCATGGATCGGACCATATCTAATAGGGTCCTATTCCGTCGTTCTGACACACCATTGTGCTGTGGTGTATAAGGAGGAGTGAGCTGAGAGAGAATCCCATTCTCTTTTAAGAAGTTTGCAAATTCTGGACTGAGATACTCACCACCTCGATCTGATCGAAGCAACTTAATACTCAAGCCGGTTTGTTTTTCTACTTCTTGTTTATATTCAATGAATTTCTCGAAAGCTTCGGACTTGTATTTTAATAAAAAGACATGACCGAATCTTGAGAAATTGTCAGTGAATGTAATGAAGTATGAAAAACCGCCTCTAGCCTGTGTAGACATTGGCCCACATACATCACTATGTATGAGGCCCAGGAGCTGAGTAGCTCTGTCTCCGTGTCCGGTAAACGGAGTTTTGGTCATTTTACCCTTGATACAAGACTGACAAGTCGCATAAGATTTATATTCAAAAGAATTTAAATATCCATCTTTGTGTAACTTGTTTAGTCTTATTTCGTTAATATGACCAAGTCTATAGTGCCAAAGAAAAGCTTCATTCAATTCTGAAAGTTTTCTTTTATTAGTGTGCTGTATACTGAAAACTGTGTGTTGATTTAGAACATATATTCCGTTATTAAGCGTACCATACCCAACCAACATTTGATTCAGGTGAATGTTCATAACATTGTTTTGCAATACAAAATTATATCCTTCATTGTCCAACAAAGAAACGGATATTATATTACATAGCATACTTGGTACAAAATAACATGGATTCAAAATCAAAATACATCCAGATGGCAACCCCAAGTGATACTCTCCCACTACGACTGTATGTACATTGGAACCATTTCCAACGCGAAGAGTATGGTCACCTGTCTTCAAAACCTTGCTATTTCTCAGCCCCTGCATAGAATTGCAAATGTGAGAACCTGAACCGGTATCCAATACCCACGAAGCAGAGTTTATAGAAAAACAGTTCTCAGTCACAAACGCACCTGAAGCAGAAGCATCACCATGCTTCTTCTTGAGACTTAAGTACTCCGTGCAATTGCGCTTCCAATGTCCTGTCTTGTGGCAGTGGAAACATTCGCCCTTGCCTGTGTCTCCAGCCTTGGACTTTCCCTTTCCCTTCACCTTTTTAACTCCGCCCTCAGGATTAGTGGGTTTCTTCTTTTTCTTTCCCTTGGCCTTGGCTTTCGGGCGAGAAGAGGCAGACTGTCCAATAGTCATAACGGGAGTTTTTTCTAACTTCATAGTGCTCTCTGCACTCCTTAACATATTAAGGAGTTCAGGGAGGTCCTTCTCCATGCCATGCATGTTGAAGTTCACTATGAACTGAGCAAAGGTGGAGGGGAGGGACTGCAGAATAATATCTATATATTGTTCATTGTCCATCGTCTATCCAAGGTCCTCAAGCTCTTCTATAAGAGCTATCATCTTCAGAACATGGTCTCCTACTGGTGTGCCAGGGGCCATTCGCATCTGAAACAATTTCTTTGATGCTTCGTATCGTAATAAGCGGGATTGCTCCCCATACAACGCCTTTGTATGGAGCAATATACCGTGAATGTCCATGTCCTCGTGCTGCTTTTGATGTGGGTTATCCATCGATGCAAGCGCGAGGCATGTGGCCGTGGCACAGTCAGCGTCCCATGTCTTGCGGACTTCAATGTCCGCAACTGAGGATTTTGGACCAGGGACGGGCGGGGCTGAAGCCGTGAGGACATATGATACTTTATCATAAGTCAAGGCGATTTTCAGATTCCTCAGCCAGTCTTTATAGTTGGTCCCATTCAGTTTTTTTTTATCTAGTAAAAGCTTGAGTCCAGTCATGGGTATCTGCCATTAAGAGAGAGAAAAGAATACACTCAGCGAAAGCTCTTGCATAGATCAGATTGGTTATTATCTTGTCTAATCGATGTTTCCCACTGCTTTTATCGAGTCTTTCTTTCAAACCTTAAAAAGAAAAACTAGCCAGGATTAATTACAGTCTACAACTTCGCTAACTGTTCAGCCAGGCCAGTGTCGGTACTTGAGGGAGGTTCCCCGTGCTTTCGCACGGACCTAATTAGAGTAAACCTCGTTTTCCCAGAGGCGGAGCCCCGTTAACACCTTTCTAGACACCTAATGAGTTAGCTAATTGTAAACTGTAAAACTCTCCTAGGAGCAACTATTTCCCACAGTGGGATCGGGATCCAACCATCACATGGAAGGTATGCAATCTCATTGCAAATTTCAACTATTGAAATTCCCGATGTGGTTTTTACCCCTAGCACTTATGACCTTAACTATGGTCAACAAATCATAAGTACCAGTCAAGTTCTACCCGTCATTTCTTGATCAATTAGACCCACCCATATGACCCTTAAGTATGGTCAACAAAGTCGCATGAATGTCCTGATTAATCTGCATCATATGCAGTGTAGGAAGACATCACTTAGCTACCGTTCACTACGCCTTAACTAAAGTCAACAAACGTAGCACGAATACTAAGTACTCTACTTCCTAAAATGATGGAGGGTTGCGAATGATTTTTAAGAAAATCTTTAACGCTTTGAACTTGATATCGTTGTAGAATCAAATGGTTTTCAAAAAGAGTGGCTTAAGCTCCGTAGTTTTGAAATATAGCTTTTTCATAAATAGCCGAGTGGTTTTCAAATCCGATTCTACAACATCTTTTTAGGTTTATTTTCTTTACATTAATCATATTAATGTAATCCCATCATTTAAGTCCTTAAGCCAGTCACAGAAAAGAAACGAAAATAACTCGTAAGCTTATGCCATCCGCATTCGCCGCAATGTTCCGTTATGCACCGTTAGGTTACTTAACTAACGGCATACCGGGACGGGACTAGCGCGGGTGTAAAACATAAGCAACGTCTACTATATATCATATATATAATATGTCATTCGTCTCAGATATCACAGAACACAGGCAGCAGAAACATAGATATAACGTGGGATATCCTAGGACGTCCGTATTTAGTATTTAGCCAGAATAGAAAATACGGATTCCACAGTCGCGATGAATAGCCAAGCCCACACCCTGGACCCCTACGAGAGCGGCAAGTGACCCTGCCAACTCTGGAGTTTAGGAGACCCGGTCTCGACTCCTCGAGATGGCCTCCCACTGAACCCCAGAACCCGGTCACCTGTGCTCCCCTCCTTGGGTCCATCCTAATGCGGAAAAGTAAATAATATACAACACTGGTGACACAACCTCAACCCGGAAGTGCCCCAAATAAAAGAATATTACATTACATTTGAATTTACATGAATGAAAATATAAAACTCTCATCTCACAAAAAACCCCCGGCTATTCGATCGCGACAATCCTGCACATCATATCTCAGCAACACATAATATCTCATATCATCAACGTAAGTAAGTATGCATACCCCAATTGTCGTTGACGTATAGCAACGAAACCGGCGATATCGGACATACTACACTTACGGTCACAGAAAAGAAAGTGTAAAACTACAATATTTGGAATCCACATTCTCTTTAGACATCATAAATGCGAAATATCACATATTTCGTATTTCATGTCTAAACTATATGAATTCCACATATTGTATCAAATTCCGGATAAACAGACAGTATTGAAGTTTTCGAACGAACGATCAAATACCCAGGATTCACTAAAGCCCAACACTTGAGCAGAGTTCAAACACCTGGAGTGTGACACAGTAGTAGCGGTCCAGCCGTAGAAGGGTCAAGCCAACGCCTCACATGTGGCACGCCGTACTGCCCCAAACCCTAAGGTTCAAAGGGCAGTTCGAAACGGTCACATAATCGAGTTAAGGTTTGTTGTCTTCTAGAGGGACCACCGCAAAAAGACTTGCACGTATCTCCAAAGTATTTAAACCCCGTGAATAGTGAGCAAATGATACTCGTTCAAACACTTCAATACTTTCTAATTTACCCGGAAAAGCTACGAAATGAAAATCCCGATCGAATTGACGAGTACAAAACCATCTCCAGAAATTTTCAAAACTAAATACAGATTAAAAATATCCCAAAATTTATTCAAGCAGATTCCAGAATTAATATAAAAAAATTATCCACTAATTAATGTGTACGGCCGCGGAACCGCGGCCCAAGAAAGCTTAGGCCGCGTTTCCGCGGCAGAAAGTACTGTTCATTGGATAATTTTTGCATCGTAATTCTTATTTTTACCTGCTGAATTTTTTAGATATTTTTAATTCTGAAAAATGTCAAATTTTAGAAAATTTCCAGAGAGCACCCTAAAAAGCCGTATTTCGGTTCGATCGGAGTTTTAACTTCGTAAAAAGGTCGCCTAATGTTCTAGGTCGGCTCTGATACCAATGAAAGGTTTATCTAGCACCCTATAATGAGTTTTGAAGCATCACATGTCCCAAAGTTTAATTTTTTTATGGTGCAAAACGAACATGCAAAGGAATCGATCCTAGAAGATTAGGGTTTCGAAACTTTAAGCTAATAAAAATTAGGGTTTGAAGGCTACAACCTTTGTAGCTCCCCTTTTGCTTGACTCCTTAGTCTCTAGGGTGTTGGAAGAAGATCCACTTGTAGTCTTCTTTCGTCCACGACGATCCACCCGAAGTTTCCCGTCCAAGCTTGCAACTTTGGAAAAGCAAAGAGAACACTCTAATCAAGTTGGCTAGACTTGAGTAGAATGATGTTGTGGCTAAGGATCTCACTTCAAAAACCTTTCTTTAGTTGTGTTTAACTCACTAGAAAAAAAACTAGAGAGGAAAAGGTGAAGGAGGATGAAGATGGTGGCTATTTTTAACAAGAGGTGAAAAGATAACCCTTAGTTGCGAAGAAATGAAATATAACCTTTTATATTTTATTCCTTCTTGCTTTCAACCATGATTAAATGATGGATAGTTAATTTAAATGATAAAGAGAAGGATAACCCTAGGTTAGTGGTAGTTGAGCATGGTTAGGTCAAAGGAAGAATGTAGAAGCTAGAATGATTATCCTTTCCTTTTCATTTTCTTTTAAATCCAAAATCAAATAATAATCCATTATATAATCCATGGTGTGAGTCTTATATTTCCACCATTTCCATATGCTAACAACCATGATGGATGGGTGTATGTATGTATGCATGTATGCACATCCACATGTGCATGAAACTAGAATGAAAGAAAGAAACACATGCATGCTTACATACATCCATCACATAGTAGAAAGGTTTCAAGTGAGAAAACTAATGGTTAAATGATAAATCAACACTTGATTCATCAATCCGGCCATATCACATACGACCCCACCAAAAGCAAGCCGCCCGATCAATGTTCGGTATCATATACGCACATTTCAATCGGATGCATGCGCATATCGCATACGCGCACCACAACGTTTCGCCTGGACTGGGTAACTCCTTTGTGGGACTCTAAGACTCGTCAATACGCCGACAGAGGGTGATGATCATATCAGGTACCCTCAAGCCGCAAGCGGTCAGCTAAACGTAACGGTCACCCGGGTATTGAGCGATCAGAAGAAAACAAGCGAACCTGCTACAACTCCCGTCGAGCCAACCGGCAACACTACCGTACAGTCCGGTCTCTTCGTTAGATATGCTGCATATCGAGCCTAGGGATGGTCACGTCGACCCCAATAACTCAATAAGTCGTGCCGGTGAATGGTCTATAACAGATCGAGAAACTACTGATAACACTTATCAGCAAATCTCAGCAGCCCTGGCCAGGGACTTGCTGTTATAACCAGTCGGGCACAGCACAGCATCAACTCCCAATACCGGGAGAGACGAAACCCCTCCTATCGCTCATTGCCTTCGTGTGTCTCGGGACTGTACCCAACGGCCACCTGTTTGCACGACTCAGTAGAGCCGTGGTAGTGTGGCAATCAAAGTACAGTGGGAGAACACACAAGACTCCATGACGATCTCGGGTCTACAGACTAACCTGTACCAGTGTCACCTGAGAACTGCTATCCGACGATAGATATAATTCCATATAGGAGTTCTCGGTGAGTCCGTCCAGTGTACCCAGTCAGCACTGAGCACCCGTATATGATCTTGATGTCAAACATCGATGAATGTGGGAACATCCATCGCCCATCACATGGGTCTAGTATCATATACGCTAGTCTACTCTGGTATATCGATGCCCCGTCTCGATACACCTCCGACTAGGGACATTTCAGGATATGCTTATAGACTACAAATGTTCCACTAGTATGATCTCTATCATAATCAGAGTAGTCAAGCCGATATCCTCAGGGCTTTATCAGCATGTATGAATGAATAAAAGCATGATCAAATCAACATGTCACATAAAGAAGAACCAGATAGCATACTATCATGTCGAGCAAGAATGCAAACTGAATATATATACATGTATAGATACATCCACTATCATATAATGGCCTCTAGGGCATACATATATCCAACATTTAAATCTCCAAATACTAAAACATTTCAATCATCAGTTCAATTCACGGGGCTCCAAAATCACGGAAGATACAGAAATACCACAGCGCATCGTATGCGCCCGAAAACGAGTACGAAACTCAAAATCGAACTCCGTTAAGCGTCACGCAAATCTTTGGATTTGCACACATATCATCGGAGTTACAATGGAGATACAGATCTTGAAATCCACTACTAAAATCCAATATGCACTAATCAAATACTATAATACGTATATAGTACGCATCCTGGGAAAAATCTTCTAAAAACTGAATGAAACTCCTGCAAAAATCCTTTCTAAATCGGCATGATGCGTAACTCACGGCACAGGTGATGGACGCTCATTTGTAAATTAATAAGTATACGTTCATATATTTTTTGCTCAAATATACGTTCTGCCGTTTTGAAATATCCCAAAAGGATTTCCTTTGTAAATGTTCGTGTCATTTGCGGACACGTAGGAAATAGAGAGACTATATGTCCTTTTCGAAAAACTCTTGGTAAACCTTTTTATGCATGCAAGTACTCAGGTACTATTCTCAGATCAGTCCTGTTCGGCTACTACATAGCATAGTGCCCATCAAGAAAACAAGTGCTCAAGAGCAAAATCAGCCTCGAAAGGCGTATCCAACAATCACGTGCGTCTGGTGCGCATGGAAATCAAATCCAAATACAAGTGCCACGATATGCACAAAAGAAAAACTAAATGCAACGGGTGTGCACGAAAGCATCTGTCCAGTGCAACGGGTTTGCACGACAGCAATATCTAGCGCATCTATAGTGCACGAAAACCCCAATCCAGTGCAACTAACGTGCAGGAATGAAAATCCCAATCGAGTGCATCCAGTGTGCACAAAATCTCATATCATTCTCCCAACATGCGTGAAAATCCAAATCATGTGCATCTTGTCATGCACAAACAAAATTTCAATCAAGGGAATTTGACATGCACGAATAATATCTCACTCAAGTGCATCCGATGCGCACGAAATCCAATACCAAGCGCCCAATATGCGCAAAAATCCAACCCAAGCGCGTCAGGTCCGTAAAAAGCATCTAGTGCTGTAGCATGCACGAAAATGACCGTCAGGTGCAAACGCGCATAAAAACACAAATCTGGTAGAACAAATGCTCAAAGATATAAATCGGGTGCAACAAGTGCACGAAAATGCATCAATAACTCAAATGCGTATAAAAACAACACCGAGTGTACCAAGGTGTATAAAATCAAAAACGCATGCACGGCGTGCACAAAACACGTATCAATGCACTATAAGAACATGCGAGCTATACCGAGTGCAAAAATCAAATCGAGTGCGTACCATATGCACGAATCAAATCAACCATATGAAATCCACAAAATCATGAACACGTGCAGCCCATACACAAAATCAATATCAAGTGCAATAGATATACACAAATCACAAACTGATGTAGATGTGCATAAACATAAATTAAGTGCAATAACTATGCACAAAAGTATAAATACCCAGTAGGTGCAGCCATGGTGCACGAAAACAATATCATGAAACTCAATTATCAAAACTCAAATCCAAGCGATATAAGCGTGATACTTGGATCACAAACGGAAATCGCAACAAATGACATTGAGGTTCACCTTCTACAATGTCGAAAAAAATATCGGTGCGCCCAATACTGGAAGAGCCAGAACATCCGCCTGCCTCCTGCTCACGGTCGGGCGTCCTCTGTCTCTGGGTCTTCATTTTCTCTGTGGATTACCAATCTCGCAATCCATCGGCTCGTCGGCCCGGTCAGGTGTACTAACGAAAACGATTCCGTTCTGACACTCCTCTCGTCATCTCTCGGCCAGTTAGCATGACCACTCGTAAAGTAGCACGTCACTGGCCCTCTGAATACACATGGCACAACTGATCCTGGGTGCAAATCTTATCGCAGCAGTATCCTGGAAGGAACCTGCTCAAGGTCTCTTCCGATCTCGCCTATGCCGAACTGTACGGAGGCTGGTACTCTTGCATAATCTTTTCTCGCTTTCTAGACATCTGCGTTCTCAGCACAGCATTTCCTCGGGAACTGGCCGTATCCCAACGGCAAAGTATACATATCAGATCTCTAACCTCAACGGGGAGTAACAACAGCTCGTTAACATCTCGCACAAACTTCTTGTTTCACTCATCTTTATTTTCGTCCGCTTCGACGTTACGTCATGCTGTCCGCGTACTGCAATTGTTCTTGGCTACAGTCAATCTGGAGTCTCTCACACGGACTCGAAATTACGAACTCGGTATCTTCATCATTCTGTAGAAGACATCTAGCCGAACACGTCCTCGGGAACTCGTCCTAATCATCGTAGAAATATACTTTATTCATCCGCTCTCGTTCAACTCAAAACGCATCTGGGTGAGGTCCTCTATTTGAAGCGGGCCCACTTACTGATCTCCTATCGGATCCTCCAATGAACAGTATTATCTCTGGATCGATCTACTCAAGATTTGAGTAAGATTCTCCACGCTGGAAATCTTCAGCTCAACTGGGCTTGCGTCGGCGCATCAAATCAGACGAATAATTTCAGTCACTCAACTCAAGATAGACTAGCTATCTCCTGTCGCATCTCTGCCTGGAAGCTCCAGCGATCTCAGCTCGTAAAGTCTGGAAGTGACATCCCATCAATCTCAGCAACATCTGGGTCATCTTCCTGTAAGGTAGACAACATCACGATCTCTGAGGTAGGCTGTACATCAACAGTCTTCTCAATCTAGCAGCCTCTAACAATGGCCCGATCATCCAGTGCAAAACCGAACACTCGCCTCAAACGAGAGGTCACAACACAAACACTAAATTGATACGTTCCCATGTCACCATAAAACACGATGGTCAGTCATCGTCCACGACGAGCTCGCCCTGACCGCAACACTAGCAGCAGCTCAATCTGCGCTCAAACTATGGTGATGGGAACCTCAAGCATGTATCGAGGGAAATAGATCAAAGGAATGAAAGGAATCAACAGATCCAGAATGGATACATGTGTTAGTGTATATGCCCTAGGGGCCATTATTGTATCATACCAGCTTGTATATTACTTAATGGAAGCTTGGGATATTCACAGTTATATATCAGTCTTGCTAAAAATGGTAGTATGCTACTTGGTTTGTTTCTACTTTAATATGTGCATATGTTTCTTGTAACGTATCATTTATACAAATTAGTAGAGCCGATAGGATCTTTGCTTGATTACCAGCGTTATGATGGCAGTCACACTAGTGGGGGCTGGGTAGTCTATAAGCAACAACCTATACAGGTCCCTGGTCGTTGGATTATCGAAACAGGGCATCGATATTCCGGAGTAGACTAGTGTGTACGCTTCTCATCCCAGTTGGGGAGATGGTCTGTCCCACAGCCATCTGTACGTCGTACTGGAGATAGTATACAGGTGCTCGTTAGGTTACGGGTACACCGGACAGGACTCGCTGGGGAACTGTTGGTTGGTATTATACCCATCGTCAGTTAACAGTTCCCAGGTGACATGAGTACAGCATAGTCTACAGACTTGACACTGCTACTTCGCCTCGAGTGTGTCCCACTGTTCTTAGATTGCTACCCTACCACGGCTTAAAGGAGTCGTGCAAACAGGTAGCAGTTGGGTGCAGTCCCGAGCACTTGGAGGCAAAGGCGGTTAGACAGGATTCATCTCTCCCGGTATTGGGAGTTGATATCGCGCTGTGTCAGAGAGCCATTACGCAAAGTCCCTGGCCAGGACAAGCGAGATTTACTGGTAGGTTCCAGTAGTTTCTCAGGGTGTAATGGGCTACGCTCTGACACGACTTATACCACTATTAGTGGACTGACGCTTGCCTCCCCCTAGGCTCGATATGCGATAGTCTTAGACGAACAGACCGGACCGTACGGAGATTGTCACATCAGGCTCAGTAAGAGTTCGGATGGGTTTCCTCATCGGCCTTCTTATCGACATCTACCTGGGGACCATTACGTACTGCTAGTGCCGCTTGCGGTCTGTGGTTAAACCCACTGCCAGTGTAGTGTCGAGTCTTTAGAGTCCCACACAGAGAGTTTACCTGCTCCAGGCGAAACGATATAGAGGTCGTATTGTTTTACGATAAAGGTTCGGACGCGTACGTGTGTTTACGCACGTACGACATTCGGACAGTTTTTGCTAGCCAGCTTTATTTTAAGCCAGATTCTAGTATCGGGTTATTGGATTTATACAGTCTAAAGTTTTTCCGTGTTTTCATGGATAGGAGGGGCGTTCTCGTAATTTTTCGGGAAGCTTCTAGAAGGATGATAACATGGAGGGTAAGGTGGCATTAGCATTTAATGCATTTGTGACTCACTTAAATGAATCATTCAAGTGAGTTAATGAAGCATTTATTACTTAATGACTCACTTGATGATTCATTGCATATATTTAATGAAGCATGATGATAATGCATTTTGATTTATTCTTTTTGATTTTCTTATGCTTCATAATATATTAGAAGTGAGAAGCTTTTTCATTCATAACTTATGCTCACCTTCTCTCTCATCAAGCTCTCTTGTTCAAACCCTAATCCTACCACTCATGAGTTGAGATCAAGGATTAGATAGACTTATTAATCCATAACCATACTCTATATCACCTAGGTCACTTTGATTAGCAACTAAAGAAACCTAGTTATCTCAAGTTAGAGATCAAGCTGGGAGTAGGAGCTCTCAGGTGGATCGTCTTTGACTCGAGGAGGCCATTGAGGTGCCGATGTTCCAAGGAGCCTACGAGGAGTGGAGGACAGTGATGAAGACCCGAAGGACAAGTAACGTGAGGTATAACTTCGTATCCGAGTAGTTAAACCTCTCGTAGTTATTTAGTAACGGTTTAGATACAATTCATGCGCTCAAGTCCGTGTTACGAAGCTTTGATAATCGTTTTTCATATATTCCGCCTCCCCGCAAGTTCGTGGGGGTGCGTGACATGGACTTACAGTGGTATCAGAGCCAACTAAACCATTACTAGCTTGTTAGCAACTAATTAGAACTTCGATCGTCGGAAAAACGCGAAAACGAAACACCGGAACCCTATCATTTTTTGTTAATTTTAAACGTGTCGAAAAAAATATTTGATTTGCCTTAAAATTCACAGCTGGGAATTATAAGAATACTGGGAAAATACGAGCACTCAACTCGATAAGACGGTCACGGATCCACGGCCAAATGGTGCTTTTGGCCGTGGATCCGCCGCGGAGTAAATCCCGAGTTGACTCGGATTTGCTCTGTTATTCATATTTTATGGTGTGTTGTTTTCCAGTATATTATGTTTCTACCCAGGTTACTTCTGTGCTGGTTTGCTTTTAGGGTAGACACGGAAAAAGGTAGTCGATCAATGTTCTAAATTAATTGCTAATCGGGTTATTATCTGTAATGTTTAATATGTTCGTAAACCTCCCCTAACTGCTAGTATGTCGGTTGGCAAGGGGTTGCACATTTCTGTAATGTTTATTGTTTGTGTATATGAACTGTATTGGATTGTTGTGATGATTAGCCGGGGTTTGAGATGGGTTATTATATTCATTCATTCGATGTAATTGTAATATGATGTAATATTCTTTTGCGGGGCACATCCAGGTTGCGGTTGTAGCCACCGTTGTATTATTTCATTTTTACTGTTTTTGCTCCTAGGATAGACCCAAGGTGGGGTGCACAAACTACCGGGTATTTTGAAGTGTTTAGTGGCCTACTCACGTTGTTGAGGGAGACCGCTTCGCTTCGGGTACTTGGCGGGTAGTTTGCCATACCCATAGGGGTCTAGGGTGGGGTAATGGCTATTCATCACAACTGTGTAATCCATCTTTTGTTGCAGGCTCAAAACAAACGCGGATTGCTTGCATATCCATTAATGTTCATCTGTGATCTGGAATGCCTATTATTGCGTCAGACGAATGTACAATATCTATATATGATAGCTATTAGACGCCACTTATGTTTTGCACCCGCGCAAGCCCAGCCCCCGCTCTGTCGTTAGTTAAGTAACCTAACGGGTGATGACGGGACCCCGTGGCGAATGCGGATGGGATAAGAGGACGTGGTATTTTCGTTGTTTTCTGCAATGATAGGATAACTGATGGGACGCATTATTATAATGCAAAGAAAATAAACCAAAAATGAATCGTTGGAATAGTTTAAAAGAAACCACTCAGTTAATTTTAAAACAGAAGATATTTTTAATTGCGGAGCTTTAACCACTCCTTTTAAAAGCTATCAGCTTCCTTCGGTTATATCAAGTTCACTACGTTCACGGTTTTGCCAAAACCATTCATAGCCCTCCGTCATTTCATTTGGGGATTCAGTAGTATTCAAGCTATGTATTTTGACCAATGCCAAGGCATAGTGTTTGATAGCTGCTGGGTATTCATTTGTTGCATAGATAGATGAGTTAGTTTGGGACAGTCGTATTATCATTTGGCCAACGTCAGGGATATGTACGGATGGGTTCAAATTAACAAGGATAATGATGGGTAGAACTTGACATGTGACTTATGACATTTTGACCAACGCCAAGGTCATAAGAGCATGAGGCAAAAATTTATATCGGGAATTTCTAAAGAAACTGAAATTTGCAAAGAGATGCATACCATTTGGAGTTTGATGAATGTTGGTAGGATTCCTTCAGCATTATCATACGATGATATTTGGATTCCGATCCTACTGTGAGTACATGCTACTTATCAGGAGATTCATCACTTAACGATCAATGCTATAAACCAAGTAGGTGCCTAGAAAGGTGTTAGAGGGATTATGCCCCCAGAGAAAAGAGGTTATTTAATTAAGGAACTTCGCGAAAGCGTTGGAAAACCTCCCTCGAAGTATCGACACTGGCTTGGCTGAACGGTTAAGCAAGTATTGTACGGTGAGAATAGTCCTGGCTAATTCTTCTTTTATGGTTTGAGGAAGGATTCGAGAAACAGTGGGAGCCATCCAGTTTAGATAAACTAAAAACCAATCTAAACTTGCAAGAGCATCATGCTAAAATGTTTTCTTCTCTTTCTCTCATTGCAGCGAGCTTGTGACCACTACTAGGTTACATCTAGATAACAAATTGACTGAATATGATTTATATGACTGGAAAAGGTCTGTCCAGATGTCCATTGCCTATGACAATCTAGACCATCCTGATACTACTCAAGATCCCGCCGTCCCATGTCCAGTTTCCATCGTAACGGATATGGATATCCGTCAGACAAGGGAAAAGGATAAAGCGAAAGCCAAGTGCCTCGTATTGGCTTCAGTTGATGGTGTATACCAGAAGCAGCATGAGAAGATGGACTCAGTTTCCATCTTTCTCCATAACAAAGATTTATATGGAGAGCAATCTCGTATCGCAAGATATGAGACCTCGAACGAAGTATTTCAAGCGAGGTTGGCTGTCGGGTCATCTGTAGGAGACATCGTCCTTACAATGACTAGCTATATTGATGAACTCCAGGACCTGGAGACTACGTTGGGAAACAGGTCATATGTTGACTTATTTCTACAGTCCCTACCCTCTACTTACACCCGTAAAGTAGGAAGAAAGGGAAGATCAAAAGTTTCGGGACTTGGTGTAGCTAAAGAGGGATGTTCCTATTCTTATGAGATTGGACATTGGCAGAAAGATTGCAGGGCTTTGGAAGCCAGTAGCCAGGAAACGAAGCATGTTGTGGCTTCGGCCTCAAGTGTGTTTGTTATTGAGAACTGTTTGTCAATTAACTTTACTTCCTGGGTACTAGATACTGGAGCAGGATATCATATCTGTAATTCATTACATGCTTTGAGAAACCGTAAAGTTATAAAGGTAGGTGATTTGTCTCTCAGAGTTGCAAACGGAATGAGCGTGGACGCTGAATCCGTGGGAGAATATCGCTTAGGTTTGACAAGTGGGCAGATATTGATTCTACGTAAATGTTTGTATGTACCTAGTTTGACTTGTAATATCATATCAGTGTCCTCACTTTCGAGAGAGGGATATGATTTTACATTCTTAAGCGATGTAGTTCACATCCACCTAAATCAAGTTATGATTGGGTCCGGTACATTAGATGACGGTATATACTTAATGAGTCAAGCTTAGGTTTTCAATGTCCAGAACACATTTATAAGAAAGTCTCCAGAAATAAATCAGGCTTTCTTATGGCATTGTAGACTAGGTCACATCAATGAAACATGATTAACTAAGTTACATACAGAAGGATAATTGAATCCGTTCGAATATCAATCTTATGCTACTTGTGAATCTTGTCTCATGGGAAAGATGACAAAGACTCCGTTTACAGGACACGGAGTAAGGGCGAGCGAGCTCTTGGGACTCGTACACAGTGACGTATGCGGTCCAATGTCTACACATGCGAGAGGTGGTTTTTCCTATTTCATTACTTTTACGGATGATTACTCTAGGTACGGATTCGTTTTCTTAATGAAACATAAATCCGAGGCTTTTGAGAAATTCCAAGAGTATAAGAATGAAGTAGAACACCAAACTGGCAAAAGTATCAAGACACTGAGATCTGATCGAGTTGGTGAATACTTAAGTGCCGAGTTCCTAGGTTACCTAAAAGAGAAAGGAATTCTCTCTCAGCTTACTCCTCCGTACACTCCACAGCATGACGGTGTATCGGAGAGACGGAATCGAACCCTATTAGATATGGTACGTTCCATGATGAGTAATGCTGAGTTACCGCGATCTTTCTGGGGTTATGCGCTAGAATCAGCGGCATATCCTCTGAATAGGGTTCCTACCAATACTGTGCCTACCACCCCATATCAGATGTGGAGTGGGAAGAAACCCTATCTTCAGTATCTGAAGATTTGGAGATGTCCAGCTTTTGTTAAAAAGCAGCATACGGACAAGCTCGAGGCACGATCAGTACAGTGTAAGTTTGTGGGATATCCAAAGAACTCCAAGGGGTATCTATTCTATTACGCAGAGGAACAAAAGGTTTTTGTTTCTCGTAATGCCCATTTTCTAGAACAACAGGTTTTAGAAAAGGATACAAGTGGGAGCGAAATAGAACTGGAAGAAATTCCAAAACCACAAACTACAACTGAAAGTTTGGTAGAACCAGTAGTTCAAGAAGAACAGGACATTCCCGCACCCCTCCGCAGGAGTAGTAGGCCGTCTCATCCGCGTGAGAGATACTACGGTTTTCTCATAGATGGGGATAGAGAGGATTGCGTCATTGATAATGATGACCCTACTAGCTTCCAGCAAGCCATTCAGAGTGGCGACTCGGTAAAATGACTGGATGCAATGCGGACCGAAATGGATTCCATGTACACTAACAAAGTATGGACTTTGGACATTGCTCCAGATAGGGTAAAACCCGTAGGATGCAAATGGATCTTCAGAAAGAAGATTGGTGTAGATGGATAGGTTGAAACCTATAAGGCTAGACTTGTTGCAAAGGGTTTCCGTCAAAGACCTGGTTTGGACTATGACGAAACCTTTTCTCCAGTGGCTATGCTTAAATCCATTCGGGTCCTTCTTGCTATTGCTGCCTTCCACGATTATGAGATCTGGCAGATGGACGTAAGGACGGCCTTTCTAAATGGTAATTTGGAAGAGTGCGTCTATATGGATCAGCCAGAGGGATTCATTCAGAGTGGGAGCAGCGGTAAAGTGTGCAAGTTGCTTAAGTCCTTTTATGGACTAAAGCAGGCATCACGGAGTTGGAACATCTGTTTTGATGATACTGTCAAAAAATTCGAGTTTATCAAAAATCCAAATGAACCATGCATATAAACTAAGATTATAGGGAGAGTTGTTGTATTCCTCGTCTTGTACGTGGATGACATTCTCCTAATAGGAAATGACATTCCTATGCTACAGTCAGTCAAAAGATTCTTGTCACAGAAGTTCTCCATGAAGGACCTGGGTGATGCCACCTACATTCTGGGGATCCAAATCTATCGTGATAGATCAAAGAGGATGTTGGGAGTTTCGCAGTCCAGGTACATAGACACCATATTGAAAAGATTCAGTATGGAAGATTCAAAGCGCGGTAACCTACCGGCTTGTCACGGAATCACCCTCTCCAAAGAGATGTCTCCCAAGACTGATTTGGAAAGGGATCGCATGTCGATTATACGCTACGCTTCTGCGGTAGGCTCTATAATGTATGCGATGTTATGTACCAGACCAGATGTAGCATACGCATTAAGCGTTGTAAGCCGGTATCAGGCAAACCTAGGAGAGAAGCACTGGATAGTAGTAAAGAACATTCTCAAGTACCTGAGGAGGACTAAGGAGATATTCTTGGTGTATGGCGGAAAAGACCTCCAGATCGAGGCCTTTGCCGACTCCGGCTTCCAGAGCGACAAGGATGACTCCAAGTCCATGTCGGGTTATGTCTTTACCCTCAATGGAGGGGCGGTCTGTTGGAAGAGTTCCAAGCAGGAGACCGTTGCTGACTCAACGATGGAAGCGGAGTACATAGCTGCTTGTGATGCCGCAAAAGAAGCTGTCTGGATAAAGAAGTTCCTCAAAGAACTTCAGGTGGTTCCTACCAGTGTTGGTCCAATATCTCTGTATTGCGACAACAACGGCGCTATAGCTTTAGCGAAGGAACTCAGGTCCCATCAGAAGTCCAGACACATCATAAGGCGGTATCACCTGATCAGGGAGATCGTAGATCGCCGGGAGATCGAGATAAAGAGAGTAGATACAGAGAATAACACTGCTGATCCATTCACAAAGGCAATTTCTCAGACGCAGTTCGAGAGGCTATTCGAGATGATAGGTCTGCGATATGCCAGCACATGGACCTAGTGCAAGTGGGAGATTATTAGTGTATATGTCCTAGGGGCCATTATTGTATCATACTAGCATGTATATTACTTAATGGAAGCTTGGGATATTCACAGTTATATATCAGTCTTGCTAAAAAAGGTAGTATGCTACTTGGTTTGTTTCTACTTTAATATGTGCATATGTTTCTTGTAACGTATCATTTATACATATTAGTAGAGCCCATAGGATCTTTGCTTGATTACCAGCGTTGTGATGGCAGTCACACTAGTGGGGGCTGGGTAGTCTATAAGCAACATCCTATACATGTCCCTGGTCGTTGGATTATCGAGACAGGGCATCGATATTCCGGAGTAGACTAGTGTGTACGCTTCTCATCCCAGTTGGGGAGATGGTCTGTCCCACAGCCATCAGAACGTCGTACTGGAGATAGTATACAGGTGCTCGTTAGGTTACGGGTACACCGGACAGGACTCGCAGGAGAACTGTTGGTTGATATTATACCCGTCGTTAGTTAACAGTTCCCAAGTGACATGAGTACAGCATAGTCCGCAGACTTGACATTGCTACTTCGACTTGAGTGTGTCCCACTGTTCTTAGATTGCTACCCTACCACGGCTCAAAGGATTCGTGCAAACAGGTAGCAGTTGGGTGCAGTCCCGAGCACTTAGAGGAAGTGGCGGTTAGACAGGATTCGTCTCTCCCGGTATTGGGAGTTGATATCGTGCTGTGTCAGAGAGCCATTACGCAAAATCCCTGGCCAGGGCAAGCAAGATTTACTGGTAGGTTCCAGTAGTTTCTCAGGGTGTAATGGGCTATGCTCCGACACGACTTATTCCGCTATTAGGGGACTGATGCTTGCCGCCCCCTAGGCTCGATATGAGATAGTCTTAGACGAACAGACCGGATTGTACGGAGATTGTCACATCAGGCTCAGTAAGAGTTCGGATGGGTTTCCTCATCGGCCTTCTTATCGACATCTACCTGGGGACCGTTACGTACAGCTAGTGCCGCTTGCGGTCTGTGGTTAAACCCACTTCCAGCGTAGTGTCGAGTCTTTAGAGTCCCACACAGAGAGTTTCCCTGCTCCAGGCGAAACGATATAGAGGTCTTATGGTTTTACGACAAGGGTTCGGACGCGTACGTGTGTTTACGCACGTACGACGTTTGGACAGTTTTTGCTAGCCAGCTTTGTTTTAAGCTAGATTCTAGTATCGGGTTATTGGATTTATACAGTCTAAAGTTTTTCCGTGTTTTCATGGATAGGAGGGGCATTCTCGTAATTTGTCGGGAAGCTTCTAGAAGGATGATGACATGGAGGGTAAGGTGGAGCATTTAATGCATTTGTGACTCACTTAGATGAATCATTCAAGTGAGTTAATGAAGCATTTTTTGCTTAATGACTCACTTGATGATTCATTGCATATATTTAATGAAGCATGATGATAATGCATTTTGATTTATTCTTTTTGATTTTCATTTGCTTCATAATATATTAGAAGTGAGAAGCTTTTTCATTCATAACTTATGCTCACCTTCTCTCTCCTCAAGCTCTCTTCTTCAAACCCTAATCCTACCACTCATGAGTTGAAATCAAGGATTAGATAGACTTATTAATCCATAATCATACTCTATATCACCTAGGTCACTTTGATTAGGACCTAAAGAAACCTAGTTATCTCAAGTTAGAGATCAAGCTGGGAGTAGGAGCTCTCGGGTAGATCGTCTTTGACTCGAGGAGGCCGTTGAGGTGCCGATGTTCCAAGAAGCCTACGAGGAGTGGAGGACAGCGATGAAGACCCGAAGGACAAGTAACGTGAGGTATAACTTCAAATCCGAGTAGTTAAACCTCTCGTAGTTAGTTAGTAACGGTTTAGATACGATTCATGCGCTCAAGTCTGTGTTACGAAGCTTTGATAATCGTTTTTCATATATTCCGCCTCCCCGCAAGTTCGTGGGGTGCATGACATGGACTTACAACATGATCATAAGGAGGAACGGAATCAGTGAGAGTATGATCATGGAAACGAATAGAATTAAGGATCTCAAATGGATGTATGATCAAGGGAACGAAGAGAATCACAGATATCAAGATATGTACATCCTAAGGTTTCTCAAATGGAGTATCGTATCGTAAATATGCCATGGAACATACATACGGTACGTCACTCTACTCAAGCTACCTACTCTATCAATCAGGGTCAACCTAAGAAACGAAAGTCCGGGTCTAATACCCCCCATGTTCAAATCTAAGTTCCGTAAGGTCAAGCCTAAGTTCCGAAATAGATTACGCCCCAGACTCCACATAGTCAAACCTAGATTTAAACCAAAGTTAAACCTAGCGCTCTGATACCAACTTTGTCACGACTCGAAAATATTAGCTCGCGGCCGGCGCTTAAATCACGCCACGTCTACAGACGTAACGTAATTCAACTAAGCCGAAGCCCAGAAAGCTAAACCTTTTTAGAAAAAATAGAAGAGGTGAAGTTTTGAAATAAAGGTATGATTGAATCAAAAGTTTTCTTAAATGCATAGGTAATGGAACATGAAAAATGCAAGTGAATTTTACTAGTTGAAAAAAACATGTTTTGTTTTTTAAAAATTTGGGCAGCACCTCCTTTGTCTATTTTGATCCAAAACCATATACACACGATGATATAAAAGGCATCCCCAAACGGGAGCTAGCTCTTCGCTAATCAGCGGAATCATAACCACGCAAGACAGAGTATAAGTATACGACGCCCAACGGCGAAGATCAACACAAAGAATAATGTAAAGCAAGACATTAAACCCACCAAGAAAATATATAACCCATCGCTCAAATCTCGCAACTAAAAGTCTTGCTAAGTCTTACTACTTATACAAATACTAGTTTCTGATTTATGGAGTTAACTATATTCAATAGGAATAATAAAAGCAAGAGTGGTACGATCCAACATGTACCACCTACCAAAGCATGTCACCCGAATGCAAGCTATGTGCCCGCGATGCCGCTACTGATCCATGCGGTGAACCTACAAGAACTGTGGCACAACGGGGGTAAGTTGCCAACTCGTGAGTAGAAAACATAATCAGGTAGAAATTGAATAAAACAATGATTTCCTAGGTCAACTATATCATAAAGGTAATACTATGATATCTTGGGTGACCGTGTCTAGATATAAGCAAACAATAATAAATGCCTGTATGCATTTGGATCTCGTCCACTTGAAACATCATGAAAGCATATACATGTAAATATATGAGGATATAAAAGAACGTGTGCCTATCAATGACACATCAAATCATGGAACCTGAGTGTCCAACACCAACACTCGAAACATCATGAAACCCGTGTCCAGTATCGACACGTAAATCCTCATATCTCAGGTGCCGCATCCTCAGATCGTCCCTCATATCTATCTTATCTCAGGCGCCACATACTCTGATCGGCCCTCATCCATCTCATGTCTCCGGTCGGTATACTCCGGATAACCGACGAGTCCAAATACTAACACCGGTAGGTAGTGCTCCCCTGCCAGGCTTATCGTCATCCCCAAGAAATCTCTCTCTTGCATCGGGATGCCTTACCGAGCCCACCATGTACCCGCAGACGGTTCCTGCACTCCTCGAATCGGGTCTCAAAAACAAATTCTCAGAACCGAGAAAATTCATGGTGGACGTCTCGAAATATCATATCAAGAGAAACCAGGTTTTTAAAACAATACACACTTTCTTTTGAAATATAACCACGGTTCTCAAATCCAGAATCTCATGAAAGCAGCATCTCAGTGCATATAATCGTAAAGCATGATATATGCAAACATATAACAGAAATGTGAGCATATCCATATATCATGCAACATGGAATAGTGATATGACAATATCAGTGTATCATGTGACATATCATAATGATGTGAGCAAAGCAATTAAATCATAGCATGATGTAGCAATTCTACTGTGTAAGTGACATAGCAATTATCGATGATGAAGTGTATGAGCCGGCCAATCTGTGTAAGTGTAACATACGCATCATCGATAATGGTGTAAGTGTACTAGCACAGGTATACGTAATGCAATAAGAATATCAAGATCGTAGCATAAAGTAATTCGTGAGTGCAATGCTATAAGGTATACGTCTCTATCACATATCCGAGTCGGTGAATCTATCAATCGACATCCAGCCTCACGACATCACGTACGGTATAATCCATCGTACGGCATCCTCTAGCCAAGGGTATGGATCAATCATCAAGTAAAACTCATTACGTACGATATCCATCGTACGGCGGCATTAAACCATTAGGGATCCTATCAACTTATATGACAAGGAGGGTACGGACCTAACATCTCGTACAGCATAACAATCATGATTCACAACATTATATATATATATATATACTTATATCCCAGGTCACATCAGTATCAATCTCATATCGTGGGACCGACAAAGGTATCAACTATCTCATATCGACTCACATCCATATAACGACATATCATACCAAGTCATCATATCTTATCGTATACTCTTTTCATCACATTAATATCTCACATCAAGTCATCTTACATATACATTCTATCTAATAAATCTTATGTCATGCTACTTTAAATCTCATACTTATTCTCGTGCACTACCTATATTTATATATCGTGATTCACATTTATGTTTCACATCCTTGTATATATCTTCGTGACATCCTTATCAATCATATCATTTCATACTAAACCTTTAATCACATCAGTGGATTCCTAATATAGGTTTCTCAGACCCTTTTCATAAGTTTTTAACATGGTTTCCCTAACCATATTCTATGTATATCGGTTTCCATTATAATTTGCGGGGGTGCTATACGCCATCCACCCGACTTCCCCCATAGATATAAATCTACTAACCTTGATCCTTACTTGCCGAAATCGATGACGCCATGCTCCGTCGTCTCCGAATCCACGCAAAGGTACCTACAATAAATACACAATCGAAATTGCTATTAACATCAAGTCCGGAAAACCAATACGGCACACGGTGCGCTCATAGGTTAGAACCTATAGCCTACGCATGCAAAAACAATCAAACTGTAAGGTTCCCTAGCATAACAGCAAGGTTTCGAGAGGCATCGTCCATGCCATTTATAAAAAAGTGCTATGCTAAGCAACCCTAAACTTAGAATCTTTAACTAGAGATTTAGACAATACCTAATGTAAACTACTTTTACATCTAGAGAACAAGAATACAACCTTTATAGACGGTCCTTCTCTTCACTTGATCCGTGTAGTAGTCCCGTGACTCCACTAGGCTTCTCTTAAGACTTTGAACGAGCCTCCTTCATGATCTTCATGCCAAAGACGATCCACCCAAAGTTCCTCTAGATCAAGCTAACTCTACACTAAACTTCTTTAGTGTATGAAACACACCACACTAAATTGCTAGTTTGGTGTGAGATGATGAAGTTGGGGATATGATAAGCTCACTAGGTTACTCACAAGCTTAATGATTCATATCTCATGTGAGGGTTTGAGCTTGGATGTGAGATGAATAAATTGTAGAGATCAAGAGGAAGAAGAAGCTCAAGGAAATTGGCTAAGGCATTAAGCATGAAGTAAGTGTAGAAAACAATAATATGAATCATCTCTCTCCTCACTAATTCAAGCATGGAATAAATTGCAATTCAAAATTGCAACCATGCTTGAATAGTGAGTCAAGGCAAATAAAAAACCATATAAGCCCATGCCTCATCCATATCCAAAATATCTCCAACAATTTACACCTCATTTTTCCATTTTCTAAAATTTCTAAAATATGCCATGCTTCATATAATATATATATATATATATATATATATATATATATATATATATTTATATATATCAAATATACATTAATATATATATATATATAAAGCAATTAGAGAGCTAATGATATTAGTTAAGATATAATTATATCACATATAATATATATCACATTATTAAATCAACACATGATCTAATAATCCGGTTATATCACATATAACCGACTAATATCATTTATTTGAATATCACATTATCAAATCAACACTTGATTCGATAATCAGGTCGTATCACATATGACCTAACCGATACCAGATAACTGCCAGATTACAATACGGTATGACATACATGTATTTAATCAGGCCCACGCACATATCACATATGTGCCCTACTTCTTTTCGCTTGACCCAGGAAACTTCTGTGTGGGACTCTAAAGACTCGTCAATACGCCGGCAGTAGTTGACGATCACATCAGTCACCTACAAGCTGTTAGCGGTACTAGCTGGACATAACGGCTACCCGGTTATTGAGCGATATGAAGATCAACAAGCAAGCTCGTCCATACTCTCCATGAAGCCTATGAGTAACAGTACCATATAGTCCGGTCTCTTCGTCTGATATGTCGCATATCATGTCTAGGGGTGGAAATCGTTAGACCCCAGTAACATGATAAGTCATGCCGATGTCTGGCCTATAACGGTTTGAGAAACTACTGATAACACTTATCAGTAAATCTCGGCACCAGCCCTGGCCAGGGACTTCCACTTATAGCCAATCAAGCATAACGCAACATCAACCCCCAATACCGGGAGAGACAAAACCTCCTATCGCTCATTGCCTCCATGCGACTCGGGACTATACCCAAAATCCATCTGTTTGCACGTCTCTTTTGAGCGTGGGAGGGAGGAAATCAAAGCATGGGGGGAGCCGCACAAGACTCTATGACGATCTTGGACTACAGACTAACCTGTACCAGTGTCACCGGAGGACTGCTATCTGACGATAGGTATACAACTGCATAGGAGTCCTCGGCGAGTCCTGTTCAGTGTACCCAGTCTCCACTGAGCACCCGTATACCATCTTTGATGTCAAACACCAATGGATGTGGGATCATCCATCGCCTATCATATAGGTCAAGAAGCGTATATGCTAGTCTACTCTGGAATATCGATGCCCTGTCTCGATATTCCCTCAACTAGGAACAATTAAAGGATGTACTTGTGAACTACCCTGGCCCTACTATTATGATCTCCATCATAGTCGTGGTAGTCAAGTAAATATCTTAAGGGCTTTATCAACATGTGAGAGCTAAACAGTATCATAATACAAGTCTACATGTTAAGACAAAGAACAACCAGATAGCATACCATTATGTCGAGCAAGAAAGTCCTCTCTATATATATCCAAGCATCCACTATAATATACATCATATGTACAATAATGGCCTCTATGGTATACATATAAGTAACAATCTCCCACTTTCACTAAGGCCATGTGTTGTAGTATCTCATACCCAACATCCCAAAAAGTCTCTCAAATTGTGACTGGGGGAGGGCCTTTGTGAGTGGATCCGCTATATTGTCCTTCATATCAACTCTCCTGACCACGATCTCCCGGCTATCAACTATCTCCCGGATCAGGTGATACCACCTCAGAATATGTCTGGATCTCTGATAGGACCTGGGTTCCTTGGCTAAAGCCACCGCTCTATTGTTATTACAATACATAGGTATTGGATGCTCAATGGATGGAACTACACCAAGCTTAGCGATGAACATCTTCATCCAGACAGCTTCTTTGGCAGCATCGTTTGCAGCGATGTATTCAGCCTCCATCGTCGAGTCTGCAACGGTGTCTTACTTGGAACTCTTCCAACACACCATCCCTCCGTTGAGGGTAAAGACAAAACCCGAGACCGATTTATTGTCGTCCTTATCACTTTGGAAGCTCGAGTCCATAAAGGACTCCACTTGGAGTTCCCCGTTACCATAAACCAAGAACATCTCTTTAGTCCTTCTCAAGTACTTGAGAATGTTCTTTACAGCTGTCCAGTGATTCTCTCCTGGATCTGCTTGATACCTACTCACTACACTTAGTGAGTACGCTACATCAGGTCTGGTACATAACATCGCGTACATGATAGAGCCTACTGCCGAAGTATAGGGTATCCCTTGCATGCGAGCTCTCTCCAAATCAGTATTGGGAGACATATCTTTGGAGAGAGTGAGTCCTGAGATCGTTGGTATATTCCCACGCTTGGAATCTTCCATACTAAACCTCTTTAGTACGGTGTCAATGTACCTGAATTGAGACAATCCCAGTATCCGTTTAGATCTATCTCTATAGATCTTTATCCCTAAGATGTAGGAGGCATCACCTAGATCTTTCATTGAGAATCTTTGTGATAAGAAGAGCTTGACCGAGTGCAGCATAGGAACATCATTTCCTATCAAAAGTATGCCATCCACGTGCAATACGAGGAAGACTACCTTACTTTCTGCAACCTTCTTGTATATACAAGGTTTATTTACGTTTTTGATGAAGTCAAACTCTTTGACCACCTCATAAAAACAGATGTTCCAACTCTGCGATGGTTGCTTCAACCCGTAGATTGATTTGAGTAGCTTGCACACCTTTCCACTGCTCCCACTGTCTACGAAGCCCTCTGGCTGAGTCATGTACACGCTCTCTTCTAAATCACCATTTAGAAAGGCGGTCTTAACATCCATTTGCCAGATTTCGTAGTCATGGTATGTAGCGATGGCAAGTAGGATTCGGATGGACTTAAGCATAGCCAGTGGAGAAAAGGTTTCATCATAATCCACACCTGGTCGTTGACGAAAACCTTTTGCAAGAAGTCTATCTTTGAAAGTCTCAACTTTTCCATCTACACCAAGTTTCTTTTTAAAGATCCATTTTCTTCCAATGGGTTTTACCCCTTCGGGAGAAACTTCCAAAGTCCATACTTTGTTGGTGTACATGGATTCCATCTCAGATCACATTGCATCCAGCCATTTCACAGAGTCCCCACTCGTGATGGCCTGTTCGAAACTAGTCGGGTCATTATCTTCCATGATGCAATCCTCGCTCCCACCATCAATGAGAAAACCGTAGTATCTCTCAGGTGGATGAGGAACCATACTAGATCAGCGGAGAGGCTGGGGTTCATTGGGAACTATTGAATCCTCTGGTTCTACCAAATCTTCTTCTGTAGTCTGTGCGGTTGGAACTTCTTCCAGCTCTACCACTTTGCCACTTATCTCTTTTGCAAGAAATTCCTTTTCTAAAAATGTGGCATATTAAGCAACAAACACTTTTTGTTCCTCACTGAGGTAGAAATGATATCCAAACGAATTGCTTGGATATCCCACAAACTTGCAAAGAACTGATCTTTTCTCGAGCTTGTCCGGATTTTGTTTTTTAACATAGACCGGACAACACCATATCTTAACTCGTTTAAGAGATGGCCGCTTCCCATTCCATATCTCCTATGGAGTGGTAGGCACTGATTTGGTTGGAATTCTATTCAATAGGTATGCTGTTGTCTCAAGCGCATAACCCCAAAAGGAAATAGGTAACTCAGCGGTGCTCATCATAGAGCACACCATATCTAATAAGGTGCGATTCCTCCGCTCCGATACACCGTTGTGCTGTGGTGTATACGGAGGAGTAAGCTAAGAGAGAATTGCATTCTCTTTTAGATAGTCCCAGTGTCACGCCCCGCTTTCCAGAGTACGCTAAGATGGGCACGTGACATAGCCAACCATGCTACCTGTGGGTAGGAAGTATCCATCCACAGTCACATTACGGCTGTAGAGATATCAAGAACAAAATAAAACTATCTAATACATGTCCATGAGCCAAAATAAAATGAGTCAAGAATATTAATAATGCGGAAGCAAAAGATCCAACACAAGAATAACTGGAATGTATGTCCCATAATGCGGGCTCACATCAGGAAAAATACAGAAAGTAAAAGGACTAACTACTACAGAATCCTCACTGCTCAGCCTGCTGGCTGAAGTACTCCTGCTCGGACTGCAGCAAAGGTACGGAATCTGGGCCATGCAAAACCCAGACGTCAGCGCGTCGTGTCATCAAGCAATAAAAATATAAACAGGGTAACAAGACATGCAAGTATAATCAAAGTGGTAAAGCAGGTGTAACAGCAATACAAAATCAGGGCAGTGAAGGGTAGTGTGCAATGAGTAACTAAACTGGTCTATTGGGTTGAATAGTCTTAAGTCTTTGAAATCAATTTGATGAATCATCGATATAACTCAATAGTATCTCGTGCATGCCCGGGACCACGTTCTAAGACTCTCGGGCTGAAACCGACCGCAAGGCATTAAAAGGAAAAGTGTAAAGACGAACGATGTCAGCAGCATCGTCCTGAGGAGGGCCTAGCCTCTAAAAACTGATCAGTATAAGCAAGCAACCGTCGAGTTACAAGTCAGGATTTCATCATTGATTTTCCCATACCCTCAAGTTATATGTGTTCAAGTCAGGTATTAAGTAATCAAGAACTAATGCCAACTCAGGATCAGATAGGTGCAGGTTTGTCTGGATAGATAACAGGAACGGTCCGTAAAGACTACATGTCAGGTTTGTTGGCATTAGACTCAAGATCAGGTAACATGTAAAGCCATGGTACATCAGGTCAAGTCGAGTAGTGTATTAGATGTCATGTCATGTCAAGAGTGTACGGTACCATGTCGGGTCAAGTAGTATGTGTAGCAAGTCACGTCAGGGTGTACAAGATATCATGTGGGTGCTCATAATCAACTAGCAAAATCATGGTTACAAACAAGCATGGTTATTATCAGAATAATAAATTGGCACATGTAATATGTTAAGCACTATGTGCAGATTAAACTACTTAACTGTACGGTTAACAGTTTGTGTTTAAGAGATAGTTTCAACATTACGTGAATACAGTATGACAGCTATAGATGTTAAAATCAGGTTAATAAGCATTAAGTAATCTAGGGATGCAATAACATGTGTAAAACGTTCAATGGATGCAATTATAACTAAAACCGGTTAAAGATGCGTACGGATGTCCGATAGAGTAAAACTAGAGAAAAGGGTATCATGGACTATGCACAATAGTTATTATGTGATTAGAATATGAACGTGGTTAACAGGTTTAATAGAGTAAATGCAACATGTAGTTTTCAATTTTTGAAACTAAAAGATATAACGTGGCATCGAACATGTAAAAGGGAAATCATGGTATTAAAGTTAAACCACAGGTTTAATGTGCCATCAAATGTATATATAATAACTTAAGTAACATGTAGCAAGGTAAACTTGCCTCGACGGATCGCGATACAGAAAACGGAACGTCTCGCGACGGCAGGAAAAGTCGCGACGCACGCACGGTACACGGAATGAGTCCAAACAACGAGCGATGGAATCACACGGGTCAGAGGTCCTCGCTGGATCGTCGGGGATCGTCGCCGGCATGGTCGGATTCCGGAGAACCAGAAAACAGTAAACATTACCATAGACAAGAGATGCATGGAAAAGAAGCAAGAAGAATGAAAGAGAACAGAGGGGATTGATGAAGGAACTTACTCACTGGACTGCAGGGGGTGACAGCGTTGTCGGTGAGTCGTCGACGGAGCTCCGACGATCTACAGATGCATCCTTTAATTTTTAACAGAAAAGAAAATTTAAGATAAAGAAGAAGAGAAAGAAGAAGAAGAGAAGGATGAGGGAGAGAAAGGTTGCTCACTGGGGGTGTGCACGAAGGCCAGGAATGCGAGACGAGTCACCTGTGGCGATCCCCCGGCGGTGCAGATGCATGCAGGGGGTACGCGGGTGCACGGTGCAAGTGCAGGATGATCGGGAAGAGGGGGTGGAGGCGGAGGTGACGAGGGTGAGGAGGCGACGAGGTTTGCATGGGTGTCGTCAGTGCTAGGGCAACGGCGAGAGGAGGGACGGCGGCTAGGGCTCACGAGTTATGGGTTCTGGTTTTGTGTTAAAGAGGAAGAAGCGAAGAAATATAAAATGGGAAGAGAGAGAGAGAGAGATACGCGGGGAGAGAGAAAGAGATTCGAGAGGAGAGAGAGATAGGCGTGAGAGGAGTGAGAGAGAGAGAGTAACAGTAAGGAAAGATAGAATTGGATTTTAGCACAGGAATAGGGAGGAGAGATAGAGAAAGGGAAAGGTGAGAAAGAGAGAGAAAAGGACAGCGAAGGGAGAGAGAGGGAGAGAGTTGTGCTCGCGGGGCCCACGATGAGGAATGGGGAGTTCTGATTGGCTCTGGAGTTTAGGAAAATTGCTTTGGGGAAAAATAAAAGATTTACCTCGTTTAAAATAATGGCTTTGTTAGTTGAAAGAAATATACTGTTAGCTGTAAAATATTTTTAAATTGATTTAATAAATTTAAAATAGGATTTGGCGGGATACAACCTATTTCAGAATTGTGCCCGGGTCGGGTCCAAAATTTTGAATTTGAAATATGAAAATTATCGGCAAGACCCAAAAATTAAAATGAAGGATTATGTGACAGAAAAGCATACCCCCAAGAACGGACGCACGTACATGCGCGTAGTCGTCCAAACACGTCCGTTTCACAGAACGGGACGAGAACACGATGCAAGGACGCTACCACAGGGTTAGGGGTATCGAGCAGGCCATGTCAAGCATTTTTAAATTATTTTAAGTAACTTAAATGATTATATGCAAGAATATGAAATGTTAGCGTAATCTATAATTAGAAAACAACGAGCTCAAGTAAACGGGTCGAATATAAAGTAAGTTACCATTTTGCAACCAAACATGATAAATGAAATAAATACCACAAACAACATATACGGTAACTGAAATTGGTATAACAGAACTCGGTTGTTACATTATATCCAAATACAAAAAGAATTTCGTCCTCGAAATTCCAAAACAAGAAAGGATAAACAATCAATCAACTATAAGAAAAGGTGGGGAAACTTCTGCCGGATCTCATCTTCTCATTCCCAAGTTGACTCTCCATGTGAGCGACTACCCCAAGAAACGAGTACAAGAGGGATAACCTTGTTCTTAAGGACCTTTTCCCTTCGATCCACAATTGCAACCGGTCGCTCCTCAAAAGTCAAGTCTTCCGGTACAGTCAGCTCCGAATGATCCAACACTTATGTTTCATCTCGAACATACTTACGGAGTTGAGATACGTGAAACACATCGTGCACATTCGCCAAGGACTGCGGTAACGCCAAACGATACGCTACCTCATAAACACGCTCCAAAATCTCAAAGGGTCCAACGAATCGAGGACTGAGCTTTCCTCGACTTCCGAAACGAATCACCCCTCTAGTCGGTGATATCTTCAAGAATACCAAATCACCCACGGCGAACTCTAGAGGTCTTCTCAACATATCTGCCCAACTCTTCTGTCGGTCTTGTTCTGCTTTCATATGATTCCGAATAGCGTTAACTTTCTCAACTGTCTGCACTACCAAATCTGGTCCCAACAATCTTCGTTCACCGACATCGTCCCAACAAACAGGTGAACGACACTTGCGACCATACAAAGCTTCGAATGCAACCATCAGCTCCAACCATCTACGCTGCCTCATATTAAGCTCTTTCTGCGTGAACACATACTTCAAGCTCTTATGATCAGTGAACACCTAACCCTTTCGCCCAAAAGGTAGTGTCTCCAAATCTTCAAAGAGGAGATCACAGCCGCAAGCTCCAAGTCGTGAGTTGGGTAATTCTTCTCATGGGTCTTCAACTGTCTCGATGCGTACGCTACAACCTTCCCATGCTGCATCAAAACGCATCCCAATCCTTTCACAGATGCGTCGCTGTGAATCACCAAGCCTCTAGAACTGTCTGGCACGGTCAGAATGGGAGCGGTTATCAATTTCTGCTTCAACGCCTCAAAAGCCGACGCACACCTATCAGTCCATACAAAAGGTACCTCCTTGCGCGTAAGCTTGGTCTATGGCTCCGCCGGACGAGCAAAGTTCTCCAGGAATTTTCTGTAATATCCGACGAGTCCAAGAAAACTTCTTATCTCCGCAACATTCTTCGGAATAGGCCAATCTCGAACTGCTGCAACCTTTTCGGGATCGACGGTGATTCCATCGCCAGACACAACATGCCCCAAAAACCTTACTTCTTCCAGCCAAAACTCGCACTTGCTCATCTTCGCATATAACTTCTCTTGTCTCAACGTCTGCAGTGCGATCTTCAAATGTTCAGCATGCTCTTCAATACTCTTCGAATAGACAAGAATATCATCAATGAACACCTCTATAAACTGGTCCAAGAAAGGTGAAAAGATTCGGTTCATCAAGTCCATGAATATCGACGGTGCATTCGTTACTCCGAAGGGCATCACTAAGTACTCGTAATGTCCAAACCGAGTTCGGAACGCCGTCTTGCAAATATCCTCTGCTTTTACTCGGACCTGATGATATCCGGATCGCAAATCCAGCTTCAAGAATACCCTCGCGCCTCTAAGCTGCTCAAATAACTCGCCAATGCGAGGGATCGGATACTTGTTCTTAATAGTCACCCGGTTTAATTCTTGATAATCGATGCACATCCTCCTTGTGCCATCTTTCTTCTTAACTAGAAGAACTGGAGCTCCCCAAGGCGAGTTACTGCTTCGAATCCAACCCTTCTCAAGTAATTCAGTAACCTGCTTCTTAACTTCTTCCAATTCCACTTGTGCCATTAGATAATACGCTTTAGATACTGGCGCCGCACCAGGAATAAGATCAATTGCGAACTCCACGTCTCGCCTCGGCGGTAAACCTGATATGTCTTCAAACACATCCATGAAATCTCGAACAACAGCTGGCGCTTCACTTTTACCAACCTCCATTGATGCAAGAACATTAGCTGTCGGCCTATCCCTAAACTCGATTGGCCCGACAGAACTGCTTCCTCCAGTGAAGATAAACTCGGGATGTCCGGGAATCTGGAAAATTACTTTCTTTGCCCTACAATCTATGTGAGCATGGAAAGTGCTGAGAAAATCCATTCCCAAGACGACTTCATAGCTGCCCGTATCAATCACCAAGAAATCTGCAAAAAGCTCCCGTCCGCAAAAACAACTGTACAATCTTTACACTCTCTACTAGATATGATTTTTCCATTCCCAGTGTGTATGTCCTAGAAACTAGATAGGGTCGTGCAGGTAATCGAGTGTGTAGCTATAAACTTGGACGACATAAAACAATGGGATGCACCAGAATCAAATAACGCTAATGCGGGAAAACCATGAACGAGTAGAATACCTGAAACAACTTCTCCCGAAGCCTTAGCTTCCTCAGTCGTCAAGGTAAAAGCTCGAGCCTGATTGGGTCCTTAGGTCAGCTGCTTCTGTCCCTGAAACGGTTTCTGCGGTAGCTTCTGAACATCATTCTTTGTGCGAAGCTTCGACAGACAAGAATTAATAGTATGATCCGCCGATCCATAAACCAAACAAAGTCCCCGCATCCTGCGACATTCCCTTTGCAAATGTCCGGTAAGTGGCAATAGCTACAAATCACGGGCTTCCTCTGATCAACGACAGCAGGCTTCTTCATCGGTGTTACACCACGACGGTCCACTGGAATACCTCTGCGTCCATAAGCTCGGTTCGGTACAAATGCCGGCTTCCTTACTGTAACCGCTGTCTGCTGTGAACACCCAGTCTTCCGAGATAAGCTATGCTGTTCTCGGGCTGTCGTAAGTACCTGTGAGAAAGTGGTCAAACCCAGGGAGACAATCTGCCTCTGGATGTCCACATCCAAACTGCGCATGAATCTCCTTGCCCTATCAGCATCATCGGCAACCAACGGTCCAGCGAATCTACTGAGCCGTGTCCACTCGGCTGCATGTACATCTACGAGTGCACCATTCTGCTTTAGACTGATGAACTTCTCTTCCATTTCCTCCCGTGCAGTCCGCGGGAAGAACTTCTCCAGGAAACTCTTCGAAAAATCAGCCCACTTGATCGGCTTGGGCAAGCGGGTCTCCTCCACAAGCTACCAATCACGGGCGTAATCCACCAACTGGATACGTACTACATCCACCCTCTTATCGTCAGGGATCTGTGCTGCAATGAGTAGATTCTCCGTGTCAACCAGCCACTGCTCCGCTGGCAACGGTTCCTCCAGGCCAGTAAAGACAAACGGACACAGTCTTCTGAAATCCGCTACGGTCCCCACATGATCTACTGGTCTGGCCCCAACATTGTTCACGGACTGCTGAACGGTCCGCAAAACATCCTGAAAAGAGTCAGCTTGCTGCTGGATCAGCTCGGTCTGCCGCTTTTGATTCTCTAACATCCCAAGTATTACTCCATACATGGCGGCTTCGTCAACACGCCTTTGGTACGTCTTCAGATTCTTGTCTGCCATATTCCTGAAATCAAAACACCCAAGGATTAGCAGGATAACAGATTCAAAATGTAGATCAAGGCTAAAACTCCGATTTACTTAAATAGAGTACCGCATTGTAACCATGCCGTGGTATCATAGCTACAATTACATAACTCCACCCAAGTCGCCTAAGTTCTAAAGAAAACAAGGAATCCGGTTTCGAGTCGATATGAAAAGGAGGTTTGCACACCATAAAAGATATAATCGGGAGGAGGTTAGATTCAAGAACGGTAAACGGCAAGATGGCAGGACATGTTTCCGAATCACGAGTATTATGATTCGTGTATTGGGTACAATACCCAACTATAAAAGAATCAAACCCGATTAACCTATGGCTCTGATACCAAAAGAACCATGTCACGCCCCGCTTCCCAGAGTACGCTAAGATGGGCACGTGACATAGCCAACCATGCTACCTGTGGGTAGGAAGTATCCATCCACAGTCACATTACGGCTGTAGAGATATCAAGAACAAAATAAAACTATCTAATACATGTCCATGAACCAAAATAAAATGAGTCAAGAATAGTAATAATGCGGAAGCAAAAGATCCAACACAAGAATAACTGGAATGTATGTCCCATAATGCGGGCTCACATCAGGAAAAATACAGAAAGTAAAAGAACTAACTACTACAGAATCCTCACTGCTCAGCCTGCTGGCTGATGTACTCCTGCTCGGACTGCAGCAAAGGTACGGAATCTGGGCCATGCAAAACCTAGACGTCAGCGCGTCGTGTCATCAAGCAATAAAAATATAAACAGGGTAACAAGACATGCAAGTATAATCAAAGTGGTAAAGCAGGTGTAACAGCAATACAAAATCAGGGCAGTGAAGGGTAGTGTGCAGTGAGTAACTAAACTGGTCTATTGGGTTAAATAGTCTCAAGTCTTTGAAATAATTTGATGAATCATCGATGTAACTCAATAGTATCCCATGCATGCCCGGGACCACGGTCTAAGACTCTCGGGCTGAAACCGAGACGTGCCGCAAGGCACTAAAAGGAAAAGTGTAAAGACGAACGATGTCAGCAGCATCGTCCCGAGGCGGGCCTAGCCTCTAAAAACTGATCAGTATAAGCAAGCAACTGTCGAGTTACAAGTTAGGATTTCATCATTGATTTCCCCATACCCCCAAGTTATATGTGTTCAAGTCAGGTATTAAGTAATCAAGAACTAATGCCAATTCAGGATCAGGTAGGTGCAGGTTTGTCTGGATAGACAACAGGAACGGTCCGTAAGGACTATATGTCAGGTTGGTTGGCATTAGACTCAAGATCAGGTAACAGGTAAAGCCATGGTACATCAGGTTAAGTCGAGTAGTGTATTAGATGTCATGTCATGTCAAGAGTGTACGGTACCATGTCGGGTTAAGTAGTATGTGTAGCATGTCACGTCAGGGTGTACAAGATATCATGTGGGTGCTCATAATCAACTAGCAAAATCATGGTTACAAATAAACAAGCATGGTTAGTATCATAACAATAAATTGGCACATGTAATATGTTAAGCACCATGTGCAGATTAAACTACTTAACTGTACGGTTAACAGTTTGTGTTTAAGAGATAGTTTCAACATTACGTGAATACAGTATGACAGCTATGGATGTTAAAATCAGGTTAATAAGCATTAAGTAATCTAGGGATGCAATAACATGTGTAAAACGTTCAATGGATGCAATTATAACTAAAACCGGTTAAAGATGCGCACGGATGTCCGATAGAGTAAAACTAGAGAAAAGGGTATCATGGACCATGCACAATAGTTATTATGTGATTAGAATATGAACGTGGTTAACAAGTTTAATAGAGTAAATGCAACATGTAGTTTTCAAGTTTTGAAACTAAAAGATATAACGTGGCATCGAACATGTAAAAGGGAAATCATGGTATTAAAGTTAAACTGCAGGTTTAATGTGCCATCAAATGTATATATAATAACTTAAGTAGCATGTAGCAAGGTAAACTTGCCTCAACGGATCGCGATACGGAAAACGGAACGTCTCGCGTCGGTGGGAAAAGTCGCGACGCGTGCACGGTACACGGAATGAGTCCAAACGACGAGCGGTGGAATCACATGGGTCAGAGGTCCTCGCTGGATTGTCGGGGATCGTCGCCGGCACGGTCGGATTCCGGCGAACCAGAAAACAGTAAACATTACCATAGACAAGAGATGCATGGAAAAGAAGCAAGAAGAATAAAAGAGAACAGAGGGGATTGATGATGGAACTTACTCACTGGACTGCAGGGGGTGACAGCGTCGTCGGTGAGTCGTCGACGGAGCTCCGACGATCTACAGATGTATCCTTTAATTTTTAACAGAAAAGAAAATTTAAGATAAAGAAGAAGAGAAAGAAGAAGAACAGAAGGATGAGGGAGAGAAAGGTTGCTCACTGGAGGTGTGCACGAAGGCCAAGAACGCGAGACGAGTCACCGGCGGCGATCCCCCGGTGGTGCAGATGCATGCAGGGGGTGCGTGGGTGCACTGTGCATGTGCAGGATGATCGGGAAGAGGGGGTGGAGGCGGTGGTGACGAGGGTGAGGAGGCGACGAGGTTTGCACGGGTGTCGTCGGCGCTAGGGCAATGGCGAGAGGAGGGACGGCGGCTAGGGCTCGCGAGTTATGGGTTCTGGTTTTGTGTTAAAGAAGAAGAAGAGAAGAAATATAAAAAGGGAAGAGAGAGAGAGATACGCGGGGAGAGAGAGAGAGATTCGGGAGGAGAGAGAGATAGGCGCAAGAGGAGTGTGAGAGAGAGAGAGAGTAACAGTAAGGAGAGATAGAATTAGATTTTAGCGCAGGAATAGGGAGGAGAGAGAGAGAAAGAGAAAGGTATGAGAGACAGAAAGGGACAGCGAAGGGAGAGAGAGGGAGAGAGCTGTGCTCGCGGGGCCCACGATGAGGAAGGGGGAGTTCTGATTAGCTCTGGAGTTTAAGAAAATTGCTTTGGGGAAAAATAAAAGATTTACCTCGTTTAAAATAATGGCTTTGTTAGTTGAAAGAAATATACTGTTAGCTGTAAAATATTTTTAAACTGATTTAATAAATTTAAAATAGGATTTGGCGATATACAACCTATTTCAGAATTACGCCCGGGTCGGGTCCAAAATTTTGAATTTGAAATATAAAAATTATAGGCAAGACCCAAAAATTAAAATGAAGGATTATGTGACAGAAAAGCATACCCCCAAGAACGGACGCACATACGTGCGCGTAGTCGTCCAAATACGTCCGTTTCACTGAACGGGACGAGAACACGATGCAAGGACGCTACCACAGGGTTAGGGGTATCGAGCAGGCCATGTCAAGCATTTTTAAATTATTTTAAGTAACTTAAATGATTATATGCAAGAATATGAAATGTTAGCGTAATCTATAATTAGGAAACAGCGAGCTCAAGTAAACGGGTCGAATATAATGTAAATTACCATTTTGCAACCAAACATGATAAATGAAATAAATACCACAAACGACATATACGGTAACTGAAATTGGTATAACAAAACTCGGTTGTTACACCCGGAATTCCGTGCTCAATTATTCTCCTCCTCGAACAGATCGAAGGATTTTAATACTTTTACCCATCTTATTCTCTACTTCATGCTTATATTCTTTGAATTTCTCAAATTCTCCAGACTTGTGTTTCAACAGGAACACATGACCGAATCTTGAGAGATCGTTAGTGAATATAATAAGGTACAAGGAGCCATTCCTGGCATGTATAGACATGGGACCACATACATCAATATGTATCAGTCCCAAGAGTTCCGTAACTCTTTCTCCGTGTCCACTAAATGGAGTTTTGGTCATCTTTCCTTTGAGACATGACTGGCAAGTATCATAAGATGAAAATTCGAACGTATTCAAATATCCATCCTTATGTTACTTAGCTAGTCATGTCGCATTGATATGACCTAGTCTATAATACCACAAGAAGGATTCGTTCATTTCTGAACTCTTCCTCTTGTGTGTGTTTTGTACATTAAGAACTGTGTTTTGATTAAGAACGTATAATCCGTTACATAACGTACCAAACCCAATCAATACTTGAGTTTAGGTAAATGTTCATAACATTATTCTCTACTGCAAAGTTATATCTTTCTTTATCTAATAAAGAAATTGATATTAAATTGCATATCATAGAGGGTACGTAATAACAGTCGTTCAGGATCAATGTATTCCCAGTTGGCAATACAAGGTGATATTCACCAACTGCTTTGGCTGCAACACTTGCACCATTCCCTACTTTTAGAGAATGATCACCTTTTCCCAGTTCTCTACCTTTCCTTAGCCCATGCAATAAATTGCATATGTGGGATCCCGATCCGGTATCTAATACCCAGGACGTAGAGTGTACTGAGAAACAGTTCTCGGTAACTAACACACCCGAAGAAGATACATCAATATGTTTGTTCTTCGTTTGGGTTGCGTGGGAATCCGGATATGTTCCTATTTCCTTCTCGGACTTATAACACTTATAAGTTGGAGCGGAACCAACTTTCCCCTGCTCAGTATAAGAAGCGGGTTCGGTCAATACATCCATATTATTATCTTGATTAAGGCATGACATTAGTTGCTGCCTGGAGAGAGAGAGAGAAGGAAACGCATTAGCGTGCGCTCTTTGCAAGATTAGATTGGTTATTATCTTATCTAATCAGGATTGCTCCCACTGTTTTTATCAAATCTTCCTTCAAACCCTAAATGGTAAGACTAGCCAGGATTAATTACACCTTACAAGTTCGTCAATCTTTCAGCCAGGCCAGCGCCGGTACTTTGAGGGAGGTTCCCCGTGCTTTCGCACGGACCTAATTAAAATAAACCTTGTTTTCCCAGGGGCATAACCCCGTTAACACCTTTCTTTACACCTACTTGATTGGCTAATTGTGATATATAAAACTCTCCCAGGAGTAACTCTTACTCGCAGTGGGTATCGGAATCCAACTATCTCATAGAAGATATGCAATATCATTGAAAATTTCAACACTTGAAATTCCCGATAATACTTTTGCCCCTAGAAACTTATGACCTTGGCTATAGTCAACAAATCGTAAGTGCTAGCAAAGTTCAACCCGTCATTTCCTGATTGAATTAAACCCACCCGTACGACCCTTGGCTAAGGTCAACAAAGTCGTATGACTACCCTAACTCAATCGCATCATATGCAGCAAATAACCACTGATTATCTACCGCACACTACGCCTTGGCTAAGTTCAACAAACGTAGCACAAATACTAAGCAGTACTTATCTGAAACGACGATGAGCTAAGACGGGTTTTTATGAAAACCTTTTGCGTAATGAACTTGATATCGTTGCAGAATCGAGTGATTTTGAAAAGGAGTTTTTTTGAGGCTTTTACTAGTTCCGCTAAAGAGGTCACTCCCAGTGAAGGGATCTCGGCTCTTTCCTCATCGAATGAGGTGCTGGATATTCTACAAGGAATACCGCTATGCAAAGCAATAACTAAAAAAGGAAATAAAAAAAAATGAGTGTGTTGTAGCATCTGCTAGTTTCGCTAAAGAGGTCACTCCGGGTGAAGGTATCTCGGCGCTTTCCTTATCGAATAAGGTGCTGGATATTCTACAAGGAATACCGCTATGCAAAGCAAAAACTAGAACTACCCTTTTTGAAAATTTGATTCTACAACATCATTTTGGTTTCTTTTCTTTCATTAATCTCATTAATTAAGTCCCATCAATTATGCTTCCTAAGCATCACAGAAGAAACGAAAATACAACGTACGCTTATGCCATCTGCATTAGCCACAGTGTCCTGTTATACACCGTTAGGTTACTTAACTAACGGCATAACGGGGTGGGACTAGCACGGGTGCAAAACATAAGCAACGTTTGTTATATATCATATATACAATAATAAAGCATTCGTCTCACGCATATAAAGTGATCACATTACAGAATATCAGCAGCAGAAGATAACATATGAAATATTGGATATACTAGGAATTCCGTGTTTTAAGTTAAGCTAGTATAAAACACGGATTCCACGGTCGCGATGAATAGCCAAACCCACATCCCTAAACCCCTACGAGAGCGGCAAGCAACCCTTTCAATTCTAGAGTTAGGAGACCCGGACTGGACTCCTCGAGATGGTCTCCCACTGGACTCTAGAATCCGGTTACTTGTGCTCCCCTCCTTGGGTCTATCCTAATGCGGAAAAGTAAATAATATACAACAATGGTGACATCATCCTCAACCCGGAAGTGCCCCAATACAAGAATATTACATACAATGAATTTTACATGAATGAAAATAAAAACACTCATCTCAAATAAAAACCCCTGGTTATTCAAAAACACGATGATCCAATATAACATATCTAAGCAACACATGTCATCAAATAGCTAGACGATGTTAAACATTCCGATCGAATCAACAAACACCCAACATTTCTAAAAAATCACAACACTTAAGCGTAGTTTAAAAATACTCAGTACATGCCAGCCGTAGAAGGGCCAACCAATGCCTCACCTATAGCACCGCTGAACTACCATAAACCCTAGGGTTCAGTGGCGGTTCTGACGGTCACAGAATTGAGTTAAGCTTTCGTTCTTCTAGAGGGTCCACCGAATCACTTGCATGATATTTGAATGTTCTTTAACTTGGAAAAAAATCCAACTCTTGGAAAATTTTCCTACAAGGGTTAATGTGGGTATTTGATATCCGTTCAAACTTTTTAATACCGTCTAAATAACCCGAATATAGTTAGAATTACAACTACGAAACACTCCAAGTTTCCTTTAAAGAAAATTAGCATCTCATGAAATTTTAGCAAAAACAAATAACACCTGAAACACCAAAACCCAAAGACCAGAACACGAAAAAAAAATTTGAAGCCAGAACAATGTACTGGGGCCGGCCTCCTCGGTTTTTAGGCTAATGTGCTCGGCCAAAAACCGGCCATCTGGGTTCAAATTTCTTCTGTGTTCATCTAATGTCTCATACAACATTCTGCAGTTGTTTTAAAAAAAATTGACTACTTTAAAAATCGACAAAAACTGTGATTTAGTGTATCAAGTTTCGGAGCAGTTTCGATTTCGTAATCTAACAAATATTGTCTAAATCTTTAGCCTGGCTCTGATACCACTGTAAGGTTCCCTAGCACAACATCAAGGTTTCGGGAGGTATCGTCCATGCCATTTTTAAAAAATTGCTATGCTAAGCAACCCTAAACTTAGAATCTTTAACTAGAGATTTAGACAATACCTAATGTAAACTACTTTTACATCTAGAGAACAAGAATACAACCTTTGTAGATGGTCCTTCTCTTCACTTTCTCCGTGTAGTAGTCCCGCAACTCCACTAGGCTTCTCTTGAGACTTTGAACGAGCCTCCTTCGTGATCTTCATGCCAAAGACGATCCACCCGAAATTCCTCTAGATCAAGCTAACTCTACACTAAACTTCTTTAGTGTATGAAATACACCACACTAAATTGCTAGTTTGGTATGGGATGATGCAGTAGGGGATATGATAAGCTCACTAGGTTACTCACAAGCTCAATGATTCATATCTCATGTGAGGGTTGGAGCTTAGAGGTGAGATGAAGAAATTGTAGAGATCAAGAGGAAGAAGAAGCTCAAGGAAATTGGCTAAGGCATTAAGCATGAAGCAAGTGTAGAAAACAATAATATGAATCATCTCTCTCATCACTAATTAAGCATGGAATAAATTGCAATTCAAAATTGCAACCATGCTTGAATAGTGAGTTAAGACAAATAAAAAACCATATAAGCCCATGCCTCATCCATACCAAAAATATCTCCACAATTTACACCTCATTTTTCCATTTTCTAAAAATAGAAAAATATGACATGCTTCATATAATATATATATATATATATATATATATTTATTTATGTATATCAAATATACATTAATATATATATATATATAAATAAAGCAATTAGTGAGCTAATGATATTAGTTAAGATATAATTATATCACATATAATATATATCACATTATTAAATCAACATTTGATCTAATAATCCGGTTATATCATATATAACCGACTAATATTATTTATCTGAATATCACATTATCAAATCAACACTTGATTCGATAATCTGGTCATATCACATATAACCTAACCGATACCAGATAACTGCCAGATTACAATACGGTATCTCATACACGTATTTAATCAGGCCCATGCACATATCACATATGTGCCCTACTTCTTTTCGCTCGAACCAGGAAACTTCTGTGTGGGACTCTAAAGACTCGTCAATACGCCACCAGTAGGTGATGATCATATCATTCACCTACAAGCCGTCAGCGGTACTAGCTGGACGTAACGGCTACCCGGGTATTGAGCGATATGAAGATCAACAAGCAAGCTCGTCCATACTCTCCATGAAGCCTATCAGTAACGCTACTGTACAGTCCGGTCTCTTCGTCTGATATGTCGCATATCATGTCTAGGGGTGGAAATCGTCAGACCCCAGTAACGTGATAAGTCATGCCGATGTCTGGCCTATAACGGTTCGAGAAACTACTGATAACACTTATCAGTAAATTTCGGCAGCAGCCCTTAATAGGGACTTCCAGTTATAGACAATCGAGCATAGCGCAACATCAACCCCCAATACCGGAAGAGACGAAACCTCTCCTATCCCTCATTGCCTCCATGGGACTCGGGACTGTAACCAAAATCCACCTGTTTGTACGTCTCTTTTGAGCGTGGTAGGGAGGAAATCAAAGCACAGTGGGAGCCGCACAAGACTCTATGACGATCTTGGGTATACAGACTAACCTGTACCAGTGTCACCGGAGGACTGCTATCTGACGATTTTTATATTACCACATAAGAGTCCTCGGCGAGTCCTGTTCAGTGTACCCAGTCTCCACTGAGCACCCGTATACCATCTTTGATGTCAAACACCAATAGATGTGGGATCATCCATCCCCTATCATATGGGTCAAGAAGCGTATACGCTAGTCTACTCTGGAATATCGTTGCCATGTCTCGATATTCCCTCGACTAGGAACAATTAAAGGATGTACTTATGAACTACCCTGGCCCCACTAGTATGATCTCCATCAAAGTCGTGGTAGTCAAGTACATATCTTAAGGGCTTTATCAACATGTGAGAGCTAGACAGTATCACAATACAAGTAAGTCTACATGTTAAGACAAAGAACAACTAGATAGCATACTATTATGTCGAGCAAGAAAGTCCTCTCTATATATATCCAAGCATCCACTATACTATACATCATATGTACAATAATGGCCTCTAGGGCATACATATAACTAACACAAACAACCCTTGTTGTTGACGTACAAACGCCCAACAACCAAATACAAATCCAAACATCAAAAACTAAGCTTTCAGAACTCGGAAAACATAGCCAAAAACACCCCAATATGATTCCAGATTTAACTCAGGTTAAATTAGGACTAAACTAGCAAGTATAGAGAGTCGTGTATGGAGAATGTGAGTTTACTGAACCAACCTAGACACCAAACACCAAAATTTAGCCGGCCACACTGTCCTCAAAACTGGCCTGCTCGGCTAAGGATGCTCCATTGGGGTTCGTCTTCTCAGGGTGGTCTCCTAATGTCTTAATTAGGTTAATGGAGTTGCTAGTTTTTCTCAGAAACTTCCTGGGTTGCTCCAGATTCCCTGCAGGCCAAGACAACTTCACAAAACTGACATGGGGTGATTTCTAAGTTCGTATTTTGGGTTCTATACACATTTCCGGGTCTTAAAATCAATCCCTAAGGTCTTAAAACACTCACTACACCTCATGATTCCACACAAACACCCAAACCCTTCTCTTGAATTTCCCAAACATCACATACCCTAACCAAATCACACTCTAAACTAAACTAGGGTGTAAGAAACTAAAACTAAACTAAATGAAAGAAGATATACCTCATTTGGTCAACTCAAGAAAAACCCTAGCTTCCCAAATTCTTCAAAATCCAACTTTGATTGGTCACAAGTGTTAAAGATGAGGTAGGGATCAACTTTAATGAAGAGGATGTAGGGTTTTGGTGAAGAAATGGAGATGATTCTTGGAGGTGAAGGTGGAAAGAGATGAGGAGGAAGAAGATGAAGGAGAATAATAGGGTGAAGAAATAGTGGATGCCCCCCTCTCTCTTTCTTATTCTTACCCTCTCTCAACTCATGTCTCGCTTTCTCTCTCCAATAATTGGTTTTTCAACCTTTTTTCTCTTTTCTCACAATAATACACATAATACCAATAAAACAATACAAATGCAACAACATGCAACAAAATTCAACATGATATGGTGCACTAACCATGGAAAAATATAGAAACACGGATTTGGCTTAATCACGATTAGTAGTGCACTAATCAATTTTTATTCAAACTGCATATAATTAATTATAAAAATGCCAAATCCAATAAATATATTTTCGAATGAATAAATCATTTTAATCTCCAATTATTTCATAAATATTGGTATATAATTAAACCATTTTACAAAAACACCGAATTCGCAAATCGGGTAGTTTTCACGAAATATATTATTTTAATATTAAATTCAAAAAATAATATTTTATATTTTCTGAAATGTAACAATCTTCCCCCCTTAAATAAATTCGGTCCCCGAATTTAAATTTAAATCCTCAAATACTAAAACATTTCAATAATCAGCTCAATTCACGGGGCTCCGAAATCACGGAACATACATAAATACCATAGCGCATCGTATGCGCCCGAAAACGAGTACGAAACTCAAAATCGAACTCCGTCAAGCTTCACACAAATCTTTGGATTTGCACGCATATAATCGGAATTACAATGGAGATACAGATCTCAAAATCCACTACTAAATCCAATATGTACTAGTCAAATACTATAATACGTATATCGTACGCATCCTAGGAAAAATCTTCTAAAAAAGGAATGAAACTTATGCAAAAATCCTTTCTAAATCGCCGTGATGCATAACTCACGGCACAGGTCACGGACGCTCATTTGTAAAGTAATAATAATACGTTCATATATGTTTTGCTCAAATATACGTTCTGCCATTTTGAAATATCCCAAAATGTTTTCCTTTGTAAATGTTCGTGTCGTTTGCGGATACGTAGGAAATAGCGAGACTATAACTCATTTTCGAAACCTCTTGGTAAACCTTTTTATGCATGCAAGTACTCAGGTACTGTCCTTAGATCAGTCCTGTTTGGCTACTACATAACATAATGTCCATCATGAAAAGAAGTGCTCAAGAGCAAAATCAGCCTCGAAAGGCGTATCCAACAATCACGTGCGTCTGGTGCGCACGGAAATCAAATCCAAATACAAGTGCCACGATATGCACAAAAGCAAAACTAAGTGCAACGGGTGTGCATGAAAGCATCTGTCCAGTTACCCCCGTGTGCACGGCAGCAATATCTAGGGCATCTATAGTGCACGAAAACCCCAATCCGATGCAACTAACATGCACGAATGAAAATCCCAATCGAGTGCATCCGGTGTGCATAAAATCACATCTCATATCATGCGCCTAACATGCGCGAAAATCAAAACCAAGTGCATCCTGTCATGCACAAACAAAATTTCAATTAAAAGCATTCGACATGCACAAATAAGATCTCACTCAAGTGCATCCGATGCGCATGAAATCCAATACCAAGCGCCCAATATGCGCAAAAATCCAACCCAAGCGCGTCAGGTCTGTAAAAAGCATTTAGTGCAGTAGTGATTGATTGATGTTGTTTAGCGTGTGCGCTTTTTAAAAGATGAATCAAAAATATTAATTAACCGCAATCAAGAACGGCGTCGGTTGGTAGCTAGCCGGTGAGTACGGGTCGGTCCACAGGGATGTTGTGTATTTCTTAATTTGGTCTAAAATTCCAAACGGTGTGAATGGATTATCGATAAAAAGTAAACTGATTTATAGTTAGACTAAAATCTTGCTAGGGTTAGGTTTAGGATAAGTTTGGAAATTGAAGATATCCTCACCGCTTTCAATGCCCTAATTTAGATCTCTTTAGGTGTTATAGTAACAATTAATAAAGGGGATTAGTACCATAGGGAAGAAACGATGTTTCTTCCTCTAGGTTCTAGTCCTTCCTTTCTTAATTCTTACCCTAACCTCCATGGAAAATATACACAACCGGTCGTTTATACTACGGTATCACCGTTACCTCGTGGGGTAAGGTGCCGTAGGGAATGGTGTGTGTATGTATGCATGAAGTCCTATTAATTATATGTAATGGGCAAGAAAGGGGTGAGAGATTTTCATCTCTCAAGCCTTCCCAATTCTTAACCCTAACAAGCGAGGAGACTACTCGCTCATTAGGAAATTGAAGAACATATCTGACTATCTAATTAGGGCAAATAATAAAATTTAAACTAAGGAAATGAAATAAAACTACTTACTTTATTGATGGCTCTCTCCAAACATTTACACAGGAATTTTCAGATCTGAATAGATGAAATAAAAAGAGGCATAACCTAAAACAGGTTTTAGGGTTTCTATTTATAGAACATAGAAACCCTAGGATTACAATCGCGTCATATCTTCAATTACCATTTTTACCCCCCTAAGAAAACCCTAGTCAACGCACCGCCAGCCACCAAGAATTTTTCCACCCATATAGGCTTAGCACGGCCGCGGAACCGCGGCCAAAAGCCAAGTTTGGCGGCGGTTCCGCAGACATCTAGGGGCATCATGTGCTGAAAAATTCTGGTCCTCTTCTGGTTGACGTTTTCCTCTTTTTCTTCAGTTGGTTCTTCAGAATGTCTTCTAGTTCTCTCCCAGATTTCCACAGTGAATAATGTAGTGGACTTTTACCGTTGCTTCGTGTCGAAGTCTTGAACCTTGCGCTACCTTTGTGCTTTGTGAACTTGTTCATTGATCTTCATTGTCCTTCAAAATGTAGGCACGATTAAGATTCCATCATTTATCGGTCGTAGTCTCACTTTTGTATCGTCTTTTCATCAATATCACTGTTTTTATTCCGAGAACCTATAACCTGCAACTATATAGCAGACATGGGTCAAAAGCACCTGTTTACTTGTAAAGTTACTAAGAATGGGGAATATAATAATGCAAAATTATGGTATGAACAAATACCCCCAAACTTAACTTTTTCTCGTCCTCGAGCAAACCTAGTTTTATTCTCGAAAAAGAGCTAGCCTCACTTTCGCAGGGAAACGCGATTGCACTGAGCTCGTGCAACAAGCCGTTAAACCTCTAGGTGTCCCTAGTAGGAGTAGTGTTGTCTCCTGAGGGTTTTCAGCGGATACTACACAAAATCCTATCAATTCGTCCTATTGACTTTTATTCTCCAATTAGGTTTTCCAACAAGGAATTCTATTATCTTCGACTCATAAATTATCCACCCGTATTTTTCACGCTTCCTTATTATTTAATTTAAGATTATATATATTCTTGTAAATTTACTTAGCTTTTGGCGTCTTTCAAGTTTTCCTTCTAGGGTTCCATCTCAACTTAGGAATTTTTATCATCTCTATTAAAAATATAAGTCCTATTTTTCATTCCTATCTCTTATCTAAACCCCGATCAAATACCCCTACATGTGTGTATATATCACCCCTACACTTGAAATTCAAATCAAGCTATTATACTCTTGTCCATTGTCCAAAGTAATTTTAATTGGTGAATTTTTAGATGAAAATTGCTCACACATTCTTCATGCGACCGTTAATACTTCTTGAGGTACCAACGACCGATTACAAAATGTGTTTGCACATTAAGTAATTCCTAGTCTTGTAATCCCTAAGGCTTTTAGCAGTGACTCCCAAACCAGTTGGTCTAAGGCACTAGGTGATAAAGCACCCTCGCTAAAAAAAAATTCTATTAATTCAGCCTTAAGTAATTACAAAAACCAGTGTTCATTTTTTTTAATATCTCTTTATTCACACTTGTATTTTTATTTTATTTTTCTTGGTATTGAGGACTTTAGACAAGAGCATTTCAAGGTCTCTTCTACTATTCCAAGTTTCAAGGTTCGTGTTTGTGCAATTTGTAGGGTATATATTTTCAGAATTTAGACTTAACCTTAGGAATTATTTTTCAAACTTATACTTTAGGAAAAATATCAATACTTTTCCCTTGTTTTAATTTAGCCCAAGAAGTTAACTCGAAATTTGCCTATTTCTAAATAAACTACAAAGACATATACTTTCTACCTTTAAATTTTAAGAAAGGTTATTTTTAGGGTTTTTAATTTACTAAGTCTAGGATCTAGTTATTCCTAGCTAGTTAACCTATTTGTCAAACTCAAATCAATTAGGGCCAAAATTAAATGTTTTAATTTATATAATTTTTGAAAATTTTCAATTTTTATGGGTTTTAAAATTAGTATGCTAAGGCAAAAATATACACATGAATGCGAAGGAAGAAAGCATACCGAGCACACCCCCAAACATAAACTTGACAGTGTCCTCACTGTCAGGCTACACCAAGAGGGTCAAAATGTCGGCACTTCCCTGTTTATTTATTTACAAAATTTTTTTTTTTGTTAAAAGAAAAACAAAATATATATAGAAAAAGCTCCCTCCCCAAAATTCAGTTAAACGATGTTACAAGTCAATGCCAAACTTTGCAAAGACCAAAAGTCAACACCAACCAGTTGAAAAATTTATCTGTGTAAAGCATCGGTCGGTGGAAGAACATGTTGTACCGAGCCAAGAAGAATTGGGGAAGAGATAAGTGGTGGTATGAAAAGTGTCTGTATGTACGTGGAAGTGAAGAGATAGGAGGTGATGATGAATCAAAACGAGAATGTGAATGATCAGAGATCAATGGAATATTGGCATTCTCATAGTTTATTAAAAGAAAAGGGGGTGGTTCAACTTCTAAAGGAGGAGGTTGATTATCCACACAATCCCCGAGATGTTTCAGTGGATCCTTTATTGACTTGGTATCATCCATCATATGCATATGATATTCAATTATGAGGGAACTAATCTCCTCGATGTCCGCCATAGTCCAGCCGAAAGCTCGCCGGTTATCTTATAAGACCATTAAAAGGGCTTTCTCTCGCTCGAGAGCTAGAGATGCCGATATGATAACGGGAAAGGTCTCATTCTCACCTAGGTAAGCGTATTTAATGTGAGACGGCAAGGGCTTGAGTTCGAGTTTCGGAGGCGAAACAATCAAAGGTAAAATTGGGGAATCTACCTCGAACTCAAAGGATTCCAACAATGGTTCGAAATCACTGCAAACAACCGAATCGGATGGTTCAACTAACTCATCCAAAAATTCAAAGGACTCATATTCGGGCGGAGAGTCGTCAAAATCGTCCGAAAAAGTGAAACATTCATAATCAATATCGGTTGTGCCAACTGTGTTAGATTCAAGGAGGGACACACTAGTGGCGTCAGAATTGTTGTCATCAAACAGAAATTGTTCAAGCTCGCAGTCCTCCTGTGTGATTTCGTGAATAGAGCAAACTTCTCGTGTACTAGTTTTAGGCATGGGGGGCAGACTTCCTATCCTGTAAATATTGAACTCACTAGACATCTTCCCGAAGGATAGAGTCATGGAGCCATTGCGACAATTGATTACGGCATTGGAAGTGGCAAAAAATGGTCGACCGAGGATCACCGGAATTTGGTTCCGTGGGTTAGAAACAGGTTGTGTGTCCATAACAATAAAATCAACAGGGAATATGAAGTCCCCTACTTTGATCAACACATCCTCTAACTCACCCCTAGGATGGGTGATTGATCGATCAGCCATTTGGAGAGTACAACGAGTGGGTTTCAACTCTCCAACACCTAATTGCTCGTACACGGAGTAGGGAAGCAGGTTAACACTAGACCCAAGATCTAAAAGTGCTCAATTGATGTTCTTATCCCCAATTATTATTTAAATTGTAGGACAGCCAGGGTCCTTGCATTTTTGGGGTAAGGGTTGACGTTGGTTAATAGCATTGCTCACGGCACTAGCTACTAGCACTTTCTTGGGTGTCTGAGACTTTCTCTTCGAGGAGCATAAGCCCTTTAAGATTTTCGCGTAAGAAGGGACTTGTTGGATTGCATCCAAGAGAGAGATATTTTTGCTAACCTGTTTAAATAACTCCATAATCTTCTCCATTTGTGGAGTTGGTTTATTGGATCTCAACCTGTTTAGAAATGGAGCATTTTGAAAATCTGTTGAGTCCAATGTCTGTGTAGTAGATGTGGAGTTGGAACGGATCCCAGTAGTGGTGTGTTCGTGAAGTGAGATGTAGGTCTGTGCAAACTAGAAGAAGTAGAGCCTTGTGAAGAATGAAGAATAGGCTCTAACGAAGAAGATGAAGAAGAGGACGATGAAGAAGAAGAAGATGAAGAAGAACCACCGGCAGGGGTGTCACTACTAATACCCACGTTACTTTGCAACACTCTTCCAGATCTCAACGCGGTCACTGTATTTACATTATGATTTTGATATTCATATGCAACATGTGCGTTGTGTGTGTGACCGGGATTTGGCAATGGTTGAGATGGAAGCTTTCCCTTTTCTCGCTCGCTCAACGCAGCAGTTAGTTGTGCAATTTGTGCCTCAATAGATTTGATGGTTTGATCGTGTGAAGCATTGTTGTGCACCAAAGACTGAATGGAAGTCTCCAACCTTGCTGCGGATTGTGTAGATTGTTTTAGAAACACGTCTAGAATTTTTTCTAGCAAGGTAACCTTATCATCATTTGGTTGAACAAAATTGTTTTGAGGGTAAAAGTTGTTAGGCACAGAATTGTTTGTTTGATTTGGGTAAGGTTGTGGTTGGAAAGGTTGCTGGTATTGAGTTTGTTGGGGTGCTTGTTGTTGTGGAGGAGGAGGCCTTCGAAAGTTGTTGTTTCCTTAGAATTGCTGATTTTGATTCCAAGCAAAATTTGGGTGACTCCTCCAACCCGGATTATAAGTCGAAGAGTATGGATCATTTCTTTGTCGTTGCTGAAAGGCAACATTGACTTGATCTTGTCCTTGAATAGGTGGATTGTAAGGACACTCTTCAGTAAGATGTGATGGATCCGAACAACAAACACAAACAGTCCATGGGGGTAAAGCTGGGACAGGAGAAGGCGATGAGATTTTGGTCTCAATTGCTTCTAGCTTTTTCGTAAGTGCGGCCATTTCGACCTTCATTGCAATCGACATATCTAATTGATGTATGCCTGCTCTAGATTGACCAATTGAAGAAGATGAGGTGGTCTTGGTGCTTTCCCACTGAAGTGTTTGTTCAGCAAGATCGTCGAGAAACTGCCACGTTTCCTCACTAGATTTGGTTAAAAAGTGACCTTGACAAATGGTTTCTAGCAACTGCTTCGTTGTTGGGTTCAATCCCTCGTATAAAGTTTGGTAAAGTTGCCATTTTCAATACCATGGTGAGGGCATTGAACAAGTAGGTCTTTGAATTTTTGAAAACACTTCCAAAAGGGTTCGGACGGAAGCTGGGAAAATTGTATAATCTCATTGCGAATTCTCGCGGTCTTGTGATGAGGATAAAACTTTTTAAGAAAAGCTTTAACAAACTCTTCCCAATTCTTAATTGAATGTGATGTTGTGCTGTATAACCACTTCTCGGCTAAGTCGCATAAGGTGAAAGGAATGACCCTTAGCCTTATAGCATCATCTGATAATTGGGTTGTTTTCATCATTGCGCAAACGTTTTGGAATTTGTTTATGAAGATATAGGCATCTTCGGATTCCATTCCGTGAAATTTTGGCAGCATATTGATGAAGTGGGGTTTGATATCAAAATTGTCCCCATTTGCCGGTGGGAGTGAAAGACAAGTAGGTAAGGCGGTGCGGATCGGGTAGAAAAGATCCTGGAGCGCAATTCGTTGGGGCGCTTCAACAGGCGGGTGTTGCTGGTTATTCGCACCTAACAGAGGTGGAATCAGTCCCGTGGGTAAGGTGTTGTTAGGATTATATCCCGACATCCCTTCGGAGGAAGAATGTGAAGGTGAAAGTAAGGAAGTGGAAGGAATTTCGACTTCAGAATCGAAAGCTTCGTCGGTCGATACCAACGAGACACGGACTAATCGGGAACTAGTGTCCCTAGTCCAACCGGACATACACTAAAGAGGTAGTGTAGTCAAAAAGTGAAAAACAGAATATGGGGGTAAGAAAACGTCAAATGAGAAGAAAGTGGTGTAAGTGGGGTGCATGGATTTCTTAGCGACAAGTTGCAAGTTTTTGTAAAAAAATTTCTTTTTTTCTTTTTTTTTATGTGGTACTTTTTGAAAAAAGATTTTCGATAAAAGGCTTAGACACCGTTCAATCAACCGCAAATGCACAATCAGGCCTAGATCTAGGATCACCTAGGTCAGCTAGATAGCTCCTAACTGTTCTAAAGGGCAAGAAGTAGGACCTCAAACCGCCTCTTCACCGCCAATTGTGGCCAGGTAAGTGCCAGGTAAGTGGGAGGCTCTCCACCATGTAAGTAGTGTGCCTAATTAAGTAACCACTCGCCTTAGACACACTTGCCTAGACACCACAAAGTCAGGTTAGGATCAACGGTCGATGCCTATAACTAGTCCTTTGTCTTATTGAGCGCGAAGTCCTTAGGGCTGAGTCTAATATTTTTTTAATTAAATGATGGTCAATGTAATATGCCTTATGTGATTTTTGGGGTCCTGGGAAGGGTGATGAAATCCCCACCCAATCTGGATTGGTTTCAAGCCCCTTAAAGTCCGATTAAATATGAAAAACAGTGAACAACCACTTGCAAACAATTTTTATTTTTTAGCGCGGCGCAAAGAATCCAGCACAAGATCAATTATTGGAAGGGGGAGAGATTTTTTTAGCGCAAAGAATCCTGCAGGAGATTTTACAGAGGAGATATTGGGGTTGCAGAGAAGGGGAAAAGAAGCTTACAGTGGGTTTTCCACAAGCTGACGTCAGCAGCACACCGTGAAAGCGCGGCTAAATGGCACCTCCGGCGACGGTTCCGCGGCGGAAAGAAGGTTGCAGCGGCGGTTCCGTGGTCCAAAGGTAGGTTCGGGTCCCGAAGATTTTTCTGCTGCTATGTTTTTATTTTCCTCTGTTGTTCAGATCTGCCGTTTTCTGTTTTAAGCTCTGGATTTTTCCAGATCCGAACTCGTTCGTCGATCCTGCAAAATTCACACAAAAATAATCTTCACAAAATAAAAAGATGATAAATTTTTATATTTTTTAATCTTACAGTTTTTATGATTTTTAAATTTTATATTAACTCTAAATAGCAAAAAAGAAAATACTACGCCATCCCCAGCAACGGCGCCATTTGGTTGATTGATGTTGTTTAGCGTGTGCGCTTTTCAAAAGATGAATCAAAAATATTAATTAACCGCAATCGAGAACGGCGTCGTTTAGTAGTTACCCAGTGAGTACGGGTCGGTCCACAGGGATGTTGTGTATATCCTAATTTGGTCTAACGAGTTAATTCCAAACAGTGTGATTGGATTATCGCTAAAAACTAAACCGATTTATACTAAGACTAAAATCTTGCTAGGGTTAGGTTTAGGATAAGTTTGGAAATTGAAGATTTCCTCACCGCTTTCAATGCCCTAATTTAAATCTCTTTAGGTGTTATGGTAACAATTAATAAAGGGGATCAGTACAATCGGAAAGAAACGATGTTTCTTTCTCTAGGTTCTAGTCCTTCCTTTCTTAATTATTAGCCTAACCTCCATGGAAAACATATACAACCGGTTGTTTATACTATGGTATCACCGTTACCTCATGGGGTAAGGTGCCGTAGGGAACGGTGTGTGTATGTATGTATGAAGTCCTATTAATTATATGTAATGGGCAAGAAAGTGGTGAGAGATTTTTATCTCTCAAGCCTTCCCAATTCCTAACACTAACAAGCGAGGAGACTACTCGGTCATTAGGGAATTGAAGAACATATCTGACTATCTAACTAGGGCAAATAATAAAATTTAAACTAAGGCAATGAAATAAAACTACTTACTTTATTGATGGCTCTCTCCAAACATTTACACAGGAATTTTCAGATCTGAATAGAAGAAATAAAAAGAGGCATAACCTAAAATAGGTTTTAGGGTTTCTATTTATAGAACATAGAAATCCTAGGGTTACAATCGCGTTATATTTGCAATTATAATTTTACCGCCTAAGAAAACCCTAGTCAACGCACCGTCAGCCGCCAAGACTTTTTCCACCCATATGGGCTTAGCACGGCCGCGGAACCGCGGCCACGAGCCAGGTTTGGCCGTGGTTTCGCGGCCATTTAGGGGCATCATGAGCTGAAAAATTCTGGTCCTCTTCTGGTTGACTTTTTCCTCTTATTTCTTCAGTTGGTTCTTCAGAATGTCTTCTGATTCTCTCCCAGATTTCCACAGTGAATAATGTAGTGGACTTTTACCGTTGCTTCGTGTCGAAGTCTTGAACCTTGCGCTGCCTTTGTGCTTTGTAAACTTGTTCATTGATCTTCATTGTCCTTCAAAATGTAGGCACGATCAAGATTCCATCATTTATCGGTCGTAGTCTCTATTTTGTATCGCCTTTTCATCAATATCACTATCTTTATTCCGAGAACCTGTAACCTGCAACTATGTAGCATACATAAGTCAAAAGCACATGTTTACTTGTAAAGTGACTAAGAATGGGGAATATAATAATGCAAAATTATGCTATGAACAAGTAGCATGCACGAAAACGACCATCAGGTGCAAACGCGCATAAAAACACAAATCTGGTATCACAAATGCTCAAAGACATAAATCGGGTGCAACAAGTGCACGGAAACGCATCAATAACTCAAATGCATATAAAAATAACACCGAGTGTACCAAGGTGTATAAAATCATAAGCGCGTGCACGGCGTGCACAAAACACGTATCAATGCACTACAAGCACATGCGATCTATACCGAGTGCAAAAATAAAATCGAGTACGTACCACATACACGAATCAAATAAACCATATGAAATCCACTAAATCATAAACACGTGCAGCCCAGGCACAAAATCAATATCAAGTGCAATAGATATACACAAATTGCAAACCGATGTAGCGGTGCATAAACATAAATCAAGTGCAATAACTGTACACAAAAATGTAAATACCCAGTAGGTGCAACCATGGTGTACGAAAACAATATCATGAAACTCAATCATCAAAACTCAAATCCAAGCGATATAAGCGTGATATTCGGATCACAAATGCAAATCGCAACAAATGACATTGTGGTTCACCTCCTACATTGTCGAAAAAAATATCGGTGCGCCCAAGACTGGCAGAGCAAGAACATTCGCCTGCCTCCTGCTCACGGTCGGGCGTCCTCTGTTTCTGGGTCTTCATTTTCTCTGTGGATTACCAATCTCGCAATCCATCGGCTCGTCGGCCCAGTCAGGTGTACTAACGGAAACGATTCCATTATGACACTCCTCTGGTCATCTCTCGACCAGTTAGCATGACCACTCGTAAAGCAGCATGTCACTGTCGTCGGCCTCTGGCCTTCTGAATACGCGTGGCACAACTGATCCTGGATGCAAATCTTATCGCAGCAGTGTCCTGGAAGGAACCTGCTCAAGGTCTCTTCCGATCTCGCCTATGCCGAACTGTACGGAGGCTGGTACTTTTGCATAATCTTTTTTCACTTTCTGGACATCTGCGTTCTCAGCACAGTATTTCCTCAGGAACTGGCCGTATCCCAATGCCTCTGTACACATATCAGATCTCTAACCTCAACGGGGAGTAACAATAGCTCGCTAACATCTCGCACGAACCTTTTGTTTCACTCATCTTTATTTTCGTCCGCTTCGACATCACGTCATGCTATCTATATAGTGCAATTGTTCTCGGCTACAGTCAATTATCTCACACAGACTCAAAATTACGAACTCGGTATCTTCATCACTCTGTAGAAGACATCTAGCCGAACACGCCCTCGGGAACTCGTCCCAATCATCGTAGGAATATACTTTATTCATCCACTCTCGATCAACTCACAACGCATCTGGGTGAGGTCCTCTATCTGAAGCTGGTCCACTTACTGATCTCCTATCGGATCATCCAACGAACAATATCATCTCTGGATCGATCAACTCTAGATCTGAGTAAGATTCTCCACGCTGGAAATCTTCAGCTTAACTGGGCCTGTGTCGGCACATCAAATCAGACGAATCATTTCAGTCGCTCAATTCAAGATAGACTAGCTATCTTCTGTCGCATCTCTGCCTGGAAACTCTAGCGATCTTAGCTTGTAAAGTCTAGAAGTGACATCCTATCAATTTCAGCAATAGCTGGGTCATCTGTCTGTAAGGTAGACAACATCACGATCTCTGAGGTAGGCTGTACATCAACAGTCCTCTCAATCTGGCAGCCTCTAACAATGGCCCGATCATCCGGTGCAGAACCGAACACTCGCTTCAAACGAGAGGTTACAACACAAACACTAAATCGATATGTTCCCATGCCACCAGAAACACGATGGTCAGTCATCGTCCAAGACGAGCTCGCCCTGACCGCAACACTAGAACCAGCTCAATCTGCGCTCAAACTATGGTGATAGGAATCTCAAGCATGTATCGAGGAAAATAGATCAAAGAAATGAAAGGAATCAACAGATCCAGAATGGATACATGATCATAAGGAGGAACGGAATCAGTGAGAGTATGATCATGGAAACGAATAGAATCAAGGATCTCAAATGGATGTATGATCAAGGGAACGAAAAGAATCACAGATATCGAGATATGTAAATCCTAAGGTTTCTCAAGTGGAGTATCGTATCGTAAATATACTGCGGAACATACATACGGTACGTCACTCTACTCAAGCTACCTACTCCATCAATCAGGGTCAACCTAAGAAACGAAAGTTCGGGTCTAATATCTCCTCTGTTCAAGTCTAAGTTCCATAAAGTCAACCTTGGTTCCAAAATAGATTACGCCCCAGACTCTACATAGTCAAATCTAGACTCGAAGCAAGACTAAACCTAGTGCTCTGATGCCAACTTTGTCACGACCCGAAAATATTAGCTTGCGACCGGCACTTATATCACGCCACGTCTACAGGCGTAACGTTATTCTAGTAAGCCGAAGCCCAGAAATCTAAACCGTTTTAGAGAAAATAGAAGATGTGAAGTTTTGAAATAAAGGTATGATGAAATCAAAAGATTTCATAAATGCATAGGTAATGGAACATGAAAAATGCAAGTGAATTTTACTAGTTGAAAAAAACATGTTTTGTCTTTTAAAAATTTGGGCAGCACCTCCTTTGTATATTTTGATCCAAAACCTCATACACACGATGATATAAAAGGCATCCCCAAGCAGGAGCTAGCTCTTCGCCAATCAGCGGAATCACAACCACGCAAGACAGAGTATAAGTATACGACGCCCAACGGTGAAGATCAACACAAAGAATAATGTAAAGCAAGACATCAAGCCCACCAAGCGAACATATAACCCATTGCTCAAGTCTCGCAACTACAAGTTTTGCTAAGTCTTACTACTTATACAAATACTAGTTTCTGATTGATGGAGTTAACCAGATACAACAGGAATAATAACTACAAGAGTGGTACGATCCAACATGTACTACCTACCAAAGCAAGTCATCCGAATGCAAGCTATGTACCAGCGATGCCGCTACTGATCCATGCGATCAACCTGCAAGAACTGTGGCACAACAGGGGTGAGTTGCCAACTCGTGAGTAGAAAACATCATCAGGTAGAATCGAATAAAACAACGATTTCCTAGGTCAACTATATCATAAAGGTAATACTATGATATCTGGGGTGACTGTGTCTACATATAAGCAAACAATAATAAATGCATGTATGCATGTGGATCTCGTCCACTCGAAACATCATGAAAGCATATGCATGTAAATATATGAGGATATCAAAGAACGTGTGTCCATCAATGACACATCAAATCATGGAACCTGAGTGTCCAAGACCCAAAAAATCGAAACATCATGTAACCCGTGTCAAGCATCGACACGTAAATCCTCATATCTCAGGCGTCGCATCCTCAGATCAGCCCTCATATCTATCTCATCTCAGGCGCCGCATACTCTGATCGGCCCTCATCCATCTCATAACTCCGGTTGGTATCCTTGGGATAACCGACGAGTCCAAATACTATCACCGGTAGGTAGTGCTCCCCTGCCAGGCTCATCGTCATCCCCCTGAAATCTCTCTCTTGCCCCGGGATACCTTACCGGGTCCACCATGTACCCACAGACGGTTCCTCCACTTTTCGAATCGGGTCTCGAAAACAAATTCTCAGAACCGAGAAAACTCATGGTGGACGTCTCGAAATATCATATCAAGAGAAACCGGGTTTTTAAAACAATACATACTTTATTTTGAAATATAACCACAGTTCTCAAATCCAGAATCTCATGAAAACAACATCTCAGTGCATATAATCGTAAATCATGATATATGCAAACATAAAAGAGAAATATGAGCATATCCATATATCATGCAACATGGAATAGTGATGTGACAATATCAGTATATCATGCGACATAACATAATGATGTGAGCATAGCAATTATATCATAGCTTGATGTAGCAATTCTACTGTGTAAGTGACATAGCAATTATCGATGATGAAGTGTGTGAGCCGACCAATCTGTGTAAGTGTAACATACACATCATCGATAATGGTGTAGGTGTACTAGCACAGGTATAGGTAATGCACTGAGAATAACAAGAACGTAGCATAAAGTAAATCGTGAGCACAATACTATAAGGTATACGTCTCTATCATATATCCAAGTCAGTGAATCTATCAATCGGCATCCAGCTTCACAACATCACGTACGCTATAATCTATTGTACGGCATACTCTAGTCAAGGATATGGATCAATCATCAAGTAAAACTCATCACGTACGGTATCTATCGTACGGTGGCATTAAACCATTAGGGATCCTATCAACCTATATGACAATGAGGGTACGGACCTAACGTCTCGTACGGCATAACACTCATGATTCACAACATTATATATATCTATATACCTATATCCCAGGTCACATCTGTATCAATCTCATATCGTGGGACTGATAAAGGTATCAACTATCTCATATCGACTCACATCCATATAGTGACATATCACACCAAGTCATCATATCTCATCGTATACTCTTTTCATCACATTAATATCTCACACAAAGTCATCTTACATATATATTCTATCTTATAAATCTCATGCCATGCTACTCTAAATCTCATACTTATTCTCGTGCACTACCTATATTTATATATCGTGATTCACATTTATGTTTCACATCCTTGTATATATCTTCGAGACATCCTTATCAATCATATCATTTCATACTAAACCTTTAATCACATCCGTGGGTTCCTAGTATAGGTTTCTCCGACCCTATTCATATGTTTCTAACATGGTTTCTTTAACCATATTCTATGTATATCAGTTTCCATTATAATTTGCGGGGGTACTATACGCCATCCACCCGACTTCCTCCGTAGATATAAATCTACTCACCTTGATCCTTGCCGAAGTCGATGACGCCATGCTCCGTCGTCTCGGAATCTACACGAAGGTAACTACAAATAAATACACAATCGAAATTGCTATTAACATCAAGTCCGGAAAATCAATACGGCGCACGGTGCACTCATAGGATAGAACCTATAGCCTACGCATGCAAAAACAATCAAACAACCCTTGTTGTTGACGTACAAATGCCCAGCAACCAAATACAAATCCAAACATAAAAAACCAAGCATTCAAAACTCGGACAACATAGCCAAAAAACACCCTAATATGCCCCAGATTTATCTCAGGTTAAATTGAGACTAAACTAGCAAGTATATGGAGTCGTATATGGAGAATGTGAGCTACTGAACCAACCTAAACACCAAACACCAAAATTTGGCCGGCCATACTGTCCTCAAAACCGGCCTGCTCGGCCAAGGATGCTCCGTTGGAGTTCATCTTCTCAGGGTGGTCTCCTAATGTCTTAATTATGTTAATGGAGTTGCTAGTTTTTCTCAGAAACTTCCCGGGTTGCTTCAGATTCCATGTAGGCCAAGACAACTTCACAAAACCGATACGGGGTGATTTTTAAGTTTGTATTTTGGGTTCTATACTCATTTCCAGGTCTTGAAATCAATCCCTAAGGTCTTAAAACACTCACTACATCTCATGATTCCACATAAACACCCAAACCCTTCTCTTGAATTTCCCAAACATCACATACCCTAACCAAATCACACTCTAAACTAAACTAGGGTGTAAGAAAATAAAACTAAACTAAATGAAAGAAGATATACCTCATTTGGGCAACTCAAGAAAAACCCTAGCTTCCCAAAGTCTTCAAAATCCAACTTTGATTGGTCCAAAGTGTTGAGGTTGAGGTGAGGATCAACTTTAATGAAGAGGGTGTAGGTTTGGTGAAGAAATGGAGATGATTCTTGGAGGTGAAGGTGGAGGGAGATGAGATAGAAGTAGATGCAGGAAAATAATGGGGTGAAGAAATAGTGGCTGCCCTCTCTCTCTCTTACTTATTCTCACCCTCTCTCAACTCATGTCTCACTTTCTCTCTCCAATAATTGTATTTTTAACCCTTTTTCTCTTTTCTCACAATAATACACATAATACCAATAAAGCAACACAAATGCAATAACATGCAATAAAATGCAACATGACATGGTGCACTAACCATGAAATAATGTAGAAATACGGATTTGGCTTAATCGCGATTAGTAGTGCACTAATCAATTTTTATTCAAACTGCATATAATTAATTATAAAAATGCCAAATCCAATAAATATATTATTAAATGAATAAATCTATTTAATCTCCAATTATTTCACAAATATTGGTATATATTTATACCATTTTACGAAAACTCCGAATTCGCAAATCGGGTAGTTTTCGCGAAATATATTATTTTAATATTAAATTCCAAAAATAATATTTCATATTTTCTGAAATGTTACAGATGTAGAGAATATTTATTGGATCAATTTATCTTAATAACCCTAGGTTTCTCAACTCGTGAGAGTGTTTAGGGTTTAAAGAAGAAGAAGAGAGCAAAGAAGGAAAGAGAGTGTTGTGTGTATAATGAGATGAAGAATGGCTAAGTGAAAATATCAAGCATATCGTTCACATTAAAAATAATGTGACATGCTTCAATAGTTATCTGAATGAGTGAGTCATCTAATGTAGCCATGCTTCAACCATGCTTAAAAAACACCTCATACCTCCACCTCATTATCCATTTAAACATAATAGATTTATCACAAATGATGTGTCTTCTTCTAGAAGCACTCTTGTGGAAATACAAGAATTCCCCTCACCGTATATATATACCCGTATTCATACTATGAATACCAAGATATGAAAATAATCCAATATTATAATACTAGAATGCGGCTTAATCCTAAGCCCACTAGTATTATCTATCCGATCAAAAATACGTGTAGCTAGTACACATATATGATCAAAACCCTGCATATAAAACCATACGGCCTATACATCATTTCTCCTGAACCAGGAAAAACCTCTGTGTGGGACTCTAAAGACTCGACAGTACGCTGGCAGTGGGTTTAACCACAAGTACGTCAGTGGCACTAGCTGTATGTAACGGCTACCCAGGTATCTGTCGAAAAGAAGGCCGACGAGCAAACTCATCTGAACTTCTACTGAGCCTGTCTATGACAATCTCCGTACAGTCCGTTATATTCGTCTGAGAGTATCGCATGCCAGGTCTAAGGGGTGGAAAATGTCAGACCCCTAATAAACTGACAAGTCGTGCCGATGTGGCTCAAGACCATCCGAGAATCTACTGATCTAACTATCAGTAATTCTCAATTCGCTCTGGCCAGGGATTTATAGTGTTGGCCAACCGAACACATCGCGACATCGACTCCCTATACCAGGAGAAACGAATCCCCAACAATCGCTCGTTGCCTCCATGTGGCTCGGGACTGTACCCAACTAAAACCTGTTTGCATGACTTAGTAGAGCTGTGGTAGGATAGTAATCAAAGCACAGTGGGAAATCACACGAGGCAAATGACGACCTCCGGTAGTCAGAATATCTATACTCATGTCACCTGAGAACTTCTATCTGACGATAGGTATAATACCATCTAGCCAGTTCTCGGTGAGTCCGTCCAGTATACTCATCCCAAGTGAGCACCTGTATACAATCTTAGGTGCATCACACCAATGGCTGCAAGACCAACCATCGCCCCTCTTCAGGGTCTAGAAATGTATACACTAGTCTACTCTTGGGTATCAATGCCCAGTCTCGATACACCCACGACTAGGGACATTTAAAGATGTGTTTATCGACCACCCAGCTCCTATAAGTATGATTGCCATCATAACGATGGTAGTCAAGAAAGGATCCTAAGGGCTTTATCAACATGTATAATTGATATGAAATAACAAGTAAAACATATCACATGTTAAGATAAAGGCAAACCAAATAGCAGACTATCATATTAAGAAAGATTGTCTTAAACATACATATCCCTAGCATCTAGGGCATACATATCCAATAGAAGAGCGCCTGAACGAGATGGCTGTGGTTCAAGAATCGAAGCGAGCCCGACCTGGTGGATCTGTTTTTGGACTGTTAGGCTGAGGTCGTAGCGGATTTGTTCCAGGACACGGTAATGGTCAAGATTGGACTCAAGGCTGGATGTATAGCTCGTACCCTTAGGGACAAAAGCCACCGTAGACATGTTTCACTTGGAGCACCTAGAACATTTCGCTAGAGATTGTAGACGTCAGGGCGGAACCATAGTTTTTCAGGCCGCTTTACTCCCTCCACCTCCTCCTTTGATGGCATTGCTTCCTCCACCAGCTGCTACTCCATGCCAGGCAATTGCACCGAGAGGCTGTGGTTTTGCTCAACGTGGTCAGAGGGGACGAGGGAACTAAGGCAACGGACACCAGGATGTAGGTAGGGGTCAGGCTAGGGTTTTCGCTTTGACTCTCCAAGATGCCCAGGCATCCAATGCATTGGTTATAGGTACTCTCCCCTTATGTTCTCTTGATGCACATATTTTGTTCGATCCCGGTTCTAAGCACTCATATGTATCTGCACACTTTGTACTGACACTGGGTAAAGATTCGTCGTTGTTAGATTTACCGTTAGTTGTGGTTACTCCGGTGGGAGATTCTTTCGTAGAACGACACGTATTCATATTATGTTCCGTACGTATTGGTGATAGGGATTCGTTAGTCAATTTGATTATTCTAGATATGCTAGATTTCGACGTACTTCTCGACATGGATTGGCTGTCCGCTTGTCATGCATACGTTAATTGCCACAGGAAGGCAGTCAGATTCTATTTTCCTGGTGAGTCGATTTTTGTGGTGCAGGGGTATTACAGTGTCACTCCTGCCAATCTGATTTCTACACTTTGTGCTAGTTGGCTTTTGAAGAAGGGATGTCGTAGGATTTTAGCATGTATTCGGGATATGGGAGCCGCAGAGGCCCCGTTGGACCAAGTTTCAATCGTGCGAGAGTTTCTCGATGTGTTTCCTAGTGAATTACCAGGGTTGCCGCCAGAGCATGATATTGAGTTCTGTATTGAGTTGATCCCCGTTGCGGGGCCTATTTTTATACTGCCTTATCGGATGGCCCTGACGGAGTTCAAGGATATTAAGAATCAGTTGCAGGATTTGCTTGATAAGGGACTTGTTAGTCTTAGTGTATCGCCTTGGGGAGCTTCTGTCTAGTTTGTTAAGAAGAAGGACGGCAGCAAGATATTGTGTATCGATTATCGACAGATGAACAGAGTTACGGGCGGAATAGGTACCCATTACCTCGTATTGATGATTTATTCGATCGGCTGCAGGGAGCAAGTTATTTCTCAAAGATTTATTTGCGATCAAGGTATCATCAGTTGCGAGTCCGGAATGATGACATTCTGAAGACTGCTTTTCTGACGCGCTACGGGCATTACGAGTTCTTGGTGATGTCATTCGAACTCACCAATGCCCCGGCAACGTTCATAGGTTTGATGAACCAGATCTTCAAGTCGTTCCTTGAACAGTTTATCTTTGTATTCATGGACGAAATTCTGGTCTACTCCAAGAGTCGAGAGGAGCACAAGTAGCACTTGAAGATTGCATTACAGACATTAAGTGAGCACCAGTTGTTTACTAAATTCTTGAAGTGCGCTTTCTATCTTGATAGTGTTGGCTTCTTGGGTCATGTGGTTATGAGAAATAGTATACGACTAGATCCGAAAAAGATTGAGGCAGTACAGCATTGGCCCAGACCCCTTACAGTGACCGAGGTTCGCAGCTTTTTAGGCTTGGCCGGTTATTACCATCGTTATGTACAAGATTTCTCTCATATCACTGCACCGATGACCGGGTTGACCTGGAATGGAGTTTCGTTTCTGTGGACTAAGGCATGTGGGCAGAGTTTTCAGTTGTTGAAGACTCGTTTGACGACTGCACCGATTCTATCGTTGCCTTCAGTCTCAGACGGTTACGTTGTTTATTGTGATGCTTCTCGAGTGGGTCTGGATTGTGTGTTGATGCAGCACAGTAGAATCATCGCTTATACTTCTCGTCAGTTGAAGAAGCACGAGCAGAACTACCGCACTCATGATCTATAGATGGCCGCGGTAGTCTTTGCGCTCAATATTTGGAGACATTACTTGTACGGTGAGTTGTGCTAGATTCCTACGGACAATAAGAGCCTAAACTACATCTTCCAACAGCGGGATCTAAACTTGAGGTAGTGCCATTGGATGGAGCTCGTAAAGGACTATAATTGTGAGATCTTTTATCATCCGAGCAATGCAAATGTTATAGCTGATGCTTTGAGTCGGAAGCCCAGAGATAGCTTATCTTATTTGAGCACAGTTCAGAGGTAGTCTACTGTGGATTGGCAGGTTTTATGCTACAGAGGTGTACAGTTTGAGTACACATCCACAGGAGGACAACTTGCTAATGTCCGCGCCCGTCCATTTTTGCTTGATCGCATCAGTGAGGCACAACCTGATGATGCCCATTTGACTGAGATTATGGAGCAGGTTCGAAAGGGGGGAGATTCGGAGTTTGCGATCAATAGAGAGGGAGTGATAAGGTTTGTGACTCATTTATGTGTACCCGATTTTGAGGGGTTGAGACACGAGATCTTAGAGAAGGCACATCAGTCAACATACAATGTTCATCTGGGTTCCACCAAGATATATCATAATTTGAGAGATGTCTAGTGGTGGGAAGGGATGAATAGAGATGTTTCTAACTTCGTCTCGAGATGCCTGACTTGTTAGCAAGTCAAGGCCAAGCATCAGAGGATGGCAGGAGTGTTGCATCCTTTGCCTATTCCAGAGTGGAAATGGGAGCAGATCTCTATGGACTTCGTTGTGGGTTTACCTAGGTCCAGTCGAGGGTATGACTCTATCTGGGTGATTGTAGATCAGTTGACAAAAGTGGCTCACTTCTTCCTAGTGAAGACCACTTTCTATTATGCTCAGTATGCTCAACTCTACATTGATGAGATTGTGCAGTTGCATGGCATTATAACCTGTATAGTTTCTAATAAAGGCTCGCAGTTTACTAGTCATCTGTGGCAGAAACTTCAGGATGCTTTAGGCACTCGCTTGAGTTTCAGTACTGCCTTCCACCCATAGACTGACAGTCGGTCAGAGCATACTATTCAGACTCTTTAGGACATGCTCCGAGCTTGTGTGCTAGATTTAGGTAGCAGTTGGGATCGTCACTTGCCCTTGATCGAGTTCTCCTAAGATAGTAGCTTTCAAGAGACGATTTGGATTGCACCTTTCGAAGCATTGTATGGGAGAAAGTGCCGATCACTAGTTTGTTGGACCGAGCTTAGCGAAAGTAACCTCCTAGGGCCTCAATTGGTTCAGGAGACTACCGAGAAGATCTAGAGGATCCAGGATAGGATGAGAGCAACCCCGAGTAGGTGGAAGTCATATGCTGATTGCCGTCGCCGCAAACTTGAGTCCGTTGTGGGTGACCATGTGTTTCTCCGGGTTTCTCCGATGAAGGTTGTGATGCAGTTTAGGAAAAAGAAAGCTTAGTTTTAGATATGTTAGACCCTTCGAGATTCTTGAGAGGGTGGGTACTGTATTGAATCGTTTAACGGCCCCGCCCATTTTTACGGATGTGCAACATGTGTTCCATGTGTCCATGCTCCGCAAGTACCTGCATATTCCTTCTCATGCTATTCAACATCAGACTATATAGCTAGAACATGAATTTTTCTTACCCTGAGCAGCCGGTGGCCATTCTCGACCGGCAGGTGAAGAAGCTGCGATCTAGGGTACTCTCTTTTATAAAGGTTTTATGGCATGGACCGAATAGTGAAGAGGTCATCTGGGAAGCCGAGGATGAGATGCGGAAGAAATTTCCCCATCTCTTTGAAGGTATGCATAATTAGGTTTTAAATTTGGGGACCGAATTTTTATAAGGGGGGATATTGTAACGTTTCAGAAAATTTTTAAAGGTTATTTTAATTCTTAATTAATGATAAAAGGCTTTTATTAAAGTGTATGGTATTTAAGTGTAATAGTAATTAATTTTAGATGATATTTATTTGTAAAGGGGTTTTTAATGGTGAAAAGTTGTTATTTGCAAAAGAATTTTTAAATTTTATGTGGGTTTTAGTGTAGATGTGTGAGTTAAGTAGGTGTTAAGTTAAGTTTAACCTTCATACACTACACATCATGTTGTGCACCATGGAGCATACACCTCCTACTTGCTCTACACACACCTCACACTTGCTACACACACCTCCTCCTTCCATCATATCATAATTCTTATGTTGTTTAGCATCTTCAAACTGAACATATTTTTTCCTCCAAAACTTTATCATAAAATTCTACTGGTTCTTCAGCATATCATAAGGGAAAATTTGAGTTCTTCATGAACATTGTTTCAAACATCAAAACTAAGCCTATACAACTTCAAGAAACTTCAAGTGTGCATTCCTTGAGCTTAGAATTTCTGTGGAATAATCAAAATAGGTATAAAAAACCATCCTTTTCGTGTTACCTAAGTGTTTAAGTCTCAAATACCTTGTACGATATCAGAATTTTACGGTTTGTATAAGGTTTTAAGGCTCAAATTTGAATCTGCTATCTTTTTATTGCTCACAAAAACAAACAAATAGTACAGAGAGCTTGTTTTAGAACCTAGAATACACCTTAGAAACCCGAGCCCATTCCTCCATGGTTCGACTGCCGAAAAATCCAAAATGGCAGCTATTGGAGGTTTTTCTTGGGAGTTAGGATTTGGGTTTTTTTGTCAGGGGCTCTCTGTATCTTATATTAGGTCTCTGGTATACTTTGTTTTCCCCCAGATTATCTATAAAAAAATATGGAAGCAGTTTACTAGACTTAGTATGATATATTAGCGTAAGATACAAATATTTCATATCAAGTTTTGGCATTTTCTCTAATTACGAAGATTCGGGGTAGTTCTAGGTAACTTCACATATAATTAGCACACTATAATCACATGTTTTAAGTTACGTGAGCTTGGTTCACTTTTCATATGTATATATGTCGTATCGGTAGTCTAGCCTCTCACGTGCGAAAGTTTTATTTCGATATCAGGATCGATTGCGAGGACTTCGGAAGCGGCGGGAAAGGGAAATGAAGTGATTAGATTCGAGTATATCGAGGCTAGTTCTGATGAGTAGACTAAACATCTACTGGGGACATCGTATGGATGGCGTATAGTGCCCGAAACCTAAAACTTTCGATAAAATGTTTGATTCATTTCGTTCGTATAAATATACTTAGATTCGCATTACATGAATTTATCCATTGGAATACTGTTGCCTAACACTTGCTAGGACACTCGCATTATTACCGATGATTTTTATTGCACTTGTACATACCCGCATACTGCACCTGCACCTCATCGGTAATTTACATGCCACATACACATAGAACTTGCCATGTCACTTACTTCATATTGTACCCTTCTAGTATTGTAGATTACTGTTTATCACTCCGCATCATGTACTGTTCAGTTTATTGTACCTTATTTCCATGGTTACTACTTCTTTTTATGCGATGTTGTTTTATGAGATTTCTGTTGCAACGGGGTTTGAGATACGGCATGATATATTTTATAAGACTTGATTTCGTCCATAAATTTTACGGTTTCTCATGATATATGATGATACGTCCAGCATGTACTTAATAGTTTTCTGATTTGATTTTATTCTGAACCGAGTGGGGGAAATATACGGTTGCGGATTTCTACGATATCCGGTCCAAGTTGGGGAGTATAAAGCTGGATACATGGTGAACCCATCGAGGCCAAGGGACAGGAAAGCCGCATTTGAGGCGGGGAGCCAAGCTAGGACACTCGATACCGGAGATAGTTTAGTAAATACGGCGGATATCTGGGGAATACCAACCGGTGTTGTTGGATGTCAGGACCGTTCAGAGAAACGGTTCCTGCGATATTTGAAGGCTTGTGTTGATATTTGACACTGGATTTGATGAAAGTTTATGGATATGCTTGAGATATTGGGGTGTTTTGATGAGATTTCTGTTTTCTTTTATATGGACACTGTTGTGACATGCTCTTGTTTCACCTGTATCATACGAATGTAAGCCGATGTCGTGCACCCCATGGTTTGCGGGGAGGCGGAATTTTTAAAAACGATAATATTTACTATGCAACACTGGCTAAAACTCCAGGATCTTTACCAAAGCCTTAACTAGCTAATCTATCTAGAGGTTTAAGTTCTCTATTAGAATGGTTATACCTCCATGATCGAGTTCTTCGGGTCTTCTAGTACTCCTCTCCAAGGCTCCTCGATGATCGGATCGGTCTAGCTCCATCGGCCTTCTTGCGTCAAAAATGATCCACCGCGAGAGAATGTGCTCCAAGCTTCAACCTCTAAATGAGGTAACTAAGATAGATGGTTCGCTAAACCAACTAGCCTAGGAGATGTAGAAAGCCTAAAGGATTGTGTAGTCTCACTAAACCCTATGGCTCACAACACATGTGAAGGATTAGGGTTTAGTTTAGAGAAAGAAGGAGATGGAGAGACTAAGAGAGAGAATGAGATAGTGAAAATGAATAACCATCAAGTTGGCTAAGTGTGGAGAATGGTTAATATATCATACACTCACTCATTGAGACATGGAATAAAACACGATATAAAATACCTCCCATGCCTCAATAGTGAGTCAAGATGAATATAATAAACATAATAGCCATGCTTCACCATGCCATCAAAGTCTCCTCCATTTCCACCTCATTAATCCATTTGGAAAATGGATAATACAAATAATGAGGTGGCATCTTCTGGAAGCATGCCTTGACAAATTACAAGAATGCCCCTCTTATCGTATATACATACCCATATACGTATTCCGAAAAATACGGATATACCGAGATGATCCAATAATACAATACTAGGATCCGGCTTAAACCAAAGCCTACTACTATTGTCCGCCCGATCAGCATCCGTGTACAAGTACACATATGTGATCGAAGTCCAGTCGTAAAACCATACGACGTCTACATCAATTGCCTGAAGCAGGGAAACTCTCTGTATGGGACACTAAAGACTCGACAGTACGTTGGTAGTAGGTTTAACCACAAGCACGTTAGCGGTACTAGCTGCACGTAACGGCTACCCAACTATCTGTCGATAAGAAGGCCGATGAGAAAACTCACCCGGACTCCTACTGAGCTTATCGGTGACAATCTCCGTACAGTCTGATCTGTTCATCTGAGATACTCGTATATTTGCCTAGGGGGATGGTAAACGTCAGACCCCTAACAACGTGATAATTCGTTTCGGAGGAGAGCCCAATATACCATGAGAAACTACTGGAGTACCTTACTAGTATTTCTCGACTGCCCTGGCCAAGGACTTTGTGTAACGGCTTTCCAAACACTGCGCGATATCAACCCCTAATATCGAGAGAGATGAATCCTATCTGATCGCTACTATCTCCAAGTGCTTCGGGACTACACCCAACTACTACCTGTTTGCACGACTCCTTTGAGCATGGTAGGGTAGTAATCAAAGTGGAGTTGGAACACACTTAAGAAGAAGTAGCGATGGCAAGTCAACGGACTAGGTTGTACTCATGCTACCTGGGAAATGCTACCTGACGATAGGTATAATACCAACAAGCAGTTCTCGATGAGTCCTGTCTAGTGTAACTCACAACCCAGTGAGCACCTGCATACCTTCTCCAGTACGTCGTACTAATGGCTGTGGGACAGACTATATCCCCTGCTGGGATGAGAAGCGTATACACTAGTCTACTACGGAGTATCGATGCCCCATCTTGATAATCCAACGGCTAGGGAACTGTATAAGGGTGTGCTTATAGACTATCCAGCCCCCACGAGTGTGACTGCCATCACAACGCTGGTAGTCAAGCAAAGATCCTAAGGGCTCTACCAATATGTATAAGTGATATGCTAAAAAAACACATGCACATATTGAGATAGAATCAAACCGGGTAGCATACTACCATATCGAGTAAGACTGTTGTTATAACTGTGAAATATCCCAAGCATCCAATATATAATATACAATCCAGTATGATACAATAATGGCCTCTAGGACATATATCACTGACAATCTCCCACTTGCACTAAGTCCATGTATTGGCATATCGCAAACCTATCATCTCGATTACCCGCTTGAACTGTGTCTGAGGGATGGCCTTTGTGAGTGGATATACAGTGTTGTTCTCTGTCTCTACTCTACGCACCTCGATCTCCCATCGATCAATGATCTCCCTGATCAGGTGGAACCGCCTCAGGATGTGTCTGGACTTCTGATAGGACCTTGGTTTCTTCGCTAAAGCTATAGCGTCGTTGTTTTCACAATACAGCGGTATTGGATCAACAATGGATGGAACCACCTGAAGCTCTGTCATGAACTTCCTGATCCAGACTACTTCCTTTACGGCATCACAGGCAGCAATATACTCCGCTTCTATAGTCGAGTCAGCAACGGTTTCCTGTTTGGAGCTCTTCCAAACAACCGCCCCTCTATTGAGGGTAAACACATGACTCGACATGGACTTGGAGTCATCCTTGTCACTCTGGAAGCTGGAGTCAGCGAAGGCCTCGATCTGGAGGTCTTCCCTGCCGCACAACAAGAACATCTCCTTAGTCCTTCTCAGGTACTTGAGAATGTTCTTCACTGCTATCCAGTGCTTCTCCCCTGGGTTTCACTGATACTGGCTTACAAGGCTCAGGGCGTATGCTACATCTGGTATGGTACACAATATCGCATACATTATAGAGCCTACCGCTAAAACGTAGGGTATAATTGACATGGTGGTGGCAGCTCTTTGACGGTGGCGGCGGTGCGTTGACTAGGCTTCTTAGGGTAATTTTGTAAATGCAGATAGGGATCAGATGCAATCCTAGGGTTTCTATAATCTATAAATAGGAACCCTACAGCTCTTTTTGGAGCATGCCTCTTCCTATGCCTCTTTTTATTCATCTATTTCAGAATTTTAAATCGCTGTAAATGTTTGAAGAGAGCATCAAATAAAGTAAGTTTTTCATTTCTATGCCCTAGTTAATTTCTTTTCTGCCGTAGTTTAGCAATTTTATTATCTGCCCTAGTTAATTAGTTAGAAATTTTATTCATTTGCCGTAACCTCGATAATTAGGTTATTAAATTAAAAACTCATAAAAATGTATCTTTTTATCAATTCCCTAATGAGTGAGTAGTTCCTCACTTGTTAGGGTTAGGAATAGGGAATGTTTGAGAGATGAAAAATCTCTCACCCCTTTCTTGCCCATCATACAATTTTTATAGGACTCCATGCATACATACACACACCGCTTACTACGGCACCCTATCCCCCGAGGTAGCGGTGATACCGTAGTTTAAAAGACCGGTTGTGTATATTTTCCATGGAGGTTAGGGTAAGAATTAAGAAAGGACGGACAAGAACCTAGAGGAAGAAACCTAGTTTCTTCCCGATGGTACTAATCCACTTTATTAATTATTACCATAACACCTATATAGATCTTAATTAGGGCATTGAAAGCGGTGAGAAATATTAAATTTCCAAACTTAACCTAAACCTAACCCTAGCAAGGTTTTAATCCTAATCTAAATCAACCTTAGTTTTTAGTGATAATCAATCCAACCCCAATTGGAATTAACTCGTTAGAACAAATAGAAAATACACAAAATCCTTATGGATCGACTCGTACTCACCGGCTAGCTACCAAGCGACGCCATTCTTGATTGCGGTAAAATATTTTTGATTCTTCTTTTAAAAAAGCACACACGCGACATAAAACTTCTCTTTCAATCAAATGTCGCCGTTGCCGGGGATGGCATAGTTATTTTCTTTTTGTAATTTCGGGTAAATATAAAAATTAAAAAAATCATAAAAACTGGAAAAAAAAATTTTATCATCTTGTTATTCTTTGAAGGGTTTTCGTTTGAATTGTGCAGGATCGACAAACAGATTCAGATCTGGAAAATTCCAGTGAGCAAAACAGCAAACATCAGATCCGAAAAGACAGAGGAAAATCAGAACAGAGAAACAGAAGAATTTTTAGGAACTGAACCGCCAAGTCAACCGAGGAACCGCGGTCAAAAGCAAGATTCTGCGGCGGATCCGCGGCCTGGTGGTGACGTCAGCACGTGGAAAAATCTCTGTAAGCTTTCTTTTCTTCTCTGTAACCCCCTGATCTCCTCTGAAAAATTTTCCTGCAGGGTTCTTTGCGCAAAAACTTCTCTCCCTTCTCCAATAACATGATCTTGTGCAGGATTCTTTGCGCCGCAATAAAAAAAAAATTTGGCAAGTGACTTGATTGTGTTTTACTGCTTTTCATCTTTAAAACAGACTTTAGGGGGCTTTAACACCAATCCAGATTGGGTGGGGATTTCATTACCCTTCCTAGGACCCCAAAAATCACAAAAAGCATTTTGCATTAACCATCGAGTTAATTAAAAAAGATTAGACTTAGCCTTAAGGACTGTCGCGCTAAATAAGACAAAGGAATAGTTGTAGGTATCAATCCTTTATCTAAACCAGACTTTGTGGTGCCTAGGCTAGACAAGTGGGGAAAGGTAACTTTAAAAGGCCCGTCTCACGGTGATTCATGAGCGGATCCCTCCTTTCTTTACTTATGCTTACCTGGCCACAATTGGCGGTGAAGAGGCGATTTGAGGACCTCACAACTTGCCCTTTGGAACGGTTAGGAGCATTCTAGTTGACCTAAGAGACCCTAGATCTAGGCTTGATTGTGCATATTGAGATTGTTTGAACGTGTGTCTAAGCTTCTTATTAAGAATCTTTTTGCAAAAAGCTTCTTATAAAAAAAAACACAAAACAGAAAATTTTACAAAAAGACTTGCCAATTTTGTCGCTAGAAATCCATTGCACCCCACTTGCACCCACATTCTTTTTCTTCTCCTTTCTTACATCATGGGTACCCCACCTCGCAAAACTCTTGCCGAACAATGGTACCCTCATCCAAACAATGCTTCCTATACGAATTGTTTTGGTCGAATTACGGATGACCCCTCCATGCCCAAAATTTCTTTGAAAGATCGAATAGAAACGTCAAGGAGAAACAGTTCGACTCCGCAATCTACTTTGTATTAACCATTTCAACCTTCACCGCCTTCTTATGTTGATACTCCTTTTTCGATTTCTGTTCTAACTCCGAAACACATGTCTATCACCGAACATATTGAACAATCTCGTAACCGATCTTTCACTCCTTTCAACACTTCTAGTTCTTAGGATCAACAAGTCCATTCATCTTTTTATCCAAATGTTGATCCTACTCCTGTCCAACCATTCAATTCCTACCAGTCCTACTCGACTTTCGTACCTTCCCTAGACATTGCTTCTACACAACCATTTGGGAGTTTCACGTATCCAAACAACTTTGAATTTTTTACTGAAACCCCTTCACAACATATGTCTAGTCTGGAACAGTCGTTGGAAGCTTATATTATAGCGACAAACCAACAGTTGAGAAATTTGGATGCGTCCATTGCCGCCCTTATGCAACCTAGCGACCCGGTAGCTTGTTTCCAACTAGCTCCAAAAATTCCAATGTACGATGAGGCGGTTGGACAGATTGAGACTTTAAGTAGAGAGAGTGAACCGTGCACCCTTCCAAATCAAACCTACCCATCACCAATTGAATCCCACAACTCCGGTTTTGAATGTTTATCAAGTGTCCCAAATGATTCACCAGTTGAAAATAAAACGTTTAATGAGTTGTGCGACTTTGTAGTGCTTAATTTCCCAGATTGTGAAGGGTCCCTTTCGAGTGAAACCATCACCAATAGCTGCTATCATAACAGAAGAAGACGACAGCGCAAAAAGCAAGACTAAGACCATTTTAAAAGAGCAGATGTCGCGCTCGTAGCACCAGCACTATACTTAACTACGTCATGGGCAAGTAGCTAGCAAGCAAAGCCGAGTTCGAGTTAGTAGCTAAACAGGGTACCAAAAGAGCGAGGTGCCGATCTTGTTAAGGAAGTTTCTATGCGTGAGGCTGATCCTGAGCCGCCATCCAAGCACGAATACCTTCGTTTAATAGAATATTTTTGGTGTAGAAAGTCTAAAATTCAGGATCTTCCTCTTTTCGATCTCTACACATCCAATCTAGAACCTGAATTGATAAATATCCATGCTTTTGATGAGGTGTCCAAAAAAATTAATTTTCACTTGATTGAGGATATTGACGCAGGGAATATTTTGGATGATGAACCCGCAGATTTGACTGAATTTTTCTCTCCAATTCATCATCCCGAGTCATTAAATGTTTCTCCCGAACTTCATATGCTTCTTGATTTTGATGATAATTGCATGGATGAGATAACTTTTGAGGAGAATTATGAGGATAGTATTGAGGAGAGTATTGATGATAGTATTGAGGATGAACCAGTTTTGTTTGATGAGTCGGATTTTCCAATTCATCCTCCTGAACCTTTAACTGTTATACTTCCTAAATGACCCCCTTCATCTTTTCCATTGTTCCGACCACGCAAGAGATCACGCAGGAGGACTGTGAGCTTCAAAAATTTCTGTTCGATCACAGTAGTTTTGACGCCACTAGTGTGTTCCTCTTTGAATCTGACACAGTTCTCACAACCGATAACGATTGCTAGTGTTTCACTTTTTCGGACGATTTTGAAGACTCACCGCCCGAGTTTGAGTCCTTTGAATTTTCAGATGAGTTAGTTGAACCATCAGACTCGGTCGCTTACAGTCATTTCGAACCATTGATGGAATCCTTCGAGTTCGAGACAGTTTCACCAATTTCACCTTCAATTGTTTCACCTCTGAAACTCGAACTCAAGCTGTTGCCGTCCCACCTTACATACGCTTACTTGGGTGAGAATGAGACCCTTCCTAAATCACTCCCCTTCGTCCTTTCCATCGTTTCGACCGTGCAAGAATCCGTCACGCTTCCATTTTTAATGTCTGGTTTACCAAGTTCAACGTACCCATGTTTTCTCGCGAATCTTGAGGGATTTCACCCTATTTCTCGACGGGTTGATAGATTAGGACAAACTATTTTAACACATCGGTCATCACAATTTGTGCTAATTTATTCACTCAATTTACACCCTCAAGTTCGTACTACACTTCTTACTCTCTTCCGCCATTCTTCTCCTAATATACTGAGACCATATTCCACCTTTCTTTCCATACGGTCTCATGTATTTCTCTTTTATTTTCTCTACACTCCATTCTTTCACCAACCACATCATTATAACGATAAAATTTTTGAATGGTTGGTGCTAACCTTTGGCCTGTGTAAGACCTTGTATAGCTTGATACTGTGTTTTTCTCCTCCCTAACTCTGAATTTTAACGCTTAAACAGTGGAAACACTGCCTCACTTAAGTTTTGGGGGGGGGGCTTTTTTGTGTACATATATTTTGTTTTCTTTTTCTGTTAAACAAAAAAAATTAATAAACAGGGGAGTACCGACAATTTTGACTCTCTTGGTGTAGCCTGACAGTGAGGACACTGTCAAGTTTAACTTTGGGGGTGTGCTCGGTAAGCTTTCTTCCTTCGCATTCATGTGTATATTTTTTGCATTTGCATACTTATTTTAAAACCCATAAAAATTGAAAAATTTTAAAAATTATAAAAATTAAAAAATTCAATTTTGGCCATAATTGACTTGAGTTTGACAAGAAGGTTAGCTAGCTAGGAAAAACTAGATCCTAGACTTAGTAAATTGAAAACCCTAAAAATAACCTTTCTTAAAAATTTAACGGTAGAAAATATATGTCTTTGTAGTTTACTTAGAAATAGGCAAATTTTGAGTTCACTTCTTGGGCTAAGTCAAAATAAAGGAAGAGTATTGAAATTTTTATTAAAGTGTAAGTCTGAAAAATAATCCCTAAGCTTAAGTATAAATTCTGAAAATATATACTCTACAATTAGCACATACACGCACCTTGAAACTTGTAATAGTAGAGGATACCTTGAAATGCTCTTGTCTAAAATCCTTGGTATGAAGGAAAATAAAAGTATAAGTGTGAATAAAAAGATTAAAAAATGAACACTGGTTTTATAATTACTTAAGGCTGTGTAAAATAAAAATTAAAAAAAAAAATATATATATATATATAGCGAGGGTGCCTTATCACCTAGTGCCTTAGACCAACTGGTTTGGGAGTCACTGCTAAAAGCCTTAGGTATTACAAGACGAGGAATTACGCCTAAATCTGCAACCACATTTTGTAATCGGTCGTTGGTACCTCAAGAAATATTAACGGTCGCGTGAAGAATGTGTGAGAAATTTCATCTAAAAATTCACTAACTAAAAGTACTTTGGACGATAGACAAGAGTATAATAGCTTGAATTGAATTTCCAAGTGTAGGGATGATACATACACACACGTAGGGGTATATGATTGGGGTTTGGATGAGAGATATGAATGAAAAATAGGACTTATATCTTTCGTAGAGATGATAAAAATTCCTAAGTTGAGATGGAACCTTAGAAGGAAAACTCAAAAGACGCTAAAAGCTAAATAAATTTACAGAACTTATACAATCTTAAGTTAAATGATAAGGAAGCGTGAAAAATACGGGTTGATAATTTCTGAGTTGAACATAATAGAATATCTTGCTAGAAAAACTAAATTGGAGAATAAAAATCGATAGGCCAAATTGATTGGATTTTGGGGGTAGTATCCGCTGAAAACCCTAAGGAGATAACACTCCTCCCACTAGGGACACCTAGAGGTTTAACGGCTTGTTGCACGAGCTCAGTGCAATCGCGTTTCCCTGCGAAAGTGAGTTTAGGCATTTTCGAGAATAAACTAGTTTTGCTCGAGGAGGAATAAAAGATAAGTTTGGGGGTATTTGTTTACATCATAATTTTGCATTATTATATTCCCCATTCTTATTCATTTTACAAATAAATAGGTGATTTTGATCCATGTCTGCTACATAGTTGCAGGTTATAGGTTCTCTGAACAAAATAGTGAAAATGATGAAAAGACGATAAAAAAATGAGACTACGACCAACAAATAGAAGAATCTTGATCATGCCTACAGTTTGAGGGACAACTAAAGATCAATGAACAATTTCACAAAGTACAAATGCAGCGCAAGATTCAAGACTTCAACACGAAGCAAACGGTAAAAGTCCACAACATTTTGCACGGTGGAAATCTGGAAGAAACTAGAAGACAATCTGAGAAACCAAGTGAAGAAACCAGAAGCCAAATGCAACAGGAAGCAGCCCAGAAGAATACAGCCAAAGACCCCACCATATGGCCGCGGATGTGCGGCCAAACAGGGCATATGGCCGCGGATCCGCGGCCGTGCTAAGCACGTGTCAGTGCAAACTTTGACGGTGGCGGCGATGCGTTGACTAGGCTTCTCAGGGTAATTTTGTGTCACGTCCCGAATGTACGGAATATGGCCGGCACTTAACGTCCCGAACGTACGGAATATGACCGTGACTTAAACTACGAAACGTCTCGAGACGTACGTAATCTAGGTAAGCCGAAAACCCAGAAATCTAAACTAAGAAAAGTAGTGGAGTGAAGGAAAACCAACTAAAAGCAAGTAGTTTTAATAGCATAAGCCGAATTATGCGTTTTTTAAAATAAAACATCAAGTATTTTCTGAAAATTTCGGCAGAGTCTCCTTTGTAAATACTGACCCCCAAACGGGATACAACATGAATAGTATACGAAATCAATATAAAGGCATCCACAAGCGGGAGCTAGCTCTTCGTCAATCGACAGTCACAACCACACAACAATATAATATACAACGCCAAGGGCGATGATCAAAACTCAAAAGGAAACTCAAAACAAAAAGAAAATCCATAGAAATACAACGCGCGACTCTAAGGTCCAAAGAAAAAACATTACTGGTCTCTATCTCTAAAATAAATAAATGTTTGGTTGATGGAACTTCTAGATACAACAGAATAATAATATACAAGGTATAATGATGGTACGATACAATTAAACCCACCTACTAGCAAGTCACCCGAAAAGAAGCAGTGCCAGCAAAGCCGTAATGAAACCTGTACGGCAAAACCTGCAAGAACTGTGGCACAACGGGGGTGAGTTGCCAACTCGTGAATAGAATACATCTACGAACAGAAATCGCATGAACAACGCAATCCTAGGTCAACGATCATAATATATGCTCAAATATATAACCAGCAGCCTATAACAATGGCTAGGGTAAATGTCTAACCCAAGAGTAATCCCATGTGCCCATATCAGTGCCTCAGATAGCAATATATCATATGGATGATGTATGAATGCATGAAAACAGAATACATGTACTAAAGAAACTGCATTCATAATTTAGTAAGATTTCCTTTGTATTTTTAAAATGAGGTATCATAAATGAAATCAGCATAAACAGTGTCTAGTATCGACACAAAACATAAATCTCAATGTCTCACAATCTCAGGTTCCGGCTATCCGGACTGGCCTGTATCATCAAATCTCAGTACCTCAATATCTCGAAATCTCAATGACTCAATCTCAATATCTAGGGCGCCGTCAGTCCAGACCGGCCCCTACCATCCATCTCAAGACCACAACGGTATCCTCCGGATATCCGACGTGTCGGGTAAAATCACCGGTAGGTAGTGCTCCCCTGCCAGGCTCACATTGTCATCACCACGCGCTTATTACCCCGGGGTACCTTACCGGGTCCACCTTGTACTCGAAACGGTTCATCCGTCTCCTCGAATCGGGTTTCGAAATCCATCAGCAAACTCATGGTGGACGACTCAAACATCATGGGAAAACCGCGCCTTTCATTTAAAAAGAGAGAGAAGAAGTTTGTATAAGTTTTGCGGTTTTCCCCCAAATTCAGAAAATCTCATGCAAATCCGAATCCAAAACCTCAATAGCACGTAAAATAGTGAATATATGCATGAGAATCCATGAATGTAGCATAACAATGAATAACAGTATGCATGAAGTGACAAGTAATAACTACAATGTCTAAACTGGCATATAAGACAAGTACACTAATATCATGTCAAAACTACTATCTAACAAGCTAAGTCAAGCAACAATATTCTCTAAGTAAGTGTACGTGGTACATACGCATCATCAGTAATGGTGCTGGTGTCCTAACAGCATGATATCAATAATGGAATATGAATCACAATAACTATGCGATGCGGAGCAACAGCAATAATGAGCGGGAGCTAACTACTAGACACAAAGATAACAAATCTATATTTAATATAAATCTAGTCTAACAACTACACTAAACTAAAGGGCTAAGCTAACTGGCTACTGAAGGTAAGGAAACAGCCTAACCTCTGAGTCGATACATATACCTACATGTATATGTTAGTCGGTGATCCTGCCTCAATAATATCACATCCGATACCATATCTATAATCAGACATTCCCAAGTCAAGAGTACGGATCAAACATCAATATATAGCTCGTACGTAAATCCGTCGTACGGCATCCCCAAATCTGGGTACAGGTCAGTATTACATTCATCAAATTAATCATTTGGTATCCTCTTTATCAAAGATCATAATCCGGGGTACTGATCTACGTCTAGTACAATACTAATATCATCAATCTAATCATGATCTGACTGCTGATCTACAGCCTCATACAAACCGATATCATCATCATATATCGTCATAAAGAGGTATACATCGCCTAATACGACCTGTTATGAATATCTTAACATATCTTATCTCATATCACGATCACATGTCAACCATTCAATGTATAACACTATTCATATGTATCGTCGTCCCAAGATCCGCTATAACATCAGGACGTATCTCAAGTACGAATCCTGCCATATCACCGTTCTCGCGGTCTCAATCAAATCTTATCGACTCATCTCAAATCCCAAATACTATCCTCAAATCCAGTATGTGAACACATAGTCCCATACCCATGTGAACACATAACTATATAACACCATATAAGCACATATGAAAGAAGAATGTATGCAAGTATGGGTGTGGGTGTGTAAATGTGGTGCAACCTTTACTCTAGGGTCTCGCAACACTAAACCTATCCAAGCACACCTAAAATCTATCTTTATCATCAATAAACTCAACAATATAATCAATATATATGTGTGTATACGTATTCGTATACATCACCACGAACTGCGGGGGTGCTATACGCCATCCACCCGACTTCTTCCCGTAGATATAAATCTACTCTCCTGGTCCTTGCTCGCCGGTGCCGACTTCGCCACGCGCTTGCTTGTCGTCTCGAAGACCACATGGGGTACCTACATATCATAACGCACCGTATCGCATTAAAATCCGACTCATGACCAAATCGACACAGGAATCTCACATAAGTCAAAACCTATGGTATGCTCTCTCAAATCAACCCAAAACACTCGACATCGGCATACAAATGCCGAGTGACCGAGAAAAACTCAGACGTACAAATAGTAGTTCCCAAAACTCACTAATTATAATATAAAATAGGGTTTAAATCATCAAAACATTAAAATAAATCAAATCGATTTATTTCCGAAAACCTAGAAAGCACCAAAATTTTCGTTTTAATTCGAAACCTGATGTTTTAACAAAACTAATGGCCATAATATCCACTAAACATCATAACTAAGTCACACAAATCACTTTCATAAATTAATCTCATCAATTTGTATAAATTCCAAATTCCTAGTTTGCAAAAATACCGATTTTAACTCTTTTTAAAGTAAAATTCACAATTTATCAATTAAGCATGGTTTTGCATAATCTAAGTTGCTAAACAACAAATTAAAATGTTAATAAAGTCATCAAAACCTTAATTAGATTTTAAATCACCCATTTGCAACTAAAAACTAAAAACTAGTTTGCAATATATATATACTTATTACAAATTTAAATTAACAAAAATGCGAACTAGTAACTAGATTTGATTTAGCAAGTCTTAAGATCTCAATTACAACATACAATCCATGATCCAAATACCCAAAACCCTAATTTGATCACAACCCATTCTCTTTAATTTTCTAAATTAACAACTAGAAACAATTTAACAATTAAATATGCTAGATTGAAACAATTTAAAGAACGATTTAAACATGGGTTGGGATTTATACCTCACAACCATGAGATCAACATGCAAACTAAGCCTCCAAAATTCCACTTTTCCCCAAGATCCATACTACATAGGCCAATGAGAAATGGGAAGGGATTAGATTTTGATTTTGTGGGATTTTTGGTGGATTTTTGAGTGAGATTTGATGATTTTAGCACAAGAAATAAGGTGGGACAAGTGGGGGAGCTGCTGCTGCAGCAAGGGGAAGGGGGTTCGGCCAATTTTTGGTGGGGGGAGAGAGAGAGTGATTGTGTGGTGTTGGAAAAGTCATAAGTCAACAAATACCTCCATACCTCCTTTAATTAATACATTCCTTATTCTATTCTTTTTAAACCTTTTCAAGTACGGGATTTTGGGGAGGGGGCTGCTGAATTCAGCCATAATATGGGAGAGGGTGAGGGTGAGTGTGTGTATGTGAGGAATACCAAGTAACATGCAACCATACCCCAAGTCAACAAGCCCAAGCCTCAATTCTATTTAGCTTAATTTTCACAAAATAAGCCTCTTTTTCTTCCATATTTTCTAAAACCGATTAACAACTTCATTTCATTTCAAAAACAATATGTTAAAATTTTGTTTAATGTGTTATGATGCACAAAATTTTTTTCAACTCATTCCAATTTGTAATTTTCCCTAATTAAATGTATTAGTGACGGCTCAAAATAATATTAAAATAATTATTTTGGGAAATTTTTTCAGAAAAATAGAAATTTTACCAGTGGCTCAATAAACACCAAATACTAGTAATTACATAGCTATAATATGTACATTTAATTTTATAATAAAGATATTGGTATTTTGACTTTTTACGGAAAACCCCCTTATTTTACCGATTTTTCCGAAATTTCACCGAAACGATTTTCAAAACGTTACATTTTGTAAATGCAGATAGGGATCAGATGTAACCCTAGGGTTTCTATAATCTATAAATATGAGCCCTACAGCTCTTTTTGGAGCATGCCTCTTCCTATGCCTCTTTTTATTCATCTATTTCAGAATTTTAATTCACTGTAAATGTTTGAAGAGAGCATCAAATAAAGTAAGTTTTTCATTTCTATGCCCTAGTTAATTTCTTTTTTGCCGTAGTTTAGCGATTTTATTATCTGCCCTAGTTAATTAGTTAGAAATTTTATTCATTTGCCGTAACTTAGATAATTAGGTTGTTGAATTAAAAACTCATAAAAAATGTATCTTTTTATCAATTCCCTAATGAGTGAGTAGTTCCTCACTTGTTAAGGTTAGGAATAAGGAAGGTTTGACAGATGAAAAATCTCTCACCCCTTTCTTGCCCATCATACAATTTTTATAGGACTCCATGCATACATACACACACCGCTCACTACGGCACCCTATCCCACGAGGTAGCGGTGATACCGTAGTTTAAAAGACCGGTTGTGTATATTTTCCTTGGAGATTAGGGTAAGAATTAAGAAAGGACGGACAAGAACCTAGAGGAAGAAACCTAGTTTCTTCCCGATGGTACTAATCCACTTTATTAATTATTACCATAACACCTAAATATATATTAATTAGGGCATTGAAAGCGGTGAGAAATATTACATTTCCAAACTTAACCTAAACCTAACCCTAGCAAGGTTTTAATCCTAATCTAAATCAACCTTAGTTTTTAGTGATAATCAATCCTATCCCAATTGAAATTAACTCGTTAGAACAAATAGAAAATACACAAAATCCATGTGGACCGACCCGTACTCACCGGCTAGCTACCAAGTGACGCTGTTCTTGATTGCGGTAAAAAAATTTTGATTCATCTTTTAAAAGCGCACACATGCAACATAAAACATCTCTTTCAATCAGCGAGTGTTCATATCATAATTTTGCATTATTATATTCCTCAATCTTATTCAGTTTACAAATAAACAGGTGCTTTTGATCCATGTGTACTACATAATTGCAGGTTACAGGTTCTCGGAGCAAAACAGTGAAATTGATGAAATGACGATACAAAATTGAGACTACGACCGACAAATGGAAGAATCTTGATCATGCCTACAGTTTGAGGGACAATAAAGATCAATGAACAAGTTCATAAAGCACAAAGGCAGCGCAAGGTTCAAGACTTCGACACGAAGCAAAGGGTAAAAGTCCACAACATTATGCACTGTGGAAATCTGAAAGAGAACTAGATGACAATCTGAGAAACCAAGTGAAGAAACAAGAAGACAAATGCAACAAGAAAAAACCCAGAGAAGTCCAGCCCAAGACCCCTCTATATGGCCGCGGATCCACTGCCAAACATGGCTTTTGTCCGCAGTTCCGCGGCCATGGGAAGCACGTGTCGGTGCAATTTCGGACGGGGGCGGCGGTGCATTGGCTAGTTTTCTTAGGGTAAATTTTTAAATGCAGATGTGTATCGGATGTAACCCAAGGGTTTCTATGATCTATAAATAGAAAGCCTAAACCTCCTTTTGATGTATGCCTCTTCTTGTGCCTCATTTTAATTATCAAATTCAGAATTTCAACTCCTGTACTGCTTGAAGTGTGCATCAAATAAAAAGTAAAAAGTAAGTTTTCTTTTCTTGCCTTAATTTAATTTTCCTTTCTGCCCTAGTATAACTTTTATTTATCTGCCCTAGTTTAGATTTTATTTATCTGCCATAGATTAGATAATTAGATTATTAAAAACAATCATAAAAATGAAATCTTTTAACAATTCCCTAATGAGTGAGTAGTTCCTCACTTGTTAGGGTTAGGAATAGGAAAGGTTTGAGAGATGAAAATATCTCACCCCTTTTTTGCCCATCATACATTTTAATAGGACTTTATGCATGCATACATACACCGCTCACTACGGCACCCTATCCTAAGAGGTAGAGGTGATACCGTAGTTTAAAAGACCGGTTGTGTATGTTTTCCATGGAGGTTAGGGTAATAGTTAAGAAAGGACGGACAAGAACCTAGAGGAAGAAATCTAGTTTCTTCCCGATGGTACTAATCCACTTTGTTAACCATTACCTTAACAGCTCAATAGATCTTAATTAGGGCATAGAAAGCGGTGAGAAATATTGAATTTCCAAACTTAACCTAAACCTAACCCTAGCAAGATTTTAATCCTAGTCTAGATCAACCTTAGTTTTTAGTGATAATCAATCCAACACCAATTGGAATTAACTTGTTAAAACAAATTGAGAATATACAACATCCCTGCGGACCGACCCGTACTTACCGGCTAGCTACCAAGCGATGCCGTTCTTGATTACGGTTAACAATTCTTTGATCACAAAATCTCTTATCAATCAAATGGCGTCGTTGCCGGGGATGGCGTAGTTATTTTCTTTTTGTAATTTCGAGTTAATATAAAGATTGAAAAATCATAAAAACTGAAAAATATAAAAATATAAAAAATTTATCATCTTGTTATTCTTTGAAAAGTGTTTCGTTTGAATTGTGCAAGATCGAAGAACAGATTCAGATCTAGAAAAATCCAGAGAGCAAAACAGCAAACAGTAGATCTGAACAAACAGAGGAAAATCAGAACAGAGAAACAGAAAAAAATTTGGGATCTGAACCGCCAAACCAACCGCGGAACCGCGGCCAAAAGCAAGGTTCTGCGGCGGATCCGCGGCCTGGTGGTGACGTCAGCACGTGGAAAAATCTCTGTAAGCTTTCTTTTCTTCTCTGTAACCCCATAAACTCCTCTGAAAATTTTTCCTGCAGGGTTCTTTGCACAAAAACTCCTCTCCCTTCTCTAATAACTTGATCTTGTGCAGGATTCTTTGCGCCGCAATAAAAAAATTGTTTGCAAGTGATTGTGTTTAATTCTTTGCATATCTAAATTGACTTTAAGGGGCTTGAACACCAATCCAGATTGGGTGGGGATTTCATTACCTTTCCCAGGATCCCAAAAATCACATAAAGCATATTGCATTGACCATCAAGTTAATTAAAAAAAGATTAGACTCAGCCCTAAGGACTTAGCGCTCAATAGGACAAAGAAATAGTTGTAGGCATCGACCGTTTATCTAAACCTGACATTATGGTGCCTAGGCTAGACAGGTAGGGAAAGGTAACTTTAAAAGGCCCGTCTCACGGTGATTCATGATCGGATCCCTCCTTTCTCTACTTGTGCTTACCTGGCCACAATTAGCGGTGAAGAGGCGGTTTGAGGTCCTGACATCTTGCCCTTTGGAACAGTTAGGAGCAGTCTAGCTGACCTAGATGACCCTAGATCTAGGCTTGATTGTGCATTTTGTGATTGATTGAACGTGTGTCTAAGACTTTTAATGAAAATCTTTATGCAAAAAAGTCCTTATAAAAAAAACACAAAACTGAAAAAAATTTACAAAAAAACTTGCCACTTGTCGCTAAGAAATCCATTGCACCCCACTTGCACCCATATTCTTTTTCTTCTCCTTTCTGACATCATGGGTACCCAACCTCGCAAAACTCTTGCCGAACTTTAGTACCCTCATCCAAACATTGCTTCCTACGCGAATTGTTTTGGTCGAATTACGGACGACCCCTCCATGCCCAAAATTTCTTTAAAAGATTGAATAGAAGCGTCTAGGAGAAACAGTTCGACTCCGCAATCCACTTTGTATCAACCATTTCAACCTTCACCACCTTCTTACGTTGATACTCCTTTTTCGAGTCCTGTTGTAACTCCAAAACATATGTCTATTGCTGAACATATTGAACAAGCTCGTAACCGATCTTTCACTCCTTTCAACAATTCCAGTTCTTAGGATCAACAAGTCCATTCACCTTTTTATCCAAATGTTGATCCTACTCCTGTCCAACCATTCAATTCCTACCAGTCCTACCCGACTTTCGCACCTTCCCTAGACATTGCTTCTACACAACCATTTGGGAGTTTCATGTATCCAAACAACTTTGAATGTTTTACTGAAACCCCTTCACAACCCATGTCTAGTCTGGAACAATCGTTGGAAGCTTATATTGTAGCGACAAACAACCAGACGAGGAATTTGGATGTGTCCATTGCCTCCCTTATGCAACCTAGTGACCCGGTAGCTAGTTTCCAACTAGCTCCAAAAATTCCAATGTATGATGAGGCGGTTGGACAGATTGAGAATTTGAGTGGAGAGAGTGAGCTGTGCACCCGTCCAAATCAATCCTACCCATCACCAATTGAATCCCACAACTCCGGTTTTGAATGTCTATCAAGTGTCCCAAATGATTCACCAGTTGAAAATAAAACGTTTAATGAGTTGTGCGACTTTGTAGTGCTTGATTTGCCAGATTGTAAAGGGTCCCTTTCAAGTGAAACCATCACCAATCCTTTCGTACTCTACACCTCCAATCTTGAACCTGAATTGATAAATATCCATGCTTTTGATGAGGTGTCCAAAAAAATTGATTTTCACTTAATTGAGGATATTGACACAGGGAATAATTTGGATGATGAACCCGCAGATTTGACTGAATTTTTCTCTCCAATTCATCATCCCGAGTCATTAAATGTTTCTCCCGAACTTCATATATGTCTTGATTTTGATGATAATTGCATGGATGAGATAACTTTTGAGGAGAATTATGAGGATATTATTGAGGATAGTATTGAGGATGAACCAGTTTTGTTTGATGAGTCGGATTTTCCAATTCATCCTCCTGAACCTTTAACTGTTATACTTCCTAAATCACCCCGTTCACCCTTTCCATCATTCCGACCACGCAAGAGATCACACAGGAGGACTGTGAGCTTGAAAAATTTCTGTTCGATCACAGCAGTTTTGACGCTACTAGTGCGTTCCTCTTTGAATCTGACACTGTTCTCACAACCGATAACGATTACGAGTGTTTCACTTTTTCGGACGATTTTGAAGACTCACCGCCCGAGTTTGAGTCCTTTGAATTTTCAGATGAGTTAGTTGAACCATGTGACTCGGTTGCCTACAGTCATTTCGAACCATTGATGGAATCCTTCGAGTTCGAGACAGTTTCACCAATTTCACCTTCAATTGTTTCACCTCTGAAACTCGAACTAAAGCTGTTGCCGTCTCACCTTACATACGCTTACTTATGTGAGAATGAGACCCTTCCTAAATCACTCCCCTTCGTCCTTTCCATCGTTTCGACCGCGCAGGAATTCGTCACGCTTCCCTTTTCAATGTATGGTTTACCAAGTTCAACGTACCCATGTTTTCTCGCGAATCTTGAGGGATTTGACCCCATTTCTCAACGGGTTGATAGATTAGCACAATCTCTTTTAACACATCGGTCATCACAATTTATGCTAATTTATTCACTCAATTTACACCCTCAAGTTCGTAATACACTTCTTTCTCTCTTCCGCCATTCTTCTCCTAATATACCGAGACCATATTCCACATTTCTTCCCATACGGTCTCGTGTGTTTCTCATTTCTTTTCTCTACACTCCATTCTTTCACCAACCACACCATTATAACGATAAAATTTTTGAATGGTTGGTGCTAACCTTTGGCCTGTGTAAGGCCTTGTATAGCTTGATACTTTGTTTTTCTCCTCCCTAACTCTGAATTTTAACGCTTAAACAGTGGAAACACTGTCTCACTTAAGTTTGGGGGGGGGGACCTTTTTGTGTGTATATACTTTGTTTTCTTTTTTTGTTAATAATAAAAAAAATTATAAAAAAAAATAAACAGGGGAATACCGGCAATTTTGACTCTCTTGGTGTAGCCTGACAGTGAGGACACTGTCAAGTTTAAGTTTGGGGGTGTGCTCGGTAAGGGTTCTTCCTTCGCATTCATATGTATATTTTTGTATTTGCATACTTATTTTAAAACCCATAAAAATTGAAGAATTTTAAAAATTATAAAAATCCAAAAATTCAATTTTGATCATAATTGACTTAAGTTTGACAAGACGGTTAACTAGCTAGGAACAACTAAATCCTAGACTTAGTAAATTAAAAACCCTAAAAATAACCTTTCTTAAAATTTAACGGTAGAAAATATATGTCTTTGTAGTTTACTTAGAAATAAGCAAATTTTGAGTTCACTTCTTGGGCTATGTTAAAACAAGGGAAAAGTATTGATATTTTTTATTAAAGTATAAGTCTAAAAAATAATTTCTAAGCTTAAGTCTAAATTCTAAAAATATATACCCTACAAATTGCACAAACACGAACCTTGAAACTTGGAATAGTAGAAAAGATCTTGAAATGCTCTTGTCTAAAGTCCTTAGTACGAAGAAAAATAAAATAAAAATACAAGTGTGAATAAAGAGATAAAAAAAATGAACACTGGTTTTTGTAATTACTTAAGGCTGCATTAATAGAAAAAATATTTAGCGAGGGTGCTTTATCACCTAGTGCCTTAGACCAACTGGTTTGGGAGTCACTGCTAAAGCCTTAGGTGTTACAAGACGAGGAATTACGCCTTAATGTGCAACCACATTTTGTAATCGGTCGTTGGTACCTCAAGAAGTATTAACGGTCACATGAAGAATGTGTGAGCAATTTCATCTAAAAATTCACCAACTAAAAGTACTTTGGATGATGGACAAGAGTATAATAGCTTGAATTGAATTTCCAAGTAGGGGTGATACATACACACACGTAGGGTATATGATTGGGGTTTACATAAGAGATAGAAATGAAAAATAGGACTTATATATTTAGTAGAGATGATAAAAATTCCTAAGTTGAGATAGAACCTTAGAAGGAAAACTCAAAAGATGCTAAAAACTAAGTAAATTTACAAAACATATAATCTTAAGTTAAATGATATAGAAGCGTGAAAATACAGGTTGATAATTTCTGAGTCGAAGATAATAGAATTTCTTGTTAGAAAACTGGATTGGAGAATAAAAGTCAATAGGCCGAATTGATAGGATTTTGTGGGTAATATTCGCTGAAAACCCTCAGGAGACAACACTCCTCCTACTAGGGACACTTAGAGGTTTAACGGCTTGTTGCACGAGCTCGGTGCAGTCGCGTTTCCCTGCGAAAGTGTGGTTAGGCTTTTTCGAGAATAAAACTAGTTTTGCTCGAGGACGAGCAAAAGATAAGTTTGGGGGTATTTGTTCATATTATAATTTTGCATTATTATATTCCCCATTCTTATTCATTTTACAAATAAACAGGTGCTTTTGATCCATGTCTACTATATAGTTGCAGGTTACAGGTTCTTGGAACAAAACAGTGAAATTGATGAAATGACGATACAAAGTGAGAATACGACCGACAAATGGAAGAATCTTAATCATGCTTACAATTTGAGGGACAATGAAGATCAATGAACAAGTTCACAAAACAAAAAGGCGGCGCAACATTCAAGACTTCGACACGAAGTAAAGGGTAAAAGTCCACAACATTATGCACTGCGAAAATCTGGAAGAGAACTAGATGACAATCTGAGAAACCAAGTGAAGAAACAAGAAGACAAATGCTACAAGAAAAAACCCAGAGAAGTCCAGCCCAAGACCCCTCTATATGGCCGCGGATCCGCGGCCAAACATGGCTTTTGGCCGCGGTTCTGTGGCCAGGGGAAGCACATGTCGGTGCAATTTCTGACGGTGGCGGCGCTACGTTGACTAGTCTTCTTAGGGTAAATTTGTAAATGCAGATGTGTATCGGATGTAACCATAGGGTTTCTATGATCTATAAATAGAAACCCTAAACCTCTTTTTGCGGTATACCTCTTCTTGTGCCTCATTTTAATTATCAAATTCAGAATTTCAATTCCTGTAATATTTTAAGAGTGCATCAAATAAAAAGTAAAAAGTAATTTTTCTTTTCTTGCCTTAGTTTAATTTTCCTTTCTGCCCTAGTATAACTTTTATTTATCTGCCCTAGTTTAGATTTTATTTATCTGTCATAGATTAGATAATTAGGTTATTAAAAACAATCATAAAAATGAAATCTTTTAATAATTCCCTAATGAGTGAGTAGTTCCTCACTTGTTAGGGTTAGGAATAGGAAATGTTTGAGAGATGAAAATCTCTCACCCTTTTTTTGCCCATTATACATTTTAATAGGACTCTATGCATACATACACACCGCTCACTACGGTACCCTATCCCAAGTGGTAGCGGTGATACCGTAGTTTAAAAGACCGGTTGTGTATGTTTTCCATGGAGGTTAGGGTAAGAGTTAAGAAAGGACGGACAAGAACCTAGAGGAAGAAATCCAGTTTCTTCCCGATGGTACTAATCCATTTTATTAACCATTACCTTAACACCTCAATAGATCTTAATTAGGGCATAGAAAGTGGTGAGAAATATTGAATTTCCAAACATAATCTAAACCTAACCCTAGCAAGATTTTAATCCTAGTCTAGATCAATCTTAGTTTTTAGTGATAATCAATCCAATACCAATTGGAATTAACTTGTTAAAACAAATTGAGAATATACAACATCCCTGTGGACCGACCCGTACTCACCGGCTAGCTACCAAGCGACGCCGTTCTTGATTGTGGTTAACAATTCTTTGATCACAAAATCTCTTATCAATCAAATGGCAGCCCTTTCTAAATTAGTCTTAGGAGACATCTCTTTGGAGAGGGTGATTCCATGACAAGTCGGTAGATTACCGCGCTTAGAATCATCCATACTAAATCGTTTCAGAATGGTGTCGATGTACCTTGACTATGAGAGTCCCAACATCCATTTAGATCTGTCACGATAGATCTGGATCCTCAGAATGTAAGAGGCATCACCCAGGTCCTTCATGGAGAACCTCTGTGATAAGAATCCTTTGACTGATTGTAGCATAGGAATGTCATTTCCTATCAATAAAATGTCATCCACTTACAGGACGAGGAATACCACACTTCTCGCTACAATTTTTCTATATATTCATGGTTCATCTGGATTTTTGATAAAGTCGAATTTCTTGACCGTCTCATCAAAACAAATGTTCCAACTCCGCGATGCCTGCTTTAGCCTATAAATGGACTTAAGCAACTTGCACACTTTCCCGCTGCTCGCACTCTGAATGAAACCCTCCGGCTGATCCATACAGACGCACTCTTCCAAATTTCCATTTAGAAAAGCGGTCTTTACGTCCATCTGCCAGATTTCATAATCGTGGAAGCAATGGCAAGAATGATCCGAATGGATTTGAGCATAGCCACTGGAGAAAATGTTTCATCATAGTCCAAACGAGGTCTTTGACGAAAACCTTTTGCAACAAGTCTAGCCTTATAGGTTTCCACCTGCCATCTACACCAATCTTCTTTCTGAAGATCTATTTACAGCCTACGGGTTTTACCCCTTCTGGAGAAAAGTCCAAAGTCCATACTTTGTTGGTGTACATGGACTCTATTTCGGTCTGTATTGCATCCACCCATTTTACTGAGTCTCGGCTCTGAATGGCTTGCTGGAAGTTAGTTGGCTCATCATATTCGATGATGCAATCCTCTTGATCTCCGTCTACAAGAAAACCGTAGTATCACTCGGGCAGATGAGATAGCCGACTAGTTCTGCGGAGTGGATGGGAGTGTCCGGTTCTTTTGAGACATTTGGTTCTACCATGCTTTTAGTAATAGTCTGTGCTTCTGGAATTTCTTCCAGTTCTGTCGCGCTCCCACTTATCTCATTTTCTAAAAATTGAGTTTCTAAGAAGTGGGCATGCCGAGAAACAAAGACTTTTTGTTCTACTGCATAATAGAAAAGATACCTCCTGGATTTCTTTAGGTATCCTACAAACTTACACAATACTGAGCTTGCCTCGAGCTTGTCCGCGTGCTGCTTTTTTACAAAAGCTGGACATCCCCATGTCATAAGGTACTTAAGATAGGATTTCTTCCCACTCCACATTTGATATGGTGTGGTAGGCACTGACTTAGTAGGAACCTTATTTAAAAGATATGCAGCTGATTCTAGTGCATAGCCCCAGAAGGATCGCGGTAACTCAGCAATACTCATCATGGAACGAACCATATCCAATAGGGTTCTGTTCCATCTTTCTGATACACAGTTGTGCTGAGGTGTGTATGGAGGAGTAAGTTGAGAGAGAATTCCATTCTCTTTAATGTAGCCCAGGAACTCGGCACTTAAGTATTCACCACCTCGATCAGATTTCAGTATCTTGATACTTTTGCCGGTTTGTTTTTCTACTTCATTCTTGTATCCCCGGAATTTCTCATAGGCCTAGGATTTATGTTTCATCGAGAATACATGTCCGTACCTATAGAAATTATCTATAAAAGTAATGAAATAGGAATAACCACTTCTCGCATGTGTAGACATTGGACCACACACATCGCTGTGTATGAGTCACAAGAGCTCGTTCGCTCTTTCTCCGTGTCTAGTTGTTTCCCCCAATCAGAGCAAAGCTCTGATTTGAAATTCAAAATTCAAAAGAATTGAAGCAACGCTTCAAATTCAGCGCTAGGCGCGCTGCGCGCCACGTGTCAGACACAGACGCGCTAGCGCCAGGTGCGCTGCGCCCTAGACAGCTCACCCCAATCAGAGCAAAGCTCTTTTTTAAAATTTCAAAACTCAAAAGTTGAAGCAACGCTTCAGATCCAACGCTCTGTGCTGCACGCCACGTGTTAAACACGGGTGCGCTAGCGCAGTTGCGCTGCGTTCTGCGTTGCGCGCCACGTGTCGAACATAGGTGCGCTCGCGCAAGGGGCGCCAGCGCTGGAATTAAAAATTCCCCACCGTTAGATCAAAGGATCTAATAATAATAATGATAAATCATTAATTAACCAGAATTAAATTCTGCTAAGGAAAGATTCCTCAAAATCTTTCCAAACTACAAGATTTTGCTTTAAGCACCGCTGGATCAACGATCCAATGGAAAATAAAAATTACCAAAGACAGAACAAATTCTACCTGGAAAGATTTCTCAATCTTATTAAAACAAGAAGATTATCTTTTGCAAAACAGAAGCCTTAGAATCAAAGATCCAACGGTGGGAAATATTCCCAAATCAATCAGAGAAAGATCTCTTAAAACTGATTTAACAAATCAATTGGCCATATATAAAGGCCCCAAGACTTCAAGTCTCATATAGAGAAAACCCTCTGCAAATTTTGAGAAAACTCAAAGTGAAAGAAAGGCAAGCCTTTAGCAAAAAGAAGATCATTTCTTTAAGGTAAAAGAATTAATTCTTGAACAACAGAGATGAAACCATCTCATAAAAAGAAGAACCATCTTCTAAAAAGGTCATAGATCTACAATAGACCAAGGTCTTTGATAGAAAGAAAAAGATCAAAAGATCTAATCATAAAAATAAAAGAAGTATTTACTTCATTCACAGATCCTTGATCTACAAAAGCAGAGCCCTTTTATAAACAAGAACTTTTGTTCTTGAATCTTGAGGCAAAGCCTCCTTTAAAGAAGAACATAAATTTGTTCTTTGATCATAAATTTGATCAGATGCGCTTTAAGCTACTGAAAAGTGCCTTGCACTCATGAACTGCGCTTTTGCGCTTCTTGGATCAGCGCTCAGCGCCAAAACATGCCACGTGTCAACTACAGACACAATCTGCGCTTTGCGCTTCTGAAACAGCGCACTGCGCTCATAGACTGGCGCTCAGCGCCAAGCGCGCCACGTGTCACTCACTGGCGCCCCCCAAAAATAGCGCAAAGCGCTCATAAATTGAAAGCGCAAAGCGCTAATAAACTAGCGCTTAGCGCTAAGCGCGACACGTGTCATCTTCGTGTGCGCTACCTGACAAAAGCGCAATGCGCTCTCTAATTGGTGCAAAGCGCCTAGCGCGCCACGTGGCGCACTGTCAGAACATACTTTGTTCTGATGAATGCTATGCATTCAATACAAGACAAAAGATGTCAGGACCCAATGCTTAGCATTATTAAAAGGGTCGAGCCTAAATAAAAGCTTAATAAGCCAGAACAATAAAAAAATGTTAAAAATTTTAATTGGACTTAGCCCAATTCTTGTCATAAGTCCTCAACTTATATTTAACTGAGCCCATCTGCTCACGAATATTTCAACAGATCTCAGTCCCAAGCTGGACTACAGATCTTTCAATCAATTTACACCCGGCTCGAGGGTACATCTCATTACTCCTCTGATATCTGTCGTTGTAATTCTTCAACGTCTTCAGAGAGGTGACGGGCCCCGACAACCACACATTTCTATGGACTGTGGGGTCCTTAAACTCATGGACTACGATGTCCTTAAATTTTATAAACTACGATGTCTTTAAACCGGACTGTGTGGTCCCTTTAAACCTACGGACTATGATGTCCTTAACCTGGACTGTGGGGTCCTTTTAAACCCACGGACTACGATGTCCTTAACCTGGACTGTGGGGTCCCTTTAAACCAACGGACTATGATGTTCTTAACCTGGACTGTGGAGTCCCTTTAAACCCATGGACTGAGATGTCCTTAAACTACCGATGGACCGAGATGTCAATAAACTACCGATGGACCGTAATTTCCTTAAACTAATATTGGACCGTAATGTCCTTAAACTAACATTGGACCGTAATTTTCTTAAACTAACATTCGACCGCAATGTCCCTAAACTAAACATTAGAGTCCAAATGCTCTTCTGTTGGATATAAATGATCCCGTTAAGTTGATCTTACTCTAAAATTAGACTAACGTATCCTTAATTAACGTTTAAGTTGATCTTATTCTCAAATGAGACTAACGTATCCTTAAACACAACCCCCAAACCCAAATCAAAGAAGATACGGATTTGGACTAATCTACGTCCTACGGGCGACAACATAAATTAGTCTCCGTATACAATCCACGGGAAACCACAAACAAAACAAACACCCACGACACGAAGTGACCATCTGGAGAAGGAGAAAGTTGTTACCGTGATGCGGTAGCGTAATTAACTGCAGGGGATTGCGCCTGCAGGGAAGAGCGTCCCCACAATCAAAAACCCCTCAAACAAGGGGGAATCTGACGAAGTCTGCTACATCGGCCGCATCCATTTAAACCTTTGATATACAGTGCCATAAATCAACTTGGCATCTTCGGAGAGGTGGACGGATAGAACCAATTAGTATCTTCCCCGAATTTCAGGCAAGACGTTTATCGCGTCTTCGTCCGCCTCTTTCGGCGGGGAATAGATTCTGGCACGCCCGGTGGGACCTTTTCCTCTTTCCACTCCACACTTCGTATGTCGTGTTCGCAAACGAATCGCGGTTTGATATGGTTGCCCTTGGGTTCGAGGTACTAAGATTTGGTTTCTTGCTTGGCGCAGAAAGTGAAACAGCAATGGCATCTACTTGCGTGAAGTGCTCCAACTGCAACTGCAACACGCGCTCCGCCTCATCTGGAGGCATAGCTTACGGGCCTCAAGCGGCCTCCTTGTTCACAATGCCGGTGGACTAGGTGACTCAGGCCACTACCGGACTGTTCTTTAGGACCATGCCCCCATCGATGAGCTTCAGCACCCCTATACCAACACCAGAAGCTCCCAAGAAGTCGGTCTTTGATTGGCTTGCTACTACCACGGCCCTTCTCAATAGGTCATCCAGCTCCAGCTCCTCGGTCTTCGCCAGACTGGGCCAAAGTTCATGTGGGCCCGTGATGAAGCCTGCAATCCCAGAGAAGGTTGTTCCAAAAAGAATAGCCATCCCTGCTCCTGAAGTCGTCAAGGCGGCTTCTCCCGCCAAAGGGTCGGTCTTTACAAGACTGACTATTCCGGCTCCCACTATGGTTCTCGTCCCTGCTTAGAAGTCTGTTTTTGACCAGTTGGATACTGCTTCTCAACGGACATCAGTCTGTAAGAGTCTGACGCCGGCAACAGCCCCTCACTTGGATAGGGGGAAAGACAAAGCCATTCCCATCACCGAACCAACACCGTCGGCTCGACACGCTCGACGTCGCCACTGGCGCCGAGTGAGTAAGGCTGGGGATAACTCCCCCTCTGGGCTAACTCCACCAGCCCTAATAGTGGAATTCAATGCTGCTGTTCCAACTGGGAACAGCTTTGAATTGTTAAACAAAGTGCGCAGGAACTCTCCTACCGCCGTACTGAAAAGATCTCCTCCACCGGTGGAGAATGTTACAGAAGCAAAGCCGGAACAGCCCCCTCAGCGGCTTTCCTCCAAGGTTTACAAAGACTGGCGATGGGTCCAGGAGTCGGTGATCGATCAAGAATATCCTCGCCGACAAAAGATGCTGAAGGTTCAGCAGGAAGAGAACCGTCCTAGCAAGCCATAAAGGACGACAACTACCTGGGTGCCCGCTGCAACGGCCCCCTCAACGTCAACTGCTCAAAGGAGAAGGAGGCTAGAGAAAGCCCCTGTAACTATGGCAGATCAAAAAGATCCTGAGTCCGAACGCCCCAAGTCTGAGGGCATATGGTGCATACTGTTTACATGGCTTCCGGAAAAGAAGAAAGCCGCGCTTCTACGGGTCACCGACCGCTCACCCGATCCATAACAAAAGCCTAAGAACAACAGCAGAAGCTTCAGGAGATGCTGAATACAATGGCCGCACTTACCGGGCCAAAAGAAATCCCGGAGGCATCATCAGAACAGCGTCACGAACAAGAAACCGACGCTGACTTCCTACGCAGAGTCCTCGGAAAGAAGGACAGAGAAGCAGCAGAACAAGCTGCCAACATAAAACAAATGGCGCTTCTCTTTCAAGACATGGTAGGAATGATGTTGCAGCCGGATCCTCCGGCTGATGACCCTCCGATCATAATTGAAGACGATAGAGGGGAGACGTCCAATCCTCCTCCGGCTCATTCAGTGGCTAAGGAAGAAACCATTTCCAAGGCCGCAATGGACGACTATATAGCTCAGCAAATACGAGCTCACCAGGCGAATGAAGCCGCCGGCCAAGTCGTCAAAACTGGGCGACCGTACCCAAGCTGGTATGACCAAATAAAATACCCGCCGGGATACATGATCCCCAAATTCCATGTATATAAGGGGACAGGTAATCCTCACCAGCACGTCGCCCAGTTCAGAGCTCTTTGCGGTAACACCGGTGGCAATGATAAGCTTTTGCTCCGTCAATTCATCGGCAACTTGTCGGAGACGGCCTTTGAATGGTACTCTGAACTTCCAAACGACTCCGTCAAGACTTTTGCGGAGATGGAGTTGTTATTCACCCAGCGATTTGCGAGTGCAAGTGAACGCACCCCGATAACGGCATTGATCAATGCCAGGGTGAAGCCAGGCGAAACGTGGGTCCAATACGCTATACAATGGTGGAATCTGTGGTCGAAGTGCGAACGGCGCATCGAAGAAGCACTGGCGGTGGGTATGTTCATGGGCACTCTGGACCCTCATGCAACTATTTCCCAGTTCATGATGTTCTTCAAGTCGACTACTTTCCAGGCCTTGATCGACAAACAGGCCCAAATGGACCAGATGGGTCATAGACCGTCTCCTCCAAAGCCGGACTCTCGAAATGAGAAGGGAAAGGGGAAAGCAATCGTTGTCGCCAATGCTCAACAGCAGCCCGGTGGCCCAAGACCAGTTGATCGCCAAAATAACAGAACTCGATCTCTTAAAGATAAAATGAGTCGCCCTTACTCGTTCCCTAGAGACAAGACGAAGAGGTTATTCGAGCTTGCACTACGCAATAGGCTCATCAATCTGCTGGAGCCAAGACGCCCAGCACAACCCGGCGACATTAGCAATCCTAACTATTGCCCTTATCACCGAATGTTGGGCCATCCGATCGAGAATTGTTACATCTTCAAAAGCTGGATAGAAGATCATTACCATCAGGGAAAATTCGTATTATCTGAGAATTGGAAAGTGAACCCGCCTCGGCCACACACTCCCAAGAAGACGGATACACCGGGGGCATCATGCTCTTTCATAGAAGAAGCTCCATAGAGGTTGCTCTTTCAGCCAAGACAAAAAGAATGCTGAAAGATCTCCACACATGTCCGGCAATTAGATGGAAGAATCCACTGGAGCCTGAGATCATCGAAGGGATGCTGAAACCGCGCCCAACTCCAAAGATCGGTAGTGATAGCCAAAGCACCCACGCCCAGCCGTCGAAATCTTCGAAAAAGAAGAAGAAATCCGAGAAGCCCGTGAAGCCTGGCGACAAGCGCACGGACCTGCAAAAGCAGATTGACGCGCTGGAAGAGTATAACCAGAAGGCGCGGACTCCAATCACGCTCCAAGAGTTCCTCAGCCACGTCCTCGAGGACGGAAATGATGGAGAAGACTCGTCGGATGAGTCTGAAGATTACGTAGCAAGTTGCCATGTGATCTCTCACTCATCGATAGACAATGAGGAATCTCCTTACACAGAGAAACTGGGGGAAAAGCCTGAGCCGGAACTTCTAGGGCCGTCAGATAAAATGATCGACACATTCCTAAACGAAGCTCGTCTGAAAAGTAAAGCTGATCGGGAGCATAAGATGGCCATATTCGAAAAGGCCAAACGCCGGCGACTGGACGAAAGAGTTGAAACACCCCCGCCAGGTCAAAATACATCCGCCATGAACAAAAGCAGGTTCAAAACGAGGAAAAGGTTCGCCAAAGCCATATCAATAGGAATGAAGCTGCCACTATCCGAAGGAAACATTCTTGGGGAAGCGGAAATGCATCCTAGCTACTTCTTATATCATCGAAAGATTGCACACCCCACCGAAGAGTGCAACGCTTTTACAAGATGGTGGCAGGGATATGTTGCTCACCGACAACATTTCAAGCGAATGAAACACGAAACTCGTCGGGAGCAAAGAAATACGACCGAGGAACATAAAAGAACCACCGGCAACTGTCGCATGGTCAACGCCGGGGAATCGCAAGTTCTCACCTTCGGGAGCGACTCGGACGAAGAAATGGCTCTTAGCCCTCTCTTTAAAGAGTCCACTTTGGGAAAAGAGGAAGAATTGAAGGCCTGTGAAAATATTCAGCTACACAATCGTATGCTGCCCGAAAAGAATCTTGGGCCCTCGAACAGTAGGTCAAATAGAAAAGATAAGGGGAAAGAAAAGGTCCCTGAGGATATCATCCTTGATAACCAAGCCGTCAAAGAGCTGACAGCCAAGGACCTACCAAGGAAAAGCAAGGTGGACTACAACGTTCTGGCACACTTGAGGAAGATACTCTCGCAGCTCCGCATTCTCGACGCCCTTCTGCTATCCAAAGAGGCGATGGATTCTTTAATCAAGGCATTACAAGAGCCCAGGCAATTCTAAGCTTTCCTCGCCGAAGAAAAGATGAAAGACGAACTGGAAGAAGTTCACACAGCCGATATCACCTTCGGCAATGAAGATCTCCTCCATGGGACATGCGAGCACAACCGCCCCTTATATGTCTCCGGATACTGTAATAACATCAAGATAGGAAAAATCTTGGTCGACAATGGGTCTTCCGTCAACCTCCTCAACGTGAGAGTATTGAAGGAAATCTGCATGAGCGTTCAACACCTCGCTCGGGATAAAATCACCATCTCCGGATTTGACTCCCAGTCATCATGGACGCTTAGGTCCGTAATATTGACACTGCGCTTTGGGCTGCCTGTCACGGACATTAAGTTTCAAGTTATTGACGCCAAGACATGCTACAATGCTTTGCTCGGCCGGCCTTGGCTACACGAGTACAACATTATCCCTTCTACACAACATCAGTGTATGAAGTATTTCAAGGATGGTCTCGAGTACACTGTGACAGGAGAGCTGAACCCATTCTCCGTAAACGAAGTCCGAAAGTATGAAGATGCAAAATACTTCTTACAGGAATTCGAGGACATGGAAAGATGTCACAAACCAAAGAACAAAGCTATCACTACTATTCCGGTCTTCGGGAGTGATACTGAGGAGGAAGAAGAGATAGTTTACTCAGGTCCACCCCAGTGCAGCAAGCCGAGACCGTCCACTCCTATATTGATCTTCGGCAGCGATTCGGAAGATGAGGTCAATGCCATATTCTCTACTCGGCTATCAATACAAACCTTCGCCGATGAAGATCAAAGTTTGCAAGTTGCCATGGTTTCGCCCATGCATCATAAAGAACTAGACGCGCTTGATACCTATAGTGTGGAAGAACTGCAGACATTCTACATCCCTCCCACGCGAAAAGGTGAAAAGGCGATCCTATTCTACCGATCCGGGGAAACCAAAGTGGAGAAAGAAATCTGGCATGGCTCGGATTCTACACTTGACTGGCTCCAGCCTATCCGTTTGCCCAGATATTACACAGACGGACTAAGGAGACTCTTGAGACTCCAAGGTGTACCCCTTAAGCAAACTGCTCGACAAGCACGGTTCTATAACAGGATCTGGAACGTCCCCGGAACACAGCGAAAATTGCCCAACGGGAGAATGGAAACGACCGGGCTTGGGTATGTTCAATCCAAGAAACGGGAGCTACTCCGCGACCGCTATGTCATACGTTACTTTGATGAAGAGGAAGATGCTCTGTGGGAAGATGCTAACCTTGAACCAGAAAGAGCTCCCGCCGTGAAAATTCCCAGTCCGTCGTTTGAAGAACAAATGGACAAGCTTATAAGGGAAGTAGGCCAAAAGGTTCGAGACGGCCATAATCGCGAAATGGCCATCTACGAGAAAGCCAGGACGCAACACCTCCTTCAACAGGCTGTGAAAAATGAAAATGCTCCGCCTTGTCAACCCGCTGTATAAAAGGCCCGACGCAGAGGCAAAAGCAAACCAAAGAACGGGAAAGACGTTCGACAGCGACAAAGCGGGTCCAAGAAGCCACGCGATCAGGAATCGAGCATCCCGGATTCGTCTTGTATAAAAAATATGGCTCGAGCATATTCTTTTCCCTAAGACAAGACAAAGAAGATACTTGATCTTTCCTTAAAACATCAAATGATTATCCTCCCGGACTCTAAGCACCCCAAGCAAGCAGGCGAAGTCTCTCACCCAGACTATTGCTCCTATCACAGGGCAATAGGACATCCTCTCGAAGACTGCTTCACCTTTAAGAACTGGGTCGAAGATCAATATCAGCAAGGTAGGTTCGCTCTATCTAGCAGCTGGAGGGTAACCCCACCGCAGAAGCATGAACCAAAATCCACGAGGGTAGAACCAGATCCACATCGGTCTTGGAAGCGAGCTCGTACCTGTCACGTGATAATGTTATCAGAAGAAGAACCTGAGAATATGGACAAACTCCCCTGGTGCTTCGACAACGATGATGACGAGGTAATCTCAGAATTTCCACCAGCGCCAAAGGAGCTGGAAGATGGGATACATACTACCACAGATAACCTCAAGAAAATTGACTTGGGGACGGCAAGTGACCCGCGGCCGACATTCGTCAGTGAGCTGTGGTCCGAAGAAAGGGTAGCTACGCTAAAGGACGTGCTCATCCAACATTAAGATTGCTTCGCATGGAACTATTCCGAAGTGCCAGGATTAGATCCAGAGATTGCTGTGCATAAATTGGCGATATCTCCGGATGTCAAGCCGATCAAACAAGCGCTGAGAAGAATGCAACTCGAGCTTGAGATGAGCATCAACGCCGAAGTCAAGAAGCTAATCGACTCCGGCTTCATCCAAGAGGTTCAGTATCCCAACTGGATCGATAACATCGTCCCAGTAATGAAGAAAAATGGGACGGTGCGCATCTGCGTAGACTTTTGGGATCTCAATAAAGCTTGCCCGAAGAACGACTTCCCAGTACCGGTCACCGAGCTGATGATAGACAATACGTCCACTCATGAAGTTTTCTTCTTCATGGACGGCTCATCAGGATACAATCAGATAAAGATGCACCCTGAGGACCAGAAACATACCGCTTTCCGGACCCCTTTGGGCATATTCTGCTACAAGACTCCGTATGAGGACCTCCATCCCTTTTGCTATGCCCTTCGGCCTAAAGAATGCCGGCGCCGCCTATCAGTGGGCCATGACGAAGATCTTCGATGGCCTCATACAATAAGTCATCGAATGCTATATCGACGACCTCGTGGTTAAGAGCAAATCATACGAGGAACATTTAGAGCATCTGAAGACTGTGTTTCAGCGCCTTCGGAAATACAACTTGAAAATGAATCCTCTCAAATGCGCGTTCGGAGTGTCCTCAGGAAAGTTCCTGGGATTCATCGTACGACACCGAGGCATCGAGATAGATCCGTCGAAGATCAAGGCGATTATGGAAATGCCTCCGCCAAGGACTTTCAACCAATTGTGGTCTCTCCAAGGGAAGCTCGCGTATATCCGGCGATTTATAGCCAATCTTGTTAGTTATATGTATGCCCTAGAGGCCATTACTGTACATACGATGTATATTGTAATGGATGCTTGGACATATATAGGGAGGACTTTCTTGCTCGACATGATAGTATGCTATCTGGTTGTACTTTATCTTAACATGTACTCTGACAGTCTCTATGTTACATGTTGATAAAGCCCTTAGGATATGTACTCAACTACTGGGACTATGATGAGATCATACTAGTGGGGCCACGGTAGTCGACGAGTACATCCTATAACTGTTCCTAGTCGAGGGTGTATCGAGACAGGGCATCGATGCACCAGAGTAGACTAGCGTATACGCATCTTGACCCATATGATGAGCGATGGATGATCCCATATCCATCGGTGTTTGACATCAAGGATGGTGTACGGGTGCTCAGTGGAGACTGGGTACACTGGACGGACTCCCCGAGAACTCCCAGATGGTATTATACCACACGTCAGATGGCAGTTCTCCGGTGACACTGGTACAGAGTGTTCTGTTGACCCGAGATCGTCATAGAGTCTTGTGTGATTCCCACTGTGCTTTGATTTCCATCATACCACGTCCAAGAGGGCGTGCAAAAAGGTGGCTTTTGGGTACAATCCCGAATCACATGGAGGCAATGAGCGATTGGAGGGGATTCGTCTATCCCGGTATAGGGAGTTGATGTTGTGCTGTGTTCGATTGGCTATAACCGGAAATCCCTGGCCAGGGTTGCTGAGATTTACTGGTAAGTGTTATCAGTAGTTTCTCGAACTGTTATAGACCTCATATCGATACGACTTATCGAGCTACTGGGGTCTGACATTTACCACCCCTAGGCGAGATATGCGACATATCAGACGACGAGACCGGAATGTACGGGAGTGTTACTGATTGGATTCATAGGAGAATGTACAGGATTGCTTGTTGATCTTCTGAGCGCTCAATACCTGGGTGGCTGTTACGTTTAGCTGACTGCTTGCAGCTTGTGGGTGTTTGATATGATCAGCACCTACTATCGGCGTATTGACGATTATTTAGAGTCCTACACAGAGGTTTCTTGACTCAGGCAAAACGGAGTAGGAGCACATATGTGATATGTGCGGGACCGAGGATAATGCGGTTTGTGATGCCGTATTGGATTCTCGCGATATGAGATATCGGCCGGGTATATGTGATATAGCCGGGTCATCGTATTAGTCGTTTATATGCGATATAGCCGGATTGTCGGATCAAGTGTTGATTCGATAATTTAATGTATAATAATATATATGATATATTAAATTACATTAACTAATATTAGCTCACTAAAAGATTCATTTTCTCACGGGATAATACATTGATATATATGCGATATATGTTAATTGTATTATTTTCTATTGTTACAAAATATATTGTATATGTGATATATAATATTGTAACATGTTAGGGTTACAAATTTAACAATGGTTTAGGGTTTAAACTTGGTTAGGGTTTGGATTAGGGTTAGCTTTTGCATGAAGCTTCCATGAAGCTTCATGAAGCTTTGACTTTGTGTTTTGCTTGATATTTTGTGAAGATATTATGTTAACCCAATCCAAACTATTAACTCTAGTTAATTCTCTACAAGGGTTAACTCCTTCATGCTTAACCCTTGGTTAGATTTGTAAGCACTACAATAATTCATTATTCATCACAAAAGGATTCCATCATCTTCTTCCTTGAGTTCCTTCTTGGAAAAAGCTTTTCAAGCTTTTTGCTAAGTGATGAAAGTGAGTGAGAATATGAAAACAAATGAGAGCAAAAATCCTACTTCATCATCCTCATCTACCCTTGCCCTTTAGATGAGAGTGTTCACTTCATTTAGTGAGTGTTAGCTTGTGTTAATGAAACTTCAAGGTAGATCATCTTTATTATCGAAGATTGGAAGCAAGCATGCATCTTTCTCTTCGTGGAGCCTCTCGAGAGTCCGGGACACGATAATCGCAGTGAAGGGACCTCAACACGGAGCTTAAGAAGTGAAGGACCGGATCTACAAAGGTTGTAATCCCTCTCACTTAGTGTTAAAGAGTTTAACATGCTTGTTTTCGCCTAAACCCTAGTTTAAAGATCCGGCTTTGGGTTGTTCGGCACGGCTAAATTTTAAATCGGGCATGGTTGATGCTTCGTAGACCCTTGTGCGTGTGCCTAGCAACCCTACAGTGGTATCAGAGCCAAGCTAGAGCTTTAGGCGATGTCTGAGCGAAGTTTAAAGTCCGATCGAACCCGGATACCCCGATACGAACCCTTCTCTGGACAATTTTCAAAAATGTGATTTTTTATGAATTAAAAATGCTCAGAAAATTAAGCAGGACAAACTAAGAATTACTGTGAAGTACGGTCCACTAATGCTCTTATATGACTGCGGAACCGTGGCCAAACCAAGGGTTTGGCGGTTTGGCGGCGGTTCCGCGGCCAAACCAAGGGTTTGGCGGCGGTTCCGCGGCCAAAATTGTGAATTAGTCCTAGAAACTTCATATATTTATTTTTAGGTCCTTTCTTGTCATTTTTTTCTGGGAATTTTTTAATTCCACTCAAGTGTTGAGTTTTCTAGGGTTGTATTGGGGACCCGTTGATTCGATCGGATAATTTAACTTTGTTTAGTTTGTCCGGGTAATTTTTAGAAACTGTTAAAAAGTTCGAACGGATATCAATAACTCACTTTTCCCCTGTCGGAAATTTGTTCAAAAGTTGGATTTTTTCTTGAGTTTTAGAACGTTCTAAGTCGTGCAAGTAACGCGGTAAACCCTCTAGAAGAAAACAAACCTTAACTCGATTATGTGACCGTCTTGAACTGCCTCTAAACCTTAAAGTTTGGGGCAGTACGGCGTGCCACATGTGAGGCGTTGGCTTGACCCTTCTACGGCTGGACCATTGGTACTGTGGCATGTGATGGATGTTTTTAAACTGATTTCAAGTGTTGAGATAAATTGGGGAAACTCTGGGTGTTTGATTATTCGATCGAAAAGTTTAACATTGTCTATTTATCTGGAATGTGATACAATATTTGGAATCCACAAGTAGTTATGAGATAACTAATTTGAATGTTATAAATCTAGCAGTTCAGTCTCAGATGATCGGTTGCCATAGAATTTTGATGTGATCAAAAGTCCGTTGCAATCACGTAGCGTACGCGGATACTCGCCGGGTAAACTTAACAGACAGCTACACCCTATAGCCCCGACCAAGTGACTGTAGGAGAACCCCGTCGCCAAAAGCATCCGTTCGGGTGCTCACGGCAGCGGTGTTCCGCCTTAGTGCACTTTGTCGACGGCATCCGGGGGTGCGGCCGTCTACTAAAGTTTGCGACAAGCATTCGATCAGGATGTCGGGAATCTTGTTGAATTGCCCGACTTGATATTGAAAAGAGTTTTTGATAAATAAGACTAAAATGCGGGGTTTATAATTGTTAGGCATGTGATGTCTAAGGAATTCATTTGGTTAGGCATGCGATGTCTGAGGAGGTTGCGGATTCCAACTGTTGTAGTTTTACACTTTCTTTTCTGCGACCGTAAGTGTAATATGTGGTGTATCGCCGGTTTCGTTGCTATACATCAACGACAATTGGGATACGCATATTTACATACGTTGATGAAATGTGATATTATATGTTGTTGTGATATGTTATATTGGATCATCGTGTTTGAATAGCCGGGGGTTTTATGTGAGATGAAAGTTTTTTCTTTTTCTTTCATGTAAAATTCATTTGTATGTAATATTCTTTTATTGGGGCACTTCCGGGCTGAGGATGATGTCACCGTTGTATATTATTTACTTTTCCGCATTAGGTAGACCCAAGGCGGGGAGCACAAGTAACCGGGTTCTAGGGTCTAGTGGGAGACCATCTCGAGGAGTCGAGACCGGGTCTCCTAACCCTAGAATTGACAGTGTTGCTTTCCGCTCTCGTAGGGGTCTAGGGATGTGGGTTTGGCTATTCATCACGACCGTGGAATCCGTGTTTTATAAAGGCTCGTATTAAAAACACGGACGTCCTAGTATATCCAATATTTCATATATGTTCTTCTGCTGCAATGTTCTGTAATAAGATCATATTACTGCCTGAGACGAATGAGGTATATGTTATATTGAAGATTTCGTTTCAAATGTGATGCTTGTGAAGCATAATAAAATGGGAATTCATTAATGAGATTAATGAAACTAAAAGAAACCAAAAGATGTTGTAGAAACTTGTTTAAAAACTGGTAGCTCTAGTTCTTGCTTTGCATAGCGGTGTTCCTTGTAGAACATCCAGCACCTTATTCGATAATGAAAGAGCCGAGATTCCTTCACCGGGAGTGACCTCTTTAGTGAAACTAGCAGAAGCTACAAACTCGGTTTGTCTTTTGATTGATTCTATAGTTCTTGCTTTGCATAGTGGTATATATGATATATCCTGCACCTTATTCGATGAGGAAAGGGCTGACGATCCCTTCACCGGGAGTGACCCCTTTAGCAAAACTAGAAAAACCTCAAAAACACTCCATTTAAAATCACTCGATTCTACAACGTTATCAAGTTCATTACACAAAGGGTTTTCTTAAAAACCTGTCGTAGCCCTTCGTCATTTCAAATAAGTACTAGTTAGTATTCGTGCTACGTTTGTTGACTATGTTAAGGCGTAGTGTGCGGCAGCTGATTAGTGCTTATCTGTATAAGCATATGATGCGATTGGATTAGGAAAGTCGTGCGACTTTGTTGACTATGTTAAGGGTCGTGCGGGTGGGTTTAATTCAATCGGGAAATGACGGGTTGAACTTGACTAGCACTTATGATTTGTTGACTATGTTAAGGTCATATAGCTGCTAGGGCTAAAATATTATTGGGAGTTTCAAGTGTTGAAATTTGCAATGAGATTGCATACTTTCTATGAGATAGTTGGATCGCGATACCCGCTGCGAGTAAGAGTTACTCCTGGGAGAGTTTTACACATTACAATTAGCCGATCAAGTAGGTGTCTAGAAAGGTGTTAACGGGGTTACGCCTCTGGAAAACGAGGTTTACTTTAATTAGGTTCGTGTGAAAGCACGGGGGACCTCCCTCAAAGTACCGACACTGGCCTGGCTGAAAGATTGGCGAACTAGTAGCGTGTAATTAATCCCGGCTAGTCTTTCCTTTTAGGGTTTGAAGGAAGATTTGATTAAAACGGTGGGAGACATCCTGATTAGATATATTAGATAACCAATCTAATCTTGCAAGAGCATACGCTGAGTGTTTTCTTCTCTCTCTCTCCAGGTAGCGACCATATCACGCCTTAATCAAGATAATAATATGGATATATTGACCGAACCCGCTTGTTATACTGAGCTGGGGAACGTTGGTCCTGCTCCAACTTATAATTGTTATAAGACAGAGTCAGAAATTGAGAAATACCAGATTTCCCGTGCCGCCCAAACGAAGAAAGTGCATGCTGATGCATCATCTTCGGGTGTGTTCATTACAGAGAACTGTTTCTCAGTATCCTTTACGTCCTGGGTATGAGATACCGGATCAGGATCCCGCATATGTATTCTATTACATGGGCTACAGAAAGGTAGAGAACTGAGAACGGGTGATAAGTTTCATGAGACAGAAAATGGTGCAAGTGTTGCAGCCAAGTCTGTTGGTCACTAACACCCTGTATTACCAGAATACATTGATTCTGAACGAATGTTATTAGATACCGAACCAGATATACAACATCATATCAGTCTCTTTATTAGTAAAGAAAGGATATAATTTTGTATTGTTGGATAATGTTTTGAACATTTCCTATATCAAGAGTTGATCGGTTTAGGCACGTTATCTAAAAGCATTGACGTTCTAAATCAAACTACAGTTCTTAGTATACAGAACACACACGAGAGAAAGAGTTCAGAAATGAACGAATCCTTCTTGAGGCATTGTAGACTAAGTCATATCAATGCGACCCGACTAGCTAAGTTACATTTAGATGCATATTTAAATTAGTTTAAATTTACATCTTATGAAACTTGCCGGTCATGTCATAGAGATAAGATGACCACAGCTCCGTTTATTGGAAACAGAGAAAGAGTTAATGAACTCTTAGGATTGATACATGCTGATGCATGAAAGTCCTCTATCTACACATGTCAAGACCGGTTCTTCGTACTTCAATACATTCTCTGATGATCTCTCAAGATTCAGACATATGTTCCTGTTGAAACACAAGTCCGAACCTTTTGAGATATTCACAGAATATAAGTTAGAAGTAGAGAACCAACAACAGGTATAAGTATTATGTCCTTTGATGTGATCAAGGAGGAGAATACTTGAGCACGGAATTCCTGGACTATTCTAAAGGAGAATGAGATTCTCTCTCAGCATTACTCCTCCGTATACACCATAGCACGATGGTATATCGGGGTGGAGCAATAGCACCCTATATGATATGGTGTGCTCTATGATGAGTACTACTGAGTTTCCTATTTCCTTTTGGGAGTTATGCACTTGAGAAGTTGCATACCTATTGAATAGGGTTCAAATCAAATCAGTTGCCTACCACTTCATATGTGATATGGAAAGGGAAGAGCCTATATCTTAAGTTTGTTAAGATTTGGGGTTGTCCGCCCTATGTCTAAAAGCATAATCCGGACAAGCTCGAGGAAAAGTCAGATCTATGGAAGTTTGTTGGATATCCTAAGTATTCGCAAGGGAATATCTTCTACCAAACCGAGGAACAAAAGTGTTTTGTTTCTCAGCCTGCCACCTTTGTGAAAGGGAAATCTTGTGAAGAAATTAGTGGTCATGAGGTAGAACTGGAAGGAGTTCCAGCTATACAAACTACAGCTGATGATTTGGTAGAACCGAAAGATTCAATAGTAACCAACGAACCTCAACCTCTCCGCCGATCTAGTAGGGTTCCTCACCCACCTGAGAGATACTTCGGTTTCTCTATGACAGTGGGAGCGAGGATTGCATCATGAGATGATGACCCAACCAGTTTCGAGCAGGCTATCAGGAGTAGGACTCTGTAAGAATGGCTGGATGCTTAGTGATCTGAGATGGAATCCTTATACACCAACAAAGTATGGACTTTGGTTGCTTTATCTGAAGGGTTAAATCCCCATCAGGAGCAAGTATATCTTGAGAAGATTACTTGGTGTACATGGAAAAGTTGAGACTTTCAAAGCTATGCTTAAGTCCATCCAGATCCAACTTGCCACGGCTACATACCATGACTATGATATCTGGTGGTTGGGTGTCATGACTGTTTTCTAAATGATGTTTTAGAAAAGAGCGTCTATAAGTACACAGCCAGAAGGCTTCATAGATAGTGGGAGCAGCAGAAATGTGCCAAGATGTTTTATAAAACAGGCATCGCGGAGTTGGAACATCTGTTTTGATGTGGTAGTCAAAGAGTTTGACTTCATCAAAATGGTAGATGAACCTTGTATATACATAAAGGTAGTAGAGAGTATGGTGATGATCCTCATAGAGTACGTGGATGACATACTCTTGATAGGGAAGAGTTTCCTATGCTATACTCGGTCAATCTCCGCTTATCACAAGGATTCTCCATATAGGATCAAGATGATACCTCCTAAATTCTGGGTTTTGGATATATGAGATAGTTCTAATTGGATGTTAGGATACTCACTAGTTGTAGTGAGATGGTGTCAATCGATCCTGGGGAGAATCACTGGAAAGGGTCCAGGGTGATAAGGACGACTGAATGTCAGTCACAGGCATTGTCTGTACCCTCAGTGGAGGGACGGTATGTTGGAAGAGTTCCAAGCTAGATACCGTGACATACTAGACGATTAAAGGCAAGATACATCATTAACAAGGGTGCTACCAAAGAGGCAGTCTGGATATTTATAGGTTCATGAGATGAACTTCGTTCCTACCATTGTGTGACAATGGAGTTGTGGCTTATGCCAAGGAACTACCGTCCCATCAGAAATTCAGATATAATTCTTAGGCAGTATCACCTGATCATGGAGATGGTTGATCTCTAGGGAGATCGCGGTTAGGAGAGTAGACATAGAGGACAACAACGCGGATCCACTCACAAAGGCCTTTTTCCCAGTAGAGACTTTTATGGGATGGTTGAGTATGAGATACTTCAACCACAGCTAATTGTTGGGTATGTGATACCACAACAGATGGCCCTAGTGCAAGTGGGAGATTGTTAGTTATATGTATGCCCTAGAGGCCATTACTGTACATACGATGTATATTGTAATGAATGCTTGGACAAATATAGGGAGGACATTCTTGCTCGACATGATAGTATGCTATCTGGTTGTACTTTATCTTAACCTGTACTCTGACTGTCTCTATGTTACATGTTGATAAAGCCCTTAGGATATGTACTCGACTACTGGGACTATGATGAGATCATACTAGTGGGGCCACGGTAGTCGACGAGTACATCCTATAACTGTTCCTAGTCGAGGGTGTATCGAGACAGGGCATCGATGCACCAGAGTAGACTAGCGTATACGCATCTTGACCCATATGATGAGCGATGGATGATCCTATATCCATCGGTGTTTAACATCAAGGATGGTGTACGGGTGCTCAGTGGAGACTGGGTACACTGGACGGACTCGCCGAGAACTCCCAGATGGTATTATACCTCACGTCAGATGGCAGTTCTCCGGTGACACTGGTACAGAGTAGTCTGTTGACCCGAGATCGTCATAGAGTCTTGTGTGATTCCCACTGTGCTTTGATTTCCATCATACCACGTCCAAGAGGGCGTGCAAAAAGGTGGCTTTTAGGTATAGTCCCGAATCACATGGAGGCAATGAGCGATTGGAGGGGATTCGTCTTTCCCGGTATAAAGAGTTGATGTTGTGCTGTGTTCGATTGGCTATAACCGGAAATCCATGACGAGGGTTGCTGAGATTTACTGGTAAGTGTTATCAGTAGTTTCTCGAACTGTTATAGACCTCATATCGACACGACTTATCGAGCTACTGGGGTCTGACGTTTACCACCCTTTGGCGAGATTTGCGACATATCAGACGACGAGACCGGAATGTACGGGAGTGTTACTAATTGGATTCATAAGAGAATGTACATGCTTGCTTGTTGATCTTCTGAGCGCTCAATACCTGGGTTGCTGTTACGTTTAGCTGACCGCTTGCAGCTTGTGGGTGTTTGATATGATCAGCACCTACTGCCGGCGTATTGACGATTCTTTAGAGTCCTACACAGAGGTTTCTTGACTCAGGCAAAACGGAGTAGGAGCACATATGTGATATGTGCGGGACCGAGGATAATGCGGTATGTGATACCGTATTGGATTCTCGTGATATGAGATATCGGCCGGGTATATGTGATATAGCCGGGTCATCGTATTAGTCGGTTATTTGCGATATAGCCGGATTGTCGGATCAAGTGTTGATTCGATAATTTAATGTATAATAATATATATGATATATTAAATAACATTAACTAATATTAGCTCACTAAAAGATTTTTTTTCTCACGGGATAATACATTGATATATATGCGATATATGTTAATTGTATTATTTTCAATTGTTACAAAATATATTGTATATGTGATATATAATATTGTAACATGTTAGGGTTACAAATTTAATAATGGTTTAGGGTTTAAACTTGGTTAGGGTTTGGATTAGGGTTAGCTTTTGCATGAAGCTTCCATGAAGCTTTGACTTTGTGTTTTGCTTGATATTTTGTGAAGATATTATGTTAATCCAATCCAAACCATTAACTTTAGTTAATTCCCTACAAGGGTTAACTCTTTCATGCTTAACCCTTGGTTAGATTTGTAAGCACTACAATAATTCATTATTCATCACAAAAGGATTCCGTCATCTTCTTCCTTGAGTTTCTTCTTGGAAAAAACTTTTCTAGTTTTTTGCTAAGTGATGAAATTGAGTGAGAATATGAAAACAAATGAGAGCAAAAACCCTACTTCATCATCCTCATCTACCCTTGCCCTTTAGATGAGAGTGTTCACTTCATTTAGTGAGTGTTAGCTTATGTTAATGAAACTTCAAGGTAGATCATCTTTGTTATCGAAGATCGGAAGCAAGCATGCATCTTTCTCTTCGTGGAGCCTCTCGAGAGTCCGGGACACGATGATCGCAGCGAAGGGACCTCAACACGGAGCTTAAGAAGTGAAGGACCGGATCTACAAAGGTTGTAATCCCTCTCACTCAGTGTTAAAGAGTTTAACATGCTTGTTTTCGCCTAAACCCTAGTTTAAAGATCCGGCTTTGGGTTGTTCGGCACGGCTAAATTTTAAATCGGGCATGGTTGATACTTCGTAGACCCTTGTGTGTGTGCCTAGCAACCCTATAAATCTCTCAGGCAAGTGCCATCCCTATAGTCACTTTTTGAAGAAGGGAACCCCGTTCGTCTGGGATCACAAATGCTAAGGGGCGCTGGACAAAATCAAGCAATATCTGCAGAACCCGCCAGTACTGACTGCTCCAGTCATGGGAAAGCCTCTTATTCTATATACAACAACCCTCGAAAGTTCTTTAGGCATGCTATGGGCACAAGAGAACGACCAAGGGAAAGAAAGAGCTCTCTACTACTTAAGTCGAGTTCTCCTGGGGGCAGAAAGCAATTACTCTCCCATCGAAAAACACTGCCTGGCGTTGATCTTCGAAATAACGAAGCTCAGACACTACGCGTTGGCACATGAGGTCCATTTCATATCGAAGGTGGATCCTCTCAAATATTTGATGTCGAAGGCCATATTGACGGGGCGGCTCGCGAATTGGGCCTTGCTCTTGATGGAGTTCTCGATAACTTATCGTCCCCTTAAGGCAGTGAAAAGCCAGGCCATCGCCGACTTCCTCGCTGAGAATCCGATACCTGCCGATTCTCCTTTGAATTGCGAACTGCCAGACGAACATGCGTTTGATACGATTGACGGTGGTGATACCCGATGGAAGCTTTATTTTGATGGAGCGTCTTCCATGAAGAAGCGCAAACAAAGCACCCCTATAGTCAAATCAGGGGTAGGCCTTATCTTCGTAACTCCACAAGGAGGGATAATGCGCTTCACCTTCTCTTTAACAGAGCCGAGGACGAATAACGAAGCAGAATACGAAGCTTTGATAGCAGGTCTTGAGATCGCTATCGACATGGGGATTGAAAACCTCCTCATATACGGAGACTCCCAACTGATCGTTAGTCAAGTAAACGGCGACTATCAGACATGCAAGCCTGAGTTGGTGAAATAAGGAAAAAGAGTACAACGACTGCTGACACAAATTCCTTCCTACACCTTAGAAAGCATACCGCGTGCGGAAAATAGCAAAGCGGATGCATTATCCAAGCTCGCTAAAGAACTGGCTGACGAAAACCTCGATAACGTGGGGATCGTTGTGCAAAGCTGTCGGGTTCTTGCTCCGGCAGAAATATCTACGGAATCGTCCGAAGAAAAGGGAGCGACCGAGCAAACGACTCTACAAATAAAAGACCAGGCAAAGTCCGAGGATTGGAGGGAGGTCTTTATAGACTACTTCAAATCCCGTCGAACACCTGAAGATGCATCCTTAAGGCATCAGCTTATAAAACGAGCTCTATCTTTCGCGTTCGTTAATGATACTCTGTATAAAAGGTCATTTGATTCTCTGTGGCTAAGATGCTTGGGACCTGAAGAGGCAAAGAGAGTCGTCCAAGAAACTCATGACGGACTCTGTGGTTCTACCAAGCCGGGCCGAAGATGAAGCTGAAGATCAAACGGATGGGTTATTATTGGCCCACGATGATCCATGACAGCCTCGAGTACGCGAAGCAGTGCCACTCGTGCCAGATTCACGGCGACTTTATCCATCAGCATCCAAATCCACTACATCCAACGGTGGCTAGCTGGCCGTTTGAAATGTGGGGGACTGACATAATCGGCCCTTTCGAACCAGCATCGTCCAGAGGACATCGATTTATTTTGGCGACAACTGATTACTTCTCCAAATGGGCAGAAGCAATACCGCTAAGGGAAGTGAAGACGGAGAGTATCCTCCATTTCTTCAAGACGCACGTCATTTATCGGTTCGGAACTCCGAGACGGATCATCTCCGATAACGGGCCAGTTTATAGAAGCCACAAGATCAGCCGCTTCGCACAACAGCATAACATAGACTGGAGATACTCCTCATTCTATAATCCCCGAGCTAACGGTCTAGCTGAGGATTTTAACAAGACCTTGACAAAGATCGTGAAAAAGACAGTGTCCCGAAATAAGAAGGACTGGCACGAGAGACTGCATGAAGCACTCTGGGCGTATCGAACGACATTCAAAACGGCTATTAACACAACTCCGTACGCATTGGTATTCGGTACAGAGGCGGTACTCCTCCTCGAGATAGAGCTGCCCTCTCTACGAGTGGCAGTTCATTACGAGCTAAGGGATGAAGAGAATGCTCACCTTCAGCCTGAGGAGCTCGATGCCCTTGATGAAACCCGGCTCATAGTGCAGCAAAATCTGGAAGCTTATAAAGCAAAGATGACGCGCTCATACGAAAATTTGACTAGGCCGAGAACATTCCGCCAAGGCGAACTCGTGATAGTGGTCAAAAGACCTATGATCCCCAATCGTGCCAAACGGTGGAAATTCGAGTCGAACTATGAAGGACCGTATATCATAGACAAAGTCTACCAGGGTGGAGCTTATTTACTCATGGATATGCATGGCAAAAGGCCCTTCAGGCCAATAAATGGTCGCTTCCTGAAAAAGTACTACGCCTGACGAGTCACGGCCTAGGTCAATGATAGATGACGACGACTATGTCCGCTCGCTATCTTCCTTAGCCCAAACTCTATAAGTAGTAGCCGGCTAACGGACCGAAACGTCCTTAAACTAACAGCGGACCGAAACGTCCTAAAACTAACAACGGACCGGAATGTCCTTAAACTAACGATGGACCACTATGTCCTAAAACTAGGTGTTGACCGAGACATCGACAAACTACGGTGGATTGCAGCATCCTAAAGATGATACAAAAAAAATATAAAAAAAAGAAGATGAATGAAAACGGTATGTCCACAAGCAAAATGGGCACGGCTGAAAACCCGAAAAGGCTCCCAGAGTAAAAACAGTAGGGCTACCGGCGAGTTTTGTGAAAATGCGAATGGGCGCAGCCTCGTTATAATAAAAAAAAGAAAAAGAAAAAAAAGGTATGTCCATAAGCAAAAGGGCACGGATGAAAACCTGGAAGGGCTCCGTGAGTAAAAACAGCAGCGCTACCGGTGAGTTTTATGAAAACCCGAAAGGGCACAATCTCGTTAAAAGACACTTGTGGGGTCCCCTCGACCTTGTGAGGAGAAATCACCTGCGTGAGATCCTTACGACTTATAAGGGAGCAACACACTTAGGAATCCTCACGATTCCTAAGGAGAAATTACACTTACGAGATCCTCACGACTCGTAAGGAGAACCCTCTTATGGGACCCTCACGGCTCATAAGATTTGAAAGTCTTAAGCTATAGGGATCTGAACCTATTCTTAAGCAGCCACCACAACTTCCGATACTGCCCTACAAGCAGCTCAATGCTGACCCTTGTATACAATCTACGGGCGCGAATAAACATTTCCCTAACAGAGTCCCATCCGTGACTAGGGAGATGTCTACCCGGTGAACAGCCCTTATAAGTCCTCTCGACTTATAAGGAGAAAACACTCTTATAAAATCCTTTCGACTTATAAGAGACCATGCATTTAGGAATCCTTACGATTCCTAAGGAGAAAACGCACCTACGAGATCCTCACGACTCGTAGGGAGAAATACCTTTATGAGACCCTAACGGCTCATGAAGTCAAAAGCCTTAGTCGACAGGATCCTAACCCTGTCTACTAAGCCACCTTTGTTCGACATTGACAGAGGCAAATGATGATTCGCCCCTGGAAATATCCCCAGTTGTAGCGGTGCTGATGCCGAAATCGGTGTCTAATTCCAGGCTTGCAGCAAGAAGCTAGCGAGCCAATACATGCATACGAAATAGCCTAAATGATGGGGCAACTTGTAAACAAAATCAGCAAGTAAAAAAATTGTATGCATGCAAAATAGCAGAAATGATTGGGCAACTCACAATAAAAAGCAGCGAGTAAAAATGAAATAAATAGCCGAAATGATTGGGCACCGCAAAAATAGCCGAAATGATTGGCCAATCGCGACCTTCGCGATATAAAAGCTGAAATGATAGAGCATCGCGGAAAGAAAAAAAATGAAATTTATGCCCTACAGGTGATATCACATCAATCCCTGTATACAATCCATGGGCGCAAACAAAGAAGAGATCACACCTTCCTTCCCCAGGCTCCATCGGAAGAAGAAGCCAAATCTCAACAGTTCACAAACAACCTGGAGACCACTCCGATATTCGTCTCATTACAACAGACGATACGTGATCCACATGACCCCGTTCGGAAATACGTCATCCATATGACCCCGTTCGGAAATATGTCATCCACATGACCCCGTTCGGAAATACGTCATCCACATCACCCCGCTCGGAAATACGTCATCCACATGACCCCGTTCGGAAATACGTCATCCACATGACCCCGTTCGGAAATACGTCATCCACATGAACCCGTTAGGAAATACGTCATCAGCATGACCCCTTTCGGAAATACGTCATCCACATGACCCCGCTCGGAAATACGTCATCCACATGACCCCGTTCGGAAATACGTCATCCACATGACCCCGCTCGGAAATACGTCATCCACATGACCCCGCTCGGAGATACGTCATCCACATGACCCCGCTCAGAAATACGTCATCCACATGACCCCGCTCGGAAATACGTCATCCACATGACCCCCTTCGGAAATACGTCATCCACATGACCCCGCTCGGAGATACGTCATCCATATGACCCCGCTCGGATATACGTCATCAACATGACCCCGTTCGGAAATACGTCATCAACATGACCCCGTCCGGAAATACGTCATCCAGATGACCCCATCCGGAAATATGTCATCCATATGACCCCGTCCGGAAATACGTCATCCAGATGACCCCGTTCGGAAATACGTCATCCACATGACCCCGTTCGGAAATACGTCATCCACATGACCCCGTTCGGAAATACGTCATCCACATGACCCCGTCTCGGAAATACGTCATCAATGTGACCCCGTTTCGGAAATACGTCATCCATATGACCCCGTTTCGGAAATACGTCACTTACATGTCAATCCCACTAATCACTTATGGGTCCTTTCGACTCGTAAGGAAGAAAAACTCTTTTATATGATCCTTACGACTTATAAGGGAAAACACACTTAGGAATCCTCACGATTCCTAAGGAGAAAATACACCTACGAGATCCTCACGACTCGTAGGGAGAAAAATCTTTATGAGACCCTCACGGCTCGTAAAATTGAAAAGTCTTAGGTGACAGATCCTAACCCTGTTTCCTAAGCCATCACTACCCCTCGAAGAAGCCAAGAAAAGATGCTCACTCTATCTGCCGGCTATGTTTGCTAATGTGACATTCTGATAACAAAGCAGAGAGATGACACAAGACATTGCAAAAAAAATGTGTATCTTTTATTCATGAATTCAAATGGGTACAAAAATACATCATGTGAAAGAATAAAAGAATGAATACACTTTATACAAAATTACAAAGGGTACAAAAAATTATTGAGAAGGAAACGCTTTCAATAATCCAATCAGCCACTCGCGCACTTCCCTCAGCCCCTCTTCTTGATCAGCTGTCGCGGCCAACTCTGCTTCGACCTGGGCTCGCAGATGCAAGTAAGACGAAAGTTGTTCCTCAGCGGCCCGCTGAGCTGCTTTATGATTTTGTGCATCCCGCTCGACAACGTCGAGCTTCAACCTCAGTGTTAACCCATCAGAAATGCATCGCAGAAGGCATTCGAAGATAACTTTCAACTGGGCAGCATTCGCATCAACCTGAGCGTGCAGTCGAGCAGATTCGCTTGAAGTTTCTTTACATTCATTCTGCTTTAAATCCACTTCTTGTTCAAGATGGCGGAAGTAAGAAGTGCTCTGCTCTATCCACTCAGCCCGTTGAGTGCTTGCAGCCAGAATCTCAGGTGCAGGACGCCTAAGCTCAAGCTCATGCAGGCAAGCCTCGATTTCCCTGCAGCGATTAACCCAGGACTTAACGTTGCCCTCACCATGAAAGTTCACATGCGTCGCCAGCATAGGGTTAACCTCCACAGCAAAATCCGCAGCAGATGTGGGAGTCTCCACATCGAGCTCCTCAATATAGTCGCTCAACATGCGTAGACTATTCGCGGCGCCTTTCGAGGATGGACGTCTGGAAAAGGGCCCTGCCGGCATCATAATGCGAGACTCGAAAGAGGCTGGAGTCGATGTGATTGCTGTAAAATAAATCATAGTCAGATCACGGCTTGAGAAATAAAGAATATACATACACAAAAAAATAGAGTCTACTATACCAGCTGCAGCACGGGGCAGAGCTGGGAGTGCTGGTAGCGTAACGACAGCCTCGTCCCTTCCTTCAATTTGTAAGGCTACAGGCAATATAAAGATGAGTTAGCAGTAATGCGACTGCCCGTTAATGAAAGACCGTCGTTTAGAAAAGATACTTACTGACACCAGCAGGTAGACTAATATCTGACAGGAAGGAGAAGTGTGGGTACATCACCTGATACAGGTGGTCAAAAAGGACTCCTGCGAGGACGCAGTAATGCAACGTCAGTACATAAGTTATGCAACTTAAAAATAAGGCTGATGGGTCACGAATCCGTACCTTCCAACATCTCAGATGGTATGAGAGAGGGTAGAGGAGGTGTCACCGTCAAGGCGGTAGTTGATGGCATTGCCTCGGGTAACGCTACATCAACACTAGCCGCACCTGCATTAGAAACAAGATAAACTCTGTCAGGAAAGATTGAAAAATATTACAGAATAAAAAGAAAATCAATGATCCAAAATCTACCTAGTGAGTCACCAGTCGGAACTACGACAAGGGGGACACTTGACACAGCAACTGCTTCATCCTCTTCCATCGAGAAGGTCTCACCTCCTGTCGTCTCATCCCCTGACTCTACCAGAGCCGTCGTAACGCTCGCGACGTCAGGAGATGGCAAAGGGTCGCAGGTAGAAAGAGCGATGATTGGGGCGGTGCCCGACTCTTGAGAAGGAGCGGCCACCTCGGGCTCAGCAATTATAGCCGTTTCCCCCATCAACACCTCGGGCTTGGCGGCTGTAGCTACCTCCTCCACAGCTATCTCAGGCTCGGCAATCATGACTGACTTACCAGTCACCACCTCAAGCCCGGAAATTGCAGCTACCGTCGCCCCGAGTTCGACAATCACAGCTACCTCCTCCACCGCTACCTCTAGCTCGGCAAGGGTGGTCATCTCGCCTACCACCGACTCGGGTTTGGCAATCGCGGCTACCTCCTCTACCGCTACCACAGGCTCAGCGGTCGCCGCCGTTTCTTCGGTAGGACTCGGCCCTGCAAAATAAGATATGTGAGAACTGGCAATTTAAAACTTCGACAACGGAACCCCATGTCACATTACCTTGAGTTGATTTTCCATTTGCCTCCCGAGCAGCACGTGCTGCCCGTATGTAAGCAGTAGACAAGGTAACCGGAGATTCCTCTGAGGGAGCAGGGGAAGGGGTAGCGGTGCTCGAACCCGCACCCGCGGCTAAGGCAGCACTACGCTCCCTCGCTGCACGCACTCGGCGTTTCCTTTCTTCCCGGGCCGTCAAAGTGGACCTTCTAGAAGCCTCCTTCAACAGGGCGTCGTCGTCCGCACCCGGGGTTACCTCTTGAGCCGTCAAGGATTCCGTCATCAGTCATTTGAGTAAGGCCTCTTTCGGAAGTGCCGAAGAGGCCGGGACTTCGGTAGCTGGCCCGGGAAGGATTTCCGCTTCATTTTGCGGGATCGGCGTTGTGGTCCCTGCGATGAGATAAAGAAAGGGTCAGATTGTCTATAAGAAAGGATAATGAAGACACAATAAACCGAGACATACCAATGCCCAATAGAGCACGATTCCTCTCCACCTCTTCGAAGGACCTGAGGGAAGCCGCCAGAATCTCTTCATTGGTAAAGCCTGCTGGAAAAGGAGAAATGTCAATCAAAACATGACAGTAAAAAAAAGATATAATGCAATAACAAGACGTGACTAACGTTTACTTGATTGCACGAGAACGGCTATTTCTATTTGGTGAGTGGCAGAGCGCACAGAAGCTGCAATAGCGGCCTCGAGATCAGTGTCTTCTGGCGCCATGAAGAAACCCTCATTGGTCCCATATTCACTTATGCCCATGTTATAAGGAGCCTGAGGCTCCAGGCCGAGTATAACATCTAGGGAGAGGGCCGACTTCTTCTTCTTCTTCTATGCGCGAGCTCCAGTCGCAGCAAGCACGAGCTTACGCTTGGCGGGCACCTTGGGGCGACGAGTCCCGATGTCCGAGCCCATGCCAGATTCGGGTGAAGCTACGTTTACCGCCTCCACGGGAGCCTGGGGCACCGATGGCACATCCACCGTCTCCATAGGAGCATGGGGCAATCCAAGCATAGGGCTTAGCATACGTGGAGGCTCAACTGCAGCAACCTCTCTTAGCGGAAGGGGGATAGCGATCCGCCGCTTTAAAGGGACGTTGCGATCACCGGCAGGGGGCACACTTTTGCGATCGAGCAGCAGACGCCTCTCTTCCCTGATAACAGCACCCATCGCATGATGATACCAGGCCGCGTGTACGTTGAGGGCCCTTGGGACGCAACTCGGCTCGCTAATGAAGAAATGGGAGCCCGTATTCAAGCGCTTAAAGTGATGCAGCGCACCCCGTATTCCCTCTCTGGTGGCAGCGGGTTCTATCAAGAAAGCCTCCAGCGGGACTCCCTGGTTATAACTCAGCTGCTGGGCAAAATGATGGGGATTGTATCTCATAAATAGCGCTGCATCATTTAGCCTGAATACAAGAATGCCCGGCCTGATGAAATATAAATGGAGAATCTCCTGGGCTTTCAACACAAAGGCCCCGTTCTTAAAATTGTCGCGCAATGCCAGCACCGACTAAGAAGTTTCCTGGCCGATCGTTAGGACTTTGTCCGTGAAAGACATACCATCTCCGACCATCGACGATCCAAACCAAAGCGAAGGGGTCGTCGAGCATGGAAAACTTTTCGCCTCGCTGCAACAAAATCCCCGGGCAAAGAAATCGGGCAATGAAGTCTGCAAAACTGACCCCTCGACCTCCGGATTCCAAGAAGAGGCTTTCGTACATGATCAACACCTTTATCAGACTAGGAAACTGGTGCTGAATGGCGTTCTCCGGCGTTAGGCCCATCACCACCGGCTTGGTGGCAAAAACGTATTCATTCGGAGGAAGCAGCTCCTCATAGTGCTCCCCCCTAACCGGAAGACCGGAAATCTCAGTAAATTCTTCTAAGGAGATGGAGACTTTTCTGTCCAGTAGAAGAAAGGTATGGGTTGGGATGTTCTACTGCTCCAAGAACGCCTTAATCCACCATGTGGGAGGAGCAGAATATTGGAACAACGAAACATAAACCGCAGGGTATAGGCCGAGGTTCAGCAGCTGTGTTTTCTTCGCTGACAAGATGTACCTGGCCTACTGCAAATACCCGGCCAAATGTCGGGGAGTCAACCCGATGTTGTAGGGTTGTCCCTAAGGGTGCAACTCGCCCTGGCATCCGCGCTGCCCCAAGGTAACCAAAGCTGCCGGCAGCTGCATGGGTATGGCGACAATCGAAAGTTGAAGTAGACCCTCCGAAGTCCAATTGACAACCTCCACGGCATAGTTCACCGGGGGTGCATCTGCATATGGAATCCCCGTGATCGGCTCCGACGGCGTCGCACAAGAGAAGTTTCGACGACCTCTGATAATCTGGTCGTACCATCTACCCCACAAGTGGAGATTTTTGTGTTCCGGGTCACGGTCTTTGATAAGTGCAAAGACCTCCCGATCCACAGGTGCCTCTGGGAATCCTCCCTCTGAGCGGACGAATGAAAACGTAGCATCGAAAGATATGTCGCCTGCAAAATGGAGGGGCAGAAGTCAATTGCCAGTGCTATAATTTAATTTAATCTGACACTCGGTACTTTATAAGTTGTACTACACTGCAATGCAGTGGAAAGGGGACCAAAGGGGGACCTACAAAATCCAGATGACAATGCATCAATTAATAAAACAGCCTCATCATTGGATGAGATTGTTAATTAATGAGGAAACCCTCAAGGAAATTCTCATTGAATGAGAAATCCCTCGGGAAAAGGAGAAAATCTCCCTTTGAGAGCAAAACTCTATGACAGAGTGACAGTTGTCACACTCTGATCATGAAGGAATAAAATTCCTTAAAGAGCCGGCTCTGTAATGATGATGGAAAAATCTATCAAGGATTAATTAAAATTGATTTTTGTGAATTAAAAATTCTGGGATCTTCAAAATCCATGAAAAACGCTTAAAAGTTCTTCATCAAAGATCAAAAGATCTACATATTATCAAAGAGCAGAGCTCTGATTCATAGGCTAAGAAACCCCAAGAAAAGATCTCTTTAGATCTATGGGTTCATGAGAGCAAGGCTCTATTAATGAAACCCTAAAAGGGTTTTCTTTAGAACAAAGATCTATGAAGAGCAAGGCTCTATTAATGAAACCCTAAAAGGGTTTTCTTTAGATCAAAGATTTATGAAGAGAAAAGCTCTGTTAATGGGTAAAAACCCTAATTTATTAAAAAAAAATTTATACTTTACCTAAGTTTTGGTAGAGTTCTGACTCTTGAAAAGTTCTGAAGAGCAATGCTCTGAATAAAAATTCTCAAGAAGAAGATGATAAACATCTAAGGGATCAAAGGTCCTATTTATAGGCATTGAACCGCCTCTTCAACTTCTGAGTTGATCCAAGGGCTCAGATGTTGCCACCGCTACACTCACGTGTGCGCCACGTAAGCGCAACGGTAGGGGGGCATTTGTTTCCCCCAATAAAAGCAAGGAACTGTTTTGAAATTCAATATTCAAAAAAATTGAAGCAACGCTTCAAATTAAGCACTAGGCGCGCTGCGCCACATGTCAGACACAGACGCGCTAGCGCCAGGTGCACTGCGCCCCTAGGCAGCGTACCCCCAATTAGAGCAAAGCTGTGTTTTAAATTTTCAAAACTCAAAAGTTGAAGCAACGCTTTAGATCCAGCGCTCTGCGCTGCGCGCCACGTGTCAAACACGGGTGCGCTAGCGCAGTTGCGCTGCGCGCCACGTGTCAAACACGGATGCGCTAGCGCAGTTGCGCTGCACGCCACGTGTCCAACATAGGTGCACTAGTATAAGGTGCGCCAGCGCTGGAATTAAAAATTCCCCACCGTTAGATCAAAGGATCTAATAATAATGATAAATCATTAATTAACCAGAATTAAATTCTGTTAAAGAAAGATTCCTTAAAATCTTCCCAAATAACAAGATTGTGCTTTAAGCACCGCTGGATCAACGATCCAATGGTAAATAAAAATTACCAAAGATAGAACAAATTCTGCATGGAAAGAATTCTCAATTTTATTAAAATAAGAAGATTATCTTCTGCAAAACAGAAGCCTTAGGATCAAAGATCCAACGGTGGGAAATATTCCCAAATCAATCAGAGAAAGATCTCTTAAAACTGATTTAACAAATCAATTGGCCCTATAAAAAGGCCCCAAGACTTCAAGTCTCATATAGAGAAAACCCTGTGCAAACTTTGAGAAAACTCAAAGAGAAAGAAAGGCAAGCCTTTAGCAAAAAGAAGATCATTTCTTTAAGGTAAAAGAATTAATTCTTGAACAACAGAGATGAAACCATCTCGTAAAAAGAAGAACCATCTTCTAAAAAGATCATAGATCTACAAAAGACCAAGGTCTTTGATAGAAAGAAAAAGATCAAAATATCTAATCATAAAAATAAAAGAAGTATTTACTTCATTCACAGATCCTTGATCTACAAAGGCAGAGCCCTTTTATAAACAAGAACTTTTGTTCTTGAATCTTGAGGCAAAACCTCCTTTAAAGAAGAACATAAATTTGTTCTTTGATCATAAATTTGATCAGATGCGCTTTGCGCTACTGAAAAGTGCCTTGCACTAATGAACTGTGCTTTTGCGCTCCTTGGATTAGCGCTCAGCGCCAAAACATGCCACGTGTCAACCACAGACACAATCTACGCTTTGCGGTTTTGAAACAGCGCACTCGCTCATGGACTGGCGCTCAGCGCCAAGCACGCCACGTGTCACTCACTGGCAATCCCCTAAAACAGCGCAAAGCGCTCATAAATTGAAAGCGCAATGCGCTAATAAACTAGCGCTTAGCGCTAAGCGCGACACGTGTCATCTTCATGTGCGCTACCTGACAGAAGCGCAATGCGCTCTCTAATTGGCGCAAAGCGTCCAGCGCGCCATGTTGCGCACTGTCAGAACATACTTTTGTTAGTTATATGTATGCCCTAGAGGCCATTACTGTACATTGGATGTATATTGTAGTGGATGCTGGGACATATATAGGGAGGACTTTCTTGCTCGACATGATAGTATGCTATCTGGTTGATCTTTACCTTAACGTGTACACTAATTGTCTCTCTGTTACATGTTGGTAAAGCCCTTAGGATCTGTACTTGACTACCTGGACTATGATGCGGATCATACTAGTGGGGACATGGTAGTCCATAAGTACATCCTTCAAAGTCCCTAGTCGTGGGTGTATCGAGACGGGGCATCGATATACCAGAGTAGACTAGTGTATACCTTCTCGACCCATACAGATGGGCGATGGATGATCCCATATCCATCGGTGTTTGACATCAGAGATGATATACGGGTGCTCAGTAGAGACTGGGTACACTGGAAGGACTCGCCGAGAACTCCCAGATGGTATTATACCTCACGTCAGATGGCAGTTCTCTGGTGACACTGGTACAGAGTAGTCTGTTGACCCGAGATCGTCATAGAGTCTTGTGTGGTTCCCACTGTGCTTTGATTTCCATCTTACCACGTCCAAGAGGGCGTGCAAAACGGTGGTTTTTGGGTACAGTCCCGAGTCACATGGAGGCAATGAGCGATAGGAGGGGATTCGTCTCTCCCGGTATAGGGAGTTGATGTTGCACTGTGTTCGATTGGCTATAACAGGAAGTCCCTGGCCAGGGCTGATCTGAGAATTGCTGGTAAGTGTTACCAGTAGTTTCTCGAATTGTTATAGACCTCATATCGACACGACTTATCGAGCTATTGGGGTCTGACGTTTAACCACCCCTAGGCGAGATATGCGACATATCAGACGATCAGACCGGACTGTACGGTAGTGTTACTGGTTGGATTCACTGGAGTGTGAGCGGGCTTGCTCGTCGATCTTCGCTCAATACCGGGTGGCCGTTACGTTTAGCAGACCGCTTGCGGCTTGTGGGTGCTTGATATGATCATCATCTGCTACCGGCGTATTGACGAGTCTTTAGAGTCCTACACAGAGGTTTCCTGGCTCAAGCGAAACGAAATAGGAGCGCATATGAGATATGTGCGGGACCGAGAATAATGCGTGTATGTGATACCGTATTCCATTCTCGCGATGAATGTATCGAATGGTTGTATGCGATATAACCTAGTTATCGATTCAAGCGTTGATTCGATAAGCCGATACATTGTATACTAGTCGGTTGTATGCGACATGACCGGATCATTGAATCAAGTGTTGATTTAATGATTTAATGTATAATTATATATTTGATATATTACTTTTCATTAACTAGTAATGGTTCACTTTAAATGGATTTTCTCACTTGGATTGTGCATGATGTATATGTGATATACTTTTGTGCACTTGTATGTATCATATTTGATGATGCATGTTTATATGGTTGAGTATAAAGAATAAAACCATGGTTAAGTAGATAATTAGGGTTTTGCTTTAATCACTCATTTATTTATCCATTCCTTTTTATTTAAATAATTTTATGAAAACAAAATGGTTTTCTTTTTGTCATGAAGCTTGATGAAGCTTCATGAAGGTTTGACTCAAAGACCATTTTGTCTTCATGTTAAACCCTAACTATTCTCACTTACCATGGTTTGCTCTCTTCACTTAACCTTAGTTTGATTATGATAAGTATTGTTTTTCTTTTCATTTTAAAATAGACTTATCATAATTCTAGCTCATCTTCTTCTTCATCTTCAAGTTTGAAACCTTGAGGCCATCAGTGGCAACTTGAGCTTGAGAGTGAGAAATCCAATTCTAAAGAGAACCCACCTCCTATTTCTTCATCCTCTACCTCTTGCCAAGTAGTAGAGTGTGTTTCCTTCACATGTTTTCTTGACTTGGTGAAGTTGGAGCTTGATCTAGCGATGCCTCGACGTAGATCATCTTCGGCACGTCGTCGATGACCTAGCCCGCTTCTACTCCGATGAAGCCGACGCTAGAGCCCGGATCTTGATTTGGACAGCGAAGAGAACTTCATCACGGAGCCGTGGAGGTGGAGGACCGGATCTACAAAGGTTGTATATCCGTTCTTGTATTTAAGTGTTAACTAGTTTTCATTTTTGCCTAGATTTCTAGCCAACGATCCATAGTCGGGTTTCTCGGCACCTAGAATTTTTGAAATTGGCATGGTTGATGCCTTGTGAGACCTCATTAGGCTGCCTAGGAACCCTACAGTGGTATCAGAGCCTAGCTAGAGCCTTAGGCGAAGTCTAGACGGAGTTTGAAGTCCGAACTACCCGAAAACCCAAACCCATCCATGCTCTCTGTCCTTTTTCCAAAAACTAGGATTTTTCAAAATTAAAAATTGCTAAAAAATTCAGCAGGGAAAAATAAGAATTACGATGCAAAATTTTTTCGATGAACAGTATTTATTGCGGCGGAACCGCGGCAGAAGCCTAGCTTATGCGGCGGTTCCGCGGCTATCTGGTGACGTCAGCCCTCATTGTTTACACAGTAATTCCTGATAAATTATGCTGAGTTTTCTGGGAGTTTTTAAAATTTATTCAAGAGTTGAATTTTCTGGATTGTTTTGGGGATTCGAATGTTCGATCGGATTATCAGATTTTGTCTATGTGGCTTTCCGGATAATTTTTAGAATATGTTAAAAAGTTCGATCGGATATAAATACCCAATTTTTCCCTTGTCGGGAAATTTCCAAGTATTGGATTTTTCCGTAGTTTAACGACGTTCTAAGTAGTGCAAGTAACGCGATGGACCCTCTACAAGACAACAAACCTTAACTCGATTATGTGACCGTCTTGAACTGCCCTTTGAACCTTCGGGTTTGGGGCAGTACGGCGTGCCACATGTGAGGCGTTGGCTTGACCCTTCTACGGCTGGACCGTTGGTACTGAGGCACGAACTGAATGTTGTTAGACTTATTTCATGTGTTGAGCTGTATCGGGAAAACTTGGGTGTTCGATTGTTCGATCGAAAAGTTTAACATTTTCTGTTTATCTGGAATGTGATACAATAATTGGAATTCACAATAGTTATGAGATAACTAAATGAATTATAAAAATAGCAGTTTAGTCTCACTTGATCGGTTGCCACGGAGTTTTGATGTGATCAAAAGTCCGTCGCAATCACGTAGCGTACGCGGATACTCGCCGGGTAAACTTAATAGACAGCTACACCCCATACCCACGACCAAGTGACTGTAGGAGAACCCCGTTGCCGAAAGCATCCGTTCGGGTGCTCGCAGTAGCGGTGTTCCGCCTTGGTGCACTTCGTCGACCGTATCAGGGGTGCGGCCGCCTACTAAAGTTTGCGACGAGCATTCGATCAGGATGTCGGGAATCTTGTTGAATTACCCGACTTAATATTGAAAAGTGTTTTCAATGATGAGACTAAAATGCGGGGTTTATAATTATTAGGCATACGATGTCTAAGTAATTCATTTGGTTAGGCATGCGATGTCTGAGGTGGTTGCGGATTCCAACTGTTATAGTTTTACACTTTCTTTTCTGTGACCGTAAGTGTAATATATGATATCGCCGGTTTCGTTGCTATATGTCAACGATAATTGGGATGCGTATATTTACTTACGTTGATGACATGTGATGTTATGTGTTGCTGGATATGTTATATTGGATCGTCGTGTTTGAATAGCCGGGGGTTTTTTATGTGAGATGAGTGTTTTTCATTTTCATTCATGTAAAAGCTTGTATGTAATATTCTTTTATTGGGGCACTTCCAGGTTGCGGAAGCTGTCACCCTTTGTATATTATTTACTTTTCTGCACTAGGATAGACCCAAGGAGGAGGGCACAAGTAACCGGGTTCTGGAGTCCAGTAGGAGACCAACTTGAGGAGTCGAGTCCGGGTCTCCTAACTCCATAATTGGTAGAGTTGCTTGCCGCTCTCGTAGGGGTCTAGGGGTGTGGGTTTGGCTATTCATCGCGACCGTGGAATCCGTGTTTTATACTGGCTCGTATTGAAAACACGGACGTCCTAGTATATCCAATATTTCATATGATTCTTCTGCTGCGATATCTGTGATGTGATCATGTGATGTTTTGTGATAGATACAGTATATAGTATATATGATATATTATATAGGCGTTACTTATGTTTTACATCAGCGCTAGCCCTGCCCCGCTCTGTCGTTAGTTACCTAACCTAACGGTGCACGAGGGGACATCGAGGCGAATGCGGATAGCATAAGTGTACGTCGTATTTATCTGCGATGTTTAGGTACTTAAATGATGGGACTTCATTAATGTGATTAATGAAATAAAAGAAACCTAAGATGTTGTAGAATCGAATTTCAAAATAAAACAGGTAGCTACAGTTCTTGCTTTGCACAGCGGTATATGTGATATATCCTGCACCTTATTTGATAAGGAAAGGACCGAGATCCCTTCACCGGGAGTGACTCCTTTAGCAATAACTGGCAGATGCTACACACTCGGTTTGTCTTTTGATTGCTTTTAAGAGTTTTTGCTTTGCACAGAGATATATGTGATATATCCCGCACCTCATTCGACGAGGAAAGGACCGACGATCCCTTCACCGGGAGTGACTCCTTTAGCAAAACTAGAAAAGCCTAAAAAACACTCCATTTTAAAATTCATTCGATCCTACAACGATATCAAGTTCATTACGCAATAGGTTTTCAGAAAAACCTGTCGTAGCCCTCCGACATTTCAGATAAGTTGTATATAGTATTCGTGCTGCATTTGTTGGCTTTCGTCAAGGTGCAGTGTGCGGTAGCTATATGCTGCTTATCTGCAGCATACGATGCGATTGGATTAGGGTAGTCGTGCGGCTTTGTTGGCTTTCGTCAAGAGTCGTGCGGGTGGGTTTAATTCGATCAAGAAATGTCCGGGTTGAACTTGACTAGCGGGCTATGGTTTGTTGGCTTTCGTCAAGGTCATAGCACGTTAGGGGCAAAATATTATCGGGAATTTCAAGTGTTGAAATTTGCAATGAGATTGCATACCTTCTATGAGATAGTTGGATCCCGATACCCGCTGCGAGTAAGAGTTACTCCTGGGAGAGTTTTACACATTATAATTACACGATCAAGTAGGTGTCTAGAAAGGTGTCAACGGGGTTACGCCTCTGGGAAAACGAGGTTTACATTAATTAGGTTCGTGCGAAAGCACGGGGGACCTCCCTCAAAGTACCGACACTGGCCTGGCTGAAAGATTGGCGAACTTGTAGTGTGTAATTAATCCCGGCTAGTCTTTCCTTTTAGGGTTTGAAGGAAGATTTGATAAAAAGCAGTGGGAGCCATCCTGATTAGATAAAATATTAACCAATCTATTCTTGCAAGAGCGCACGCTGAGTGTTTTCTTCTCTCTCTCTCCAGGTAGCGACCATATCACGCCTTAATCAAGATAATAATACGGATATTTGACCGAACCCGCTTGTTATACTGAGCTGGGGAACGTTGGTCCCGCTCCAACTTATAATTGTTATAAGACAGAGCAGGAAATTGGGGATTACCAGAATTCCCATGCCGCCCAAACGAAGTAAGTGCATGCTGATGCATCATCTTCGGGTATGTTCATTATACAGAACTGTTTCTCAGTATCCTTTACGTCCTGGGTATGTGATACCGGATCAGGATCCCAGATATGTAATCAGTTACATAGGGCTACAGAAAGGTAAAGAACTGAGAACGGGTGATAAGTTTCATGAGGCAGAAAACGGGGCAAGTGTTGCAGCCAAGTCTGTTGGTCACTGTCACCCTGTATTACCAATACATTGATTCTGAACGAATGTTATTAGATACCGAACCTGATATACAAAATCATATCACTCTCTTTAATAGTAAAGAAATGATAAAATTTTGTATTGACGGATAATGTTTTGAACATTTCCTATATCAAAAGTTGATCGGTTCAGGCACGTTATCTAAAAGCATTGATGTTCTAAATCAAACTACAGTTCTTTAGTATACTGAACACACAAAAGAGGAAGAGTTCAGAAATGAACGAATCCTTCTTGAGGCATTGTAGACTACGTCATATCAATGCGACCCGACTAGCTGAAGTTACATGTAGATGCATATTTAAATCAGTTTGAATTTACATCTTGTGAAACTTGCCAGTCGTGTCACAAAGATAAGATGACCATAGCCCTGTTTATTGGAAATAGAGAAAGAGTTAATGAACTCTTGGGACTGATACATGATGATGTATGTAAGGTCTCCTGTCTACAAATGCCAAGACCGGTTCTTTGTACTTCATTACATTCTCTGATAATCTCTCAAGATTCAGACCTATGTTCCTGTTGAAACACAAATCCGAACCTTTTGAGATATTCACAGAATATAAGTTAGAAGTAGAGAACCAAAAATACGGGTATAAGTATTATGTCCTTTGATGTGATCAAGGAGGAGAATACTTGAGCACGGAAATCCTGGACTATTCTAAAGGAGAATGAGATTCTCTCTCAGTATTACTCCTCCGTATACACCATAGCACGATGGTATATCGGGGCAGAGCAGATACACCCTATTTGATATGGTGTGCTCTATGATGAGTACTACTGAGTTGCCTATTTCCTTTTGGGGGTTATGCACTTGAGAAGCTGCATACCTATTGAATACGGTTCAAATCAAATCAGAAGCCTACCACTTCATCTGTGATATGGAAAGGGAAGAGCCCATATCTTAGGTTAGTTAAGATTTGGGGTTGTCCGGCCTATGTCTAAAAGCAGAATCCGGACAAGCTCGAGGCAAGGTCTGTTATGTAGAACTGGAAAGGTTCCAGCTATACAAAATACAGCAGATAATTTGGTACAACCAAAGGATTCAGTAGATACCAACGAACCTCAGCCTCTCCGCCGATCTAGTAGGGTTTTCTCACCCACCTGAGAGATACATAGGTTTCTCAATGACAGTGGGAGCGAGGATTGCATCATGAGATGATGACCCAACTAGTTTCGAGCTGGCCATCTGGAGTGGGACTCTGTAAGAATGGCTGGATGCTTAGCGATCTGAGATGGAATCCATGTACACCAACAAAGTATGGACTTTAGTTGCTATATCTGAAGGGTTAAATCCCCATCAGGAGCAAGTATATCTTGAGAAGATTACTTGGTGTACATGGAAGAGTTGAGACTTTCAAAGCTAGACTTGTTAAAGGTCTACATCATTGACCAGGTATGGATGATGATGAAACCTTTTCTAAGTAGCTATGCTTAAGTCCATCCAGATCCTACTTGCCACGGCTACATACCATGACTACGATATCTGGTGGTTGGGTGTCATGACAGCTTTTCTAAATGATGTTTAGAAGAGAGCGTCTATAAGTACACAGCCAGAGGGCCTCGTAGACAGTGGGAGCAGCGGAAACGTGTGCAAGATGCTTTATAGGATAAAGCAGGCATCGCGGAGTTGGAACATCTGTTTTGATGAAGTAGTCAAAGAGTTTGACATCATCAAAATGGTAGATGAACCTTGTATAAACAAAAAGGTAGTGGGGAGTATGGTGGTGATCTTCGTAGAGCACGTGGATGACATACTCTTGATAAGAAAGGAGTTTCTTATGCTACGCTCGATCAATCTCCGCTTATCACAATGATTCTCCATATAGGATCAAAGTGATACCTACTAAATCCTAGGTTTTGGATCTATGAGATAGATCTAAATGGATGTTAGGATTCTCACTAGTTGTAGTGAGAAGGTATCAATCGACCCTGGGGAGAATCACTGGAAGTGTTCCAGGGTGATAAAGACGACTGAATGTCAGTCACAGGCATTGTCTTTACCTCAATCGAGGGACGGTATGTTGGAAGAGTTCCAAGCTAGATACCGTGACATACTAGACGATAAAGGCAGGATACATCGCTACTTAAGATACTATCAAAGAGGCTGTTTGGATGTATAATGGTTCATGAGATGAACTATGTTCCTACCATTGTGAGACAATGGAGTTGTGGCTTATGCCAAGGAACGCCGGTCCCATCAGTGATCCAGACATATTCTAAGGCAGTGTCACCTGATCATTGAGATGGATGATCTCCAGGGTGATCAAGGTTTGGAGAGTAGATTCAGAGGACAACACAGCGGATCCACTCACAAAGGCCTGTTCCCAGAGAGAGACTATTATGGGATGGTTGAGTATGAGATACTACAACCACTGCTACAGATGGCCCTAGTGTAAGTGGGAGATTGTTAGTTATATGTATGCCCTAGAGGCCATTACTGTACATTGGATGTATATTGTAGTGGATGCTGGGACATATATAGGGAGGACTTTCTTGCTCGACATGATAGTATGCTATCTGGTTGATCTTTACCTTAACGTGTACACTAATTGTCTCTCTGTTACATGTTGGTAAAGCCCTTAGGATCTGTACTTGACTACCTGGACTATGATGCGGATCATACTAGTGGGGACATGGTAGTCCATAAGTACATCCTTCAAAGTCCCTAGTCGTGGGTGTATCGAGACGGGGCATCGATATACCAGAGTAGACTAGTGTATACTTTCTCGACCCATACAGATGGGCGATGGATGATCCCATATCCATCGGTGTTTGACATCAGAGATGATATACGGGTGCTCAGTAGAGACTGGGTACACTGGACGGACTCGCCGAGAACTCCCAGATGGTATTATACCTCACGTCAGATGGCAGTTCTCTGGTGACACTGGTACAGAGTAGTCTGTTGACCCGAGATCGTCATAGAGTCTTGTGTGGTTCCCACTGTGCTTTGATTTCCATCTTACCACGTCCAAGAGGGCATGCAAAACGGTGGTTTTTGGGTACAGTCCCGAGTCACATGGAGGCAATGAGCGATAGGAGGGGATTCGTCTCTCCCGGTATAGGGAGTTGATGTTGCACTGTGTTCGATTGGCTATAACAGGAAGTCCCTGGCCAGGGCTGATCTGAGAATTGCTGGTAAGTGTTACCAGTAGTTTCTCGAATTGTTATAGACCTCATATCGACACGACTTATCGAGCTATTGGGGTCTGACGTTTAACCACCCCTAGGCGAGATATGCGACATATCAGACGATCAGACCGGACTGTACGGTAGTGTTACTGGTTGGATTCACTGGAGTGTGAGCGGGCTTGCTCGTCGATCTTCGCTCAATACCCGGGTGGCCGTTACGTTTAGCAGACCGCTTGCGGCTTTTGGGTGCTTGATATGATCATCATCTGCTACCGGCGTATTGACGAGTCTTTAGAGTCCTACACAGAGGTTTCCTGGCTCAAGCGAAACGAAATAGGAGCGCATATGAGATATGTGCGGGACCGAGAATAATGCGTGTATGTGATACCGTATTCCATTCTCGCGATGAATGTATCGAATGGTTGTATGCGATATAACCTAGTTATCGATTCAAGCGTTGATTCGATAAGCCGATACATTGTATACTAGTCGGTTGTGTGCGACATGACCGGATCATTGAATCAAGTGTTGATTTAATGATTTAATGTATAATTATATATTTGATATATTACTTTTCATTAACTAGTAATGGTTCACTTTAAATGGATTTTCTCACTTGGATTGTGCATGATGTATATGTGATATACTTTTGTGCACTTGTATGTATCATATTTGATGATGCATGTTTATATGGTTGAGTATAAAGAATAAAACCATGGTTAAGTAGATAATTAGGGTTTTGTTTTAATCACTCATTTATTTATCCATTCCTTTTTATTTAAATAATTTTATGAAAACAAAATGGTTTTCTTTTTGTCATGAAGCTTGATGAAGCTTCATGAAGGTTTGACTCAAAGACCATTTTGTCTTCATGTTAAACCCTAACTATTCTCACTTACCATGGTTTGCTCTCTACACTTAACCTTAGTTTGATTATGATAAGTATTGTTTTTCTTTTCATTTTAAAATAGACTTATCATAATTCTAGCTCATCTTCTCCTTCATCTTCAAGTTTGAAACCTTGAGGCCATCAATGGCAACTTGAGCTTGAGAGTGAGAAATCCAATTCTAAAGAGAACCCACCTCCTATTTCTTCATCCTCTACCTCTTGCCAAGTAGTAGAGTGTGTTTCCTTCATAAGTTTTCTTGACTTGGTGAAGTTGGAGCTTGATCTAGCGATGCCTCGACGTAGATCATCTTCGGCACGTCGTCGATGACCTAGCCCGCTTCTACTCCGATGAAGCCGACGCTAGAGCCCGGATCTTGATTTGGACAGCGGAGAGGACTTCATCACGGAGCCGTGGAGGTGGAGGACCGGATCTACAAAGGTTGTATATCCGTTCTTGTAGTTAAGTGTTAACTAGTTTTCATTTTCGCCTAGATTTCTAGCCAACGATCCATAGTCGGGTTTCTCGGCACCTAGAATTTTTGAAATTGGCATGGTTGATGCCTTGTGAGACCTCATTAGGCTGCCTAGGAACCCTACAACTTTGTTCTGATGAATGCTATGAATTCAATACAAGATAAAAGATGTCAGGGTCCAATGCTTAGCATTATTAAAAGGGCCGAGCCTAAATAAAGGCTTAATAAGCCAGAACAACAAAAAAAATGTTAAACATTTTAGTTGGACTTAGCCCAATTCTGGCCATAAGTCCTCAAGTTATATTTAACTGAGCCCATCTGCTCACGAATATTTCAACAGATCTCAGTCCCAAGCTGGACTACAGATCTTTCAATCAATTTACACCTGGTTCGAGGGTACATCTCTTTACTCCTCTGATATCTATCGTTGTAATCGTTCAACGTCTTCAGAGAGGTGATGGGTCCCGACAACCACACATTTCTACGGACTGTAGGGTCCTTAAACTCATGGACTACGATGTCCTTAAACTTTATAGACTACGATGTCTTTAAACCGGACTGTGGGGTCCTTTTAAACCCACGGACTATGGTGTCCTTAACCTGGACTGTAGGGTCACTTTAAACCCACGGACTATGATGTCCTTAACCTGGACTATGGGGTCCCTTTAAAGCCACGGACTACGATGTCCTTAACCTGGACTGTGGGTTCCCTTTAAACCCATGGACCGAGATGCCCTCAAACTACCGATGGACCGAGATGTCCTTAAACTACCGATGGACCGTAATGTCCTTAAACTAACATTGGACCGTAATGTCCTTAAACTAACATTCGACCGCAATGTCCCTAAACTAAACATTAGAGTCCAAATGCTCTTCTGTTGGATCTAAATGATCCCGTTAAGTTGATCTTAGTCTAAAATTAGACTAACGTATCCTTAATTAACGTTTAAGTTGATCTTAGTCTCAAATGAGACTAATGTATCCTTAAACACAACCACCAAACCCAAATCTAAGAAGATACGGATTTAGACTAATCCACGTCCTACGGGAGACAACATAAATTAGTCTCCGTATACAATCCAGGGGCAACCACAAACAAAACAAACACCCATGACACGAAGTGACCATCTGGAGAAGGAGAAAGTTGTTACCGCGTTGTGGTAGCGTAATTAACTGCAGGGGCTTGCGCCTGCAGGGAAGAGCGTCCCCACAATCAAAAACCCCTCAAACGAGGGGGAATCTGATGAAGTCTGCTACATCAGCCGCATCCGTTTAAACCTTCGATATATGGTGCCATAAATCAACTTGGAATCTTCGGAGAGGTGGACGGATAGCACCAATTAGCATCTGCCACGAGTTTCAGGCAAGACATTTATCGCGTCTTCGTCCGTGTCTTTCGGCAGGGAACACCAGCGAACGGGGTCTTTGTCATCTTTCATTTGAGACATGATTGACAAGTTGCATAGGACTGATATTCGAACGGATCCAAATATCCCTCCTTATATAACTTCTTTAATCGTGTTTCATTGATGTGACCAAGTCTACAATGCCACAAGAAAGCCTGATTTAATTCTGGAGACATTCTTTTAAGTGTGTTCTAGACACAGAAAACCTGAGCTTGATTCAGTAAGTATATTCCGTTATCTAATGTGTTAGTGTATATGCCCTAGAGGCCATTACTGTATCATACTAGTTCGTATATTACTTATGTAAGTGCACGGCGGCGCCCCGGCCGTCAATCCGACGCCGGAATGCGGAAGCGGTGATAAACTTTAATTTTGCGGACTTTGCAAACCGGCACCACCGCGCACTAAACTCCGGATCGTAACCATTAACAAGTCTAGCTAACCAATAAGAAAGGTTAGAGATGTACCGACTGATCCGAGTCCTCCGGTCTTCATCTCCACTCCGATCTCCTCGCGGGATCTCCGTCCGTCTCCTCCTCGTCGGAAAGGGCACCACATCGCCTGTAGCTTTTACGGGCTCCCACCTCAATACCGAGGCAACTCGAGCATGAAGCCGGCAACTCGACATGCTCAAGATATGCTGTAGAATGTAGTGTAGAAGATGCTTGTCTCATTTTGGGGTATTGGTTGCTATAGATGGAGGAATGAGGGTATGAAAAATGGTGCTTTCATTTTTCCTTGTATCAAAATGAGATGAATGAATTTGCCATACTACAAAATGAAAACCACTCTCCCTCTCACTAAGATGTGGCCGGCCATATCAAGTAGGAAAATGATGGAGGGAACAAAATACATCTCATGAAGGGAGGTGAGGGTAGGAGAGGTCAAGAGGTGACCACAAACAACAACCATGCTTCATATAAAAAACAACCATACCCTTTCAAATCTCATCCTCATTCAATCAAATCATATTAAAGCAAAAGCATGGTGCAAAAGAAAAGATTCTTATCATATCAAACCCTTTTGCAATAAAACCACTCCACAAATGTAATTTGCAAAACTGCAAATTACCCCCTCCAACGGAAAAGTCCGGCCGGAAAAGAACAAAGGAAAACCGGCCGGAACGGAATGCAAACTGGCAACTCCAGAAAACTGGTCCCGTAATAAATTACAGGAAAAACCCCGATACTGTGCATACACACCCGCATCTGTATTCCGTCCAGATACAAATGCAAAGAGACAAAATCTACACTGTACTAAACTAGTACCGGCTTATACCAAAACCGGCTAGTAATATCTGTTCGATCCTGATCCGTGCAATACCGCACGTATCTGATCGAACCCTGCCATATACCTATACGGCTACTAGTACAAACCGTCCGATCCTGATCCGTGCAATACCGCATGTATCTGATCGGACCCTGCCATATCTCCATACGGCCTCTACAGCGTTTTGCCCGAAACTTGAGTAACTGAAAGTGTGGTAGACTCTAAAGACTCGTCAATACAATGGATGTGGATTTAACCACTAGCCCGTCAGAGGTATAAGCCAATACGTAATGGGCCACCAGCTATTGACTAAAAGGGACGTCGATGAGCGAACTCATCCTGACACCCTACTGAGCCTGTCAGTGACAATATCCGTGCAGTCCGGTCCGTTCGTCTATGAGTATCGCATGGCGGGCCTAGGGGGTTGGTAAAAGTCAGACCCCCAAAAGCGGTACAAGTCGTGTCGGAGTGTAGCCCAGAACACCCTGAGATACTACTGGAATACCTACCAGTAAATCTCCTTGCCTTGGCCAAGGACTTTGTGTAATGGCTCTCCTAGACACAGCACGACCTCACCCCCAATACCGGGAGAGACGAACCCCTGAAGATACGCTCACTGCCTCCATGTGGCTCGGGACTGTACCCAACTAAAACCTGTTTGCACGACTCCTTTGAGCCGTGGTAGGGTAGTAATCAAAGTACAGTGGGAACTCACACGAGACAAATGACGATCCCCAGGTCGATGAACTAACCTGCACACATGTCACCAGGGAACTGCCATCTAACGTCTGGTATATTACCAACTAGCATGTTCCCGGCGAGTCCTGTCCGGTGTACTCATAACCCAATGAGCACCTGTATACATCTTAGGTGATCCAACTGACACCAGTGGCTTGTGAGACCGGCCACCGCCCCTCGTCGGGGTCTCGACTGTATACACTAGTCTACTAATGGAGTATCGATGCCCGGTCTCGAAACTCCCACGACTAGGGACCTTTTAAGGATATGCTTGTAGACCCCCAGCTCCCACTTATATGATCGCCCTCATACTGCTGGTGGTCAAGCAAGAATCCTAGGGGCTCTATCAACGTGTAATAGCGACGTGTCAGGTCACCTAAAGCAGTACACGATGATAAAGGTAAACCAGATAGCATACTATCATCTCGAGTAAGACTGTCCTACCGGGATAGGTCCTCCCTCAATCATTACAATCACGTACCTGTGACCTAATAATTGACTCTGAGGGCACTATCTCCAACAATCTCCCACTTGCACTCAAGGCTAATTATTGCGATGTCGCATACTCACAGCCCGTGTGATACCGAACATCCAACTCCTCTACTAGTCAGTCTCACAAAGCTCGTTTGCGGAACTATTGCGTTCGAGGAATAGCCTTAGTGAGTGGATCCGCCTTGACGTTTCTTTCTATGTCTCTCTATATCTCATGTTCGCGGAGAAACCCATCTCCCGAAATGAGCAATACCTGTCTTAGAATGTGTCTGGATGTCTGATGGGACATAGCTCATAAATGAACTCCAAATCCAAACTTCTTAGACTGTATCGTCAACTGAACTTAATCAGTATCCTGCGCGCCATGCCTCCCTCAGTATTGCCTTGGATCACCTGTCCAAAATACTGCCCCTCGTCAGAGGGAAAACTATAACTCTGACAACCTCCTTGTCGTCCATGTCACCTTGGAAGCCTGGAATGATAACCGTCTCCTGAATGAGGCTGTCATTATCATATCCCTAGAACATCCACTTATGTTCCAAAACTGCTTCCAACTGTTTCTCCAGGATTGGATTAATGTCAACTTATTGCATCTTGTGCAAGAACAACATCTGGTGTGGTACTTGACATCTCACGATTGACTCAATTGCCTGAGCAAGTGATCTGCCAATCATGCCCGTCCCTCTCCCCTTTAGTCTGTAAGACACCTTTGGAGAGGGTGACTCCATTACCTGCAGGTACACTACCGTGCCAGGAGTCGTCCATCCTAAATACTCTTAGAATGCTGTCAAGTACCCTGATTGGGAAACCACCCAAATCTAGATCTAAAACCATAGATCCAGTAACCAGTATGTCAGATATAAGATCCACTTCCTTTGTGGAGAAACCACAGTGTGACGACCAAAGTATAACCGATCGTAGTATAGGAGTTTCTTTTCCTACTCTGTGTATGTCATCCAAATACCAGGATATCACACCCTACTACCTTCTCAACAGATCCATCCCCTTTTCTGATGAAGTCAAACCCATGACTGTCACATCAGAAATAGATGATCTATCTCCGCTACATCTGCTCTAGTCTATAAATAGACATAAGCTCCCTGTCCACCAATGCTTCCGCTGCTCCCTCTGATTACGACAACCCTCTGGCAGAGTCATATAGACGTACACTTCTAAAACTAGTTTAGAACGACGCTATACTCATCCTCCCGCCGGGTCTCGTAACCTGGAACAACAGCAATGGCAATTGTGGGTAAACAAGAACTTCCCTGTCGCCGTCCTTGAGGCTACCGTAGTACCTCTCGGGTGCCTGAAGTTACCCACTTTATCTGCGGAGTGGCCAATGGAATGTCAATCCAGATTGAATCTTTAGGTTCCTTATCAAATCTTCAGTAATCGTTTGTGGTTCTGGAATCACTTCCAGTTCTACCATACTCCCACTACTGTTTTCTGAAAAAAAAACATTTTTAATAAAACTGTGGCGAGTCTAGAACAATATCGCTATTGTTCATCCAGATGGTAGAAAATCAACCCTCGTCATAGCCTGGGTCAACCCACAAACAGCCATTACAGAAACGTGCCTTGAGTTGTCCAGTGTCTGGTTTTAATCATAAACCGGACAACTCCCCGTACCTTAACATCGTTAAGATATGAACTGTTCTATATCCAATATAGAACCAGAGGCACTGATTTAATTGAACTAGATTCAAATCATGCAGCTGTCTCCAGTGCATGTCAACTAAATGGAAGAAGGCCGATCAGCGTTACTCAACTTAGGAATGCTTCCAATTATGAGTAACCTGAAAGGGAAGCAATTTCTCTTAATCATTACTATCAACTGAACACCATACACAAGTATCTACATCTTCGATCTCTTTGAAGAATCCCGATACTTGCTATACCTGGTTCTCTACTCTATTCAAATACATATAACTTCTCCAAATTCGGACCCTGTGTTTCCACGAAACACCTGTCTAAAAAATAGAGGAGTCATAAGTAAACCGAATATAGTACGAGGACCATCCCCTCTGTCCTGATGGACCCTGGACAACATACAATACTCTGTAAAAGTCCCTTGAGTCTGATTACTCATTCACTGTGTGTCGTAGGTTGAAAACTGTACTTATGGTTAAGAAGAATTACACCGCTGTTTAATGCTCCTTACCTAACCATCCACTGATATAGGTAAATGTCGTAGACATAATTTCAGAAAGGTATATCTCACTCTATGAAAATAGACGTACAGATATACCAATTTGAAATTGGTGCATAACAGCGGATATTCAAAACCAAATATTTGCCGACCGGCAAACAACCCAGGTGATTTCCTCAAATATCACCGATTACAACGAATCCCGATATAATGAGGATGATCACCCAATTCCCAATAACTTACTCCCACTCATCATCTGTAAAACTATACAGATGTGAGAATCGTACCTGGTAAATACATACCCTGGAGTAAATATCTAATCGGGAAATCAGTTTTCCTTTAACATTACACAGTGAAACTGAAACATCGAAATGTTCCGATGGGGTATTCTGGTATTCCTAGTAATGCCTCTTCCAGATTCACGACTGTAACCGTATAGTTCTTTGCCACCTCTCCAAATCCCTTCATATGTCTTTAGTCATTACCTTCTGCACACCCATTAGGCCAAATGGTTTTCTTCCTTCCCTACCGTTCGGCACCAGCCTATGGTTTGGAAGAGGACTATCCAATAAGCATAAAGGGTGTACTGTCCTAATCCTAGGAGCACTCGCAACGCGAGAGAAGGTGAAGATAAAAGACACCTGAATGTACTTTATTCCTATTTCTCCTGAACCAGGATCCATCCCCGAACTGGAACAAGTTCCTTTCGAGTTCGTATATAACCATACGATGGATTATCCAATAAAATGGGATCTTCGTAGTGATACGGAGTGTCCTGGAGAAATACAAAGGTGATTTAGGATTGGCGAAGAAATACTTGGTTTGGTCGTGAATAGCAGTCGCAATTTACTTTGCCCTCTTACTAATCCCTTGCTTTGTCTGAACTTAATACCTTCTGTACACCGTTTAAGCTAACTGGTTTTCTTTATTCCCTACCAGTCGGCACCAGCCTATGGTTTGGAAGAAGACTATCCAATTTGCATAATAGGTGTACTACTCCTAAACTAAGGAGTACTCGCAACCTGAGAGAGGGTGAAAAGAAAAGACAACTGAATAATCCTATCCGTTTTCTCCAGAACCTGAAACCATCCTCGAATAAATTCTTTCGAGTTCGTATCTAACCATACGATGGCTTTGTCCAATGGAAGTGGACGTTCGTAGTAAAACGGGGTGTCCTGGAGAAAAGGGTAAAAGTAGGAGTGGCAATGAGGTTCGCAACTTTGACAATCCAAAAGCCAGTGTTTAGAAGGTTCGGTCAATTTGGTCACTGAGTCATAGTCTTAGGGTCGGGTCAAATGGTCGCTGCCAGAGAGAGAGAGAAAAGAAACACTCAGCGTGCACTCTAACCTAGATCAGAATGGTTACCAATTTATCTAATCTGGAATCCTCCCACTGTACCTCAAATTCTCCTCCAAACCAGAAAGAAGAATTAGTCGGGGTCACCCGAGGAGTAAACCAACTCATCAGTGGGAATCGGGATCCAACTCTCATCGCATGATAACGTGACGGAATCCGCTCACGGTATCACACTCCAGAAGGTATGCGCATATCTGGCAAGTTTCAGTTCTTTTGAAACTCCCGATGTGATTTCTGCCCCATGCTCTTATGACCTTGACTAAGGCCAACAAATCATAAGTCACATGTCAAGTTCTACCCGTCATTGTCCAGGTTGATTTGAACCCACCCGTACAAGCCCTTGACTAAGGCCAACAAGGCTATACGACTGTCCCAAACCAACGCATCTATCTATGCAGCATATGAATACCCAATAGCTACCAAACACTGTGCCTTGACTAAGGCCAACAAACACAGCTTGAATACTATTGACTACCCATATGAAACGACGGAGGGCTACGAATGATTTCTGGCGAAAACCTTTAACGTAGTGAACTTGATATCGTTGAAGGAACGGATAGCTTTTAAAAATATAGTGACGAAAACCGTTGCTAAAGAGGTCACTCCCTGTGAGGGGATCTCGGCTCTTTCCCCGTAGAATGGGGTGCAGGATATTCCAAATGAATACCGCGATGCAAAGCAAAAGTAATCGGCTATAGTGATGTTAATGCCCTGACGCAAACTTCTGTCCAAGGGGTCACTCCCGGTGAAGGGATCTCGGCCCTTGCCTCGTCGACTGAGGAGCAGGATATTCCAAATGAATACCACGATGCAAAACAGAAATGAACGTCCTTGCAATAACAGCTTTTTGAAAAGTGTTCCAACAACATCAGATTAGGTTTGTTTTTAACTTGCATTGATCCGAATCAATGCAGTCCCATCAATTGATCACACCAAAAAGAACGAAAATATACTGATGTACGTATATGCCATCCGCATTCGCCACTGGGTCCCGTCATTACCCGTTAGGTTAGCTAACTAACGGCAGAGCGGGGACTGGACTAGCGCGGATGAAAAACATATACAACATCTACTAATATATATACCAATATATAGTATTCGCTCAAGGCGTGAATAAAATGCACCATCACAGAAAAGTACAGCATCACAGAAACAATACAGATATCTGGGATCCCCGGGTTTCACAGAGCCGCTGAAACCCGACGTTCCCCTGGTCGTGTGGATAGCCTGTGCAATGAAATCCTAGACCCCTACGGGCGCGGCAAGTCACCCGCCAAAACCTGAAGCGAGGCAGCCCCCTTCAGCGCCGTGAATGGACCACCCAGCACTTCACGGAATCCGGTAACTTGGGCACCCCTCCTGGGTCAACCTGTACCCCCTACGAGTGCGGCGAATAGCCCGCCAATCCTAGAGTGAAGCCCCCTCCGTCTCAATGCCATGAGATGCGGGCTTGTTGCCCTCCAGAACCCGGCTATCCGTGCACCCCTCCGCGGGGCAATCCTAGTACAGAAAGTAAAATATACATACACCGGGTACATCGACCGCAACCAGGTCGTGCCCCAAAATAATAATACAAACAGGCAGTGACGGCAGTCCACATGTCGGACGCTCGCCCCGCAATATCAAATGTACATAATACAACCACAACGGTACTAGTATTGCATCCAGGCTATCCCCCACGACCGATCCGCAACATCACAGCAAATACATAGAACATCAACGTGAAAGTCACGTTCGCAAATCCGTCTAACCGGGCTATAGCAGTTAGACCGGATTTACCGATCGAGTGACATTCACGGTCGCAGATATAATGTAAATACTGTGAAAAATGTGTTTAAAAAAATTTCCGATTGATCAAACAATTAACAAGTGGGCCCCAAAGAAAACTGTAGCACTCACGGAAACAATTGGCCCAACTTTAATATTCCAAAGCCCATATTTTAAGCCCAGAAGGCCTCTGTAAAAAAATGGTGAAGTGATGTGAATAGTGCGCGGCGGAAGGGCCGCACAAAGGTGGTTTTCGCGGCGGTTCCGCGCTCCAACTGTGGAGTTACTTCGTCAAATTTTTACAGAACTCTTAGATTTTCCAGTACATCAATATTTTACAACCTGAAAAATTTTTCGAGACTGAAAAATTTCAACAGAAACTGTCGTGGGTAAAATGCAGTTTTGGAACTTTTTGATCGATCGGAAATGCAAACACATTACACAAAGTTAGACTAAGTTAATGGCGAGGTTCTGATACCACTGTAAGTGCACGGCGGCGCCCCGGCCGTCAATCCGACGCCGGAATGCGGAAGCGGTGATAAACTTTAATTTTGCGGACTTTGCAAACCGGCACCACCGCGCACTAAACTCCGGATCGTAACCATTAACAAGTCTAGCTAACCAATAAGAAAGGTTAGAGATGTACCGACTGATCCGAGTCCTCCGGTCTTCATCTCCACTCCGATCTCCTCGCGGGATCTCCGTCCGTCTCCTCCTCGTCGGAAAGGGCACCACATCGCCTGTAGCTTTTACGGGCTCCCACCTCAATACCGAGGCAACTCGAGCATGAAGCCGGCAACTCGACATGCTCAAGATATGCTGTAGAATGTAGTGTAGAAGATGCTTGTCTCATTTTGGGGTATTGGTTGCTATAGATGGAGGAATGAGGGTATGAAAAATGGTGCTTTCATTTTTCCTTGTATCAAAATGAGATGAATGAATTTGCCATACTACAAAATGAAAACCACTCTCCCTCTCACTAAGATGTGGCCGGCCATATCAAGTAGGAAAATGATGGAGGGAACAAAATACATCTCATGAAGGGAGGTGAGGGTAGGAGAGGTCAAGAGGTGACCACAAACAACAACCATGCTTCATATAAAAAACAACCATACCCTTTCAAATCTCATCCTCATTCAATCAAATCATATTAAAGCAAAAGCATGGTGCAAAAGAAAAGATTCTTATCATATCAAACCCTTTTGCAATAAAACCCCTCCACAAATGTAATTTGCAAAACTGCAAATTACCCCCTCCAACGGAAAAGTCCGGCCGGAAAAGAACAAAGGAAAACCGGCCGGAACGGAATGCAAACTGGCAACTCCAGAAAACTGGTCCCGTAATAAATTACAGGAAAAACCCCGATACTGTGCATACACACCCGCATCTGTATTCCGTCCGGATACAAATGCAAAGAGACAAAATCTACACTGTACTAAACTAGTACCGGCTTATACCAAAACCGGCTAGTAATATCTGTTCGATCCTGATCCGTGCAATACCGCACGTATCTGATCGAACCCTGCCATATACCTATACGGCTACTAGTACAAACCGTCCGATCCTGATCCGTGCAATACCGCATGTATCTGATCGGACCCTGCCATATCTCCATACGGCCTCTACAGCGTTTTGCCCGAAACTTGAGTAACTGAAAGTGTGGTAGACTCTAAAGACTCGTCAATACAATGGCTGTGGATTTAACCACTAGCCCGTCAGAGGTATAAGCCAATACGTAACGGGCCACCAGCTATTGACTAAAAGGGACGTCGATGAGCGAACTCATCCTGACACCCTACTGAGCCTGTCAGTGACAATATCCGTGCAGTCCGGTCCGTTCGTCTATGAGTATCGCATGGCGGGCCTAGGGGGTTGGTAAAAGTCAGACCCCCAAAAGCGGTACAAGTCGTGTCGGAGTGTAGCCCAGAACACCCTGAGATACTACTGGAATACCTACCAGTAAATCTCCTTGCCTTGGCCAAGGACTTTGTGTAATGGCTCTCCTAGACACAGCACGACCTCACCCCCAATACCGGGAGAGACGAACCCCTGAAGATACGCTCACTGCCTCCATGTGGCTCGGGACTGTACCCAACTAAAACCTGTTTGCACGACTCCTTTGAGCCGTGGTAGGGTAGTAATCAAAGTACAGTGGGAACTCACACGAGACAAATGACGATCCCCAGGTCGATGAACTAACCTGCACACATGTCACCAGGGAACTGCCATCTGACGTCTGGTATATTACCAACTAGCATGTTCCCGGCGAGTCCTGTCCGGTGTACTCATAACCCAATGAGCACCTGTATACATCTTAGGTGATCCAACTGACACCTGTGGCTTGTGAGACCGGCCACCGCCCCTCGTCGGGGTCTCGACTGTATACACTAGTCTACTAATGGAGTATCGATGCCCGGTCTCGAAACTCCCACGACTAGGGACCTTTTAAGGATATGCTTGTAGACCCCCAGCTCCCACTTATATGATCGCCCTCATACTGCTGGTGGTCAAGCAAGAATCCTAGGGGCTCTATCAACGTGTAATAGCGACGTGTCAGGTCACCTAAAGCAGTACACGATGATAAAGGTAAACCAGATAGCATACTATCATCTCGAGTAAGACTGTCCTACCGGGATAGGTCCTCCCTCAATCATTACAATCACGTACCTGTGACCTAATAATTGACTCTGAGGGCACTATCTCCAACAACTTAATGGAAGCTTGGGATATTCACCATTGTATAGACAATCTTGCTCAAAATAGTAGTATGCTACTTGGTTTTTCTCTACTTCAATGTGTGTACATGTGTTTTTTTTAACATATCTCCTATACACATTAGTGGAGCCCTTAGGATTTTTGCTTGATTACCAGCGTTGTGATGGCAGTCACACTCGTGGGGGCTGGGTAATCCACAAGCACATCCTTATACAGGTCCCTAATCGTAGGACTATCGAGACAGGGCATCGATACTCCGGAGTAGACTAGCGTATGCGCTTCTCATCCCAGCAGGGGAGACGGTCTGTCCCACAGTCGTCAGTACGTCGTATTCGAGATAGTATGCGGGTGCTCGTTAGGTTACGAGTATACTGGACAGGACTCGTCGGGAACTGATTGGTTGGTACTATACCTATCGTCAGTTATCAGTTCCCAGGTCCATGAGTACATCTTAGTCCGCTGACTTGACACTGTCACTTCGCCTCGAGTGTGTTCCCACTGTACTTTGATTACTACCCTACCACGGCTCAAAGGAGTTGTGCAAACAGGTAGTAGTTGGGTGCAGTCCCGAAGCACTTGGAGGCAGTGACGGTTAGACAGGATTCGTCTCTCCCGGTATTGGGAGTTGATATCGCGCTGTGTCAAGGAGAGCCATTACACACAGTCGTCCCTGACCAGGGCAAGCGAGATGCACTGGTAGGTTTCCAGTGTTATCTCAGGGTGTTCTGGGCTACACTCCGACACGACTTGTACCGCTATTAGGGGACTGACGTTCACCGCCCCCTAGGCCCGCCATGCGATATTCTCAAACGAACAGACCGGACTGTACGGAGACTGTCACATTCAGGCTCAGTAGGAGTTCGGATGAGTTCACCTCGTCAGTCTTCTTATCGGCATCTACCTGGGGGGCCATTACTCACAGCTAGTGCCGCTTGCGGTCTGTGGTTAAACCCACTGCCAGCGTAGTGTCGAGTCTTTAGAGTCCCACACAGAGAGCTATTCGCCTTTAGGCAAAAGAGTAGAGGTCGCATGGTTTTGCGGCAGGGTTCGGTCACATCCGCGCACTTGTGCACGTTTGGTGTCTGGGCAGTTATTACTAGCGGGCTTAGGTTTAAGCCAGATCCTAGTATACATTTTGGGATTGGTTTTATCTCGTTTGTATTCATGTTCCTCGGAACGCGGATGCGGGTGTGTATGCACGGTTGACAGAGACGGAGGCAGAGGATTCTCATTAGGGTTGTTGACTGTTGACTTTTGCTAAACCCTAATGAGAATTAGAAATATGATTAATAATAATATTAATTAAGTATTATTGTGCCATGGTTGGGTTGCAAGGTTGACTTTGTTGACTTGTTGACTTTGTTGACCAGTTGACTAGGTTGGACTTGTTGACCATCATCATGACAATGGCTATCATTTCATGGCATTGATCTTTGCTTGCTTGTTTGTTCACAAAATACATTAAATGCATGCAATGATAAAGCCATTGACATGAACCATCACAAGATGCTTAATTATTGTTATTATTATGATTATTTTGTGTTATGAGAGCATGGGTGGAAAAAGTCTTGCTCATTCTATCATTCTTATTCTCTCTCATCCTCAAGCTCTCTCCTCTTCCTCTTGCTCTCTCTTTAGCTCATGGTTCTATTGTCTCATTTGTTGAGAAACAAGAACCATAGAGATAAAACGCAAAACACTTCTCTACTCATCCTAGTGTACAAGGTCTAGCAAACCAAGTATTCTAGTTTCCTCAAGATTGAGGTTGGAGCCAAAGGTAGAAGCTTTCGGGTGGATCCATCTTCGGCACAAGGAGACGACGAGGAGAGAACCATCCGACCACCACATGGAGTCGAAGAGAAGGGGTTCAAGTTAAGGTATAACCCCTAACCGAGTAGGTAAAACTCTTACTTAGGTTGTTAGATAGTTAGTTTAACAAAGATCCGTTTTTGAGTCCATGTTACCCCACCGAAAAGATTGTTTTTCACCATTTCCGCAACCCCAAAGAACCGGGGACGGGTAACGTGGACTTACAGTGGTATCAGAGACTAGTTAAACACTATCTAACATGTTAGTAAACTAACTAGAAGTTCGATCGGAGAAAAAGTCACAAAACATGCCCGAGACTCAAACTTTCTGTCGGTTTTTAAACTGCTGTAAAAATTATTTGACATATACCAAAAATCGTCTCAGGGTTTTATTTGAACACAGTAGAAAAACGAGCCAACGAACCGACCAACTCACCACGGAACCGCGGCAAGAAGAGCTTCTTGCCGCGGATCCGCGGCCGAGTTGACTCGGCCGTGGATCGTTTTTACTGCAGTGTGTTCTCTGTGCTCTTTTGGGATTTTTGGAATATGATTTTTCTGCCCAGATTTTCCAGAAAGAAAAATTTGTTTTCGGGGTGGTTAAAAATCCGTATTTTGATCGAACTTCTAAAGACTTTAGCTAATGGGTTATATCTGTGATGTGATATATGTATTGAACGTCTGCTAATCGCTATACGTCGATTAGTGGGGGTTATACATATCTGTAATCTGTAATGTTGATGGTATGTGTATATGAATTCATTGGATGGTCGCGGATGAATAGCCGGGGGGTTGTGAGATGAGAGTTTTCTTTATCTTTCAATTCATGTAATTTGTAATTGATGTAATATTATTTGTATGGCCGCACATCCGGGATGAGGTTGTAGCCGCCATTGTATAATTTCTTTTACTGTTTTTGCTCCTAGGATAGACCCAAGGAGGGGGTGTACAAACTACCGGGTACCTCGAAGTGCCGAGTGGCCTACTCACGTTGTTGAGGGAGGTTTCTTCACTTCGGGTATTTGGCGGGTAGTTTGCCGCACCCGTAGGGGTCTAGGGTGGGTTATTGGCTATTCACCACGACCGTGTAATCCGCTTTTCGTTACAGGCTCGTACGGAATGCGGATTCCTAGTATATCCAATGTGTTCATCTGTGATTTGGAATGGCTATCATTGCATCTGACGAATGTATATATCTATATATGATATCTATTTAGGCGTTGCTTATGTTTTGCATCCGCGCTAGTCCAGCCCCCGCTCCGTCGTTAGTTAAGTAACCTAACGGGTAATGACGGGGCCCCGTGGCGAATGCGGATCGCATTAGCGTACGTCATATTTTCGTAGTTTTCTGCAATGGTAGGATTAAATGATGGGACGCATTAAAATTAATGCAAGAAAATAAACCAAAGTAAAGTCGTTGGAACAATTTCAAAACCACTCGGTTTCTTTTCAAAAACAACTTTTAAACGCGGAGCTTAAGCCACTCCTTTTAAAAGCTATCTTGTTCTATTGATTATATCAAGTTCACTACGTTCACGGTTTCGCCAAAACCATTCGTAGCCCTCCGTCGTTTCATATGAATATTCAACAGTATTCAAGCTGTGTTTGTTGGCTTTAGTCAAGGCACGGTGTTCGGTAGCTGGTGGGTATTCATATGTTGCATAAATAGATGCGTTGGTTTGGGACAGTCGTATTACTTTGTTGGCCATAGTCAAGGGTATTTACGGGTGGGTTCAAATCAACCTGGACAACGACGGGTAGAACTTGACATGTGACTTATGATTTGTTGGCCTTAGTCAAGGTCATAAGAGCATGGGGCAAAAATCCACATCGGGAGTTTCTAAAGAAATTGAAACTTGCTAGCACTGCATACCATTTGTAGTGTGATGATTTTGGTAGAATTCCTTCAGTTTTGTCACGCGATGATATTTGGATCCCGATCCTAGTGTGAGTATATGCTACTCCTCGGGAAATTTCTCACTTAACGATCAATGTTATAAACCAAGTAGGTGTCTAGAAAGGTGTTAGCGGGGTTACGCCCCGTGGGAAAAGAGGTTATTTAATTAAGGAACTTCATGAAAGCGTTGGAAAAGCTCCCTCAAAGTACCGACACTAGCCTGGCTGAACGGTTAAGCAAGTATTGTACGGTGAGATTGATCCCGACTAATTCTTCCTTTTTGGTTTGAGGAGGGATTCGAGAAACAGTGGGAGCCATCCTGTTTAGATAAATTAAAAACCAATCTAAACTTGCAAGAGTATCATGCTGAGTGTTTTCTTCTCTCTCTCTTAATTGCAGAGACCCAGTGACCACACATAGGTTACATCTAGATAATAAAATGACTAATTCTGACTGTTATGATTGGCAAAGGTCTGTCCAGATGTCCATTTCCTATGACAAGTTAGGACACCTCTTAACTAATCAAACCCCTGCCGTCTCAGGACCAGTTTCCCCTATCGCGGATATTGACATCCGTAAGGCATCGGAAAAAGACTATGCGAAAGCCAAGTGCCTCATGTTAGCCTCAGTTGATGGTGCATACCAGAGGCGGCACGAGAAGATGGACTTAGTTTCTATCTTCCTCCATAACAAATATTTATATGGAGAGCAATCTTGTATCGCAAGATATGAGACCTCGAACGAATTGCTTCAAGCAAGGTTGGCTATCGGGTCATCTGTAGGAGGCAACGTCCTTACAGAGACCAGCTATTTTGAGCTCACGGACCTGAAGACCACATTGAAGAACGGGTCAGATACTGACTTGATTCTACAGTCTCTGCCCTCTGCATATACCCTGAAGGAAACCAGGGAAGTAGAAGGAAAGATAAGGGCAAAAGTTTCGGGACTGGATATAGTAAAAGAGGGACGTTCCTATTGTTACGGGAATGAGCATTGGCAGAAAGATTGCAGGGCTAGCAAAGCCAGTAGCCAGAATTCGAAGCATGTTGTGGCTTCGGCTTCGGGTGTGTTTGTAATAGAGAACTGTATGTCAGTTAACGCTACTTCCTGGGTATTGGATACCAGATCAGGATCTCACATCTGTAATTCATTACAGGCTCTGAGAAACCGTAGGGTTATCAGGAAAGATGATATGACTCTCAGGGTTGCTAACGGAATGAGCATGGACGCTGAATCCATAGGGGAATATCATCTTGGACTGACAACTGGGCAGATATTGATTCTGCATAACTGTTTATATGTACCAGGTGCGTCTTGTAATATCATATCTATATTCTTACTTTCTAAGAAAGGATATGATTTTACTTTTGTAAGCGATGTGGTCCACATCCACCTAAATCAAGTTCTGATTGGGTCAGGTAGATTAGAAAACGGGATATACGTATTGAATCAAGCTCAGATTTTCAGTGTCCAGAACACACTTAAAAGAAAGTCTCCGGAAACAAATCAGGCTTACTTATGGCATTGCAGACTGGGTCACATCAATGAGAGAAGGTTGATGAAGTTACATACAGAAGGATATTTGGATCCGTTCGAATATCAATCATATGCAACTTGTCAATCCTGTCTCATGGGAAAGATGACAAAGACTCCGTTCACTGGACACGGAGAAAGAGCAAGCGAGCTCTTGGGACTCATACACAGTGACGTGTGTGGTCCAATGTCTACACATGCGCGAAGTGGTTATTCATACTTCATTACTTTTACAGATGATTTCTCTAGGTTTGGACATGTCTTCCTGATGAAGCATAAATCTGAGACCTTTGAGAAATTTCGGGAATACAAAAATGAAGTTGAAAAACAAATAGGCAAAAGTATCAAGACACTGAGATCTGATCAAGGTGGAGAATACTTGAGTGCCGAGTTTCTGGACTACTTAAAAGAGAATGGAATTCTCTCGCAGTTTACTCCTCCATACACACCACAACACAACGGTGTATCGGACAGACGGAATCGAACTCTATTGGATATGGTTCGTTCCATGACGAGTAAGGCTGAGTTACCGCAATCTTTCTGGGGTTATGCACTAGAAACAGCTGCATATCTCTTGAACCAAGTTCCTACTAAGACAGTGCCTACCACACCATATCAGATGTGGAGTAGGAAGAAACCCTGTCTTAAACACTTTAAGGCATGGGGATGTCCAGCTTTTGTCAAAAAGCAGCATGCGGACAAGCTCGAGGCATGCTCAGTACAGTGTAAGTTTGTGGGATACCTAAAGAACTCCAAGGGATATCTTTTCTATTACGCAGAGGAGCAAAAAGTCTTTGTTTCTCGTCATGCCCGCTTCTTGGAAACTGAGTTTTTAGAAAATCAGATAAGTGGGAGCGCAATAGAACTGGAAGAAATTCCAGAACCACAAGCTATAACTGAAACCTTAGTAGAACCAGAAGGTTCAGGGGAACCGGACATTCCTGCGCCGCTCCGCAGGAGTAGTAGGCAGTCTCATCCTCCCGAGAGATACTATGGCTTTCTCATAGACGGGGATAGAGAGGATTGCGTCATTTATTATGATGAGCCTACTAGCTTCCAGCAATCTATTTAGAGCGGTGACTCAGTAAAATGGCTCGATGCAATGCGGACCGAGATGGAGTCCATGTACACTAACAAAGTTTGGACTTTGGACTTTGCTCCAGAAGGGGTAAAACCCGTAGGCTGCAAATGGATCTTCAGAAAGAAGATTGGTGTAGATGGACAGGTTGAAACCTATAAAACTAGGCTTGTTGCAAAGGGTTTTCGTCAAAGACCTGGTTTGGACTATGACGAGACCTTTTCTCCAGTAGCTATGCTCAAATCCATTTGGATCCTTCTTGCTATTGCTTCCTTCCACGATTATGAGATCTGGTAGATGGACGTAAAGATGGCTTTCCTAAATGGAAATTTGGAAGAGTGCGTCTATATGGATCAGCCAGAGGGATTCATTCAGAGTGGGAGCAGCGGTAAAGTGTGCAAGTTGCTCAAGTCCATCTATGGACTGAAGCAGGCATCGCGGAGTTGGAACATCTGCTTTGATGATACTGTCAAAGAATTCGACTTTGTCAAAAACCTAGATGAACCATTCATTTACAGAAAGATTGTAGGGTGAAATGTGGTATTCCTCGTCTTGTACGTCGGTGAGATGCTCCTAATAGGAAATGATATTCCTATGCTACAGTCAGTCAAAGGATTCTTGTCACAAAGGTTCTCCATGAAGGACCTGGGCGATGGCAACTACATTCCGGGGATCCAGATCTATCGTGATAGATCTAAGAGAATGTTGGGACTTTCACAGTCCAGGTACATAGACACTATACTGAAACAATTCAGTATGGAAGATTCCAAGCGCGGTAATTTGCCGGCTTGTCACGGAATCACCCTCTCCAAAGAGATGTCTCACAAGACTGATTTGGAAAAGGCTCGCATGTCATCAATACCCTACGCATCCGCGGTAGGCTCTATAATGTATGCGATGTTGTGTACCAGACCAGATGTAGCATACGCATTAAGCGTTGTAAGCCGGTATCAGTCGGACCCAGGGGAGAAGCACTGGATAGCAGTAAAGAACATTCTCAAGTACCTGAGAAGGACTAAGGAGATGTTCTTCGTGTATGGCGGAAAAGACCTCCAGATCGAGGCCTTTGCTGACTCCAGCTTCCAGAGTGACACGGATGACTCCAAGTCCATGTCGAGTTATGTCTTTACCCTCAATGGAGGGGCGGTTTGCTGGAAGAGTTCCAAGCAGGAGACCGTTGCTGACTCAACTATGGAAGCGGAGTACATAGCTGCTTGCGATGCTGCAAAGGAAGCTGTTTGGATGAAGAAATTCCTCACGGAGCTTCAGGTGGTTCCTACCATTGTTGATCCAATACCGCTGTATTATGACAACAACGGCGCTATAGCTTTAGCGAAGGAACCCAGGTCCTATCAGAAGTCCAGGCACATTTTGAGGCGGTTTCACATGATCAGGGAGATCGTAGATCGCCGGGAGATCGAGGTGAAGAGAGTAAATTCAGAAGATAACACTGCAGATCCATTCACGAAGGCCTTACCCCAGACTCAGTTCGAGCGACTGATCGAGATGATAGGTCTTCGATATGCCAGTACATGGCCTTAGTGCAAGTGGGAGATTTTTAGTGTATATGCCCTAGAGGCCATTACTGTATCATACTAGTTTGTATATTACTTAATGGAAGCTTGGGATATTCACCATTGTATAGACAATCTTGCTCAAAATAGTAGTATGCTACTTGGTTTGTCTCTACTTCAATGTGTGTACATGTGTTTCTTTTAACATATCGCCTATACACATTAGTGGAGCCCTTAGGATCTTTGCTTGATTACCAGCGCTGTGATGGCAGTCACACTCATGGGGGCTGGGTAATCCACATGCATATCCTTATACAGGTCCCTAGTCGTAGGACTATCGAGACAGGGCATCGATACTCCGGAGTAGACTAGTGTATGCGCTTCTCATCCCAGCAGGGGGACGGTCTGTCTCACAGCCGTCAGTACGTCGTACTTAAGATAGTATGCGGGTGCTCGTTAGGTTACGATTACACTGGACAGGACTCATCGGGAACTGATTGTTTGGTACTATACCTATCGTCAGTTATCAGTTCCCAGGCGACATGAATACAGCTTAGTCCGCTAACTTGACACTGTCATTTCACCTCGAGTGTGTTTCCACTGTACTTTGATTACTACCCTACCACGGCTCAAAGGATTCGTGCAAACAGGTAGTAGTTGGGTGCAGTCCCGAAGCACTTGGAGGCAGTGACGGTTAGACAGGATTCGTCTCTCCCGGTACTGGGAGTTGATATCGCGCTGTGTGTAGGGTTCCGAGGCATACTAATGAAGTCTCACAAGTGATCAAACATGCCCAATTATAAAATTTCATGTGCCTACAAACCCTAATACGGATCATTAACTAGATAATGAGGCGATGCAAAGCGAGTAAACGAATTTAACGCTAAAGTAAAGGGGCTACAACCTTTGTAGATCCGGTCCTCCACTTCCTAGGCTCCGTGATGAAGTCCCTCCGCTGTCCAAATTGAATCCATGACTCTAGCATCGACTTCATCGGAGAAATGGGCGGACTTGGTCGTCGGCTTCGATGCCGAAGATGATCTACGTCGAGTCATCACAAGATCAAACTCCAACTTCACCAAGCCATGAAACTTGTGAAGAAAACACCCTATACTACTTGGCAAGAGGTAGAGAATGAAGAAATAGGAAGTGGGTTCACTTTAGAATTGGATTTCTCACTCTTATTCTCAAGTTGCCATTGATGGTGGCATAGTTTCTTCATGTGGAAGATGAAGAAGAAGAAGAAGAAAGAATATCATAAGTATTTATTAAAAAGAAAAAAAATATGAATACTTATCATATCCTAACCTTGGTTAGGTGTAGAGAATGGACCATGGTTAGTTTTAATGGTTAGGGTTAAGAATGAGACAAGAATGGTGGACTTGTTCAAAGCTTCATGAAGCTTCAACAAACAAACAAAGAAAGCCACCATAACTTATTTATCTTTTCCAAAATGAAAAAATAGATAAATAGATAAGTAATTAAATAAACAAAACCCTAATCATTAACTTAACCATGGTTTATTTCGTTACACAAACCCAAGTGAGCATGTATCATCAAACATGATACAATCAAGTGCACACAAAAATATATCACATATACAATGTGCACATCAAGTGAGAAAATCCTTTTAAAGTGAGCCAATACTAGTTAATGCAAAGTAATATATCAAATATATAATTATGCATTAAATCATTAAATCAATACTTGATTTAACGATCCGGTCATATTGCATATAACCGACTAGTATCCTATGTATCGGCTTATCGAATCAATCCTTGATTCGATAACTAGGTTATATCACATATAACCAATCGATACATTCATCGCGAGAATGGAATACGGCATCACATACACGCATTATTCTCGGTCCCTCACATATCTCATATGCGCTCCTATTTCGTTTCGCTTGAGCCAGGAAACCTTTGTGTAGGACTCTAAAGACTCGTCAATACGCCGGCAGCAGATGATGATCATATCAAACACGCACAAGCCGCAAGCGGTCTGCTAAACGTAACGGCCACCCGGGTATTGAGCGATCAGAAGATCGACGAGCAAGCCCGCTCACACTCCTGTGAATCCAACCAGTAACACTTACCGTACAGTCCGGTCTGTTCGTCTGATATGTCGCATATCTTGCCTAAGGGTGGTAAACGTCAGACCCCAGTAGCTTGATAAGTCATGCCGACGTAAGGTCTATAACATTCATAAAACTACTGATAACTCTTACCAGTATATCACTGCAACCCTGGCCAGAGATTTCCTGTTATGGCCAGTCGTGCATAGCGCAACATCAACCCCCAATACCGGGAGAGACGAATTCCCTCCTATCGCTCATTGCCTCCATGTGAATCGGGACTGTACCCAAAAACCACCTGTTTGCACGACTCAGTAGAGCCGTGGTAGGATGGAAATCAAAGCACAGTGGGAGACACACAAGACTCTATGACGATCTCGGGTCAACAGACTAAGCTGCACCAGTGTCACCAGAGAACTGCCATCTGACGTGAGATATAATGCCATCTGGGAGTTCTCGGCGAGTCCGTTCAGTGTACCCAGTCTCCACTGAGCATCCGCATACCATCTCTGATGTCAAACACCAATGGATATGGGATCATCCATCGCCCATCATATGGGTCGAGAAGATATACGCTAATCGACTCTGGAATATCGATGCCCCATCTCGATATTCCCACGACTAGGAACATTGAAGGATGTACTCATGGACTACCCAGGCCCCACTAGTATGATCTTCATCATAGTCCTGGAAGTCGAGTATACATCCTAAGGGCTTTATCAACATGTAATCAGAGAGACAGAAAGTATACATGTTAAGATAAAGATCAACCAGATAGCGTACTATCATGTCGAGCAAGAAAGTCCTACCTATTTATGACCCAGCATCCACTACAATATACATCCAATGTACAGTAATGGCCTCTAGGGCATACATATAACTAACAATCTCCCACTTGCACTAGGGCCATCTGTAGTAGTGGTTGCAGTATCACATACTCAACCATCCCATATAAGTCTCTCTCTGGGAAAAAGCCTTTGTGAGTGGATCCGCCGTGTTGTCCTCTGAGTCTACTCTCCTAACCTCGATCACCCTGGAGAACATCTATCTCCATGATTAGGTGATACTGCCTCAGAATATGTCTGGGTCGCTGATGGCACCGGGGTTCCTGGGCCAAAGCCACACTTCCATTGTCATACAATGGTAGGAACCTAGTTCATCATATGAACCAATATACACCCAAACTGCCTCTTTGGTAGTATCTTTAATAGCGATGTTACCAGCCTTTATCGTCTAGTTTGCCACGGTATCTAGCTTGGAACTCTTCCAACATACCGTCCCTCCACTGAGGGTGAAGACAATGCCTGTGACTGACATTCAGTCGTCCTTATCACCCTGGAACACTACTAGTGATTCTCCCCAGGATCGATTGATACTATCTTACTATAGCTAGGTTGAATCCTTACATCCATTTAGATCTATCACATAGACCCAAATCTCAGGATTTAGGAGGTATCATCTTTATCCTATATGGAGAATCTATGTGATAAGTGGAGATTGACCGTGCGTAGCATAGGAAACTCTTTTCTTATCAAGAGTATGTTGTCCACGTACAATAGGAGGATGACCACCTTACTCTCTACTACCTTTTTGTATATACAAGGTTCATCTACTATTTTGATGAAGTCAAACATTTTGACTATTACATCAAAACAGACGTTCCAACTCCGCGATGCCTTCTTTATTCTGTAAAGCAATCTTGCACACGTTTCCGCTGCTCCCATTGTTTACGAGGTCCTCTGGCTGTGTTCTTATAGACGTTCTCTTCTAAATCATTATTTAGAAAAGTAGTCATGGCACCCAACCACCAGATATCGTAGTCATGGTATGTAGCCGTGGCAAGTAGGATCCGGATGGACTTAAGCATAGCCACTGGAAAAGGTATCATCATTATCCACGCCTGGTTGATGACTAAAACCTTTAACAAGTCTAGCTTTGAAAGTCTTAACTTTTCCATTTACACCAAGTAATCTTCTCAAGATATACTTGCTCCTGATGGGGATTTAACCCTTCAGATATAGCACCCAAAGTCCATACTTTGTTGGTGTACATGGATTCCATCTCAGATCGATAAGCATCCAGCCATTCTTACAGAGTCCTTACTCTCGACGGCCTGCTTGAAACTAGTTGGGTCATCATCTCATGATGCATTCCTCGCTCCCACTGTCATCGAGAAACCGAGGTATCTCTCAGGCAGATGAGGAACCCTACCAGATCGGCGGAGAGGCTGAGGTTCGTCGGGAACTATTGAATCCTTTGGTTCTGTCAAATCATCAGGTGCAGTTTTGTATAGCTGGAACCTTTCCAGTTCTACAGAACTGACTTTGCCTCGATCTTGTCCGGATTTTGCTTTAGACATAGGCCGGACAACTCCAAATCTTAACTAACTTAAGAAATAGGCTCTTCCCATACCATATCTCATATGGAGTGGTAGGCAGCGATCTGATTCGAACCTAATTCAATAGGTATGCAGCTTCTCAAGTGCACAACCCCAAAAGGAAATAGGTAACTCAGTAGTACTCATCATAGAGCACACTATATCCAATATGGTGCGATTGCTCCACCCCGATACACCGTTATGCTGTGGTGTATTCAGAGGAGTAATACGGAGAGAGAACCTCATTCTCCTTTAGAACAATCCAGGAATTCTATGCACAAGTATTCTCCTCCCTAATCACATCAAAGGACATAATACTTATACCCTTATTGGTTCTCTACTTCTAGCTTATATTCTGTGAATATCTCAAAAGGTTCGGACTTGTGTTTCAACAGGAACATATGTCTGAATCTTGAGAGATTATCAGAGAACGCAATGAAGTATAAAGAACCAGTCCTGGCATGTGTAGACAGGAGACCTTACATACATCATCATGTATCAGTCCCAAGAGTTCATTAACTCTTTCTCTGTTTCCAACAAACAGGGCTAAGGTCATCTAATCTCTGTGACATGACTGGCAAGTTTCACAAGATGTAAATTCAAACTGATTTAAATATGCATCTAAAATGTAACTTCAGCCAGTCGGGTCGCGTTGATATGACCTAGTCTACAATGTCTCAAGAATGATTCGTTCATTTCTGAACTCTTCCTCTTGTGTGTGTTCTGTATACTAGGAACTGTAGTTTGATTTAAAACGTCAATGTTTTTAGATAACGTGCCTGAACCGATCAACATTTGATATAGGAAATGTTCAAAACATTATCCATCAATACAAAATTATATCCTTTCTTTACTTGTAAAGAGACTAATATGATTTTGTATATCAGGTTCGGTATCTAATAACATTCGTTCAGAATCAATGTACTGGTCATACAGGGTGACAGTGACCAACAGACTTGGCTGCAACACTTGCCCCGTTCTCTGTCTCATGAAACTTATCACCCGTTCTCAGTTTTTCTACCTTTTTGCAGCCCTATGTAACAGATTACATATCTGGGATCCTGATCCGGTATCATATACCCAGGATGCGGAGGATACTGAGAAACAGTTCTTTGTAATGAACACACCCGAAGATGATGCATCAGCATGCACTCTCTTCGTTTGGGCGGCACAGGAATTCTGGTAATCCCCAATTTCCTGCTCTGTCTTATAACAATTATAAGTTTGAGCGGGACCAACGTTCCCCAGCTCAGTATAACAAGCGGGTTCGGTCAATACATCCATATTATTATCTTGATTAAGGCGTGATATGGTCGCTACCTGGAGAGAGAGAGAAGAAAACACTCTGCGTGCGCTCTTGCAAGATTAGATTGGTTATATATTTTATGTAATCAGGATGGCTCCCATTGTTTTTATCAAATCTTCCTTCAAATCTTAAAAGGAAAGACTAGCCGGGATTAATTACACTCTACAAGTTCGCCAATCTTTCAGCCAGGCCAGTGTCGGTACTTTGAGGGAGGTTCCCCGTGCTTTCGCACGGACCTAATTACAGTAAACCTCGTTTTCCCAGAGGCGTAACCCCGTTGACACCTTTCTAGACACCTACTTGATCGGCTAATTGTAAAGTGCAAAACTCTCCCAGGAGTAACAATTACTCGCAGTGGGTATCGAGATCCAACTATCATATAGAAGGTATGCAATCTCATTGCAAGTTTCAACACTTGAAACTCCCGATAATGGTTTTTACCCCTAGCACCTATGACCTTGGCTAAGGTCAACAAATCATAGGTACTAGTCAAGTTCTACCCGTCATTTCGTGATTAATTAGACCCACCCACATGACCCTTGGCTAAGGTCAACAAAGCCACATGACTGTCCTAACTAATCGCATCATATGCTGTGTAGGAAGACATCACTTAGCTACCGCACACTACGCCTCGGCTATGGTCGACAAACATAGCACGAATACTAAGTACTCTACTTCCTAAAATGACGGAGGGTTGCGAATGGTTTTTTAAGAAAACCTTTAACGCTTTGAACTTGATCTCGTTGCGGAATCAAATGGTTTTTAAATGGAATGTTTTTGAGGCTTTTCTAGTTTTGCTAAAAGGGTCACTCCCGGTGAAGGGATCGTCGGCCCTTTCCTCGTCGAATGAGGTGCGGGATATATCATATATATCACTGTGCAAAGCGGAAACTATAGAAGCGATCAAATGAGAAACCGAGGATTGTAGCATCTGCCAGTTATTGCTAAAGGAGTCACTCCCGGTAAAGGGATCTCAGTCCTTTCCTCATCGAATGAGGTGCAGGATGTTCTATAAGGAACACCGCGATGCAAAGCAAGAACTGTAGCTACCTGTTTTATTTTTGAAATTCGATTCCACAACATCAATTAGGTTTATTTTCTTTCATTAATCTCATTAATGAATATCCCATCATTTAAGTCTACCTAAACATCACAGATAAATATAACGTACGCTTATGCCATCCGTATTCGCCTCGATGTCCCGTCTGCACCGTTAGGTTAGGTAACTAACGCCAGAGCGAGGCAGGGCTAGCGCGGGTGTAAAACATAAGCAACGTCTATATAATATATCATATATACTATATACTATATCTATCTGAACACATCACATGATCACATCACAGATAACGCAGCAGAAAATATCATATGAAATATTGGATATACTAGGACGTCCGTGTTTTTAATAGGAGCCAGTATAAAACACGGATTCCACGGTCGTGATGAATAGCCAATCCCACACCCCTAGACCCCTACGAGAGCGGCAAGCAACCCTACCAATTCGAGGGTTAGGAGACCCGGACTCGACTCCTTGAGATGGTCTCCCACTGGACCCCAGAACCCGGTTACTTGTGCTCCCCTCCTTAGGTCTATCCTTGTGCAGAAAAGTAAATAATAAACAAATGGTGACATCATCCGCAACCTGGAACTGCCCCAATAAAAGAATATTACATACAAGTTTTTACATGAATGAAAATGAAAAACACTCATCTCACATAAAAAAACCCCGGCTATTCAAACACGACGATCCAATATAACATAACCAGCAACACATAACATCACATGTCATCAACGTAAGTAAATATGCGCATCCCAATTGTCGTTGACATATAGCAACGAAACCGGCGATATCACATATTACACTTACGGTCACAGAAAAGAAAATGTAAAACTACAACAGTTGGAATCCGCAATCTCTTTAGACATCGCATGCCTAATCAAATGAAATACTTAGATATCACATGCCTAACAATTATAAACCCCGCATTTTAGTCTCAAAATCGAAAAAACTGTTCAATATAAAGTCGGGCAATTCAACAGGATTCCCGACATTCAGATCGAATGCTCGTCGCAAACTTTAGTAGGCGGCCGCACCCCTGACGCCATCGACGAAGTGCACCAAGGCGGAACACCGCTGCCGCGAGCACCCGAAAGGATGCTTTCGGCGACGGGGTTCTCCTACAGTCACTTTGTCGGGGCTATGGGGTGAGGCTGTCTATTAAGTTTACCCGGCGAGTATCCGCGTACGCTATGTGATTGCGACGGACTTTTGATCACATCAAAATTCCGTGGCAACCGATCAAGTGAGACTAAACTGCTATGTTTATAACATTCATTCAGTTATCTCATAACTTCTTGCGAATTCCAATTGTTGTATCACATTCCGGATAAATAGAAAATGTTAAACTTTCCGATCGAACAATCGAACACCCAAGTTTTCCCGAAACAGCTCAACACATGAAATAAGTCTAAAAGCATTCAGTTCATGCCTCAGTACCAACGGTCCAGCCGTAGAAGGGTCAAGCCAACGCCTCACATGTGCCACGCCGTACTGCCCCAAACCCTAAGGTTCAAAAGGCAGTTCAAGACGGTCACATAATCGAGTTAAGGTTTGTTGTCTTCTAGAGGGACCATCGCGTTACTTGCACTACTTAGAACGTTATTAAACCACGGAAAGATCCAACATTTGGAAATTTCCCGACAGGGGAAAAAGTGGGTATTTATATCCGATCGAACTTTTTTAACATATTCAAAAATTATCCGGAAAACACATAGACAAAGTTTGAAATTTTCGATCGAATCAATGAAGCTCCAAAACACCCTAGAATATTCAACTCTTGAATAAATATTAAAAAATCCCAGAAAATCCAGAACCAAAATATAGGAATTACTGTGCAAAAACTATTGTGCAATGAGACAATACGGCCGCGGAACCGCCGCAGACGGCATGCTTATGCCGCGGTTCCGCGGCGGTTTAGATGATTCAGAGGCTCGTTTTGCACTATAATTCTTATATCTTCCTGCTGAGTTTTTTAAGAATTTTTAATCTGGAAAAAACCCAGTTTTTGAAAAAAGTCCAGAGAGCATTTTGGAATTGGGGTTTCGGTTCGATTGGACTTCAAACTCCGTCTACGCATCGCCTAAGGCTCTAGCTAGGCTCTGATACCACTGTAGGGTTCCTAGGCACACTAATGAAGTCTCACAAGTGATCAAACATGCCCAATTATAAAATTTCATGTGCCTACAAACCCTAATACGGATCGTTAACTAGATAATGAGGCGATGCAAAGCGAGTAAACGAATTTAACGCTAAAGTAAAGGGGATACAACCTTTGTAGATCCGGTCCTCCACCTCCTAGGCTCCGTGATGAAGTCCTTCCGCTGTCCAAATTGAATCCATGACTCTAGCATCGGCTTCATCGGAGAAATGGGCGGACTTGGTCGTCGGCTTCGATGCCGAAGATGATCTACGTCGAGGCATCACAAGATCAAACTCCAACTTCACCAAGCCATGAAACTTGTGAAGAAAACATCCTATACTACTTGGCAAGAGGTAGATGATGAAGAAATAGGAAGTGGGTTCACTTTAGAATTGGATTTCTCACTCTTATTCTCAAGTTGCCATTGATGGTGGCATAGTTTCTTCATGTGGAATATGAAGAAGAAGAAGAAGAAGAAAGAATATCATAAGTATTTATTAAAAAGAAAAACAATATGAATACTTATCATATCCTAACCTTGGTTAGGTGTAGAGAATGGACCATGGTTAGTTTTAATGGTTAGGGTTAAGAATGAGACAAGAATGGTGGACTTGTTCAAAGCTTCATGAAGCTTCAACAAACAAACAAAGAAAGCCACCATAACTTATTTATCTTTTCCAAAATGAAAAAATAAATAAATTGATAAGTAATTAAATAAAAAAAACCCTAATCATTAACTTAACCATGGTTTAATTCTTTACACAAACCCAAGTGAGCATGTATCATCAAACATGATACAATCAAGTGCACAAAAAAATATATCACATATACAATGTGCACATCAAGTGAGAAAATCCTTTTAAAGTGAACCAATACTAGTTAATGCAAAGTAATATATCAAATATATAATTATGCATTAAATCATTAAATCAATACTTGATTTAACGATCCGGTCATATTGCATATAACCGACTAGTATCCTATGTATCGGCTTATCGAATCAATCCTTGATTCGATAACTAGTTTATATCGCATACAACCAATCGATACATTCATCGCGAGAATGGAATACGGCATCACATACATGCATTATTCTCGGTCTCGCACATATCTCATATGCGCTCCTATTTCGTTTCGCTTGAGCCAGGAAACCTCTGTGTAGGACTCTAAAGACTCGTCAATACGCCGGCAGCAGATGATGATCATATCAAACACCCACAAGCCGCAAGCGGTCTGCTAAACATAACGGCCACCCGGGTATTGAGCGATCAGAAGATCGACGAGCAAGCCCGCTCACACTCCTGTGAATCCAACCAGTAACACTTACCGTACAGTCCGGTCTGTTCGTCTGATATGTCGCATATCTTGCCTAGGGGTGGTAAACGTCAGACCCCAGTAGCTTGATAAGTCATGCCGACATAAGGTCCATAACATTCGTGAAACTACTGATAACTCTTACCAGTATATCACTGCAACCCTGGCCAGGGATTTCCTGTTATGGCCAGTCGTGCATAGCGCAACATCAACCCCCAATACCGGGAGAGACGAATTCCCTCCTATCGCTCATTGCCTCCATGTGAATCGGGACTGTACCCAAAAACCACCTGTTTGCACGACTCAGTAGAGCCGTGGTAGGGTGGAAATCAACGCACAGTGGGAGACACACAAGACTCTATGACGATCTCGGGTCAACAGACTAAGCTGCACCAGTGTCACCAGAGAACTGCCATCTGACGTGAGATATAATCCCATCTGGGAGTTCTCGGCGAGTCCGTTCAGTGTACCCAGTCTCCACTGAGCACCCGCATACCATCTCTGATGTTAAACACCAATGGATATGGGATCATCCATCGCCCATCATATGGGTCGAGAAGATATACGCTAGTCTACTCTGGAATATCGATGTCCCATCTCGATATTCCCACGACTAGGAACATTGAAGGATGTACTCATGGACTACCCAGGCCCCACTAGTATGATCTTCATCATAGTCCTGGAAGTCGAGTATACATCCTAAGGGCTTTATCAACATGTAATCAGAGAGACAGAAAGTATACATGTTAAGATAAAGATCAACCAAATAGCGTACTATCATGTCGAGCAAGAAAGTCCTACCTATATATGACCAAGCATCCACTACAATATACATCTAATGTACAGTAATGGCCTCTAGGGTATACATATAACTAACACTGTGTCAAGGAGAGCCATTACACACAGTCGTCCCTAGCCAGGGCAAGCGAGATGCACTGGTAGGTTTCCAATGTTATCTCAGGGTGTTCTAGGCTACACTCCGACACGACTTGTACCGCTATTAGGGGACTGACGTTCACCGCCCCCCTAGGCCTGCCATGCGATATTCTCAGACGAACAGACCGGACTGTACGGAGACTGTCACATTCAGGCTCAGTAGGAGTTCGGATGAGTTCACATCGTCAGTCTTCTTATCGGCATCTACCTGGGGGGCCGTTACGAACAGCTAGTGCCGCTTGCGGTCTGTGGTTAAACCCACTGCCAGCGTAGTGTCGAGTCTTTAGAGTCCCACACAGAGAGCTATTCGCCTTTAGGCAAAAGAGTAGAGGTCACATGGTTTTGCTGCAGGGTTCGGTCACATCCGCGCACTTGTGCACGTTTGGTGTCCGGGCAGTTATTACTAGCGGGCTTAGGTTTATGCCAGATCCTAGTATACATTTTGGGATTGGTTTTATCTCGTTTGTATTCATGTTCCTCGGAACGCGGATGCAGGTGTGTATGCACGGTTGACAGAGACGGAGGCAGAGGATTCTCATTAGGGTTGTTGACTGTTGACTTTTGCTAAACCCTAATGAGAATTAGAAATATGATTAATAATAATAATAATTAAGTATTATTGTGCCATGGTTGGGTTGAAAGGTTTACTTTTTTGACTTGTTGAGTTTGTTGACCGGCTGACTAGGTTGGACTTGTTGACCATCATCATGACAATGGCTATCATTTCATGGCATTGACCTTTGCTTGCTTGTTTGTTCACAAAATGCATTAAATGCATGAAATGATAAAGCCATTGACATGAACCATCACAAGATGCTTAATTATTGTTATTATTATGATTATTTTGTGTTATGAGAGCATGGGTGGAAAAAGTCTTGCTCATTCTATCATTCTCGTTCTCTCTCATCCTCAAGCTCTCTCCTCTTCCTCTTGCTCTCTCTTTAGCTCATGGTTCTATTGTCTCATGTGTTGAGAAACAAGAACCATAGAGATAAAACCCAAAACACATCTCTACTCATCCTAGTGTACAAGGTCTAGCAAACCAAGTATTCTAGTTTCCTCAAGATTGAGGTTGGAGCCAAAGGTAGAAGCTTTCGGGTGGATCCATCTTCGGCACAAAGAGACGATGAGTAAAGAACCATCCGACCACCACAAGGAGTCGAAAAGAAGGAGTTCAAGTTAAGATATAACCCTCTAACCGAGTAGGTAAAACTCTTAGTTAGGTTGTTAGATAGGTAGTTTAACAAAGATCCATTTTTGAGTCCATGTTACCCTACCGAAAAGATTGTTTTTCACCATTTCCGCAACCCCAAAGAACCGGGGATGGGTAACGTGGACTTACATAATGTACCTGACCCAATCAAATTTTGATTTAGGCGGATGTGTACTACATCCCTTACAAATGTAAAATCATATCTTTCCTTAGAAAGTAAAGATACAGATATGATATTACAAGCTAGACTAGGTACATACAAACAGTTACGTAAAATCAATATCTGCCCACTTGTCGATCCTAGATGATATTCCCCTATGGATTCAGCGTCCACGCTTATTCCGTTAGCAACTCTGAGAGTCATATCACCTTCCTTGATAACTCTACAGTTTCTCAAAACTTGTAATGAATTACAGATATGAGATCCTGATCCGGTATCTAGTACCCAGTAAGTAGAGTTAATAGATAGATGATTTTTAATTTCAAACACACTCGAAGCCGAAACCATAACATGCTTCGAATCCTGGCCTCTGGCTTTCCAAGCCCTGCAGTCCTTATGACAACACGCTTTCCTGTGACTACAAAGACATGCCTCCTTCCCTACTACTAGCCCCGAAACTTTTTCCCTGCCCTTTCCCTTTACCTTACTGACACCGCTTGTCGGCTTTTTGGAGGCTTTCTTCTTCTCTCCCTTAGCTTTCGCCTTGGATCTAGAAGAGGAAGATTCCCCAATAAGCAAAGCGGGTGTCTCCCTGGGTTCCTTCAGGGTTCCCTCTGAGCTCCTTAATAAATTGAGGAGACTTGGAAGTGTAACTTCCCTCCCTTGAATTTTGCAATTCAAGATAAACTGGGCGTAAGTAGAAGGTTGGGACTGTATAATCAAGTCAATGCATAACTCGTTCTCCAACGTGGTCCCATGGTCCGTGAGCTGTTCAATATAGCTAATCATCGTAAGGACGTGGTCCCATACAGATGACCCAACAGCCAACCTCGCTTGAAGCAATACCTTTGAGGTCTCATATCTTGTGATATGAGATTGATCCCCATATAAAACTTTGGTATGAAGGAAGATGGAACCTAAATCCATCTTCTCGTGCTGCCTTTGGTTTTCACTATCCATGGAGGCTAACACGAGGTACTTGGCTCTCGTACAATCCTTTTCCTATGTCAGACAGATATCCATATCCGCGACGGTAGAACTTGGACCTGGGACGGCGGCGGGGGGGAGGGGGGTTGTAGTAAGGAGGTAGTCTAGCTTGTCAAAGGTATGTGCCATCTAGACATACCGTAACCAATCAATATAGTTTGGCCAAGTCAAAATATTAGCTAATAACCTATGTCTGGTCATAGTGGTCACTGCAATTAAGAGAGAGAAGAAACACATAACATGATGCTCTTGCAAGTTTAGATTGGTTATTAGTTTATCTAAACAGGATGGCTCCCACTGTTTCTTGAATCCTTCCTCAAACCATAAAAGAAGAATTAGTCAGGATTAATCTCACTTTTACAATTCTTGCTTAACCTTTTAGCCAGGCCGGTGTCGGTACTTCAAGGGAGGTTTTCCAACGCTTTCGTGAAGTTCCTTAACTACATAACCTCTTTTTCCTGGAGGTGTAGCCCCACTAACACCGTTCTAGACACCTACTTGGTTTATAGTATTGATCGTTTAGTGAAAAATCTCCCGAATGGTAGCACATACTCACAGTAGGATCGGGATCCAAAAATCATTATGTGATAACCAAGAAGGAATCCTACCATGGTTATCACACTCGAAATGGTATGTAAAACTAGCAAGTTTCAGTACCTTAAATACTCCTGATGTGGATTTTTGCCCCATGCTCTTATGACCTTGACGAAGGCCAATATATCATAAGTCACATATCAAGTTCTACCCATCATTATCCAGGTTAATTTGAATCCACCCGTATATACCCTTGACGAAGGCCAACATAGTTATACGACTATACCAAACCAACGCATCTATATATACTGCATATGAATACCCAGCAGCTACCAATCACTATGCCTTGGCAAAGGTCAAAATACATAGCTTGAATACTTCTGAATATTCATATGAAATGATGGAGGGCTACGGATGGTTTTGGCGAAACCATGAACGTAGTGAACTTGATATAGTCGAAGGAACCATGATAGCATTTTAAAAGAGTGGTTTAAGCTCCGTATTTAAAATTGCTTTTTGAAGAAAACCGAGTGGTTTTGAAATTGTTCCAACGATTAAGTTTTGGTTTGTTTAATCTTTGCATTAATCAATGTTAATGCGGTCCCGTCATTTAAATCCTATCATTGCAACAAAAGAAACAAAAATACAACGTACGCTTATACCATCCGCATTTGCCATTGGGTCCCGTCTTACACTGTTAGGTTACTTAACAAACGCCAGAGTGGGGGCTGGACTAGAGCGGATGCAAAACATAAGCAATGCCTACTATATATGTATAATATATATATATATATGCATATGCATTCCTATCATGCAATAATAGGCATTCCAGGTCACAGATGAATATATTGGATATAATAGTAATTCCGCGTTTCATTTAAGCCTGTAACGAAAGAAGGATTCCACGGTCGTGATGAATAGCCAAACCCCACCCCAGACCCCTACGGATGCGGAAAACTACCCACCAAATTCCCGAAGTGAACCTCCCTCACTAAAATGAGTAGGCCATACAACACTTCAAAGAATCCGATAGTTTGTGCACCCTGTAGGGTTCCTAGGCACACTTGTGAAGGTTCATAACGCATCAAACATGCACGAATAAAATTTTACATGTGCCGAACAACCCAAAGACAGGATCTTTGCTAGATAATTAGGGTTTAGCATACAAGATTACATCTTTTAAGCTAAGTGTGAGGGATTACAACCTTTGTAGTCCACTCCTTCGCTTCACAAGCTCTGAGTAGAAGTCCCTTCGCCGCGATCCACGATCTCCCGGACTCAAGAGAGGCTCCACGACTCGAACGATCCATGCTAGCTTGAAGTGTTCCAAATCTCCTATGATCTACGTCGAAATTTCAATAACTCAAGCTTTCTCACTCTAAAGAGATGAACACACTAATCTCATGGGCTAGATGAGATGAGGATGAGAGAGTAGTATTTATGCTTTCTTTTTAAATCATTTTCTCATAATTTATCATCACAAAATGAATTTCTAGTGAGCTTAAAATCAAGAGAGAAGAAGATGATCATGGAAATGATAAATCCTTTTATGATGAATAGAAAAGAAATCTATATGATTGATATATCAACCATGGTCAAGGATGAGTGGCTAAGAGTTTGTAGAGAATAAACTAAAGTTAGGGTTTGGTTAGGTTAAGATATGAGTCATGGAAAAATATCAACCATAATATCTTAACCAAGACAAAAGCAAAGCTTCTAGAAGGTGCAAGAAGAAGCTAACCCTAATCAAACCCTAATCCCATTTAATCATCATTAAACATGTTTAATAATAAATCATATCATGTCACAATAATATATATCACATATATATTATATATTTGCAACAAAAGAATATAATACAATTAACATATATCGCATATATATCAATGTATCATCCAGTGAGAAAATGAAATAATAAAGCGAGCAAATATTAGATAATGTAATACAATATATCATATATATTATTATACATTAAATCATCGAATCAACACTTGATTCGACGATCCGGCTATATCGAATATTACCGACTAATATATCATGTACCGATTCATCGAATCAACACTTGATCCGATGTCCCGGTTCATATCTAAATATCGTGAGAATATAATACGGTATCTCATGTCGCATTATCCTCGGTCCTGCACATATCACATATGTGCCTCTACTCCGTTTTGCCTGAGCCAAGAAACCTCTGTATAGGACTCTAAAGAATCGTCAATACGCCGGTAGCAGGTGATGATCATATCAAACACCCACAAGCTGCAAGCGGTCAGCTAAACGTAACAGTCACCCAGGTATTGAGCGATCAGAAGATCAACAAGCTAGCCTGTGCGTTCTCCTGTGAATCCAATCAGTAACACTCCTGTACAGTCCGGTCTGTTCGTCTGATATGTCGCATATTAAGTCTAGGGGTGGTAAACATCAGACCCCAGTAACCGATAAGTCGTGTCGATGTGTGGCTCATAACGGGTCGAGAAACTACTAGTAACACTTACCAGTAAATCTCTATATCAGCCCTGGCCAGGGACTTCCAGTTATAGCCAATCGAACATAGCACGACATCAACTCCCTATACCGGGAGAGACGAATCCCCTCCTATCGTTCATTGCCTCCATGTGATTCGGGACTGTACCCAAAAGCCACCGTTTTGCACGCCCTCTTGGACGTGGTAAGGTGGAAATCAAAAATACAGTGGGAATCACACAAGACTCTGTGACGATCTCGGGTCTACAGACTACCCTGTACCAGTGTCACCGGAGAACTGCCATCTGACGTGTGGTATATCACTATCTGGGAGTTCTCGGCGAGTCCTTCCAGTGTACCCAGTCTCCACTGAGCACCCGTACACCATCTCTGATGTCAAACACCGATGGATATGGGATCATCCATCGCCCATCATATGGGTCAAGATGCGTATACGCTAGTCTACTCTGGTGTATCGATGCCCTGTCTCGATATACCCTCGACTAGGAACGGTTATAGGATGTACTCATCGACTACCATGGCCCCACTAGTATGATCTCATCATAGTCCCAGTAGTCAAGTACAGATCCTAAGGGCTTTATCAACTTGTGAGAGAAAAACAGTAAACCAATACAAGTCAACATGTTAAGATAAAGTGAAACCAAATAGCATACTATCATGACGAGCAAGAAAGTCCTCTCTGTATATATCTAAGCATCCATCATAATATACATCATATGTACAACAATGGCCTCTAGGGCATATACATAACTAACAATCTCCCACTTGCACTAAGGCCAGCTGCTGTAGTATCTCATACCTAGCATCCCGAATAATCTCTCAAACTGTATCTGGGGAATAGCCTTCGTCAGTGGATCCGCAGTGTTGTCCTTCGTATCAACTCTCCTGACCTCGATCTCCCGGCGATCAACTCTCTCCCTGATCAGGTGATACCGCCTCAGAATATGTCTGGACTTCTGATGGGATCTGGGTTCCTTGGCCAAAGCCACAGCTCCATTATTATCGCAATACAGAGGTATTGGATGCTTAATGGATGGAACCACACCAAGTTCACTAATGAACTTCTTCATCCAGACAGCCTCTTTGGCAGCATCGTTGGCAGCGATGTATTCAGCCTCCATCGTCGAGTCTGCAACGGTATCCTGTTTGGAACTCTTCCAACATACCGCCCCTCCATTGAGGGTAAAGACAAATCCCGAGTGCGACTTAGAGTCATTCTTATCACTTTGGAAGCTGGAATCGGTAAAGGACTCCACCTGGAGTTCTCCGTTACCATACACCAAGAACATCTCCTTAGTCCTTCGTAAGTACTTGAGAATGTTCTTCACAGCTGTCCAGTGACTCTCTCCAGGATCTGCTTGATACCGACTCACTACACTTAGTGAGTATGCTACATCGGGTCTGGTACATAGCATCGCATACAATATAAAGCCTACTGCCGAAGCATAGGGTATCCCTTGCATGCGAGCTCTCTCCAAATCAGTCTTGAGAGACATCTCTTCGGAGAGAGTAAGTCCAGAGATTGTGGGTTGGTTCCCACGCTTGGATTCTTCCATACTAAACCTCTTTAGTATGGTGTCAATGTACCTGGATTGGGACAATCCCAGTATCCGTTTAGATCTATCTCTATAGATCATGATTCCCAATATGCAGGAGGCATCACCAAGATCTTTCATTGAGAATCTCTGTGATAAGAAGAGCTTGACTGATTGCAGCATGGGAATATCATTTCCTATCAAGAGTATGTCATCCACGTACAATACGAGGAAGACAACCTTACCCTCTGCTACCTTCTTATAGATACAAGGTTCGTCTATATTTTTGATGAAGTCAAACTCTTTGACAACAACATCAAAACAGATGTTCCAACTCCGCGATGCTTGCTTTAACCCATAAATGGATTTAAGCAGCTTGCACACCTTTCCGCTGCTCCCACTATCTACGAAGCCCTCTGGCTGAGTCATGTACACGCTCTCTTCTAAATCACCGTTTAGAAAGGCGGTCTTAACATCCATTTGCCAGATTTCGTAGTCATGGTATGCAGCAATGGCAAGTAAGATCCGGATGGACTTAAGCATAGCCACTGGAGAAAAGGTTTCGTCATAATCCATACCTGGTCGTTGACGAAAACCCTTTGCTACAAGTCTAGCTTTGAGAGTCTCAACTTTTCCATCTACACCAAATTTCTTTTTAAAGATCCACTTGCTCCCTATGGGTTTTACCCCTTCAGGAGCATTTTCCAAAGTCCATACATTGTTGTTGTACATGGATTCCATCTCAGATCGCATTGCATCCAGCCATTTTACAGAGTCACCACTCGTGATGGCCTGCTCGAAACTAGTCGGTTCATCATCATCCATGATGCAATCCTCGCTTCCACCATCAATGAGAAAACTGTAGTATCTCTCAGGTGGATGAGAAACCCTATTAGATCGGCGGAGAGGCTGGGGTTCGTCGGGTACTACTGAATCTTCTGGTTCCAACAAATCATCAGTTGTAGTTTGTGGTGCTGGAACCTCTTCCAGCTCTATCTCTTTACCACTAATTTCTTTTGTAAGAAATTCCTTTTCTAAAAAGGTGGCATATTGAGAAATAAACACTTTTTGTTCCTCACCGTGGTAGAAGATATATCCATAAGAATCTTTTGGATATCCTACAAACTTACATAGACGTGATCTTGCCTCGAGTTTGTCCGGATTTTGCTTTTTAACATAGGCCGGACAACCCCATATCTTAACTCGTTTAAGAGATGGTCTCTTCCCATTCCATATCTCATATGGAGTGGTAGGCACCGATTTAGTTGGAACTCTATTCAATAGATATGCGGCTGTCTGTAGCGCATAACCCCAAAAGGAGATAGGTAACTCAGCAGTGCTCATCATAGAGCGCAACATATCTAATAGGGTGCGATTCCTCTGCTCCGATACACCGTTGTGCTGTGGTGTATAAGGAGGAGTAAGCTGAGAGAGAATCCCATTCTCTTTTAGATAATCTAGGAACTCATTGCTTAAGTATTCACCTCCTCGATCAGATCGAAGAATCTTAATACTTTTGCCCGTTTGATTCTCTACTTCGTGCTTATATTCTCTGAATTTCTCAAAAGCTTCAGACTTATGTTTCATCAGGAACACATGTCCGAATCTAGAGAGATCGTCAGTGAATGTAATGAAGTAGGAAGAACCGTTCCTGGCATGCGTATACATAGGACCACATACATCACTATGTATTAGTCCTAAGAGTTCAGTAACTCTTTCTCCGTGTCCACTAAACGGAGCTTTGGTCATTTTTCCTTTGAGACATGAATGGCAAGTATCATAAGATGATAATTCGAACGGATTCAAATAACCATCCTTATGTAACTTAGCCAGTCGTGTCGCATTGATATGACCAAGTCTACAATGCCACAAGTAGGATTCGTTCATATCTGAACTTTTCCTCTTGTGTGTGTTTTGTATATTCAGGACTGTATTCTGATTCAGAATGAATATGCCATTATGTAACGAGCCTGATGCAATCAACTTTTGATCTAGGAATATGTTCATAACATTATCCTTTACTACAGAATTATATCCTTCTTTACTTAATAAAGAAACTGATATAATATTGCACATCATGTTCGGTATATAATAGCACTTATTTAGAATCAGTGTATTACGACTTGGTAATACAATGTGATATTCGCCAACTTCTTTGGCTACAATACTTGCACCGTTCCCTACTTGAACGGAATGATCACCTTTTCCCAGTTCTCTACCTTTTCGTAGCCCATGTAACAATTTACATATATGGGATCCTGATCCGGTATCCAATACCCAGGACCTAGGGTGAACTGAGAAACAGTTCTCAATAACTAACACACTTGAAGAAGATGCATCAACATGCACGTTCTTTTGGGCGATGTGAGAATCCAGATATTCTCATGTTTCCTGTTCAGTCTTATAACTCTTATAAGAAAGAACGGGTCTTACGTTCCCTTGCTCAGTACAATAATCAGGTTCAGTCAATACATCCATACTATTATCTTGATTATGGCCTGACATGGTCGCTACCTGGAGAGAGAGAGAAGAAAACACTTTAGCGTATGCTCTTGCAAGATTAGATTGGTTATTATCTTATCTAATCAGGATGTCTCCCACTGTTTTTATCAAATCTACCTTCAAACCCTAAAAGGTAAGATAAGCCGGGATTAATTACACCATACAATTTCGTCAATCTTTCAGCCAGATCAGTGTCGGTACTTTGAGGGAGGTTCCCCGTGTTTTCGCACGGACCTAATTAAAGTAAACCTCGTTTTCCCAGAGGTGTAACCCCGTTAACACTTTTCTAGACACCTACTTGATAGGCTAATTGTCCTGTGTAAAACTCTCCCAGGAGTAACTCTTACTCGCAGTGGGTATCGGGATCCAACTATCTCATAGAAGGTATGCAATCTCATTGCAAATTCCGACACTTGAAATTCCCGATAATATTTTGCCCTTAGTGACTTATGACCTTAACTATGGTCAACAAATCATAAGCACTAGTCAAGTTCTACCCGTCATTTCTTGATTAATTTAGACCCACCCACATGACCCTTAACTATGGTCAACAAAGTCATATGACTGTCCTAATTAATCACATCTTATGTTTATAGGAAAACATCACATAGCTACCGTACACTGTGCCTTAACTATGGTCAACAAACGCAGCACGAATACTAAGTACTCTATTCTCCTAAAATGACGGAGGGTTACGCAGGTTTTTCAGAAAACCTTGAGCGTAATGAACTTGATATCGTCGTAGAATCATGTGAATTTTGAAAAAGGAGTGTTTTTTAGGCTTCTAGTTTCGCTAAAGAGGTCACTGCTGGTGAAGCGATCTCGGCTCTTTCCCCATCGAATAAGCTGCAGGATATATCATATATACCGCTGTGCAAAGCAAGAACTATATAAGCTGTCAAAACTAAACCGCGAGTTTGTAGCATCTGCCAGTTTCGCTAAAGAGGTCACTCCCGGTGAAGGGATCTCGGCTCTTTCCTCATCGAATAAGGTGCAGGGCATATCATATATACCGCTGTGCAAAGCAAAACTATAGCTACCCTTTTTATAAAGTTTTGATTCTACAACATCTTTAGGTTTCTTTTCTTTTTTTTAATCTCATTAATAAAATCCCATCAGCTTATGCTTCCTAAGCATCACAGAAGAAACGAAAGCAGTAATATTTATATATCAGCATATATATATAGTATAAGCATTCGTCTCAGGCAGTAATATGATCTCATCACAGAACATTGCAGCAGAAGAACATATATGAAATATTGGATATACTAGGACGTCCGTGTTTTCAATACGAGCTTGTATAAAACACGGATTCCACGGTCGCGACGAATAGCCAAACCCACATCCTAAGACCCCTACGAGAGCGACAAGTAACACTGCCAATTCTAGGGTTAGGAGACCCGGTCTCGACTCCTCGAGATGGCCTCCCACTGGACCCTAGAACCCGGTTACTTGTGCTCCCCTCCTTGGGTCTACCTAATGCGGAAAAGTAAATAATATACACTGGTGACATCAACTTCAACCTGGAAGTGCCCCAAATAAAAGAATATTACATTACAAATGAATTTTACATGAATGAAAATAAAAACCCTCATCTCACATAAAACCCCGGCTATTCAGAACGCGACGATCCAATATAACATATCACAGCAACACATAATATCACATATCATCAACGTAAGTAAATATGCGCATCCCAATTGTCATTGACATATAGCAACGAAACCGGCGATATCACATATTACACTTACGGTCACAGAAAAGAAAGTGTAAAACTACAACATTTGGAATCCACAATCACTTTAGACATCGTAAATCCGAAATATTACATACTTCGCATTTCATGCCTAACTCTATGAATTCCACATATTGTATCACATTCCAGATAAATAGACAGTATTAAACTTTCCGAACAGATAATCAAATACCCAAAATTTTCTAAATAGCTCAACACTTGAGCGGAGTTCAAATAATCCCAGAAACTGTCACAGTACCAGTGATCCAGCCGTAGAAGGGTCAAGCCAACGCCTCACATGTGGCACGCCGTACTGCCCCAAACCCTAAGGTTTAGAGGCAGTTCAAGACGGTCACATAATCGAGTTAAGGTTTGTTGTCTTCTAGAGGGTCCACCGCTTAACTTGTACAATTTTTCCAAAAGATTTAAACCCAAAAAAAAATTCAACACTTGAAAGTTTTACGTGCCAGGAAAAAGTGGGTTAATGATATCTGTTCAAACAGTTTAATGGTTTCTAAATATCCGGAAATAAAAACGAATTTAAATATTCCGATCGAATCTACGATTACAAAACAAACCCCAGAATATTCAACACTTGAGTCACTTTAAAAATACCCAGAAGCATCAACAAGCACCTACGGATATTACCATGAAGCCACGTGTCACAATCCCATAAATCGGCCGCGGAACCGCCGCAGGAAGCAGGTTCCCGCCGCGGTTCCGCCGCGGTTTAGTAGAGTTGTGGGCCCGTGTTTCATGGTAATTCTTAGAATTCCCTGCTAATTTTTTTAGGTGTTTTTAATTCAGAAAAATCCCAGATTTTGAAAATTTTCCAGAGAGGGGGTTATTTTCGTCGGTTCGGGTTCGATCGGAGTTTTAACTTCGTAAACACGTCGCCTAATGCTCTAGCTAGGCTCTGATACCACTGTAGGGTTCCTAGGCACACTTGTGAAGGTTCATAACGCATCAAACATGCACGAATAAAATTTTACATGTGCCAAATAACCCAAAGACAGGATCTTTGCTAGATAATTAGGGTTTAGCATACAAGATTACATCTTTTAAGCTAAGTGTGAGGGATTACAACCTTTGTAGTCCGCTCCTTCGCTTCACAAGCTCCGAGTAGAAGTCCCTTCGCCGCGATCCACGATCTCCCGGACTCAAGAGAGGCTCCACGACTCGAACGATCCATGCTAGCTTGAAGTGTTCCAAATCTCCGATGATCTACGTCGAAGTTTCAATAACTCAAGCTTTCTCACTCTAAAGAGATGAACACACTAATCTTATGGGATAGATGAGATGAGGATGAGAGAGTAGTATTTATGCTTTATTTTTAAATCATTTTCTCATAATTTATCATCACAAAATGAATTTCTAGTGAGCTCAAAATCAAGAGAGAAGAAGATGATCATGGAAATGATAAATCCTTTTGTGATAAATAGAAAAGAAATCTATATGATTGATATATCAACCATGGTCAAGGATGAGTGGCTAAGAGTTTGTAGAGAATAAACTAGAGTTAGGGTTTGGTTAGGTTAAGTTATGAGTCATGGAAAAATATCTTAACCATGACAAAAGCAAAGCTTCTAGAAGGTGCAAGAAGAAGCTAACCCTAATCAAACCCTAATCCCATTTAATCATCCTTAAACATGTTTAATAATAAATCATATCATGTCACAATAATATATATCACATATATATTATATATTTGCAACAAAAGAAAATAATACAATTAACATATATCGCATATATATCAATGTATCATCCAGTGAGAAAATGAAATAATAAAGCGAGCAAATATTAGATAATGTAATACAATATATCATATATATTATTATACATTAAATCATCGAATCAACACTTGATTCGACGATCCGGCTATATCGAATATTACCGACTAATATATCATGTACCGATTCATCGGATCAACACTTGATCCGATGTCCCGGTTCATATCTAAATTTCGCGAGAATATAATACGGTATCTCATATCGCATTATCCTCGGTCCTGCATATATCACATATGTGCCTCTACTCCGTTTTGCCTTAGCCAAGAAACCTCTGTGTATGACTCTAAAGAATCGTCAATACGCCGGTAGCAGGTGATGATCATATCAAACACCCACAAGCTGCAAGCGGTCAGCTAAACGTAACAGCCACCCAGGTATTGAGCGATCAGAAGATCAGCAAGCTAACCTGTGTGTTCTCCTGTGAATCCAATCAGTAACACTCCCGTACAGTCCGGTCTGTTCGTCTGATATGTCGCATATCAAGTCTAGGGGTGGTAAACGTCAGACCCCAGTAACCGATAAGTCGTGTCAATGTGTGGCACATAATGGGTCCAGAAACTACTAGTAACACTTACCAGTAAATCTCTATATCAGCCCTGGCCAGGGACTTCTAATTATAGCCAATCGAACACAGCACAACATCAACTCCCTATACCGGGAGAGATGAATCCCCTCCTATCGCTCATTGCCTCCATGTGATTCGGGACTGTACCCAAAAGCCACCGTTTTGCACGCCCTCTTGGACGTGGTAAGGTGGAAATCAAAGCACAGTGGGAATCACACAAGACTCTATGACGATCTCGGGTCTACAGATTACCCTGTACCAGTGTCACCGGAGAACTGCTATCTGACGTGTGGTATATCACCATCTGGGTGTTCTCGGCGAGTCCGTCCAGTGTACCCAGTCTCCACTGAGCACCCGTACACCATCTCTGATGTCAAACACCGATGGATATGGGATCATCCATCGCCCATCATATGGGTCAAGATGCGTATACGCTAGTCTACTCTGGTGTATCGATGCCCTGTCTCGATATACCTTCGACTAGGAATAGTTATAGGATGTACTCATCGACTACCATGGCCCCACTAGTATGATCTCAGCATAGTCCCAGTAGTCAAGTACAGATCCTAAGGGCTTTATCAACATGTGAGAGAAAACAATAAACCAATACAAGTCAACATGTTAAGATAAAGTGAAACCAAATAGCATACTATCATGACGAGCAAGAAAGTCCTCTCTGTATATATCTAAGCATCCATCATAATATACATCATATGTACAACAATGGCCTCCAGGGCATATACATAACTAACACACCCCACCTTGGGTCTATCGTAGGAGTAGAAACAGTAAAAAGAAATAATATACAACGGTGGCTACAACCTTAACCCGGATGTGCCCTGCAAAATAATATTACTTCAATATTTACAAATTACATTGAATGAAAGAAAAGAAAATACTCTTCTCACATCCCCCCGGCTATTCATCCACGATGATCCAATAAAATTCATATATACAAACCATCACAGATCACCGACATGTGCAACCACCAACTAATCGATGTATAGCAATTAGCGGAGGTTTACGAACACATATATCAAACACAGAAAACTCGATTAGCTAAAGTACTTAGAATTTCGATTGATTATCCAAATTTGAATGTACCCCAAGTACAACACTGTGCATAAAAGATCCTGGGCAGAAACAAAATACCCCAAAATTCATAACTCAACAATATAGACCAACTGTAGAAAATCGGGCCGAGTCACCCTTGACTCGGCCGCGGAACGGCAGCCAAACAAATGGTTTGGCCGCGTTTCCGCGGCAGTCTTAGGGATTCAGGGACCCAATTTTCTCCAGTAGTCTCCAACAACATTGCACGTATTTTCAAGCCCCCTGAAAAGATTTTTGGACCATTTTTTAAAATCAACAGAAAACATGCATTTCGGACGTGATTTTAGGATTTTTCCACGATCGAATTTCTAAAGACTATGCTAACTAGCTAATTAAGGTTTTGTAGGCTCTGATACCACTGTAAGTCGATGTCGCGCATCCTGCGTTTTGCGAGGAGGCGGAATTTTCAAAAACGATAATATTTACTACGCAACACCGGCTAAAACTCCAGGATCATTACCAAAGTCTTAACTAGCTAATCTGTCTAGAGATTTAACTACTCTGTTAGAATGGTTATACCTCCAAGATCGAGTCCTTCAGGTCTTCTAGTACTCCTCTCCAAGGCTCCTCAGTGATCGGATCGGGCTAGCTCCATCGGCTTTCTTGCGTCAAAGATGATCCACCGCGAGAGAATGTGCTCCAAGCTTCAAACTCTAAATGAAGTAACTAAAGTAGATGGTTCGCTAAACAAACTAGCCTAAGAGATGTAGAAAGTCTAAAGGATTCTGTAGTCTCACTAAACCCTATGGCTCACAACACATGTGAAGGATTAGGGTTTAGTTTAGAGGAAAAAAGAGATGGAGAGACCAAGAGAGAGAATGAAATAGTGAAAATGAATAACCATCTAGTTGGCTAAGTGTGGTGAATGGTTAATATATCATACACTCACTCATTGAGCCATGGAATAAAACATAGTATAAAATACCTCCCATGCCTCAATAGTGAGTCAAGATGAATATAATAAACATAATAGTCATGCTTCACCATGCCATCAAAGTCTCCTCCATTTCCACCTCATTAATCCATTTGGAAAATGGATAATACAAATAATGAGGTGGCACCTTCTAGAAGCATGCCTTGACAAATAACAAGAATGCCCCTCTCACCGTTTATACATACCCGTATCCGTATTCTGAAAAATACGGATACACCGAGACAATAACAATCCAATAATACAATACTAGGATCCGGCTTAAACCAAAGCCCACTAGTATTGTCCGCCCGATCAGCATCCGTGTACAAGTACACGTATGTGATCGAAGCCCAGTCATAAAACTATACGACGTCTACATCAATTTCCTGAAGCAGGGAAACTCTCTGTGTGGGACTCTAAAGACTCGACAATACGCTGGCAGTGGGTTTAACCACAAGTCGTCAGCTATACTAGCTGCACGTAACGGCTACCCAGGTATCTGTCGATCAGAAGGCCGATGAGCAAACTCACCCCCTACTGAGCCTATCGGTGACAATCTCCGTATAGTCCGGTCTGTTCGTCTGAGATACTCGCATATCCGCCTAGGGGGATGGTAAACGTCAGACCCCTGACAACGTGATAATTCGTGTTGGAGGAGAGCCCAATACACCAAGAGAAACTACTGGAGTACCTTACTAGTATTTCTCCACTGCCTTAGCCAGGGACTTTGTGTAATGGCTTTCCGAACACGGCGCGATATCAAACCTAATACCGGGAGAGACGAATCCTATCTGATCGCTACTGTCTCCAAGTGCTTCGGGAGTACACCCAATTACTACCTGTTTGTACGTTCCTTTGAGAGTGGTAGGGTAGTAATCAAAGTGGAGTGGGAACACACTCGAGACGAAGTAGCGATGGCAAGTCAACGGACTAAGCTGTACTCATGCCACCTGGGAATTGCTACCTGACGATAGGTATAATACCAACTAGCAGTTCCCGACGAGTCCTGTCCAGTATAACTCACAACCTAGTGAGCACCAGCATACCTTCTCCAGTACATCGTACTAATGGTTGTGGGACAGACTATATCCCCTGCTGGGATGAGAAACGTATACACTAGTCTACTCCGGAGTATCGATGCCCCGTCTCGATAATCCAATGACTAGGGACTTGTATAAGGATGTGCTTATAGACTATCCAGCCCCCACTAGTGTGACTACCATCACGACGCTGGTACTCAAGCAAAGATCCTAAGGGCTCTACCAATATATATAAGCGATATGCTAAAATAAACGCATGCACATATTGAGGTAGAATCAAACCAGGTAGCATACTACCATAACGAGCAAGACTGTTATTATAACTGTGAAATATCCCAAGCATCCAATACGTAATATACAATCCAGTATGATACAATAATGGCCTCTAGGGCATATATCACTAACAACGCATGCTATTATACATTACGACTATATTGTGCATAGGTTTATTCACTACTTCGATTATGCATGCGATTTCCACTCTATGATGATAGTTTTATTCACTGTGTAGGAAACTCCCTCCCATTATACCTTAGGTCCTTGTAGGATAGACCATATGGACGCATTGTGGTGTTGTGGACACATACATTGGGGTTCATCGCAAATTTTGCCGTGTGGGTTACATGCATAGTAACCGCCTCTTTTGTATATATTGTACCTTGTATCTAGTGTCACTCCATCAGACCACCTGTACAGTTAGACTTAGAGCAAGTTATGACTTATGTATATTATTTTTGGTCGAACTGGAGTATAATCAACTTGTTATCTTGATTTATGCAGTTTACTTATATTGTGCTTGTGATCCTTCGCTTTTGAGCGTCGTATATGCACCGTGTGTGTTTGATTCCGCCAATTGGCGTTGAGATTGCTCCCAAGTGGGGATGTCGTTATATTTTTATGATTATGTTCTTGTTTTTATCAAAAATTACAAAGGAGGCGCTGCCGAAATTTTAAATGACGAAAACAATTTTTTACCCTATTTCAAAACACTCGACATATGTTTTAAAACAACAATCCTTGTAAAAATAATTGGGTTTCATGTTAATTACCATTTCAAAACTTTACCTTCTTTATTCTTTAAAAGGTTTTAAAACGGTTTAGATCTTAGTTTCTGGCATACTTAGATCGCGTCGATATCTTTAGACGTCATGCAATCTAAGTGTCGATCACGTGCCAATTTAGGTCATGACATTTTCTCATTTAAGTGTGAAGTGAGTAGAAGTGTGAGTCACAAGTCCACACACTTCCACTTTAATGGAGAAGTTATAAGAAGAGAAGAGGGAACCACCACATATGTACACACACACATACACACACACTAATACAAGTATATGCTACAAATACATACACTCGTATTCGTATAAAAATACATACACCCGTATTCGTATCAAAATAAGAATACATGTATTTGTATTAAGATACAAATACCTGTATTTATATCAAGACAAAAATACCCATATTCGTATGAAAATAAAAATACCGTAAAAGAAAAATACTAAAAGAGAGATATAATACTATCTCACATTTTATCCAAATGTGATAATCTGGCTATCTTTCAAACCGGCTAGTATTTGTAGGGTTCCTAGGCACACCCATGAGGTTCTACAATAGATCAACCATGCCAAAATCAAAATTTTCTATGTGCCGAGAAACCCTAAACAAGATCGATACTAGAGGTAAGGCGAAAAAACATGCAAGTAAACAACTTTATTGCTAAGTGAAAGGGACAACAACCTTTGTAGATCCGGTCTTCCACTTCTCTAGCTCCGTGATGACGTCCCTCCGCTGCGATCATCGGATCCCAGACTCTAGCGTCGGTTTCAACGGAGAAATGGGCGGGCTAGGTCGTCGACTTCGATGCCGAAGATGATCTACGTCGAGGCAACTCAAGATCAAGCTCCATCTCCACTTGGTCATAGAACTTGTAAAGATAACACACTCTACTACATGGCAAGTGGTAGAGGATGAAGAAATAGGAAGTGGGTTCACTTTGGATTTGGATTTCTCACTCTTTTGATCATGACACCATTGGAGGTAGCATGGTTTCTTCTTCTTGAAGAAGAAGAAGAAGAAGAAAAAGAATATAATAATCATAATAAAATCAATTGATTAATAATAATAAATCAAGTGATCTTATCATATAGCAACCATGGATTAGTGTAACTAGTGTAGAGACTAAACTAGAGTTTAGGTGAATGGTTAGGTTTAGGAAAAAACAAAATGGTTTGAACTTTTCAAAGCTTCATGAAGCTTCAAATAAAAAAAAAGAATTCCACCATTTTATTTTTGCCAAAATGGATAAATAAATAAATAAATAAATAAATAAAAACCCTAACCATTAACCTAAACATGGTTCAAAGCATACACACACCCAAGTTTGCATGTATCATCAAACATGATACAAAATAGTGCACAAATATATATCATATATACAATGTGCACAAACAAGTGAGAAAAATAATCTTAGTGAACCAATACTAGTTAATGTAAAGTAATATATCAAATATATAATTATACATTAAATCATTAAATCAACACTTGATTTAACGATCCGGTCATATCGCATATAACCGACTAATATCCAATGTATCGACTTATCGAATCAATCCTCGATTCGATAACTAGGTTATATCGCATACAATCAATCGATACATTCATCGTGAGAATAGAATACGGTATCACATACACGCATTATTCTTGGTCCCGCACATATCTCATATGCGCTCCTATTTCGTTTCGCTTGAGCCAGGAAACCTCTGTGTAGGACTCTAAAGACTCATCAATATGCCGGCAGCAGGTGATGATCATATCAAATACCCACAAGCCGCAAGCGGTCTGCTAAACTGTTAGTTATATGTATGCCCTAGAGGCCATTACTATACATAGGATGTATATTGTATTGGATGCTTGGACATATATAGGGATGACTTTCTTACTCGATATGATAGTATGCTATCTGGTTACTCTTTACCTTAACGTGTACACTGATTGTCTCTCTGTTACATGTTGGTAAAGCCCTTAGGATGTGTACTTAACTACCTGGACTATGATGCAGATCATACTAGTGGGGACATGGTAGTCCATAAGTACATCCTTCAAAGACCCTAGTCGTGGGTGTATCGAGACAAGGCATCGATATACCAGAGTAGACTAGCGTATACCTTCTCGACCCATATATGGGCGATGGATGATCCCATATCCATTGGTGTTTGACATCAGAGATAATATACGGGTGCTCAGTGGAGACTGGGTACACTGGACGGACTCACCGAGAACTCCCAGATGGTATTATACCTTACGTCAGATGGCAGTTCTCTGGTGACACTGGTACAGGTTAGTCTGTAGACCCGAGATCGTCATAGAGTCTTGTGTGATTCCCACTGTGCTTTGATTTCCATCATACCACGTCCAAGAGGGCATGCAAAAAGGTGGTTTTTGGGTACAGTCCCGAATGACATGGAGGCAATGAGCGATAGGAGGGGTTTCGTCTCTCCCGGTATAGGGAGTTGATGTTGCATAGTGCTCGATTGGCTATAACAGGAAGTCCTTGGCCAAGGCTGCTTTAGGGATTTACTGGTAAGTGTTACCAGTAGTTTCTCGACCCGTTATGAGCCTCATATCGACACGACTTATCGAGTTATTGGGGTCTGACGTTTACCACCCCTAGACGAGATATGCGACATATCAGACGAACAGACCGGACTGTACGGTAGTGTTACTCGTTGGATTCACAGGAGTGTGAGCGGGCTTGCTCGTTGATCTTCTGATCGCTCAATACCCGGGTGGCCGTTACGTTTAGCAGACTGCTTGCGGCTTGTGGGTGTTTGATATGATCATCACCTGCTGCCGGCGCATTGACGAGTCTTTAGAGTTCTACATAGGGGTTTCCTGGCTCAAGCGAAACGAAATAGGAGTGCATATGAGATATATGCGGGAACGAGAATAATACCAGTATGTGATACTGTATTCTATTCTCTCGATTTGTGACATTGATCGGTTATATGCGATATAGCTGGGTTATCGGATCAAGTGTTGATTCGATAAGTTGTTACTATTGATATTAGTCGATTATATGCGAAATGACCGGATCGTTAAATCAAGTGTTGATTTAATGATTTAATGTATAATTATGTATTTGATATATTACTTTACAATAACTAGTATTGGTTCATTTAAGATTGATTTTCTCACTTGAATGTGCACATTGTTTATATGTGATATGTGCAAGTGTACATGTATGTATCATGCTTGATGATACACACAAGATGGGTGTATGAGACTTATACTAAGATTAGGGTTAAGATTAGGGTTATCGGATTATCTTAAGATTTAACAAATGAGTTAAACTTAGTCAAAGTTGTCAAGCTTGAAGAAGCTTGGAGAAACTTTGACAAAGTCCACTCTTTTGTCAATTCTCTTGATATTTCTTTAACCTAACCCTTAAACCTCATACCTTAGTTAATTCTCTACATGAGTTAAGTATGAGGGCTTAACTCAACCATGGGTGAAGTTTCATTTGAATAATATAATTCATATGATTCTTTCTTCTTCTTCATCTTCATCAAGCTCACAAAAGCTTGAGAGCTCTAATGGTGCCATGGGAAAAAGACTGAGAAATCCAATTCTAAAGTGAACCCACTTCCTATTTCTTCATCCTCTACCACTTGCCATGTAGTATAGGGTGTTCTCTTCACAAATTTTTTGACCAAGTGAAGGAATAGCTTGAGTTTGAGTCTCCCCGACGTAGATCATCTTCGGCCTCGAAGTCAATGACCTAGCCCGATCATTTCTCCGACGAAACCATCGCTAGAGTCCGGAATCCCGATGATCGCAGCGGAGGGACGTCAACTCGGAGCTAAAGAAATGGTGGAGCGGATCTACAAAGGTTGTAGTCCCTTTCACTTAGCAATAAAGTCGTTTACTTGCTTGTTTTTTGCCTATCCTCTAGTTAAAGGATCTAGTTTAGGGTTTCGCAGCACCGGAAAATTTTAATTTGGCATGGTTGATGCCTTGTGGAACCTCTTGAGTGTGCCTAGGAACCCTACATAAACGTAACGGCCACCCGGGTATTGAGCGATCAGAAGATCAACGAGCAAGCCCGCTCACACTCCTGTAAATCCGACCAGTAACACTTACCGTACAGTCCGGTCTGTTCGTCTGATATGTCGCATATCTCGCCTAGGGGTGGTAAACGTCAGACCCCAGTAGCTTGATAAGTCATGCCGACGTAAGGTCCATAACAAGTATGAAACTACTGATAACACTTACCAGTAAATCAGTGCAACCCTGGCCAGGGAATTCCAGTTATGGCCAGTCGAGCATAGCGCAACATCAACCCCCAATACCGGGAGAGAAGAATCCCCTCCTATCGCTCATTGCCTCCATGTGAATCGGGACTGTACCCAAAAACCACCTGTTTGCACAACTCAGTAGAGCCGTGGTAGGGTGGAAATCAAAGCACAGTGGAAGACACACAAGACTCTATGACGATCTCGGGTCAACAGACTAAGCTGTACCAGTGTCACCAGAGAACTGCCATCTGACGTGAGGTATAATACCATCTGGGAGTTCTCGGCGAGCCCGTTCAGTGTACCCAGTCATCACTGAACACCCGCATACCATCTCTGATGTCAAACACCAATGGATATGGGATCATCCATCGCCCATCACATGGGTTGAGAAGATATACGCTAGTCTACTCTGGAATATCGATGCCCCGTCTCGATATTCCCACGACTAAGAACATTGAAGGATGTACTCATTGACTACCCAGGCCCCACTAGTATGATCTTCATCATAGTCCTGGAAGGCGAGTACACATCTTAAGGGCTTTATCAACATGTAATAGAGAGACAACAAGTATACATGTTAAGATAAAGAGCAACCAGATAGCGTACTATCATGTCGAGCTAGAAAGTCTTACCTATATATGTCCCAGCATCCACTAAAATATACATCCTATGTACAGTAATGGCCTCTAGGGCATACATATAACTAACAATCTCCCACTTGCACTAGGGCCATCTGTAGCAGTGGTTGTAGTATCTAATACTCAACCATCCCATATGAGTCTCTCTCTGGGAAAAGGCCTTTGTGAGTGGATCCGCCGTGTTGTCATCTGAGTCTACTCTCCTCACCTCGATCACCCTGGAGATCAACTATCTCCATGATCAGGTGATGCTGCCTCAGAATATGTCTGGGTCACTGATGGGACCGGGGTTCCTGGGCCAAAGCCACACTTCCATTGTCACACAATGGTAGGAACCTAGTTCATCTCATGAACCAATATACACCCAAACGGCCTCTTTGGTAGTATCTTTGATAGCGATGTCACCAGCCTTTATCGTCTAGTCTGCCACGGTATCTCGCTTGGAACTCTTCCAACATACCGTCCCTTCACTGAGGGTAAAGACAATGCCTGCGACTGACATTCAGTCGTCCTTATCACCATGGAACCTTTCCAGTGACTCTCCCCAGGATCGATTGATACTATCTTACTACAGCTAGTGAGAATCCTAACATCCATTTAGATCTATCTCATAGATCCAAATCTCAGGATTTAGGAGGTATCACCTTTGTCCTATTGGAGAATCTATGTGATAAGAGGAGATCGACCGATCGTAGTATAGGAAACTCTTTTCCTATCAAGAGTATGTCATCCACGTACTCTACGAGGATCATCACCATACTCCATACTACCTTTTTGTACATACAAGGTTCATCTACCATTTTGATGAAGTCAAACTCTTTGACTACCACATCAAAACAGATGTTCCAATTCCGCGATGCCTGCTTTGTCCTGTAAAGCAACTTGCACACGTTTCCGCTGCTCCCACTGTTTACGAATCCCTCTGGCTGTGTACTTATAGACGTTCTCTTCTAAATCATTATTTTAGAAAAGCAGTCATGGCATCCAACCACCAGATATCGTTGTCATGGTATGTAGCAATGTTAAATAGGATCCGGATGGACTTAAGCATAGCCACTTGGAAAAGGTTTCATCATTATCCACGCCTGGTCGATGACGAAAACCTTCAACAAGTCTAGCTTTGAAAGTCTCAACTTTTCCATCTACACCAAGTAATCTTCTCAAGATATACTTGCTCCTGATGGGGATTTAACCCTTCAAATATAGCATCCAAAGTCCATACTTTGTTGGTGTACATGGATTCCATCTCAGATCGCTAAGCATCCAGCCATTCTTACAGAGTCCCTACTCAAAACTAGTTGGGTCATCATCTCATGATGCAATCCTCGCTCCCACTGTCATCGAGAAACCGAAGTATCTCTCAGCCGGATGAGAAACCCTGTTAGATCGGCGGAGAGGCTGAGGTTCGTCGGAGACTATTGAATCCTCTGGTTCTGTCAAATCATTAGCTGTAGTTTGTATAGCTGGAACCTTTCCAGTTCTACAGAACTAACCTTGCCTCGATCTTGTCCGGATTTTTCTTTCGACATAGGCCGGACAATCCCAAATCTTAACTTTCTTAAGAGATAGGCTTTTCACATACCATATCTTATATGGAGTGGTAGGCAACTGATTTGATTTGAACCCTATTCAATAGGTATGCAGCTTCCCAAGTGCATAACTCCCAAAAAGGAAATAGGTAACTCAGTAGTACTCATCATAGAGCACACCATATCATATAGAGTGCTATTGCTCCGCCCTGATACACCATTGTGCTATGGTGTATACAGAGGAGTAACACCGAGAGAGAATCTCATTCTGCTTTAGAATAGTCCAAGAATTCCATGCACAAGTATTCTCCTCCCTGATCTTATCATAGGACATAATACTTATACCCGGTTTTTGGTTCTCTATTTCTAACTTATATTCTGTGAATATCTCAAAAGGTTCGAACTTGTGTTTCAACAGGAACATATGTCTGAATCTTGAGAGATTATCAGAGAATGTAATGAAATACAAAGAACCGGTCTTGGCATGTGTAGACAGGGGATCTACATACATCAACATGTATCATCCCAAGAGTTCATTAACACTTTCTCTGTTTCCAGTAAATGGAGCTATGGTCATCTTATCTCTGTGACATGACTGGCAAGTTTCACAAGATGTAAATTCAAACAGATTTAAATATGCATCTTAAATGTAACTTAAGCTAGTTGGGTCACATTGATATGACCTAGTCTATAATACCTCAAGAAGGAATCGTTCATATCTGAACTCTTTCTCTTGTGTGTGTTCTGTATACTAGGAACTGTAGTTTGATTTAAAACGTCAATGCTTTTAGATAACGTGCCTGAAATGATCAACTTTTGAAATGTAGGAAACAATGTTCAACAATACAAAATTATATCCTTCTTTAATAAATAAAGAGATTGATATGATTTTGTATATCAGGTTCGGTATCTAATAGCATTTGTTCAGAATCAATGTATTTGTAATACAGGGTGACAGTGACCAACAGACTTGGCTGCAACACTTGCACCGTTTTCTGTCTCATGAAACTTATCACCCGTTCTCAGTTCTCTACTTTTCTGTAGCCCATGTAACAGATTACATTTGCGGGATCCTGATCTGGTATCTAATACCTGGGACGTAGAGGATACTGAGAAACAGTTCTTTGTAATGAACATACCTGATGGAGATGCATCATATGCACTTTCTTCGTTTGGGTGGCATAGGAATTCTGGTATTCCCTTATTTCCTGCTCTGTCTTATAACAATTATAAGTTAGAGCAGGACCAACGTTTCCCAGCTCAGTATAACAAGCGGGTTCGGTCAATACATCCATATTATTATCTTGATTAAGACATGATATGGTCGCTACCTGGAAAGAAAGAGAAGAAAACACTCTGCGTGCGCTCTTGCAAGATTAGAATGGTTATTTAATTTATCTAATCAGGATCGCTCCCACTGTTTTTATCAAATCTTCCTTCAAACCCTAAAAGGAAAGACTAGCCGGGATTAATTACACTCTAAAAGTTGGCCAATCTTTCAGCCAGGCCAGTGTCGGTACTTTGAGGGAGGTTCCTCGTGCTTTCGCACGGACCTAATTAAAGTAAACCTCTTTTTCCCAGAGGCGTAACCCCGTTGACACCTTTCTAGACACCTACTTGATCGGCTAATTGCAAAGTGCAAAACTCTCCCTGGAGTAACAATTACTCACAGTGGGTATCGGGATCCAACTATCATATAGAAGGTATGCAATCTCATTGAAAATTTCAACACTTGAAACTCCCGATAAAGGTTTTTACCCCTAGCACCTATGACCTTAACTATGGTCAACAAATCATAAGTACTAGTCAAGTTCTACCCGTCATTTCGTGATTAATTAGACCCACCCACATGACCCTTAACTAAGGTCAACAAAGTCACGCGACTGTCCTAACTAATCGCATCATATGCGGTGTAGGAAGACATCACTTAGCTACCGTACACTGTGCCTTGACTATGGTCAACAAACACAGCACGAATACTAAGTACTCTACTTCCTAAAATGACGGAGGGTTGCGAATGGTTTTTATGAAAACCTTTAACGCTTTGAACTTGATCTCGTTGCGGAATCAAATGGTTTTTAAATGGAGTGTTTTTGAGGCTTTTCTAGTTTTGCTAAAGGGGTCACTCCCGGTGAAGGGATCGTCGGCCCTTTCCTCATCGAATAAGGTGCGGGATATATCATATATACCGCTATGCAAAGCAAAAACTATAGAAGAAATCAAAAGACAAACCGAGGGTTGTAACATCTTCCAGTTATTGCTAAAGGAGTCACTCCCGGTGAAGAGATCTCGGTCCTTTCCTTATTGAATAAGGTGCAGGATGTTCTACAAGGAACACCGCGATGCAAAGCAAGAACTGTAGCTACCTGTTTTTATTATTGAAATTCGATTCCATAACATCTTTTAGGTTTATTTTCTTTCATTAATCACATTAATGAATATCCCATCATTTAAGTCCACCTAAACATCACAGATAAATATAACGTATGCTTATGCCATCCGCATTCGCCTCGACGTCCCCTCGTGCACCGTTAGGTTAGGTAACAAACGGCAGAGCGGGGCAGGGCTAGCGCGGGTGTAAAACATAAGCAACATCTATATAATATATCATATATACTATATACAATATCTATCTGAACAAATCACATGATAACATCATAGATAACGCAGCAGAAAATATCATATGAAATATTGGATATACTAAGACGTCCGTGTTTTTAATACGAGCCAGTATAAAACCCGGATTCCACGGTCGCGATGAATAGCCAAACCCACACCCCTAGACCCCTACGAGAGCGGCAAGCAACCCTACCAATTCTAGAGTTAGGAGACCCGGACTCGACTCCTCGAGTTGGTCTCCCACTGGACTCCAGAACCCGGTTACTTGTGCTCCCCTCCTTGGGTCTATCCTAATGCGGAAAAGTAAATAATATACAAAAGGTGACATCTTCCGCAACCTGGAAGTGCCCCAATAAAAGAATATTACATACAAGTTTTTACATGAATAAAAATGAAAAACACTCATCTCACATAAAAAACCCCGGCTATTCAAACACGACGATCCAATATAACATATCCAGCAACACATAACATCACATGTCATCAACGTAAGTAAACATGCGTATCCCAATTGTCATTGACATATAGCAACGAAACCGGCGATATCACATATTACACTTACGGTCACAGAAAAGAAAGTGTAAAACTACAACAGTTGGAATCCGCAAACTCTTTAGACATCGCATGCCTAACCAAATGAATTCCTTAGACATCGCATGTCTAACAATTATAAACCCCGCATTTTAGTCTCATTATCGAAAACTCTTTTCAATATTAAGTCGGGTAATTCAACAAGATTCCCGACATTATGATCGAATGCTCGTCGCAAACTTTAGTAGGCGGCCGCACCCCCGATGCCGTCGACGAAGTGCACCAAGGCGGAACACCGCTACCGCAAGCACCCGGAAGGATGCTTTCGGCGACGGGGTTCTCCTACAGTCACTTGATTGGGGCTATGGGGCGTGGCTGTCTATTAAGTTTACCCGGTGAATATCCGCGTACGCTACGTGATTGCGACGGACTTTTGATCGCATCAAAATTCCATGGCAACCGATCAAGTGAGACTAAAGTGCTAGGTTTATAACATTCATATTAGTTATCTCATAACTACTTGTGAATTCCAAATATTGTATCACATTCCGGATAAATAGAAAATGTTAAACTTTCTGATCGAACAATCAAACACCCATGTTTTCCCGAAACAGCTCAACACATGAAATAAGTTTAAAAACATCCACTTCAAGCCACAGTAGCAACGGTCCAGCCGTAGAAGGGTCAAGCCAACGCCTCACATATGGCACGCCGTACTGCCCCAAACCCTAAGGTTCAAAGGGCAATTCAAGACGGTCACATAATCGAGTTAAGGTTTGTTGTCTTCTAGAGGGTCCATCGCGTTACTTGCACTACTTAGAACGTTCTTAAACCACGGAAAAATCCAACATTTGGAAATTTCCCGACAGGGGAAAAATTGGGTATTTATATCCGGTCGAACTTTTTAACATATTCAAAAATAACCCGGAAAAACACATAGACAAAGTTTGACAATCCGATCGAATCTACGAACTCCCAATAGAACCCAAAAAACTCAACTCTTGAGTGCAAATTAAAAAATACCCAGAAAACAGAGGAAACTAAAAAGGACATTACTGTGTAAAATTCGATAAAGGATGCTTCCGTACGGCCGCAGAACCGCCGCACGAGCCATGCTGGTGCCGTGGTTCCGCGGCGATTTGATTGACTTGGGCTCTCGTTTTGCACAGTAACTCCTAGAAAACCTTGCTGATTATTCTGCATATTTTTAATTCACAAAATTCCACAGTTTTCAAAAATGTACAGAGAGTGGTTATGGATTAGGGTTTCGGGTTCGATCGGGTTTCTAACTTCGTCTACTCATCGCCTAAGGCTCTAGCTAGGCTCTGATACCACTGTAGGGTTCCTAGGCATACCCATGAGGTTCTACAACAGATCAACCATGCCAAAATCAAAATTTTCTATGTGCTAAAGAACCCTAAACCTAGATCGATACTAGAGGTAAGGCGAAAAAACATTCAAGTAAACAACTTTATTGCTAAGTGAAAGGGACTACAACCTTTGTAGATCCGGTCCTCCACTTCTCTAGCTCCGTGATGACATCCCTCCGCTGCGATCATCGGATCCCGGACTCTAGCGTCGGTTTCATTGGAGAAATGGGCGGGCTAGGTCGTCGACTTCGATGCCGAAGATGATCTACGTCGAGGCAACTCAAGATCAAGCTCCATCTTCACTTGGTCATAGAACTTGTGAAGATAACACACTCTACTACATGGCAAGTGGTAGAGGATGAAGAAATAGGAAGTGGGTTCACTTTGGATTTGGATTTCTCACTCTTTTGATCATAACACCATTGAAGGTAGCATGGTTTCTTCTTCTTGAAGAAGAAGAAGAAGAAAAAGAATATAATAATCATAATAAAATCAATTGATTAATAATAATAAATCAAGTGATCTTATCATATAGCAACCATGGGTTAGTGTAACTAGTGTAGAGACTAAACTAGGGTTTAGGTGAATGGTTAGGTTTGGGAAAAAACAAAATGGTTTGAACTTTTCAAAGCTTCATGAAGCTTCAAATAAAAACAAAGAATTCCACCATCTTATTTTTGCCAAAATGGATAAATAAATAAATAAATAAATAAATAAAAACCCTAACCATTAACCTAAACATGGTTCAAAGCATACACACACCCAAGTTTGCATGTATCATCAAACATGATACAAAATAGTGCACAAATATATATCATATATACAATGTGCACAAACAAGTGAGAAAAATAATCTTAAGCGAACCAATACTAGTTAATGTAAAGTAATATATCAAATATATAATTATACATTAAATCATTAAATCAACACTTGATTTAACGATCCGGTCATATCGCATATGACCGACTAATATCCAATGTATCGACTTATCGAATCAATCCTCGATTCGATAACTAGGTTATATCGCATACAACCAATCGATACATTCATCGCGAGAATAGAATACGGTATCACATACACGCATTATTCTAGGTCCCGCACATATCTCATATGCGCTCCTATTTCGTTTTTCTTGAGCCAGGAAAGCTCTGTGTAGGACTCTAAAGACTCGTCAATACACCGGCAGCAGGTGATGATCATATCAAACACCCACAAGCCGCAAGCGGTCTGCTAAATGTAACAGCCACCCGGATATTTAGCGATTAGAAGATCAATGAGAAAGCCCGCTCACACTCCTGTGAATCCGACCAGCAACACTTACCGTACAGTCCGGTCTGTTCGTCTGATATGTCGCATATCTCGCCTAGGGGTGGTAATCGTCAGACCTCAGTAGCTTGATAAGTCATGCCGATGTAAGGTCCATAACAAGCATGAAACTACTGATAACACTTACCAGTAAATCAGTGCAACCCTGGCCAGGGATTTCCAGTTATGGCCAGTCGAGCATAGCGCAACATCAACCCCTAATACCGGGAGAGACGAATCCCCTCCTATCGCTCATTGCCTCCATGTGAATCGGGACTGTACCCAAAAACCACCTGTTTGCACAACTCAGTAGAGCCGTGGTAGGGTGGAAATCAAAGCACAGTGGGAGACACACAAGACTCTATGACGATCTCGGGTCAACAGACTAAGCTGTACCAGTGTCACCAGAGAACTGCCATCTGACGTGAGGTATAATACCATGTGGGAGTTCTCGGTGAGTCCGTTCAGTGTACCCAGTCATCACTGAGCACCCGCATACCATCTCTGATGTCAAACACCAATGGATATGGGATTATCCATCGCCCATCACATGGGTCGAGAAGATATACGCTAGTCTACTCTGGAATATCGATGCCCCGTCTCGATATTCCCACGACTAGGAACATTGAAGGATGTACTCATTGACTACCCAGGCCCCACAAGTATGATCTTCATCATAGTCCTGGAAGGCGAGTACACATCCTAAGGGCTTTATCAACATGTAATAGAGAGACAACAAGTATACATGTTAAGATAAAGAGCAACCAGATAGCGTACTATCATGTCGAGCAATAAAGTCTTACCTATATATGTCCCAGCATCCACTACAATATACATCCTATGTACAGTAATGGCCTCTAGGGCATACATATAACTAACAGTATTAACAAAATGTCCGATTAAAAGTACGTGTACAAAAACATGTATTTAATCAAAGCTAAGTACGTATCAAAATACCTAAACTATTTCGTTTCGCCTGAGCCAGGAAACCCTTTGTGTGGGACTCTAAAGACTCGATAATACGCTGGCAGTAGGTTTAACCATAAGCATGTCGGTGGCACTAGCTGTACGTAACGGCTGCCCAGGTATTGAACGAAAGAAAGGTCGACAAGTAAACTCATCTGTATCCCTACTGAGCCAGAAAGTGATAATCTCCCTACAATCCAGTCTCTACGTCTTAGATTATTGCAAATATGGTCTAGGGAGTGGAAAATGTCATACCCCTAATAACCCATGTTCCCCTCCAAACGGCGGCCGAGACGTTAAGACGTCTCGCCTGAGATTCGGGGCAGATGCTATTTGGTTTTATCCGTCTACCTCTCCGAAGGTGCCAAGTTGATTTATGGCACCATGTATCGGAGGTTTAGACGGATGCGGCCGATGTAGCAGACTTCGTCAGATTCCCCCTCGTTTGAGGGGTTTTTGATTATGGGGACGCTCTTCCCTCCAGGTGCAAGCCCCTGCAGTTAATTACGCTACCGCATCGCGGTAACCACTTTCTCCTTCTCCAAAATTTCACTTCATGTCGTGTATGATTTTTTGTTTGTGGTTGCCCGTGGATTGTATACAGAGACTAATTTATGTCGTCACCCATAGGATGTAGATTAGTCCAAATCCGTATTTTCTTAGATTTAGGTTTGGGGTTTTGGTTTAAGGATACGTTAGCCCTATTTAAGGCTAAGATCAACTTAAACTTTTGTTAAGGATACGTTAGCCTAATCTCCAGACTATGATCAACTTAACGGGATCGTTTGGATCCGACAAGAGAGCAATTGGCTTTATTGTTTAGTTTAATGATATTGCGGTCGATTTCCAGTTTAGGGACATGGTGGTCCATCATTCCCATTTGGGGACGAGCATTAGTTTAAGGACATTTCGGTCCAACATTCCCATGTTGGGACGAATATTAGTTTAAGGACGTTTCGGTCCACGAGTTTAAAGACCCCGTAGTCCGTATCGATGTGTGGTTGTCGGGACCCGTCGCCTCCCTGACGTCGTTGATGGATTACAACGATAGGAGTCAGAGGAGTTCAGAGATGTACCCTTGAACCGGATGTAAATTGATTTAAGAGAGCAGTCTTGCTCAGTCAATTTAATTTGAGCATTTACGGCCATGATTGGGCTAAGTCCAGTTTAGAATATTCAACGTTATTTCTTATTTTTGGCCTATTAGACCTGTGCTAGGGCTTTGCCCATGTTTAATAATGCATAGCATTAATCTTGGTCTCTGTTAGACCTTTATTTGGGTTTTGCCCCTTTTAAATGATGCACAGCATCTGTTCTGGTCTGACAGACCCTTGTTTGGGCTTTGCTCCTTTAAAAAAGAATGATGCATTGCATCTGTTTTTATTTGGGCTCTGCCATTTTTGAAAATAATGCATAGCATTTGTCAGGCGCTTTGCGCCAATCAATGAGCGCAAGCGCTTGTGGTGATGACACGTGTCACGCAAGCGCAGTGCGCTGCGCCAGTGCGCTGCTGACACGTGGCGCGCTCTGGTGAGTTGCGCCAATTTCAGAGAGCAAGGCTCTATCTCAAAAGCGCATAGCGCAAGTGGTTCAGGTGCTGCCTTGGGCTCTGCGCTTTCTGCGCTGGCGAGCCTGATTTTGACACGTGGCGCCCTGCGCGTAGTGCAGAGGATCTGAAGCGTTGCTTCATTTATTAAAGTTTAAATTTTCAAAGTAGAGCTTTGCTCTGATTGGGGGAAGATGAAGCGTTGCTTCATATCCCGCTTTAAAATTTGAACCGAACTTTGCTCTGATTGGGGTAAACAAATGCCCCCCCACCGTTGCGCTTACGTAGCCCCAAACGCGAACGCAACGGTGGCAGAAATCCAACCGTTGCGGTAATTTTTGGAAGTTGAAAGGGCACTTGATGCCTATAAATAGGACCTTTGGTCCTTCACAGATGATCATCATCTCCAAAAAAAAATATTATTTTCAGAATCTCAGAGCCCTGCTCTTTTATTTAAACACTTTTAAAAGTTCAAACTTTAGAGAATTTTAGGTAAAAAATTAATTTGGATTAAATTAAATCAATTTTAAGAGCCTTGCTCTCAATAGATCCCTGATCTAAAGAAGACCCATTTAGGGTTTCATTTAGCAGAGTTTTGCTCTAAAGGGGTCTAAAGAGGACGAAGGAGAACCCTATTAGGGTTCCATTAATAGAGCTTTGCTCTCTAAAAGATTTTCTTTAGATTTTCTTAATTCATCAATGGAGCTTTGCTCCTTCCAAATCATATAGAAGAACTCATAAGAATTCTTCATGGATCTTGGAAGTTAAAGATGGCATTTTATATTATTATTATTATATCACCTTTTTAGAGCAAAGCTTTCAATGTTCTTACGAGATTTTCCTCAAATTCCCCTCATTACTGATTTTGACAGGTGTCACTCCTGTCTGCAGAGCATTGTTCTTGAGGAGTTTTAACTCCCCTTTTTTTTTGCTAATCTTCCAATGATGTTTCCTTCAGGCATTATGGCGGTGCGTCTATACAGTCTGCATGAATTCATTACCGACGAGGATATCCGTGTACAGGGCCGTCAACAAAACCAAGAGTTTACGGATGCCCAGTGTGCGGAGGTCATAGGTCGCCTGAACGCACGTGTTGGTTGGCAGCTCCCTCGCCGCTCAGCTCTTTTGAAAGTCGTGCTGGGAGCAATTTAAAGAGCACTCCCGGGGTTCCACGAGGCCCTACCGCTCAATGCGCTGGATGATGCCGAAGACAAGGTGCATTCAGTGTACCTGTTGGGGCTTATCTCGAAGAAACGGCGAGATAGCCTCATCGACATCCTGCATCAAATTTTCCAGCAGACGACGATAATTGCTGCTTACCGAGGGCTGGGTGGGCTCGCCGAGGATCTTGACACACAGGAGTGTGAGAGGTTGTGCACGAGAATAATCAGAAAGGCCAGAAGAACTCTGAATGGCCTCACTTTTGAATTCCTAAATCCGTGCCCTGGATCTGAGGTTATTCCATTGTAATAATGTTTCTCGTTTATTGCTTTTATGATTGTAAGAATTTTTGGCAATATTAATGAAATTTTTTTATCTCAGGTTGTCTTATCTCTCGTTCCGAGTCTTTTGCCTATGCATGAATGAGTGTGTCTCGAACGCTTGCTCAAATGTAAATCGGATGTTCTTTCTGTCACTTTCTTCTTACTTTTATTGTGCGCATGCTGTCTTAATAAACATGGTTGACGGATGATGGAGCAAACATCCTGTCTTGGCTTCTTCAAGAGATAATGATGGCTTAGGACGCAGGTTCAGATCTACCGCCTAAGACTTTTCAACTCTATGAGCCGTGAGGGTCTCATAGAGACTTTTCTCCCTACGGATCGAGAGGATCTCGTAGGTGGATTTTCTCCTTAGGAATCGTAAGGATTCCTAAGTGTGTTTTCCTTTATAAGTCGTAAGTGTCACGACCCTAAAATACGGAACATGACCGGCACTTAAACTACGAACGTCTCGAGGCGTACGTAATCCAATTAAACCGAAAACCCAGAAATCCAAACCAAGAAAATAGTAGAGTGCATGAAAAACCAACTTAAAGCAAGTAATTTCAATAGCATAAACCGAATTATGCGGTTTTTAAAACATAAAAAATTTACTGAAAATTTCGGCAGAGTCTCCTTTGTAAATACTGGCCCCCAAACGGGATACAACATGAATAGTATACGAAATCAAGAAAAGGGCATCCCCAAGCGGGAGCTAGCTCTTCGTCAATCGACGGTCACAACCACACAAACAATATAATATACAACGCCAACGGCGAGGATCAAAACTCAAAAGGAAACTCAAAACCACCAGAAATATAACGAGCGACTCTAAGGTCGAAAGAATAACCAACACTGGTCTCTATCTCAATAAATACATGTTTGGTTGATGGAATTTACTAGATACAACTGAAAAATATTATACAAGGTAATATGATGGGTACGATACAAGAAAAACCCACCTACTAGCAAGTCACCCGAATGAAACTGAGCCCGCAAAGCCGTAATGAAACCTGTACGGCAAACCTGCAAGAAACTGGGGCACAACGGGGGTGAGTTGCCAACTCGTGAATAGAAAAACATCTACGCACAGAAATCGCATAAATAACGCAATCCTAGGTCAATGATCATAATATATCCTCAAAAATGTATATAACATGCAGCCTATAACAAGGCTAGGGTAAATATCTAACCCGAGTGAAATCTCATGTGCCCGTGTCAGTGCCTCAGGTAGCAATATATCATATGAATGATGTATGAATGCATGAAACAGAATGCTTGTACTGAATAAAACTGGTTTCATAAATCAGTGAGATTTCTGTATTTTAAAAGAAATGAGGTACCATATATGAAATCAGCATAAAACAGTACCCAGCATCAACACAAAACAAGTGTCCAAATACCTCGATATCTCAATCACAATATCTAGGGCGCCGTCAGTCCAGACCGGCCCCTACCATCCATCTCAAGACCACGACGGTATCCTCCGGATATCCGACGTGTCGGGTAATATCACCGGTAGGTAGTGCTCCCCTGCCAGGCTCACATCGTCATCATCACGTGCTTCTTGCCCCGGGGTACCTTACCGGGTCCACCATGTACCCGAAACGGTTCATCCGTCTCCTCGAATCGGGTCTCGAAATCCATCAGCAAACTCATGGTGGACGACTCATACATCATGGGAAAAACCGCACTTTTATTTAAAAAAAGAGAGAAATCAGTTTATATATGTTTTGCGGTTTTCCTCCAAATCCAGAAAATATCATGGAAATCCGAATCATCAATAGCATGTAGAACCATGAATATAAGCATGAGAATGAATAACAGTATGCATGAAGCGACAAGTAATAACTACAATATCTAAGCTGGCATATAAGGTATGTACACTAATATTACGTCAAACTACTGGCTATCAAGCTAAGTTAAGCGACAATATTTTCTAAGGTGTACGTGACATGGCAATTACCGATGAAGATGTGTGTGAGCCGGCAAGTAAGTGTATGTGGTACATACGCATCATCGGTAATGGTGCTGGTGTCCTAACAGCATAATGTCAACAATGCAATATGAAATAACAATGTAAATGTGCGATGCGGAGCGAGCAACCAAAATGAACGGGAGCTAAAAACTAGACGCAACTATAACTAATCTGCATTAATCTAATATAAGTCCTACAAATGGTGCCATTTGAAATAACACGAACCGCGGGGTTTTGAAAATAGGGCTACGGTGGTTTTTAAGAAAGGTTACGTCTTTTGAAATATCCGTAGATCCCTTGACCTGTCTTTTAAAATACCCACGATCCGCTAGTTTTGAAATAGGTAGGAGTCTAATCTAATCTAACAACTACACTAAACTATACGGCTGAACTAACAAGCTGATCTACAGGTAAGGAAACCGCCTATCATCTGAGTCGATACATATACATACCTGTATATATACAGTCGGTGATCCCGTCTCAATAATATCATATCCATAACCAGACATCCCAAGTCAAGAGTGCGGATCAATCATCAAAATATAGCTCGTACGTAAATCCGTCGTACGGCATCCCCAAATCTGGGTACGGTCAATATCACATTCATTATACTATTCATCTGATATCCTCTTTATCAAGTATCATGATCGGGGTACTGATCTACGTCTAGTACAATATTGATACCATCTATTTATGCATGCATGTATGTGAAACACTACGTCAAGGACCCGCTACAACATCATGTCGTATCTCAAATACGAACCCTGCTATATCACCGATCTCACGGCCTCAAATCAAATCTCATCGACTCATCATAAATCCCAAGTACTATCATCCTCAATCTGTATGTGAACACATAGTCCCATACCCATGTGAACACATAACTATATAATCCCGTATAAGCACAAATGAAAGAAGAAAGTATGCAAGTATGGGTGTGTGTGTGCATGTGTGGTGCGACCACTACTCTAGGGTTTCGCGACACTAAATCATCCAAGAACACCAAATATCTATATCATCGATAATATCAAACAAATTATAGTCAAAATATATATATGTGTGTGTATACGTATTCGTATACATCACCACGAACTGCGGGGGTGCTATACGCCATCCACCCGACTTCTCCCCGTAGATATAAATCTACTCACCTGGTCCTCGCTCGCCGGTGCCGACGTCGCCACGCCCTTACTTGTCGTCTCGAAGTCCACATGGGTACCTACATATCATAACGCACCGTAACGCATTATAATCCGACTCATGAACAAAACGACACATGAAACCCATATAGGTCAAAACCTATGGTTGCTTTCACAAATCAACCCAAAAACCCTCGACGTCGGCGTACCAACGTCAAACCATCGAGGAAACCTAAGCACACCAATCGTTATTTCAAAACTCACTAATTATATAAGAAATAGGGTTTAGTTCATCAAAACCATAAAATTAAACAATTCGTTTTATTTTCCAAAAACCTAGTTAGCACACATTCCCATTTCGGTTCAAAACTTGATGTTTTACCCAAACTAAATATTTTGACGATTCTAATGGCCAAAATGCTCACTTAATATCATAATTAGGTCATACAAATCACCTCCATATTTTTAATCTCACGAATTAGCATTAACTCAAAATTCAAGTTTGCAACAAATATCGATTTTAACACTTTTCAAAGTAAAATTCACAATTTATCAATTAAGCACGGTTTTGCATGATCAAAGTCGCTAAACAACAAATTAAAATGCTAATAAAGTCATCAAAACCTTAATTACATTTTAAATCACAATTTATATGTACTTCACTAAAACCTAGTTTGCAAATTACATAATTAATACAAATTTAAATTTAACAAAGATATAAACTACCAACTAGATTAGTTTTAGCATAACAACATGTTAAACTACACAATTTTCCCATGATCAATTATAAGAACCCCAACTTAAATTCACAACCCTAATCTAGAATTTTCCAAACCCTCACTTAATAATTTCAACTTGAAATTAGAAACCAAATTAACATTTAACTACTTTAGCTTATGAAAAAAACTAACAAATTAACAATTAGATAAGATTATACCTCACAATTTGTAGATCTATCTTGCAAGAATCTTAGCCTCCAAACTTGCTTCCATGCTCCAAGATCCACACTAGATTGGTTAAAGAATAATGGGTAATTGTTGGATTTGGGATTTAAGAGGTTCTAATTTGATTTTTCTTGAATTTTTTTGAGCACTTTGTGTTGGAAATGAAGTGGAAAGATTTTGGGCTGATCAAGGAGGGTCTCGGCCAGATATTGAGGGGGGGGGAGGAGAGAGAGGGAGGTAGAGAAAGTGGGGTGAAGTCAAAGTCAAAGTAAGGTCAAAGTCCACCTAATTCACCCATTTTCTTTTCTTTTCTTTCATATCTTTTCCTTTGAAAATCAAGTGGGGAAAACTATGGTGGCTGCTGAATTCAGCCATGGGGATAAGTGAATGGGGGTGTGTGGGTGTGGGTACGGGTGTGGGGTGATCAAAAATGATAAATACAATACCCCAAACATCCATTTACGCTAAAAAAAGCCTTTTTTCTTCAATAATTTCTAAACCGTTTTGGCAAATGATTTCGTTCCAAAAACCACATGATAAAATTTTATTTAATGTTTTATGATGCACAAAATTTGTTTCAACTCATTCCAATTTGTAATTTTCCCTAATTAAATGTATTAGTGACGGCTTAAATAATAATAAAATAATATTTTTTTCAGAAAATTTGAAATTTCACCAGCGGCTCAATAAACACCAAATAATAGCAATTACATAGCTAGAATATGTATATTTAATTTTTATAATAAGATATTTGCATTTTGACTTTTTACAGAAAACCCCCTTATTTTACCGATTTTTCGAAATATCACCGAAACGATTTTCAAAGCGTTACAATCTTCCCCCCTTAAAGAAATTCGGTCCCCGAATTTAAATTCAAACTCCCCCAAATACTAAAACATCTAAGAAAACCCATCAAGTCGTCGGGGCTCCGAAATTGTAAATATATAAAACAAATCGTAGCGCAGCGCATGCGCTTGAAAAATGAGCATATAACTCAAATCAAAACTCCGTCAAGTATCCCGCAATCATCGGAGTCATGGAGAAGACATCAATGCCAAATCCAAATCAAAACCAATATGACATAACTCGAAACTATACATGTAAATATCGAATCTATATATGTAAGTATCTGAAGGAAATGCATGCCAAATCTCTTTATGTCGCTGTGCACGCGTATAACACTGCACAGTGGAGGACGTCTAACATAAGGAAATAACTATATACATATATACCTTTGTTTGAAATGTACGTTCCGCCGTTTTGGAAACAATTTAGAAGGGTCTCCTTGTTTTAAACATTTCGTGTCATATCAGACACGTAGGTAAATACTGAGGCTATAGCTCGCCTTTTTTTGGAAATCCCTTCAATAACTATCAATGCATGCAAAATACATTCATGTACTGTCCTCTGACTAGTCCTGCTCAGTACGAAAACACATAGCAATATCATAAAAACGTACTGCTCTATACGAAATCAATCCCCAAAATATGCACATGAATGCTACGTGCGTCTGGTGCGCACGAAAATCAAAATCCATGAATGTGCCATACATGCGCACAGAAACAACATCTAAGTGCATCGGGTGTGCACGAAACATCTGTCGTAGGCAACATGTGTGCCTGACAGCAAAATCAGGTGCATCTGACATGCACGAAAAATCTCAATTTAGTGCATCTGGTGTGCACCAAAATCGCATCTCAAGACATGCGCTCAACATGCGCGAAAATCCAAATCAGGTGCATCCATCGTGCACGAAATCATGAAATCCAATATCAAGCGCCGAACGTGTGCAAAATCAATCAGGTGCACAAGGTGCACAAAACAAATATCGAGTATCACAATCGAAATCGAAGTCCAGTGCACACTGCAAGCATATAATAACTATACAGAGGGCAGGAACCAATTCGTGTGCGTGCATACGCACAAAATCAACTCAAATGTCTAAAACCGTAAAATCACAAATATGTGAAACCCAAGCACGAAAACGATATCAAGTGCAACACTGTGCAAAGATCGTAAATCCTCAATCATCAAAATCAAATCATGCGAATAAATCACCCAAAACATCGAAATCAATAATGGCGGAATAGTATCGCTCAAGTGCATCCTCTAAGAATCTCGGGCCAACTGTCGCGGTCACTAATGGGACGTCTCGTCGATGATCATGAACTCTGGCCTGCTGGTGTACGTAACCATGACCACTCCTGGGTCAAGGTCTTCACTGTGAATTACCAATCTTTCGGTCCATCGGCTCATCGGCCCTGTCAGGTATGCTAACGGGGACGATTCCGTTCTGGCACTTCTCTGGTCATCTCTTAGTCAATCATCGCGACCACTCATAGGACATCATATCACTGGCGTCGGCCTCTGGCTCTCTGAATGTACGTGACACATCTGATCCTGGGTGCATGTATCATTGCAGCAGTGTCCTGGAAGGAATCCTGCTCACGGTCTCTTCCATGTCTCGTCTCTGCCAACTGTCCGGAAGTCGTTGTCCTTTCCTATATCTGCATTTTGCTCTGGAACGACTGCATACTCATCGCGACTCCTTCTGGAAGGTAAGTCCAAGTACCATGCCTCGGCATGCGCATCGCCTCTCTGATGTCGGCGGAGTGGAACATCATCTCATCTAGATCTGGTGCGAACCTCTTACTCCACTTTTCTCTAATGTCGTCTGCTTTGGACTCGTCTCGTCGCGGCTGCATGGACTGAGCTCCAACGGCTATCCTCGTATCTGGAGTCTCCCAAGAATTCATCTCACCACCTAGCATCCGAATTAAGTCGAGCCATCCGATCGAGTCATCAAAACCTCATAATCCCCCAAGAGCTCAACCTCTTGGGCACAGTTTAATAGTATCGAGTACATACCACAGCATCGGTGGTCCAGCCGTAGAAAGGCAAACCCAAGTCTCACTAATGGCGCCGTAGAACTGCCGCAAACCCGAAGGTTCAAAGGCCTTCCCATGGTCATTAAGTCGAGTTAGGGTTTCATTCTTCTAGAGGGACCATAGAATTGCCTGCATGTCTTTCCGAATACTTTAAACTTGGAATAATAGGTTTCTGACATTCGATCGTCTCTGTCGACTCCCAACGTCTCCGCGTGAAGTCGTCTCTAGCTGGAATCAATCTACCTGATGACCTCGCATCGGGGTAGGCGAACGATTCACATGTCCTAGTCATTCATCCACGATGACTAGCGACCTTCTATCATCTCTTAGTACAACTCATTCTGCACTAACTCCAGCATCTGGGGCAATACCTCGTCGTTCACGGCAATATCTGGCTCGCTCGTCTGCACGCTGAACAGTGCCTCGATCATCAGGAGTAAGCAACACACCAACGGTCATCAAAATCTGGCTGGCCTCCATCATCGGCTCAATTCTCTAGTGTCGACCAGCACCTCCAAGTAACCTCATAAGGACGATCCGCCAAACGCTCGTGGCGCGGAAACACAGTAAGAAGACACATTTCTGCAATCGTGTCACCGGAATTTCGCCCTGGTCAGTCCTCGTTCGTGACGAGCTTGTGCTGACCGCAACACTAGCCGTAGCTCTCCCTGCCGTAACCGTAGCAGCAAAACCAAACTGGTACCGATGATGCTAGATCGGAAAGAACATAATACTGAACAAAGAAATGTACATCCTAAGGCTTCTTAAGTGGAGTAGCGTATCGTAAATATACCGCGGAACATACCCACGGTACGTCACTCTACTTTAGTCACCTATTCCATCAACCAAGGGTCATCCTACGCTCCGAAGGTTAAAACCTAACGCTCTGATACCAACTTTGTCACGACCCGAAAATACGGAACATGACCGGCACTTAAACTACGAACGTCTCGAGGCGTACGTAATCCAAGTAAACCGAAAACCCAGAAATCCAAATCAAGAAAATAGTAGAGTGCAGGAAAAACCAACTTAAAGCAAGTAATTTCAATAGCATAAGCCGAATTATGCGGTTTTTAAAACATCAAAAATTTACTGAAAATTTCGGCAGAGTCTCCTTTGTAAATACTGGCCCCCAAACGGGATACAACATGAATAGTATACGAAATCAAGAAAAGGGCATCCCCAAGCGGGAGCTAGCTCTTCGTCAATCGACGGTCACAACCACACAAACAATATAATATACAACGCCAACGGCGAGGATCAAAACTCAAAAGGAAACTCAAAACCACCAGAAATATAACGAGCGACTCTAAGGTCGAAAGAATAACCAACACTGGTCTCTATCTCAATAAATACATGTTTGGTTGATGGAATTTACTAGATACAACTGAATAATATTATACAAGGTAATATGATGGGTACGATACAAGAAAAACCCACCTACTAGCAAGTCACCCGAATGAAACTGAGCCCGCAAAGCCGTAATGAAACCTGCACGGCAAACCTGCAAGAAACTGGGGCACAACGGGGGTGAGTTGCCAACTCGTGAATAGAAAAACATCTACGCACAGAAATCGCATAAATAACGCAATCCTAGGTCAATGATCATAATATATCCTCAAAAATGTATATAACATGCAGCCTATAACAAGGCTAGGGTAAATATCTAACCCGAGTGAAATCTCATGTGCCCGTGTCAGTGCCTCAGGTAGCAATATATCATATGAATGATGTATGAATGCATGAAACAGAATGCTTGTACTGAATAAAACTGGTTTCATAAATCAGTGAGATTTCTGTATTTTAAAAGAAATGAGGTACCATATATGAAATCAGCATAAAACAGTGCCCAACATCAACACAAAACAAGTGTCAAAATACCTCGATATCTCAATCACAATATCTAGGGCGCCGTCAGTCCAGACCGGCCCCTACCATCCATCTCAAGACCACGACGGTATCCTCCGGATATCCGACGTGTCGGGTAATATCACCGGTAGGTAGTGCTCCCCTGCCAGGCTCACATCGTCATCATCACGCGCTTCTTGCCCCGGGGTACCTTACCGGGTCCACCATGTACCCAAAACGGTTCATCCGTCTCCTCGAATCGGGTCTCGAAATCCATCAGCAAACTCATGGTGGACGACTCATACATCATGGGAAAAACCGCACTTTTATTTAAAAAAAGAGAGAAATCAGTTTATATATGTTTTGCGGTTTTCCTCCAAATCCAGAAAATATCATGGAAATCCGAATCATCAATAGCATGTAGAACCATGAATATAAGCATGAGAATGAATAACAGTATGCATGAAGCGACAAGTAATAACTACAATATCTAAGCTGGCATATAAGGTATGTACACTAATATTACGTCAAACTACTGGCTATCAAGCTAAGTTAAGCGACAATATTTTCTAAGGTGTACGTGACATGGCAATTACCGATGAAGATGTATATGAGCCGGCAAGTAAGTGTATGTGGTACATACGCATCATCGGTAATGGTGCTGGTGTCCTAACAGCATAATGTCAACAATGCAATATGAAATAACAATGTAAATGTGCGATGCGGAGCGAGCAACCAAAATGAACGGGAGCTAAAAACTAGACGCAACTATAACTAATCTGCATTAATCTAATATAAGTCCTACAAATGGTGCCATTTGAAATAACACGAACCGCGGGGTTTTGAAAATAGGGCTACGGTGGTTTTTAAGAAAGGATACGTCTTTTGAAATATCCGTAGATCCCTTGACCTGTCTTTTAAAATACCCACGATCCGCTAATTTTGAAATAGGTAGGAGTCTAATCTAATCTAACAACTACACTAAACTATACGGCTGAACTAACAAGCTGATCTACAGGTAAGGAAACCGCCTATCATCTGAGTCGATACATATACATACCTGTATATATACAGTCGGTGATCCCGCCTCAATAATATCATATCCATAACCAGACATCCCAAGTCAAGAGTGCGGATCAATCATCAAAATATAGCTCGTACGTAAATCCGTCGTACGGCATCCCCAAATCTGGGTACGGTCAATATCACATTCATTATACTATTCATCTGATATCCTCTTTATCAAGTATCATGATCGGGGTACTGATCTACGTCTAGTACAATATTGATACCATCTATGTATGCATGCATGTATGTGAAACACTACGTCAAGAACCCGCTACAACATCATGTCGTATCTCAAATACGAACCCTGCTATATCACCGATCTCACGGCCTCAAATCAAATCTCATCGACTCATCATAAATCCCAAGTACTATCATCCTCAATCCGTATGTGAACACATAGTCCCATACCCATGTGAACACATAACTATATAATCCCGTATAAGCACAAATGAAAGAAGAAAGTATGCAAGTATGGGTGTGTGTGTGCATGTGTGGTGCGACCACTACTCTAGGGTTTCGCGACACTAAATCATCCAAGAACACCAAATATCTATATCATCGATAATATCAAACAAATTATAGTCAAAATATATATATGTGTGTGTATACATATTCGTATACATCACCACGAACTGCGGGGGTGCTATACGCCATCCACCCGACTTCTCCCCGTAGATATAAATCTACTCACCTGGTCCTCGCTCGCCGGTGCCGACGTCGCCACGCCCTTACTTGTCGTCTCAAAGTCCACATGGGTACCTACATATCATAACGCACCGTATCGCATTATAATCCGACTCATGAACAAAACGACACATGAAACCCATATAGGTCAAAACCAATGGTTGCTTTCACAAATCAACCCAAAAACCCTCGACGTCGGCGTACCAACGTCAAACCATTGAGGAAACCCAAGCACACCAATCGTGATTTCAAAACTCACTAATTATATAAGAAATAGGGTTTAGTTCATCAAAACCATAAAATTAAACAATTCGTTTTATTTTCCAAAAACCTAGTTAGCACACATTCCCATTTCGGTTCAAAACTTGATGTTTTACCCAAACTAAATATTTTGACGATTCTAATGGCAAAAATGCTCACTTAATATCATAATTAGGTCATACAAATCACCTCCATATTTTTAATCTCACGAATTAGCATTAACTCAAAATTCAAGTTTGCAACAAATATCGATTTTAACACTTTTCAAAGTAAAATTCACAATTTATCAATTAAGCACGGTTTTGCATGATCAAAGTCGCTAAACAACAAATTAAAATGCTAATAAAGGCATCAAAACCTTAATTACATTTTAAATCACAATTTATATGTATTTCACTAAAACCTAGTTTGCAAATTACATAATTAATACAAATTTAAATTTAACAAAGATATAAACTACCAACTAGATTAGTTTTAGCATAACAACATGTTAAACTACACAATTTTCCCATGATCAATTATAAGAACCCCAACTTAAATTCACAACCCTAATCTAGAATTTTCCAAACCCTCACTTAATAATTTCAACTTGAAATTAGAAACCAAATTAACATTTAACTACTTTAGCTTATGAAAAAAAACTAACAAATTAACCATTAGATAAGATTATACCTCACAATTTGTAGATCTATCTTGCAAGAATCTTAGCCTCCAAACTTGCTTCCATGCTCCAAGATCCACACTAGATTGGTTAAAGAATAATGGGTAATTGTTGGATTTGGGATTTAAGAGGTTTTAATTTGATTTTTCTTGAATTTTTTTGAGCACTTTGTGTTGGAAATGAAGTGGAAAGATTTTGGGCTGATCAAGGAGGGTCTCGGCCAGATATTGAGGGGGGGGTGAGGAGAAAGAGGGAGGTAGAGAAAGTGGGATGAAGTCAAAGTCAAAGTAAGGTCAAAGTCCACCTAATTCACCCATTTTCTTTTCTTTTCTTTCATATCTTTTCCTTTGAAAATCAAGTGGGGAAAACTATGGTGGCTGCTGAATTCAGCCATGGGGATAAGTGAATGGGGGTGTGTGGGTATGGGTACGGGTGTGGGGTGATGAAAAATGATAAATACAATACCCCAAACATCCATTTACGCTAAAAAAAGCCTTTTTTCTTCAATAATTTCTAAACCGTTTTGGCAAATGATTTCGTTCCAAAAACCACATGATAAAATTTTATTTAATGTTTTATGATGCACAAAATTTGTTTCAACTCATTCCAATTTGTAATTTTCCCTAATTAAATGTATTAGTGACGGCTTAAATAATAATAAAATAATATTTTTTTCAGAAAATTTGAAATTTCACCAGCGGCTCAATAAACACCAAATAATAGCAATTACATAGCTAGAATATGTATATTTAATTTTTATAATAAGATATTTGCATTTTGACTTTTTACAGAAAACCCCCTTATTTTACCGATTTTTCGAAATATCACCGAAACGATTTTCAAAGCGTTACAGTAAGGATCTTATAAGAGAATTTTCTCCCTTACAAGTCGAGAGGACTCGTAAGTGTTTGGTGAATTGACTTGTTTCCGAGTCGAAGTATTGCTCCGACGGGGAGGTCGTTGGCTGACTTGTTTCCGAGACGGAGGTCGTTGGCTGACTTGTTTCTGAGACGGAGATCGTTGGCTGACTTGTTTCCGCGACGGAGGTCATTGGCTGACTTGTTTCCGCAACGGAGGTCATTTGCTGACTTGTGTCCACGACGGAGGTCATTGGCTGACTTGTTTCCGAGACGGAGGTCGTTGGCTGACTTGTTTCCGAGACGGAGGTCATGGGCTGACTTGTTTCCGAGACGGAGGTCGTCGGCTGACTTGTTTCCACGACGGAGGTCATTGGCTAACTTGTTTCCGCGACGGAGGTCATTGGCTGACTTGTTTCCGCGACGGAGGTCATTTGCCGACTCTAGGTTGTCTGTGAACCGTAGAGTCTTGGAACAGGGGACTTTGCCGTGGCTCCGATTGGTAATGTCACGTCCATGTCCTGCTGGAATGAGGAGGAACGCCGTTGTTGGTCTCCAGGCTGTATATGTGGTCGTCGAGCTCTGACTTCCCTTTGACGCAGCCTGGTGGGGAAATGTAGTCCCCTTCTTGTTTGTGCCCTTGGATTGTATACAGGGATCGACGTGATCTCAACTGTAGGGCCAAAATTTCATTCATTTTTATTGTTTTATTTCCGCAATGCTCTATCATTTCATCTTTTTACATCGCGAAAGTCGCGATTGCCCAATCATTTCGGCTATTTTTCGCGGTGCCCAATCATTTCGGCTATTTATTTTATTTTTACTCGCTGCTTTTTATTGCGAGTTGCCCAATCATTTCGGCTATTTTCCATGCATACATTTTTACTTGCTGATTTTATCGCAAGTTGTCCCATCATTTCGGCTATTTCGTATGCATGTGCGGCCTACCGGCTTTTCACCGTAAAGCTGAAATTAGACACCGATTTCGGCATCAGCACCGCTACGACTGGGATTTTTCCAGGAGCGAATCATCATCTGCCTCTGTCGATGTCGAACAAAGGTGGCTTAACGAACAGGGTTAAGGTCCTGTCGGCTAAGGCTTTTGACATCATAAGCCGTAAGGGTCTCACAAAGGTATTTCTCCCTACAAGTCGTAAGGATCTCGTAGGTGTATTTTCTCCTTAAGAATCATGAGGATTCCTAAGTGTATGTTTCTCTGTAAGTCGTAAGGATCCTACAAGAGGGTTTTCTCCTTGTAAATCGAGAGGACTTATAAGGGTTGTTCATCATGCGTACATATCCCAGTCACGGATGAAACTTGGTTAGGGAAATGTTTATTCGCGCCCGTGGATTGTATACAAGGGTCAGCATTGAGCCGCTTGTAGGGCAAAACAAAAGTTGTGGGGGTATGCTTAAGCACGGGTTTAGGTCTCTGTAACTTAAGACTTTCAAATCTTATGAGCCGTGAGGGTCCCATAATTGAGTTCTCCTTACGAGTCGTGAGGATCTCGCAAGTGTATTTTCTCCTTAGGAATCGTGGGAATCCCTAAGTGTGTTGCTCCCTTGTGAGTCGAAAGGATCTCACGCGGGTGGTTTCTCCTTACAAGGTCGAGAGGACCCTATAAGTGTCCTTTAACGAGATTGCGCCCTTTCAGGTTTTCACAAACACTCGCCGGTAGTCCTGCTGTTTTTACGCACGGAGCCCTTTCGGGTTTTCATCCGTGCCCATTTTGCTTATGGACATACCGTTTTTTATTCTTTTTATTTTCTTTTTTTTTACGAGGTCGTGCCCTTTCGGGTTTTCACGAACACTCGCCGGTAGCCTGCTGTTTTTACTCACGGAGCCCTTTCGGGTTGTCATCCGTGCCCTTTTTGCTTATAGACATACCGTTTTTATTATTATTTTTTATTATATTTATATATATATATTTTTTATTCATCTCATCAGCCTAAGGATGCTGCGGTAGTAGTTTAAGGACGTTTCGGTCCGTCATTAGTTTAAAGACGTTTCGGTCTGCCATTAGTTTAAGGACGTTTCGGTCCGTCCAGGAGATGGCTGGTTACTGCTTATAGAGTTTGAGCTTAGGAAGATAGCGAGCGGACATAGTTGTCGTCATCTATCATTGACCTAGGTAGTAACTCGCTAAGCGTAGTTTTTATTATTATTTTTTATTATATTTATATATATATTTTTTTTATTCATCTCATCAGCCTAAGGATGCTGCGGTAGTAGTTTAAGGACGTTTCGGTCCGTCATTAGTTTAATGACGTTTCGGTCTGCCATTAGTTTAAGGACGTTTCGGTCCGTCCAGGAGATGGCTGGTTACTGCTTATAGAGTTTGAGCTTAGGAAGATAGCGAGCGGACATAGTTGTCGTCATCTATCATTGACCTAGGTAGTAACTCGCTAAGCGTAGTATTTCTTTAGGAATCGGCCATTTATTGGCCTGTAAGGCCTTTCACCGTGCATATCCATGAGTAGATAGGCTCCTCCTTGGTAGACCTTGTCTATGATGTACGGGCCTACATAGTTTGGCTCGAATTTTCCCCACTTGGCGCGATTGGGGATCATAGGCCTTTTGACCACTAGCACGAGTTCGCCTTGGCGGAATGTCCTCGGCCGGGTCAATCTTTCATATGAGCGCGTCCTCTTTGCTTTATAAGCCTCCAGATTTTGTTGCGCTGTGAGCCGGGTTTCATCAAGGGCATCAAGCTCCTCAAGCCGAAGGTGAGCATTTTCTTCATCCGTCAGCTCGTAATGGACCACCACTCGTAGAGAGGGTAACTCTATCTCGAGGGGGAGTACTGCTTCTGTACCGAATACCAACGCATATGGCGTTGTGTTCATGGCTGTCTTGAACGTCGTTCGATACGCCCAGAGAGCTTCTTGCAGTCTCTCGTGCCAGTCCTTTTTGTTTCGGGACACCGTCTTCTTCATGATCTTTGTCAAGGTCTTATTGAAAGCCTCAGCTAGACCGTTAGCTCGCGGATTATAAACCGAGGAATATCTCCAGTCTATATTGTGTTGTTGCGCGAAGCGACTGATCTTGTGGATTCTGTAAGCTGGCCCGTTATCGGAGATGATCCGTCGCGGAGTTCCAAACCGATATATGACGTGCGTCTTGAAGAAATGGAGGATATTTTCCGTATTCACTTCTCTTAACGGTACTGCTTCTGCCTATTTGGAGAAGTAGTCAGTCGTTGCCAGGATGAAACGATGCCCCCTGGACGATGCTGGTTCGATGGGACCGACTATGTCAGTTCCCCATATTTCGAATGGCCATCTATCCACTGTCGGGTGTAGCGGATTTGGATGCTGGTGGATGAAGTCCCTATGGATTTGGCATGAGTGGCATTGCTTCGCATATTCGAGGCAGTCCTGAATCATCGTGGGCCAGTAGTAGCCTATCCGTTTGATCTTCAGCTTCATCTTCGGGCCTGCTTGGTGAGAGCCGCAGAGTCCGTCATGAACTTCCTGAACGACTCTTTTCGCTTCGTCAGGTCCCAGACATCTCAACCACAGAGAATCAAATGACCTCTTGTATAGAGTATCATTGACGAAGGTGAAGGACAAAGCTCGTTTCATAAGCTGATGTCTTGAGGACGCATCTTCGGGCGTTCGACGGTATTTGAAGTAGTCTATAAAGACTTCCCTCCAATCCTCGGCCTTTTCCCGGTCTTTTATTTGCAGAGTCATTTGCTCAGTCACTCCTTTTTCTTCGGGTGATTCTGGAGATATTTCCACTGGGGCAAGCACCCGACGGCTTTGTACCACGATTCTTACGTCATCGAGGTTCTCATCAGCCAGTTCCTTAGCGAGTTTGGCCAACGCGTTCGCTTTGCTGTTTTCCGCGTCGGTATGTTTTCCAAAGTATAGGAAGGGATTTGGGTCAACAGTTGTTGCACCTTTTCGCCGTACTTCACCAACTCTGGCTTGCACGTTTGATAGTCGCCGTTTACTTGACTAACGACCAGCTGGGAGTCTCGATTTATGAGGAGGTTTTCAATTCCCATGTCGATGGCGATCTCAAGGCCTGCTATCAAAGCTTCGTATTCGGCTTCATTGTTTGTCCTCGGCTCTGTTAGGGAGAAAGCGAAGCTCATTATCCCTCCATGTGGAGTTACAAAGATGGGTCCTACCCCCGATTTGATTATAAGGGTTTTTTGTTTGCGCTTCTTCATAGAAGATGCTCCATCGAAATAAAGCTCCCATCGGGTATCACCACCGTCGATCGCATCAAACGCATGTTCGTCTGGAAGATCGCAATTTAGAGGAGAATCGACGGGTATCGGATGCTCAGCGAGGAAATCGGCGATGGCCTGGCCTTTCACCGCCTTGAGAGGCTGATAGGTTATCAAGAACTCCATCAAGAGCAGGGCCTATTTAGCGAGTTGCCCCGTCAATATGTCCTTCGACATCAAATATTTAAGAGGGTCCACCTTCGAAATGAGACGGACTTCATGTGCCAACGCATAGTGTCTGAGCTTTGTTATCGCAAAGTTCAATCCCAGGCAGTGTTTTTCAATGGGGGAGTAGTTGCTTTCTGCCCCCAGTAGAACTCGACTTAAGTAGTAGAGTGCTCTTTCCTTCCCTTGGTCGTTCTCTTGCGCCCATAATGCGCCTAAGGAACCTTCGAGGGCGATTGTATAAAGGATGAGGGGCTTTCCCTTGACCGGAGCAGCCAATACTGGCGGGTTCTGCAGGTATTGCTTGATCTCGTCCAGCGCGCTTTGGCATTTTTGATCCCAAACGAACGGGGTTCCCTTCTTCATCAGGTGGCTGTAAGGACGGCATTTGCCTGAAAGGTTGGCTATAAATCGCTGTATATACGCGAGCTTCCCTTAGAGAGACCGCAGCTGTTTGAGATTCCTTGGCGGAGGCATTTCCATGATTGCCTTGATCTTTGATGGATCTATCTCAATACCTCGGTGTCGGACGATGAATCCCAGGAATTTGCCCGTGGAAACTCCGAATGCACACCTGAGAGGGTTCATCTTTAAGTTGTATTGTCGAAGGCGTTGAAATACGGTCTTCAGATGCTCGAGATGTTCCTCGTATGATTTGCTTTTAACCACGAGATGTCGATATAGCATTCGACGATTTCGTGTATAAGGTCATCAAAGATCTGCGTCATGGCTCTCTGATAAGTGGCACCGGCGTTCTTTAGACCGAAGGTCATCACCTTGTAGCAGAATATACCCAAAAGAGTCCTGAAGGCGGTGTGCTTCTGGTCTTCGGGATGCATCTTTATCTGATTATACCCTGACGAGCCGTCCATGAAGGAGAAAACCTCATGAGTGGACGTATTGTCTATCATCAGTTCGGTGACTGGCACTGGGAAATCATCCTTCGGGCAGGCTTTATTGAGATCCCAGAAGTCCACGCATATGCGCACTGTCCCATTTTTCTTCATCACTGGGACGATGTTGGCGATCCATTTAGGGTTTTGAACTTCCTGGATGAAGCCAGAGTCGATCAGCTTCTTGACCTCAGCATTGATGCTCATCTCAAGCTCGAGCCGCATTCTTCTTGGTGCCTGCTTGACTGGCTTGACGTCCGGGGATATTGCCAATTTGTGCGCAGCAATTTCTGGATCTAGTCCCGGCATTTCGGAATAGTTCCATACGAAGCAATCTTTATGCTGCATAAGCAGATCTTTTAATGAAGCCACCCTATCTTCGGACAGCAGCTCACTAATGAATGTCGGTCGCGGGTCGTTCACCGTTCCCAACTCAATTTTCTTGAGGTTATCTGCAGTGGTATGGATTCCATCTTCCAGCTCTTTTGGCGCTGGTGGGAATTCTGAGATCTCCTCGTCGTTGCTGTTTTCAAAGCACCAGAGAAGGTCATCCATGTTCTCGGGCTCTTCTTTTGATATTGTTATCATGTGACAAGTAAGAATTCGCTTCCAATCCTAATGTGGAACTGGTTCTTCTTTCGTGGCCCTGGGTTCGTGCTTCTGTGGCGGCGCTACCCTCCAGTTGTCAGACAGAGCGAACTTGCCAAGCTGATACTGATCTTCGACCCAATTCTTGAAGGTGAAGCAGTCTTCGAGAGGGTGCCCTATCACTCGGTGATAAAAGCAATGGTCTGGGTGTGAGACTTCGCCTGCTTGTTCGGGGTGTTTAGACTCCGGCAGTGTAAGCATCTGATGTTTTATAGCGAGGTCAAGTATTTTCTTCGTCGTGTCCCGAGGAAAAGAGTATGCTCGACTCATCTTCTTCACAAGGGACAGGTCTGGACCGCTCGATTCTTGCTTGCGTGGCTTCTTAGTCCTGCTTTGTTGTTGTCGAGCGCCTTTTTTGCTTTTCGCCTTGTTTCTGCCTCTGCGTCGAGCCTTTTTTATAACAGGTTGACAGGGAGCGGCATCTTCATCTTTCATAGCCTGTTGGAGGAGGCGTTGCGTTTTGGCTTTCTCGTAGATGGCCATTTCATGGTTATGGTCGTCTCGGACTTTTTGACCAGCTTCCCTTATAAGCTTCTCCATTTGTTCTTCGAACGACGTACTGGGCACTTTTGCATCAGGGACTTTTACTGGTTCAAGATTAGCATCTTCCCATTGAGCATCCGCTTCTTCATCGAAGTCATGCACGACGTAGCAACCATGGAGTAGCCCTCGTTTCTTGGACCGAATGTATCCAAGCACGATTGTTTCCATTCTCCCATTAGACAACTTGTGCTGAGTCCCAGGAACGTTCCAGACCCTATCGTAGAATTTAGCTTTCCGAGCGGTCTGTTTGAAAGATATCCCCTGGCGCTTCAGCAACTTCTTCAAGACTTCCGTATAATATCTGGGGAGACGGATGGGCTGAAGCCTGTCAAGCATAGGATCCGCACCGTGCCTGGTTTCTTTATCCACTTTGTTTTCTTCAGAGCGGTGGAATAGAATTGCTTTTTCGCCTTCTCACCTGGGAGGGATATAGAAAGTCCGCAGCTCCTCTACACTGTAGATATCAAGTGTATCCAGTTCTTTATGGTGTTTAAGTGGAACCATGGCGACTTGCAGATTTTGCTCTTCGTCAGCGGACGTTTGTATTGAGGGTCGATCAGAGAATACAGCATGGACCTCATCTTCCGAGTCGCTACCGAAGATCAACGTAGGAGCAGATGGTCTCGGCTAATTGTATTGGGGTGGACCCGAATAAACTATCTCCTCTTCCTCCTCGGTATCACTGCCGAAGACAGGGATGGTGGCATTAGCTTTGTTCTCCGGCTTGTGACACCTTTCCGTGTCCTCGAAATCCGGTAAGAAGTATTTGGCATCTTCATATTTGTGGACCTCGTTCATAGAGAACGGGTTCAGTTCTACCATCACGGTATACTCGGAACCATCCTTAAAATACTTCATACACTGATGTTGTGTAGAAGGGATGATGTTGTACTCGTGTAACCGTGGTCGGCCGAGCAGAGCATTGTAGCAAGTCTTGGCGTCTATGACGTGAAACTTAATGTCTGTGGCGAGTAGCCCGAAGTGTTGCGTCAATATCACAGACCCAAGAGTTCTTGATAACTGGGAGTCGAACCCGGAGATGGTGATCTTGTCCCGAGCAAGGTGCTGGACGCTCATACAGATTTCTTTTAACACCCGTACATTGAGGAGATTAACGGAGGATCCATTGTCGATCAGGATTTTACCTATCTTTATATCGTGGCAGTATCCTGAGACATAGAGGGGGCGATTGTGTTCGCACGTCCCAAGGAGAAGGTCCTCATCACCAAAAGTGACATCGGCCGTATGCACTTCCTCCAATTCATCCTTCATCTTTTCTTCAGCCAGGAAAGCTTGGAATTGTTCCGGATCCTGAAGTGCCTTGATTAACGAATCTCTCATCTCTTTTGATAGTAAAAGGGCGTCAAGAATGCTGAGCTGCGAGGGTAGCTTCCTCAGATGTGCTAGAACGTTGTAGTCCACCTTATTTCTCTTCGGCGGGTCCTTGGCACTTATCTCCTCGACAACTTAGTCATCCAGGGCGATCTCCTCAGGGACCTTCTCTTTCCCTTTATCTTTTTTATTTGGGGGTCCGAGATTCTTTTCGGGAAGCATGCGATTACGCAACTGGATATTTTCACAGACCTTCTGCTTTTCTTCTTTTCCCTAAGTGGACTCTTTAAAGAGAGGGCTAAGAGCCAGCTCCATGTCGGAATCGCTCCCGAATGTAAGCACTTGTGATCCCCCGGCGTTAACTATGCGACAATCGCCGGTAGTTCTGTTAAGCCCTTCGATCGTATTTCTCCGCTCCCGACGAGTTTTGCACTTCTCCCGCCTAAAATGTTGTCGATGAGCAACATATCCTTGCCACCATCTGTCGAAAGCTTCGCACTCTTCGGTGGAGTGTGAAATCTTCCGATGATACAGGCAGTAGGAGGGATGCATTTCTACTTCACCAGTAATGCTTCTTTCAGAGGAAGGTAGCTTCATGCCCATTGATACGGCCTTAGCAAACCTTTTCCTCGTCTTGAATTTGCTTTTATCCGCAATGGATGTATTTTTCTCCAGCGGAAGTGTCTCAGCTCTTTCGTCAAGTCACTGGCGCTTGGCCCTTTCAAATATAGCCGTCTTGCGTTCCTGATCAGCTTTACTTTTCAACAGAGCTTCGTTGAGGAATGCGTCAATTACTTCATCTGATGGCCCCAGAATTTTTGGTTCAGGATCTGCCCCCAGCTTTTCAGTGCAAGGAGTCTCCCCATCGTCCATGAACGAATGGGAAATCACATGACAGCTCGCCACGTATTCCTCAGATTCATCCGACGAACTTTCTCCCTCATCTTCCTCTTAAAAGACATGGTTGAGAAACTCTTAGAGTGTAATGGGAGTCCGTGCTTTCCGGTTATATTCCTCCAGCGCGTCAATTTGTATTTGTAAGTCCGTGTGCTTGTCGCCAGGCTTCACAGGCTTCTTGGATTTCTTCTTCTTCTTCAAAAATTTTGACGGCTGGTTATGAGTGCTTGGGCCACCAACATCGGTCTTTGGAGTTGGACAGGGCTTCAACATCCCTTCAATGACCTACGGTTCCAACGGGTTCTTCCACCTGATCGCTGGGCATGTTTGAAGATCGTTCAGCATCCTCTTTGTCTTGGCTGACAGCACAACCTCCCATGGGGCTTCTTCAACGAGAGAGCACGTTGCCCCCGACGTATTCATCCTTTTAGAGGTGTGAGGTTGCGGCGGATTCACCTTCCATCTGTCGGACAATGCGAACTTGCCCTGTTGGTACTGGTCTTCAAGCCAATTTTTGAAGACGTAGCAATCTTCTATCGGATGACCCAGTACTCGGTGATAGGGACAGTAGTTGGGCTCAATGACATGATTTGGCTGCGACGGACGTTTTGGTTTCGGCAGATTTATGAGTCGGTTGCGCAACGCCAGCTCGAATAATCTTCTCGTTTTATCTCGAGGAAACGAGTAAGGACGTCCTAGTCTCTCCTCAAGGGGTACCTGTGGACGCATATTATTTTTATGAACAACCGGCTTCGAGTTGCTCGGCTGTTGTTGAGCATTAACGACAACGATTGCTTTCCCTTTCCCCTTTTCATTTCGGGAGTCCGGCTTTGGAAGAGGGGATCTATGGCCCATCTGATCCATTTGCGCTAGTTTGTCGATCAGGGCCTGGAAGGTAGTCGGCTTGAAGAACATCATAAATTGCGAGATGGTTGCTTGTGGATCAAGGGTTCCCACAAACATACCCACTGCAGGAGCTTCTTCAATGCGTTGCTCGCATTTCGACCATAAATTCCGCCACCGTATATCATATTGGACCCATGTCTCGCCTGGCTTCACCCTGGCGTTAATCAGTGCCGTCATCGGGGTGCGTTCACTGGCGCTTGCAAAATGCTGGGTAAACAGTAGCTCCATCTCTGCGAAGGTCTTGATAGAGTCGTTTGGGAGCTCAGAGTACCACTCAAACGCTGTATCTGATAAGCTTCCAACGAACTGTCAAAGCAATAGTTTGTCATCACCGCCGGTGTTGCCGCAGAGTGCCCTGAACTGGGCAACATGCTGGTGGGGATTGCCCATCCCCTTGTAGACATGGAACTTGGGAATTGTGTAGCCCGGTGGGTACTTGATCTGGTCGTACCAGCTTGGATATGGTCGTCCTGTTTTTACGACCTGACCGGCTGCTTCAGTCGCATGATGAACTCGTATTTGTTGGGCTATGTACTCGTCCAAGTCAGCTTTGGAGATTGTCTCCTCCTTGGCTGTTGACAGGGCTGTTGGAGGATTCGACGTTTCTCCTCTATCGTCTTCAAGGACGATCGGGGGATCTTCAGCTGGAGGATCTTGTTGGATCATCATCCCCACCATGTCTTGGAACAGGAGGCCCATACGCTTTATGTTGGCTGCTTGTTCAGCAGCCTCTTTATCCTTCTTCTCCAATATCCGACGGAGAAACTCAGCGTCAGTTTCTTGCTCCTGGCGTTCATCCGAGGACGCTTCAGGTTTTTTTTTGGCCCAGTGAGTGCGGCCATCGCGGTCATCATTTCTTGGAGCTTCTGCTGCTGCTCCTGCGCTTTGGTCATTGACCGTGTAAGTGGTCGATGACCTGTAGATGCACGGCTGTCCTCTTTACCAGACGCCATGTACACGGTATGAACCACCATGCCCCCAGACTTAGGGTGTTTGGGTTCACCACTTTTGATATTCGCCACGGGTGTGGGGACTTTCTCCGGCCTTCTTCGCATGTAGGCCGGTGAAGTTGAGGGGGCCGTTGCTTTGGGCACCCAGGCGGTCGTCGTTTTTCGTTGCTTGACAGGGGGATTTTCTTCCTGCCGACCTTTCGACTTCGTGTGCTGGTGAGAGAAATTAGGATCAATCACCGATTCTCGGACTCATCGCCACGTCTTGTAGATCCTAGAGGACAGCGATTGAGGAGACTGCTCCGTCTTTTCTGCTTCCACGGCGGTCTCTACCGGTGGAGGAGATCTTTTGAGCACCACAGTTGGCAAATTTCTGCGTACCCTATTCAGCAACTCAAAGCTGTTCCCAGTTGGAACAGCAGCATTAACTTCCACCGTTGGAGCTGGCAGAGTTATCCGAGAGGGGGAGTTGCCCCCAGTCTTCCTTATCCGGCGCCAGTAGCGTCGTCGGGCGTGATGAGTTGTCGGTATTGGTTCAGCGATAGAGACAGCTTCTTCTTGCCCCCTGTTCAGGTGAAGGATTGTTGCCGGTGTCAGCCTCTTGAAGACTGACATCCGTTGAGGAGTTGTGTCCAACCGGTCAAAAGCAGATTTCTGAGCGGGAGTGGGAACGAGAGCAGTTAGTCTCGCGAAGACCGACCCTCTGGGAGGAGAAGCCGCCTTGACGACCTCAGGAGCAGCTGTCTTTTTTGGGATGGCCGCCTCAGGTGTTATGGGCTTCTTGATAGGCCCTTTGGTGCTCGAGCTCAGCCTGGTGAAGACTGAAGAATTGGATGACCCGTTGAGAGGGGCCATGGGAGTAGCAAGTCGATCGAAGACCGACTTTTTTGAAGCTTCCGGCGCGGGCACGGGGATGGTGAAGCTTGCTGGCGGGATCATGGTCCCGAAAAATAGGCCGGTGGTGGCTTGAGTCACCTTCTCCACAGGCATAGTAAGGACGGAGGCCGCTTGAGGCCCATATCCTACACCTCTAGGTGAGGTGGAGCGTCGGTTGCATTGGCACTTCGAGCAGTTCGAGGCTATTGATGCTTGATTTCTGTGCCAATCAAAAGACCAAATCTGAGTAACTTGAAATCCAAAGGCAACCATTAACAAACCGCGATTCGTTTACGAAGATGACACACAAAGTGTGGAGTAGAAAGAGGAAAAGGTCCCACCGGGCATGCCAGAATCTGTTCCCCTCCGAACGGCGGCCGAGACGTTAGGACGTCTCGCATGAGATTCGGGGCAGATGCTATTTGGTTTTATCCGTCTAACTCTCCGAAGATGCCAAGTTGATTTATGGCACCATGTATCGGAGGTTTAGACGGATGCGGCCGATGTAGCAGACTTCGTCAGATTCCCCCTCGTTTGAGGGGTTTTTGATTGTGGGGATGCTCTTTCCTGCAGGTGCAAGCCCCTGCAGTTAATTACGCTACCGCATCGCGGTAACCACTTTCTCCTTCTCCAGAATTTCACTTCATGTCGTGTGTGTTTTTTTTGTTTGTGGTTGCCCGTGGATTGTATACGGAGACTAATTTATGTCGTCGCCCGTAGGACGTGGATTAGTCCAAATCCGTATTTTCTTAGATTTGGGTTTGGGGGTTTGGTTTAAGGATAAGTTAGCCTTATTTAAGGCTAAGATCAACTTAAACTTTTGTTAAGGATACGTTAGCCTAATCTCCAGACTAAGATCAACTTAACGGGATCGTTTGGATCCGACAAGAGAGCAATTGGCTCTATTGTTTAGTTTAATGACATTGCGGTCGATTTCCAGTTTAGGGACATGGTGGTCCATCATTCCCATTTGGGAACGAGCATTAGTTTAAGGACATTTCGGTCCAACATTCCCATGTTGGGACGAATATTAGTTTAAGGACATTTTGGTCCACGAATTTAAGGACCCCGCAGTCCGTATCGATGTGTGGTTGTCGGGACCCGTCACCTCCCTGACGTCCTTAAAGGATTACAACGATAGGAGTCAGAGGAGTTCAGAGATGTACCCTTGAACCGGATGTAAATTGATTTAAGAGAGCAGTTTTGCTCGGTCAATTTAATTTGAGGACTTACGGCCATGATTGGGCTAAGTCCAGTTGAGAATATTCAACGTTATTTCTTATTTTTAGCCTATTAGACCTGTGCTAGGGCTTTGCCCATGTTTAATAATGCATAGCATTAATCTTAGTCTCTGTTAGACCTTTATTTGGGCTTTGCCCCTTTTAAATGATGCACAGCATCTGTTCTGGTCTGACAGACCCTTGTTTGGGCTTTGCTCCTTTAAAAAAGAATGATGCATCGCATCTGTTTTTATTTGGGCTCTGCCCTTTTTGAAAATAATGCATAGCATTTGTCAGGCGCTTTGCGCCAATCAATGAGCCCAAGCGCTTGTGGTGATGACACGTGTCACGCAAGCGCAGTGCGCTGCGCTTGCGCTGCTGACACGTGGCGCGCTCCGATGAGTTGCGTCAATTTCAGAGAGCAAGGCTCTATCTCAAAAGCGCATAGCGTAAGTGGTTTAGGTGCTGACACGTGGCGCTCTCTAGTGGCTTGCGCCAACCCAGGAGCGCAACAGTGCAGTTTCTGCAAGTGCAAAGCACTATTTCAATAACTTGAGAATCTTTAAGATTCCAGAACCAATGGTTCATAAAAAAGTGCAAGGCACTGTTTGATTTCTTGATCCAATTTAGATCAAAGAAAACAAGTTTTTCTTGTTTTTCTTGTTTTCAGAGAACCAGTGGTTCATAAAAAAAAGTGCAAGGCACTATTATTATTTGTTTTTTATTGAAGATCATTGATCTTGTTCTTAGATCAATGATTAATTAGAAGAAATTCCTCTAATTTGTGAAGGTTTTTACCTTTTTTCTTGAACTTTCTTCTGAGTTCTCTCTGTTTTGAGGTTCTTAATCTCTCACAATGTTGATTATCTTTGAATTGGGGTCTAGGGGTCTATATATAGTGCCCATAGATTTATTAAGTTTGTTAAAGAGATCCTTCTCTGAGTGATTTGGGGAATTTTCTCCACCGTTGGATCTTTGATCCAAGGGCTTCTGTTTTACAGAAGACAATCTTCTTTTTTTAAAAAGAACAGAAGAATCTTACTAGAATTTAATTCTGTTTGGCGCAAACACCCCAGCGCATGACACGTGTCACGCAGCGCACCTGCACTGATACGTATCGCGCAGCGCACAGCGCAGCGCAACTGCGCTGACACGTATCGCGCAGCGCTTGCGCAGCTGCGCTGACACGTGTCGCACAGCGCAGCGCTTGCGCTACAGCGCTTGTGCAACTGCGCTGACACGTGTCGCGCAGCGCAGCGCTTGCGCAACTGAAGCGTTGCTTCCTTTAATTTTTGTTTTAAATAGAGCCTTGCTCTGATTGGGCATGCTGCCTTGGGCGCCGCGCTGACGTATCAGCTTTTGACACGTGGCGCGTTGCACGCAGCGCAAGGAATTGATGCGTTGCTTCGAATTTTGAATTTTTGAAATTCAAACAGAGCTTTTCTCTGATTGGCCGCGCTGCCTTGGGCGCTGCGCTCTCTGGGCTGGCATGCCTGATTTTGACACGTGGTGCCCTGCGCGCAGCGCAGAGGATCTGAAGCGTTGCTTCATTTATTAAAGTTTAAATTTTCAAAATAGAGCTTTGCTCTGATTGGGGGAAGATGAAGCGTTGCTTCATCTCCCGCTTTAAAATTTGAACCGAGCTTTGCTCTGATTGGGGTAAACAACCCAATAAGTCGTGTCGATGTGGCTCAAAAATATCCCTAGAAACTACTGATCTCACAATCAGTAAATTTCAACTACCTTGGCCAAGGTCTTATGGTGATTACCAATCGAATACAGCACGACATTAACTTCCTATACTGGGAGAGTCAAATCCCTTCTATCGCTCGCTGCCCGAAGTGCTTCGGGACTATACCCAACTAAAACATGTTTGCACGACTCTTTAAAGCCGTGGTAAGGTAGTAATCTAAGTATAGTGGGAACACACTCTGGGCGAAATACGATGTCAGGTCTAAAGACTAACGTGTACCCATGTCACATGACACCCCTTCCTATACTGGGATAACCGTCTGGTCAAACCAATCACCGGTAGGTAGTAGTCCCTCTGCCAGGCTCAACGTCTACTGCACAACATCCCTTTCTTGCCCCGGGATACCATACCGGGTCCACCATGAACCCGCAAACGGATCATCCAGCTCCTCGAATCGGGTTTCTAACACAAGTCTCAACACCGAGAAAACTCATGGTGAACGCACTGAAATATCATATCAAGAGTAACCGGGTTTTCAAAACAATGCATACTTTCTTAAAATATCCGCACAGTTCTCAAATCCATAAATCCCATGAAATCCATATCTCAATGCGTAAATCCAAGAAATATGATTTATGCAACATAAAACCATAATATGAGCATATCATGAGAAAACCGCTCTTTTAAATGAATCCTGTTTTTAAATATATCATGTGGTTCCCAATTCCTCCAAAATCCAATGCAACATCATATAATGGTGTACATGTAGCTATGTATGCACGATGCATTTCATAAGTGCAATAGAACAAGAATCAATGTCTCAATGTCAATAACAATACAATACAACATATGTGTACAGGTTGTGCGTGTCATAGCAATTACCGACGTGTGGGTGTAGCATACATTTTAGTGCTCATGCAACATGGACCGTCGGTAATGGTGCAGTGTCCACTAGGTACTAAGTCAAGGCACAACAAGTAATGGTATGCAATGATGCACAATAAATATATATGCATATAAACATGCGGCTATTATATCATATCTAGCCCTGACGCATACCGCCATACGGGCGATTTCCCCATAGATGTTAAATCTACTCACCGAGGATCTCGGGCTAGGTAAATCCAACCACCTGCTTTCCTTTCTTCACAGCGTCCGAAGTCCCCGCATGCGATCCTATTAACACAAAACACAATAACGCGTGGATTTAGCAAACTACGCAATAATAACGAACACAACGCCAATTTAACGAATCAGTTCCCTTAAGCTACGAAAGGGTTCGCTTAGCGGCTAACGTGTGTGGAGACATCAACAAAACAAATCCACAACAGCAAGCTACCCGAAACACTAAAAGTACGTCGAATCAATCGTATCGCACTTAGCCGAAACATTAAAAACTAGCAATTTGATCCCAGATTTTACCCACTGTCAAAACCTAAAAATCTAGCGGTACCAAACACCATAAAACAACTGCAGACAGCTACCCACAAAAACACAACTCCCAGTCACCCAAATACCCAAGCTCGCCGGATTTTTCCCCAATGTCGCCGTCGAAACGAGGTCTGGTGGCGTTCGTGCTTCAGGCGTATACTCAAGGCAACTAGTACAACACCACTACATCGCTAGATTTTCCAGAAACAACTCGGGGTCACAGCAGATCACAGACACCCTATAATGACACCAAAATACGATATGGGCTCAAAACTACATCTTTATCGTTCTAAACAATGACTACCAAGCTACACGACAAATTAACAACCTAATTAACAGTTTAGAGGTCGTTACCTATCCACACTTTCTCAAAACCCTAGCTTTCCATGCTCCAAGTGATCTCCATAGGCTTTAGATCAAGTTTAATGAAGCATTTAGTGAGTTTTGTGAAGATTTTGTTTGGGTTTGTGAGGATTGGGTTAGGGTATCAGTTGAGGGTGTGAGGGTGAAGAAAAATGAGGAGGTGAAAACAAATGAGTGAATGAGAGAATGTGAGTGAGAGTGAGGGAGTGTATGAGTGAGTGAGGGATGAGGGAATGAGGGGGTGAGAGTAGTATGAGCTATACCTCCCTCTTCTCTCTCTTCATTAAATGTAAGCGATGCATCATCATGCATGTCCACCCTTTCTCTCTCTCCAGTCAACCCTAAAATTCAACCCTTTTAATTTAAAAGCCAAATAATTTAAATAAATAGATAATACAACTTAGTGGAGTGGGGTTAAGGTGCCATGGCTACTTAAGCATGGTTAACCCTAATTAACCCTAGGTTAAGATGCACAAGTGTGTGCAAGCCCGAAATAAATAATAATAAAATATTAATTAATTTTTATAAAATATTTGAAAACTATTTTGGTAAACTTTTTACTAAAAATCCATATTATCGCTTAATTAACACTAATCGCATTCTAAGGTGTTACACTAATACCCTTTAGGAATTTTGGAGTTCCATTTTTTACTGCAGATCTTGAATCTGACACTTAAACTTTGAGTGTTCTTGAATAATTTTGGAGTTTAACTCCATTTTATTTCTAAAAGGCTTGGCTTTAATGCCAATTTGGGCATTTCCCCATTAGGGAATTTTGGAGTTTAACTCCGTTTTATTACAGATCTTAGATCAGATGCTTATTTTTTAAGCATCCCCGATTGGGAATTTTAGAGTTTAACTTATTATCATCATTTTTTATTTAAACAGAGCTAAGCTCTAATAAAAAAATTATTTAACATTATTCCTTTTTGGGTCATTTTGGAGTTTAACTCCAGCAGTTATTTGAGAAGAGTCTTTTTAGATCTTTTCATTGGACACATGCTCCAATTTTAATGAGCCGCCATTTTGATTCTGGGGGTCTACTCACGTTTGGAGTTAGTGATTCTTGCACTTTTTTGCTAACTTTCTATCTGGTTTCTTTTCAGGCTCCATGACTTCGATTCCTTACTTTCCTTATACTCATTCAAAGATTGCTTTTGTTGACGCACCTACTGATCGTGAAGCCTTTTCCTTGCTCCGTGACTGTAATACGGAAAAGAAATCCCTTCATTTATGAGGGACATGGTATAGTCATATCATACGGGGACGCCGCAGCTTTACCTATGAGACACCGTCAGAGCCAATTCCCCCAATTCAATATGTGGACTCTCCTTAGACTGCTTATATGGTAGAGGAAGTTAACTGGACAACAGATGGTCAACTTCAACTATCGATAGTATCGATACTGGTTCAACGCCCAATGGCCATAGATATCTTAGGATGCCGGATATGCCAAGGAGAAGCGCGGTCGTGAGCGCAAGTTTATACCATAGGTGTGACAATACGATATCCAACGGGTTATCTTGCTTGGGCTCGCTATATCCTATCTGGTGAGAAGTCATTGCTGTTGAAAACGGGATTGTACCCGGCAATGTACGTATCTCTGTTGTATTATCACAATCGTCATGTTTGGTGGGTCAAGGCATTCTCAGAGCAATGAAATATGCCAACACATACCTTTTTATTATCAGATCGGGAAGTATCGACATTTCTGGAAGAGTTTTGAGAGGTCTCTGGATAACCCATCAGGGGGAGCATTACGAGGAGCTATTACCTCCTGATGAATATGTTTCCACAATAGAACTTGTTGTTACTGGCCTAACGGATGAGAACACTATTCGACACAAATTCTCGGGTCTCGTCAAGGTGTTGAATATTTATGAGAGCTTATATCTAGAATCAGGAGGATGTAGGGTCAACTTTGTAGTCATTATTGGCCGTTTCCTTTGCACAGATGTTTTGTCCAGGAAAACTGAGAAGTTCACAAAGCTCGACAATCCCTTTGGGTTTGGTTTGGAAAAAATGCCGGCTGCTAATAAGGATTTGAAGCAATTTTATATTCCGGACACTCCTGTCACTTATTTCGAAGAAATTGTTGCCCCGGAAATTGAAAAAGAAACGTTTCTTGTGGGCTTTATCAGTTTATGGCTTAGTTGGTTTACGATACCTACGCATCTTCAGTATATGAGGCTGTCTGTCTTTCACCCCGCTCACCGCATCGTGAAGGGAACGCGTATGGCTGTCGGTATTGCGAGGTTATCCTATTTATATAACGATTTAACCGTCGCAGCTAACGCTACCCACCCGGGTGTGGAACCCATAAAATTCTCTCTTAAGGACATATGCTACTATGTCGTGAAATGGGACAATCATGACATTCCAACGCCATTTTTTGTAAAAAGGTTCGGTTAACTTGGTTTACGAGATTTTAGTGTACGGTCAGTCTTAGGTCGCTGCCAGAGAAAGAAAAAAATACTCACCTTGCACTCTATAAAAATTAGATTGGTATATTTATCTAATCAGGATGGCTCCCACTGTTCCGTCAAATCCTCCTTCAAACCCTAAAAGGAGAATTAGCGGGGATCATATCCCGAGAGTAACTATTACTCACAGTAGAAATCAGTATCCAAACTATCATGGCGTGGTAACCTTGACAGAGGTCAACAAGTCACCTCACTCCATAAAAGATATGCAATCTTATTGCAAGTTTCAACACTTGAAACTCTCGATATCGGTTTTTACCCCAGCGACTTATGAACTTAGTAAAGGTCAACAAATCATAAGTCGCAAATTTAGTTCAACTCGTCATTTCTTGATCAAATTAAATCCACCTGCATGACCCTTGGCAAAGGTCAACAAAGTCATTCGACTGTCCTAACCGATCACATCGTATTCATGCAGGAAGACATCACTTAGCTGCCGTACAATACGCCTCGGCAAAGGTCGAAAACGCGGTACGAATACTAGGTACCCTACTTCCTGAAACGACAAAGGACTACGGCTGGTTTTGAAGAAAACCTTTAACGTAATGAACTTGATCTCATCATAGGAACCGAGTGGTTTTGCAAATTTATAGTTACGTAGACTATTGCTTAAGTGCGGATTCCCGTGAAGGGATCAGGGATCATAACTCATTGAATGAGGTGCAGGATATTCCTAACCAAATATCTCAATGCAAAGCAAAAGACTGGGGCTATACAATTTGCAAATTTATAGTAACATAAACTTTTGCTTAAGAGCGAACTCCCGGTGAAGGGATCAAGGCTCTTCCCTCATCGAATGAGGTGCAGGATATTCCTAACCCAATACCTCTATGCAAAGTAAAAGATTCGACTATAACACCCTTATATCTGATATTTGTTTTTTACAACATGTTTTAGATTTATTATTTTTGCATTAATCCGAATCAATGCAATCTCATCAAATAGATAATCATATTATCAAACATCTCCTCATACTATTATAGATAAAGCATGATATGAAAAGAAAAATAGATTTCACATATACGCCATCCGCATTCGCCACGTGGCCCCGGGTCTTCACCCTAAGGTTACTTAACTTACAGCAGGGCAGGGGCAGGGCTAGCACGGGTGCAAAACGTATATAGCATTCATTTATATATCACACACACACACATATATATATCCAATATATAATATATATCATCATATAAAACATCGCAGGCAGATAATCAGCATTACAGGCAAGTGATAAACATCATCGCAGGCAGGTAAACACATCAGAAGCAAGTAATGAACAACACAAAATAGAAATGGTCGAATCACCTACGAATCCCGCTTTTTGTCCGATCCATAAACGAAATGTGACATTCCTCGGTCATATGAATAGCCCGTGCGCAGCTAAAAGCAGACTTCTATGAGTGCGGCAAGCTATCAGGCAACCCAAGAAACGAGACAACCCAACATCATCATCATGAGGGGGCTACCCGACACTTTCTTGAATCCAGTGACTTGAGCACTCCTCCGCGGGTCTATCCTATACCCTCTATAATCGTGTCAAGCAACCTATCAATTCTAGACTCAAATGATCCGATCTCAACTCCTTGAGATGGCCACCCGCTGCAATCTAGAATTCGGTTGCTCGTGCGCTTCTCCGCGAGGTAATCCTAAACCTATATTATACAATGGCGATATCGATCGCAACCTGATCGTGTCCTGACAAATAATAATACATCAATCAGTGACTACAGCCATATGTGAACCGCTAAGTCCTGAAACAAAGAATATACATATAGTAGAAACGGTGGTCACAAGTTGGAGCTCGTCCTAAACAAATGAATATACAAGATGTCTATAAGTATGATTGAAAATAACACTTATCACAATTCCGCAAGGGGACTATTCATTTCGCAACAATCTAATCCAACAATGCTATATATCAACATATATCAATTGCATAGAACATCTCAAACGCACATGTGCAACCCCATCGAATTGAACACTTCAATTCATCGGCGTTAAGTACAGCGTATCGTATACGCCGATGAGTTAAACCAATTAAACAGTTTAATCCTCTTAACTCATCACCCATGGCTAACAAATCACAAAAATCATCGAGGCAAAACCGTTAATTCAACACTTGAGAAAACACTATTCACTCTGACATAGAAAACCATTACTTCACGCTTATCGCATACGCCGATGATACAACTAAATTAAAAACTTTAATCTAGTTCATACCAGCGCAAATGACTAATGAATCATACAACTTTCTAAGTCGAAACGAAGAATTCGAAAATTGAAAACACTATCACCTTTACACTAAATCGACACTTTTTAGCTTGGAAACGAGTCGAAACGAACTCGAAACGCGCCGAAACTTCACTTGGACCTCGAGAAAAAAATTAATGTCAAATATAAGAAGAAATAGGGGTGGGACGTGAAAGTCGACCTTAACACCACCATGAGGTTCTAGAGGCATCAAGTATGCCACATTTTAATTTTTATTAGGTGCTAAGTTAGACTAACAAGATCATTACTAAATTATTAGGGTTTGTCTTTGTGATGTGATTAACTCAAAAGAAGAAAAGAGCATACAACCTTTGTAGTTCGAGTACTTCTCATCTATAGCTCCGGATTGAAATCCACGCGACTCTACTTGGTTCCTCTTCGAGTTGAAAGAACCTCCATCGTGATCTTCGCGCCAAAGAAGATCCATCCGAAGTTCTTTAGCCCAAGCTATCTCCACATTAAACTCCTTTAGTGTAGCAAAGCTAGTTTGGTGTGGGGTGGTGAAGTAGGGGATATTAAAATCTCACAAGATTGTGTTCAAGCCTCATGATTCACATCTCATGTGAGTGTTGAAGCTTGAACCATGGCAATTGAGGAAGAAGATGAATCTAGAGAGCAACCATGGGAGCAACTCAAGAAAAATAGCTAAGTGTTGAGAATGAGACTAGAATGAATGGAAACTCTTGACCCCCACTCATTCAAGTATGGAATTTTGCAATATAAAATTGCAACCATGCTTGAATAGTGAGTCAAGATGAATAAACTATGAATAAAGCCCATGCTTGCATCCATGCTCTCATTTTTCACCTCTTTTCTATTTTTCTCAAAAATAGAAAATCAAGCCATGCTTCATTATTATTATATGTATATATCATATATATTAATATATATATATATATATAATGAAGAATAATTAGTGTGCTAATGATATTAGTTAAGATATAATTATATCACATATAATAGATATCACATTATTAAATCAACGCTTGATTTAATAATCCGGTTATATCACATATGACCGACTAATATAATTCATCTGTATATCACATTATCAGATCAGCACTTGATTTGACAATCTGGTTATATCACATATAACCCAACCAATAACATATAACTTCCAGATTACAATACGGTATCACATAGTCATTTAATCAGGCCCATGCACATATCAACATATGTGCCCTACTTCGTTTCGCCGAACCAGGAAACTTCTGTGTGGGACTCTAAAGACTCGTCAATACGCCAGCTGTAGGTGATGATCACATCAATCACCTACAAGCCATCAGTGGTACTAGCTGGACGTAACGGCTACCCGGGTATTGAGCGATATGAAGATCAACAAGAAATATCATCCATTCTCTCTATGAAGCCTATCAGTAACACTACTGTAAAATTTGGTCTCTTCGTCTGATATGTCGCATATCACGTCTAGAGGTGGTAAACGTCAGTCCCCGGTAACGTAATAAGTCATGACGATGTCTGGCCTATAACGGTTTGAGAAACTACTGATAACTCTTATCAGTAAATCTCAGCAGCAGCCCTGGCCAGGGTCTTCCAGTTATAGCCAATCGAATATAGTGCAACATCAACCCTCAATACCGAGAGAGACGAAACCCTTCCTATCGCTCATTCCCTCCATGTGACTCGGGACTGTACCCAAAATCCACTTATTTCCACGGCTCCTTTGAGCCATGGTAGGGAGGAAATCAAAGCACAGTGGGAGCCACACAAGACTCTATGACGATCTCAAGTCTACAGACTAACCTATACCAGTGTCACCAGAGGGCTGCTATCTGACGATAGGTATACTACCACATAGGAGTCCTCGGCGAGTCCTGTTCGGTTTACACATTCTCCAATGAGCACCTGTGTACAATCTTTGATTCACACACCAATGGTTATGGGATCAACCATCGCCCTCTAAGGGACATGAAACGTACACACTAGTCTACTCTGGAATATCAATACCCTAGTCTCGATATACCCACGACTAGGAACTGATTAAAAGATGTACTTTGGACCACCCTGGCCCCATTAGTATGATCTCATCATAATCCTGGTAGTCAAGTACATATCCTAATGGCTTTATCAACATGTAAGAGACAGACAGTATAAATACCAGTCTACATGTTAAGATAAAGGTAACCTGATAGCATACTATCATTTCGAGCAAGAAAGTCCGCAGTATATATGTCCAAGCATCCACTATATCATCAATAATGACCTCTAGGGCATACATATTCCTAACAATCTCCAACTTGCACTAAGGCCAGTTGTTGTAGTATCTGTTGGCTATAGTACCCTCAAGTCAATTATTGGATCGCAGGCATGTGATTGCAATGATTAAGGGATGACTTATACCGGTAGAACAGTCTTACTCGAGATGATAGTATGCTATCTGGTTTGTCTTTATCATCGTATATATGCTTTAGGTAACATTACAGATAACTATTACATGATAATAGAGCCCATAAGATTTATGCTTGACTACCAGCAGTATGATGGCGATCATATACGTGGGAGCTGGATGGTCTATAGGCACATCCTTAAAATATCCCTAGTCGTGGGAGTTTTGAGACTGGGCATCGATACTCCAGAGTAGACTATTGTATACTGATCGAGACCCCGACGAGGGGCAGTGGCCGGTCTCACAAGCCATTGGTGTTAGTTGGTTCACATAAGATGTATACAGGTGCTCATTGGGTTATGAGTACACCGGACGGACTCGCCAGGAACATGCTAGTTGGTATTATACCTATTGTCAGACAGCAGTTCCCTGGTGATATGTGTACATGTTAATCTATCGACTTGAGGTCATCATTTGTCTTGTGTGAGTACCCACTGTGCTCTGATTACTACCCTACCATGCCTCAAAGGAGTCATGAAAACAGGTTTTAGTTGGGTACAGTTCCGAGCCACATAGAGGCAGTGAGCGGATCGTTAGGGGATTCGTCTCCCCCAGTATTGGGGGTTGATGTCGCGATGTGCACGGGTGGCCATCACCAGAAATCCTTAGCCAAGGTAGTCGAGAATTACTGATTCGGATCAGTAGTTTCTTAGGTGGTGATGGGCTTCATACCGATACTGAATGTCACTTTATTAGGGGTCTGACTTTATCCACCCCTAGACTCGATATGCGATACTCATAAATGAACGGACCGGACTGTACAGATATTGTCACTGTCAGGCTCAGTAGGGGTTTCAGGATGAGTTTACTCGTCGGCATCCCTTTTGTTCAATACCTAGGTTGCCATTACGTACAGCTAGTGCCACTGACGTGCTTATGGTTAAACCCATTGCCAGAGTATTGATGAGTCTTTAGAGTCCCACACAGAGGGTTTTCCTAGTTCGGGAAAAACGTTGTAGAGGCCGTATGGTTTTATGGCAGGGTTCGATCATATACGTGCAATTTCGCATGGATCATGATCGGACAGATAATACTAGTGGGCTTTGGTTTAAGCCAGATCCTAGTATTATATTGCTGGATTATTTTCATCTCGTTGTATTCGTATTCAGTCGGAATACAGATGCGGGTATATATATACGGATGAGGGGTATTCTTGTAATTCGTTACAAGATTACTTTAGTTGTTGCAATTTCTTTTGTGGATTAAACATTTAGGTTAATGTTTAATGAGGTGGAATGTGTGAGTGTGAGTTTTGGTTTTGTTGCATTGATCATAGCATGTGCACTTGGTGACTCATGGTATCGGGTCATGTATTGATTCTTTCTGTGGCTAGGATATTTGTTATGAGATTTTTTGGAGATGGCAAATACTTTTTTGGTGGTGGATTTCTTTAGTTGCTGAAAACACAAAAGAACTCACAACACTAGCCACTTCTTCACTTGCCTTTTTCTTTAGCTCACACTTTCCACTCTTGGTAACTTCTTCAACCTCCACCCAAACCAACTCATGAGTTGAGAATACTTAGGTGTTTTGAGACAAAGTAATCACACACATTCTCTACTTCATCTTGTCTATCTAAGTTAGCAAACTAGATACCCGAGTTGCTTCGGTTTTGAGGCGGGAGCCCGTATTACTAACCCTCGACGTGGATCTTGTTCGATGTGGGGAGACCGGAGAGCAAACTTGATCGAGAAAGCTGCGAGGTGCTTAGGACAGAGGTTGAAGACCGAAGGACTCGGATAATTCGGTATAACCTCTCTAAACGCCTTTACATATAGCTAGTATAGGGTTAATGGTACGATCCGGGAATCGGGTTCCGTTAGCACTGGTTTCTAAAAGTTTATGTTCCGCATTTGGCCACGGATTGATGGCCAGGGCGCTGGCGTAATCCAACATAGTATCAGAGCCAACCCATTAACCCCATACAAACTCATTGCGAAATTAGAAATCCGCCGTTTTTTTCGTGCAAAACTGGCGACAAAAACAGTTCCAAAAACTGAAAGTTTGAGATGTTTTCACACCCCGTGGGCTCATGGCTTGAACTGAGAAGCTGCGGGGTGATGCATGAGCACCCCAGAGAACCCCCTAGTTGGACCGAACAGCTGGCCCCACTCCTCAAGACCACCACAAGGTGGTCTTGGCGGTGGGGACCCGAAACTGCCCCATCTTGGGCAGTTTCGGGTCTGTCTCACCCCAGGCCACTTCGGGGGGGGGGAGGGTACCCCCTTTAGGCCCCCTGACTCGAACTTAATTTCGTGCTCTAACTCCCCACGAAGGATCGGGCGCATTTTGTTTTGATTCGGACATCCGAATTATCTTTAAACGATCAGTTTTTAGAACTTTAGCTCACTGTTTATTTTTCCAAGGTTTTGGAAATTGGTTTGGTTTGCTAATTGCGTGCGGAATTCTAATGTCGTAGTTTACAGTACATGCATTACTATCTACGACATGAATGTCATTAGAGTGGCACAACTTATCTAATTACTATAGTTCTTTTAGATGGGTTTGCGAACGTGACATTCGTGTTGATGTTCTGTGTTGTGCTGTGTTTGTTGGCTGGATCGTCGTGGTGGATAGCTTGGGTGCAATGATAGTACAGTTTAGTTTTATTTGTACATTTGAAATCGCGGGGCGAGTGTCCGACATGTGGACAACCATCACTGCCTGTTTGTATATTATTTATTTGGGGCACGAATAGGTTGAGGTCGATGTCACCGTTGTACATATTTTTCTTTTCTGTACTAAGATTACCCCGCGGTGGAGTGCAAGAATAGCCGGGTTCTAGAGGGCAACGGGTCCGCATCTCATGGTGTTGAGAAGGAGGGGCCTCACTATAGAATTGGCTGGCTATTTACCGCACTTATAAGGGGTACAGGTTGACCCATGGAGGGGTGCTCAAGTTACCGGATTCCGTGAGGTGCCGGGTGGCCCATTCACTTTGATGAAGGGGGTTGTCTCACTTTTGGTTTTGGCAGATAACTTGCCATACTCGTAGGGGTCTAGGTTTTCATTGCACAGGCTATCCACACGACCAGGGGAACGTCGGGTTTCAGTTGCGGCTCAAAGGAAACCCAGGGATCCCAGATCATCAGTATGTTCCGTGATGCTTATCGCTTATCTGTTATGTTACATATATCATGCCTGGAATGATTATTATATATTGTTATATATATACTAGTAGATGTTGTATATATTTTGCACCCGCGCTAGTCCATTCCCCACTCTGTTGTTAGTTAAGTAACCTAACTGGTGATGACGGGGCCCAGTGGCGAATGCAGATGGCATATACGTACATCATATTATCGTTCTTTTCTGTTGTGATTAATTGATGGGACTGTGTCGATTCTGATCAATGCAAGGAAAACAAAGCTATTCGATGTTGTTGGAACAATTTTCAAAAGTTGTTATTACAAGGATGTTTTCTTTTGTTTTGCATACTGATATTCGGTTATGAATATCCAGCACCTCATTCCACGAGGCAAGGGCCGAGATCCCTTCACCGGGAGTGACCCCTTGGGCAGAAGTTTGTGTCAGGGTAATAACTTCACTATAGTCGATTGCAGTTTGCTTTGCATCGCGGTATTCAGTTGGGAATATACTGCACCTTATTCCACGAGGAAAGAGCCGAAATCCCATCACCGGGAGTGACCTCTTTAGTAAAAGTTTTCGCCACTATATATTTGTAAAGCTATCTGGTTCCTTCAATGATATCATGTTCATTACGTTAAAGGTTTTTCGCCAAAAACCATTCGTAGTCCTCCGTCATTTCAAACGGGTAGAACTTTGTATTCATGCTATGTTTGTTATCTTTAGTCAAGGCATAGTGTATGGTAGTTGTTTGTTACTTTTCTGTTGCATAGATAGATGCGTTGGTTTGGGACAGTCGTACAGCCTTGTTGGCCTTAGTCAAGGGCGAGTACGGGTGGGTTCAAATTAACCTGGACAATGAAGGGTAGAACTTGACATGTGACTTATGATTTGTTGGCCTTAGTCAAGGTCATAAGAGTATGGGGTAAAAATCCACATCGGGAGTTTTTAAAGAAACTAAAACTTGCCAGGCATGCGCATACCTTCTGGAGTGTGATAACTTGAGTGGATTCTATCAGGTTATCATTCAATGATAGTTGGATCCCGATTCCCACTGATGAGTTGGTTTACTCCTCGGGTGATTTTAGATGATCCCGACTAATTCTACTTTTGGGTTTGGAGGAGAATTTGAGGATACAGTGGGAGACATCCTGATTAGATAAAGTGATTAACCATTCTGATCTAGATTAGAGTGCACGCTGAGTGTTTCTTATCTCTCTCTCTTCGGCAACGACCATGTCCCGACCCTAAACTAGAACTCATAAACCAAATTAACCGAATCTTCTTAAAACACATTGGCTTTTGAATTGTCAGAGTTGCATACATCATTGCCACTCATTCTTTTACCCTTTGCATTTCTCCGGAACATTCTGTATCACTATGAAGATCCACATTTATTGGATATGACCATCGTAGAGTTACATACGAACTCGAAGAAACTTGTTTCAGATTCGAGAACGGTTTCCGGTTCTGGGAAAATTGAATAGGACTATTCAGTTGTCTTTTCGTTTTACCTTCTCTCAAGTTGTGAGTGCTCCTAAGATTAGGAGAGGGTACACCTATTGCGCTTATTGGATAGTCTTCTTCCAAACCATAGGCAGGTGCTGAAAGGCGGGGAAGGAAGAAAACCAATTAGCCTAAGTGTGGTGTATAGAAGGTAATAAGTAAAGACAAATAAAGGGATTAGAAAGAGGGCAAAGTAAATTGCGACTGCTATCATTCACGACCAAACCGCGTATATCATCGCCACTCCTGCTTCACCTTTGAATTTCTCCAGAACTCCCCATATCACTACGAAGATCCACATTTATTGGATAATCCATCGTATAGTTACATACGAACTCGAAGGAACTTGCTCCAGTACGAGGATGGATTCTGGTTCAGGAGAAATAGAATAACGATTATTCTGTTGTCTTTTATATTTACCTTCTCTCAAGTTGTGAGGGCTCCAAGGATTAGGAAAGTATACCTATTACGCTTATTGGATAGTCTTCTTCCATACCATAGGCTGGTGCCGAATGGTAGGGAAGGAAGAAAACTATTTAGCCTTAGGATGGTGTACAGAAAGTAATGAGTAAAGACAAACAAAGGGATTTGGAGAGATGGCAAGGAAATATACGGTTATAATCATGAATCTGGTTAATGGAAGAGGAATTACCAGGAATACCCGGATACCCCTTCGAAAAATTTTCATGTTTCAGTTTCACTATGCGTTGTTAATTGAAAACTGATTTCCCAATTAGATCCTTACTCCAGGATATGTATTTACCAGGTTTGATTCTCACATCTGCATACTTTTACAGAGGATGAGTGTGAGTAAGTTATTAGGAATTAGGTGATTAAATCCTCATTATATCGGAATTTGCTGTAATTGGTAATATTTGAGGAAATCACCTGGGGTTTTGCCTGATGGCAAATATTTGGTTTTGAATATCCGTTGTTATGCACTAATTTCAAACTGATATATCTATATGTTTATTTTATAAAGAGAGATATAACTTTTTAAAATTATGTCCATGACATTTACCTATATCGGTTGATGATTGGGTAAGCAGCATTAAACAGCGGTGTAATACTTCTTAACCATAATACAGTTTTCAACCTACGACGCACAGGGTTTGAGTAATTGAACTCAGGGGACTTATACAAAATATTGTATGTTGTCCAGTGTCCATTAGGACAAAGGGGTTGGAACTCATACTGTATTCTGTTTACTTGTGACTTCTCCAGTTTTAGATAAGTATTTCTTAGAAATACAAGGTCCGAGTTTTGAGAAGTTATAGGTACAAGAATAAAGTAGAGAACCACGTGTTGCAAGTATCAGGATTCTTCGAGGTGATCGAAGATGTACATACTTGTGTTTGGTATTCAGTTGATAGTAATGGTTTTGAGAACTTGCTTCTTTTTCAGGTTACTGATATCTGGATGCACTCCTAAGTTAAGTAATGCTGATCAGCCTCTCTCCATTTAGTTGACATGCACTGGAGACAGCTGCATGATTTGAATCTGGTTTCAATTAAATCAGTGCCTATGTTTCTATATTGTATATAGAATGGTTCATATCTTAACGATGTTATGGTATATGGAGTTATCCGGATTATGCTTAAAACCAGACTCTGGATAACTCAAGGCACGTTTCTGTAATGGCAGTTTGTGGGTTATCCCGGGTTATGACGAGGGTTAACTTTCTACCATATGGAAGATCAATAGTGATATTGTTCTTGACTCGCCACAGTTTTAGTAAAATGGACTTTTTCAAAAAACAGTAGTGAGAGTATGGTAGAACTGGAAGGGATTCCAGAACCACAAACGATTACTGAAAATTTAATAGAAGCTAAAAATTAAATCGGGTTTGACAATCCATTAGCCACTCCGTAGATGTGGTGGGTAACCTCAGGCACCCGAGAGGTACTTCGGCATGCTCAAAGACGGTGACAGGGAGGTTCTTGTTCACCTAGACTTGCCATTACTGCTGTTCTAGACTATGAGACCTGGCATGAGGATGAGTATAGCATCATTCTAAACTATCTTTAGAAGTGCACGTGTATATGACTCTGCCATAGGGTTGTTGTAGTCAATGGAAGCAGCGGAAGCGTAGTGGACAAGTAGCTTATGTCTATTTATAGACTAAAGCAGGTATAGCGGAGATAGATCATCTATTTTTGATGTGACAGCCATAGGCTTTGACTTCATCAGAATAGGAGATGGATCTGTTGAGAAGGTAGTAAGGTGTGATGTCCTGGTATTTGGATGACATGCACTTTATAGGAAGAGAAATTCCTATACTACGATTGGTTATACTGTGGTTGTCACACAGTGGTTTCTCCACATAGGATATGGATAAAATATCAGGCATTCTGGTTACTAGATCTATGGTTTTTAGATTTAGATTTGGGTAGTTTCCTAATCTGGGTACTTAGAAAGTATTCTAAAGGTGTTTTAGAATGGACGACTCCTGGCATGGTGGTGTACCTGCAGGTGATGAAGTCACCCTCTCTAAAGGTGTATTACAGACTAAAGGGGAGAGGGATGTGCATGATTGGCATATTACATGCTTAGGAAATTGAGTCAATCATGAGATGTCAAGTACCACATCAGATGTTGTTTTTGCACTAGCTGCAATAAGTTCATATTAATCCAATCCTGGAGAAACGTTCGGAAGCAGTTTATGAATAGAAGTAGATGTTCTAGGGATATAGTAATGGCAGCCTCCTTCGGGAAACAGTTATCATTCCAGGCTTCTAAGGTGACCTGGATGACAGAGTGACTGTCAGAGTTTTAGTATTCCCTCTTTTGAGGGGCAGTATGTTGGACAGGTGGTCCAAGCGGATACTGAGGAAGGCATGGCGCAGGATACTGATTAAATTCAGTGGACGATACAGTCTAAGAAGTTTGCTGGATTTGGAGTTCATTTATGAACTGGGTCCCATCAGATATCCAGATATATTCTAAGACAGGTATTGCTCATTTTGGGAGATGGCTTTCTCCGCGAACTTAAGATAGAGAGAGACATAGAAAGAAACATTGGAGCGGATCCACTCACTGAGGCTATTTCTTGAACACAATAGTTTCACAAACGAGCTTTGTGAAACTGATTAGTAGAGAAGTTGGGTGTTCGGTATCAAACGGGCTGTGAGTATGCGATACCGCAATAATTAGCCTTAAGTGCAAGTGGGAGATTGTTGGCTATGGTGCCCTCAAGTCAATTATTGGATCGCAAGCACGTGATTGCAATGATTGAGGGAGGACCTATACCGGTAGAACAGTCTTACTCGAGATGATAGTATGCTATCTGGTTTGTCTTTATCATCGTGTACATACTTTAGGTGATATTACAGATCACTATTACATGTTGATAGATCCCATAGGATTTATGCTTGACTTCCAGCAGTATGATGGCGATCATATACGTGGGAGCTGGGTGGTCTATAGGCACATCCTTAAAATGTCCTTAGTCATGGGAGTTTCGAGACTGGGCATCGATACTCCCGAGTATACTAGTGTATACTGATCGAGACCCAAACAAAAGGCGGTGGCCGGTCTCACAAGCCATTGGTGTTAGTTAGTTCACCTAAGATTTATACAGGTGCTCATTGGTTTATGAGTACACCGGACGGACTCGCCGGGAACATGCTAGTTGGTATTATACATATCGTTAGATAGCAGTTCCCAGGTGACATGTGTACAGGTTAGTCTATCGATTTGAGATCGTCATTTGTCTCGTGTGAGTTCCTAATGTGCTTTGATTACTACCCTACCACGGCTCAATGGGGTCGTGCAAACAGGTTTTAGTTGGGTACAGTCCCGAGCCATATGGAGGCAGTGATCGGATCGTCGGGGATTCGTCTCTCCCGGTATTGGGGGTTGATGTCGCGTTGTGTACGGATGACCATCATCCTAAATCCGTAGCCACGGTAGAAGAGAACTACCGATCCAGGATCAATAGTTTCTCACGTGGTGATGGATTTCATGCTGACACTAAATATCGCGTTGTTGGGGGTCTGACTTTATCCACCCCCTAGACTTGATATGCGATACTCTTAGGTAAACAGACCGGACTGTACGGATATTGTCACTGTCAGGCTCAGTAGGGGTTTAGGATGAGTTTGCTCGTAGGCCTCCCTTTCGCTCAATACCTAGGTAGCCGTTACGTACAGTTAGTGCCGCTGATGTGCTTGTGGTTAAACCCACTGCCAGCGTATTGACGAGTCATTAGAGTCCCACACAGAGAGTTTTCATGGTTCAGGCGATATGGTGTACATGTCGTATGTTGGTACATACGGGTGTCCGATTAAATATGTGCACTTGCTGTGCAGGCTTTAATCGGACGGTTGATAATACTAGCGGCTTAGGATTAATCCAGATTATTAAATCAGGTTTTTGATTTAATAATTTACATATGTATTTATATATATGTATTCTAGTATTATTGTTCACTATTTATTTTCTCTCTTGGCTATTCGTATTTTTGTACGAATACGCGTATATGTATTTCGATACATGTACTGGGAAGTATTCCGTATTTTATACGGAATAGCTTCTAGAAGATTTGTCACCACATTATTGATTTTCCTTTTTTGAAAAATCATTTGTTTTAATAATGAGGTGGAGGGTGTGAGGTGGCATGAACATGGACATGGCATGGGTTTTAGGTATGGTGCATTTGTTTAATGCAATTGAAAAAGAAAATAACTTTTGGGTGTGGAGGAGAGAGGGGGGCCGACCACTTTTGGTGGGGGTTCATTTTCATTTGGTTGATTAAGCTAGCTCTCTCTCACTCTCTCATTTTGACACACTAAAAATACTTAGCCAATTTCCTTAGCTCATGCCCTTGATCATCATCTCATTCATCTTCTATGGTTTCTAAGTTGAGCAAAATATGTTGAGAGAAAATTATAGTGACACACTACTACACCTCGACTCTCCATCGCTGGCAACTATGGAGCGTCGGTTGCCTCGTTTGTCGAGACTGGAGTTTGCACCATTTCCCTCAGGTGGATCATCAGAGATGGAGGAAGACCGGCAACCAAACATCATCAAAGGATCGCTAGGAGCTTGTAATGAAAATCGAAGGACACAGATCAACTCGGTATAAGAATTCTAACTTTTAGGTTAGATTTCTAGATTAGGGTTAAGGTCGATCCGTAAATCGGGTAGCGGTAGCGCCAGTTTAGAAATTTTTGTTCCGCATTTTGGCCGTGTTTCAATGGCCGGGGCGCTGCCGCAACCCTTCATGGTATCAAAGCCACCCTTTTAACCCTACCAGCAAGTTTACACAAGCTTAAAATTACGATCGACAAATTTTTCCGAATCGTTTTTCCAAATTGATGTGTTTGCTGTTGATTTTTAAAAACAAATAATTTTTTTTCAAGCATCTTAAAAATATATGCAGGCAAAACTAAAGCTACAGAAAAAATTTGGTGACCTAACTCCAAAATTCCACCGTGGAACCGCCGCGAAATGTCACAATTGGTGGCTTCCGCGGCCCTTTTTGGGCTACAGTAACCAAGAATTTCTGGAGCTCTAGTTGGTGGAAAATTGATTTTTGTGATATATGGTTTTGGCCCAGATTCATTTGAGTACTGGTTATGCACTTGGGGCCAATTTGGGAAAGTTTAGTCGATCGAAATTTTAAGTGTGTATGATTATCAGTACTTACATTACTATCTTCTACCGTGAATGTCACTCGATCGGTAAACCCGTCTAACTGATATATGTTCTTTTAGACGAGTTTGCGAACGTGACATTCACGTTGGTGTTCTGTGATGTGCTGTGATGTTGGTTGGATTGTCGTGGTGGATAGCAATAGTGCAATGCTAGTACAGTTTATTTTATTTGTACATTTGATATTGCGGGGCGAGCATCTGACATATGGACTGTCGTCACTGTCAGTTTGTATATTATTCTTTTGGGGCACGACCGGGTTAAGGTCGATGTCACCCTTGTATATTATTTTCTTTTCTGTATTAGGATTACCCCATGGTGGAGTGCATGAATAGCCGGGTTCTATAGGGCAACCGGTCTTCGTCTCATGGCGTTGGGACGGAGGGTCCTTACTCTAGAATTGGCGGGCTATTCGCCGCACTCTTAGGGGGTATAGGATGACCCAGAAGGGGTGCTCAAGTTACCGGATTCCGTGAAGTGTTGGGTGGCCCATTCACATTGCTGAAGGGGGCTGCCTCGCTTCTGGCATTGCGGGTAACTTGCCGCGCTCGTAGGGGTCTAGGTTTTCATTGCACAGGCTATCCACACGACAGGGAACGTCGGGTCTCACTTGCGGTTCAAGTGAAACCCGGGGCTCCAGATTATCCACCATTCTGTGTTGCTTCTATGATGTTTCTGTGATGTTGCTTTATATCATGCCTGAGACGATTGTTATATATTATATATATATTAGTAGTTGTTGTATATGTTTTGCACCCGCGCTAGTCCACTCCCCGCTCTGTCGTTAGTTAAGTAACCTAACGGTTGATGACGCGACCCAATGGCGAATGCGGATGGCATATACGTACGTTTTATTTTCGTTCTTTTCTGGTGTGATTAATTGATGGGACTGCATTGATTCTTATCAATGCAAGGATAAAATAAACCTATATATATATGATGTTGTTGGAACCAAGTTTTAAAAAACTGACATTACAGACGTTCTTTTTTGCTTTGCACAGTGGTATTCGGTTATGAATATCCAGCACCTCATTCGACGAGGCAAGGGCCGAGATCCCTTCATTGGGAGTGACCCCTTGGGTAAAAGTTTGTGTCAACGTAATAACTTTGCTATAGTCGATTATTTTTTCTTTGCATCGTGGTATTCAGTTTGGAATATCCAGCACCTCATTCTATGAGGAAAGAGCCGAGATCCCTTCACCGGGAGTGACCTCTTTAGCGAAAGTTTTCACCACTACATATTTAAAAAACCACTTGGATTCCTTCAACGAGATCAAGTTCATTACGTTAAAGGTTTTTCGCCAAAAACCTGCCGTAGCCCTCTGTCATTTCTTTCAGGTGGTACCTAGTATTCGTGCTGCGTTTGTTGGCCTTTGTTAAGGCGTAGTGTGCGGTAGCTAGATATTGCTTATCTGTTGCATTGAGTTGCGATTATTTAGGACAGTCGTATAACCTTGTTGTCCTTTGTCAAGGGTTTGTATGGGTAGGTCTAGAGTAATCCAAGATAATGACGGGTTGAACTTGACTTGTGGTTTATGATTTGTTGGCCTTTGTCAAGGTCATAAACCGCTTGGGGTAAAAATCATATCGGGAGTTTAAAATATACAGGAAACTTGCCAGGCTTGTGCATACCTTCTGGAGAGTGGTAACTTGAGTGGCTTCCATCAAGTTATCATACGATGATAGTTGGATCCCGATTCCCACTGATGAGTAGGATTACTCCTCGGGTGATTCCGACTAATTCTCCTTTTGGGTTTGGAGGAGAATTCGAGGAAACAGTGGGAGCCATCCTGATTAGATAAAATGATTAACTATTCTGATCTAGGTTGGAGTGCACGCTGAGTGTTTCTTCTCTCTCTCTCTCTGGCTGTGACCATGACCGACCTTTGGCTAAAACTCATGAAACCAAGTTGACCGAACCTTCTTAAAACACTTTGGCTTTTGGAATGCCACGGTGTCTCATACATTATTGCCACTTCTATATCACCTTTACATTTCTCCAGAACACCTCGTATCACTACGAACATCCACTTCCATTGGATAAATCCATCGTATAGTTACATACGAACTCAAAGGAATTTTTTCGAGGATGGATTCTGGTTCTGGAGAGATAGAATAGGATTATTCGGTTGTCTTTTCTCTTTACCCTCTCTCAGGTTGTGAAGGCTCCTAGGATTAGGAGAGGGTACACCTATTGAGCTTATTAGATAATCTTCCTCCATACCATAGGCAGGTGCCGAACGGTAGGGATGGAAGAAAACCAACAAGCTTAACTGTGGTGTACAGAAGGTAATAAGTAAAAACATATAAAGGGATTAGATTAATGGCAAAGGAAATTGCGATCGCCATCATTCACGACAAAGACCGGGTATACCCCTGCCACTCCTACATCCACTTTGCATTTCTCTAGGACACTCCGTATCACTACGGATATCCACATCCATTGGATAAATCCATCGTATAGTTACATACGAACTTGGAGGAACTTTTTCGAGGATGGATTCTGGTTCAGGAGAAATAGAATAGGATTATTCAGATGTCTTTTCCTATTACCTTCTCTCAGATTGCGAGGGCTCCTAGGATTAGGAGAGTACACCTATTACACTTATTAGATAGTCTTCTTCCAAACCTTAGACTGGTGCCGAAGGGTAAGGAAGGAAGAAAACCAATTAGCCTAAAGAAGGTGTACATGAGGTAATAAGTAAAGACATAATAAAGGGATTGGAGTGAGGGCAGGTATAGTATATGGTTACTGTCGTGAATCGGGATAGAGGAAGATGCATTACTAGGAATACCAGATAACCCTTTTGAAACATTTTCTATGTTTCAGTTTTTCTGTGCGATGTTAATTGAAAACTGTTTTCCCAATAAGAATCTAACTCCAGGGTATGTATTTACCAGATCAGTTTCTCACATCTGTATGTTATTATAGATGGTGAGTGGTAGTAAGATATTGGGAATTGGGTGATTACATCCTCATTATATCGGAATTCGTTGTAATTGATGATATTTGAGGAAATCGTTTGGATTTTGCCAGATGGCAAATATTTGGTTTTGAATATCCGTTAGTATGCACCAATTTCAAACTGATATATCTGTACGTTTATTTTATAAAGTGAGATATAACTTTTTGAAATTGTGTCTATGACATTTACCTATATCAGTTGGTGATTAGGTAAGGTGCATTCAACAGCGGTGTAATTCTTCTTAACTATACTACAGTTTTTCAACCTACAACGCACATGGTTTGAGTTGTTGGACTCAGGGGACTTATACAAAGTATTGTATGTTGTCCAGTGTCCATTAAGACAATGGGGCTGGTACTCGTACTATATTCTTTTTACTCATGACTTCTCTTATTTTAAACAGGTATTTCGTTGAAATACAAGATTCAGATTTTGAGAAGTTATAGGTATAAGAATAAAGTAGAGAACCATTTATTAGAAGTATCAGAATTCTTCGAAGTAGTCGAAGATGTAGATACTTGTGTTTGGTATTCCGTTGATAGTAATGGTTTTGAGAACTTGCTTCTCTTTCGGGTTACTCATATATGGATGCACTCCTAGATGAGTAATGCTGATTGTCCTCTTTCCATTTGGTAGATATGCACTGTAAACAGGTGCGTAATTTTGAATCTGGTTCCAATTAAATTAGTGCTTTTGTTTCTATATCAGATATATATAGAATCAATTTATATCTTAACGATGTTAAGGTATATGGAGTTTTCCGGCCGATGCTTAAAACCAAAATCCGGATAAACTCAAGACACGTTTCAGTAATGGCAGTTTGTGGGTTATCCCGGGCTTTGACGAGGGTTAACTTTCTACCATCAGGAAGATCAGTATTTATATTGTTCTTGACTCGCCACAGTTTTAGTAAAATGGATTTTTTTCAGAAAAACAAAAGTGGGAGTATGGTAGAACTGGAAGTGATTCCAGAACCACAAACGATCACTGATGATTTAACAGAACCTAACGATTCAATTATTTTCGACGTTCCATAAGCCACTCCGCAGATTTTGGTGGGTAACCTTAAGCACCCGAGAGGTACTTCGGTCTTCTGTGAGATAGTGACAGGGAGGTTCTTGTTTACCCAGACTTGCCATTGCTGCTGTTCTAGACTATAAGAACCGGTAGGAGGATGAGTATAGCGTCGTTCTAAACTAGGTTTAGAAGTGCACATGTATATGACTCTGCCAGAGGGTTGCTGTAGTCAGTGGGAGCAGCGGAAGCATAGCGGGCAAGTAGATTATGTCTATTTATAGACTAAAGCAGGTATAGCGGAAATAGATCATCTAATTTTGATGTGACAGTCATAGGCTTTGACCTCATCCGAATAGGAGATGGATCTGGTAAGAAGGTAGTAGAGAGTGATGTCCAGGCATTGGGATAACATGCACTTGATAGGAAGAGATATTCCTACACTACGATCGGTTATACTGTGGTTGTCACAATGTTGTCTTTCCACATAGGATATGGATATAATATCAAGGTTTCTGGTTACTAGATCTATGGTTTTAGATCTAGATTTGGAAAGTATCCCAATTTGGGTAATTTGACATTATTCTAAATATATTTAGAATGGTTGACTCCTAGCATGGTGGTGTATCTGTAGATGATGGAGTCACCCTCTCTAAAGGTGTCTTACAGACTAAAAGGGAGAGGGATCTGCATGAATAGCATATCACTTGCTTAGGCAATTGAGTTAATCATGAAATGTCAAGTACCACACCAGATATTGCTTTTGCACTAGATGCAATAAGCAGATATATTAATCCAATCCTGGAGAAACACCGGGAAGCAGTTTATGAACATAAATGGATGTTCTATGGATATGGTAACGGCAGCCTCCTTCGGAAGACGATTATCATTTCAGGCTACCAAGATGACCTGGATGACAGAGTGACTGTCAGAGTTATAGTTTTCCCTCTTTTAAGGGACAGTATGTTGGACGGGTGGTCCAAGCGAATACTGAGGAAAGGCATGGCGCAGAATACTGATTAAATTCAGTGGACGATATAGTCTAAGTAGTTTGCTGGATTTGGAGTTCATTTGAGAACTGGGTCCCATCAGATATCCAGACAAATTCTAAGACAGGTATTGCTCATTTCGGGAGATAGTTTTCTCCGCGAAGTTGAGATATAGAGAGATACAGAAAGAAACATTGGAGCGGATCCACTCACTGAGGCTATTTCTCGAACGCAATCATTTTCGCAAACGGGCTTTGCGAAACTGATTAGTAGAGAAGTTGGGTGTTCGGTATCACACGTGCTGTGATTATGCAACATCGCAATAATTGGCCTTAAGTGCAAGTGGGAGATTGTTGGCTATAGTGCCCTCAAGGCAGTTATCATAGTCGCGGACTTGTGATTATGATGATTGAGGAAGGACCTATACCGATTAAACAGTCTTACTCAAGATGATAGTATGCCATCTGGTCTTCTTTATCATCATGTACGTGTTGATAGAGCCCATAGGATTCTTGCTTGACTGCCAGCATTATGATGGAGATCATATATGTGGGAGCTGGGGTCTATAAGCACATCCTTAAATGTCCCTGGTCGTAGGATAATCGAGACTGGGTATCGATACTCCAGATGTAGACTAGTGTATACTGATCGAGACCCCGACGAGGGGCGGTGGCTAGGTCTCAAAAGCCATTGGTGTTAGTTTGTTCACCTAAGATAGTATACAGGTGCTCATTGGGTTATGAGTACACTGGACGGACTCGCCTGGAACCTGCTAGTTGGTATTATACCTATTTTCAGATAGCAGTTCTTAGGTGACATGTGTACAGGTTAGTCTGTCGACCTGAGATCGTCATTTTTATCATGTGAGTTCCCACTGTGCTTTGATTACTACCCTACCACGGCTCAAAGGAGTCTGCAAACATGTTTTAGTTGGGTACAGTTGCGAGCCACATGGAGGCAGTGATCGGATCGTCGGGGATTCGTCTCTCCCGGTATTGGGGGTTGATGTCGCGTTGTGTACAGAAGACAATCATCCTAAATCCGTGGCCACGGTAGACGAGAACTACCGATCCAGGATCGATAGTTTCTCTAGTGGTGATGGGTTTCATGCCGACACTAAATATCGCGTTGTTGGGGGTCTGACTTTATCCACCCCTCTAGACTCGATATGCGATACTCTTAGGCGAACAGACCGGACTGTACGGATATTGTCACTGTCAGGCTCAGTAGGGGTTCAGGATGAGTTTGCTCGTCGGCCTCCCTTTCGCTCAATACTAGGGTAGCCATTACGTACAGCTAGTGCCACTGATATGCTTGTGGTTAAACCCACAACCAGCGTATTGACGATTCTTTAGAGTCCTACACAGAGGGTTTTCACGGTTCAGGTGATATGGTGTACATGTCGTATGTTGGTACATACGGGTGTCCGATTAAATATGTGCACTTGCTGCGCAGGCTTCAATCGGACGGTTGATAATACTAGCGGCTTAGGATTAAGCCAGATTATTAAATTAGGTTTTTGATTTAATAATTTACATATGTATTTATATATATGTATTCTAGTATTATTGTTCACTATTTATTTTCTCTCTTGGCTATTCGTATTTTTGTACGAATACGCGTATATGTATTTCGATACATGTACCGGGAAGTATTCCGTATTTTATACGGAATAGCTTCTAGAAGATTTGCCACCTCATTATTGATTTTCTTTTTTAGAAAAATCATTTGTTTTAAAAATGAGGTGGAGGGTGTGAGGTGGCATGAACATGGACATGGCATGGGTTTTAGGTATGGTGCATTTGTTTAATGCAATTGAAAAAGGAAATGACTTTTTTTGTGTGGAGGAGAGAGAGGGGCCGGCCACTTTTGGTGGGGGGTTCATTTTCATTTGGTTGATTAAGCTAGCTCTCTCTCACTCTCTCATTTTGACACACCAAAAATACTTAGCCAATTTCCTTAGCTCATGCCCTTGATCATCATCTCATTCATCTTCTATGGTTGCTAAGTTGAGCAAAATATGTTGAGAGAAAATTATAGTAACACACTACTACACCTCGACTCTCCATCGCTGGCAACTATGGAGCGTTGGTTGCCTCGTTTGTCGAGGCTAAAGTTTACACCGTTTCCCTCAGATGGATCATCGGAGATGAAGGAAGAACGGCAACCAAACATCATCAAAGGATCGCTAGGAGCTTGGAATGAAAACCGAAGGACACAGATCAACTCGGTATAAGAATTCTAACTCTTAGATTAGATCTCTAGATTAGGGTTTAAGTTCGATCCGTAAATCGGGTAGCGGTAGCACCAGTTTAGAAATTTTTGTTCCGCATTTTGGCCGCGTTTCGATGGCCGGGGCGCTGCCGCAACCCTTCATTGGCAACTTCTTCAACCTCCACCCAAACCCTCTCATAAGTTGAGAATCCTTGGGTGTTTCGAGACAAAGTAATCACACACATTCTCTACTTCGTCTTGGCTATCTAGGTTAGCAAACTAGATACTCGAGTTGCTTCGGTTTTGAGGCGGGAGCCCATATTACTAACTCTCGACGTGGATCTTCTTCGATGTGGAGTGATCGGAGAGCAAACTTGATCAAGGAAGCCGTGAGGAGCTTAGGACAGAGGTTGAAGACCGAAGGACTCGGATCATTCGGTATAACCTCTCTAAACTCCTTTACATATAGCTAGTATAGGGTTAATGGTACGATCTGGGAATCGGGTTCCGTTAGCGCAGATTTCAAAAGGTTTTTGTTCCGCATTTGGCCATTTATTGATGGCCGAGGCGCTGGTGTAACCCAACAGTATCTCATACCCAGCGTCCTAAAATTCTCTCGAATAGCATCTGGGGGTTAGCCTCGGTGAGTGGATCCTCTGTGTTATCCTCTGTGTCAACTCTCCTAACCTCGATCTCCTGGAGATCAACTATCTCCCTGATCAGGTGATACTGTCTAAGAATATGTCTGCATCGCTGATAGGACCGGGGTTCCTAGGCTAAGGCCACAGCTCCATTGTCATCCTAATACACAGGTATTAGATGATCAATGGTAGGAACCTAGTTCATCTCATGAACTCTATTTATCCAGAAAACCTCTTTGGCAGCATCGTTGGCAGCGATTTAGTTAGCCTCTATCAACGAGTCTGCTACGGTATATAGCTTGGAACCATTCCAACATACCGTCCCTCCACTGAGGGTGAAGACAAAACCCAGGACTGACTTTCAGTCGTCCTTATTACTATGGAAGCTCGAATCGGTAAAGGACTCCATCTGGATTTCACCTTTACCATACACCAAGAACATCTCTTTAGTCCTTCTCAAGCACTTAAGAATGTTCTTCAGCTGTCCAGTTTTTTTCCCAAAGATCTTTTCGATACTTACTCACTACACCTAGTGAGTAAGCTACATCTGGTCTGGTATATAACATCGCATATAAGATTGACCTGTCTATCAAAGCATAGGGCATTCCTTGCATGTGAGCCCTCTACAAATCAGTCTTGAGAGATATCTCTTTGGAGAGAGTGATTCCTGAACAAGCGGGTACATTCCCACGCTTAGAATCATCCATACTAAACCCCTTTAGCATGGAGTCTATGTACCTGGATTGGGACAATCCCAAATCCATTTAGATCTATATCCCCAGGATGTAGGAGACATCAGTTAGATCTTTCATGGAGAACCTGTATGATAGGAGGTGCTTGACCGAGTGTAGCATATGAACACCCTTTCCTATCAAGAGTATGTCATCTGCGTACAATACAAGGAAGTCAACCATACTCTCTACAACCTTCTTATTTATACATGGTTCATCTATCTTTCTGATGAAGTCAAACTTTTTGACAGGTTCATTAAATCAGATGTTCCATATCCGCGATGCCTGCTTTAACCCGTAGATGGATTTAAGCAGCTTGCATATGCTTCCGCTGCTCCCACTGTCTATGAAGCCCTCTGGTAGTGTCATATACACTCTCTTCTAAATCACCATTCAGAAAAGCGGTTTTGACGTGCAGTCTGCCAGATTTCGTAGTCATGGTATGTAGCAATAGCAAGTAGGATCCTGGTGGACTTAAGCATAGCTTTGAAAGTCTCAACTTTTCCATCTATACCAAATTACCTTTCACAAAGATCCTCTTGCTGCCGATGGGTTTTACCCTTTCAGGAGCAACATCCAAAGTCAGCACTTTGTTGGTGTACATGGATTCCATCTCAGATCGCATAGCATCCAGCCATTTCACATACTCTCCACTTGTGATGGCCTGCTCGAAACTAGTTGGATCATCATCTCCATGATGCAATCCTCGCTCCCACCATCTATGAGAAAACCGTAGTATCTCTCAGGTGGATGAGGAACCCTAGTAGATCTGTGGAGTGGCTTCGGTTCGTCAAGGACTACTGAATGCTCCGGTTCCAACAAAACGTCAGTTATAGTTTGTGCTTGCTGGAATTACTTCCAGTTCTACCATTTGCCACTAATTTCTTCCATAAGAAATTCCTTTTCTAAAAAGGTGTTATGTCGATAAACAAAACATCTTTTGTTCCTCGGTATGGTAGAAGATATCCCCTCGAGAATGGTTGGGATATCCTATAAACTTGCACAGAACTGACCTTGCATCGAGCTTGTCCGGATTTCTCTTTTAAACACAGCCCGGAAAACCCCATATTTTAACTCGTTTAAGAGATGGTCACTTCCCATTCCATATCTCATATAGAGTAGCAGGCAACGGATTTGATCGGAACTCTACTCAATAGGTATGCATCTTCTCAAGTGCATGTCCATGAAAGGAAAGTGGCAACTCAGCAGTACTCATCATAGAGCGCACTATATCTCATAGGGTGTGATTCCTCCATCCCGATATACCGTTGTACTGTGGTGTATACGGAGGAGTAAACTGAGAGAGAATCTCATTCTCTTTTAAATAATCTCGGAATTCCGTGCATTAGTATTCTTCTTCCCGAACATATCGAAGGATATGAATACCTTTGCCTATCTGGTTCTCAACATCGTACTTATATTCCTTGAAATTATCAAAAGATTCAGATTTTTGTTTCAACAAGAACACATGTTCATATCTTGAGAGAACATCGGTGAATGTAATAAAGTACACGGAAGCATCCCTGGCATGTATAGACATAGGACCGCACACATCACTATGTATCTGTCTAAGAGTTCAGTAGCTCTTTCTCCGTTTCCAGTATACAGAGATTTGGTCACCAAGTCTTTGAGACATGACTGGAAAGTTTTATAAGATGTAAATTCGAACGGATTCAAATATGCATCCTTATGGATCTTCAGCTAGTCTTGTTTCATCGACATGACCTAGTCTATAATGCCTCAAGAAGACTTCGTCCATTTCTGAACTGTTCCTCTTGTGTGTGTTATGTACGTTTAGAACTGTAGTTTGATTTAGAACGTGTACATTGTTATACAACGTACCTTACCCAATCAACACTTGATTTAGGAAAATATTCACAATATTTGGGTACGGAATAGCAGTCGTTTAGAACCAATGTATTACCAGTTGGTAACACTAGGTGATATCTGCCAACTGCTTTGGCTGCAACAATTGTACCATTCTTTACTACTTAGAGGCATATCACCCTTTCCCAGTTCTTCACCTTTCTATAGCCCATGTAAAAAATTACATGTGTGGGATCCTGATCCGGTATCTAATACCCAGGACATAGAGTAAACTGAGAAACAGTTCTTTGTAATGAACACACCCGAAGACAATGCATCAACATGCTTTTTCTTCGTTTGGGTGGCATGGGAATCCGAACACTCCCCTATTCCTTGCTCAGAGTTGTGACAATCATAAGATAGAGCGGAACCTAGCCTAGTATAATAAGTAGGTTCGGTCAAAACATCCATATTATTATCTTGATTAAGGCATTTCATTGGTCGCTACTAGAAGAGAGAGAAGGATAATCACTTTGCGTGCGCTCATTGCAAGATTAGATTTGTTATTTTATCTAATCAGGATGGCTTCCACTGTTTTTATCAAATCTTCCTTCAAACCCTAAAAGGTAAGATTAGCCGCGATTAATTACATCCTATAGGTTCGCCAATCGTTTGGCTAGGTAAGTATCGGTACTCCGAAGGAGGTCCCCCATGCTTTCGCACGGACCAAATTAAAATAAACCCCGTTTCCCCAGAGGCATAACCCCATTGACACCTTTCTAGACACCTATTGGATTAGCTAATTGTAAAGTGCAAAACTCTCCCAAGAGTAACTCTTACTCGCAATGGGTATCGGGATCCAACTATCATATAGAAGGTATGCAATCTTATTGCAAATTTCAACACTTGAAATTCCCAATAATGTTTTTACCCCTAGCGTCCTTTGACCTTGACGGAGGCCAAACTACCTATCGGGCACTAGTCAATTTCAACCCGCTCATTTCTTGATTGAATTAGACCCACCCGCACGACCCTTGATGGAGGCCAACCAACACCGTATGAATACCGTAATCCAATCGCATCTCATACTACAGATAAGTACTAATCAGCTACCGTACACTATGTCTTGACGGAGGCCAAACTACTGTAGCACGAATACTAAAATAACACTTATCTGAAATGACGGAGGGCTACGCAGGTTTTTAAGAAAACCATGAGCGTGATGAACTGATATCGTTGTAGAATCTAATGTTTTTGAAAAAGAGTGTTTTTGATGCTTTTGCTAGTTTTGCTAAAGTGGTCACTCCCGGTGAAGGGATCTCGGCTCTTTCCTCATCGAATGAGGTGCTGGATATTCATGAATACCATTATGCAAAGAAAGAACTATAGAAGCAGTCCGAAAAAAAAACTGAGTGGGTTGTAGCATTTGCTAGTTTCGCTAAAGAGGTCACTCTCGGTGAAGGGATCTCGGCTCTTTCCTCATCGAATGAGGTGCTGGATATTCATCAAGGAATACCACTATGCAAAGCAAGAACTAGAGCTACCCTTTTTGAAAATTTGATTCTACAACATCTTTTGGTTTCTTTCTTTCAATTAATCATATTAATGAAGTCCCATCTTTTAATGTTTCCTAAACATCACAGAAAATTGAAACGAAAATAAAACGTACGCTTATGTCATCCGCATTCACCACTGGGCCCCGTCATGCACCGTTAGGTTCCTTATCTACCGGCAGAGCGGGGCTGGACTAGCACGGGTGCAAATATAAGAAACATTTAATATATATCATATATATAATAGTACATTCGTCTCACACAGTTATATGATCAACATCACAGAATCAAGCAGCAGAAGCAACATAAGAAATATTGGATATACTAGGATGTCCGTGTTTTAAATTTAGCCAGTAATGTAAAACACGGATTCCACAGTCGTGAAGAATAGCCAAATCCACATCCCACAAACCCCTACGAGAGCGGCAAGTAACCCTATCAATTCTAGAATTAGGAGACCCGGTCTCAACTCCTTGAGTTGGTCTCCCACTGGACTCTAGAACCCGGTTACCTGTGCTCCCCGCCTTGGGTCTATCATAATGCGGAAAAGTAAATAATATATAACAGTGGTGACATCATACTTAACCCGGAAATGCCCCAATAAAAGAATATTACATACAGATTTTATATGGATGAAAATAAAAAACCCTCATCTCACATAAAACCTCCCGGCTATTCTTTCACGACGATCCAATAAATCATATCAACAGCAACACATGATATCACATATCATCAACGTAAGCAAATATGTGTATCCCTAAACTTGTTGACATATAGCAACGAGATTGGGATACCCCACATATTACACTTACGGTCGTAGAAAAGAAAACAGAAAACTATAACAGTTAGAATCCACAATATCCATAGACATCATAAACCCGGAATATCTCATATTCCGGATTTCAGGCCTAACTTATAAGCCTTGCAATTTATTCTCAAATTGAAAACTCTTTTCAATTGGTTGTCGGATAATTCAACAAGATTCCCGACTTAGTGATCGCGTACAATACGCAATTGCGATGGAGTTTTGATCTGAATCAAAACTTCGTGGCAATTGATCAATTGAGACTAAATGGCTAACTTTACAATATACTAACTAGTTTTCATAAAACTAATTAATCCGGATTCTAATAATTGTATCAAACACATCACAAAGTTTGTAAAGTAACCGCGACATTAGAATTCCGCACGCAATTAGCAAACTAAACCAATTTTTCCAACACTTGAAAAATCCAGTGAGCTAAATTTCCAAAACTGATCGTTTTAAGCCAATTCGGGAGTCGAAACAAACTCGAAACCCACCCGAATCTTTGCGGAGGTGAAGAACCAAAAATAAGTATCGAATGGGGGGCCTAGAAAGGGTACCCCACCTCCGAGGCCACCACGAGGTGGCCATGGGGTGAAGCAGACCCGAAACTGCCTAAGGTAGGGCAGTTTCGGGTCCCCACCGCCAAGACCACCTTATAGTGGTCTTGGGGAGTGGGCCCAGCCGTTTGGTCCCACCCGGGGTGTCCCCGTAGTGTACACGCTCCACCCCGCGGCTTCTCGGTTCAAAACGTGAGCCCGCGAGGTGTGCAAACAACTCAAAACATCAATTTCGAAACTGTTTTTATCGGCAGTTTTTGTGTGACAAAAACGGTGGATTACTAACGTCGCTACAAGTTACCCTAATGTTCTAGCTTGGCTCTGATACCATGAAAGTCGACCTTAACACCACCATGAGGTTCTATTGGTATCAAGCATGCCACATTTTAATTTGTATTAGGTGTTAAGTTAGACTAACAAGATCATTACTAGATTATTAGGGTTTTCCTTTGTGATGTGATTAACTCAAAAGAAGAAAAGAGCATACAACCTTTGTAGTGCGAGTAATTCTCTTCTATAGCTCCGGGTTGAAGTCCACATGACTCTACTAGGCTCCTCTTCGAGTTGAACGAACCTCCTTCGTGATCTTCGCGCCAAAGACGATCCACCCGAAGTTTCTCTAGCCCAAGCTAACTCTACACTAAACTCCTTTAGTGTAGAAAAAACACCACACCAAATTGGTAGTTTGGTGTAGGATGGTGAAGTAGGGGATGTTAAAAGATCACAAGATTGTGTTCAATCTTCATGATTCACATCTCCTATGACGGTTGAAGCTTGAACCATGGCAATTGAGGAAGAAGATGAAGCTAGAGAGCTACCATGGGAGCAACTCAAGAAAAATGGCTAAGTGTTGAGAATGAGACTAGAATGAATGGCAACTCTTGACCCCCACTCATTCAAGCATGGAATTTTGCAATATAAAATTGCAACCATGCTTGAATAGTGAGTCAAGATGAATAAACTATGAATAAAGCCAATGCTTGCAACCATGCTCTCATTTTCCACCTCTTTTCTTTTTTTCTCAAAAATAGAAAATCAAGACATGCTTCATTATATATATATATATATATATATATATCATGTATATTAATATATATATAATGAAGAATAATTAAGGAGCTAATGATATTAGTTAAGATATAATTATATCACATATAATATATATCACATTATTTTATCAATGCTTGATTAATAATCCGGTTATATCACATATGACCGACTAATATCATTCATCTGTATATCACATTTTCAAATCAACACTTGATTCGACAATCTGGTTATATCACATATAAACGAACCAATAACAGATAACTGCCAGATTACAATATGGTATCACATACTCATATTTAATTAGGCCCACGCACATATCAACATATGTGCCCTACTTCGTTTCGCTCGAACCAGGAAACTTCTGTGCTGGACTCTAAAGACTCGTCAATACGCCAGTAGTAGGTGATGATCACATCAATAACCTATAAGCCGTCAGCGGTACTAGCTGGACGTAACAGCTACCCGGGTATTGAGCGATATGAAGATCAACAAGCAAGCTCATCCATACTCTCCATGAAGCCTATCAGTAACACTACCGTACAGTTCAGTCTCTTCGTCTGATATGTCGCATATCATGTCTAGGGGTGGTAAACGTCAGTCCCCAGTAACGTGATAAGTCATGCCGATGTTTGGCCTATAACGGTTTGAGAAACTACTGATAACTCTTATCAGTAAATCTCAGCAGCAGCCCTGGTCAGGGACTTCTAGTTATAGCCAATCGAGCATAGTGCAACATCAACCCCAGTACCGGAAGAGACGAAACCCCTCCTATCGCTTATTGCCTCCATGTGACTCGGGAGTGTACCCAAAACCCACCTGTTTGCACGACTCCTTTGAGCTGTGGTAGGAAGGAAATCAAAGCACAGTGGGAGCCACACAAGACTATACGACTATCTCAGGTCTACAGACTAACCTGTACCAGTGTCACCAGAGGACTGCTATCTAACAATAGGTATACTACTACATAGGAGTCCTCGGTGAGTTATGTTTGGTGTACCCATTCTCCAACGAGCACCTGTGTACAATGTTTGATGTCACACACCAATGGTTGTGGGATCAACCATCGCCCTCTAAGGGACAAGAAACGTGCACACTAGTCTACTCAGGAATAACGATGCACAAGTCTTGATATTCCTACGACTAGAAACTGATTAAAGGATATACTTTTGGACCACTCTGGCCCCACTAGTATGATCTCATCATAATCCTGGTAGTCAAGTACATATCCTAAGGGCTTTATCAATATGAAAGAGACAGACAGTATAAATACCAGTCTACATTTTAAGATAAAGGTAACCTAATAGCACACTATCATGTCGAGCAAGAAAGTCCTCTATATATATGTCCAAGCATCACTATATCACCAATAATGGACTCTACGGCATACATATTCCTAACAAACGACCCTAAGCCACCTTTACGTTGGCTTAGGGTCTCCCCAGACCCCGAGAGCACCATTGAGGTTCTCTCGGGTCACCAAACTTCTCGAGAGCACACTTCGGTGCTCCCGGGTGGGGTTGGTCCCCTACTACTCCCGTCTTATCATATTAAAACCATTTAGAACAATTCTAAGAAACTCGGGCATGACAAATTGAGCCGAAACGGATCGATTTAATTTCAAGTTTGAAAACAAGTGAACACTTCACTTCGATTCAAAGGTTTTGGATTTTAAATTTGCCAAAAACAAGTTGTAGTCTTTTGGTATGGCTCTGATACCACTATTGGGATGCTAGGAACCTCTAGTAGGGTTTAAAGCATGGCGGAAGCAGTGATTTTAAAAATCTAGAGAGCTATAGCAAATCCAAACCAAGAATCAAACCAAACTACTAAATTTGTCACTAAACTGGTAAGGTAAAAGCAAGAGTTTAGTAGGCTACAACCTTTGTAGCGCGTTAGCCACCTCTCTTTAGACTCTGTCTAGTCTCCATGAAGCCTGGAATAAGCTTGCTCGATGATCTTCTCACCGAAGATGATCCACCTTGAAATAACTCCAACACAAGCGATAGCTTAAAATTGATCTTATAAAAATGAAGCAACCCACTAATTGAACTTGCCAAGAATGATTAGTAGGAGATGTAGAATTATAAGCTCACTTAATTTTTCTCTTTTCTTTTCCATTCCTCACTTGAAGAAAAAATCACGAGGAGGAAGAAGTATAGAGGAGATTAGAATAATGAAAAAGATAAGCATGAATAATCATCTCAACTAGAAACAAGAATGAGTCATGAACAAGAAAATGACTCACACAAATGAGTCATCAAAAAAAGAATCATCTCATGAAATCTACAACCATAACTCATTCTCGTTTCTTGAATATAAGTGTTATACTCCTATCATACATGTATCAACATACATGTCTCATTATTTATATCAAATATAAATATTAATTAAAGAGAAGAAAATAATTAAGTGGGTATGATATTAGTTAATATATAAATATATCTTTAATTATTAAATCAACACTTAATTTAATAATCCGGCTATATCATATATATGCGGGCTAATTTCATTAAGCACCCGATTAAAATACGCATATTAAATACACGTGTTTAATTGAATTCCTGCACGTATCCCTATACGTGCCCTATATCGTTTCGCATGTGCTGGGAAACCTCTGTGTGGGACTCTAAAAACTCGACAATACGCTGGTAGTAGGTTAGTATCATATCCATATCCCATAAGAACGTCAACGGTACCAGTTGAACATAACGGCTACCTAGGTATTGATTGAAAGAAGGTCAATGAGCAAGCTCGTTAGAATCCTGCAAAGTCTATCAGTGATATTACCGTATAGTCCGGTCTCTTAGTCTAAAAGTATTGCATATTAGGTCTAGAGTTTGGAATCTGTCAGACCCCAATAACTCGATATGTCGTGCGACAGAAGACTCATAACCAACTGGAGATACAACTGATAATACTTATCAGTTTATCTCCACATCAAAGGCCATCAACTTGTAGTTTTAGTCATGTCCTGCACGGCGCGACATCTACTCCCCATACCGGGAGAAATGAATACCCTCGAACGCTCATCGCCTCCACGTGCTTCGGGACTATACCCAACAAAAATCTGTTTGCACGACTATTTTGAGCCGTGGTAGGGTAGAAGTCTAAGTATAGCAGGAACACGCATAATACACTATAGCGATCTTAGGTCCTAGGGACTATCCTGTGCATATGTCACAAGAAAATTGCTATCTGATATCTATCTGATATTGGTATATTACCAACTAGGAGTTCTCGGTGAGTCTGTCCAGTGTAATTCATCCAATGAGCATCTGTATACAATCATCGATGTCAAACACCAATAGCTGTAGGATCAGCTATCGCTCTCCAACCGGGTTAGGAAACGTACACGCTAGTCTAAACTGGAGTACCGATGCCCAGTCTCGATACTCCTACGACTAGGGACATTTAAGGATGTTCTTATCGACTATCCAGGCTCTACCAGTATGATCTCCATCATCTTCCTTGTAGTCAAGCAAAATCCTAAGGATTTATCTCATGTCTAAACTATGCATGATAGTAAATAAAACATATCACTTGAAAGATAAATAAAAACCAGATAATATACTATCATCTCGAGTAAGATTGTTCTCTCATATAGGTCCCTCTTCAATTACAATAATTGCTTTGAGGGCACCTATATCCAACAAGGTCCATGTAGGTTAGTACTATAAAACAGTGATCTAGAAATATATGATTTAATATTAAGGTTAAGTATGCTACTTCTAGGAACAAAGTGATATTTATATGTTGAATTGTTTTTTATAGGGCAATATCTAATGGTATGGCCATGAGTAAGACAATAATGACAAGTTTTCAAAGCATATCTATGGTCATATCGATAAGTAGTGGCTCTAAGAAATTAATTGGTTGAAGTAATAGACGAAGTATTAGGATCAAAACAAAGAACATAAGATTTCCGATTCCCGCTAAATTCATAAAGTACAATATCAAACTTGTTCTTACCTTGGGTGAATTTAACAAGAGTTTCTTTAAGCTTCATAGTCTTCGTTTTGGTGCTAACGAGATCGTGTTCCAATTTAGCATTTGAGTTTTGAAAATCTTTAAGGGAAGATGCTAAATTATCATGCTCAACAGTTTTAGTTTCAATCTTAGTACTTAAATCAATGATATCATATTCCAGAATATCATTTTCTTTCATGAGACTAGTACTAGAGTTGCAAAAGATAGAAAGAAGTTTTCTTTTTCAAACTCTTATACTTAGAAAATAATTTTTGAAAGTTCTCTTACAATTCAATATATAAATCGATCAAGTCATCTCTATCTAAACTATCAAGATCATCTCCATTTACCCCGTCGTTGTCATCATGTGCCATGAAACACATATTGGCAACGATCTTCTCATCGTTATCCGAAGCATTAAAATCTGATTCGTCCCATTTTGTTTTGAACGCTCTTTTCTTTTCATGTTTGTCTTTACCATCCTCATACTTATACTTGACTTTTTTCAATGTTGAACAATCGAACTTCATATGACCATGCTTTTGGTATTCATAATAAGTAGGACTGGTATTAGAACTTGAAAATTTATTATCTTGTAAGTTTCCTTTTCTCTTAAAGTTTCGGAATTTGATGAATTTCGTGAATTGCTTCATATGACCATGCTTTTGGTATTCATAATAAGTAGGATTGGTATTAGAACTTGAAAATTTATTATCTCGAAAGTTTCCTTTTCTCTTGAAGTTTCGGAATTTGATGAATTTCGTGAATTGCTTTGCGAGAGCAGCCATATCATCTTCATTTTCACTTTGGTCGCTTTCACTTTTTGGTTCATCTTGTGGAATGTTCTTCGCCTTTAGAGCTAGGTTTCTTTTCTTTACAGGTACTTATTCCTTTTGCCTTGCTCATCTTGTGCATCTTGAGCTTCCCAATAAGACTTTCCAAAGTTAGTTCATCTAGATCGTTCGCTTCTTCAATCGCTATAACTTTGGGTTGCCATTCTTCCATAAGAATTCTCAAGATTTTCAAGAATTTCTTCTTTTCTAAAAAAAAATTACCATAGTTGAAAAGTTCAATAATGATATTATTAAATTTTGAATACATTACATCAATCTTTTCATCAGTACTCATCTTGAACTGTTCATACTCACTAATGAAACGATTGATTTTACTTTCTTTCACATGACTCGTCCATTCGTGAGAAGTTTCAAGAGACTTCCAAATCTCATGTGCGATAGTACATATAGAGACCCGGTTGAACTCGTCAGGTGAAAGAGAGTAATGTAATGCATTCATCGCATTTATATTCAAAGCCATATTTTCTGATCATTATCACTATAAAGTCTAGCGTGTGTAGTAAAATTATCTTCTACAACATCTAGAATATCAAGATCAATGCATTGGAGAAAAATTCGCATCTTGATTTTCCAGAAGTTGTAGTTCGTGCCATCAAAGAGTAGTGGTCGATTAGTGGCTTGACCTTCTAGTGATCTATTTTTTTTTAGTAATGTTATTATTGTCAGCTATAGGGTCTAAGCTCTAGGGTTTTAAGCCAAAAAGAGAGCTAACCACTCTGATACCAATTGAAAAGTGTCCTAGAGGGGGGTGAATGTTAGTTATGTATATGCCCTAGAGGCCAATTTTGTAGATATGATGTATATTATAATGGATGCTTAGATATATATATAGAGGACTTTCTTGCTCGTCATGATAGTATGCTATTTGGTTTCACTTTATCTTAACATGTTGACTTGTATTAGTTTACTATCTTATTCTCACATGTTGATAAAGCCCTTAGGGTATGTACTCAACTACTGGGACTATGATGAGATCATACTAGTGGGGCCAGGGTAGTCAACGAGTACATCCTATAACTGTTCCTAATCAAGGGTGTATCGAGACAGGGCATCGATACACCGGAGTAGACTAGCGTATACGCATCTTGACCCATATGATGGGCGATGGATGATCCCATATCCATCGGTGTTTGACATCAAAGATGGTGTACGGGTGCTCAGTGGAGACTGGGTACACTGAACGGACTCGCCGAGAACTCCCAGATGGTATTATACCTCACGTCAGATTGCAGTTCTCTGGTGACACTGGTACAGGGTAGTCTGTAGACCCGAGATCGTCATAGAGTCTTGTGTGATTCCTACTGTGCTTTGATTTCCACCTTACTATGTCCAAGAGGGCGTGCAAAACGGTGGCTTTTGGGTACAGTCCCGAATCACATGGAGGCAATGAGCAATAGGAGGGGTTTCGTCTCTCCCGGTATAGGGAGTTGATGTTGTGCTGTGTTCGATTGGCTATAACTGGAAGTCCCTGGCCAGGGCCGATCTAGAGTGCTACTGGTAAGTGTTATCAGTAGTTTCTCGACCTATTATGAGCCTCACATCGACACGACTTATCGGTTACTAGGGTCTGACATATACCACCCTAGACTGGATATGCGATATATCAGACGAAGAGACCGGACTGTACGGGAGTGTTACTGATTGGATTCACAGGAGAATGTACAGGCTTGCTTGTAGATCTTCTGATCGCTCAATACCTGGGTGGCTGTTACATTTAGCTGATCGCTTACAGCTTGTGGGTGTTTGATATGATCATCACCTACTGCCGGCGTATTAACGATTCTTCAGAGTCCTACACAGAGGTTTCTTGACTCAGAAAAAACGGAGTAGGAGCACATATGTGATATGTGCGGGACCGAGAATAATACGATATGAGATACCGTATTCTATTCTCGCGATATTTGATATCAGCCGGGTCATCGGATCAAGTGTTGATTCGATGAATCGGTACATATTATATTAGTCGGTTATATGCGATATAGCCGGATTGTCGGATCAAGTGTTGATTCGATAATTTAATGTATAATTATATATGTAATATATTACATTAAATTATCTAACATTGGCTCGCTTTATTGATTCATTTTCTCACCGGATAATACATTGATATATATGCGATATATGTTAATTGTATTATTTTCTTTTGTTACAAAAATATATTATATATGTGATATATAATATTGTAACAAGTTATGATTACAAATGCAACATGATTAGTGGAGATTAAACATGGTTAGGGTTTGATTTGGGTTAGTATTTTCTTGAAGCTTCTAGAAGCTTTTGTTTTGTTTTAAGCTAAGATATTATGTGTTGATATTTGTGGAGATATTATTTAACCCAACCCAAACACTTAACCCTAGTCTATTCTCTGCATGAGTTAATACTTGATATTATTAACTCAAGGTTCATTTTTAACCATGATAACAATTCATTATTCATCACAAAAGAATTCATCTTCTTCTTCCTCCTTACAAAGCTTTCTAGCTTTTGGTTTTCTGATGAATTAGTGTGAGATTAAGAAAATAAAAGAGAGCTAAAATCCTACTTCATCATCCTCATCTATTCTAGCCACTTAGATTAGGGTGTTCACTTGTCTAATACTTGATTAGAGAAGTGAGAGCTTGAGTTAAAGGAACTTCAAGGTAGATCATCTTCGAAAAGGAAGACTTCAAGCAAGTATGGATCGTTCGGCTTGTGGAACATCTTTTGAGTCCGGGAGAACATGGATTGCGGTGAAGGGACTACTACTCGGAGCTTATGAAGCGAAGGAGCGGACTACAAAGGTTGTAATCCCTTTCTCTTAGTTGTAAAGATGTTTACTTGCATGTTTAACCCTAATTATCTAGCAAAGATCCTTGCTTTAGGTTGTTCGGCACTTCTAAATTTTAAATCGGGCATGGTTGATGCCTTATTGACCCTTGTGACAGTGCCTAATAACCCTACAGTGAATAGGACAAATGGTTAACAATTAAAACTTTATTGCATAATACAATAAATGTTGCGGAAAGATAATATAAATAATAAAATTACGCAAATAATAGAATAAATAAGGATTAGAAAATGCAAACTCGGTAAGACATCGGCGATTGGTAACGAAGTTTGATACCCACGGTATCTAGTCTCCGCTTAGGTCTCCCTCTAGGAGCAACCACTATTCAAATATTTTTAAGGTGAAGAAACCTTTACAATTGATGGACCGGCTCCACCGGGTAATCTTTTCAACGAGCTCAGATCAAACATTTACAACTCATACTGATGGAAAACTTCCACCAGGTAATCTTTTACACAGGCTCTGATCAAACCTTTACAATTCAATTACTATACAAGAAACCCAAACGAACTCTTAATCTCGTATATGAATCAATCACAATTTTAAAACCGGAGAATTAGGGTATTTGATAAAATCAAGTTTAAGTCCCTTTTTCTATTTCAAAAGAATATAAAAGAGTTTGAAATAGGAGAACAAGATTTTGCAAAGGCAAGAGATTCAAAACCAGTTTAGAAAATCTTTTGCAAGAATTAAAAACAAAAGTTTTCGAAAAACCCAAACGAATTTCAAACCTGATGAAGATTAGGGTTTCGAAAACTTGAGAGAGATGATGATCGCAATAGAGCAAGAGAGATAATAGTTAATCTATAAAAAAATTGAAATAATTCGACCAAGATCATAATTAAAGAACTGGGAAGGAATCCCAAAAAACTGGAAAGAAATTGGTCGAGAATAATTTCAGGGATTTCAAACGGTCAGCAGTTGAGACGTCTCTGTTGGTGTTCGGTGCCCACGGCGTAGAAGCCTCGGCCGAGGCGGAAGCGATAACAAAAATTTTACGTGAGCACCAAACACACATAACTCAGGATACGATCCATACACCTAAACTAGCAAACTAAAATATGCAAAGGGTATGAAATCACAACCTTCGTTGTGTGTCCACCCAATTGTGAAAGACCCCTCCAAGCTGGTAGGCGTCGGGATCGCACTTGAAAGCTGACCACCCTTACCGAAGAAGATCCACCTGAGGAAAACTGAAAAAAGCTTTGACCGACAATCCAACCTTGCTAAAGATGGATGGTGGGTGATCTAGGAATTTTTCCACTAAACTTTTTCACTCATAACCCTTTCTCAAAAAAGAACAAGAAGAAGAAGGAGAGAGAGGTGAGAAAAAGAATGGCCAAGTCTCTCAAAGCCATGAAACATCCTTGCAAAAAAAGAATCTCGCACTTGTAGAAAGAATGATGGCTACCATAAATACAACCATGGCTCAAATAGTGAACCCAATAAATGATCACAATCCTAGCCATTCCTCTCTACAAGCACAAACATGCTTCATGCAACCTCATTTTCCATTTATTTTTCTAAATAAAAAAATAAATATGAGGTGTCCTTCTTCTAAAAGCATTCCCATATAAATATAAAATACTTCACCCGGTATGCGTATCACTACATATACGCGTATCCGTATAAAAATACGGATAGCACCAATGAGAAAAAATGAATAATGAACAATAATACTAAAATATATAGACATATATAAATTATTAAATCAAAACCTGATTTAATAATCCGGCTTAATCCTAAGCCGGCTAGTATTATCAACCGTCTGATTAAAATCCGTGTATCCCGTACACATATTTAATCGGACCCCTGCACGTACCAACGTACGACTCCTACATCTATCACCTGAACCGGGAAAAACCCTCTGTGTAGGACTCTAAAGACTCGACAATACGCTGGCAGTGGGTTTAACCACAAGCACGTCAGCCGCACTAGCTGTACGTAACGGCTACCCAGGTACTTGCCAAAAGGAAGGCTGATAATCAAGTATGTCCTTACCCTACTGAGCCTGAATATGACAATCTCTATACAGTCTGGTCTCTTCATCAAAAAGTATCGCATATCGGATCTAGGGGTGGATAACGTCACACCCCTACTAACCCGATAAGTCGTGTCTGAGTCAAGCTCAACTCCAACAGAGATACTACTGATCAACTATCAGTAAATCCCATCTATCATGGCCACGGATTTCTAGTGATAGCCAACTGAACACAGCGCGACATAGACTCCTAATACCAGGAGAGATGAATCCCTAACAATCGACCACTGCCTCTATGTGGCTCGGGACTGTACCCAACTAAAACCTGTTTGCACGACTCTTTTGAGCCGTGGTAGGGTAGTAATCAAACTATAGTGGGAACTCACACGAGACAAATGACGACTTCAGTTCAAAGGACTAACTTGTACTCATGCCATCTAAGAACTTCCATCTGATGATAGATATAATACCATCCAGAAGTTCTCTGTGATTCCATCCGGTATACTCACCTTCAGTGAGCACCTGTATACTATAATAGGTGACACAACACCAATATCTTATGAGACCGGTCACCGCCCTTTGTCGGGGTCTAGAAACCTATACACTTGTCTACTCAGGAATATCGATGCCCAATCTCGATACTCATATGACTAGGAATATTTAAGGATGTGCTTACGAACAACCCAGCTTCCACATATATGATCACCATCATAATGCTGGTTGTCAAGCAACAATCCTACGGGCTTCATCAATGATGAAGACAAACCAGATAGCATACTATCATCTCGAGTAAGATTGTTATACCTGTATAAGTCCTCCGTCAATTATCCTAATCGCCTACTTGAGATTACAATAATTTATTTGAGGGCACTATATCCAATAATCTCCCACTTGAACTTAAGGCCAATTATTGCGGTATCGCATACCCACAGCTCGTGTGCTACCAAATACCCAATTTCTCTACTAATCAGATTTGCAAACCATGTTTGTGAAATTTAATGTGTTTGAGAAATAGTCTCAGTGAGTGGATCCGCTACAATTTTCCAACTCCATCTCTCTATATCTCAACAATCTCCAAAACTGGGCGATACCCCGCCTCAAGAATTTTTCTGGATACTTGATGGGACTATGTTCGTAAATGAACAACTCCATCCAACAAACTTTTTAGGTTGTATCCTCGATTGAGTTATTACCAGCATCCGACACCACGATTATCTCAGTATCCCTATTGGAACACTATCCAATACACTGATCCTCAGAAGAAGCTGAACTCAAAACTCTGACAGTATCTCTGTGATCTATGTCATCTTGGAAGCCTAAACCAATAGCCGCCTTCCAGAAGAGGCTGTCATTACCGTATACCAAGAACATCCCCTTATGTTCATAATATCTTTTCTTTATTTCTCCAAGATTGGATTAATATCTGCTTGCTACAGTAAGTGTATAAGCAATATCTGGTGTTGTATAAGATATTGCATGATTGACTTAATTGCCTAAGCAAATGATATGTCATTCATCCCAGTCCCTCTCGTCATCAGTCTAGAAGACATCCCTTTTAGAGAAGGTGACTCCATCACCTGCGGGTACACCACCACTCTAGGAGTCGTCCATTCTAAAATACTTTTAGAATGTTGTCCAAGTACCCGATTGGGAAGCTTTCTAAATTTAGATCTAAAACCAGAATCCCTGATACATTATCCATCTGATTTTTTACAAGACAATGCATGATTAACTCAATTACCTAAGCAAATGATATGCCATTCATGCCAGTCTCTCTCTTCATCAGTCTAGAAGACATCTTTTTAGAAAGGGTGGCTCGATTACCTGCGAGTACACTGCCACACCAGGAGTCGTCCATCTAAAATACTTTTAGAATGCTGTCTAAGCATCTGATTGGGAACTTCTTAAATCTAGATCTAAAACCAGAATCCCTGATACATTATCCATCTGGTTTTGTAAAAGACATTGGATGATTGAATCAATTGCCTAAGCAAATGATTTGTCATTCATGCCAGTCCCTCTCCTCATCAGTCTAGAAGACATCTCTTTTGAGAGAGTGGCTCCATCACCTGCGGATACACCACAACGCCAGGAGTCGTCCATTCTAAAATACTTTTAGAATGTTGTCTAAGTAACCAATTTGGGAAACTCCCCAAATCTAGATCTAGTCACAAGAATTCCTGATATATTATCCATATCCAACGTGGAGAAAACACTGTGTGACATAGGAACATCACTTCCTATTTAGAGTATGTCATCCAAATCCAAAACAGTACTCCCTACATTCTTCTTACTATGTTCATCTATTCTTTTGATGAATTCAATCACCTTGAATGTTACATCAAAACAGATGATCCGTCTCCGCTATCCTTCCTTTAGTCTACGAATAAACATAAGCAACATGCACACCTTCCGCTGCTCTCACTGACTATGATAACCCTCTGGCAGAGTCATATACACGTGCACTTCCAAATTCCCATTTGAAAAGAAGTTATAATCATCCATCTGCTAGATATCATAGTTAAGAATAGCATCAGCGTCAATTCATATCCATATGGACTTCAGCGTAGACACTGAAGTAAAAGTCACAACAAAATCCACAATGGGTATTTGATGAAAACTCTTTACAACAAGTCTAGCCTTATTAGGTTACTACATTTCCACCTGCACAGATCTCGAAAGATCTTCTTGCTCCTAATGGGTTTTACCCCTTCTGGAGCACCCAGTAAAGTCCAAAATCCATAATTTGCTGAAGTGTATGGAGTCCATCTTGGGTATGAAATATCTGGTCACCTGGAAATTACCACTTCCTATGACCTGCTGAAAACTAGTAGGGGGAACAGCAGTGTTAAGTCATATCCATATGGAGTTCAGTATAGACACTGAAGTAAAAGTCTAATCACAATCCACAACGGGTATTTGATGAAAACTCTTTACAACAAGTCCAACTTTATTAGGTTAATACCTTTTCACCTGCACAGATCTCGAAAGATCTACTTGCTCCTAATGGGTTTTACCCCTTTAGGTGGACCCAGCAAAGTTTAAAATCCATAATTTGCTGAAGTGCGTGGAGTCCATCTTGGATATGAAGCATTTGGTCATCTGGAAATTACCACTTCCTATGACCTGCCGACAACTAGTAGGACCATCATCACCATGATGTTGACCTTCCTGTCACCGTCGAAGTACCTCTCGGGTGGATGAGGTCACCTACTTTATTTATGGAGCAGCTAATGGTTTGTCAAGTCCAATTGAATTCTTAAGTTCTACTAAATTTTTTGTAACCGTTTGTGGTTCTAGAATCACTTCCAATTCTACTATACCCCAACTAGTTTCTTTTGCAATAAAATTCCTTTTATAAAATGGTGGTGAGTAAAGAACAATATAACTATTGATCTTGAAAATGGTAGAGACAAAATCCTAGCGAATGCTTGGGATAATCCAAAAACTGTCATTACCGAAGCGTGCCTTGAGTTTGTCCGGATTCTGCTTTTAAACAAAAACCGGATAACTCTATATCTTAACAATCTCAAGATAAGTAACCATTCTATGTCCATATAGAATCAAGGCACTAATTTAGATGGAACCAGATTCAAAAGTCATGCAGCTGTTTCTAGTGCATACCCCAAATGGGAAAAAAGGTCAATACAGCATTACTCATCAAGGAGCATACTCACGGATGAGCAACCTGCGAGAGAATCAAGTTATCAGTACTATGATAGAATAACTAGCATAAGTATCTATATCTTTAATCACCTCGAGGAATCCTGATATTTCTAACGTATGGCTCTCTACTTTATTCTTATACCCATAAACTTCTCAAAATCTTGGAACTTGCATTACAACGAATGCGTGACGAAAACCAAAGAACTCATAGTTAAACCTGAATGAAGTAAGAGTACCAACCCTTTGTCCTGAAGAACACTGGACAACATATATTTTCACGTATAAGTCCCAAGAGTATACTAACTCAAATTCTGTGTTTTGTAGATTGAAAACTGTGTTTTGGTCGAGAATGTTTTACACCGTTATTTAATGCACCTTACTTTATCCTCAATTGATAAAGGTAATTGTTTATAACACAATTTTTAAAATGTATATCTCACTATATAAAATAAAGGTACTAATATTTCATTTTAAAATTTGGTGCATAACAACGGTTATTCGAAACCAAGTATTTATCGTCTAGCAAAACCAGGCGATTTAATCCAATATCACCAATTGCAACGAATTCTGATATTAAGGATCAAATCGTCCATTTCCCAATATTCTACTCCTACTCAGCATCTGTATCACCGTACTGATGTAAGATACAAATCCGGTAAATACGTACCCTGGAGTCAGAATTAATTAGGAAAACAGTTCTCGATAACAAGTACACAGAAAAACTAAAACATAAGTGTTTCAAAGGGAGTGGTCAGGTAATCCTAGTAATGCCTTTTCCATTATCCAGATTCATGACAGTAGTCGCAATTTCCTTTGCTCTCACTTCAATCCCTTTATATGCCTCTACATCTTATTTTCTGCACACCGCACTTAGGCCAATTGATTTTCTTCCTTCCCTGCCTTTCGGTACCAGTCTAAGGTTTGGAAGAAAATTATCCAATAAGCGTAATAGGTGTATTCTCCTAATACATGGAGCTCTCATAACATGAGAGAAGTTAAAGGGAAGAGACAACCGAATAATTTTATTCAATTTCTCCAGAACCTGTGGCCATTCTCGATTGAAGTAACTTCTTCGATTTCATATGTAATCATACGATGGTCGATCCAAGCGATATGGATCATCGTAGTGATATGAAGTGTTCTGAAGAAATGCAAAGGGTAAAATAGGAGTAGCAGGGATATGTATGACTTTGTCATGAATCATAACAATCCAAAGCCTAAGTGTGTAAGAAGGTTCGGTTAACTTGGTTTATGAGTTTTTAAGGTAAGTCATGGGTCGCTGTACCAGAAAGAGAGAAAAAAGAAACACTCAGCTTGCACTCTATCAAGATTAGATTGGTTATCACTTTATCTAATCGGGATGGCTCCCACTGATTCCTCGAATTCTCCTTCAAATCCTAAAAGGAGAACTAGCCAGGATCAATTACACTTTACAAGTTCGCTAACCGTTAAGTCAAGCCATTGTTGGTACTCCGTGGGAGGTCCTCCATGCTTTCGTACGGACCTAATTAATAACCACGTTTCTGCAAAGGTGTAACCTCGTTAACACTTTCTAGACACCTAATATGTTAGCTAATTGTGAAGTGAAAAATCTCCCGAGTAATACATACTCATCACTGGGAATCGGGACCCAACTATCATCATGTGACAACCTGACGGAATCCACTCAAGTCACCACACTCCAGAAGGTATGCGCATGCCTGGCAAGTTTCCCATATATTTGAAACACCCGATATGGTTTTTTCCCCTAGCGGTTTATGAACTTGACAAAGGCCAACAAATCATAAACCGCTAGTCAAGTTCAACCCGTCATTTTCTTGATTGCATTAAATTTACCCGTACATGCCCTTGACTAGGTCAACAAGGCCGCACAACTATCCTAACCAATCGCATTACAATGCACAAAAAGCACCACTTAGCTACTATACACTACGCCTTGACTAGGTCAACAAACATAGCACGAATACTAGGTAATGCCAATCTGAAATGATAGAGGGCTACGACTGATTTTTGGCGAAAAACCTTTAACGTAATGAACTTGATATCGTTGAAGGAACACGAGTGGCTTTAAAATGGAGTGGCTTAATCTCCGCATTTTAAAACTAGTAACATAAACCTTTGCTTAAGAGCGAACTCTCAGTGAAGGGATCAAGGCTCTTCCCTCATAAAATGAGATGCGGGATATTCCTAATCGAATACCTCTATGCAAAGCAAAAGAATACCATTATGAGTTTTGAAGAAAACCGAGTAGTTTTAAAATCGGTTCCGACAAGATCATTTAGGTTTATTTTCCTTGCATTATTCAGATAATGCGTTCCCATCATTTTAAGTTTCCAAGCCATAAAAAAAACAACCAAAATAACATGCTCTTATATGCCATCCGCATTTGCCATGAGGCCCCGTCATGAACCGTTAGGTTGCTTAACTAACGGCAGAGCGGGGTAAGGACTAGCGCGGATGCAAAACATAAAAAAGCATCTATTAAATATAATATATATATATATCAATATCGCAGGTAGATAATAGACATCACAGGCATGCGAACAATAATATGGAACAACGGATAAACTAGGAGCCCCGTGTTTCATTTGAGCCGTAAATGAGACGCGACATTCTCCGGTCGTATGGATAGCCAGTGCAATGAAGAACCTAGACCCCTACGAGTGCGGCAAGTTACCCGCCAATCCCGGAAGTGAGGTAACCCCAATCAACAAAGTGAATGGCAACATTTCACAAAATCCGGTAACTTGAGCACCCCTCCGTGGGTCATCCTATACCACCTACAAGTGCAGCGAATAGCTCGTCAATTCTAGAGTAAGGCCCCCCGGTCTCAACGCTATAAGATGCGGGCCTGTTTCCCTCTAGAACCTGGCTATTCGAGCACTCCTCCATGGGGTAATCCTAGTACAGAAAAGAAAATATATATACAATGGTGATATCAACCTCAACCCGGTCGTGCCCCAATAAAAGAATATACAAACTGGTAGAAACGGCAGTCCACATGTTGGACGCTCGTCCCGTAATAATGAATATACAAATGAATCTGAACTATACATCTAATATTGCACACAAGGCTATCCATCACGACAATCCATCCAAAATATCAGTGAAACACAGAACATCAACGCGAATATTATGTTCGTAAACCCGTCTGATTGTACATATAGCAACCAATCGGATTATACCGCGCTATGATATTCACGGTCGCAGAAACAAACAAATGCATTGAAAATCACAAATTTAGAATTTTGATCGATTAAAACTTTCCGCATTGGCCCCAAATACAAACCAGTACTCAAATAAATCTGGTCCAAAACAAAATATTCCAAAAATCGCATTTTCATGCATGAGAACACCAAAAAAAATTTGGGGCACTGTAGCCAAAATTGGACCGCGGATCCATGGCCAAATGGTATATTTAGAGGCGGTTTAGCGGTCTAATTTTGAGCTTAAGTGCCCAAATTTCTTTCTGGTCTCTAGTTTTGCCTGCAAATAATTTTAATGCAACCTGAACAATTTTTTGAACAACATTAAAATTCGAACAGCAAGAAGTAGATTGGAAATATGAATCGGAAACATTTCGTCGATTGAAACTCTAAATTAGTGCTAACAAGATAGTTAAGGTTTATGGAGTGGCTCTGATACCATGTTGGTGTTCGGTGCCCGCGCCGCGGAAGCCGTGGCCGAGGTGGAAGCGATAACAAAATTTTTATGCGAGCACCAAGTACGCATAACCCAAGATACGATCTATACACCTAAACTAGCAAACTAAAACATGCAAATGGTATCAAATAACAACCTTCGACGCATGTCCGCCCAATTGTGGAAGACCCTTCTAAGCTCGTAAACGCCGGGATCGCGCTTGAAATCGACCACCCTCACCGAAGAAGATCCACCCGAGGGTGTAAGTCTATTTTACATGCTCTACAAGGTTTGTAGAGAAGCAGAATTTTAAAAACCAAAATTTGTAAGCATGCAAGAAAGACTTTTAACACAAGATCTACCATAAAACTCTAACTAACTATGCTACAAAGGTATTTATTCTATTGTGTTAGAATTTTATACATATCGAATTCGTGTTCTTTGGGTCTTTAATCCTCTTCTTGAGCTCCTTTCAGGGTCTTCGGTATAGTTTGGTTTTCGGTCTTCTCGATCCTAGATGATCCACCCGAAGGTCCTAGGTTCAGGCTACAACTTTCAAATGAAAGAAACTCAACTAGCTAGTTTGCTAATCTAGCTAGTTGAGAATGAGTGGAGATGATTAGTGGTGATTTTTCTTTCTCAACTCATGAGAATGGTAGGGTTTTGTGAATGAAAAGGAGGAAGCAAAGAAGAGAGGGTGGCAACTCAAGAAAATATGAGCTCAAGGAAAAAAGAACTTCCAACCATGAAAAATGGCTAGTAAAAAATAATATCATGCCTTTTCTTTTCTTTTAAAAAATCTAGCCATACTTCAATAGTGATGGCAATAAATGCCCAGACCATCTCTCATGCTATGCTTCCTTTACACCTCATTTTCTATTTATCAATAAATAGAAAAATCCTTATAATAAGGTGTCCGCTTCTAGAATGTATTTTGTATAAATACAAAATATTTTCTACCGTATATACATACTCGTATTCGTATCAAAATACGAATAACCAAGAGATAGAATAATACCACTAAAAATAATACTAGCATTAAATCAATACCTGATTTAATGAGCCAGCTTAATCCTAAGCCTGCTAGTATTAAAAACCGTCCGATTAAATTCCGTGCAACTAGTACACGCAATTGGAACCCTTCATGTATAAACTTACGGCCTCCACTCATTTTGCCTGAACCAGATAAACCTTCTTTGTAGGACTCTAAAGACCCGACAGTACGCTGGCTGAGGTTTTAACCACAATCGCGTCAGCGGTACTAGCTGTACATAATGGCTACCAGGTATCTGTCGAAAAAGAAGGCCGACAAGAAAACTCATCTAAACCCCTATCGAGCCTAACCGTGACAATATCCATACAGTCCGGTCTGTTCGTCGGAGAGTACCAGTCTAGGGGCGGTCAACGTTAGACCCCTACTAACCCTAATAAGTCGTGTTGGTATGGCTCAATACCATCCGAGAAATTATTGATCTAATCTATCAGTAATTCTCAATTATCCTGGCCAGGGGCTTATGGAGTTGACCAACCAAGCACAGTACGATATCGACTCCCTATACTGGCAGAGACGAATCCCTAACAATCACTCACTGCCTCCATGTGGCTCGGGACTGAACCCAACAAAAACCTGTTTGCACAACTCCTTTGAGCCGTGGTAGGGTAGTAGTCAAAGCATAGTGGGAACTCACACGAGACAAATGATGATTTTAGGTCTACAAACGCCCTGTATACATGCCACATGAGAACTGCCATCTTATGTTAGGTATAATACCATCTAGCTGTTCTGGGTGAGTCCGTCCAGTGTACCCACCCACAGTGAGCACATGTATACAATTTTAGGTGAAATACACCAATGGCTGTGAGACTAACCATCGCCCCTCGTCGGGGTCTAGAAATGTATATACCGGTCTACTCTGGGATATCGATGCCCCATCTCGATATTCCTACAACTGGGGACACTTTTAAGGATATGCTTATAGACTACCCTGCTCTCACAAGTATAACCGCCATCACAACGCTGGTAGTCAAGCATGTCCTACGGGCTTTATCAACATGTATAAGCAGTACGTAATAACAAGTAGAACATACACACATGTTAAGATCAAGTTAAACCAGATAGCATACTATCATTTCGAGCAAGATCGTCATATATATATACATATCCATATTATCCATTACAAATAATGACCTCTAGGGCATATATATCCTACAATCTCCAACTTGCACTAGGGCCTGTTATTTTTATAACGCAACCTCAACATCTCGAACAGCCGCTCGAACTGTGCTTAAGGTAAGGCCTTCGTCAATGGATCCGCTATGTTGTCTTTTGTGTCCACTCTCCGAACCTCGATCTCCTTGCGATCCACGATCTCCCTGATCAGGTGATACTGCCTCACGATATGTCTGGATTTCTGATGGGACCTTGCTTCCTTCGCTAAAGCTACAACCCCATTGTTATCGCAATACAAGGGTATTGGAATGGCAATGGACGGAACCACCTGAAGCTCAGAAATGAACTTAGTTATCCAGACCGTCTCTTTTGCGGCATCGTTAGTAACTATATACTCAGCTTCTATCATTGAGTCTGCAGCGGTGTCTTATTTAGAACTCTTCCAACACACCATCCCTCCATTGTTGGTAAACACATAACCCGAGATGGATTTAGAGTCATCCTAGTCACTTTGGAAGTTTGAATCGGTAAAAGCCTTGATCTGGAGCTCCCCATTACCATACACTGAGAACATCTCCTTAGTCCTTTTTAGGTACTTGAGAATCTTCTTTACTGCTATCCAATGTTTCTCACCCGGGTTTGACTGATACCTACTTACCACACTAAATGCGTAAGCTGCGTCTGGTCTGTACATAACATAGCATACATTATATATCCTACCGCCGAAGTGTAGGATATAATCCTCATGCGATCCCTCTCTTCATCAGTCTTTGGAGACATCTTTTTGGAAAGGGTGATCCCGTGACAAGCGGGTAAATTACCACGCTTGGAATCTTCCATACTAAATCTCTTCAGTATGGTGTCAATGTACCCAAACTATAAAAGTCCCAACATTCTTTTAGACATATCACAATAGATCTTAATCCCCAGAATGTAGGAGGCATCACCCAAGTCTTTCATGGAGAACTTCTGTAACAAGAAGAGCTTGACTGATTGTAGCAAGGGATGTCATTCCCAATCAGGAGTATGTCATCCACGTACAGTACAAGGAAAACTACTACTCCCCCTACAATCTTCTTATAAATACATGGTTCATCTACAATTTTGATAAAGTCAAATTTTTTGACTATCTCAACAAAGCAGATGATCTAACTTCCCATAAATGGATTTAAACAACTTGCACACTTTTCCTCTGCTCCCACTGTCTAAGAAACCCTCTGGCTTGTTAGTTATATGTATGCCCTAGAGACCATTACTGTACATAGGATGTATATTGTAGTGGATGCTTGGACATATATAGGGAGGACTTTCTTGCTCGATATGATAGTATGCTATCTGGTTGCTCTTGGTTTTAACATGTTAACTTATATACATGATACTGTCTTGCTCTCACATGTTGACAAAGCCCTTTAGGATGTGTACTTGACACCCAGAACTATGATGGAGATCATACTAGTGGAGCCAGGGGTAGTCCATAAGTACACCCTATAATTGTTCATAGTCGAGGGAGTATCGAGATAGGGTATCGATGCTCCAGAGTAGACTAGCGTATACGTATCTTGACCCATATGATGGGCGATGGATGATCCCACATCTATTGGTGTTTGACATCAAAGATGGTGTACGGGTGCTCAGTGGAGACTGGGTACACTGAACGGACTCGCTGAGAACTCTTAGATGGTATTATACCTATCGTCATATAGCAGTTCTCTGGTGACACTAGTACAGGTTAGTCTGTCGACCCGAGATCATGTAGAGTCTTGTATGATTCCCACTGTGCTTTGATTTCCACCTTACCACGGTCAAGAGATCGTGCAAAACGGTGGTTTTTGGGTACATTCCCAAGTCACATGGAGGCAATGAGCGATAGGAGGGGATTCGTCTCTCCCGATATTGGGAGTTGATGTTGCTCAATGCTCGATTGGCCATAACAAGAAATCCCTGGCCGGGGTTGCTGAGATTTACCGGTAAGTGTTATCAGTAGTTTCTCGAACCGTTATGGACCTTGCATCGGCATGACTTATCAGGCTATTAGGGTCTAACGTTTTACCACCCCCAGGCGATGATATGCGACATATCAGACGAAGAGACCGGACTGTACGTTAGTGTTACTGTCAGGCTTTTGCAGGAGTTAGAGTGGGCTTGCTTGCTGATCTTCTGATCGTTCAATACCCGGGTAGCTGTTACATCCAGCTAGTACCGCTGACGCCTTTTGGGTGCTTGATGTGATCATCACCTACTGCCGGCACATTGACGAGTCTTTAGAATCCTACACAGAGGTTCGCTGGCTCAGGAAAAACGAAGTAGGAGCACATATGTGATATGTGTGGAACCGAGATTAATACGAGTATGTGATACCATATTCTATTCTCGCGATATAAAGTATCGATCGGTTATATGTGATATAGCCAGGTTATCGAATCAAATGTTGATTCGATAAGTCGATACTGTATCGGTTGGTTATATGCGATATAATCGGGTTATCGAATCAAGTGTTGATTCGATATAATGATACAAATAATATTAGTCGGTCATATGAGATATAACCGGATTATTAAATCAAGTGTTGATTTAATGATTTAATGTGTAATTATATATTTGATATATTAATTTACATTAACTAATATTAGCTCACTTAAACATTTATTTTTCTTACTAGGGTTTCTCACTTGATCAAGAGCTAGAGAGCTCTTGAGCTTTGAAAAGGAAGATGAAAAAAGATAATGTTGTGAGAGAGAATGGCAACCATGGGTGAAAAAATATCTAATATGTCTCATGTAGAGACTTAAACATGAATTAAGTTAATGGTTGGGTTAACAAAATATCTAGTATAAAACATAACTAGTGGACTAGTCAATGGGTCTCCAAGCTTCTCAAAGCTTCATGCCATGTGACCATTATCCAACTAATAATTGATTTACACTAAATAAATAAACACTGCATTATCTTATCATGGTGTATGTCTCATACACCCATGTAGCATGTATCATCAATAATGACACAAAATAAAACACAATTAATATATATCACATATATATTAAGTGTGAACATATGAGAAAAATAAATGTTTAAGTGAGCTAATATTAGTTACTGTAAATTATGTTAGTTATATGTATGCCCTAGAGGCCATTACTATACGTAGGATGTATATTGTAGTGGATGCTTGGACATATATAGGGATGACTTTCTTGCTCGATATGATAGTATGCTATCTGGTTACTCCTTACCTTAACGTGTACACTGATTGTCTCTCTGTTACATATTGGTAAAGCCCTTAGGATGTGTACTTGACTACCTGGACTATGATGCGGATCATACTAGTGGGGACATGGTAGTCCATAAGTACATCCTTCAAAGTCCCTAGTGTAGGGTTCCAAGGCACACTAATGAGGTCTCACAAGGCATCAACCATGCCAATTTCAAAATTTTCCGGTGCCGAGAAACCCTAATACGGATCGTTGATTAGAGATTAGGCGAAACAAAATGCTACTAAACTACTTTAGTGCTAAGTGAACGGAAATACAAGCTTTGTAGATCCGGTCCTCCACCTCCATAGCTCCGCGTTGACGTCCCTCCACAGCGATCATCGTATCCCGGACTCTAGTAATGGTTTCGTCGAAGAAATAATCGGGCTAGGTCGTCGACTTTGATGCCGAAGATGATCTACGTCGAGCCAACACAAGATCAAGCTCCAACTTCACCAAGCCATAAAACTTGTGAAGAAAACGCCCTATACTACTTGGCAAGTGGTAGAGGATGAAGAAATAGGAAGTGGGTTCACTTTAGAATTGGATTTCTCACTCTTTTTCTCAAGTCACCATTGAAGCTAGCAAGCTTCTTTCTTCTTGAAGAAGAAGAAGAAGAAGAAAAAGAATATCATAAGAATAATAAAATCAATTGATTTTATCATGATGCAACCTTGTGTTAGTTTAACAAGTGTAGAGACTAAACTAGAGTTTAGTTGAATGGTTAGGGTTAAGGAAAAAACAAAGTGGTCAAAGCTTCATGAAACTTCAAGATAAGAACAAAAGAAGTCACCATTTTGTTTCTTGCCCAAAATGAATAAATAAATAAATGAATAAGTAAATAAAACAAATGAAACTCTAACCATTAACTAAACATGGTTTAAATCAAACATACACCCAAGTTTGCATGTATCATCAAACATGATACAAACTAGTGCACAATACTATATCATATATACAATGTGCACAACAAGTGAGAAAATCCATTTTAAGTGAACCAATATTAGTTAATGCAAAATAATATATTAAATATATAATTATACATTAAATCATTAAATCAACACTTGATTTAACTATCCGGTCATATCGCATATGACCGACTAATATCCAATGTATCGACTTATCGAATCAATCCTCGATTCGATAACTAGGTTATATCGCATACAACCAATTGATACATTCATCGCGAGAATAGAATACGGTATCACATACACGCATTATTCTCGGTCCCGCACATATCTCATATGCGCTCCTATTTCGTTTCGCTTGAGCCAGGAAACCTCTGTGTAGGACTCTAAAGACTCGTCAATATGCCGATAGCAGATGATGATCATATCAAACACCCACAAGCCGCAAGCGGTCTGCTAAACGTAACGGCCACCCGGGTATTGAGCGATCAGAAGATCGACGAGCAAGCCCGCTCACACTCCTGTGAATCCAACCAGTAACACTTACCGTACAGTCCGGTCTGTTCGTCTGATATGTCGCATATCTCGCCTAGGGGTGGTAAACGTCAGACCCCAGTAGATTGATAAGTCGTGTCGATATGAGGTCTATAACAGTTCGAGATACTACTAGTAACACTTACCAGTAAATCTCAGCAACCCTGGCCAGGGATTTCCGGTTATAGCCAATCGAACACAGCGCAACATCAACTCCCTATACCGGGAGAGACGAATCCCCTCCTATCGTTCATTGCCTCCATGTGATTCGGGACTCTATGACGATCTCGGGTCTACAGACTAACCTGTACCAGTGTCACCAGATAACTGCCATCTGACGTAAGGTATAATATCATCTGGGAGTTCTCCGCGAGTCTGTCCAGTGTACTCAGTCTCCACTGAGCACCCGTATATCATCTCTGATGTCAAACACCAATGGATATGGGATCATCCATCGCCCATCTGTATGGGTCGAGAAGGTATACGCTAGTCTACTCTGGTATATCGATGCCCCGTCTCGATACACCCACGACTAGGGACCTTGAAGGATGTACTTATGGACAACCATGTCCCCACTAGTATGATCCGCATCATAGTCCAGGTAGTCAAGTACACATCCTAAGGGCTTTACCAACATGTAACAGAGAGACAATCAGTGTACACGTTAAGATAAAGAGCAACCAGATAGCATACTATCATGTCGAGCAAGAAAGTCCTCCTTATATATGTCCAAGCATCCACTACAAAATACATCCTATGTATAGTAATGGCCTCTAGGGCATACATATAACTAACAATCTCCCACTTGCACTAGGGCCATCTGTAGCAGTGGTTGTAGTATCTCATACTCAACCATCCCATAATAGTCTCTCTCTGGGAAAAGGCCTTTTTGAGTGGATCCGCCATGTTGTCCTCTGAGTCTGCTCTCCTAACCTCGATCCCCTGGAGATCAACTATCTCCACAATCAGGTGACACTGCCTCAGAATATGTCTGGATCATTGATGGGACGGGCGTTCCTTGGCATAAGCCACAACTCCATTGTCACACAATGGGAGGTACGAAGTTCATCTCATGAACTAATATACATCCAGACCGCCTCTTTGGTAGCATCTTAAGTAGCGATGTATCCAGCCTTTATCGTCTAGTATGCCACGGTATCTAGCTTGGAACTCTTCCAACATACCGTCCCATTACTGAGGGTAAAGACAATGCATGTGACTGACTTTCAGTCGTCCTTATCACTCTGGAACCTTTTCAGTGATTCTCCCCAGGATCAATTGATACCATCTCACTACATCTAGTGAGTATTCTAACACCCAATAACATCTATCTCATAGATGAAAACTCAGGATTTAGGAGGTATCACTTTGATCCTATATGGATAATCCTTGTGATAAGCGGAGATTGACTGAGCGTAGCATAGGAAACTCCTTCCCTATCAAGAGTATGTCATCCACGTACTCTACGAGGATCACGACCATACTCCCTACTACCTTTTTGTATATACAAGGTTCATCTACCATTTTGATGATGTCAAACTCTTTGACTAACACATCAAAACAGACGTTCTAACTCCGCGATGCCTGCTTTAATCTGTAAAGTAACTTGCACACGTTTCCGTTGCTCCCACTGTTTACGAAGCCCTCTGGCTGTGTACTTATAGACGTTCTCTTATAAATCAATATTTAGAAAAGCAGTCATGACACCCAACCACCAGATATCGTAGTCATGGTATGTAACCATGGCAATTAGGATCTGGATGGACTTAAACATAGATCCTTAGAAGAGGTTTCAACATAATCCATACCTGGTCAATGATGCAAACCTTTAACAAGTCTAGCTTTGAAAGTCTCAACTTTTCCATGTACACCAAGTAATCTTCTCAAGATATACTTGCTCCTGATGGGGATTTAACCCTTCAGATAAAGCAACCAAAGTCAATACTTTGTTGGTGTATAAGGATTCCATCTCAGATCGCTAAGCATCCAGCCGTTCTTACAGAGTCCCACTCCTGATGGCCAACTCGAAACTAGTTAGGTCATCATCTCATGATGCAATCCTAGCTCCCACTGTCATAGAGAAACCGAAGTATCTCTCAGGTGGGTGAGGAACCCTACTAGATCGGCGGAGTGGCTGAGATTCGTCGGTGTCTATTGAATCCTTTGGTTCTACCAAATCATCTGCTGTAGTTTGTATAGCTGGAACCTTTCCAGTTCTACATAACTGACCTTGCCTCGAGCTTGTCCGGATTTTGCTTTTAGACATAGCCCGGACAACCCCAAATCTTAACCAACTTAAGATATGGGCTCTTCCCTTATCATATCACATATGAAGTGGTAGGCAACTGATTTGATTTGAACCCTATTCAATAGGTATGCAGCTTCTCAAGTGCATAACTCCCAAAAAGGAAAATAGAAAACTCAGTAGTACTCATCATAGAGCACACCATATCACATAGGGTGCTATTGCTCCACCCCGATATACCATCGTGCTATGGTGTATACGGAGGAGTAATGCTGAGAGAGAATCTCATTCTCCTTTAGAATAGTCCAGGAATTCCGTGCTCAAGTATTCTCCTCCTTGATCTCATCACTGGACATAATACTTATACCCGTTTTGGTTCTCTACTTCTAACTTATATTCTGTGAATATCTCAAAAGGTTCGGACTTGTGTTTCAACAGGAACATATGACTGAATCTTGAGAGATCGTCAGAGAATGTAATGAAGTACAAAGAACCGGTCCTGGTATGTGTAGACGGGGGACCTTACATACATCAACATGTATCAATCCCAAGAGATTACTAACTCTTTCTCTGTTTCCAGTAAACAGAGCTATGGTCATCTTATCTCTGTGACATGACTGGCAAGTTTCACAAGATGTAAATTCAAACTGATTTAAATATGCATCTATATGTAACTTCAGCTAGTCGGGTCGCATTGATATGACCAAGTCTACAATACCTTAAGAAGGATTCGTTCATTTCTGAACTCTTCCTCTTGTGCGTGTTCCGAATACTAAGAACTGTAGTTTGATTTAGAACATCAATGCTTTTAGATAACGTGCCCGAACCGATTAACTTTTGATATAGGAAATGTTCAAAACATTATCCAACAATACAAAATTTTATCATTTCTTTACTAATAAAAAGACTGATATGATTTTGTATATCAGGTTCGGTATCTAATAACATTCGTTTAGAATCAATGTATTGGTAATACAGGGTGACAGTGACCAACAGAGTTGGCTGCAACACTTGCCCCGTTTTGTATATCACCCGTTCTCAGTTCTTTACCTATCTGTAGCCCATGTAACAAATTACATATGCGGGATCCTGATCCGGTATCTCATATCCAGGACGTAAAGAATACTGAGAAACAGTTATGTATAATGAACACACCCGAAGCTGATGCATCAGCATGCACTTTCTTCGTTTGGGCGGTACGGGAATTCTGGTAATCCCCTATTTCTTGCTCGGTCTTATAACAATTATAAGTTGGAGCGGGACCAACGTTCCCCAGCTCAGTATAACAAGCGGGTGCGGTCAATAATCTGTATTATTATCTTGATTAAGGTGTGATATGGTCCCTACCTGGAGAGAGAGAGAAGAAAACACTCAGCGTATGCTCTTACAAGATCAGATTGGTTATATATTTTATCTAATCAGGATGGCTCCCACTGTTTTTTATCAAATTTTCCTTCAAACCCTAAAAGGAAAGACTAGCCGGGATTAATTACACGCTACAAGTTCGCCAATCTTTTAGCCAGGCCAGTGTCGGTACTTTGAGGAAGGTTCCCCGTGCTTTCGCACGGACCTAATTACAGTAAACCTCGTTTTCCCAGAGGCGTAACCCCGTTGACACCTTTCTAGACACCTACTTGATCGGCTAATTGTAATGTGTAAAACTCTCCCAGGAGTAACTCTTACTCGCAGCGGGTATCGGGATCCAACTATCTCATAGAAGGTATGCAATCTCATTGCAAATTTCAACACTTGAAATTCCCGATAATTTTGCCCCTAGCGTGCTATGACCTTGATGAAAGCCAACAAACCATAGCCTGCTAGTCAAGTTCAACCCGTACATTTCTTGATTGAATTAAACCCACCCGCACGACCCTTGACGAAAGCCAACAAAGCCGTACGACTACCCTAATCCAATCGCATCATATGCAGCAGATAAGCAGCATATAGCTACCGCACACTACACCTTGACGAAAGCCAACAAATGTAGCAAGAATACTATATACAACTTATCTGAAATGACGGAGGGCTACGACAGGTTTTTCTGAAAACCTATTGCGTAATGAACTTGATATCGTTGCGGAATCAAATGGTTTTAAAATGGAGTGTATTTGAGGCTTTTCTAGTTTTGCTAAAGGGGTCACTCCCGGTGAAGGGATCGTCGGCCCTTTCCTCATCGAATGAGGTACGGGATATATCATATATATCACTGTGCAAAGCAGAAACTATAGAAGCTATCAAAAGACAAACCGAGTGTGTAGCATCTGCCAGTTATTGCTAAAGGGGTCACTCCCGGTGAAGGGATCGTCGGCCCTTTCCTCATCGAATAAGGTGCAGGATATATCATATATACCGCTGTGCAAAGCAAGAACTGTAGCTACCTGTTTTATTTTTGAAAATTCGATTCCACAACATCATTAGGTTTCTTTTATTTCATTAATCTCATTAATGAAGTCCCATCATTTAAGTACCTAAACATCACAGATAAATACGACGTACACTTATGCCATCCGCATTCGCCTCGATGTCCCCTCGTGCACCGTTAGGTTAGGTAACTAACGGCAGAGCGGGGCAGGGCTAGCGCGAGTGTAAAACATAAGTAATGACTATATAATATATAATATATACTATATACAGTATTTATCACAGAACATATCACATGATCACATCACAGATAACGCAGCAGAAAATATCATATGAAATATTGGATATACTAGGACGTCCGTGTTTTTAATATGAGCCAGTATAAAACACGGATTCCACGGTCGCGATGAATAGCCAAACCCACACCCCTAGACCCCTATGTGAGCGGCAAGCAACCCTACTAATTCTAGGGTCAGGAGACCCGGACTCGACTCCTCGAGATGGTCTCCCACTGGACCCTAGAACCCGGTTACTTGTGCTCCCATCCTTCGGTCTATCCTAGTGCGGAAAAGTAAATAATATACATCAACGGTGACATCTTCCGCAACCTGGAAGTGTCCCAATAAAAGAATATTACATACAAGTTTTTACATGAATGAAAATGGAAAACACTCATCTCACATAAAAAAAACCCGGCTATTCAAAACGCGACGATCCAATATAACATATCCAGCAACACATAACATCACATGTCATCAACGTAAGTAAATATGCCCATCCCAATTGTCGTTGACATATAGCAATGAAACCGGCGATATCACATATTACACTTACGGTCACAGAAAAGAAAGTGTAAAACTACAACAGTTGGAATCCGCAACCTCTTTACACATCGCATGCCTAATCAAATGAATTCCTTAGACATCACATGCCTAACAATTATAAGCCCCGCATTTTAGTCTCATTATCGAAAACTTTTTTTCAATATCAAGTCGGGCAATTCAACAAGATTCCCGACATTCTGATCGAATGCTCGTCGCAAACTTCAGTAGACAGCTGCACCCCCGATGCCGCCGACGAAGTGCACCAAGGCGGAACACCGCTGCCGCGAGCACCCGAACGGATGCTTTCGGCGACGGGGTTCTCTTACAGTCACTTGGTCGGGGCTATGGAGTGAGGCTGTCTATTAAGTTTACCCGGCAAGTATCCGCGTACGCTACGTGATTGCGACGGACTTTCGATCACATCAAAATTCCGTGGCAACCGATCAAGTGAGACTAAACCGCTAGATTTATAACATTCATTCAGTTATCTCATAACTACTTGTGAATTCCAATTATTGTATCACATTCCGGATAAATAGAAAATGTCAAACTTTCCGATCGAACAATCGAACACCCAAGTTTTCCCGAAACAGCTCAACACATGAAATAAGTTTAAAAACATTCACTTCATGCCTCAGTACCAACGGTCCAGCCGTAGAAGGGTTAAGCCAACGTCTCACATGTGACACGCCGTACTGCCCCAAACCCTAAGGTTCAAAGGGCAGTTCAAGGCGGTCATATAATCGAGTTAAGATTTGTTGTCTTCTAGAGGGTCCATCGCGTTACTTGCACTACTTAGAACGTCTTTAAACCACGGAAAAATCCAACACTTGGAAATTTCCCGGCAGGGGAAAAAGTGGGTATTTATATCCGGTCGAACTTTTTAACACTTAATAAAATTATCCGGAAAACCCAACGAAATTAAAAATTCCGATCGAAACAACGACTACAAAATAAACCTCAAAATACTCAACTCTTGAGTCAATGTTAAAAATGCCCAGAAAATAGAAACAACAGAGGTATGAATTACTGTGAAAAAATCCGTCGCTAATTCCATTACACTGCCGCGGAACCGCCGCCAAAGGTGGGTTATTGCCGCGGTTCCGCGGCCATATAGAGGACTTAGGGGCTCGTTTTTCATGTTAATTCTTAGAAAACCCTGCTGAATTTTTTAAGCATTTTTAATTTGGAAAAATCCCAGATTTTAAAAAATGTACAGAGAGGGTTTTATTTTGTCGATTCCGGGTTCGATCGGGGTTTTAACTTCTTTAACACATCGCCTAATGCTCTAGCTAAGCTCTGATACCACAGTAGGTTCCTAGGCACACTAATGAGGTCTCACAAAGCATCAACCATGCCAATTTCAAAATTTTCCGGTGCCGAGAAACCCTAATACGGATCGTTGACTAGAGATTAGACGAAACAAAATGCTACTAAACTACTTTAGTGCTAAGTGAACGGAAATACAACCTTTGTAGATCCGGTCCTCCACCTCCATAGCTCCGCGCTGACGTCCCTCCACTGCGATCATCGGATTCCGGACTCTAGTAATGGTTTCGTCGAAGAATTGATCGAGCTAGGTCGTCGACTTTGATGCCGAAGATGATCTACGTCGAGGCAACATAAGATCAAGCTCCAACTTCACCAAGCTAAGAAACTTGTGAAGAAAACACCCTATACTACTTGGCAAGTGGTAGAGGATGAAGAAATAGGTAGTAGGTTCACTTTAGAATTGGATTTCTCACTCTTTTTCTCAAGTCACCATTGAAGCTAGCAAGCTTCTTTCTTCTTGAAGAAGAAGAAGAAGAAGAAAAAGAATATCATAAGAATAATAAAATCAATTGATTTTATCATGATGCAACCTTGGGTTAGTTTAACAAGTGTAGAGGCTAAACTAGAGTTCAGTTGAATGGTTAGGGTTAAGGAAAAAACAAAGTGGTCAAAGCTTCATGAAACTTCAAGATAAGAACAAAAGAAGTCACCATTTTGTTTCTTGCACAAAATGAATAAATAAATAAATGAATAAGTAAATAAAACAAATGAAACCCTAACCATTAACTAAACATGGATTAAATCAAACATACACCCAAGTTTGCATGTATCATCAAACATGATACAAACTAGTGCACAATACTATATCATATATACAATGTGCACAACAAGTGAGAAAATCCATTTTAAGTGAACCAATATTAGTTAATGCAAAATAATATATCAAATATATAATTATACATTAAATCATTAAATCAACACTTGATTTAACGATCCGGTCATATCGCATATGACCGACTAATATCCACTGTATCGACTTATCGAATCAATCCTCGATTCGATAACTAGGTTATATCGCATACAACCAATCGATACATTCATCGTGAGAATAGAATACGGTATCACATACACGCATTATTCTCGGTCCCGCACATATCTCATATGCGCTCCTATTTTGTTTCGCTTGAGCCAGGAAACCTCTATGTAGGACTCTAAAGACTCGTCAATACGCCGGTAGCAGATGATGATCATATCAAACACCCACAAGCCGCAAGCGGTCTGCTAAACGTAACGGCCACCCGGGTATTGAGCGATCAGAAGATCGACGAGCAAGCCCGCTCACATTCCTGTGAATCCAACCAGTAACACTTACCGTACAGTCCGGTCTGTTCGTCTGATATGTCGCATATCTCGCCTAGGGGTGGTAAACGTCAGACCCCAGTAGCTCGATAAGTCGTGTCGATATGAGGTCTATAACAGTTCGAGATACTACCGGTAACACTTACTAATAAATCTCAGCAACCCAGGCCAGGGATTTCCGGTTATAGCCAATCGAACACAGTGCAACATCAACTCCCTATACCGGGAGAGACGAATCCCCTCCTATCGCTCATTGCCTCCATGTGATTCGGGACTGTACCCAAAAACCACCGTTTTGCACGCCATCTTGGATATGGTAAGGTGGAAATCAAAGTACAGTGGGAATCACACAAGACTCTATGACGATCTCGGGTCAACAGACTAACCTGTACCAGTGTCACTAGAGAACTGCCATCTGACGTAAGGTATAATACCATCTGGGAGTTCTCGGCGAGTCCGTCCAGTATACCCAGTTTCCACTAAGCACCCGTATATCATCTCTGATGTCAAACACCAATGGATATGGGATCATCCATCGCCCATCTGTATGGGTCGAGAAGGTATACGCTAGTCTACTCTGGTATATCGATGCCCCATCTCGATACACCCATGACTAGGGACCTTGAAGGATGTACTTATGGACTACCATGTCCCTACTAGTATGATCCGCATCATAGTCCAGGTAGTCAAGTACACATCCTAAGGGCTTTACCAACATGTAACAGAGAGACAATCAGTGTACACGTTAAGATAAAGAGCAACCAGATAGCATACTATCATGTCGAGCAAGAAAGTCCTCCCTATAAATCTCCAAGCATCCACTACAAAATACATCCTATGTATAGTAATGGCCTCTAGGGCATACATATAACTAACACCTAGTCATGGGTGTATCAAGACGGGGTATCGATATACCAGAGTAGACTAGCGTGTAGCTTCTCGACCCATATAGATGGGCGATGGATGATCCCATATCCATTGGTGTTTGACATCAGAGATGATATACAGGTGCTCAGTGGAGACTGGGTACACTGGACGGACTCGCCGAGAACTCCCACGTGGTATTATACCTTACGTCAGATGGCAGTTCTCTGGTGACACTGGTACAGGTTAGTCTGTATACCCGAGATTGTCATAGAGTCTTGTGTGAATCCCACTGTGCTTTGATTTCCACCTTACCACGTCCAAGAGGGCGTGCAAAACGGTGGTTCTTGGGTACAGTCCCGAGTCACATAGAGGCAATGAGCGATAGTAGGGCTTTCGTCTCTCCCGGTATAGGGAGTTGATGTTGCGCAGTGCTTGATTGGCTATAACAGGAAGTCCTTGGCCAAGGCTATTTTAGGGATTTACTGGTAAGTGTTACCAGTAGTTTCTCGACCCATTATGAGCCTCATATCGACACGACTTATCGAGTTATTAGGGTCTGACGTTTACCACCCCTAGACAAGATATGCGACATATCAGACGAACAGACCGGACTGTACGATAGTGTTACTGGTTAGATTCATAGGAGTGTGAGCGGGCTTGCTCGTTGATCTTCTGATCGCTCAATACCCGGGTGGCCGTTACGTTTAGCAGACCGCTTGCGGCTTGTGGGTATTTGATATGATCATCACCTGCTGCCGGCGTATTGACGAGTCTTTAGAGTCATACACAGGGGTTTCCTGGCTCAAGCGAAACGAAATAGGAGCGCATATGAGATATGTGCGGGACCGAGAATAATATCAGTATGTGATACAGTATTATATTCTCTCGATTTGTATCATCAGTCGGTTATATGTGATATAGCCGGGTTACCGAATCAAGTGTTGATTCGATACATTGATACACTTGATATTAGTCGGTTATATGCAGTATGTTCGGATCATTAAATCAAGTGTTGATTTAGTGATTTAATGTATAATTATATATTTGATATATTACTTTACATTAACTAGTATTGGTTCACTTAAGATTATTTTCTCACTAGAATGTGCACATTGTATATATGATATATTTTTGTGCACTTGATTGTATCATGTTTGATGATACATGCAAACTTGGTTGTATGTTTGATTCAAACCATGTTTAGTTAATGGTTGGGATTTCTTTTGCCTTATTTATTTATTTATTTATTTATTTTGGCAAGAAACAAATATGGTGGCTTTCTTTGTTTTATTCTTGGAGTTTCATGAAGCTTCACCATTTTGTTTTTTCTTAAACCTAACCATTATCTAAACCCTAGTTTATTCTCTACATGAGTTAAAACTAACCCATGGTTGCTAAATGATAACCATCACTTGATTTTCTATTATGATGATTCATTTTTCATTATTATTCCTTTTCTTTCTTCTTCTTCATCTTCTTCATGAAGAAAGAAAAAGCTTGCTAGAAAATTCTAAGTAATGATTCCAAGTGAGAAATCCAAATCCAAAGTGAACCCACTTCCTATTTCTTCATTCTCTATCACTTGCCATGTAGTAGAGGGTGTTTTCTTCAAAAGTTTCTTGACCTAGTGAAGATGGAGCTTGAGTTTGAGTCGCCTCGACGTAGATCATCTTCGGCATCGATGTCAACGACCTAGCCCGATTATTTCTCCGACGAAACCATCGCTAGAGTCCGGGATCCCGATGATCTCAGCGGAGGGACGTCAATATGGAGCTAAAGAAATCGTGGAGCAGATCTACAAAGGTTGTAGTCCCTTTCACTTAGCAATAAAGTTGTTTACTTGCTTCCTTTTCGCCTAATCTCTAGTTAACGATCTTGCATAGGATTCTTAGGCACATGAAAAATTTGATTTTGGCATGGTTGATGCCTTGTGGAACCTCTTGAGTGTGCCTAGGAACCCTACAAATTAATATATCAAATATATAATTACACATTAAATCATTAAATCAACACTTGATTTAATAATCCGATTATATCTCATATGACCGACTAATATTATTTGTATCATTATATCGAATCAACACTTGATTTGATAACCCGGCTATATTGCATATAACCGAACGATACAGTATCGACTTATCGAATCAACATTTGATTCGATAACCCGGCTATATCAAAAATAACCGATCGATACTTTATATCGCGAGAATAGAATACGGTATCACATACTCGTATTAATCTCGGTCCCGCACATATCACATATATGGTCCTACTTCGTTTTGCCTGAGCCAGTGAAACCTCTGTGTAGGATTCTAAAGACTCGTCAATACGCCGGCAGTAGGTGATGATCACATCAAGCACCTACAAGCCGTCGGTGGTACTAGCTGGACGTAACGGCTACCCGGGTATTGAACGATCAAATGATCAGCAAGCAAGCCCGCTCTAACTCCTGCAAAAGCCTGACAGTAACACTACCGTACAGTCCGGTCTCTTCGTCTGATATGTCGCATATCATCGCCTGGGGGTGATAAAACATTAGACCCCAATAGCCTGATAAGTCATGCCGATGCAAGGTCCATAACGGTTCGAGAAACTACTGATAACACTTACCAGTAAATCTCAGCAACCCTGGCTAGGGATTTCCTGTTATGGCCAATCGAGCATAGCGCAACATCAACTCCCAATACCGGGAGAGACGAATCCATTCCTATCGCTCATTTCTTCCATGTGACTCGGGACTGTACCCAAAAACTACCGTTTTGCAGGATCTCTTGACCGTGGTTAGGTGGAAATCAAAGCATAGTGGGAATCACACAAGACTCTATGATGATCTCGGGTCGACAGACTTACCTGTACCAGTGTCACCAGAGAACTGCTATCTAACGATAGGTATAATACTATCTAGGAGTTCTCGGCGAGTCCGTTCAGTGTACTCAGTCTCCACTGAGCACCCGTACACCATCTTTGATGCCAAACACCAATGGATGTGGGATCATCCATCGCCCATCATATGGGTCAAGATACGTATACGCTAGTCTACTCTGGAGCATCGATGCCCTATCTCGATACTCTCTCGACAAGGAACAATTATAGGGTGTACTTGTGGACTACCACTGGCCCCACTAGTATGATCTCCATCATAGTCCTTGGTGTCAAGTACACATCCTAAAGGGCTTTGTCAACATGTGAGAGCAAGACAGCATCACATATACAAGTTAACATATTAAGACAAAAGGCAACCAGATAGCATACTATCATATCGAGCAAGAAAGCCTCCGTATATATGTCCAAGCATCCACGACAATATACATCCCATGTACAGTAATGGCCTATAGGGCATACATATAACTAACAATCTCCCACTTGCACTAAGGCCATTTGTCGCAGTATCACATACTTAACAATATAGCAGTGGTTGTAGTATCCCATACTCAACTATCCTAAAATCTCTTAAATTGTATTTGGGAAAGCAGGCCTTGGTGAGTGGATCCGCCGTGTTAACCTCAAAATCTACTCTCCTTACCTTGATCCGTTGGAGATCAAGCATCTCCCGGATCAGGTGATACTAGTCTCAGAATATGTCCGGATCGCTGATGGGACCGGTGTTCCTAGAAGAAAGCCACAACTCCATTGTAGTCACAATAAAAATTATTGGACGCTCAATGGTAGGAACCTTGTTCATCTCATGAATATGAAATGTCCAGACAACATCTTTGGTAGTATCGTTGGTAGCGATATATTCAGCCTTTATCATCTAGTATTCCACGGTATCTAGCTTGGAACCCTTCCAATCATACCGTCCGTCCACTGGGGGTAAAGAAAATGCCTACGACTAACTTTCAGTTGAACTTATCACTCTGGAAGCTGGAACCAAGAACTTTCTTTTAGTGCTTCTCAAGTACTTAAGAATGTCCTCTACAGTTGTCCAGTTATTCTCCCAAGATCTGATTAATTCCTGATCACTACACCTAGTGAGTCATCTAATTCTGGTCTGGTACATAACATCTCATATATGATAGAGCCTACTGCCGAAGCATAGGGTATCCCTTGCACGCGAGTGATCCATGAGTAAGTGGAAGAACCACCACGCTTAGAATCCTCCATACTAAACCCCGTGTTAATGTACCTGGATTTAGGACACTCCCAACATCCATATAGATCTATCACCATAGATCATAATCAACAAGATGCAGTAGGTATCATCCATATCTTATATTGAGAATCCTCGTGATAAGATGAGCTTGACCGAGTGTAGCATAGGAAACACTTTCCTATCAAGAGTATGTCATCTACGTACAATAGGTGGAAGACAATCTTACTCTCTACAACCTTCTTGCATATATAAGGTTCATCTACCTTTTTGTTGAAGTCAAACACTTTGGCTGCTACATCAAAACAGATGTTCCATCTCCGCGATTCTTGCATTTATCCTGATGGACTTAAGCATAGCTTTGAAAGACTCAACTTTTCCATCTACACCAAGAATCTTCTGAAGATCCATTTGCTCCCAATGGGTTTTACTCCTTCAGGTGAAACATGCAAAGTCATATTTTGTTGGTGTACATGGATTCCATCTTTGATCGCATAGCATCCAGCTTTTTTACAGGGTCGCCACTCGTGATGGCCTTCCTGAACTTAGTTGGGCCATCATCTACCATGATGCAATCCTCGCTCCCACTGTCACCGAGAAGACCGTAGTATCTCTCAAGTGGATGAGGAACCCTACCAGATTCGCGAAGAGGATGAGGTTCGTTGGATACTATTGAATCCTTTGGTTTCACCAAATCATCAGCTGTTAGTTTGTGTAGCTGGAACTCCTTTCAGTTCAACCTCATGACCACTAATTTCTTCACAAGAAATTCCATTTCTAAAAAGGTGCATGCTGAGAAACAAAACACCTTTTGCTAGTCAGAGTGGTAGAAGATATTCCCTCACTAATGTTTGGGATATCCTAACAAACTTATACAGATCTGACACTGCCTCAAGCTTGTCCGGATTTTTCTTTTCAACATAACCCAGACAACCCCATATCATAACATGTTTTAGACCTGGTATCTTCCCATTCCATATCTCATATGAGTGGTAGGCAATGATTTGGATAGAACCCCATTCAATAGGTATGCAGCTTCTCAAGTTCATAACACCAAAAGGAAAAAAGAAACTCAGCAGTACTCATCATAGAGCGCGCCATATCTCATAGGGTGCGATACCTCCACCCCGATACACCGTTGTGCTGTGGTGTTTACGAAGGAGTAAGCTGAGAGAGAATCACATTCTCTTTTTAGAAAATCCAGAAACTCCATGCTCAAGTATTTTCCTCCTCGATCACATTGAAAGACTTGAATACTTCTACCCGTTTGGTTTTTCAACTTCAAGCTTATATTCCTTGAATTTCTCAAAAGTTTCAGACTTGTGTTTCAACAGGAACATATGTCTGAATCCTGAGAGATATCAGTGAATATAACGAAGTACAAAAAACCAACCTTAGCATTTGTAGACATATGACCGTATACATCATCATGTATGCATCCCAAGAGTTCAGCAACTCTTTCTCTGTTTCCAATAAACGGAGTATAGGTCATTTTACCTTTGAGACAAGACCTGCAAGTAGCATAAGATGAAAAATTCGAACAGATTCTCATATTCATCCTTATGTAACTTAGCTGGTCATGTCCCATCGGTATGACCTAATCTACAATACGACAAGGAGGATTCGTTCATTTCTGAACTACTCCTCTAGTATGTATTCTAGACACTTTGAACTGTGTTTGATTTAGAACGTATATGCTATTATATATCGTGCCTGATTGAATCAACTCTTGATTCAGGAAAATTTTCACAACATTATCCGCTAATACAAAATTATATCCTTCTTTAACTTAATAAAGAAACCAATTTAATGTTGTATATCAGGTTCTGTATATAATAACATTCGTTCATAATCAATGTACTAATACAAGGTGTTATTGCCAACTGATTTGGCTGCAACAATTGCACCATTCTCCAACACTTAGAGACATATCACCCATTCTCGGTTCTCTACCTATCTGTAGCCCATGTAACATATTACATATGCGGGATCCTGATCCGGTATCATATACCCAGGACGTAGAGAATACTGAAAAACAGTTCTTGTTAATGAACACACCTGAAGAAGATGCATCAACATGCACTTTCTTCGATTGGGTGGCATGGAAATCTGGATATTCCCCTAATTCATGCTCGGACTTATAACAATTATAAGATAGAGAGGAACCAACGTTCCCTAGCACAGTGTAATAAGATAGTTCGGTCAATGCATCCATATTATTATCTTGATTAAGGCGTGACATGGTTGCAACCAGGAGAGAGAGAAGAAAACACTCTGCATGCGCTCTTTGTAAGATTAGATTGGTTATTATTTTATCTAATATGGATGGATCCCACTGTTTTTATCAAATCTTCCTTCAAACCCTAAAAGATAAGATTAGCCGGGATTAGTTACACCATACAAGTTCGCCAATCTTTCAGCCAGGCCAGTGTCGGTACTTTGAGGGAGGTTCCCCATGCTTTCGCACGGACCTAATTAAAATAAACCTCGTTTTCCCATGGGCGTAACCCCGTTAACACCTTTCTAGACACCTACTTGATCGGCTAATTGTAATGTGTAAAACTCTCTCAGGAGTAACTCTTACTCATAGTGGGTATCGGGATCCAACTATCCTATAGATGGTATGCAATCTCATTGCAAATTTCAACACTTGAAATTCCCGATAATATTTTGCCCCAAGCGATCTATGACCTTGACAAGGTCACCAAACTATAGACCGCATGTCAAGTTCAACCGTCATTTCCTGATTGAATTAAACCCACCCGTACAACCCTTGACAAGGTCAACAAGGCCGCACGAATGCCCTAATCCAATCGCATCATATGCTAGCAGATAAGCACTAATCAGCTACCGCACACTACGCCTTGACAAGGTCAACAAACGCAGCACGAATACTAAATACTACTTATCTGAAATGACGGAGGGCTACTACAGGTTTTTATGAAAACCTTTTGCGTAATGAACTTGATATCGTTGTAGAATTGAGTGATTTTGAAAAGGAGTGTTTTTTAGGCTTTTACTAGTTTTTCTAAAGAGGTCACTCCCGGTGAAGGGATCTCGGCTCTTTCCTCATCGAATGAGGTGCAGGGTATTTCACAAATACCACTATGCAAAGAAAAAACTATAGAAGCAATCAAAAAACAATCCAAGTTTGTAGCATCTGCTAGTTTCACTAAAGAGATCACTCCCGGTGAAGGGATCTCGGCTCTTTCCTTATCGAATAAGGTGCTGAATATTCTACAAGGAATACCGCTATGCAAAGAAAGAACTAGAGCTATCAGTTTTTAAAACAGGTTTCTACAACATCTTTAGGTTTCTTTTTTTTCATTAATCTCATTAATGAAATCCCAATAATTTTGCTTCCCAAGCATCACATATGAAACGAAAGCAGCAATATTAATTATATCTCATATATATAATAAAAGCATTCGCCTCAGAATAACTAGTGATCACATCACAAAATAGCAGCAGCAGAAGAATCACATATGAAATATTGGATATAATAGGAATTCCGTGTTTTAATTTAAGCCGGTATAAAATACGGATTCCACGGTCGCAATGAATAGCCAAACCCACATCCCTAGACCCCTACGAGAGCGGCAAGCAACCCTCCCAATTCTAGAGTTAGGAGACCCGGCCTCGACGCCTCGAAATGGTCTCCCATTGGACCCGTGCTCCCCTCCTTGGGTCTATCCTAATGCGGAAAAGTAAATAATATACATCAATGGTGACATCATCCTCAACCCGGAAGTGCCCCAATAAAAGAATATTACATACAAGCTTTTACATGAATGAAAATGAAAAACTCTCATCTCACATAAAAAACCCGGCTATACAAAACACGACGATCCAATATATCATATCACAGCAAAACATAACATCACATATCATCAACGTAAGTAAATATGCATATCCCAATTTTCGTTGACATATAGCACCGAAAACGGCGATACACTACATATTACACTTACGGTCGCAGAAAAGAAAGTGAAAAACTACAACAGTTGGAATCCGCAACCACCTTAGAAATCATAAGCCCAATGTATCACATACTTTGGATTTCATGCCCAACAAATGAATTCCTTAGAAATCACATGCCTGACAATTAAAAACCCCGCATTTTAGTCTCGATATTGAAAACACTTTTCAATAACATGTCGGGTAGTTCAACAAGTTTCCCGACAACATGATCGAATGCTCGTCGGAAACTTTAATAGGAGGCCACACCCCCGATGCCGTCGACGAAGTGCAACAAGGCAGAACACTGCTGCCGCAAGCACCCGAACGGACGCTTTTGGCGACGAGGTTCTCCTACATTCACTTGGTCGGGGCTATGGGGCGTGGCTATCTAGTAAGGTTAGCCGGCGAGTATCCGCGTACACTACGTAATTGCGACGGACTTTTGATCAGATCAAAATCCCGTGGCAACCGATCAATTGAGACTAAATTGCTAGATTTATAAAATTCAAACTAGTTATCTCATAACTAACTGTGGATTCCAAATATTGTATCACAATCATAGATAGCTAGACGAAGTTAAACTTTTCAATTGAATAAATAAGAACCCAAAATTTCCCAATAAGCTCAACACTTCAGCGGAGTTCAAAAAGTACTCAGAAACTGCCACAGCTCCTATGAACCAGCCGTAGAAGGGTCAACCAATGCCTCACATGTGGCACCGCTGAACTACCACAAACCCTAGGGTTTGGTGGCGGTTCTGATGGTCACATAATCGAGTTAAGGTTTCGTTCTTCTAAAGGCTCCACAGAATCGCTTGCAAGATTTACTGAAAATTTTAAACTCGGAAAAAGTCCAACACTCGGAAAATTTCCAGCGGGGAAAAAGTGGGTTATTGATATCCGTTCAAACTTTTTAATATCGTCTAAATAACCCGAATACATGTTAGAATTACGGCACCATTATCTTAACTCATGGTTAAGTCTCTACATGAGACATTTTAGATATTTTCTCACCCATGGTTGCCATTCTCTCTCACAACATTATCTCTCCTCATCTTCCTCTTCAAAGCTCAAGAGCTCTCTAGCTCTTGATCAAGTGAGAAACCCTAGTGAGATAATTAATTCCAAAGTAAGCAAAAATCCTACTTCATCATCCTCTACTAGATTAGCATTTTAGTATAGCGTGTTAGCTTCACTAATCCTACATTAGTGAAGAGGGTAGCTTGGGTTAGTGTCTCCTCGACGTAGATCATCTTCGGCCTCGAAGACTTCAAGCAAGATCGTTGCTTTCTTCTCATGGAGCCATTCAAGAGTCAGACAGATCATTTCATCGCAGAGAAGGGACTACTACTAGGAGCTATTGAAGTGAAGGACCGATCTACAAAGGTTGTATTTCTAGTTCACTTAGATGTTAAGTTGTTAACATTACTTATTTGTTTAAATTTATAGTTAAATATTCTTGGTTAGAGTTATTTAGAATGGCAAAAATTTAAAAACGGTATGGACGATGCCTCCCGGAACCTTGCTGCCATCCTAGATAACCCTATATGGCTGATCCATGTAAACACTCTCTTCTAAATTTCCATTCAGAAAAACTGTTTTCACGTCCATCTGCCAGATGTCATAGTAATAGAAGGCAGCAATAACAAGCAGGATCCGAATGGATTTAAGCATAGCCACTAGATAAAATATTTCATCATAGTCCAATCCTGATCTTTGAAGAAAACCTTTTGCAACAAGTCTAGTTTTGTAGGTTTCTACTTGTCCATCTGCACCAATCTTCTTTTTGAAAATCCATTTTCATCCAACGGGTTTTACCCCAGGAGGAGAAACTTCCAAAGTTCATACTTTATTGGTGTACATGGATTCCATTTTGGATCTCATAGCATCCAGCCACTTCACCGAGTCTTTACTCGTGATAGCCTGCTGAAAATTAGTAGGCTCATCATCATTGATAATGCAATCCTCTCGATCCCCGTATATGAGAAACCCATAGTATCTCTCAGGCGGATGAGAATGCCTACTACATCTGTGAAGCGGCGTCAGTTCATTGGGCTCTATTGAAACCTGGGTTTCTACTAACTCCTCAGCAGTAGTTTGTGGTTCTGGAATTTCTTCCAGTTCTACCACGTTCCCACTAATTTCTTTTGCAAGAAATTCGCTCTTTAAAAAGACTATGTGGCAAGAGACAAACACTTTTTGTTCTTTAGTGTGGTAGAGTAGATATCCCCTTGAATCTTGGGGTATCCCACAAACTTGCATAAAACCGATCGTGCCTCGAGCTTGTCCGGATTTTGAATTTTGACAAAAGCTGGAAACCCCCATATCTTAAGATACTTGAGACATGGTTTCTTCCCACTCCACATCTCATATGGAGTGGTAGGCACAAACATAGTTGGAACCGTATTCAACAGGTATGCTGCTGATTCCAGCGCAAAACCCCAGAAAGAAAGTGATAACCCAGCACTACTCATCATGGAACGCACCATATAGAGTAGCGTGCGATTCCTTCTCTCTGATACACCGTTATGCTGAGGTGTATACGAGGAGTAAGCTGAGAGAGAATTCCATTCTCTTTTAAGCATTCAAGGAAACTGGTACTTAAGTATTCTCCATCCCGATCAGATCGAAGTATCTTGACTTTTACCCGTTTATTTCTCTACTTCATTTTTATACTCCTTGAATTTCTCAAAGACCTCGGATTTATATTTCATTAAGAATACATGTCCATACCTTAAGAAATCATCAGTAAAAGTGATGAAGTAGGAGTAACCGCTTCGTGCATGTGTAGACATCGGACCACATACATCGCTGTTATAAGTCCGAAGAGCTTAGTAGCTCTTTCTCCGTATCCGGTGAACGGAGATTTGGTCATCTTTCCTTTGATACACGATTGACAAGTTGCATATGATAAATATTCAAATCGATCTAAATATCCATCTCTATACAACTTAATCAACCTTGTTTCATTAATATGACCCAGTCTACAATGTCATAAGAAGGCTTGATTTGAATCTGGAGCTTTTCTTTTGAGTGTGTTTTGGATGTTGAAAACTTGATGTTGATTGAGTACGTATATGTCGTTTTCCAGTGTGCTAGACCCAATCAATTCTTGATTTAGGTGAATGTTCATGACATTTCTTTCAAGTGCAAAATTATATCCTTCATTAGATAACAAAGATACTGATATAATATTACATAGTATACTAGGTACACAAAAATAGCTATACAACACCAAAATGTGCCCACTTGTCAACCCCAGGTGATAACCCCTACCGCAACAGCATCAACGTTCGCTTTGTTGCCAACCCTGAGGGTTATATCACCTGCCTTCGGTACCCTATGGTTTCTCAGAGCCTGCAAAGAATTACGGATGTGAGAACCAGAACTGGAATCTAGTACCCATGATGTAGAGTTTACTGAAAAACCGTTTCCGATTATGAACACACCTGAAACAAAAGCATCAGCTTGCTTCGTGTCCTTGCCTTTGTCTTTGAAAGCCTTGCAATCCTTCTTCTAGTGCACCTTCTTGTGACAGTAGTAGCACTCATCCTTTTATGCTTTAACCCTTCCCGATTTATTCATTCCTTGTACCTTTTTGACACCTCCTTTCGGCTTGGTAGTGGTCTTCTTCATCTTCCCCTTAGCTTTCGCTTTGGATATAGATGAGGAAGATTCCACAACAATAAGAACAGGTGTCTTCTCCTTTTTCAAGAAGCTCTCCGTTACCCTCAACATGTTGAGAAGCTTTGGAAGATCGGCTTCCATGCCGTGCATGTTAAAGTTCAGCACGAACTGAGAAGAGGTGTGAGGAAGGGACTATAGAATCAAGTTAATATATAACTCGTTCTCTAACACGCATCCCAGGTTTGCGAGTTCCTCAATGAGACTAATCATCTTTAGGACGTGCTCTCCTACAGGTGATCCGGGAGCTAACCTCATCTGGAATAACTTCCTTGAGGTCTCATACCTTGCAATACAAGAGTGCTCTCCATACAAATCCTTGCAATGGAGAAAATTGGATTTGATGTCCATATTCTCATGCTGCTTCTGGAGTTTATTATTCATGGACGCCAGCACTATACACTTAGCTTTCCCACAATTCAGGTCCCATGTTTTGCGGACCTCGATGTTCGGAACTGAGGAGTCTGGTCCTGGGACAGGAGGAGTAGTACTGGTGAGAATATATGCTACTTTGTCATAAGTAAGTGCAATATTGACGTTCCTCAGCAAATCTTTATAGTTTGTGTAACATTTCAAAAAAATAAAATATTAATTTTTGGGAATTTTTATAATTTAATATTATTTTAATGAATATTTTAATATTTTGGCATTATTAAATACAAATAAATGGGAAAAATTATGGAAAATTCTAAAATAGGGTAATTTATGGAATTATGCCATTCTAAGTTTTTATGATTAGTTATATGCTAATTTAATGCTAATCGCGATTAAAAATCGCTAATCGGCTTTTAAACAATTTTGTGCAAAGCATGCACATATATTTTATTTTCCTACACTTATGCATTTTCTACCATGGTTTCTCATTTGGGTTTACTATTTGAGTGAGAAGGAATTAAGAGAAATGGAAAAGAAAAGAAAAGGATAAAGTACTCATGATGAGAGAGAGAGACCAAGTCAACCCCCCCTAACTTTTTGAACCATACTCCCATCAATTCTTTACACCCATTTCTCTCTCCCTTCTCCTTGAGCTGCTGCTGCTCCTGCTCCTCCCTCATCTCCCTCCACTTCACTCCATAGACCCCTCTCATTTCCCTCACCAAAACCCCATTCCCACTTCACAAAAAGTGTTCCCGAGCTCACTAGCTACACATTGAACCTAGCAAGATTGGATTTGAAGGACCTTAAGCAACTCAAGAATTTTCTTGAGTTGCCAAAGGAGGTAAATTCTGGTCCTATTAGAGTAGTATTTCATTTCTTGTGCATCAATTCTAGTTTCATGTCGATATGGTGTCGTTTGGTGGACTTGTGAACCTCAAGTTAGGGTTTAGGGTAAATCTGAAATCAAAGGTGAAATTGAAGCTTGTAGTGATCTTAGAACCCCTGTTGTGATGTTGTATTGGACAATACCTGTAACATGAACTCAGAATACGGATTTACGGAATCGATATCAGGGAAAACTGCAAATCTGTCACTGTGTTTGGGAATTTGCTATCACCCGAGACGTCTAAAAATAAATTTGAGTTGGCAGTGAGATGTGCAGGCAAATAGAAACCAACACCCAAAGCCCTAGCCCCAACCACCATGTTCTGGCCGCCAATTAATTCCTTCTGGCCGCAAATTGCGGCCAGAGCAGGAGGGAATTGCCTCGTTTTTGGTGCATGGCCCTATTTCCAGTAGTTTAAACCCCTGACATGTATAGATTTGTCTAATTTGACCTAGGGTGAAATCTGGAGCCTATTTCCTTAGTTGTTGTTTTGGATTCGTGTTTCCGTATTCCGTATTTCTAATTCTGAATTTGCTTATGGTGTTTTACCTCGACTACTTGGCGTTTATACGACGATATCGAGGGTTGTTGATGGTTTTGGGGGCGTACCCATAGGTTCTAACCTATAGGCCCCATAGCGTATCGTTTTGGCTTTCGTGTGTCGTTTTAGCTTTGATTTGGTTTTGATACGCATCTGCGATACGTTAATGTGTAGGTACCCCATGAAGACTTCGGGATGACAAGCAAACACGTGACGACATCGATAAATAAAGACACAAGGTGAGTAGATTATATCTACGGGGGAAGTCGGGTGGATGGCGTATAGCACCCCCGTAGTCTGTAGTTGTTATATATATATATGATAGTTAGGTGTATTATGGATAGTGTAGGGTTAGAAGTAACTAGTGTAGTTCATAATCGCGAACCCTAGAATAGATTTACACCTATACGCAAACCCTTGCATATTCATTATACTTGCACTGTGTTTGATGATATTGGATGACATTGGAGATGAGTTGATGATGTTAGGCATTGTGACGCGAGATCGGTGATTTGATATGATTCGTATTTGGGATACGACGTGTGATCGCTAGCGGGCCCTTGGACGTGTGTTTACACACGCTGTGATAGATGGTATCGATTGTACTAGATTTAGATCAGTACCCCAGATTAGGTGATATGATGATAGTGATACCTGATATGTGGTGAGATAATGTGATATTGACCCGTACCCAGCCATTGGGATGCCGTACGATGATTTACCAGACGAGCCTATATTGATGATAGATCTGCACTCATGACTCGAGGATGTCTTACGATATACTGTATCGTACGCGATATTATTGAGGCGGGATCACCGACTATTATATCTATATATATATCGACTCATATTTAGGTGGTTTCCATACCTCTCCCGATTGACTTGATACTTAGATCTGTAGTTTGCATAGTAGATTCTTCACTGTGGTGTTGATTATTTGATTTCCGCATATTAATGCTATTCGCATTGTTTTGCATATGTTTATTGCTATATTATTATCATGCTGTTAGGATACCAGCACCATTATCGATGATGCGTATGTTCCACGTGTAAGTCCACGTTGCCCACCCCGGTACTTGCGGGGAGGCGGAAAACGGAATTAAAATCGAATTTTTATGAGCTTAGGCAACATGGACTTGACTATGAAGGATCTTTGCTAAACAAAAACAAGCTAAAGTTAACTAGAAACTAGCTAAGAGCTAGAAAGGTTATACCTTGGGCTTTATGTCCTTCTCTCCTTACTCCTTGGAGTGGTGGAAGGAGGTCACCTTAGTCGTCTTCTCACGTCGAAGAAAGATCCACCCGAAAGCCTCGACTTTTGGCTTCAACTCCAAGCTAGAAGTAACTAGGGTGCAAGAAGTGCTAATCCTTGAACCCTAGATGAGAGTAGAAATTATCAAGAGAGGGTTTTTCTCAAGCTCAAGTGTTTCTCAACACATGAGAGGGGAGAGCTTGAGGGAGAGGAAGAACAAGAGAGAGAATGTGAATAATAGAATGAGAGAATAATATGAAGCATTCTCTCATATATGTGAATTATTGTAATTAGATAATTAGTGAGATAATTGTCATGGCTAAATCAAGACATGACCATTATCATTTCATTTTTAATGCAAATTGCAAGGATCAAAGAGCATCTTCCAAATGAAATGATGATGGTCAAAGTGTCAACCAAGGTCAACAAGTCAAGAAGGTCAAATGGTCAACAACCATAACCATGCACAATTATTAAACTAATATCAATTAATAATAATACACACATAAGCATTAGGGTTAATAAAATGACAATAGTCATTAACCCTAATCAAAGTCCTCTCCCTCTGTCTCAAGCAACTGTGCATACGCACCCGTATTCGTGATCCGAGGAACACGAATACAATGAGAAAAACCAATCCCAAATCATATACTAGGATCCGGCTTAAACCAAAGCCCGCTAGTATAAGCTGTCCGGACAGCAAACGTGCACAAGTGCGCGGATGTGAACGAACCCTGTCGCAAAACCATGCGACCTCTACTCATTTTGCCAAAAGGCGAATAGCTCTCTGTGTGGGACTCTAAAGACTCGACACTACGCTGGCAGTGGCTTTAACCACAGACCGCAAGCGGCACTAGCTGTACGTAACGGTCCCCAGGTAGATGTCGATAAGAAGACTGACGAGGTGAACCCCATCTGAACTCCTACTGAGCCTATATGTGACAGTCTCCGTACAGTCCGGTCTGTTCGTCTGATACATCGCATGGCAGGCCTAGGGTGGCGGTGAACGTCAGTCCCCTAATAGCGGTACAAGTCGTGTCGGAGTGTAGCCCAGAACACCCTGAGATAACATTGGAAACCTACCAGTATATCTCGCTTGCCCTGGCCAGGGACTACTCGTGTAATGGCTCTCCTAGACACAGCGATGTCAACCCCCAATACCGGGAGAGACGAATCCTGTCTAACCTTCACTGCCTCCAAGTGCTTCGGGACTGCACCCAAAAACTACCTGTTTGCACGACTCCTTTGAGCCGTGGTAGGGTAGTAATCAAAGTGCAGTGGGAACACACTCGAGGCGAAGTGACAGTGTCAAGTCAGCGGACTAAGCTGTACTCATGTCACCTGGGAACAGATAACTGATGATAGATATAATACCAACCAACAGTTCCCGACGAGTCCTGTCCAGTGTACTCGTAACCTAACGAGCACCCGCATACTATCTCAAGTACGACGTACTGACGGCTGTGGGACAGACCGTCTCCTACGCTGGGATGAGAAGCGCATACGCTAGTCTACTCCGGAGTATCGATGCCCTGTCTCGATAGTCCAACGACTAGGGACCTGTATAAGGATGTGCTTATAGATTACCCAGCTCCCACGAGTGTGAGCGCCATCACCACGCTGGTAATCAAGCAAAGATCCTAAGGGCTCTACTAATATGTATATCAGCAATATGCTAAAAGAAACACATGCACATATTAAAGCAGAGACAAACCAAGTAGCATACTACCATTTCGAGCAAGATTGTATATATAACTGTGAATATCTCAAGCTTCCATCAAGTAATATACAAACTAGTATGATACAGTAATGGCCTCTAGGGCATATACACTAACAATCTCCCACTTGCACTAAGGCCATGTACTGGCGTATCGAAGACCTATCATCTCGATCAGCCGCTCAAACTGAGTCTGGGGCAAGGCCTTGGTGAATGGATCTGCTGTGTTATCTTCTGAAGCAACCCTCCGAACCTCGATCTCCTGGCGATCTACGATCTCCCTGATCAGGTGATACCGCCTCAAGATGTGTCTGGATTTCTGATGGGACCTGGGTTCCTTCGCTAAAGCTATAGCCCCGTTGTTGTCGCAATACAGAGGTATTGGGTCAACAATGGACGGAACCACCTGAAGTTCTTTCAAGAACTTCCTCATCCAGACAGCTTCTTTTGTGGCATCAGATGCAGCGATGTATTCCGCTTCCATAGTCGAGTCGGGAACGGTTTCCTGTTTGGAGCTCTTCCAAAACACTGCCCCTCCATTGAGGGTAAAGACAAAACCCAGCATGGACTTGGAATCATCCTTGTCACTCTGGAAGCTGGAGTCAGCAAAGGCCTCAATCTGGAGGTCTTTTCCGCCATACACCAAGAACATCTCCTTAGTCCTTCTCAGGTACTTGAGAATGTTCTTTACTGCTATCCAATGTTTCTCCCCAGGGTTTGACTGATACCTGCTTACCACACTCAGTGCATAAGCCACATCCGGTCTGGTGCACAACATCGCATACATTATAGAGCCTACCGCAGAAGCGTAGGGTATAATAGACATGCGATCCCTCTCCAAATCAGTCTTGGGAGACATCTCTTTGGAGAGGATGATCCCGTGACAAGCCGGTTGATTACCGCGCTTGGAATCTTCCATACTAAATCTCTTCAGTATGGTGTCGATGTACCTGGACTGCGAAAGTCCTAATATCCTCTTGGATCTGTCACGGTAGATCCGGATACCCAGAATGTAAGAGGCATCACCCAGGTCTTTCATGGAGAACCTGTGTGACAAGAACCCCTTGACAGATTGTAGCATAGGAATGTCATTTCCTATTAAGAGAATGTCATCCACGTATAAAACGAGGAATACTACAGTTCTCGCTACAAATCTACAATAGATGCATGGTTCATCTGGATTTTTGATAGAGCCAAATTCCTTGACCGTCTCATCAAAACAGATGTTCCAACTCCGCGATGCCTGGTTTAATCTATAAATGGACTTAAGCAACTTGCACACCTTTCCGCTGCTCCCACTCTGAATGAAACCCTCTGGCTGATCCATATAAACACACTCCTCTAAAGGTCCATTTAGAAAAGTTGTCTTTACGTCCATCTGCCAAATCTCATAATCGTGGAAGGCAGCAATGGCAAGAAGGATCCGAATGGATTTCAGCATAGCTACTGGAGAAAAGGTTCCGTCATAGTCCAAACCAGGTCGCTGACGAAAACCCTTTGCTACCAGTCTAGCTTTATAGGTCTCAACCTGTCCATCTACACCAATCTTCCTTTTGAAGATCCACTTGCATCCTACGGGTTTTACCCCATCTGGAGCAATGTCCAACGTCCATACTTTGTTGGTGTACATGGACTCCATTTCGGTCCGCATTGCATCCAGCCATTTTACCGAGTCGACGCTCTGAATGGCATGCTGGAAGCTAGTAGGCTCATCAAAATCTATGATGCAATCCTCTCTATCCCCGTCAATGAGAAAATTGTAGTATCTCTCGGGCGGATGAGACTGCCTACTACTTCTGCGGAGCGGCGTGTGAATGTCCTGATCTTTCGAACCCTCTGGTTCTACTAAGCTTTCAGTAATAGCTCGTGGTTCTGGAATTTCTTCCAGTTCTATTGCGCTCCCACTTAGTTCTTTTTCTATGAACTGGTGTTCTAGAAAGTGGGCATGGCGAGAAACAAACACCTTTTGTTCCTCTTCGCAATAGAAGAAATATCCCTTGGAGTTCTTTGGATATCCCACAAACTTGCACTGTACTGAGCGTGCCTCGAGCTTGTCCGCATGCTGCTATTTTACAAAAGCTGGGCATCCCCATGTCTTAATGTGATTAAGATAGGGTCTCTTCCCACACCATATCTGATATGGTGTAGTAGGCACAGTCTTAGTTGGAACTCGGTTCAAAAGGTATGCAGCTGATTCTAGCGCATATCCCCAGAACGATCGAGGTAACTCAGCGTTACTCATCATGGACCGTACCATATCCAATAGGGTTCGGTTCCGTCTCTCCGATACACCGTTATGTTGCGGAGTGTATGGAGGAGTAAGCTGAGAGAGAATTCCATTCTCTTTTAAGTAACGCAGGAACTTGGCACTCAAGTATTCACCACCTCGATCAGATCTCAGTACCTTGATACTTTTGCCTGTTTGTTTTTCTACTTCATTCTTATATTCCTGAAACTTATCAAAAGCTTCGGATTTATGCTTCATTAAGAAGATATGTCCGAACCTTGAGAAATCATCCGTAAAAGTAATGAAGTAAGAATAACCGCTTCGCGCATGTGTAGACATTGGACCGCACACGTCGCTGTGTACGAGTCCCAAGAGCTCGCTCGCTCTTACTCCGTGTCCAGTGAACGGAGTCTTTGTCATCTTTCCCTTGAGACAGGATTGACAAGTTGCATACGATTGATATTCGAACGAATCCAAATATCCTTCTGCATGTAACTTAGTCAACCTTCTCTCATTGATGTGACCCAGTCTACAATGCCATAAGAAAGTTTTATCGATTTCTGGAGACTTTCTTTTGTGTGTATTCTGGACATTGAAAATCTGTAGCTGGTTTAATCCGTATATACCGTTGTTTAATGTACCTGACCCAATCAAAACTTGATTAAGGTGAATGTTCACGACATTACTTACAAATGCAAATTCATAACCTTCTTTAGATAATAAAGATACAGAAATGATATTACAGGTTGCATTTGGTACATAATAACAACTACGTAAAACCAAAAAGTGTCCATCAGACAATCCCAGGTGATAGTCCCCCACGGCCTCAGCATCCATGCTAGCACCGTTTGCAACTCTGAGGGTCATGTCACCTGCCTTCAAAACTCTACGCTTTCTCAACGCCTGCAAAGAATTACAAATATGAGATCCTGATCCGGTATCCAATACCCAGGATGTAGAGTTTATTGATAGACAGTTTTCAATAACATACACACCTGAAGCTGAAGCTGCAACTCGCTTCAAATCCTGTGTTCTGGCTTTCCAAGCCTTGCAATCCTGTTTCCAGTGACCACTTTTGTGACAATAGAAGCATTCTTCCTTCCCCACCAGCTTTCCCTCTACCTTTGTTGCTTTTCCTTTTCCCTTCGTATCCACTTTACTGACACCGCCTCTTGGTTTGGCGGGGGCTTTCTTCTTCTTACCCTTGGCTTTCGCCCTGGACCTAGAAGAGGAAGATCCTCCTACAAACAAAGTGGATGTCTCCCAACTTTTCTATAGGGTGCCCTCTGCACTCCTCAACATGTTGAGGAGCTCTGAAAGTTCAACTTCTTTTTCCTGTAAGTTGAAGTTCAGGATGAACTGGGCGTAAGTGGAAGGAAGGGACTGGAGAATCAAGTCCGTATAGAGCTCATTCTCCAACGTGGTCCCAAGTTCCGCGAGCTCCTCAATGTAGCCAATCATCTTAAGCACGTGTTCCGCTACCGATGATCCGACGGCCAACCTTACCGAAAACAACTTCTTCGACACTTCGTATCTTGCGATACGAGACTGCTCTCCATACAGTTCTTTTGTATGAAGAAATATGGACTCTAGGTCCATATTCTCGTGCCTCCTCTGATGTTCGTTGTCCATTGAGGCAAGTACGAGGCATTTGGCCTTCGCGCAATCTATTTCCCATGTCTTACGGATTTCCCTATCCGCGACACTGGTTTTGGGACCTGGGACAGGGGGAGCTTTGGTGGTAAGGAGATACCCCAGCTTGTCGTAAGTGATTTCCATCTTGACATTCCTGAGCCAATCTTTGTAGTTTGGCCCTGTCAATATGTTTTTATCTAGTAATAACTTAAGTCCGGTCATGTTGAATGGTCGCTGCAATTAGGAGAGAGAAAAGAAACACTTTAGCATGATGCTCTTACAAGTTTAGAGTGGTTTTTAATTTGTCTAAACTGGATGGCTCCCACTGTCTCTCGAATCCCTTCTCAAACCGTAAAGAAAGGATTAGTCAGGATCAATCTCACCGTACAATACTTGCTTAACCGCTCAGCCAGGCCAGTGTCGGTACTTCGAGGGAGGTTTTCCAACGCTTTCGCGAAGTTCCTTAATTAAGTAACCTCTTTTCCCTGTGGGCGTAGCTCCGCTAACACCTTTCTAGACACCTACTAGGTTTATAGCATTGATCGTTAAGTGAGAGTTTTCCCAAGGAGTAGCATATACTCACAGTAGGATCGGGATCCAAATATCATCGCGTGATAAAACCGAAGGAATCCTACCAGAATTATCACACTCCAAATGGTATGCAGTGCTAGCAAGTTTCAGTACTTATGAAACTCCCGATGTGGATTTTTGCCCCATGCTCTTATGACCTTGACTTTGGCCAAAATATCATAAGTCAAATGTCAAGTTCTACCCGTCATTCTCCTGGTTAATTTGGACCCACCCGTACCTACCCTTGACTTTGGCCAAAATGGCAGCACGACTGTCCCAAACCAAGGCATCTATCTATGCTGCACATGAATACCCAATAGCTACCAATCACTATGCCTTGACTTTGGCCAAAATACATAGCTTGAATGCTTTTGACCATTCATGTGGAATGACGGAGGGCTACGAATCGTTTTGGCGAAACCGTGAACGTAGTGAACTTGATATAATCGATGGAACGAGATAGCTTTTAAAAGGAGTGGTTCAATCTCCGCGTTTAAAAGTTTAGTTTTGAAAAGAACCGAGTGGTTTTCAAAGTGTTCCAATCGACTTTTACTTGGTTTATTTTCTTGCATTAGTTCTTTTAATGTGTCCCATCATTTAATCCTACCATTGCAGAAAACAACGAAAATATGACGTACGCTTATGCCATTCGCATTCGCCACGGGGCCCCGTCATCACCCGTTAGGTTACTTAACTAACGACAGAGCGGGGGCTGGGCTAGCGCGGCTGTAAAACATAAGCAACGCCTAAATAGTTATCATATATAAATATATAGCAATGATAGACATTACAGATCACAGATGAATACATTGGATATACTAGGAATCCGCAATCCGTTCGAGCCTGCAACGAAAAGCGGATTACACGGTCGCGGTGAATAGCCAAAACCCCACCCAAGACCCCTACGGGTGCAGCAAACTACCCGCCAAGTACCCGAAGCGAAGCAACCTCCCTCACCACCGTGAGTAGGCCACTCGGCACTTCGAGATACCCGGTAGTTTTTGCACCCCCTCCATGGGTCTATCCTAGGAGCAAAAACAGTAAAAAGAATTATATAATAACGGCTACAACCCCGACCCGGTTGTGCGGCCAAACAAATAATAATATTACATCAATTTACATATTACAATGAATGAAAGAAAAAGCAACACTCATCTCACATCCACCCCGGCTATTCATCCGCGACAATCCAACCCATTCATATACACATACCATCATCAATCACAGATCACAGATATGTATAACCCCGACTAATCGACATATAGCGATTAGCCGACGTTCAATGCATATAAACATCACAGATATAACCTTTTAGTCAAAGTGTATTGAAGTTCGGAAAAAATACGGATTTATAGGCCCCCAAAAACAAATTTCTATTCTGGAAAATCTGGGTACATATAAACCATCTTAAAAATCCTAAAACCAAGCCAGAAATACACTGCACCAAACTCGACCCAGAGAAGAGCCAAGATGGCCGCGGTTGCGCGGCAATAGCTTGCTATTGCCGCGGAATCGCGGCTCTTTGGTCGAATCTTTGGATCGTTTTTGGTGGCTTTCTTCACAAAACCCTGAGATGATTTTTGGAGTACAATTTATTTTGTTTTGAACAGAAAAAAATTTAACAGAAACTTAGGGTTTTGAAAACTCGGATTTTCGATTTTTCCGATTCGAACTTCGATATACTCTACTACCTAGCTAGTTTATGTTAAGTTAGGCTCTGATACCACTGTAAGTCCACGTTGCCCACCCCGGTACTTGCGGGGAGGCGGAAAACGGAATTAAAATCGAATTTTTATGAGCTTAGGCAACATGGACTTGACTATGAAGGATCTTTGCTAAACAAAAACAAGCTAAAGCTAAATAGAAACTAGCTAAGTGCTAGAAAGGTTATACCTTGGGCTTTATGTCCTTCTCTCCTTGCTCCTTGGAGTGGTGGAAGGAGGTCACCTTAGTCGTCTTCTCACGTCGAAGAAAGATCCACCCGAAAGCCTCGACCTTTGGCTTCAACTCCAAGCTAGAAGTAACTAGGGTGCAAGAAGTGCTAATCCTTGAACCCTAGATGAGAGTAGAAATTATCAAGAGAGGGTTTTTCTCAAGCTCAAGTGTTTCTCAACACATGAGAGGGGAGAGCTTGAGGGAGAGGAAGAACAAGAGAGAGAATGTGAATAATAGAATGAGAGAATAATATGAAGCATTCTCTCATATATATGAATTATTGTAATTAGATAATTAGTGAGATAATTGTCATGGCTAAATCAAGACATGACCATTATGATTTCATTTTTAATGCAAATTGCAAGGATCAAAGAGCATCTTCCAAATGAAATGATGATGGTCAAAGTGTCAACCAAGGTCAACAAGTCAAGAAGGTCAAATGGTCAACAACCATAACCATGCACAATTATTAAACTAATATCAATTAACAATAATACACATATAAGCATTAGGGTTAATAAAATGACAATAGTCATTAACCCTAATCAAAGTCCTCTCCTTCTGTCTCAAGAAACTATGCATACGCACCCGTATTCGTGATCCGAGGAACACGAATACAATGAGAAAAACCAATCCCAAATCATATACTAGGATCCGGCTTAAACCAAAGCCCGCTAGTATAAGCTGTCCGGACAGCAAACGTGCACAAGTGCGCGGATGTGAACGAACCCTGTCGCAAAACCATGCGACCTCTACTCATTTTGCCTAAAGACGAATAGCTCTCTGTGTGGGACTCTAAAGACTCGACACTATGCTGGCAGTGGGTTTAACCACAGACCGCAAGCGGCACTAGCTGTACGTAACGGTCCCCAGGTTGATGTCGATAAGAAGACTGACGAGGTGAACCCCATCTGAACTCCTACTGAGCCTGTATGTGACAGTCTCCGTACAGTCCGGTCTATTCGTCTGATACATCGCATGGCGGGCCTAGGGGGCGGTGAACGTCAGTCCCCTAATAGCGGTACAAGTCGTGTCGGAGTGTAGCCCAGAACACCCTGAGATAACACTGGAAACCTACCAGTATATCTCGCTTGCCCTGGCCAGGGACTACTCGTGTAATGGCTCTCCTAGACACAGCGCGATGTCAACCCCAATACCGGGAGAGACGAATCCTGTCTAACCGTCACTGCCTCCAAGTGCTTCGGGACTGCACCCAAAAACTACCTGTTTGCACGACTCCTTTGAGCCGTGGTACGGTAGTAATCAAAGTGCAGTGGGAACACACTCGAGGCGAAGTGACAGTGTCAAGTCAGCGGACTAAGCTGTACTCATGTCACCTGGGAACTGATAACTGACGATAGGTATAATACCAACCAACAGTTCCCGACGAGTCCTGTCCAGTGTACTCGTAACCTAACGAGCACCCGCATACTATCTCAAGTACGACGTACTGACGGCTGTGGGACAGACCGTCTCCCATGCTGGGATGAGAAGCGCATACGCTAGTCTACTCCGGAGTATCGATGCCCTGTCTCGATAGTACAACGACTAGGGACCTGTATAAGGATGTGCTTATAGATTACCCAGCTCCCACGAGTGTGAGCGCCATCACCACGCTGGTAATCAAGCAAAGATCCTAAGGGCTCTACTAATATGTATATCAGCAATATGCTAAAAGAAACACATGCACATATTAAAGCAGAGACAAACCAAGTAGCATACTACCATTTCGAGCAAGATTGTATATATAACTGTGAATATCCCAAGCTTCCATCAAGTAATATACAAACTAGTATGATATAGTAATGGCCTCTAGGGCATATACACTAACACCACGTACACTATTTGCCGGCTCACACACTTCATCATCGATAATTGCCATGCCATTGCACTGTAGTACTGTTGCATTCATGATACGATTCTTGCATGGCATATTGTACACTTATACCTGTACACATACATAGATGATTCTGACTTGATTAGAGATTTAGGAACCGCAAGATATTCTTCAAAACTGATCCATTTTAAAAGAGCGGTTTCCCTCGACATGTGCACATTACTATTTCATGTTGCATGACTTACTGTTATGCATACCTTTCTTTACATGTCGCATACATCATGTTTTGATTATACGCATTGAGATATGTTGTTTCCATGATATTTTTGGATTTGGGAACCGTGGGTATTTCAAAGGAGAATATATAATTGTTTTAAAAACCCGGTTACCCTTGATATGATATTTCAGTGAGTCCACCATGTGTTTTCTCGGTGCTGAGAGCGACATGTGAAACCCGATTCGAGGAGGCGGATGATGCCGATTGCGGGTATATTGTGGACCCGGTATGGTACCCCGGGGTGAGAACGGTTTCGCTGTGTAGTAGACGGTGAGCCTGGCAAAGGGACTACTACCTACCGGTGATTGTATTTGAGCTCGGCGGATATCTGGAGGATACCGACCGGAGTTGAGAAATGAACATGGGCTGACCCGTACTGCCGGGGCCGAGGGCCGATACCGCAGACGGAGCCCCATATGGATGGGGATTTACGTGCCGATGCTAGGCACAGGTTTCATGATGATTTCCATGATTTTGATTACATCCTCATATTTGCATGCATGATGCTTATTGTCATTGGGTGACAGGTGTACGAGATCCACATATATACAGACATTGATTACATACAGACTTTGACTACATTGATCATACTTCATTTGTATATATAACAGGGTATGAGGGCGCTGTTATATATACCCTTACACCAATATTAGTGGAATAGGACGCTAATATATGTGTATTGATTTTCATTTGATACTTCATCATATTTACTTCATGCAGACATACCTTATATTTATGACATGTTATTACCTGAGGCACTGGCACGAGTATTTGGCACTACCTACATGTTTAGATGTTACATTGCCACCTTATCATGCTTCAGACTTACTTTTGAGGTTTATATCATATACTGATCGTATTGACTTAGGATTATGTCTTGCATTCGGTTTCTGCTTGTAGATATTTTCTATTCACGAGTTGGCAACTCACCCCCGTTGTGCCACAGTTCTTGCAGGTTTTGCCGTACAGGTTCCATAGCGGCATTTCTGGCACGCTGCTTCCTTGCGGGTGAATTGCTTTTGGTAGGTGGGTTCTTTTGTATTAAGAACCACCATTGTACTTGTATTATTCATTGTATCTAGAAATTCCATCAACCAAAACTTGTATATTGTTTCAGACTTAGACATTAGTGATGTATTATTCGACCTTAGATTCGCGCTTAGTAGTATTGCGGTTTTCATGCTTATTGAGTGTCTTTTTGGATTTGACCCTCGCCATTCGGCGTTGTATATTATTGCTTGCGTGGTTGTGACCGTCAATTGACGAAGAGCTAGCTCCCGCTTGGGGATGTCTTTTATCATTGCATATATATTGTTCTTGTTGTACCCCGTTCGAGGCCAGTATTTACAAAAGAAACTCTGCCAAAATTTTTAGAAAAGACTTTACACTTTAAAATGTATATTCGGCTTAGTTATTTAAAAACCTTGACTTCAAACATGTTTTTCTTCACTTCTTTAAACCAGTTTTCTTTACTTACACTTAAAATGGTTTTAGATTTCTGGGATTTTAGCTTACTTGGATTAGATGGAGTCCTATAGACTTCATATGGTTCAAGGGCAAGTCACGTGCTCTTTCAGGTCGTGACAAAGTTGGTATCAGAGCGCTAGGTTGACCTTGGTTCGAGTCTAAGTTTGACTATGTGGAGCCTCGGGCGTTTATATATATACGGAACTTAGGCTTGACCTTACGGAACTTAGACTTAGTCGAGGGGGTATTAGACCCGAACTTTCGTCGCGTAGGATGACCCTTGGTTGATGGAATAGGTGACTAAAGTAGAGTGACGTACCGTGGGTATGTTCCGCGGCATACTTACGACACGCCACTCCGCTTAAGGAACCTTAGGATGTACATATTTTCGAGATCAGTGATTCTCTTCATATCCATGATTATACATCCATTTGAGATCCTCGATTCTATTAGTTCCATGATCATACTTTCATTAATGCTGTTCCTTCTTATGATCATGTATCCACTCTGGATCTGTTGTTTCTTTCTTGCCATTGATCTGCTCTCTTCGATACTCGATTGAGGTCCCTGTCGCCATGTTTGAGCGCAGTTTGGGCTGTTGCTAGGGTTACGGTCAGGGCGAGCTCGTCGGGTACGAGGGCCGACCATTGTGTTTTCTGGTGACATGGGAACGTCTCGAGTTAGTATCGATGATTGTGACCTCTTGCAGAGACGAGTGCTTGGTTTTACACCGGATAATCGGGCCATTGTTAGAGCTGCCAGTTGAGAGTGGACTGTTGACGTACAGCATACCTCAGAGATTATGATGTCGCCTACCGTGCAGACAGATGGACCAGCTGTTGCTGAGATTGACAGGATGTCGTTTCCAGAGCTTGCGAGCTGAGATCGCCGGAGCTTCCAGGCGGATATGAGACAGATGACAGTTAGTCTACCCGATTTGAGAGACAAAGGTGATTCGTTCGATTGTGCGTCGGAGCAGGCCCAGTTGAGTTAAAGATTTCCAGTATGGAGAGTCTTACTCAGATCTAGAGCAGACCGATTTAGAGATGACCGCCAATGTATCGCCTTTCCTAGAGGATTGGGGCGCTGTTCAGCGTACAGACGAATGAGCCAGATGCTGCTGCAAACGACGAGATATCGCCCAGATGATTGGAGCTACTGCAGCATGAGTATATACTTCGAGATATGATGGTGAGTCGCTAGTAACTGAGGATGAATGACTAGGACATGTGGTTCGTTCGCTTACCCCGATGCGAGGTCATCAGATAGATTGCTTCCAGCTAGAGACGACTTCATGCGGAGACGTTGAGAGTCGACAGAGACGATCGAATGTCAGGAGCCCATTTTTCAAGTTTAAAGTATACGGAAAGACATGCAGGCGATTCCATGGACCCTATAGAAGAATGAAGCCCTAACTCGACTTAATGACCGTGTGAAAGCCTTTGAACCTTAGGGTTTGCGGCAGTTCTGCGGCGCCATTAGTGAGGCTTGGGTTTGCCCTTCTACGGCTGGACCACCGACGCTGTGGCATGTACTCGGTACTATTAAACTGTACTCAAGATGTTGAGCTCTTGGGGGATTATGAGGTTTTGACGAATCGATCGAATAGTTCGACTCCGTTCGGATGATAGGTGGTGAGATGCATTTCTTAGGAGACTGCAGATACGAGTATAGCCGTTGGAGCACAGTCCATGCAGCCACGATGAGACGAGTACGAATCAGTCGACATTGAAGCAAAGTGAAGTAAAGAGTTCGCTAGAGATTTCGACGAGATGACGTTCCCCTCCGCTGACATCAGAGATGCGATACGCACGCGGAGGCATTGTATATGGATATACCTTCCAGAAAGAGACGCGATGAGTATGCAGCCATTCCGGAACAAGAATTAGCTTCAACATTGGACGATGACTTCCGGGCAATTCGGCAGAAAAGAGATATGCGAGAGACTTCGGATCGACCGTAGCCGAGAGCATTGCAGTGCGCAGATTGAGACGTGACGTCGAAGTGGACGGAGATACAGACAAGCGGACAAGAGGTTCGTGCGAGACGCTGACGAGCTGTCATTACTTCCCGTCGAGACCAGAGGTCAGATATGCTTACAGAGGTGTTGGGATGCAACCAGATTTCGAGAAATGTTGTGCTGAGGAAACAGATGTCCATTGAGCGAGAAGAGATTATGCAAGAGTACCAGCCTCCGTACAGTTCGGCATAGGCAAGATCAGAAGAGACCTTGAGCGGGATTCCTTCCAGGACACTGCTGCAATGATGTTTGCACCCAGGATCAGATGTGTGATGTGCATTCAGAGAGCTAGAGGCCGACCCCAGTGATATGCTACTTATGAGTGGTCGTGAGGATTGACCGAGAGATGACCAGAGAAGTGCCAGAACGGAATCGTCCCCATTAGCACACCTGACTGGGCCGATGAGCCGATTGCTTGAGACATAGGTAATCCGCAGAGAAGATAAGGACCCAGAGGCAGAGGAGCCAGACCGTGAGTAAGAGGCAAGTAGATATCTTGCGCTGCTAGCATTGGATGCACTGACTCCTTCTCGACTTTGAAGGAGGAACTACCGACGACGGTATTTATGATTTGTGATTTTGTGATTCGGTTATCACATATCCGTCATCTTGGATTTCGGTATTTTGGGCGTTCTGTTGTATGATTTAGTCTTGATGGCCGAGTTTCATGATATTTGTTTTCATGCACCCACTGGGTATTGATATTTTGCGCATAGTCATTACATTTGAGATATTGAATGTGATTTCATGCCTATCTTATGTAGGGTTCCTAGGCACTCTCAAGAGGTCTCACAAGGCATCAACCATGCCAATTTCAAAATTTTATGGTGCCGAGAAACCCTAATACGGATCGTTGGCTAGCTAGAAGTTTAGGCGACAAAGCAACTAGTTAACTACTTTAACTAAGAGTACGGAAATACAACCTTTGTAGATCCGGTCCTCCACCTCTACGGCTCCGTGATGAAGTCCTCTCCGCTGTCCAAATGAAATCCCGGGCTCTAGCGTCGGCTTCATCGGAGGAATGGGCGGGCAAGGTCGTCGGCCTCGTGCCGAAGATGATCTACGTCGAGGCATCACAAGATCAAGCTCCCACTTCACCAAGTCATGAAACTTGTGAAGAAAACACACTCTACTACTTGGCAAGAGGTAGAGGATGAAGAAATAGGAAGTGGGTTCACTTTAGATTTGGATTTCTCACTCTTTTTCATCAATCACCATTGATGAAGTCAAGGTTTCTTCAAGTAGAAGATGAAGAAGAAGAAGAAGAAGATAATATGATAAGTTAATTTAAATCCAAAAGAAAAATGAATACTTATCATATTCAAACCATGGTAATGTGTAGAGAGTTAATCATGGTTAAATGGAATGGTTAGGGTTAAGCATGAGACAAAATGGTCACTTGGTCAAAGTCTTCAAGAAGCTTCAACAACAAACAAAGTTAGCCACCATTTTCTCTTCATGCTTATCATTTCCAAAAAAGAATAAACAAATAAATAAATGAATAAGAAAATGAAAAACAGAACCCTAACCATTTAAATAACCATGGTTCAATCTTTACACAAACTCAAGTAAGCATGTATCATCAAACATGATACAATCAAGTGCACAAAAGTATATCACATATACAACTTGTGAACTTCAAGTGAGAAAATCAATTTAAAGTGAACCAATACTAGTTAATGCAAAGTAATATATCAAATATATAATTATACATTAAATCATTAAATCAACACTTGATTCAATGATCCGGTCATATCGCATATAACCAACTAGTATCCAATGTATCGGCTTATCGAATCAATCATTGAATCGATAACTAGGTCATATCGCATACAACCAGTCGATACATTCATCGCGAGAATGGAATACGGTATCACATACACGCATTATTCTCGGTCCCGCACATATCTTATATGCGCTCCTATTTCGTTTCGCTTGAGCCAGGAAACCTCTGTGTAGGACTCTAAAGACTCGTCAATACGCCGGCAGCAGATGATGATCATATCAAACATCCACAAGCCGCAAGCGGTCTGCTAAACGCAACGGCCACCCGGGTATTGAGCGATCAGAAAATCGACGAGCAAGCCCGCTCACACTCCAGTGAATCCAACCAGTAACACTACCGTACAGTCCGGTCTGATCGTCTGATATGTCGCATATCTCGCCTAGGGGTGGTAAACGTCAGACCCCAATAGCTCGATAAGTCGTGTCGATATGAGGTCTATAACAATGCGAGAAACTACTGGTAACACTTACCAGTAAATCTCAGCAACCCTGGCCAGGGATTTCCGGTTATAGCCAATCGAACACAGCGCAACATCAACCCCCTATACCGGGAGAGACGAATCCCCTCCTATCGCTCATTGCCTCCATGTGACTCGGGACTGTACCCAAAAACCACCGTTTTGCACGCCCTCTTGGATGTGGTAAGATGGAAATCAAAGCACAGTAGGAACCACACAAGACTCTATGACGATCTCGGGTCAACAGACTACTCTGTACCAGTGTCACCAGAGAACTGCCATCTGACGTAAGGTATATTACCATCTGGGAGTTCTCGGTGAGTCCGTCCAGTGTACCCAGTCTCTACTGAGCACCCGTATATCATCTCTGATGTCAAACACCAATGGATATGGGATCATCCATCGCCCATCTATATGGGTCGAGAAGGTATACGCTAGTCTACTCTGGTATATCGATGCCCCATCTCGATACACCCACGACTAGGGACTTTGAAGGATGTACTTATAGACTACCATGTCCCCACTAGTATGATCTGCATCATAGTCCAGGTAGTCAAGTACACATCCTAAGGGCTTTACCAACATGTAACAGAGAGACAATCAGTATACACGTTAAGGTAAAGAGCAACCAGATAGCATACTATCATGTCGAGCAAGAAAGTCCTCCCTATATATGTCCCAGCATCCACTAAAATATACATCCTATGTATAGTAATGGCCTCTAGGGCATACATATAACTAACAATCTTCCACTTGCACTAGGGCCATCTGATAGCTGTGGTTGCAGTATCTCATACTCAACCATCCCATTAAAATCTCTCTCTGGGAACAGGCCTTTGTGAGTGGATCCGCTATGTTGTCCTCTGAGTCTACTCTCCTGACCTCGATCACCCTGGAGATCATCCATCTCCACGATCAGGTGACACTGCCTTAGAATATGTCTGGATCACTGATGGGACCGGCGTTCCTTGGCATAAGCCACAACTCCATTGTCTCACAATGGTAGGAACTAAGTTCATCTCATGAACAAATATACATCCAGACTGCCTCTTTGGTAGCATCTTAAGTAGCGATGTATCGAGTCTTTATCGTCTAGTATGTCACGGTATTTAACTTGGAACTTTTCCAACATACCGTCCCTTTACTGAGGGTAATGACAATGCCTGCGACTGACATTCAGTCGTCTTTATCACCCTGGAACCCTTCCAGTGATTCTCCCCAGGATCAACTGATACCATCTCACTACAACTAGTGAGTATCCTAACATCCACTTAGATCTATCTCATAGATCCAAAATCCAGGATTTAGTAGGTATCACTTTGATCCTATATGGAGAATCTTTGTGATAAACGGAGATTGATCGATCGTAGCATAGGAAACTCTTTCCCTATCAAGAGTATGTCATCCACGTACTCTACGAGGATCATCACCATACTCCTTTTTTGTATATACAAGGTTCATCTACCATTTTGATGATGTCAACTTCTTTGACTAATCCATCAAAACAGATGTTCCAACTCCGCGATGCCTGCTTTTTCCTATAAAGCATCTTGTACACGTTTCCGCTGCTCCCACTGTCTACGAAGCCCTCTGGCTGTGTACTTATAGACGTCCTCTTCTAAAACATCATTTAGAAAAGCAGTCATGGCACCCAACCGCCAGATATCGTAGTCATGGTATGTAGCCGTGGCAAGTAGGATCTGGATGGACTTAGGCATAGCTACTTAAAAAGGTTTCATCATTATCCAGGCCTGGTCGATGACGAAAAGCTTTAACAAGTCTAGCTTTGAAAGTCTCAACTTCTTCCATCTACACCAAGTAATCTTCTCAAGATATACTTGCTCCTGATGGGGATTTAACCCTTTAGATATAGCAACCAAAGTCCATACTTTGTTGGTGTATAAGGATTCCATCTCAGATCGCTAAGCATCCAGCCATTCTTACAGAGTCCCACTCCTGATGGCCAGCTCGAAACTAGTTGGGTCATCATCTCATGATGCAATCCTCGCTCCCACAGTCATAGAGTAACCGAAGTATCTCTCAGGTGGGTGAGGAACCCTACTAGATCGGCGGAGAGGCTGAGGTTCGTTGGTAACTATTGAATCCTTGATTCTTTCAAATCATCAGCTGCAGTTTGTATAGATGGAACATTTCCAGTTCTACATAACAGATCTTGCCTCGAGTTTGTCCCGATTATGCTTTTAGACATAGGCCGGACAACCCCAAATCTTAACTAGCTTAAGACATGGGCTCTTCCCATTCCATATCACATATGAAGTGGTAAGCAGCTGATTTGATTTGAACCCTATTCAATAGGTATGCTACTTCTTAAGCGCATAACTCCCAAAAAGGAAACAGGTAACTCAGTAGTACTCATCATAGAGTACACCTTATCATATAGGGTGAGATTGCTCCGCCCCGATATACCATCGTGCTATGGTGTATACGGAGGAGTAATGCTGAGAGAGAATCTCATTCTCCTTTAGAATAATCCAGGATTTTCGTGCTCAAGTATTCTCCTCCTCGATCACATCAAAGGATATAATACTTATACCCGTATTTTGGTTCTCTACTTCTAACTTATATTCTGTGAATATCTCAAAAGGTTCTGACTTGTGTTTCAACAGGAACATATATCTGAATCAAAAGAGATCATCAGAGAATTTAATGAAGTATAAAGAACCGGTCTTGGCATGTGTAGACAGGGGACCTTTATACATCAACATGTATCATCCCAAGAGTTCACTAACTCTTTCTCTGTTTCCAGTAAACGGAGCTATGGTCATCTTATCTCTTTGACATGACTGGCAAGTTTCATAAGATGTAAATTCAAACTAATTTAAATATGGATCTACATGTAACATCAGCTAGTCGGGTCGCATTGATATGACCTAGTCTACAATACCTGAAGAAAGATTCGTTCATTTCTGAACTCTTCCTCTTGTGTGTGTTCCGTATACTAAAGAACTGTAGTTTGATTTAGAACATCAACGCTTTTAGATAACGTGCCTGAACCGATCAACTTTTGATATAGGAAATGTTCAAAACATTATCCAACTATACAAAATTTTATCATTTCTTTACTGATAAAGAGACTGATATGATTTTGTATATCAGGTTCGGTATCTAATAGCATTTGTTCAGAATCAATGTACCGATAATACAGGGTGACAGTGACCAACAGACTTGGCTGCAACACTTGCCCCGTTTTCTGTCTCATGAAACTTATCACCCGTTCTCAGTTCTCTACCTTTCTGTAGCCCTATGTAACATATTACATATCTGGGATCCTGATCTGGTATCACATACCCAGGACGTAAAGGACACTGAGAAACAGTTCTCTGTAATGAACACACCCGAAGATGATGCATCAGCATGCACTCTCTTCGTTTGGGCGGCACGGGAATTCTGGTATTCCCCAATTTCTTGCTCTGTCTTATAATAATTATAAGTTGGAGCGGGACCAACGTTCCACAGCTCAGTATAACAAGCGGGTTCGGTCAATAATCCGTATTATTATCTTGATTAAGGCGTGATATGGTCGCTACCTGGAGATAGAGAGAAGAAAACACTCAGCGTGCGCTCTTGCAGGAATAGATTGGTTATTATTTTATCTAATCAGGATGGCTCCCGCTGCTTTTTATCAAATCTTCCTTCAAACCCTAAAAGGAAAGACTAGCCGGGATTAATTACACACTACAAGTTCGCCAATCTTTCAGCCAGGCCAGTGTCGGTACTTTGAGGGAGGTCCCCCGTGCTTTCGCACGAACCTAATTAATGTAAACCTCGTTTTCCCAGAGGCGTAACCCCGTTGACACCTTTCTAGACACCTACTTGATCGGCTAATTGTAATGCGTAAAACTCTCCCAGGAGTAACAATTACTCGCAGCGGGTATCAGGATCCAACTATCACATAGAAGGTATGCAATCTCATTGCAAATTTCAACACTTGAAATTCCCGATAATATTTTGCCCCGAACGATCTATGACCTTGACAAGGTCAACAAACCATAGACCGCAAGTCAAGTTCAACCCGTCATTTCTTGATTGAATCAAACCCACCCGCACGACCCTTGACAAGGTCAACAAGGCCGCATGACTACCCTAACCCAATCTGCATCATATGCATAAGCAGATAAATACTGGTTAGCTACCGCACACTGCGCCTTGACAAGGTCAACAAACGCAGCACGAATACTAAACAGGATTTATCTGAAATGACGGAGGGCTACGACAGGTTTTTCTGAAAACATATTGCGTAATGAACTTGATATCGTTGTAGAATCAAATGATTTTAAAATGGAGTGGTTTTGAGGCTTTTCTAGTTTTGCTAAAGGAGTCACTCCCGGTGAAGGGATCGTCGGTCCTTTCCTCGTCGAATGAGGTGCGGGATATATCATATATATCACTGTGCAAAGCAAAAACACTTAAAAGCAATCAAAAGACAAACCGAGTGTGTAGCATCTGCCAGTTATTGCTAAAGGAGTCACTCCCGGTGAAGGGATCTCGGTCCTTTCCTTATCGAATAAGGTGCAGGATATATCATATATACCGCTGTGCAAAGCAAGAACTGTAGCTACATGTTTTATTTTGAAATTCGATTCTACAACATCTTAGGTTTCTTTTCTTTCATTAATCATATTAATGAAGTCCCATCATTTAAGCACCTCAACATCACAGATAAATACGACGTACACTTATGCCATCCGCATTCGCCTCGATGTCCCCTCGTGCACCGTTAGGTTAGGTAACTAACGGCAGAGCGGGACAGGGCTAGCGCGGGTGTAAAACATAAGTAACGTCTATATAATATATCATATATACTATATACAGTATCTATCACAGAACATCACATGATCACATCACAGATATCGCAGCGGAAGAAACATATGAAATATTGGATATACTAGGACGTCCTTGTTTTCAATACGAGCCAGTATAAAACACGGATTCCACGGTCGTGATGAATAGCCAAACCCACACCCCTAGACCCCTACGAGAGCGGCAAGCAACCCTACCAATTCTAGAGTTAGGAGACCCGGACTCGACTCCTCGAGTTGGTCTCCCACTGGACTCCAGACCCGGTTACTTGTGCTCCCCTCCTTGGGTCTATCCTAGTGCGGAAAAGTAAATAATATACAAAGGGTGACATCTTCCGCAACCTGGAAGTGCCCCAAATAAAAGAATATTACATACAAGTTTTTACATGAATGAAAATGAAAAACACTCATCTCACATAAAAAACCCCGGCTATTCAAACACGACGATCCAATATAACATATCCAGCAACACATAACAACACATGTCATCAACGTAAGTAAATATGCGCATCCCAATTGTCGTTGACATATAGCAACGAAACCGGCGATATCACATATTACACTTACGGTCACAGAAAAGAAAGTGTAAAACTACAACAGTTGGAATCCGCAACCACCTCAGACATCGCATGCCTGACCAAATGAATTACTTAGACATCGCATGCCTAACAATTATAAACCCCGCATTTTAGTCTCAAAATCGAAAACACTTTTCAATACCAAGTCGGGCAATTCAACAAGATTCCCGACATCCTGATCGAATGCTCGTCGCAAACTTCAGTAGACGGCTGCACCCCCGATACCGTCGACGAAGTGCACCAAGGCGGAACACCGCTACCGCGAGCACCCGAACGGATGCTTTCGGCGACGGGGTTCTCCTACAGTCACTTGGTCGGGGCTATGGAGTGAGGCTGTCTATTAAGTTTACCCGGCGAGTATCCGCGTACGCTACGTGATTGCGACGGTCTTTTGATCGCATCAAAATTCCGTAGCAACCGATCAAGTGAGACTAAATTGCTATGTTTATAACATTCATTCAGTTATCTCATAACTACTTGTGAATTCCAATTATTGTATCCCATTCCAGATAAACAGAAAATGTTAAACTTTCCGATCGAACATTCAAACACCCAAGTTTTCCCGATACAGATCAACACATGAAACAAGTCTAAAAACATTCAGTTCGTGCCTCAGTACCAACGGTCCAGCCGTAGAAGGGTCAAGCCAACGCCTCACATGTGGCACGCCGTACTGCCCCAAACCCGAAGGTTCAAAGGGCAGTTCAAGACGGTCACATAATCGAGTTAAGGTTTGTTGTCTTCTAGAGGGTCCATCGCGTTACTTGCATTACTTAGAACGTCTTTAAACCACGGAAAAATCCAACACTTGGAAATTTCCCGACAGGGGAAAAATTGGGTATTTATATCCGGTCGAACTTTTTAACATATTCTAAAATTTATCCGGAAAGCCACATAGACAAAATCTGATACTCCGATCGAAACACCGAATCCCCAAAACAACCCCAGAAAATCCAACTCTTGAATAAATATTAAAAATTCCCAGAAAACTCAGCATTAAAATTTAAGAGTTACTGTGCAAACAGTACTGCGAGAAGGGACAAAAGTGGCGCGGAACCGCCGCATTAGCCAACTAATGCCGCGGTTCCGCCGCACTGTAGAAGGTTCACACAAAAATTTTTGCATCGTAATTCTTAGTTTTTCCTGCTGAATTTTTTAAGCATTTTTAATCTGGAAAAATCCCAGTTTTCGAAAAAAGGACAGAGAGCAATTTTTGAGTTGGGTTTCGAGTTCGTTCGGGTTTCAAATTCCGTCTAGACTTCGCCTAAGGCTCTAGCTTGGCTCTGATACCACTGTAGGGTTCCTAGGCACTCTCAAGAGGTCTCACAAGGCATCAACCATGCCAATTTCAAAATTTTACGGTGACGAGAAACCCTAATACGGATCGTTGGCTAGAAGTTTAAGCGACAAAGCAACTAGTTAACTACTTTAACTAAGAGTACGGAAATACAACCTTTGTAGATCCGGTCCTCCACCTCCATGGCTCCGTGATGAAGTCCTCTCCGTTGTCCAAATGAAATCCCGGGCTCTAGCGTCGGCTTCATCGGAGGAATGGGCGGGCAAGGTCGTCGGCCTCGTGCCGAAGATGATCTACGTCGAGGCATCACAAGATCAAGCTCCCACTTCACCAAGTCATGAAACTTGTGAAGAAAACACACTCTACTACTTGGCAAGAGGTAGAGGATGAAGAAATAGGAAGTGGGTTCACTTTAGATTTGGATTTCTCACTCTTTTTCATCAATCACCATTGATGAAGTCAAGGTTTCTTCAAGTAGAAGATGAAGAAGAAGAAGAAGATAATATGATAAGTTAATTTAAATCCAAAAGAAAAATGAATACTTATCATATTCAAACCATGGTAATGTGTAGAGAGTTAATCATGGTTAAATGGAATGGTTAGGGTTAAGCATGAGACAAAATGGTCACTTGGTCAAAGTCTTCAAGAAGCTTCAACAACAAACAAAGTTAGCCACCATTTTCTCTTCATGCTTATCATTTCCAAAAAAGAATAAACAAATAAATAAATGAATAAGAAAATGAAAAACAAAACCCTAACCATTTAAATAACCATGGTTCAATCTTTACACAAACTCAAGTAAGCATGTATCATCAAACATGATACAATCAAGTGCACAAAAGTATATCACATATACAACTTGTGAACTTCAAGTGAGAAAATCAATTTAAAGTGAACCAATACTAGTTAATGCAAAGTAATATATCAAATATATAATTATACATTAAATCATTAAATCAACACTTGATTAAATGATCCGGTCATATCGCATATAACCAACTAGTATCCAATGTATCGGCTTATCGAATCAATCCTTGAATCGATAACTAGGTCATATCGCATACAACCAGTCGATACATTCATCGCTAGAATGGAATACGGTATCACATACACGCATTATTCTCGGTCCCGCACATATCTCATATGCGCTCCTATTTCGTTTCGCTTGAGCCAGGAAACATCTGTGTAGGACTCTAAAGACTCGTCAATACGCCGGCAGCAGATGATGATCATATCAAACATCCACAAGCCGCAAGCGGTCTGCTAAACGTAACGGCCACCCGGGTATTGAGCGATCAGAAGATCGACGAGCAAGCCCGCTCACACTCCAGTGAATCCAACCAGTAACACTACCGTACAGTCCGGTCTGATCGTCTGATATGTCGCATATCTCGCCTAGGGGTGGTAAACGTCAGACCCCAATAGCTCGATAAGTCGTGTCGATATGAGGTCTATAACAATTCGAGAAACTACTGGTAACACTTACCAGTAAATCTCAGCAACCCTGGCCAGGGATTTCCGGTTATAGCCAATCGAACACAGCGCAACATCAACCCCCTATACCGGGAGAGACGAATCCCCTCCTATCGCTCATTGCCTCCATGTGACTCGGGACTGTACCCAAAAACCACCGTTTTGCACGCCCTCTTGGACGTGGTAAGATGGAAATCAAAGCACAGTGGGAACCACACAAGACTCTATGACGATCTCGGGTCAACAGACTACTCTGTACCAGTGTCACCAGAGAACTGCCATCTGACGTAAGGTATATTACCATCTGGGAGTTCTCGGCGAGTCCGTCCAGTGTACCCAGTCTCTACTGAGCACCCGTATATCATCTCTGATGTCAAACACCAATGGATATGGGATCATCCATCGCCCATCTATATGGGTCGAGAAGGTATACGCTAGTCTACTCTGGTATATCGATGCCCCATCTCGATACACCCACGACTAGGGACTTTGAAGGATGTACTTATGGACTACCATGTCCCCACTAGTATGATCTGGATCATAGTCCAGGTGGTCAAGTACACATCCTAAGGGCTTTACCAACATGTAACAGAGAGACAATCAGTATACACGTTAAGGTAAAGAGCAACCAGATAGCATACTATCATGTCGAGCAAGAAAGTCCTCCCTATATATGTCCCAGCATCCACTACAATATACATCCTATGTATAGTAATGGCCTCTAGGGCATACATATAACTAACATCTTATGCAGTGATTTGATTTACACTTCCAGCATAGTTTTCATGCACCTATAGTGTTTTGATATGCGATTTTGGTGCACACCAGATGCACTAAATCGAAATTTTTGTGCATGTCAAATGCACCTGATTTTGCTGTCAGGAACATACGTTGCCTATGACAGATGTTTCGTGCACACCCGTTGCACCTAGATGTTGTTTTGTGCCCATGTATGGCACATATATGGATTTTGATTTCCGTGCGCACCAGACGCACCGGATATTCTTATATACATTTTGGGGATTGATTTCTTATAGAGCAGTACATTTTTATGATATTCGCTACGTATTAATGTTTTCGGAACCCCGACAATTTGGATTTTTACTGAAATGTTTTGGTATTTGGGGGTTTAAATTTAAATTCGGGGACCGAATTTATTTAAGGGGGGTAGATTGTAACATTTCAAAAAAATAAAATATTAATTTTTGGGAATTTTTATAATTTAATATTATTTTAATGAATATTTTAATATTTTGGCATTATTAAATACAAATAAATGGGAAAAATTATGGAAAAATTATGGAAAATTCTAAAATAGGGTAATTTATGGAATTATGCCATTCTTATGCTTTTATGATTAGTTATATGCTAATTTAATGCTAATCGCGATTAAAAATCGCTAATCGGCCTTTAAACAATTTTGTGCAAAACTTGCACATATCTTTTATTTTCCTACACTTGTGCATTTTCTACCATGGTTTCTAATTTGGGTTTACTATTTGAGTGAGAAGGAATTAAGAGAAAAGGAAAAGAAAAGAATAGGATAAAGGTCTCATGATGAGAGAGAGAGACCAAGTCAACCCCCCCACTTTTTGAACCATACTCCCATCATTTCCTTACACCCATTTCTCTCTCCCCTCTCCTTGAGCTGCTGCTGCTCCTGCTCCTCTCTCATCTCCCTCCCCTTCACTCCATAGATCCCTCTCATTTCCCTCACCAAAACCCCATTCCCACTTCACAAAAAGTGTTCCCGAGCTCACTAGCTACACATTAAACCTAGTAAGATTGGATTTGGAGGACGTTGAGCAACTCAAGAATTTTCTTGAGTCGCCAAAGGAGGTAAATTCTGGTCCTATTAGAGTAGTATTTCATTTCTTGTGCTTCAATTCTAGTTTCATGTCGATATGGTGTCGTTTGGTGGACTTGTGAACCTCAAGTTAGGGTTTAGGGTAAATCTGAAATCAAAGGTGAAATTGAAGCTTGTAGTGATCTTAGAACCCCTGTTGTGATGTTGTATTGGACAAAACCTGTAACATGAACCCAGAATACGGATTTACGGAATCGATATCGGGGAAAACTCCAAATCTATCACTGTGTTTGGGAATCTGCTATCACCCGAGACGTCTAAAAATAAATTTGAGTTGGCAGTGAGATGTGCAGGCAAATAGAAACCAACACCCAAAGCCCTAGCCCCAACCACCATGTTCTGGCCGCCAATTAATTCCTTCTGGCTGCAAATTGCGGCCAGAGCAGGAGGGAATTGCCTCGTTTTTGGTGCATGGCCCTATTTCCAGTAGTTTAGACCCCTGACATGTATAGATTTGTCTAATTTGACCTAGGGTGAAATCTGGAGCCTATTTCCTTAGTTGTTGTTTTGGATTCGTGTTTCCGTATTCCGTATTTCTAATTCTGAATTTGCTTATGGTGTTTTACCTCGACCACTTGGCGTTTATACGACGATATCGAGGGTTGTTGATGGTTTTGGAGGCGTACCCATAGGTTCTAACCTATAGGCCCCATAGCGTATCGTTTTGGCTTTCGTGTGTCGTTTTAGCTTTGATTTGGTTTTGATACGCATCTGCGATACGTTAATGAGTAGGTACCCCATGAAGACTTCGGGATGACAAGCAAACGCGTGACGACGTCGATAAATAAAGACACAAGGTGAGTAGATTATATCTACGGGGGAAGTCGGGTGGATGGCGTATAGCACCCCCGCGGTCCGTAGTTGTTATATATATATATATATGATAATTAGGTGTATTATTGATAGTGTAGGGTTAGAAGTAACTAGTGTAGTTCATAATCGTGAACCCTAGAATAGATTTACACCTACACGCACACCCTTGTATATTCATTATACTTGCACTGTGTTTGATGATATTGGATGACATTGGAGATGAGTTGATGATGTTGGGCATTGTGATGCGAGATCGGTGATTTGATATGATTCGTATTTGGGATACGACGTATGATCGCTAGCGGGCCCTTAAACGTGTGTTTACACACGCAGTGATAGATGGTATCGATTGTACTAGATTTAGATCAGTACCCCAGATTAGGTGATATGATGATAGTGATACCTGATATGTGGTGAGATAATGTGATATTGACCCGTACCCAGCCATTGGGATGCCGTACGACGATTTACCGTACGAGCGTATATTGATGATAGATCCGCACTCATGACTCGAGGATGTCTTACGATATACTGTATCGTACGCGATATTATTGAGGCGGGATCACCGACTATTATATCTATATATATCGACTCAGATTTAGGTGGTTTCCATACCTCTCCCGATTGACTTGATACTTAGATCTGTAGTTTGCATGGTAGATTCTTCACTGTGGTGTTGATTATTTGATTTCCGCCTATTCATGCTATTCGCATTGCTTTGCATATGTTTATTGCTATATTATTATCATGCTGTTAGGACACCAGCACCATTATCGATGATGCGTATGTTCCACGTACACTATTTGCAGGCTCACACACTTCATCATCGATAATTGCCATGCCACTACACTATAGTACTGTTGCATTCATGATATGATTCTTGCATGGCATATTGTACACTTATACTGTACACATACATAGATGATTCTGACTTGATTAGAGATTTGGGAACCACAAGATATTCTTCAAAACTGATCCATTTTAAAAGAGTGGTTTCCCTCGACATGTGTACATTACTATTTCATGTTGCATGACTTACTGTTATGCTTACCTTTCTTTACATGTCGCATACATCATGTTTTGATTATATGCATTGAGATATGTTGTTTTCATGATATTTTTGGATTTGGGAACCGTGGGTATTTCAAAAGAGAATATATAATTGTTTAAAAAACCCGGTTACCCTTGATATGATATTTCAGTGCGTCCACCATGTGTTTTCTCGGTGCTGAGAGCGACATGTGAAACCCGATACGAGGAGGCGGATGAGGCCGATTGCAGGTACATGGTGGACCCGGTATGGTACCCCGGGACGAGAACGGTTTCGCTGTGTAGTAGACGGTGAGCCTGGCAGAGGGACTACTACCTATCGGTGATTGTATTTGAGCTCGGCGGATATCTGGAGGATACCGACCGGAGTTGAGAGATGGACATAGGCTGACCCGTACTGCCGGGGCCGAGGGCCGAGGGCCGATACCGCAGACGGAGCCCCATATGGATGGGGATTTACGTGCCGATGCTAGGCACAGGTTTCATGATGATTTCCATGATTTTGATTACATCCTCATATTTGCATGCATGATGCTTATTGTCATTGGGTGACAGGTGGACGGGATCCACATATATACAGACATTGATTACATACAGACTTTGACTATATTAATCATACTTCATTTGTATATATAACAGGGTATGAGGGCGCTGTTATATATACCCTTACACCAATATTAGTGGAATGGGACGCTAATATATGTGTATTGATTTTCATTTGATACTTCATCATATTTACTTCATGCAGACATACCTTATATTTATGACATGTTATTAACTGAGGCACTGGCACGAGTATTTGGCACTACCTACATGTTTAGATGTTACATTGCCACCTTATCACGCTTCAGACTTACTCTTGAGGTTTATATCATATACTGATCATATTGATTTAGGATTATGTCTTGCATTCGGTTTCTGCTTGTAGATATTTTCTATTCACGAGTTGGCAACTCACCTCCGTTGTGCCACAGTTCTTGCAGGTTTTGCCGTACAGGTTCCATAGCGGCATTTCTGGCACACTACTTCCTTGCGGGTGAATTGCTTTTGGTAGGTGGATTCTTTTGTATTAAGAACCACCATTGTACTTGTATTATTCATTGTATCTAGAAATTCCATCAACCAAAACTTGTATATTGTTTCAGACTTAGACATTAGTGATGTATTATTCGACCTTAGAGTCGCACTTAGTAGTATTGCGGTTTTCATGCTTATTGAGTTTCTTTTTGGATTTGACCCTCGCCATTCGGCGTTGTATATTATTGCTTGCGTGGTTGTGACCGTCAATTGACGAAGAGCTAGCTCCCGCTTGGGGATGTCTTTTATCATTGCATATATATTGTTCTTGTTGTACCCCGTTCGGGGCCAGTATTTACAAAAGAAACTCTGCCGAAATTTTTAGAAAAGACTTTACACTTTAAAATGTGTATTCGGCTTAGTTATTTAAAAACCTTGACTTCAAACATGTTTTTCTTCACTTCTTTAAACCAGTTTTCTTTACTTACTCTTAAAATGGTTTTAGATTTCTGGGCTTTTGTCTTACTTGGATTAGATGGAGTCCTATAGCTTCATATGGTTCAAGGGCCAGTCACGTGCTCTTTCGGGTCGTGACAGTTTGTCCCAGTCGGTGTATTTTTTTCAAGCAGTAATTTAAGTCCCATCATGGTTGCTACCAAAGAGAGAGAAAAGAAAAACTCAGCATATGTTCTTGCAAGAATAGATTGGTTTATTAACTTATCTAACCAGGTTGGCTCCCACCATTTCCTCGAATTCTCCATCAAACCATAAAAGGAGACTAGTGAGGATCATTTACACTTTACAAGTTCTTTAACTGTTAAGCCAGGTGGGTGTTGGTACTCCGAGGGAGGTTCCCCATGCTCTCGTATGGACCTAATTAAAATAAACCTCGTTTCTTCAGAGGCGTACCCCCGTTAACACTTTCTAGACACCTAATAAGTTAGCTAATTGTGAAGTGAAAAGTATATCCTAAGAATAATCCTACTCATCAGTGGGATCGAGATCCAACTATCATTGTATGATGACCTAGATGGAAGCCACTCTAGTCACTACACTCTATAAGGTATGCTGCTAGTTTCCTTTGTGTTTGAAACTCCCGATATGATTTTTGCACCAAGCTCTTATGACCTTGACGAAGGCCAACAAATCATAAGATGCAAGTCAAGTTCTTCCTGTCGTTGTCCTGATTAATTTAGATCTACCCGTACTCGCCCTTGACGAAGGTCAACAAGGTTGTACGACTGTCCTAAACCAATGCATTTATCTATGCTACAAACAAGCAACACACTGCTACCATTTAATATACCTTGACGAAGGTCAACAAACATAGCATGATACGATGTGCTACTCATTTGAAATGGCGGAGGGCTATGGATGGTTTCTGGAGAAAACATTGAACATAATGAACATGATATCGTTAAAGGAATGATAACTTTGAAAAGGAGTGGTTCAAACTCCGCCTTTTAAATGAGTGTTTTGAAAAGAACCGAGTGGGTTTTTCAAAATGTTCCAACAACATCTTTTTAGGTTTCTTATATTGCATTAATGAGGATTAATGCGGTCCCATCATTTAATTCCTATCACACCCAAAAAGAACGAAAATAAAATGTATGTATATGCCATCCGCATTCGCCACGGGGCCCTGTCATGCACCGTTAGGTTACTTAACTAACGGCAGAGCGGGGACAGGACTAGCGCGGGTGCAAAACATATACAACATCTACTAGTGTGTGTGTGTGTGTGTAACCATTCGTCCCAGGCATGATATAAGCAACATCACAGAGAACTAATAAGCAACAAGAACAGCAGATAATTTTGGAGCCCCGAATTTCATTTTAGCCATAAATGAAACACGACGTTCCCTGCCATGTAGATAGCCTGTGCAATGAAAAACCTAGACCCCTACGAGGGCGCCAAGCCGCCCGCCAATCCCAGAAGAGAGGCAACCTCAATCAACAAAATGAGTGGGCCACCCAGTGCTTCATGGAATCCGATAACTTGTGAACCCCACCGTGGGTCATCCTATACCCTCTACGAGTGCGGCGAGTAGCCCACTAATTCTAGAGTGAGGCACCCCGGCCTCAATGCCATGAGATGGGGCTCCGTTGCTCTCTACAATCCGGCTACTCGGGTACTCCTCCGCGGGGTAATCCTACTACAAAAAAAGTAAAATATATATAACGGTGACATCGACCTCAACCTGGACGTGTCCCGATAAAAGAATATACAAACGAGCGGAAACGGAAGTCCACATGTCAGACGCTCGCCCCACAATAATGAATATGCAAATGAATTAACATTGTACTACAACCATTGCATAATAGGCCATCCACCACGACAAATTATCCATAACATCAGTGCAATCACAGAACATCAACACGAATACCATATTCGTAAACCCGTATGATTGTACATATAGCAATCATTCGGGTTATACCGCTCAATGATATTCACGGTCGCAGAAACAAATGCACAGGAAAGCAAAAATTTAGAATTTCAATCGATTAAAACTTTCCGTTTTTACCTCCATGTATAAACCAGTACACAAACAACTCTGGGAAAAAACCAATATACACAAAAATCACATCTCCACAAACATCAACCACAGAAAAAACTTGGGGCAACACAACCATAATTAGGCCTCGGATCCGCGGCCCAATGACCTATTTAGCCGTGGATTAGAGGTCTAATTTAATGATCTTTTGCTCGAAATTTTTTATTGGCTTTAGAAAAGCCTGCACATAATTTTAAGGTGACTGAAAATATTTTTTGAACACTTTTTAAAATTCAAACAGCAAGCATGTTTTGGAGATGCGATTTGGATAATTTCCGTCGATCGAAATTCTAAACGTGTGCAAACTAGCTAGTTAAGTTTTATGGACCGGCTCTGATACCAATGTAAATCTATTTTACATGCTCTATAAGGTTTGTAGAGAAGCGGAATTTCAAAAACCAAATTTTATAAGCATGCAAGAAAGACTTTTAACCCAAAATCTACCATAAAACCCTAACTAGCTATACTACAAAGGTATTTATTCTACTGTGTTAGAATTTTATACCTATTGGATTCGTGTCCTTCGGGTCTTTAATCCACTTCTTGAGCTCCTTTCGAGGTCTTCGGTGTAGTTTGGTTGCCGGTCTCTTGGATTCTAGATGATCCACCCGAGGTTCCTAGGTTCAAGATACAACTTTCAAATGAAAGAAACTCAACTAGCTAGTTTGCTAATCTAGCTAGTTGAGGATGAGTAGGGATGATTAGTGGTGATTTTTCTTTATCAAAGCCCTTGTTTCTCAACTTATGAGAATGGTAGTGTTTTGTGAATGAAGAGGAGGAAGCAAAGAAGAGAGGATGGCAACTCAAGAAAATATGAGCTCAAGGAAAAGAGAACTTCCAACCATAAAGAATGGCTCGTAAAAAATAATATCAAGCCTTTTCTTTTCTTCTAAAAAATCTAGCCATACTTCAATAGTGATGGAAATAAATGCCTAAATCATCCCTCATGCCATGCTTCCATTACACCTCATTTTCTATTTATCAATAAATAGAAAAATCCATATAATGACGTGTCCCCTTCTAGAATATATTTTGTATAAATACAAAATACTTTCTACCGTATACATACTCGTATTCGTATCAAAATACGAATACCCAAGAGATAGAATAATACCACTAAAAATAATACTAGTATTAAATCAATACCTGATTTAATGAACCGGCTTAATCCTAAGCCCGTTAGTATTAAAAACCTTCCGATTAAATTCCGCGCAACTAGTACACGCAATCAATCGGAACCCTGTACGTATAAACAGACGACCTCCACTCGTTTCGCCTGAGCCAGAGAAACCTTCTGTATGGGACTCTAAAGACTCGACAGTACGCTGGCAGTGGGTTTAACCACAAGCGCATCAACGGTACTAGCTGTACATAACGGCTACCCAGGTACCTGTCGAAAAACAAGGCCGACGAGCAAAATCATCTGAACCCCTACTGAACCTAACCATGACAATATCCATACAATCCGGTCTATTCGTCTGAGAGCACCACTTTCTGGGTCTAGGGGCGGTCAACGTCAAACCCCTACTAATCCTAATAAGTTGTGTTGGTGTGGCTCAATACCATCTGAGAAATTACTGATCTAATCTATCTGTAATTCTCTACTTCCCTTACCAGGGGCTTTTGGCGTTGACCAACCAAACACAGTGCGATATCAACTCTCTATACCGAAAGAGATGAATCCCTAACAATCACTCACTGCCTCCATGGGGCTCGGGACTGAACCCAACTATAACCTGTTTGCACGACTCCTTTGAGCCGTGGTAGGGTAGTAGTCAAAGCACAGTAGGTACTCACACAAGACAAATGATGATCTTAGGTCTACAAACTACCTGTACACATGCCACACGAGAACTGCCATCTGACGTTAGGTATAATACCATTCAGCAGTTCTGGACGAGTCCGTCCAGTGTACCCACCCACAGTGAGCACCTGTATACAATCTTAGGTGAAACACATTAATACCTGTGAGAGTGACCATCGCCCCTCGTCGAGTTCTAGAAATGTATACACCAGTCTACTCTGGGATATCGATGCCCCGTCTCGCTATTTCTATGACGGGGAACATTTTTAAGGATATGCTTATAGACTACCCAACTCTCACAAGTATAACCGCCATCACAACACTGGTAGTCAAGCATATCATATGGGCTTTATCAACATGTATAAGTAGTATGCAATAACAAGTAGAACATACGCACATGTTAAGATATAGTTAAACAAGATAGCATACTATCATTTCGAGCAAGATCGTCCTATATATATACATATCCATAGTATCCATTATAAGTAAATAGCCTCTAGGGCATATATATCCTACAGAGGGAAACCGGAAAAAGCTCCGACTAAGGATGGATGGTGGTTGATGTAGGAATTTTTCCATTATCTTTTTCACTCATAACCCTTACTCAAAAGAGAGCAAGAAGAAGAGGGGGAGAGAGGTGACAAAAAGAATGGCTAAGTCTCTCGTAGCCATGAAGCATCCTTGGAAAAAAAGAATCTCACTCTTGTAGAAAGAATGATGGCTACCATAAATACAACCAAGGTTCAAATAGTGAACCAAATAAATAATCACAATCCAAGCCATTCTTCTCTACAAGCACAAGCATGCTTCATGCCACCTCATTTCGTATTTATTTTTCTAAATAGAAAAATAAATATGAGATGTCCTTCTTCTAGAAGCATTCCCGTATAAATACGGAATACTTCACCCGGTATATATATCGTTACATATACGCTTATCCGTATAAAAAATACGGATAGCACCAATGAAAGAAAATGAATAGTGAAAATTAATACTAATATATATATATATATATCATATATATATATATATATATATCAAATATATATATATATATAAATTATTAAATCAAAACCTGATTAAATAATCCGGCTTAATCCTAAGCCGGCTAGTATTATCAACCGTTCGATTAAAGTCAGTGTATCCCGTACACGTATTTAATCGGACCCTGTACGTACCAACATACGGATCCTATATCTATCGCCTGAACCGGGAAAAACTCTCTGTGTTGGACTCTAAAGACTCTATAATACGCTAGCAGTAGGTTTAACCACAATCACTTCAACAGCACTAGCTGTACATAACGGCTACCCGGGTACTTGCCGAAAGGGGGGTCGACAAACAAGTACGTCCTTACCCTACTGAGCCTGAATGTGACAATCTCCGTGCAGTCCGGTTTATTCTTCAAAGAGTATCGCATCAGGTCTAGGGGTGGATAACGTCAGACCCCTACTAACCCGATAAGTCGTGTCTGAGTCAAGCTCATCACCAACAGAGATACTACTGATCAACTATTAGTAAATCTCATCCATCATGGCCATGGATTTCTAATGATAGCCAACTAAACACAGCGCGACATCGACTCCTAATACCAGGAGAGACGAATCCCTAACAATCGACTACTGCCTCCATGTGGCTCGGGACTGTACCCAACTAAAACCTATTTGCACGACTCCTTTAAGCCGTGGTAGGGTAGTAATCAAAGTACAGTGGGAGCTCACACGAGACAAATAACGATTTCAGATTAAAGGACTAACCTGTACTCATGCCACCTGAGAACTTCCATCATAAGATAGATATAATACCATCTAGAAGTTCTCGGCGGGTCCGTCCGATTGCTCACCTCCACTAAGCACATGTATACTATCATAGGTGACACAACACCAATGGCTTGTGAGACCGACCACCGCCCCTCATCGGGGTCTAGAAACGTATGCACTGGTCTACTCCGGAATATCGATACCCAGTCTCAATACTCCTACGACTAGGGACATTTATGAACAACCCAGCTCCCACATATATGATCGCTATCATATTGTTGGTTGTCAAGCAACAATCCTATGGGCTTCATCAATGATGAAGACAAACCGTATAGCATACTATCATCTCGAGTAAGAATATTATACATGTATAGGTCCACCTTCAATTATCATAATCGCCTACTTGCAATTACAATAATTGCCTCAAGGGCACTATATCCAACAGTCTCAATAAATGCCTGAGACGTCTCAAAGAGATAGATTAAAAACGTTATATCGTGCACATTATGAGACGTCTTAAGAAAATGTAAGACGTCTTAGGCAAAGTAGAAAATATTTATATGGAATACATTTGAGACGTCTTAACTAGGATATGAGAAGTCTTAAAACTACAGAGCAGAAATGTTAAATGCAGACAAGTTTTGAGACGTCTCAAACAAGACATAAGACGTCTTATAGAGACAAATCAAAAACATGAAGTGTATGCAAGTGTTGAGACATCTTAAACATGACTTGAGACGTCTCATAGCAACAGATCATAAATGAAAGATCCAAGGGATATGTGAGATGTCTCAAATAATGTTGAGACATCTCAAGAACTGATATTTAAGATACTTGAGAATTTTTTAAAAAACTTTAAAATCGTGTGACTCATACGAGATACCTACGACTCAATAAAAAGAGAAATACAAGTTTGACACCTTTGTAGCACATTCTTTGAGTCTCTTTGAGTCTTCATCTCTGAATTCTTGTCTCTTTGATTCTTTACTTTTCGTCTTGATGTATCATCGTTGCTATGTACCTTTTTCACTTCATTTGCAGTAGAGCTCGTTCTTTTGATATCTTCATCTTTACGTATTTTAGACTCCATCTTTGAATTCATGTCCCTTTGATTCTTTATTGTAATGACCCTAAAATTCCTATACACTTTTATTGATCCAATGTTAATGAAAGAGTGTATTTCTGTTCTAGTTTCGAGTTATAAGTTATTATTGATAATTTATGTACAAGAAACAACATGTAGCTCACTGGTTAATCCTCTCCACTGCTGTTCTTTGGCCTGTAAGTTTGAATCCCATCAGTTCCAATTATTTTTAATATTTTTCTTTTTAATTTATCGGAAGCCCAAGAGTTGCATGTGCATTACACAGAGAAATGAAGGGTTGCAAATAAATCAAACAATAAAAATGATACATAAATACCTAGATGAATGCACTGCACGAATCCCGATACCCAACTCTTCATCTTGGCCACCGGTTTTTCCTATATGGCCCCTACCGGCGGTTGGATTTTCCCCAATTCCCTCCGTGCTTTGTCCGTGCACCCCTACAGCTCCCCTCTACTCTTTTTCCTATTTGATTCTCCTGAAATTAAACAGAGAGCTCTCAACCTTTTATATACCTTATTAATACTCTTTTATATCATTTTAATGTCTCATTTTAATTCACCATACTCCTCACTTTTTCTCCTATAAATACCTAGACCAGTCCTAACTCTTCCATAAGGCATACCACTCTCTCAAATATATATTCTCTCTCAAATTCTCAATCAATCTAGTTCTCTCAAGGAGTCGATCATGTTTCTTCCATCTCGCGTCGTCGTTCCATCAAGCTCTTTCCTCCCTCTCGGTTACTTCACAACTCGCACAAGTGACGTCAGTAGATCGAGCTCGCCCTCTAGTCGCATTCACGGCTCGGTTCTGCAAACCAAAGCTAATTCTCTCCATTCCATCACTCATACGAGTACGAACCGTTGTCTAGTAAGTCTTCATCCCTATCTCCTTTCTTTTTCCTCTCCTACACCTATATTCGTAAGTCCCAACCTTCTTGACTCATCCTTTTTTTTGCCCCTTTTTTTCATCACCTTCAAAATACGACTTTTAGTGGCTAACTTCACTTTTAAATTAATTGCTGTAAAGTTTTGAATTATGCATTATAATTTCATGTTAATATTAACAAGTAATTATCACTTACCATCATACCATCATCACATGTCATGCTTCACCTACATATCATATGAATTTTGTTATTGTTAAAACTACCCTAGAATGCATGTAACGCCAAAATACCATAAAATTTGCTTATACCCTTTTAATTTTATCATGAATTATAACTCTAGAAAATTCATGGGGTAACGACCTACCACATCACATATACTATGGTTTAATAGCACGATATTTTAGATTACAAAGTTTTATCCGAAATGAAACAATTTTACATTAAAATACCCTCACTTTTAAAAAATGCTTTTTATCGATATTTTTTACCCTTTGCAATTACGTCTCTACAACTCTCGTTAGAGGACCCGTTTATGGATGGTGCAGATTATCGCGCGTCCTTAGGATAGTAGAGTGAGATACAGAACTTCTCATGGAGAATTCGGTCTCGAAAGGAATAAAAATACGATTTTAAAGAATACGATTTATTTTCTTAAACAAATTAAACTTTAAAAAATTATATAAAGGTATGAATCCGTATTTTCAATGAAAACAAATTAGAAAAACTATATCTTTTTAAATGAAAGATTAAAATTTTAATAAAATACCACCAAGTTTCCAAAAGTATAGTTTTTAGAATAATACCATAAACTTTTAAAAAGCTAGGTTTCATCACTAAAATATTGTTAAAATTGAAATACATTTTAATAAAAACTCTTAATATTCCAAATCATCCTCAAGGTTTTTTGTTAAACAATATTAAAACATTTTTTCATAAAACCCACTCGAGAAATGCAAACAACTTGAATAAATCTTTAAGGACCTTAGATTAATATAGGTTTAAGCGGTATCATTTCTCTTGAGCCTCTGGGAGCCAGAGAATGTGAGTGTTTTCTTATTCAGGTTAAACAACGCTGCTAATTAACGGAGTTATCAATCACAATCATTTTGGAAAAAGACAAAAATCCTGCCGTCCATGTGCAGAAGTTGTACGATTATTCCCGAACATAAGAATTTCAAAAGATAAATCCATTCATAAGATATGACTCTAACCTGAACACGAACTCGAATATGACTCAGATTAAAATTTGAACTTGAACTAGAACTCGAACTTGAACTTGAAGTTAAACATGACACTTGAACTTAACATGAATACCTGAACCCAAGTCTACACTTGAAATGACTTGACTCGAACTATGAATACAACTTGATATGAATACACAAACACTTGACACGAGTACTTGATTTTGACATGAACTCAATCTTGCAACTTGATGTATTCATGGATTCGAGCAAGACTGGTAATTTTAACTGTAAGGGGGTCTCGCTCGCTGAACGGGTGTTTAAAAATATTTGCGGAAGCATGAAAACGAAGTATTCCATGCGAAAAAGATCACCCAATCACTAGAATCAACCATAGACTAAAACTTGCAAACTAAATAATGGAACAAGGAGAAAATACAACCTTTGAAGTGCCTTCACATGCTCCAACGGTTGTACTCCGGACTCCGGATAAGATCCGCGGCGCTTCAGATCTCGCTTGGTTCCAGATCGACTCCGTCAAAGATGATCCACACGAAGGCCACCGGCTCTTGTCTCTACTTCAATCAAATTGAAGTAACTCACTCATTCTATTTGCTAGATAAAATGAGTAAGAGATATAGTAGATTAGTTAATTCTTGAACTCTCTTTCTTTTTCTTTTATTTCTTCTTTCTTTTTGGTTCTTGGAAAAAAATGAGAGATGAAAAAACATAGCCTTCTAAAAAACAACCACCATAGATGGAATGAAGAGAGTAGAGAGTCTACTCATTTCATTCCATCCTCTCTCATCTTCAAATGTCATGAGTATAGCAAATAAGCTCCACCTCATTTTTATATCATGAAAAAAGAAAAAGGATAAAAAGAAATTACATATCTACACACGCGCGCGCACACACACACATATAAACAAATATATAAATATACATGACATGTAATATGCACATGATATGTAACAAGATAAAAGAGAGTGTGAGAATATCACAATAATACTAGTTTATATATGCATCATCATATATAAGTAATATCATTAAATCAACACTTGATTCAATGACCTGGTTCAATCAAAAACCGGCTAGTATCATCCTTCCTATTAATACATGTAGTATTACATACATATGTTTAATTGGACCCTGTACGCATCGCCGTACTGCACTACATCATTTCGCTAGAATGGGAAAACCCTCTATGTGGGACTCTAAAGACTCGACAATACGCTTGTAGTAGGTCAGGATCATATCCGATTGATCTGAAAGACTTTCAGATCAATCCCCTACCGGGTTAAACTACAAGCATGTTAGCGATACTATCTGTATATAACGGCTTCCCAGGTATTGAACGAAAAGCCAGTCGACAAGAAAGCTCGTCCGAACCCTGCAAGAGATTATCCGTGACATTCACCATACAGTTCGTTCTTCTTGTCTTATACTGTCGCATACCGGGTCTGGGAGGTGGAAACCATCACACTCCCACTAACCCGATAAGTTGTGCTGACGTCAAGCTCATGTCCATCTGAGAAACTACCGATAACACTTATCAGTAAATCTCATATGCCTTGGCCAAGGACTTATGGTCATAGCCAGCTGTGCACAGTGCGACATCAACTCTCTATACCGAGAGAGACGAATTCCCTCGACTGCTCACCGCCTCCATGTGCTTCGGGACTATACCCAACTAAAACCTGTTTGCACGACTTTTTAAAACCGTGGTAGGGTAGTAATCTAAGTACAATGGGAACACACACAAGACACTATGGGGATCTTGGGTCTAAGGACTACCCTGTACTCATGTCACCAGAGAACTGTTATCTGACGATTGGTATAATACCATTTAGGAGTTCTCGGCGAGTCCGTCCAGTATAACTCATCCAATGAGCACATGTATACAATCATCGGTGTCAAACACTGTCACGCTCCACTTCCCGGTAGATGGAAACGATGACGTGGCAAGCCCGCGGCATATTTATTCAGAGAATGTCATTCCCTAAATAAATATACTAAGTGCATTGAAACAATATTACACAATGCAAGAATAAATGGAGACAGTAAATTTTTCAACAAACATCTTTATTTACATTCAACTTGAAATATTTATCGGTACAATGAGTTTCAACTGGAAAGTAAATACAATAAAGAAAATGCCTAAATATGTGGCATACATATGCTGAAACAAATGAAAGTGAAGCTAATCTTGAGTAGAGATCTGGTCGTAATCCTCCTCGGTAGCCTCCACTTCCTCCGTCTCGACCGTATCTGACGACCATTCCAAGAAAACAAAGATGGGTGGAATGCCCATCAGCGAACTAGCGCTCGATAAGTCCCAAAGGTAGAGTAAGAGTGAAAAATGACAAGTATATAATAAAAGAAATAATATAAATGACCAGTAAAAGTGTGTAAATCTGAATATAGGTATATGTATATATAAATCTCTATATGGTCATTATATTAACGTTAAGTTCCAAGTGTGAATGTCAACGCAGCCATAGAAGTATTCATGAGCTTAGGAGTGGGGCCCCAGGAGCAAGAAAACACGGGCCCATTGCATATGTTAGCATCGGGACTCCAAGCTGTAGAAGAGTCGACCCAACTAAGATTCGAGTAAAAGAAAAAAATAGGTTAATACGGGTATCCTGAAACTCCGTTGGATTCACACAAGAAACTATCTCAAACATCATGAGTAAATATATATAGTATAACTGTAAGATAGCCTTAGTTGATTTGATTGATTGATTATAACATAAATTAATCGAAACCATAGATTCCAAAAGGTGAATAATGAAGTCGAGTGAGTTGAGAAAAGTGCGAGTCATGTCACTTGCAATCTTGGGTCGAGTCAAGTTAGTCGAGTAGATTAAGTTCGAGTTTGGGTTCGAGTTCGAGATTAGATTCAAGTTTGAATTCGATTTATAGATATTTCTTGTGAATGGATTTAACTGCTGAAACCTTAAGTTCAGGAGAAATCGGAAAACTACTGTGTTAGGAATATGTATGCCCTAGAGGTCATTATTGTATATTATAGTGGATGCTTGGACATATATATAGAGGACTTTCTTGCTCGACATGATAGTATGCTATCTGGTTGCTCTTTATCTTAACATGTGCACTTGTTTTAGTTTTTTGTCTCTTTCATACATGTTGATAAAGCACTTAGAATGTTGGCTTGACTACCAGGACTATGATGCAGATCATACTAGTTGGGCTTTTGTAGTCTACAAGCACATCCTTAACAGTTCCTAGTCGAGTGAGTACCGAGACAGGGTATCGATATTCTAGAGTAGACTAATGTGTACATTTCTTGACCCTGTATGGAAAGATAGTTGATCCCATAACCATTGGTGTTTGACATCAAAGATTGTACCCCGGTGCTCATTGGAGAATGAGTATACCGAACAGGACTTGCCGAGAACTCCTAGATGGTGCCATACCTATCGTCAAATAGCAGTTCTCTTGTAACACTTGTATAGGTTAGTCTGTAGACCCAAGATCGTCATATTGTCTTGTGTGGTTCTCACTGTGCTTTGATTTTCTCCCTACCACGGCTTAAATGAGTCATGCAAACATATGGTTTTAGGTACAGTCCCGAGTCGCATGGAAGCAGTGAGCGATAGGAAGGGTTTTGTCTCTCCAGGTATTGGGAGTTGATATTGCGCTATGCTCGATTTGCTACAACAGCAAGTCCCTAGTAAGGACTGATGAGATTTACTGATAAGTATTATCAGTAGTTTCTTGAAAGGTTATAGGCCACACCTCGGCATGTCTTATCGAGTTATTGGGGTCTGACGATTCCATCCCCAGACTCGATATGCGATATATCAGACGAAGAGACCGGACTGTACGGTAAGTGTTGCTTATAGGCTCTACGGGAGTTTGGACAAGTTTGCTTGTTGATCTTCTATTCGTTCAATACCTGGATAGCTAGTACTGCTGACGGCTTGTAGGTATCTGATGTTATCATTACCTACTGCTGGCGTATTGACGAGTCTTTAGAGTTCCACATAGAGGTTTCCTAGCTCAAGTAAAACGAAGTAGGGCACGTATGGAGATATGTGCAGTAGCTTGATTAAATACTAGTATATGATACCGTATTCTAATCTAGCGTTTTTTTTATCAGCCGCATTATATTTGATATAACCGAATTATTGAATCAAGTGTTGATTCAATGATTTAATATATATATAATAACTAATATTAAGCTCACTTAAATTTTTCTTCTTCTTCCTCTCTCTCTCTCTCTCTCTCTCTATATATATATATATATATATATATATATATATATATATATATATATATATATGCATTTTGTATCATGGTTGAAGATACATAGAACTAGGATGTAAAAGATGATGAGATAATGATTTAAATATATGATATAAAGAAAAGAAGAATGAGTCATGGTTTATATGCTTTTAGAAGAATTGAGAAGCCATGACTCATCTTCCCTTCTAGTTTTATTGATATTTATTTATGATTATCTTAATCTCATACTTATCCACATGGTTCACTCACCCACTTCCATAGTTCATCTTCTTCATCTCCTCACTAGTTATTTTCTAGGATTGTGAAAAAGAAAAAGAAAGTAAGATTTTTAGTGAGCAAAATTCCTACTTCATCAGCCTACGCTACTCTAGCAAATTAGTTTAGGTTGTTAACTTCACTAATACCTTAATTAGTGAAGTGTGAGCTTGAGTGTGAGTTGCCTCAAGGTGGATCATCTTCGACGAAGAAGACTTCGAGCAAGCTCATTCTAACCTTTAAGTGGAGTTAAAGAAGAGTTCTAGGACTACTACTCGAAGCTTTTGAAATGAAGGACTAGACTACATGTTGGTGATAGTGCCCTCATAGTCAATTATTAGATCGCAGGCACGTGATTGCAATGATTGCGGAGGACCTATACCGGTAGGACAGTCTTACTCGAGATGATAGTATGCTATCTGGTTTGCCTTTATCAGTCGTGTACATATTCAGGTGACTGATTACATGTTACACTTTGATAGAGCCCTTAGGATCTTGCTTTACTACCAACAGTATGATGGCGATCATATACGTGAGAGTTGGGTAGTTTATATGCATATCCTTAATTGTGGTCCCTAGTCGTGGGAGTTTCGAGACAGGGCATCGATACTCCGGAGTAGACTAGTGTATACAGTCGAGACCCCGACGAGGGGCGGTGGCCGGTCTCACAAGCCACTGGTGTCAGTTGGATCACCTAAGATGTATACAGGTGCTCATTGGGTTATGAGTACACCGGACAGGACTCGCCGGGAATCTGCTAGTTGGTATTATACATATCGTCAGATAGCAGTTCCCTGGTGACATGTGTACAGGTTAGTTCATCGACCTGAGGTCGTCATTTGTCTCGTGTGAGTTCCCACTGTGCTTTGATTTCTACCCTACCACGGCTCAAAGGAGCCGTGCAAACAGGTAGTTTTTGGGTACAGTCCCGAGCCACATGGAGGCACGTGAGCGGATCGGCAGGGGATTCGTCTCTCCCGGTATTAGGGGCGAGATCGTGCTGTGTCTAGGAGAGCCATTACACAAAGCCCACGGCCGTGGCAGGAGATTTACTGGTAGGTACTCCAGTAGTATCTTAAGGTGTTATTGGGCTATACTCCGACACGACTTATACTGCTATTGGGGGTCTGACGTTACTAGCCCCCTAGGCAGATATGCGATACTCATAGACGAATGGACCGGACTGTATATACATTGTCACTGTTAGGCTCAGTAGGGTTTCCGGATGAGTTCGCTCATCAGCATCCCTTGAGGTCAGTCCATGGGCAGCCGTTATGCATAGCTAGTGCCGCTGACGTTTTGTGGTTAAACCCACTGCCAGGGTACTGACGAGTCATTAAAGTCCCCCACAGACAGTTTCCCAAGTTCAGGCGAAACGTTGTAGAGACCGTATGGTTTTATGGTAGGGTTCGGAAAATGCACGTGCGTTTACGCACGTGTCAGATTTCGGGCAGATGATACTTGTCGGCTTTGGTTTAAGCCGGGTCCGAGTATTATATTGAGTAGATATAATATCTTTGTCTCAGTTGCATTATTATTCGGTCGTAATACAAATGCGGGTATATTTATACAGTTACGGGGTTATCCTGAAATTCGTTTCGGGATCACTTTTGGAAGTTGCCAGTTTCCAGTTTTCTATCAGCCGTCTTTTAACATTCGGTTGAAGACGGATTTATCTTTTCTTGAGATGAGTGTGGAAGGTTCTAGAAGTTTCAAGAAGAGGTGACTAGGTTGAATGGTGTTGAGTTTTCATTGGTTGCTTTTGGTGTGTTCACACTTTGTGTTCACACTAGAGATATTTGTTTGTGTTCACACTAGAGATATTTGTTTGTGTTCACACATGATATTTTCTTGTGGTCACCTCCCTCCTCCTACACTCACCCCCCCACCTACCTATATATGGCCGGCCCCTTCCCCCTCTCCTCTCTCTCTCACTTTCACTTTGTAGAAAAAGATTATGATAGTTTTCGGTGTATGGAATTTCACAGCTCATTTCATTCCATCACCCGATTCCCACGGCAACTTCATTAACCGTTCGTCCATAGCTTTGGACGGAACGAGACAAAGTCTTCTACTCATTCTTTACATCATTCTTGGTCGTCTCTTTTAGCAAACTTGACGACCGAGTTGCCTCGAGTCAGTGGCGGGAGCCCGTTTAAAGAATCGTTGACGTGGTGCCACCTGGACGAGCAGATCGGAGATCGACGAGATCGGAGCAGCCGCAACGGAGCGTGGGATGATGGTTAAAGAACGAAGGACTCGGATCGTTCGGTATAACCTTTCTACTCTCTTTACAGTTTGTTAGTTTAGCAATAATGGCAGATCCGGGTTAAAGTATACGATAGCGCCAGTTAAAAAGATTTTTGTTCCGCATTTGGCGTCTGTAGACGGCCTGGGCGCTAACGTAGACTTACAGCGGTATCAGAGCCTCACCATTTTGCTTTACTAACTTGTGCTAACGCGTTTAAAACATCGATCGAACCGGATATCAAAAACCGCATTTTTCAAGTTCACAGTTTCTGTAGATTTTAAATGATGTCCTAAAATTATTCTACATATCACAGAAAGTTGTGCAGGGTTTTAGAAGCACACCGACCAAATTTGAGCACGTGATTCCACCAAACTGCCGCGGAATCGCGGCCAAACCCATGGTTTGGCCGCGCATCCGCGGCCATTCCATTGAATCAGTGCACCAAATTTGCACAGTGTCTTCTCTGTTGGAATTTGGGGGTTTTGGTATATATCTTTTAGGCCCAGATTTTGTTACTGTTCAACAGATGTTCGTGGGGCCCACTTCGTGATATTTAGTCGATCGAAATTTAAACATGTTAGTTTACAGTGCTTATATTATATCTCCGACCGGGAATGTCATTTGATCGGTAAACCACGTCTGATTGCTATAGTTCTTTTAGACGGGTTTGCGAACGTGACATTCGCGTTGATGTTCTGTGTTGCGCTGTGATGTTGCGGATTTGTCGTGGTGGATAGCAGTGTGCAATGATAGTGCAGTTTGGATTTATTTGTACTTTTGATATTGCGGGGCGAGCGTCCAACTTGTGGACTGCCGTCTCTGCCTGTTGTATAATATTCTTTTGGGGCACGACCAAGTTGCGGTCGATGTACCTGTTGTACTATTATTTATTACTGTACTAGGTTTTGCCCCGTGACGGAGTGCACGAATAGCCGGGTTCTGAGGGGCAACGGGTCCACATCTCATGGCTTTGAGAGGCAGAGGGGCCTCACTCTAGAATTGGCAGACTATTCGCCGCACTCGTAGGGGGTACAGGTTGACCCATGGATGGGTGCCCAAGATTACCGGATTCCGTGAAGTGCAGGATGGTCCATTCACTTTGCTGTAGGGGGCTGCCTCGCTTCACGTTTTGGCGGGTAACTTGCCGCACCCGTAGGGGTCTAGGTTTCATTGCACAGGCTATCCACACGACAGGGGAACGTCTGGTTTTCAGCAGCGGCTCTGTGAAACTCGGGGATCCCAGATTATCTGTATTGTTCTGTGATGCTTATTACTTTTCTGTAATGTTGCATATTATCACGCCTGGAGCGATTATTGTATATTGGTTTATATACTATTAGATGTTGTATATGTTTTACACCCACGCTAGTCCAGTCCCCGCTCTATCGTTAGTTAAGTAACCTAACGGGTGATGACGGGACCCAGTGACAAATGCGGATGCATATACGTATATTTTATTTTCGTTCTTTTCTGGTGTGATTGATTGATGGGACTGCGTTGATTCTGATCAATGCAAAGGAAAACAAACCTTTTTGGCAGTTGTTGGAACAAATTTAAAAAGTGTTATTGCAAAGACGTTTCCTTTTGTTTTGCATAGCGTTATTCAGTGGAATATCCTGCACCTCATTCGACGGGGCAAGGGCCGATATCCCTTCACCGGGACTGACCTCTTGGGCAGAAGTTTGCGTCAGGGTAGTAACTTCACTATAGTCGATTACAAGTTGCTTTGCATCACGGTATTCAGTGGAATATCCTGCACCTCATTCCACGAGGAAAGAGCCGAGATCCCTTCACCGGGAGTGACCTCTTTAGCAAAAGGTTTTCGCCACTATATTTTAAAAAGCTATCAGGTTCCTTCAGCGATATCAAGTTCACTACGTTAAAGGTTTTTCGCCAAAAACCAGCCGTAGCCCTCCGTCACTTCTTTTGGGTATTCAGTAGTATTCAAGCTATGCATTTTAGCCAAAGTTAAGGCATAGTGTTTGGTAGCTGCTGGGTATTCATTTGTTGCATAGATAGATGAGTTGGTTTGGGACAGTCGTTATGCCATTTGGCCAAAGCCAGGGGCATGTGCGGGTGGGTTCAAATTGACACTAAAGTGACGGGTAGAACTTGGCATGTGACTTATGACATTTTGACCAAAGCCAAGGTTATAAGAGCATGGGGCAAAAATCTTATCGGGAGTTTTTAAAGAAACTGAAACTTGCCAAGTATGCGCATACCTTCTGGAGTATGAGTAACGTGGATGCATTCCATCACGTTATCATGCGATGAAAGTTGGATCCCGATTCCCACTGATGAGTTGGTTTACTCTTCGGGTGATCCCGATTGATTCTTCTCTTAGGTTTGGAGGAGAATTTGACAGGACAGTGGGAAGTTTCCGGATTAGATAAAGTGATAACCATTCTGATCTTGGTTAGAGTGCACGCAGAGTGTTTCTTTTCTCTCTCTCTTTGGCAGCGACCTTTGACCGACCCTAGACTATGACTCAGTGACCAAGTTGACCGAACCTTCTTAAAATACTGGCTTTTGGATTGTCCGAGTTGCATAAGTCATTGCCACTCCTTCTTTTACCCTTTGGATTTCTCAGAACACCCGTATTACTACGGACATCCACTTCCATTAAATAGATCCATCGTATGGTTATATACGAACTCGAAGGGACTTCTTCGAGGATGGATCCAGGTTCAGGAGAAATAGAATTGGTTTATTCAGTTGTCTTTTATTATCACCTTCTCTCAGGTTGCGAGGGCTCCTTGGTTTAGGAGAGTACACCTATTACGCTTATTGGATAGTCTTATTCCAAACCATAGGCAGGTGCTGAAAGGTAGGGAATGAAGAAAACCAATTAGCCTAAATAGGGTGTGCAGAAGGTAATATGTAAAGACAAAATAAAGGGATTAGAAAGAAGGCAAAGTAAATTGCGACTGATATCATTCACGACCAAACCGCGTGCTTCATCGCCACTCCTATTTCACCTTTAATAGAATAAGGTATTATTCAGTTGTCTTTTATCATCACCTTCTCTCAAGATGTGAGTACTCCTTGGTTTAGGAAAGTACACCTATTATGCTTACTGGATAGTCTTCTTCCAAACCATAGGCTGGTGCCGAATGGTAGGGAAGGAAGAAAACCATTTAGCCTAACGAAGGTGTACAGAAGGTAACGACTAAAGACAAATAAATGGATTTGGAGAGAAGGCAAAGAAATATACGGTTAAAGTCATGAATTGGATTATGGAAGAGGCATTACTAAGAATACCAGGATACCCCTACGAAACATATTCATGTTTCAGTGCATTGTGAAAAGAAAACTGTTTTCCCGATTAGATACTTACTCCAAGGGTATGTATTTACCAGGTTTCATTCTCATATCTGTATGGTTTTACGGATGATGAGTGGGAGTAAGTTATTGGGAATTAGGTAATTATCCTCATTATATCGGAATTCGTTGTAATTGGTGATATTTGAGGAAATCGCCAGGGTACAGTTTTCAACCTACGAAACACAGGTTTTGACTTATTCAAACTCAGCGGACTTATACAGAGTATTGTATGTTGTCCAGTGTCCATCAGGACAAAGGGGTAGGTCCTCGTACTTTGTTCTGTTTACTTATGACTTCTCTAGTTTTTAGACAAGTGTTTCGTAGAAATACAAGGTCTAAGTTTTGAGAAGTTATGGGTATAAGAATAAAGTAGAGAACCAGGTGTCACAAGTATCGGGATTCTTCAAAGAGATCGAAGATGTAGATTCTTGTGATTGGTATTCAGATGATAGTAATGGCTTTGAGAAACTTGTTTCTCTTTCAGGTTACTCATAATTGGATGGATTCCTAAGTTGAGTAATGCTGATTAGTCTCTTTCCATTAAGTTGATATGCACTGGAGACAGCTGCATGATTGAATATGGTTCCAATTAAATAACTGCCAAAGTTTCTATATTGGATATAGAATAGTTCGTACCTTAAAAGATGTTAAGGTACGGGGAGTTGTCCAGCTTATGCTTAAAACCAGACACTGGATAACTCAGGGCACGTTTCTGTAATGGCTGTTTGTGGGTTGACCCTGGCTATGACGAGGGTTGATATTCTACCATTTGGAAGATCAATAGTGATATTGTTCTTGACTCGCCACAGTTTTAGTAAAATGGATTTTTTCAGAAAACAGTAGTGGGAGTATGGTAGAACTGAAAGTGATTCCAGAACCGCGAACGATTACGGAAAATTTAATAGGACCTATATATTTAATCAGGTTTGACATTCCATTAGCCACTCCGCAGATATGGTGGGTAACCTCAGACACCCGAGAGGTACTTCGGTAGCCTCAAGGACGGTGACAGGGAGGTTCTTATCTACCCAGACTTGACACTACTGTTGTTCCAGACTATGAGACCAGGCAGGAGGATAAGTATAGCGTCGTTCTAAACTAGCTTTAGAAGTGCACGTGTATATTATTCTGCCTGAGGGTTGTCGTAGTCAGTGGGAGCAGCGGAAGCATAGTGGGCAAGTAGCTTATGTCTATTTATAGACTAGAGCAGTTATAGCGGAGATAGATCATCTAATTTTGATGTGACAGTCATGGGTTTGACTTCATCAGAATAGGGGATGGATCTCTTAAGAAGGTAGTAGGGTGTGATGTCATGGTATCTGGATGACATACACAGAGTAGGAAGTAAAATTCCTATACTACGATCGGTTGTACTGTGGTCGTCATACAGTTGTTTCTCCAGACAGGATATGGATATAATACTTGACATTCTGGTTTCTGGATCTATGGTTTTAGATCTAGATTTGGGTAGTTTCCCAATGTGGGTACTTTGACAGATATTCTAATGGTTTTTAGAATAGTTGACTCCTTGCATGGTGGTGTACCTGCAGGTGATGGAGTCACCCTCTCTAAAGGTGTCGTATAGACTAAAGGGGAGAGGGCTGTGCATGATTGGCAGATCACTTGCTTAGGCAATTGAGTCAATCGTGAGGTGTCAAGTACCACACCAGATGTTGTTTTTGCACTAGATGCGATAAGTTTGTATTAATCCAATCCTGGAGAGACATAAGGAAGCAGTTTTAGAAGATAAGTGGATGTTCTACGGATTTGATGACGGCAGCCTCCTTCAGGAGACGATTATCATTCCAGGCTTCAAAGGTGACGTGGATGACAGAGTGATTGTCAGAGTTTTAGTTTTCCCCCTGACGAGGGACAGTATTATGGACAGGTGGTCCAAGAGGATACTGTGGGTGGCATGGTGCCGGATACTGATTAGGTTCAGTGATCGATACAGTCTAAGAAGTTTGGATTTGGAGTTCATTTATGAACTAGGTCCCATCAGATATCCAGACATATTCTAAGACAGGTATTACTCGATTCGGGAGATAGTTTTCTCCGTGAACTTGAGATTTAGAGAGATATAGAAAGAAACTTCTAGGCGGATCCACTCACTGAGGCTATTTCTCGAACACAATAGTTTTACAAACGAGCTTTGTGAAACTGATTAGTAGAGGAGTTGGATGTTCGGTTTCACACGGGCTGTGAGTAGTCGACATCGCAATAATTAGCCTTGAGTGCAAGTGGAAGATTGTTGGTGATAGTGCCCTCATAGTCAATTATTGGATCGCAGGCACGTGATTGCAATGATTGTGGAGGACCTATACCGGTAAGACAGTCTTACTCAAGATGATAGTTTGCTATCTGGTTTGCCTTTATCAATCGTGTACATATTCAGGTGACTGATTACATGTTACACTTTGATAGAGCCCTTAGGATCTTGCTTTACTACCAACAGTATGATGGCGATCATATACGTGAGAGTTGGGTAGTTTATATGCATATCCTTAATTGTGGTCCCTAGTCGTGGGAGTTTCAAGATAGGGCATCGATACTCCGGAGTAGACTAGTGTATACAGTCGAGACCCCGACGAGGGGCGGTGGCCGGTCTCACAAGACACTGGTGTCAGTTGGATCACCTAAGATGTATACAGGTGCTCATTGGGTTATGAGTACACCGGACAGGACTCGCCGGGAATCTGCTAGTTGGTATTATACATATCGTCAGATAGCAGTTCCCTGGTGACATGTGTACAGGTTAGTTCATCGACCTGAGGTCGTCATTTGTCTCGTGTGAGTTCCCACTGTGCTTTGATTTCTACCCTACCACGGCTCAAAGGAGTCGTGCAAATAGGTAGTCTTTGGGTACAGTCCCGAGCCACATGTAGGCACGTGAGCGGAACGGCAGGGGATTCGTCTCTCCCGGTATTGGGGGCGAGATCGTGCTGTGTCTAGGAGAGCCATTACACAAAACCCACGGCCGTGGCAGGAGATTTACTGGTAGGTACTCCAGTAGTATCTCAGGGTGTTATTGGGCTATACTCCGACACGACTTATACTGCTATTGGGGGTCTGACGTTACTAGCCCCCTAGGCAGATATGCGATACTCATAGACGAACGGACTGGACTGTATATACATTGTCACTGTTAGGCTCAGTAGGGTTTCCGGATGAGTTCGCTCATCAGCATCCCTTGAGGTCAGTCCATGGGCAGCCGTTATGCATAGCTAGTGCCGCTGACGGTTTGTGGTTAAACCCACTGCCAGGGTACTGACGAGTCATTAGAGTCCCCCACAGACAGTTTCCCAAGTTCGGGCGAAACGTTGTAGAGGCCGTATGGTTTTATGGCATGGTTCGGAAAATGCACGTGCGTTTACGCACGTGTCAGATTTCAGGCAGATGATACTGGTCGGCTTTGATTTAAGCCGGGTCCGAGTATTATATTGAGTAGATATAATATCTTTGTCTCAGTTGCATTTGTATTCGGTCGTAATACAAATGCGGGTATATTTATACAGTTACGGGGTTATCCTGAAATTCGTTTCGGGATCACTTTTGGAAGTTGCCAGTTTCCAGTTTTCTATCAGCCGTCTTTTAACATTCGGTTAAAGACGGATTTATCTTTTCTTGAGATGAGTGTGGAAGGTTCTAGAAGTTTCTAGAAGAGGTGACTAGGTTGAATGGTGTTGAGTTTTCATTGGTTGCTTTTGGTGTGTTCACACTTTGTGTTCACACTAGAGATATTTGTTTGTGTTCACACATGATATTTTCTTGTGGTCACCTCCCGCCTCCTACACTCACCCCCCACCTCCCTATATATGGCCGGCCCCTTCCCCCTCTCCTCTCTCTCTCACTCTCACTTTGTAGAAAAAGATTATGATAGTTTTCGGTGTATGGAATTTCACAGCTCATTTCATTCCATCACCCGATTCCCACGGCAATTTCATTAACCATTCGTCCATAGCTTTGGACGGAACGAGACAAAGTCTTCTACTCATTCTCTACATCATTCTTGGTCGTCTCTTTTAGCAAACTTGACGACCGAGTCGCCTCGAGTCAGAGGCGGGAGCCCGTTTAAAGAATCATTGACGTGGTGCCACCTGGACGAGCAGATCAGAGATCGACGAGATCGGAGCAGCTGCAACGGAGCGTGGGATGATGGTTAAAGAACGAAGGACTCGGATCATTCGGTATAACCTTTCTACTCTCTTTACAGTTTGTTAGTTTAGCAATAATGGCAGATCCGGGTTAAAGTATACGATAGCGCCAGTTAAAAAGATTTTTGTTCCGCATTTGGCGTCTGTAGACGGCCTGGGCGCTAACGTAGACTTACACTACAAAGGTTGTAACCTCTCTTCACTTAGGCTAGAAACTTGTTTGCTTATTTTGAAACCCTAATTCTCTAGTTCGATTCTTGTTTAGTATACTTAGACCTTTAGATTTTTAAATTGCATACCTGATGCTCACTGAAACCTTGTAGAGGTGCTAAGACTTACTTTCATGGTATCAGAGCCAAACTAGAGCATTAGGTGAAGTTTAGATGAAGTTAACATGTTCGATAGACGTTTTAAACACGTATTTTGCATGTTTCTATCCATTTTTTGAAACTTCAATATTTTCCAGATTAAAAATTCTAAGAAAATCGTGCAGGGTATTTTAAAGAAGCACAAGAAATTCAAGATGCTATTTCTACTAAGTGGCCGCGAAACCGCCGCCTAGAGCATGCTCTGGCCGCGGTTCTACAGTTGACTTGTGGAATTAGAAATCACACTTTCTTGTGTTGCTTCATTTTGACATTTTGGATTTTATGGATATTTTTAATGAGGCTCAAGTGGTTGAGGTCTCTGTGGATTGTTGTTGTTTGAAACATCGATCGAAACGTTAACGTCGTCTAAATGCTATGGTTATGTGATACAATTTTTGGAATCCATATTGATTAGTTTTGTGAAAACTGGTTGTCGATTTGTAAATCACATATTTTAGTCTTAAATGATAGATTACCGCGGAGTTTGGATTTGGATCGAAACTCCGTCGTAATCTCGTATCGTACGCGAATACTCGCCAGGAGACACTAGTAGACAGTCACGCCCCTTTGCCCCGACCAAGTGACTATAGGCGAACCCCGTGGCCAAGCGCATCGACTCGGGTGCTCACGGTCATGGTGTTCCGCCCAAGTCCACTTTGTTGATGGCCTCGGGGGAGCGGCCATCCACTAAAGTTCCCGACGAGCTTTCGAATCATTAATCGGGAATCTTGCTGAATTGCCCGGCTTAATCTTTGAAAAGTGTTTTCAACTCTAAGCTTAAATGTAAGGTTTATAGGGTTAGGCATGAAATTCAGAATATGTGATAATCCGGATTTATGATGTCCACAGATGCGGATTGTAATTATTGTAGTTTCATTTTTTTCTGCGACCAAAAGTGTAATATGTGGCAGTATCTATGATCTCGTTACTATACAACAACAACATTAGGGATACGCATATTTACTTACGTTGATGGCATGTGATGTTATTGTGTTACTATCTATATGTTATATTGGATCGTCGTGATTGAAAAGCCGGGTTTTTTACGTGAGATGAGAGTTTTTCAATTTTCATTCATGTAAATATTTGTATGTAATACTCTTTTATTGGGACACTTCCGGGTTGAGGTTGTTGTCTCCATTCGATATATATTATTTACTTAACTGCATTAGGATAGACCTAAGGTGGAGAGCACAAGTAACCGGGTTCTAGAGTCCAGTAGAAGGCCATCTCGAGGAGTCGAGACCGGTCGCCTAACTCTAGAATTGGCAGGGTTGCTTATCGTTCTCATAGGGGTCTAGGGATATGGGCTTGGCTATTCATCACGACCGTGGAATCCATGTTTTTCGTTACTGGCTTAATCTAAAACACGGACCTCCTAGTATATCCTTTATTTTATATATCTTCTTCTATTGTTCTGTGATATGATGTTATCATATAACTGCATGAGAAGAATGCTATTTATATATATATAATATATTAGTAGACATTATATATGTTTTGCAACCATGCTAGTCCTGAACCTGCCCTATCGTAAGTCAAGTAACCTTACGGTGAAGACCCGGAACCCTGTAGCGAATGCGGAGGCATATATGTGTGTTTTATTTTCGTTTCTTCTGTGATGTTTAGGAAACATAATTGATGGGACTTCATTAATAAGATTAATGAAAAGAAAAGAAATCTAAAAGAAGTTGTAGAATCAAATTTTTCAAAAATGTAGCTCTAGTTCTTGCTTTGCATAGTGGTACTCCATTATGAATATCTAGCACCACATTCGATGAGGAAAGAACCTAGATCCCTTCACCGGGAATGACCTCTTTAGTAAAAACTAGCATATGCTACAACCTACTTGGTTTGTTTTGAAACCTACTCGATTTTTAAAGCGGAGTTTAAACCACTCCTTTTCAAATCACTAAGTTCTACAACGATATCAAGTTTATTACGTTAAAGGTTTTCTTCAAAACAAGCCGTAACCCTCCGTCATTTCAGATATGTAGTGTTTAGTATTCATGCTGTGTTAGTTGACCTCCGTCAAGGCACAGTGTACGGTAGCTGGGTAATATTTATCTGCAGCATGTTGATGCGATCAGTAGGGATAGTCAAACAGTCTTGTTGATCCCCGTCAAGGGTTTGTGTAGGTGGGTTCGAATCGATCAAGAAATGGCGTGTTGAACTTGAATGGCTGCCTATGGATTGTTGACCTCCGTCAAGGTCATCGATCGTTAGGGGTAAAAACAATTATCGGGAATTTAAAGTTTTGAAATTTGCAATGAGATTGCATACCTTCTATGTGATAGTCGGATCCCGATTTCACTGCGAGTAAGCGTTACTCCTGAAAGAGCTTTCCACTTTACAATTAGCTAATCCAGTAGGTGTCTAAGAAAGGTATTAACAGGGTTATGTCTCTGCAGAAACGAGATTATTTAATTAGTTCCATGCGAAAGCACGAGGAGACTCCCTCGGAGTACTAACACCAGCATGGCTAACCGATTAGCGAACTTGTAGGGTGTAATTAATCTCGGCTAATCTTACCTTTTATGGTTTGAATGAAGATTTGATAAAAACGGTGGGAGCCATCCTGATTAGATAAGATAATAACCAATCTAATCTTGCAAGAGCGCACGCTAAAGTGTTTTCTTCTCTCTCTCCAGGTAGCGACCATGTCACGCCTTAATCAAGATAATAACATGGATGTATTGACCGAACCCGTTTATTATACTAGGCTGGGGAACGTTGGTTCCTCTCTATCTTATGACAATTGTCATTAGTCTGGGCAAAGGATAGGGGAATGCAAGGATTTCCATGCAACCCTAATGAAGAAGGAGAATTATGATTCATCTTTTTCAGGTGTGTTAGTTATTGAGAATCGTTTCTCAGTCTGCTCTACGTCCTGGGTATTGGATACCGGATCAAGATCCCACATTTGTAATCTGTTACAAGGGTTAAAGAAAAGTAGAGAACTGAGAAAGGGTGATATGTCTCTCAGAGTAGGGAATGGAGCAATTGTTGCTGCCGAAGCTGTCGGCGAATATCACCTAGTATTGCCAAATGGTAATACATTGATTTTGAACGACTGTTATTTCGTACCGTCGATAATGTGTAATATAATATCCATATCTTTATTAGATAAAGAAGGATATAATTTTGCATTAAAGAAAAATGTTATGAACATTTTCCTAAATCATGTGTTGATTGGGTTTGGTACGTTGTGTAATGGTTTATATGTTCTAAATCAAAATACAGTTCTAAATATACAGAACACACACAAGAGGAAAATTTCAGAAATAAACGAAGCCTTCTTGTTGCACTGTAGACTTTGTCATATCAATGCGACCAGACCAGCTAAGTTGCATAAAAATGGATATTTGAATCCGTTCGAATTTACATCTTATAAAACTTGTCGGTCATGTCTCAAAGGTAAGATAACCAAAACCCTATTTACGGGACACGGAGAAAGAGCTACTGAACTCTTGGGACTGATACATATTGATGGATGCATGTTAGTGATATATGCCCTAGAGGCCATTATTGTATCATACTGGATTGTATATTACATATTGGAAGCTTGGGATATTTACAGTTATAATAACAGTCTTTCTTAAAATGGTAATATTCTACTTGGTTTGATTCTACCTTAATATGTGCATGTGTTTCTTTTAGAATATCGCTTAAACATATTGGTAGAGCCCTTAGGATCTTTGCTTGACTACCAGCGTTGTGATGGCAGTCACACTAGTGGGGGCTGGGTAGTGTATAAGCACAACCTTATACAGGTCCCTAGTCATAGGATTATCGAGACAGGGTATCGATACTCAAGAGTAGACTAGTGTATACGCTTCTCATCCCAGTAGAGGAGATGGTCTGTCCCACAGCCATAAGTACGTCGTACTAGAGATAGTATACAGGTGCTCATTGGGTTATGAGTTACACTAGATGGACTCGTTGGGAAGTGCTAGTTGGTATTATACCTATCGTCAGGTAGCAGTTCCCGGGTGGCATGAGTACAGGTTAGTCCATTGACTTGATATCACTATTCATCTCATGTGTGTTCCCACTGTACTTAGATCACTACCCTACCATGGCTCAAAGGAGTCGTGCAAACAGGTTGTGGTCGGGTGCAGTCTCGAAGCACTTGGAGGCAGTAGCAGTTAGATAGGATTCATCTTTCCCGGTATTGGGGGTTGATATAGCGCTGCTTTCGGAAATCCATTACATAAAGTCCCTGGCCAGGGCAACCGAGATTTACTGGTAGGTACTCAGTATTTTCTCAGGGTGTATTAGGCTATTCCCCTGCATGACTTATTGCGCTGTTAGGGGTCTGACATTTACCATCCCCTTAGGACCGATATGCGAGTATCTTAGATGAACAGACCGGACTGTATAGAGATTTTCACAAATAGGCTCAGTAGGAGTTCGGATGAGTTTGCTCATCGGCCTTCTTATCTACAGATATCTTGGTAGCCGTTACGTGCAGCTAGTACCGCTGATGGACTTATGGTTAAACCTACTGCCATCGGACTGTCGAGTCTTTAGAGTCCCACACAGAGGGTTTCCCTACTTCGGGAAAAACGATGTAGAGGCCTTATGGTTTTACGGCAGGGTTCTGATCATATACGTGTTCTGGCTACACGGATGATGTTCGGATGGATAATACCTGTGGGCATTGGTTTAAGCCGGATCCTAGTATTATATTATTGGATTGTTATCATATCATTGTATTCGTATCTTTCGGAATACGCATATGGGTATGTATATACAGTGAGGGCATTCTTGTAATTTCACAATATATGCTTCTAGAAGCGGACACCTCATTACTTGATTTATCTATTTTTGCAAAATGGATTAATGAGGTGTAATTGGAGATATTTTAGGCAAGGGTGTGAAGCATGGCTTATTTATATTTGTTTATTTGTTTAGCTACACTATTGAAGCATGGTGAGTTATTTTCTATATGAAAATAACCCATGCTTCATTTTATTGGAAGAGATGAGCCATTCTACTCACTTGACTTCACTTGATTCATTTCTCATTTTTCTTTCTCTCTCCAATTTCTCTCCTTCTTCCTCAAGAACCCTAACCCTCACATGAGTTTTGAAACATAAGGTTCAATGAGATAAAACACTCAATTAAATACTTTACATTTTCTAGGCTACTTAGATTAGCAAATTAAATACCCTAGTTACCTCGGTTTAGAGGTTGGAGCTTGAGGCACATACTCTCGGGTGGATCTTCTTTGACGCGAGGAGGCCGACGTTGCAAGTTCGATCCGTTCTTCTAGGAGTTAAAGAAGAGGAGGACGAGAAGAAGACCCGAAGGACTTAGTTCAAGGAGGTATAACACTTTTCATAGTAGTTAAACCTCCAAGCTAGTTTAGTTAGTTAAGGTTTTCGTAAAGATCTTGGAGTTTAGTCGATGTTGCGAAGTTTGTAAAAATCGTTTTTGTAAATTCCACCTTCCCACGAACCTGCGGGGTGCGTGACATCGACTTACAGTGGTATTAGAGCCTACTAAACCTTAACTAGCTAGTTAGCAAGTAGTTAGAAACTCGATCGACGAAAAATTGCACGAAATCACGATCTGAAACCATGCTTGCTGTCGATTTTCAAAATTGCTCTAAAAATTATTTCAGAGGCCTTAAAAATACAAGTAGGGTTTTATAAGAACATAGAAAAAAAACGAGTTCCAAGTTCCCCTATTCCACCGCGGAACCACAGCAAAACATTATGTTTGGCTGCGATTCCACGGCCTAGTCAACCTCGACTCCGTCCATTTTTCTTCTGTGGGTCTTAAACTTGGAATTGTGATTTTTGACATATGTGGTTTCTACCCAGTATTGTTTGTGTACTGGTTTGTGCATAGGGTAGACACGGATTTGTTTATCGATTGAAATTCTAAGTTACTTAGCTAATCGGGTTTTCTGTGTTTGTATATATGATGCTAATCGTCGGCTAATCGCTATACGTCGATTAGTGGGGGTTGCATATATATGTATTATGATCATTTGTGTATATGGAGTATTGGATCATCGTAGATGAATAGCCGGGGGATGTGAGAAGATTGTTTTCCTTTCTTTCATTCATGTAAATTTGTAAATGTGATGTAATATTATTTTTGCAGGGCACATCCGGGTTGAGCTTGTAGCCACCGTTGTATTATTTTATTTACTGTTTCTTGCACCTAGGATAGACCCAAGGTGGGGTTCACAAACTACCAGGTTCTTGAAGTGCCGAGTGGCCTACTCATTTTATTAAGGGTGGTTGCTTCACTTCGGGAATTTGGTGGGTAGTTTGCCGCACCCGTAAGGGTCTAGGGTGGGATTTGGCTATTCATCATGACCGTGGAATCCGTCTTACATTCGAGGTTAAAACGAAACGCGGAATTCCTAGTATATCCAATATATTCATCTGTGATTCTGTCATATGGAATGCCTATTATTACATGAGACGGATGGCTATATATATATATATATATATATATATATATATGTTATATACAATAAACGTTGCTTATGTTTTGCACCCACGCTAGTCCAGACCCCGCTCTTCTGTTAGTTAAGTAACCTAACGGTGCATGACGGGACCCCGTGGAGAATGCGGATGACATAAGCGTACGTTCAATTTTCGTTTCTTTTCTGCAATGATAGGGTTAAATGATGGGACCGCATTAATATTGATTATTGCAAGGAAAAACAAATCAAAGAATAAATCGTTGGAACAATTTCAAAACCACTCGGTTTTCTTCAAAAAGCAACTTTTAAATGCGGAGCCTAAACCACTCCTTTTAAAAGCTATCAAGGTTCCTTCGACTATATCAAGCTCATTATGTTGACGGTTTTGCCATAACCATCCGTAGACCTTCGTCATTTCAGTAGTATTCAAGCTATGTATTTTGACCTTCGCCAAGGCATAATGATTGGTAGCTGCTAGGTATTCATCTGTAGCATAGATAGATACGTTGATTTGGGACAGTCATACTACTATTTTGGCCTTCGTCAAGGGTATGTACAGGTGGGTTCAAGTTAACCTGGACAATGACGGGTAGAACTTGACTTGCGTCTTATGATATGTTGGCATTCATCAAGGTCATAAGAGCTTGGGGCAAAAATTCACATCGGGGGTTTCTAAGGAAATTGAAACCTGCTAGTGACGCATACTATTTGGACTGTGATGATTTTAGTAGGATTCCTTCAAGGTTGTCACACGATGATATTTGGATCCCGATCTTACTGTGAGTATCTGCTACTCTTCGGGAGATTTTTTCACAAAACAATCAATTCTATAAACCAAGTAGGTGCCTAGAATAGTGTTAGCGGGGCTACGCCTCCAGGGAAAAGAGGTTATGTAATTAAGGAACTTTGCGAAAGCGTTGGAAAATCTCTCTCGAAGTACCAACACTAGCCTGGCCGAAAGGTTGAACAAGAATTGTAAGAGTGAGATTAATCCTGACTAATTCTTCTTTTATGGTTTGAAGGAGGATTCAAGGAAATAATGTGAGCCATCCTGTTTAGATAAACTAATAACCAATCTAAACTTGCAAGAGCATCATGCTGAGTGTTTCTTCTCTCTCTAATTGCAGCGACCAAAATGACCGAGCTTAGCTTACTGCTAGATAATAATAAATTGACTGGTCCAAACTATAAAGATTGACTAAGGTATATCCAGATGGTCATTACCTATGACAAGCTGGGCTACCTCCAAACTACCAAAGCCCCCGCCATCCTAGGTTTATATTCCACCGTCGCGGATGTTGAAATCCATAAGACATGGAAAAAAGACAGTGCGAGAGACAAGTGCCTCGTGTTAGCCTCAATGGATTATGAACACCAGAGAAAATACAAGAAAATGGACTTAGATTCCATCTTCCTCCTAACCAAGGATTTATATGGAGAGCAATCTCGTATAGCGAGATATGAGACCTCGAAGATATTTTTCAGGCGAGGTTGGTTGTCGGGACATCTGTATGGGACCACGCCCTTACGATGATTAGCTATATTAAAAAGCTCGCAGACCTTGGGACCACGTTGGAAAACGAGTTATGTACTGACTTGATTCTATAATCCCTCCTCTCTACTTATGCCCAGTTTATCTTGAATTTCAACATTCAAGGGAAGAATGTTTCACTTCCAGAACTCCTCAACATATTGAGTAGCGCTGAGGGCGCCTTGCAGGAATCTAGGGAGACACTAGCTCTGCTTATTGGGGAATCTTCCTCTTCTAGATCTAAGGAGAAAGACAAGGGAGAGAAGAAGAAGGCCTCCACCAAGACGATAGGCGGTTTCAGTAAGCTAGAGGGAAATGGTAGGGCAAAAGTTTCAGGCCTAACAGTAGGGAAGTAGGAATGTTTCTATTGTCACGGGAAAGGGCATTGGCAGAAGGACTGCAGGGCTTGGAAAGCCAGAAACCAGGATTCGAAGCATGTTATGGCTTCGGCTTCAGGTGTGTTTATGATTGAAAACTATCTGTCAATTAACTCTACTTTCTGGGTACTAGATACCGAATCAGGATCTCATATCTGTAATTCATTACAGGCTCTGAGAAACTGTAGAGTTATCAAGGCAGGTAATATGCTCTTAGGGTTGCTAACGGGATGAGCGTGGACGCTGTATCCGTAGGGGAATATCATCTAGGATTGACAAGTGGGCAGATTTTGATTTTGCGTAACTGTTTGTGTGTACCTAGTCTGGCTTGTAATATCATTTCTGTATCTTTACTTTCTAAAGAAGGTTATGATTTTACATTTGTAAGTGATGTGGTCCACATCCACCTTAATCAAAATTTGATTGGGTCAGATACACTAGATTACGGTATATACGTATTAAATCAAGCTCAGGTTTTCAACGTACAGAAAACACTTAAAAGAAAGTCTACAGAATTAAATCAGGCTTTCTTATGGCATTGTAGACTGGGTCACATCAATAAAACATGGTTGACAAAGTTACATAAAGAGGGATATTTGAATCCGTTCTAATATCAGTCCTATGGAACTTGTCAATCGTGTCTCAAAGGAAAGATGACAAAGACCCCGTTCACTAGACACGGAGTGAGAGCCACTGAGCTCTTAGGACTCATACACAGCGATGTGTGTGGTCCAATATCTACACATGCAAGAAGTGGTTATTCCTATTTTATTACTTTTACGGATGATTTCTCAAGGTATGGACATATATTCTTGATGAAACATAAATCCGAGGACTTTGAGAAATTCCAAGAATACAAAAATGAAGTGGAAAAACAAACCGGCAAAAATATCAAGACACTTAGATCTGATCGAGGTGGTGAATACTTAAGTGCCGAGTTCCTGGATTACTTAAAAGAGAATGGAATTCTCTCTCAGCTTACTCCTCCATACACACCTCAACACAATGGTGTATCATAAACGCGGAACAGAACCTTATTGGATATGGTACGTTCTATGATGAGTAACGCTGAGTTGCCGCAATCCTTCTGGGATTATATGCTAGAATTAGCTGCATATCTTTTGAACAAGGTTCTTACTAAGTCAGTGCCTACCACACCATATCAGATATGGAGTGGGAAAGAACCAAATCTTAAGTACCTTAAGATATGGGGGTGTCCAGCTTTTGAAAAAAAAAGCAGCATGCGAACAAACTCGAGGCACGCTTAGTTCTGTGTATGTTTGTGCGATACCCAAAGAACTCCAAGGGTATCTTTTCTATTACGCGAAGGAACAAAAGGTCTTTGTTTCTCGGCATGCCCACTTTTTGGAAACTCAATTTCTTGAAAAAGAGTTAAGTGGGAGAGCAATAGAACTGAAAGAAATTCCAGAACCACAAGCTATTACTGAAAGCATGATGGAACCAGAAGTTTCAAAAGAACCGGACATCCCTGCTCCACTCCGCAGGACTAGTAGTCAGTCTCATCCACCCGAGAGATACTACGGTTTTCTGATAGACGGGGATAGAGAGGATTGCATCATCGACGATGATAAGCTAACCTGCTTCCAGCAAGCCATTCAGAGATGAGACTCGGTAAAATGGCTGGATGCAATGAGGACCGAAATGGAGTCCATATACACCAACAAAGTATGGACTTTGGACATTGCTCCAGAAGGAGTAAAACCCGTAGGCTGTAAATGGATCTTCAGAAAGAAGATTGGTGTAGATGCACAGGTTGAAACCTATAAGGTTATACTTATTGCAAAAGGTTTTCATCAAAGACCTGGTTTAGACTATGATGAAACCTTTTCTCCAATGGCTATGCTCAAATCCATTCGGATCCTTCTTTCCATTGTGGCCTTCCACTGTTAGTTATATGTATGCCCTAGAGGCTATTACTGTACATAGGATGTATATTGTAGTGGATGCTGGGACATATATAGGGAGGACTTTCTTTCTCGACATGATAGTATGCTATTTGGTTGATCTTTACCTTAACGTGTACACTGATTGTCTCTCTGTTACATGTTGGTAAAGCCCTTAGGATGTGTGCTTGACTACCTGGACTATGATGCGGATCATACTAGTGGGGACATGGTAGTCCATAAGTACATCCTTCAAGGTCCCTAGTCGTGGGTATATCGAGACGGGGCATCGATATACCAGAGTAGACTAGCGTATACCTTCTCGACCCATACCGATAGGCGATGGATGATCCCATATCCATTGGTGTTTGACATCAGAGATGATATACGGGTGCTCAGTGGAGACTGGGTACACTGGACGGACTCGCCGAGAACTCCCAGATGGTATTATACCTCACGTCAGATGGCAGTTCTCTGGTGACACTGGTACAGAGTAGTCTGTTGACCCGAGATCGTCATAGAGTCTTGTGTGGTTCCCACTGTGCTTTGATTTCCACCTTACCACGTCCAAGAGGGCGTGCAAAACGGTGGTTTTTGGGTACAGTCCCGAGTCACATGGAGGCAATGAGCGATAGGAGGGGATTCGTCTCTCCCGGTATAGGGAGTTGATGTTGCGCTGTGTTCGATTGGCTATAACAGGAAATCCCTGGCTAGGGTTGCTGAGATTTACTGGAAAGTGTTACCAGTAGTTTCTCGAATTGTTATAGACCTCATATCGACACGACTTATCGAGCTATTGGGGTCTGACGTTTACCACCCCTAGGCGAGATATGCGACATATCAGACGATCAGACCGGACTGTACGGTAAGTGTTACTGGTTGGATTCACAGGAGTATGAGCGGGCTTGCTCGTCGATCTTCTGATCGCTCAATACCCGTGTGGCCGTTACGTTTAGCAGACCGCTTGCGGCTTGTGGGTGTTTGATATGATCATCACCTGCTGCCGGCGTATTGACGAGTCTTTAGAGTCCTACACAGAGGTTTCCTGGCTCAAGCGAAACGAAATAGGAGCGCATATAAGATATGTGCGGGACCGAGAATAATGCGTGTATGTGATACCGTATTCTATCCTCGCGATGAATGTATCGAATGGTTGTATGCGATATAACCTAGTTATCGAATCAAGGATTGATTCGATAAGCCGATACATTGGATACTAGTCGGTTATATGCGATATGACCGGATCGTTAAATCAAGTGTTGATTTAATGATTTAATGTATAATTATATATTTGATATATTACTTTACATTAACTAGTATTGGTTCACTTTAAATGGATTTTCTCACTTGGATGTGCACATCGTATATGTGATATATTTTTGTGCACTTGATTGTATCATGTTTGATGATGCAAGATTGCTAGGGTTTATGTAAAGAATTAAACCTTGGTTAAGTAAATGGTTAGGGTTTTATTTATTTATTCATTCATTTATCTATTTATTTTTGGATGAAAAGAATGAGAAAAGAAAACAAATGGTTGCTTTCTTAGATGCTTCTTCAAGCTTCATGCAACTTTGACCAAAGCAACCATTCTTGTCTTCTTCTCTAACCCTAACCATTCAACCTAACTCAAGTTAATTCTCTACACTTTACCATGGTTAAAATTATGATAAGAATTCATTTTCTTTTCTATTTTATTATTCTTATCATAACATTATCATCTTCTTCTTCTTCTTCTTCAAGAAGAAAACCTAGACTTCATCAATGGTGACTTGATGAAATGAGTGAGAAATCCAATTCTAAAGTGAACCCACTTCCTATTTCTTCATCCTCTACCTCTTGCCAAGTAGTATAGGGTGTTTCCTTCACAAGTTATCATGGCTTGGTGAAGGTGGAGCTTGATCTAGTGATGCCTCGACGTAGATCATCTTCGGCATCGTCGCCGATGACCTAGCCCACTCTTTCTCCGATGAAGCCGATGCTAGAGCCCGGGATCCGTTTTGGACAGCGAGGAGACATCATCACGGAGCTATGGAGGTGGAGCACCGGATCTACAAAGGTTGTATTTCCGTATACCATTTAGTTAAGTTGTTAACTAGGTTCTTTTTCGCCTAAATTTCTAGCCAACGATCTTGTTAGGGTTTCTCGGCACCTATAAAATTAGAAATTGGCATGGTTGATGCCTTGTGAGACCTCATTAGAGTGCCTAGGAACCCTACATTGGTATCAGAGCCTAGCTAGAGCCTTAGGCGATGCGTAGACGAAATTTGAAACCCGAACGAACCCGAAACCCTAACACAAACATGCTCTCTGGACTTTTTCCAAAATCTGGAGTTTTTCGAAATTAAAAATATGCAGAAAAATCAGCAGGAAATTATAAGGGTTACTGTAAAATTCGTGTGCCTGATTCCATCAATGAGCCACGGTTCCGCGGCACGAGCATGGCTCGTGCGGCGGTTCCGCGGCGGTTTTGTCTTATGTGGCATCGAATTTTGTACAGTAATTCATAATTTGCAGTGCTGGTTTTCCTGGGAATTTTTAATATTTTTTTCAAGAGTTGAATTTTCTGGGTTGTTTTGGGGATTCGAATGTTCGATCGGATTATCAAATTTTGTCTGTGTGGCTTTCCGGATAAATTTTAGAATATGTTAAAAAGTTCGACCGGATATAAATACCCAACTTTTCCCCTGTCGGGAAATTTCAAAGTGTTGGATTTTTCCATAGTTTAACGACGTTCTAAGTAGTGCAAGTAACGCGATGGTCCCTCTAAAAGACAACAAACCTTAACTAGATTATGTGACCGTCTTGAACTGCCCTTTGAACCTTCGGGTTTGGGGCAGTACGGCGTGCCACATGTGAGGCGTTGGCTTGACCCTTCTACGGCTGGACCGTTGGTATTGAGGCACGAAGTGAATGTTTTTAGACTTGTTTCATGTGTTGATCTGTATCGAGAAAACTTGGGTGTTTGAATGTTCGATCGGAAAGTTTAACATTTTCTAATTATCTGGAATGGGATACAATAATTGGAATTTACAATAAGTTATGAGATAACTGAATGAATATTATAAACATAGCAGTTTAGTCTCACTTGATCGGTTGCCACGGAATTTTGATGTGATCAAAAGTCCGTCGCAATCACGTAGCGTACGCGGATACTCGCCGGGTAAACTTAATAGACAGCCTCGCTCCATAGCCCCGACCAAGTGACTGTAGGAGAACCCCGTCGCCGAAAGCATCCGTTCGGGTGCTCGCGGCAGCGGTGTTCCGCCTTGGTGCACTTCGTCGGCGGCGTCGGGGGTGCGGCCGTCTACTGAAGTTTGCGACGAGCATTCGATCAGGGTGTCGGGAATCTTGTTGAATTGCCCGACTTGATATTGAAAAGTGTTTTCGATTTTGAGACTAAAATGCGGGGTTTATAATAGTTAGGCATGCGATGTCTAGGTAATTCATTTGATTAGGCATGCGATGTCTAAGGAGATTGCGGATTCCAACTGTTGTAGTTTTACACTTTCTTTTCTGTGACCGTAAGTGTAATATGTGATATCGCCGGTTTCGTTGCTATATGTCAACGACAATTAGGATGCGCATATTTACTTGCGTTGATGACATGTGATGTTATGTGTTGCTGGATATGTTATATTGGATCGTCGTGTTTGAACAGCCGGGGGTTTTTTATGTGAGATGAGTGTTTTTCATTTTCATTCATGTAAAAACTTGTATGTAATATTCTTTTATTGGGGCACTTCCAGGTTGCGGAAGATCTCACCCTTTGTATATTATTTACTTTTCCGCACTAGGATAGACCCAAGGAGGAGGGCACAAGTAACCGGGTTCTGGAGTCCAGTGGGAGACCAACTCGAGGAGTCGAGTCCGGGTCTCCTAACTCTAGAATTGGTAGGGCTGCTTGCCGCTCTCGTAGGGGTCTAGGGGTGTGGGTTTGGCTATTCATCACGACAGTGGAATCCGTGTTTTATACTGGCTCGTATTGAAAACACGGACGTCCTAGTATATCCAATATTTCATATGATTCTTCTGCTGCGATATCTGTGATGTGATCATGTGATATGTTCTGTGATAGATACTGTATATAGTATATATGATATATTATATAGATGTTACTTATATTTTACACCCGCGCTAGCCCTGCCCCGCTCTGCCGTTAGTTACCTAACCTAAGGTGCATGAGGGGACATCGAGGCGAATGCGGATGGCATAAGTGTACGTCGTATTTATCTGTGATGTTTAGGTACTTAAATGATGGGACTTCATTAATATGATTAATGAAATAAAAGAAACCTAAAGATGTTGTAGAATCGAATTTCAAAATAAAACAGGTAGCTACAGTTCTTGCTTTGTACAGCGGTATATGTGATATATCCTGTGTTAGTGTATATGCCCTAGAGGCCATTACTGTATCATACTAGTTTGTATATTACTTAATGGATGCTTGGGATATTCACCTTGTATATACAATCTTGCTCAAAATAGTAGTATGCTACTTGGTTTGTTTCTACTTCAATGTGTACTTGTGTTTATTTCAGTATATCACTTATACGCATTAGTGGAGCCCTTAGGATCTTTGCTTGATTACCAGCGTTGTGATGGCAGTCACACTAGTGGGGGCTGGGTAATCTATAAGCACATCCTTATACAGGTCCCTAGTCGCAGGACTATCGAGACAGGGCATCGATACTCCAGAGTAGACTAGCGTATGCGCTTCTCATCCCAGTGTGGGAGATGGTCTGTCCCACAGCCATCAGTACGTCGTACTGGAGATAGTATACGGGTGCTCGTTGGGTTACGAGTACACTGGACAGGACTCGTCGGGAACTGACAGGTTGGTATTATACCTATCGTCAGTTATCAGTTCCCAGGTGACATGAGTACAGCTTAGTCCGCTGACTTGACACTGGCACTTCGCCTCAAGTGTGTTCCCACTGCACTTTGATCGCTACCCTACCACGGCTCAAAGGAGTCGTGCAAACGGGTGGTGGTTGGGTGCAGTCCCGAAGCACTTGGAGGCAGTGACGGTTAGACAGGATTCGTCTCTCCCGGTATTGGGGGTTGACATCGCGCTGTGTCTAGGAGAGCCATTACACGAGTAGTCCCTGGCCAGGGCAATCGAGATATACTGGTAGGTTTCCAGTGTTATCTCAGGGTGTTTTGGGCTTCGCTCCGGCACGACTTGTACCGCTATTGGGGGACTGACGTTTACCACCCCCTAGGCCCGCCATGCGATGTATCAGACGAACAGACCGGACTGTACGGAGAATGTCACATTCAGACTCAGTAGGAGTTCAGATGGGGTTTCACCTCGTCAGCCTTCTTGTCGACATCTACCTGGGGACCGTTACGCACAGCTAGTGCCGCTTGCGGTCTGTGGTTAAACCCACTGCCAGCGTAGTGTCGAGTCTTTAGAGTCCCACACAGAGGGTATTCGCCTCTGGGCAAAACAGAGTAGAGGTCGCATGGTTTTGCGACAGGGTTCGTTCTCATCCGCGCACTTGTGCACGTTTGGAGTCCGGACGGATTATACTGGCAGGCTCTGGTTTGAGCCAGATACTGGTATATGTTTTGGGGGTTGCTTTTATATCTTGGTATTCTTGTTCCTCGGAACGAGAATGCAGGTGTGTATGCACAGTTGCTTGAGGCGGAGGATGAGATATTTCATTAGGGTTTCGGAACGGGTGCGTATGCACAGTTGACAGTTATCTTTTTCCAAACCCTAATGGATTTATGGATTATCTATTTATAATAGTAATTAAATGAGAATTATGTTATGGTTGATTTTGTTGACTTGTTGACCATGGTTGACTTGTTGACCATGGTTGAATGTTGACCACCATCATGCTTCAAAAGTCTTCCTTGATTTATGCTTACATTTTTTAAATGAAGCATGGTAGTGGTCATTCCAAATTACCATCAACTATTCTCATTTTCAATTATTATTATTAGATAATTATTTTCTTTTGCATTATGGTTGCAAGAAAGAAAAGAATAGCTCATTCTATCATTCTCATTCTCTCTCCTCTCTTCATCTTCTTCTTCCTCTAGCAAAGAGAAACCTTCTCATGAGTTGAGAATCATTCTCTTTAAAAAGAAAAGCAAACCCTAGTCACTCTCTACTCACTCTAGGATCAAAGGATTAGCAAGCCGGAGATTCTAGTTCACTCCAAGTCCGAGAAAGAGCCCAAGGTCGAACCCTCGAGGTGGATCCATCTTCGACGGAAGAAGGCGACAAAAGAGAACCATCAACCTCTACAAGATTTCAAGAAGAAGGAGTTCAAGTTTAGGTATAACCTTCATCCGAGTAGCTAACTCCTTTTAGCGTATTTGCTAGTTTAGTTTAGACACGATCCCGACCTTGTTTAGTCCATGTTGCCTCTTGCGATAAAAATTTGTTTTTTTATACCGTTTCCGCCTCCCCGTAAGAACCGGGGGTCGCAATATGGACTTACAGTGGTATCAGAGCCTAACTAAACTTAAACTAGCTTGGTAGTGAAGTGTAACGAAGTTCGGAACCGAAAAAAATCACAAAACCGGAAAATCACAAAACCTGAGTTTCTGTTGAAATTTTTTTGGCTCAAAATGAAAAACTTTATACATGTAAATTCGTCTCAGGGTTTTGTGTGAACACCCAAGAAAAACGATACCGTGATTCGACCAAACCGCCGCCCATCCGCCGCATAAACCATGTAGTTGCCGCGGAACCGCCGCTTTTTGTCGTTTTCTCTGCATCGTTTTTCGTGCAGTGTGTGTCCGTGTTGGTTTTAGGATTTTTGAAATATATTATATGTGCCCAGATTTTGCAGAAAAGAAATTTCCTTTTAGGGTCCTATAATTCCGTATTTTTCCGAACTTCACTACATTTTGACTATGATGGTTATATCTGTGATGTTTGCATGTATTGAACGTCTGCTAATCGCTATAAGTCGATTAGTCGGGGTTATACATGATCTGTAATGTGCTGGAATGTGTATATGAATCTGTTGGACTGTCGCGGGTGAATAGCCGGGGTGGATGTGAGATGAGCTTTTGTTTTTCTTTCATTCATTGTAAATGTAAATTGATGTAATAATATTATTTGTTTGGCCGCACAACCGGGTCGGGGTTGTAGCCGTCATTGTATAATTCTTTTTACTGTTTTTGCTCCTAGGATAGACCCATGGAGGGGTACACAAACTACCGAGGACTTGGCGGGTAGTTTGCCGCACCCGTAGGGGTCTTGGGTGGGGTATTTGGCTATTCACCGCGACCGTGTTATCCGCTTTTCGTTCCAGGCTCGAAAGGATTGCGGATTGCTAGTATATCCAATGTATTCATCTGTGATCTGTAATGTCTATCATTGCTTTCTATTTAGGCGTTGCTTATGTTTTACAGCCGCGCTAGCCCAGCCCCCGCTCTGTCGTTAGTTAAGTAACCTAACGGGTAATGACGGGGCCCCGTGGCGAATGCGAATGGCATAAGCGTACGTCATATTTTGGTTGTTTTCTGCAATGGTAGGATTAAATGATGGGACGCATTAAAAGTACTAATGCAAGAATATCACGCATTAAAAGAACTAATGCAAGATAATAAACCAAGTTTAAGTCGATGGAACACTTTCGAAAAACCACTCGGTTCTTTTCAAAACTAACTTTTAAATGCGGAGATTGAGCCACTCCTTCTAAAAGCTATCTCGTTCCATCGATTAAATCAAGTTCACTACGTTCACGGTTTCGCCAAAACCATTCGTAGCCCTCCGTCGCTTCGCATGAATAGGCAATAGTATTCAAGCTATGTATTTTGGCCAAAGTCAAGGCATAGTGATTGGTAGCTATTGGGTGTTCATGTGTAGCATAGATAGATGCGTTGGTTTGGGACAGTCGTGCTGCCATTTTGGCCAAAGTCAAGGGTAGGTACGGATGGATCCAAATTAACCTGGATAGTGACGGGCAGAACTTGACATGTGACTTATGATATTTTGGCCAAAGTCAAGGTCATAAGAGCATGGGGCAAAAATCCACATCGGGAGTTTCATAAGTACTGAAACTTGCTAGATTTGCATACCATTTGGAGTGTGGTGATTCTGGTAGGATTCCTTCAGTTTCGTCACGCGATGATATTTGGATCCCGATCCTACTGTGAGTATATGCTACTCATCGGGAAATTTCTCACTTAACGATCAATGCTATAAACCTAGTAGGTGCCTAGAAAGGTGTTAGCGGGGTTACGCCCCCAGGGAAAAGAGGTTCTTTAATTAAGGAACTTCGCGAAAGCGTTGGAAAACCTCCCTCGAAGTACCGACACCGGCCTGGCTGAACGGTTAAGCAAGTATTGTACGGTGGGATTGATCCTGACTAATTCTTCCTTTATGGTTTGAGGAGGGATTCGAGAAACAGTGGGAGCCATCCTGTTTAGACAAACTAAAAACCACTCTAAACTTGCAAGAGCATCATGCTGAGTGTTTCTTCTTCTCTCTCCTAATTGCAGCGACCAATCAACATGACTGGACTTAAGTTACTCCTAGATAAAAACAAACTGACAGGGCCAAACTACAAAGATTGGCTCAGGAATGTCAAGATAGCAATCACTTATGACAAGCTGGGGTATCTTCTTACCACCAAAGCTCCCCCTGTCCCTGGTCCAACTTCCAGCATCGCGGATAAGGAAATCCGCAAGACTTGGGAGATTGATAGCGCGAAGGCCAAGTGCCTCCTGCTTGCCTCGATGGACAACGAACATCAGAGGAGGCATGAGAATATGGACATGGAGTCCATATTGCTCCATACAAAAGAACTGTATGGAGAGCAATCACGTATCGCAAGATACGAAGCGTCGAAAAAGTTATTTTCGACAAGAATGGCCGTCGGATCATCAGTAGCCGAGCACGTGCTAAAGATGATCGGCTACATTGAGGAGCTCGCTGACCTAGGGATCACATTGGAGAGTGAGCTATATACGGATATAGTTCTCCAGTCCCTTCCTTCCACTTACGCCCAGTTTATACTGAACTTCAACCTACAAGAAAAAGAGGTTGAACTATCAGAGCTCCTCAACATGCTGAGGAGCGCAGAGGGCACCCTACAGAAAAGTAGGGATACATCCACTTTGTTTGTAGGAGGATCATCTTCTTCTAGGTCCAAGGCGAAAGCCAAGGGAAAGAAGAAGAAGGCCCCCGCCAAACCAAGGGGCGGTGTTAGTAAAGTGGATACGAAGGGAAAAGGGAAAGCAACAAAGATAGCGGGGAAGCTTGTGGATAAGGAAGAATGCTTCTTTTGTCATAAGAAAGGACACTGGAAGAATGATTGCAGGGCCTGGAAGGCCAGAACACAGGAATTGAAGCAGGTTGCAGCTTCAGCTTCAGGTGTGTATGTTATTGAAAACTGTCTTTCAATAAACTCTACTTCCTGGGTATTGGATACCGGATCAGGATCTCATATCTGTAATTCTTTGCAGGCGTTGAGAAACCGTAGGGATTTGAAGGCAGGTGACATGACCCTCAGAGTTGCGAACGGAGCTAGCATGGATGCTAAAGCCGTGGGGGACTATCACCTGGGAATGTCAGATGGACATGTTTTGGTTTTGCGTAATTGCTTTTTTGTACCCAACGCAACTTGTAATATCATTTCTGTATCTTTAGTTTCTAAAGAAGGTTATGAATTTGCGTTTGTAAGTAATGTTGTAAACATTCACCTTAATCAAGTTTTGATTGGGTCAGGTACTTTGAGTAATGGTATATACGTGTTAAACCAACCACAGATTTTTAATGTCCAGAATACACACAAAAGAAAGTCTCCAGAAATAAATCAGACTTTCTTATGGCATTGTAGATTGGGTCACATCAATGAGAGAAGGTTGACGAAGTTACATACAGAAGGGTATTTGAATGCGTTCGAATATCAGTCGTATGCCACTTGTCAATCTTGTCTCAAAGGAAAGATGACAAAGACTCCGTTTACTGGACATGGAGTAAGAGCGAGCGAGCTCTTGGGACTCGTACACAGTGACGTGTGCGGTCCAATGTCTACACATGCCCGAAGCGGACATTCTTACTTCATTACTTTTACGGATGACTTCTCTAGGTACGGTTATGTCTTCTTAATGAAACATAAGTCCGAGGCCTTTGGAAAATTCCAGGAGTATAAGAATGAAGTAGAGAAACAGACCGGCAAAAGTATTAAGATTCTAAGATCGGATCGAGGTGGAGAATACTTAAGTGCCGAATTCCTGGACTATTTAAAAGAGAACGGAATTCTCTCTCAGCTTACTCCTCCTTACACCCCGCAACATAACGGTGTATCGGAGAGACGGAACCGCACCCTATTGGATATGGTGCGGTCCATGATGAGTAACGCTGAGTTACCGCGATCATTCTGGGGATATGCGCTAGAATCAGCCGCATACCTTTTGAACCGAGTCCCCACTAAGACTGTGCCTACCACGCCATTTGAGATATGGTGTGGGAAGAGACCCCATCTTAATCACATTAAGATATGGGGAAGTCCAGCTTTTGTCAAAAAGCAGCATGCGGACAAGCTCGAGGCACGATCAGTACTGTGCAAGTTTGTGGGATATCCGAAGAATTCCAAGGGATATTTCTTCTACTGTGAAGAGGAACAAAAAGTTCTTGTTTCTCGTCATGCCCACTTTCTAGAACACCAGTTCATAGAAAAAGAAATAAGTGGGAGCGCAGTAGAACTGGAAGAAATTCCAGAACCACAGACTGTTACTGAAAGCTTGGTGGAACCAGAGGGTTCAACAGAACAGGACATTCCTACGCCGCTCCGCAGGAGTAGTAGGCAGTCTCATCCGCCCGAGAGATACTACGGTTTTCTCATAGACGGGGATCGAGAGGATTGCATCATAGATTATGATGAGCCTACTAGCTTCCAGCAGGCCGTTCAGAGCGTTGACTCAGTGAGATGGCTGGATGCAATGCGGACCGAAATGGAGTCCATGTACACCAACAAGGTATGGACGTTGGACATTGCTCCAGACGGGGTAAAACCCGTAGGATGCAAGTGGATCTTCAAAAGGAAGATTGGTGTAGATGGACAGGTTGAGACCTATAAAGCTAGGCTGGTAGCAAAGGGTTTTCGTCAAAGACCTGGCTTGGACTACGACGAAACCTTTTCTCCAGTAGCCATGCTGAAATCCATTCGGATCCTTCTTGCCATTGCTGCCTTCCACGATTATGAGATCTGGCAAATGGACGTAAAGACAGCTTTTCTAAATGGAAATTTAGAGGAGTGTGTCTATATGGATCAGCCAGAGGGTTTCATTCAGAGTGGGAGCAGCGGAAAGGTGTGCAAGTTGCTTAAGTCCATCTATGGACTAAAACAGGCATCGCGGAGTTGGAACATCTGTTTTGATGAGACAGTCAAAGAATTTGGCTTTATCAAAAACCCAGATGAACCATGCATCTATAGTAGATTTGTAGCGAGAACTGTAGTATTCCTCGTTTTATACGTGGATGACATTCTCTTAATAGGAAATGACATTCCTATGCTACAATCTGTCAAGGGATTCTTGTCACAAAGGTTCTCCATGAAAGACCTGGGTGATGCCTCATACATCCTGGGGATCCGGATCCATCGTGATAGATCCAAGAGGATATTAGGACTTTCTCAGTCCAGGTACATCGACACCATAGTGAAAAGATTCAGTATGGAAGATTCCAAGCGCGGTAACCTACCGGCTTGTCACGGGATCACCCTCTCTAAAGAGATGTCTCCCAAGACTGATTTAGAGAGGGATCGCATGTCTATTATACCCTACGCTTCTGCGGTAGGCTCTATAATGTATGCGATGTTGTGTACCAGACCGGATGTAGCTTATGCACTGAGTGTAGTAAGCCGGTATCAGTCAAACCCTGGGGAGAAACATTGGATAGCAGTAAAGAACATTCTCAAGTACCTGAGAAGGACTAAGGAGATGTTCTTGGTGTATGGCGGAAAAGACCTCCAGATCGAGGCCTTTGCTGACTCCAGCTTCCAGAGTGACAAGGATGATTCCAAGTCCATGTCGGGTTTTGTCTTCACCCTCAATGGAGGGGCGGTGTGTTGGAAGAGTTCCAAACAGGAAACCGTTGCAGACTCGACGATGGAAGCGGAATACATCGCTGCATCTGATGCCGCAAAAGAAGCTGTCTGGATGAGGAAGTTCTTGAAAGAACTTCAGGTGGTTCCGTCCATTGTTGACCCAATACCTCTGTATTGCGACAACAACGGGGCTATAGCTTTAGCGAAGGAACCCAGGTCCCATCAGAGATCCAGGCACATCTTGAGGCGGTATCACCTGATCAGGGAGATCGTGGATCGCAAGGAGATCGAGGTTCGGAGGGTTGCTTCAGAAGAGAACACTGCAGATCCATTCACCAAGGCCCTACCCCAGACTCAGTTCGAGCGGCTGATCGAGATGATAGGTCTTCGATACGCCAGTACATGGCCTTAGTGCAAGTGGGAGATTGTTAGTGTATATGCCCTAGAGGCCATTACTGTATCATACTAGTTTGTATATTACTTAATGGATGCTTGGGATATTCACCTTGTATATACAATCTTGCTCAAAATAGTAGTATGCTACTTGGTTTGTTTCTACTTCAATGTGTACTTGTGTTTATTTCAGTATATCACTTATACGCATTAGTGGAGCCCTTAGGATCTTTGCTTGATTACCAGCGTTGTGATGGCAGTCACACTAGTGGGGGCTGGGTAATCTATAAGCACATCCTTATACAGGTCCCTAGTCGCAGGACTATCGAGACAGGGCATCGATACTCCGGAGTAGACTAGCGTATGCGCTTCTCATCCCAGTGTGGGAGATGGTCTGTCCCACAGCCATCAGTACGTCGTACTGGAGATAGTATACGGGTGCTCGTTGGGTTACGAGTACACTGGACAGGACTCGTCGGGAACTGACAGGTTGGTATTATACCTATCGTCAGTTATCAGTTCCCAGGTGACATGAGTACAGCTTAGTCCGCTGACTTGACACTGGCACTTCGCCTCAAGTGTGTTCCCACTGCACTTTGATCGCTACCCTACCACGGCTCAAAGGAGTCGTGCAAACGGGTGGTGGTTGGGTGCAGTCCCGAAGCACTTGGAGGCAGTGACGGTTAGACAGGATTCGTCTCTCCCGGTATTGGGGGTTGACATCGCGCTGTGTCTAGGAGAGCCATTACACGAGTAGTCCCTGGCCAGGGCAATCGAGATATACTGGTAGGTTTCCAGTGTTATCTCAGGGTGTTTTGGGCTTCGCTCCGGCACGACTTGTACCGCTATTGGGGGACTGACGTTTACCACCCCCTAGGCCCGCCATGCGATGTATCAGACGAACAGACCGGACTGTACGGAGAATGTCACATTCAGACTCAGTAGGAGTTCAGATGGGGTTTCACCTCGTCAGCCTTCTTGTCGACATCTACCTGGGGACCGTTACGCACAGCTAGTGCCGCTTGCGGTCTGTGGTTAAACCCACTGCCAGCGTAGTGTCGAGTCTTTAGAGTCCCACACAGAGGGTATTCGCCTCTGGGCAAAACAGAGTAGAGGTCGCATGGTTTTGCGACAGGGTTCGTTCTCATCCGCGCACTTGTGCACGTTTGGAGTCCGGACGGATTATACTGGCAGGCTCTGGTTTGAGCCAGATACTGGTATATGTTTTGGGGGTTGCTTTTATATCTTGGTATTCTTGTTCCTCGGAACGAGAATGCAGGTGTGTATGCACAGTTGCTTGAGGCGGAGGATGAGATATTTCATTAGGGTTTCGGAACGGGTGCGTATGCACAGTTGACAGTTATCTTTTTCCAAACCCTAATGGATTTATGGATTATCTATTTATAATAGTAATTAAATGAGAATTATGTTATGGTTGATTTTGTTGACTTGTTGACCATGGTTGACTTGTTGACCATGGTTGAATGTTGACCACCATCATGCTTCAAAAGTCTTCCTTGATTTATGCTTACATTTTTTAAATGAAGCATGGTAGTGGTCATTCCAAATTACCATCAACTATTCTCATTTTCAATTATTATTATTAGATAATTATTTTCTTTTGCATTATGGTTGCAAGAAAGAAAAGAATAGCTCATTCTATCATTCTCATTCTCTCTCCTCTCTTCATCTTCTTCTTCCTCTAGCAAAGAGAAACCTTCTCATGAGTTGAGAATCATTCTCTTTAAAAAGAAAAGCAAACCCTAGTCACTCTCTACTCACTCTAGGATCAAAGGATTAGCAAGCCGGAGATTCTAGTTCACTCCAAGTCCGAGAAAGAGCCCAAGGTCGAACCCTCGAGGTGGATCCATCTTCGACGGAAGAAGGCGACAAAAGAGAACCATCAACCTCTACAAGATTTCAAGAAGAAGGAGTTCAAGTTTAGGTATAACCTTCATCCGAGTAGCTAACTCCTTTTAGCGTATTTGCTAGTTTAGTTTAGACACGATCCCGACCTTGTTTAGTCCATGTTGCCTCTTGCGATAAAAATTTGTTTTTTTATACCGTTTCCGCCTCCCCGTAAGAACCGGGGGTCGCAATATGGACTTACATCGTGCACCTTATTCGATGAGGAAAGGACCGAGATCCCTTCACCGGGAGTGACTCCTTTAGCAATAACTGGTAGATGCTACACCCCTCGGTTTGTCTTTTGATTGCTTTTAAGAGTTTTTGCTTTGCATAGTGATATATATGATATATCCCGCACCTCATTCGATAAGGAAAGGGCCGACGATCCCTTCACCGGGAGTGACCCCTTTAGCAAAACTAGAAAAGCCTCAAAAGCACTCCATTTTAAAATCATTTGATTCTACAACGATATCAAGTTCATTACGCAATAGGTTTTCAGAAAAACCTGTCGTAGCCCTCCATCATTTCAGATAAGTACTAGTTAGTATTCGTGCTGCGGTAGTTTGGCCTCCGTCAAGGCGTAGTGTACGGTAGCTAACTAGTGCTTATCTGCTAGCATATGATGCGATTGGATTAGGGTATTCGTACGGCTTTATTTGGCCTCCGTCAAGGGTCATGCGGGTGGGTTTAATTCAATCAGGAAATGACGGGTTGAACTTAACTAGCGGACTATGGGTAATTTGGCCTCCGTCAAGGTCATAGGACGCTAGGGGAAAAATTATCGGGAATTTCAAGTGTTGAAATTTGCAATGAGATTGCATACCTTCTATGAGATAGTTGGATCCCGATACCCGCTGCGAGTAAGAGTTACTCCTGGGAGAGTTTTACACATTACAATTAGCCGATCAAGTAGGTGTCTAGAAAGGTGTCAACGGGGTTAAGCCTCTGGAAAAACGAGGTTTACATTAATTAGGTTCGTGCGAAAGCACGGGGGACCTCCCTCAAAGTACCGACACTGGCCTGGCTGAAAGATTGGCGAACTTGTAGTGTGTAATTAATCCCGGCTAGTCTTTCCTTTTAGGGTTTGAAGGAAGATTTGATAAAAAGCAGTAGGAGCCATCCTGATTAGATAAAATAATAACCAATCTATTCTTACAAGAGCGCACGCTGAGTGTTTTCTTCTCTTTCTCTCCTGGTAGCGACCATGTCACGCCTTAATCAAGATAATAATACGGAATATTGACCGAACCCGCTTGTTATACTGAGCTGGGGAACGTTGGTCCCGCTCCACCTTATAATTGTTATAAGACAGAGCAGGAAATTGGGGAATACCAGATTTCCCGTGCCGCCCAAACGAAGAGAGTGCATGCTGATGCATCATCTTCGGGTGTGTTCATTACGAAGAACTGTTTCTCAGTATCCTCTACGTCCTGGGTATGTGATACCAGATCAGGATCCCAGATATGTAATATGTTACATAGGGCTACATAAAGGTAGAGAACTGAGAACGGGTGATAAGTTTCATGAGGCAGAAAACGGGGCAAGAGTTGCAGCCAAGTCTGTTGGTCACTGTCACCCTGTATTACCAATACATTGATTCTGAACAAATGTTATTAGATACCGAACCTGATATACAAAATCATATCAGTCTCTTTATTAGTAAAGAAATGATAAAATTTTGTATTGTTGGATAATGTTTTGAACATTTCCTATATCAAAAGTTGATCGGTTCAGGCACGTTATCTAAAAACATTGATGTTCTAAATCAAACTACAGTTCTTAGCATATGGATCACACACAAGAGGAAGAGTTCAGAAATGAACGGATCCTTCTTGAGGCATTGTAGACTAGGTCATATCAATGCGACCTGACTGGCTAAAGTTACATTTAGATGCATATTTAAATCAGTTTGAATTTACATCTTGTGAAACTTGCCAGTCATGTCACAGAGACAAGATGACCATAGCTCCGTTTACTGGAAACAGAGAAAGAGTTAATGAACTCTTGGGATGATACATGTTGATGTATGTAGGTCCCCTGTCTACACATGCCAAGACCGGTTCTTTCTACTTCATTACGTTCTCTGATGATCTCTCAAGATTCAGACATATGTTCCTGTTGAAACACAAGTCCGAACCTTTTGAGATATTCACAGAATATAAGTTAGAAGTAGAGAACCAATACGGGTATAAGTATTATGTCCTTTGATGAGATCAAGGAGGAGAATACTTGAGCACGGAAATCCTGGACTAATTTAAAAGGAGAATGAGATTCTCTCTCAGCATTACTCCTCCGTATACACCATAGCACGATGGTATATCGGGGTGGAGCAATCACACCCTATATGATAAGGTGTGCTCTATGATGAGTACTACTGAGTTACCTATTTCCTTTTTGGGAGTTATGCACTTGAGAAGCAACATACCTATTGAATAGGGTTCAAATCAAATCAGTTGCCTGCCACTTCATATTTGATATGATAAGGGAAGAGCCCATCTCTTAAGTTAGTTAAGATTTGGGGTTGACCGGCCTATGTCTAAAAAGCAAAATCCGGACAACCTCGAGGCAAGGTCTGTAATGTAGAACTGGAAAGGTTCCAGCTATACAAACTACAGCAGATGATTTGATAAAACCAAAGGATTCAATAGTTACCAACGAACCTCAGCCTCTCCGCCGATCTAGTAAGGTTCCTCACCCACCTGAGAGATACTTTGGTTTCTTTATGACAGTGGGAGCGAGGATTGCATCATGAGATGATGACCCAACTAGTTTCGAGCTGGCCATCAGGAGTAAGACTCTGTAAGAATGGCTGGATGCTTAGTGATCTGAGATGGAATCCTTATACACCAACAAAGTATGGACTTTGGTTGCGATATCTGAAGGGTTAAATCCCCATCAGGAGCAAGTATATCTTGAGAAGATTACTTGGTGTAGGTGGAAAAGTTGAGACTTTCAAAGCAAGACTTGTTAAAGGTTTTCGTCATCAACCAGGCGTGGATAATGATGAAACCTTTTCCAGTGGCTATGCTTAAGTCCATCCAGATCCTACTTGCCACGGCTACATACCATGACTACGATATCTGGCGGTTGGGTGCCATGACTGCTTTTCTAGATGGTGTTTTAGAAGAGTGCGTCTATAAGTACACAGCCAGAGGGCTTCGTAGACAGTGGGAGCAGCGGAAACGTGTGCAAGATGTTTTATGTGATAAAGCAGGTATCGCGGAGTTGGAACATCTGTTTTGATGGAGTAGTCAAAGAGTTTGACATCATCAAAATGGTAGATGAACCTTGTATATACAAAAAGGTAGTAGGGAGTATAGTGATGATCCTCGTAGAGTACGTGGATGACATACTCTTGATAGGGAAGGAGTTTCCTATGCTACGCTCGGTCAATCTCCGCTTATCACAAGGATTCTCCATATAGGATTTAATGATACCTCCTAAATCCTAGGTTTTGGATCTATGAGATAGATCTAAATGGATGTTAGGATTCTCACTAGATGTAGTGAGATGGTATCAATTGATTCTGGGGAGAATCACTGGAAGCGTTCCAGGGTAATAAGGACGACTGAAAGTCAGTCGCAGGCATTGTCTTTACCCTCAGTAAAGGGACGGTATGTTGGAAGAGTTCCAAGCTAGATACCGTGGCATACTAGACGATGAAGGCTCGATACATCGCTACTTAAGATGCTACCAAAGAGGCTGTTTGGGTGTATATTAGTTCATGAGATGAACTTCGATCCACCATTGTGAGACAATGGAGTTATGGCTTATGCCCGGGAACCCCGGTCCCATCAGTGACCTAGACATATTCTAAGGCAGTATCACCTGATCATGGAGATGGTTGATCTCCAGGGTGATCGAGGTTAGGAGAGTAGACTCAGAGGATAAACACGGCGGATCCACTCACAAAGGCCTATTCCCAGAGAGAGACTATTATGGGATGGTTGAGTATGAGAAACTGCAACCACTTCTATCAGATGGCCCTAGTGCAAGTGGGAGATTGTTAGTTATATGTATGCCCTAGAGGCCATTACTGTACAGAGGATGTATATTGTAATGGATGCTGGGACATATATAGGGAGGACTTTCTTGCTCGACATGATAGTATGCTATCTGGTTGATCTTTACCTTAACGTGTACACTGATTGTCTCTCTGTTACATGTTGGTAAAGCCCTTAGGATGTGTGCTTGACTACCTGGACTATGATGCGGATCATACTAGTGGGGACATGGTAGTCCATAAGTACATCCTTCAAGGTGTTAGTTATATGTATGCCCTAGAGGCCATTACTGTACATTGGATGTATATTGTAGTGGATGCTGGGACATATATAGGTAGGACTTTCTTGCTCGACATGATAGTACGCTATCTGGTTGCTCTTTATCTTAACATGTATACTTTCTGTCTCTCTGATTACATGTTGATAAAGCCCTTAGGATGTGTACTCGACTTCCAGGACTGTGATGCAGATCATACTAGTGGGGCCTGGATAGTCTATGAGTACATCCTTGAAATGTTCCTAGTCGAGGGAATATCGAGACGGGGCATCGATATTCCAGAGTAGACTAGCGCATATCTTCTCGACCCATGCGATGGGCGATGGATGATCCCATATCCATTGGTGTTTGACATCGAAGATGGTATGCGGGTGCTCAGTGGAGACTGGGTACACTGAACGGACTCACCGAGAACTCTCAGATGGTATTATACCTCACGTCAGATGGCAGTTCTCTGGTGACACTGGTACAGCTTAGTCTGTTGACCCGAGATCGTCATAGAGTCTTGTGTGTCTCCCACTGTGCTTTGATTTCCACCCTACCACTGCTCTACTGAGTCGTGCAAACAGGTGGTTTTTGGGTACAGTCCCGTTTCACATGGAGGCAATGAGCGATAGGAGGGGATTCGTCTCTCCCGGTATTGGGGGTTGATGTTGCGCAATGCTCGACTGGCCATAACAGGAAATCCCTGGCCAGGGTTGCAGTGATATACTGGTAAGAGTTATCAGTAGTTTCACGAATGTTATGGACCCTACGTCGGCATGACTTATCGAGCTATTGGGGTCTGACGTTTACCACCCCTAGGCGAGATATGCGACATATCAGACGAACAGACCGGACTGTACGGTAAGTGTTACTGGTTGGATTCGCAGGAGTCTGAGCGGGCTTGCTCGTCGATCTTCTGATCGCTCAATACCCGGGTGGTCGTTACCTTTAGCAGACCGCTTGCGGCTTGTGGGTGTTTGATATGACCATCATCTGCTGCCGGCGTATTGACGAGTCTTTAGAGTCCTACACAGAGGTTTCCTGGCTCAAGCGAAACGAAATAGGAGCGCATATGAGATATGTGCGGGACCGAGAATAATGCGTGTATGTGATACCGTATTCTATTCTCGCGACGAATGTGTCGAATGGTTATATGCGATATAACCTAGTTATCGAATCAAGGATTGATTCGATAAGCTGATACATATGATACTAGTCGGTTATATCCGATATGACCGGATCGTTAAATCAAGTGTTGATTTAATGATTTAGTGCATATTTATATATTTGATATATTACTTTGCGTTAACTAGTATTGGTTCACTTTAAAAGGATTTTCTCACTTGAATTGTACACATTGTATATGCGATATAGTTGTGTGCACATGTTTGTATCATGTTTGATGATACATGCTTACTTGGTTAAGTGTAAAGAATCAAACCATGGTTTAAGTTAATGATTAGGGTTTTGATTATTTATTCATTTATCTTTTTCTTATTTATTCATTTTGGAAAAAGGAAAAGATAAATGAATGGTTGTATGTTTTGTTTTTTAGTTGAAGTTTCTTGAAACTTTGACTAAGTCACTCTTTTGTTGTTTTGCTTAACCCTAACCATTTAACTAACCCATGTTAATTCTCTACACTTAACTATAGTTGAAAGTATGATAAGTATTGAATTATTTATCTAATTATTCAAGACTTATCATATCATCTTCTTCTTCCATGGAGAAAGCTTGCTACTCCAATGGCAAGTGATGAAAACTAGTGAGAAATCCAAAACTAAAGTCTACCCACTTCCTATTTCTTCATCCTCTACCTCTTGCCAAGTAGTATAGGGTGTTTCCTTCACAAGTTTTCCTGACTTGGTGAAGTTGGAGCTTGTTCTAGCGATGCCTCGACGTAGATCATCTTCGGCATCGAACCGACGATCAAGCCCGCCCATTCTTCGATGAAGCCGATGCTAGAGTTCAAGATACGATTTGGACAGCGAGGGGACTTCATCATGGAGCCTAGGAGGTGGTGGACCGGATCTACAAAGGTTGTAGCCCCTTTCCTTTAGATACATTTCCGTTTACTTGCATACTTTGCCTAGATATCTAGTAAACGATCCGTATTAGGGTTTGTAGGCACCCGTAAAATTTGATTTGTGCATGTTTGATCACTTGTGAGACTTCACTAGAGTGCCTAGGAACCCTACAGTGGTATCAGAGCCTAGCTAGAGCCTTAGACGAAGTCCCGACGGAGTTAGAAGTCCGATCGACCCAAAACCCGACTTTGAAAATTGCTCTCTGGACTTTTCTGTAAAATGTGGATTTTTCGAAATTAAAAATATCCAGAAAATTCAGCAGGAAAATGTAAGGGTTACTGCAAAATTCGGTGTACTGATTCCTTAAAGTCACCGCGGATCCGCGGCATGAGCATGCTCATGCGGCGGTTCCGCGGCTTGTTTGTCGTTTTGTGCATCGACGTTTGCACAGTAACTCTTAGTAAGTAGTGCTGGGTTTCCTGGGATTATTTTAATATTTATTCCAGAGTTTTATTTTCTGGCTTGTATTGGGAACTCTGTATATTCGATCGGACTGTCTAATTTTGTCGGTATGGCTTTCCGGGTAATTTTAGAATATGTTAAAAAGTTCGACCGGATATAAATACCCACTTTTTCCCCTGCCGGGAAATTTCCAATTGTTGGATTTTTCCGTAGTTTAACGCGTTCTAAGTAGTGCAAGTAACGCGATGGACCCTCTAGAAGACAACAAACCTTAACTCGATTATGTGACCATCTTGAACTGCCCTTTGAACCTTCGGGTTTGGGGCAGTACGGCGTGCCACATGTGAGGCGTTGGCTTGACCCTTCTACGGCTGGACCGTTGGTACTGAGGCACGAACTGAATGTTGTTAGACTTATTTCATGTGTTGAGCTGTATCGGGAAAACTTGGGTGTTCGATTGTTCGATCGAAAAGTTTAGCATTTTCTATTTATCCGGAATGTGATACAATAATTGGAATTCACAAATAGTTATGAGATAACGGAATGAATATTATAAACATAGCAGTTTAGTCTCACTTGATCGGTTGCCACGGAATTTTGATGTGATCAAAAGTCCGTCGCAATCACGTAGTGTACGCGGATACTCGCTGGGTAAACTTGATAGACAGCCTCACTCTATAGCCCCGACCAAGTGACTGTAGGAGAACCCCGTCGCCGAAAGCATCCGTTCGGGTGCTCACGGTAGCGGTGTTCCACCTTGGTGCACTTTGTCGACGGCGTCAGGGGTGCGGCCGTCTACTGAAGTTTGCGACGAGCATTCGATCAGAATGTCGGGAATCCTGTTAAATTGCCCGACTTGATATTGAAAAGAGTTTTCGATAATGAGACTAAAATGCGGGGTTTATAATTGTTAGGCATGCGATGTCTAAGTAATTCATTTGGTCAGGCATGCGATGTCTGAGGTGGTTGCGGATTCCAGCTGTTGTAGTTTTACACTTTCTTTTCTGTGACCGTAAGTGTAATATGTGATATCGCCGGTTTCGTTGCTATATGTCAACGACAATTGGGATGCGCATATTTACTTATGTTGATGACATGTGATGTTATGTGTTGCTGGATATGTTATATTGGATCGTCGTGTTTGAATAGCCGGGGGGTTTTATGTGAGATGAGTGTTTTTCATTTTCATTCATGTAAAAACTTGTATGTAATATTCTTTTATTGGGGCACTTCCAGGTTGCGGAAGTCGTCACCCGTTGTATATTATTTACTTTTCCGCATTAGGATAGACCCAAGGAGGGGAGCATAAGTAACCGGGTTCTAGGGTCCAGTGGGAGACCAACTCGAGGAGTCGAGTCCGGGTCTCCTAACCCTAGAATTGGTAGGGTTGCTTGCCGCTCTCGTAGGGGTCTAGGGGTGTGGGATTGGCTATTCATCACGACCGTGGAATCCGTGTTTTATACTGGCTCGTATTGAAAACACGGACGTCCTAGTATATCCAATATTTCATATGATTCTTCTGCTGTGCTTTATCTGTGATGTGATCATGCGATGTTCTGTGACAGGTATTATATATAGTATATATGATATATTATATTGACGTTGCTTATGTTTTACACCTGCGCTAGCCCTGCCCCGCTCTGCCGTTAGTTACCTAACCTAACGGTGCACGAGGGGACATCGAGGCGAATGCGGATGGCATAAGCGTACGTTATATTTATCTATGATGGTTAGGTGGACTTAAATGATGGGATATTCATTAATGAGATTAATGAAAGAAAATAAACCTAATTGATGTTGTGGAATCGAATTTCAAAATAAAAACAGGTAGCTACAGTTCTTGCTTTGCATCGCGGTGTTCATTATAGAACATCCTGCACCTTATTCGATGAGGAAAGGACCGAGATCCCTTCACCGGGAGTGACTCCTTTAGCAATAACTGGCAGATGCTACAACCCTCGGTTTGTCTTTGATCGCTTCTATAGTTTCCGCTTTGCACAGTGATATATATGATATATCCCGCACCTCATTCGACGAGGAAAGGGCCGACGATCCCTTCACCGGGAGTGACCCCTTTAGCAAAACTAGAAAAGCCTCGAAAACATTCCATTTAAAAACCATTTGATTCCGCAACGAGATCAAGTTCAAAGCGTTAAAGGTTTTCACAAAAACCATTCGCAACCCTCCGTCATTTTAGGAAGTAGAGTACTTAGTATTCGTGCTGTGTTTGTTGACCATAGTCAAGGCACGGTGTACGGTAGCTAAGTGATGTCTTCCTACACCGCATATGATGCGATTAGTTAGGACAGTCGCGTGACTTTGTTGACCTTAGTTAAGGGTCATGTGGGTGGGTTTAATTAATCACAAAATGACGGGTAGAACTTGACTAGTACTTATGATTTGTTGACCATAGTTAAGGTCATAGGTGCTAGGGGTAAAAACCTTTATCGGGAGTTTCAAGTGTTGAAATTTGCAATGAGATTGCATACCTTCTATATGATAGTTGGATCCCGATACCCACTGCGAGTAATTGTTACTCCTGGGAGAGTTTTGCACTTTGCAATTAGCCGATCAAGTAGGTGTCTAGAAAGGTGTCAACGGGGTTACGCCTCTGGGAAAACGAGGTTTACTGTAATTAGGTCCGTGCGAAAGCACGGGGAACCTCCCTCAAAGTACCGACACTGGCATGGCTGAAAGATTGGCGAACTTGTAGAGTGTAATTAATCCCGGCTAGTTTTTCCTTTTAGGGTTTGAAGGAAGATTTGATAAAAACAGTGGGAGCCATCCTGATTAGATAAAATGTATAACCAATCTGATCTTGCAAGAGCGCACGCAGAGTGTTTTCTTCTCTCTCTCTCCAGGTAGCGACCATATCACGCCTTAATCAAGATAATAATATGGATGTATTGACCGAACCCGCTTGTTATACTGAGCTGGGGAACGTTGGTCCCGCTCCAACTTATAATTGTTATAAGACAGAGCAGGAAATAGGGGAATACCAGATTTCCTATGCCGCCCAAACGAAGAAAGTGCATATGACGCATCTCCTTCGGGTATGTTCATTACAAAGAACTGTTTCTCAGTATCCTCTGAATCCTGGGTATATGATACCGGATCAGGATCCCAGATATGTAAGCTGTTACATAGGGCTACAAAATGGTAGAAAAACTGAGAACGGGTGATAAGTTTCATGAGACAGAAAACGGGGCAAGTGTTGCAGCCAAGTCTGTTGGTCACTGTCACCCTGTATTACGAATACATTGATTGTGAACGAATGTTATTAGATACCGAACCTGATATACAAAATCATATCAGTCTCTTTATTAGTAAAGAAAGAATATAATTTTGTATTGTTGGATAATGTTTTGAACATTTCCTATATCAAAAGTTGATCGGTTCAGGCACGTTATCTAAAAGCATTAATGTTCTAAATCAAACTACAGTTCTAAGTATACTGAACACACACAAGAGGAAGAGTTCAGAAATGAACGGATCCTTCTTGAGGTATTGTAGACTAGGTCATATCAGCTCGACCCGACAGCTGGAGTTACATAAAGATGCATATTTAAATTAGTTTGAATTTACATCTTATAAAACTCGCCAGTCATGTCATAAAGATTAGATGACCATAGCTCTGTTTATTAGAAACAGAGAAAGAGTTAGTAAACTCTTGGGACTGATACATGATGATGTATGTAAAGTCTCCTGTCTACACATGCCAGGACTGGTTCTTTATACTTCATTATATTCTCTGATAATCTCTCAAGATTCAGTCATATGTTCCTGTCGAAACATAAGTCCGAACCTTTTGAGATATTCACAGAATATAAGTTAGAAGTAGAGAACCAAAATACGGGTATAAGTATTATGTCCTATGATGAGATCAGGGAGGAGAATACTTGTGCATGGCATTCCTGGACCATTCTAAAGGAGAATGAGATTCTCTCTCCGTACTACTCCTCTGAATACACCACAGCACAATGGTGTATCAGGGCGGAGCCATTGCACAATATTAGATATGGTGTGCTCTATGATGAGTATTACTGAGTTACCTATTTCCTTTTGGGGTTATGCACTTGAGAAGCTGCATACCTATTGAATTAGGTTTGAATCAAATCACTGCCTACTACTCCATATAAGATATGGTGTGGGAAGATCCTATCTCTTAAGCGAGTTAAGATTTGGGGTTGTCCGGCCTATGTTTAAAGCAAAATCCGGACAAGATCGAGGCAGGATCAGTTCTGTAGAACTGGAACGGTTCCAGCTATACAAAACTGCAGTTGATGATTTGACGGAACCATAACATTCTATAGTTCCCGACGAACCTCAGCCTCTCCGCCGATCTAGTAGGGTTCCTCATCCGCCTGAGAGATACCTCGGTTTTTCGATGACAGTGGGAGCAAGGATTGCATCATGAGATGATGACCCAACTAGTTTCGAGCAGGCCATCGAGAGTAGGGACTCTGTAAGAATGGCTGGATGCTTAGCGATCTGAGATGGAATCCATGTACACCAGCAAAGTATGGACTTTAGCTGCTATATCTGAAGGGTTAAATCCCCATCAGGAGCAAGTATATCTTGAGAAGATTACTTGGTGTAGATGGAAAAGTTGAGACTTTCAAAGCTAGACTTGTTAAAGTTTTTCGTCATCGACCAGGCGTGGATAATGATGAAACCTTTTTCCAGTAGCTATGCTTAAGTCTATCCAGATCCTACTTACCACGGCTACATACCATGACTACGATATCTGGCGGTTGGGTGCCATGACTGCTTTTCTAAATACTGATTTAGAAGAGAACGTCTATAAGAACACAGCCAGAGGGCTTCGTAAACAGTGGGAGCAGCGGAAACGTGTGCAAGTTGCTTTACATAATGAAGCAGGCATCGCGGAGTTGGAACGTCTGTTTTGATGTGATAGTCAAAGTGTTTGACTTCATCAAAATGGTAGACGAACCTTGTATATACAAAAGGGTAGTAGAGAGTAAGGTGGTCATCTTCGTATTGTACGTAGACAACATACTCTTGATAGGAAAAGAGTTTCCTATACTACGATTGGCCAATCTCCTATTATCACTATGATTCTCCAAATAGGATCAAAGTGATACCTCCTAAATCCTGAGTTTTCATCTATGAGATAGATGTAATTGGATGCTAGGATTCTCACTAGATGTAGTGAGATGGTATCAATCGATCCTGGGGAGAATCACTGGAAACGTTCCAGGATGATAAAGACGACTGAATGTCAGTCACAGGCACTGTCTTTACCCTCAGTAAAGGGACGGTATGTTGGAAGAGTTCCAAGCTAGATACCGTGGCAAACTAGACAATAAAGGCTGGTAACATCGCTATTGAAGATACTACCAAAGAGGAAGTTTGGGTGTATATTGGTTCATAAGATGAACTAGGTTCCAACCATTGTGTGACAATGGAACTGTGGCTTTGGCCCTGGAACCCTGGTCCCATCAGTGACCCAGACATATTCTGAGGAAGCATCACCTGATCATGGAGATAGTTGATCTCCAGGTTGATCGAGGTTAGGAGAGTAGACTCAGAGGACAACACGGTGGATCCAATCACGAAGGCCTTATCCCAGAGAGAGACTCATATGGGATGGTTGAGTATTAGATACTGCAACCACTGCTACAGATGGCCCTAGTGCAAGTGGGAGATTGTTAGTTATATGTATGCCCTAGAGGCCATTACTGTACATTGGATGTATATTATAGTGGATGCTGGGACATATATAGGTAGGACTTTCTTGCTCGACATGATAGTACGCTATCTGGTTGCTCTTTATCTTAACATGTATACTTTCTGTCTCTCTGATTACATGTTGATAAAGCCCTTAGGATGTGTACTCGACTTCCAGGACTGTGATGCAGATCATACTAGTGGGGCCTGGATAGTCTATGAGTACATCCTTGAAATGTTCCTAGTCGAGGGAATATCGAGACGGGGCATCGATATTCCAGAGTAGACTAGCGCATATCTTCTCGACCCATGCGATAGGCGATGGATGATCCCATATCCATTGGTGTTTGACATCGAAGATGGTATGTGGGTGCTCAGTGGAGACTGGGTACACTGAACGGACTCGCCGAGAACTCCCAGATGGTATTATACCTCACGTCAGATGGCAGTTCTCTGGTGACACTGGTACAGCTTAGTCTGTTGACCCGAGATCGTCATAGAGTCTTGTGTGTCTCCCACTGTGCTTTGATTTCCACCCTACCACGGCTCTACTGAGTCGTGCAAACAGGTGGTTTTTGGGTACAGTCCCGTTTCACATGGAGGCAATGAGCGATACGAGGGGATTCGTCTCTCCCGGTATTGGGGGTTGATGTTGCGCAATGCTCGACTGGCCATAACAGGAAATCCCTGGCCAGGGTTGCAGTGATATACTGGTAAGAGTTATCAGTAGTTTCACGAATGTTATGGACCCTACGTCGGCATGACTTATCGAGCTATTGGGGTCTGACGTTTACCACCCCTAGGCGAGATATGCGACATATCAGACGAACAGACCGGACTGTACGGTAAGTGTTACTGGTTGGATTCGCAGGAGTCTGAGCGGGCTTGCTCGTCGATCTTCTGATCGCTCAATACCCGGGTGGCCGTTACGTTTAGCAGACCGCTTGCGGCTTGTGGGTGTTTGATATGATCATCATCTGCTGCCGGCGTATTGACGAGTCTTTAGAGTCCTACACAGAGGTTTCCTGGCTCAAGCGAAACGAAATAGGAGCGCATATGAGATATGTGCGGGACCGAGAATAATGCGTGTATGTGATACCGTATTCTATTCTCGCGACGAATGTGTCGAATGGTTATATGCGATATAACCTAGTTATCGAATCAAGGATTGATTCGATAAGCCGATACATATGATACTAGTCGGTTATATCCGATATGACCGGATCGTTAAATCAAGTGTTGATTTAATGATTTAGTGCATATTTATATATTTGATATATTACTTTGCGTTAACTAGTATTGGTTCACTTTAAAAGGATTTTCTCACTTGAATTGTACACATTGTATATGCGATATAGTTTTGTGCACATGTTTGTATCATGTTTGATGATACATGCTTACTTGGTTAAGTGTAAAGAATCAAACCATGGTTTAAGTTAATGATTAGGGTTTTGATTATTTATTCATTTATCTTTTTCTTATTTATTCATTTTGAAAAAGGAAAAAGTAAATGAATGGTTGTATGTTTTGTTTTTTAGTTGAAGTTTCTTGAAACTTTGACTAAGTCACTCTTTTGTTGTTTTGCTTAACCCTAGCCATTTAACTAACCCATGTTAATTCTCTACACTTAACTATAGTTGAAAGTATGATAAGTATTGAATTATTTATCTAATTATTCAAGACTTATCATATCATCTTCTTCTTCCATGGAGAAAGCTTGCTACTCCAATGGCAAGTGATGAAAACTAGTGAGAAATCCAAAACTAAAGTCTACCCACTTCCTATTTCTTCATCCTCTACCTCTTGCCAAGTAGTATAGGGTGTTTCCTTCACAAGTTTTCCCGACTTGGTGAAGTTGGAGCTTGTTCTAGCGATGCCTCGACGTAGATCATCTTCGGCATCGAACCGACGATCAAGCCCGCCCATTCTTCGATGAAGCCGATGCTAGAGTTCAAGATACGATTTGGACAGCGAGGGGACTTCATCACGGAGCCTAGGAGGTGGTGGACCGGATCTACAAAGGTTGTAGCCCCTTTCCTTTAGATACATTTCCGTTTACTTGCATACTTTGCCTAGATATCTAGTAAACGATCCGTATTAGGGTTTGTAGGCACCCGTAAAATTTGATTTGTGCATGTTTGATCACTTGTGAGACTTCACTAGAGTTCCTAGGAACCCTACACAAGGTCCCTAGTCGTGGGTATATCGAGACGGGGCATCGATATACCAGAGTAGACTAGCGTATACCTTCTCGACCCATACCGATGGGCGATGGATGATCCCATATCCATTGGTGTTTGACATCAGAGATGATATACGGGTGCTCAGTGGAGACTGGGTACACTGGACGGACTCACCGAGAACTCCCAGATGGTATTATACCTCACGTCAGATGGCAGTTCTCTGGTGACACTGGTACAGAGTAGTCTGTTGACCCGAGATCGTCATAGAGTCTTGTGTGGTTCCCACTGTGCTTTGATTTCCACCTTACCACGTCCAAGAGGGCGTTCAAAACGGTGGTTTTTGGGTACAGTCCCGAGTCACATGGAGGCAATGAGCGATAGGAGGGGATTCGTCTCTCCCGGTATAGGGAGTTGATGTTGCGCTGTGTTCGATTGGCTATAACCGGAAATCCCTGGCCAGGGTTGCTGAGATTTACTGGTAAGTGTTACCAGTAGTTTCTCGAATTGTTATAGACCTCATATCGACACGACTTATCGAGCTATTGGGGTCTGACGTTTACCACCCCTAGGCGAGATATGCGACATATCAGACGATCAGACCGGACTGTACGGTAAGTGTTACTGGTTGGATTCACAGGAGTATGAGCGGGCTTGCTCGTCGATCTTCTGATCGCTCAATACCCGGGTGGCCGTTACGTTTAGCAGACCGCTTGCGGCTTGTGGGTGTTTGATATGATCATCACCTGCTGCCGGCGTATTGACGAGTCTTTAGAGTCCTACACAGAGGTTTCCTGGCTCAAGCGAAACGAAATAGGAGCGCATATGAGATATGTGCGGGACCGAGAATAATGCGTGTATGTGATACCGTATTCTATCCTCGCGATGAATGTATCGAATGGTTGTATGCGATATAACCTAGTTATCGAATCAAGGATTGATTCGATAAGCCGATACATTGGATACTAGTCGGTTATATGCGATATGACCGGATCGTTAAATCAAGTGTTGATTTAATGATTTAATGTATAATTATATATTTGATATATTACTTTATATTAACTAGTATTGGTTCACTTTAAATGGATTTTCTCACTTGGATGTGCACATCGTATATGTGATATATTTTTGTGCACTTGATTGTATCATGTTTGATGATGCAAGATTGCTAGGGTTTATGTAAAGAATTAAACCTTGGTTAAGTAAATGGTTAGGGTTTTATTTATTTATTCATTCATTTATCTATTTATTTTTGGATGAAAAGAATGAGAAAAGAAAACAAATGGTTGCTTTCTTAGAAGCTTCTTCAAGCTTCATGCAACTTTGACCAAAGCAACCATTCTTGTCTTCTTCTCTAACCCTAACCATTCAACCTAACTCAAGTTAATTCTCTACACTTTACCATGGTTAAAATTATGATAAGAATTCATTTTCTTTTCTATTTTATTATTCTTATCATAACATTATCATCATCTTCTTCTTCTTCTTCAAGAAGAAAACCTAGACTTCATCAATGGTGACTTGATGAAATGAGTGAGAAATCCAATTCTAAAGTGAACCCACTTCCTATTTCTTCATCCTCTACCTCTTGCCAAGTAGTATAGGGTGTTTCCTTCACAAGTTATCATGGCTTGGTGAAGGTGAAGCTTGATCTAGTGATGCCTTGACGTAGATCATCTTCGGCACCGTCGTCGATGACCTAGCCCGCTCTTTCTCCGATGAAGCCGATGCTAGAGCCCGGGATCCGTTTTGGACAGCGAGGAGACATCATCACGGAGCTATGGAGGTGGAGCACCAGATCTACAAAGGTTGTATTTCCGTATACCATTTAGTTAAGTTGTTAACTAAGTTCTTTTCCGCCTAAATTTCTAGCCAACGATCTTGTTAGGGTTTCTCGGCACCTATAAAATTAGAAATTGGCATGGTTGATGCCTTGTGAGACCTCATTAGAGTGCCTAGGAACCCTACATCCACAATTATGAAATTTGGCAGATGGACGTAAAGACCACTTTTCTGAAAGGAAATTTGGAAGAGTGTGTCTATATGGATCAGCCAGAGGGTTTCATAGAGAGTGGGAGCAGCGGAAGAGTATGCAAGTTGCTTAAATCCATTTATGGATTAAAGCAGGCATCACGGAGTTGGAACATCTATTTTGATGAGACGGTCAAGGAATTCGACTTTATCAAAAATCTAGCTGAACCATGCATCTATATAGTAAAATTATAGAGAGAACTGTGGTATTCCTCGTCTTGTACGTGGATGACATTTTCCTGATAAGAAATAACATTCATATGCTATAATCAGTCAAAAGATTCTTGTCACAAAGGTTCTCCATGAAGGACATGGGTAATACCTCCTACATTCTGGGGATCCAGATCAATCGTGATAGATCTAAATGGATGTTGGGACTTTCACAGTCAAGGTACATCGACACCATACTGAAAAGATTCAGTATGGAAGATTCAAAGCGCGGTAATCTACCGGCTTGTCACGGAATCACCCTCTCCAAAGAGATGTCTCCCAAGACTGATTTGGAAAAGGATCACATGAGTATTATACCCTACGCTTTTGCGGTAGGCTCTATAATGTATGCAATGTTGTGTACCAGACCAGATGTAGCTTACACACTGAGCGTTGTAAGCAGGTATCAGTCAAACCTAGGGGAGAAGCACTGAATAGCAGTGAAGAACATTCTCAAGTACCTGAGAAGGACTAAGGAGATGTTCTTGGTGTACGGCTGAAAAGACCTCCAGGTCGAGGGCTTCGCCGACTCCAGCTTCTAGAGTGACAAAGATTACTCCAGGTCCATGTCGGGTTATGTCTTTACCCTCAATGGAGGGGTGGTATGTTGGAAGAGTTCCAAGAAGGACACTGTTGCTGACTCGACGATGGAAGCGGAGTATATCGCTGCATGGGACGCCGCGAAAGAAGCAGTCTGTATCAGGAAGTTCGTAACAGAGCTTTAGGTGGTTCCGTCTATTGTTGATCCAATACCGTTGTATTGTGACAACAACGGTGCTATAGCTTTAGCGAAGGAACCAAGGTCCCATCAGAATTCCAGACACATCTTAAGGAGGTACCACCTGATCAGGGAGATCGTTGATCGCCAGGTGATCAGGGAGATCGTTGATCGCCAGGAGATCAAGGTGCGGAGAGTAGAGACAAAGAACAATATTGCAGAACCACTCACAAAGGCCATCCCTCAGACACAGTTCGAGAGCCTGATCGAGATGATCGGTCTGTGATATGCCAATACATAGCTGTAGGATTGCCTAGCACGACAGCAAAGTTTCGGGAGGCATCGTCCATGCCATTTTCAAAAATTGTGATGCTAAACAATCCTAACCCTAGAATCTTTAACTAGAGAATTAAACAATACAACATGTAAACAACTTTACATCTAAGTGAATATGGAATACAACCTTTGTAGACCGGTCCTTCACTTCAATAGCTCCGTATAGTAATCCCTTCGCTCCAAGTAGTGATCTTCCGGACTCTAGAATGGCTCCACAAGATGAAAGGAACAAGCTTGCACGAAGTCTTCGAGGCCGAAGATGACTACGTCGAGGAGACACTAACCTAAGCCACCTCTTCACTAATTAGGGATTAGTGAAGCTAACACCCTAAACTAAATAGCTAATCTAGTAGATGATGATGAAGTAGGATTTTTGCTCACTTTAGAATTGATTTTCTCACTAATTTTCCTCACCTCCTCAAAAGCTAGAGAGCTATCTCTTGTTGATGAAGAAGATGAAAAGATATTAGAATGAGTGAGAATAGCAACTATGGGTGAGAAAATATCATATACTAACTCATGTAGAGACATAACTATGGCTAATGAGAATGGTTGGGTTAATAAATATCTTAAGTAAAACAAAATTAGTGGACTAAGTCAATGGATCTACAAGCTTCTACAAGCTTCATGCCATATGACTAATTTCCTACTAATTTGGATTTACTTTAAATAATTAAACCTTACATTATCATGAGCATGGTGTGCGTCTCATACACCCCTGTAGCATGTATCATCAAGCATGACACAAAAAGAAGAACAATTAATATATCACACACACACACACACACACACATATATATATATAAATGCATAAGTGAGAAAAAGAAATGCTTAAGTGAGCAAATATTAGTTAATGTAAATTAGCATATCAAATATACAATTATACATTAAATTATTAAATCAACACTTGATTTAATAATCCGGCTATATCACATATAACCGACTAATATTATATGTATCAACTTATCGAATCAACACTTGATTCGATAACCCGGTTATATCACATATAACCGATATCACATATCGCGAGAATAGAATACGGTATCACATACTCGTATTAATCTCGGTCCCGCACATATCACATGTGTGCTCCTACTTCGTTTTGCCTGAGCCAGTAAACCTCTGTGTAGGACTCTAAAGACTCGTCAATACGGCGGCAGTAGGTGATGATCATATCAGGCACCCACAAGCCGTCAGCGATACTAGCTGGACGTAACGGCTACCCGGGTATTGAACGATCAGAAGATTAACAAGCAAGCCTACTCATACTCCTGTAAATTCTGTCAGTAACACTACCGTATAGTCCGGTCTCTTCATCTGATATGTCGCATATCCAGTCTAGGGGTGGTATACGTCAGACCCCAGTAACCGATAAGTCGTGTCGATATGAGGCTCATAACGGGTCGAGAAACTACTAATAACACTTACCAGTAAATCTCTGTATCAGCCCTGGCCAGGGACTTCCTGTTATAGCCAATCGAGCACAGCACAACATCAACCCCCAATACCGAGAGAGACGAATCCCTTCATATCGCTCATTGCCTCCATGTGATTCGGGATTGTACCCAAAAGCCACCGTTTTGCACGTTCTCTTGAACTTGGTAAGGTGGAAATCAAAGCACAGTAGGAATCACACAAGAATCTATAACGATCTTGGGTCTACAGACTAACCTGTACTAGTGTCACCAGAGAACTGCTATCTGACGATAGGTATAATACCAACTAGGAGTTCTCGGCGGGTCCGTTCAGTGTACCCAGTCTCCACTGAGCACCCGTATACCATCTTTGATGTCAAACACCAATGGATGTGGGATCATCCATCACCCATCATATTGGTCAAGAAGCGTATACGCTAGTCTACTCTGGAATATCGATGCCATGTCTCGATACACCCTCAACTAGGAACAATTAAAAGGTGTACTTGTGGATGACCTTGGCCCCACTAGTATGATCTCCATCATAGTCCTGGTAGTCAAGTATACATCCTAAAGGCTTTATCAATATGTGAGAGCAAGATAGTATCACAATACAAGTCTACATGTTAAGACAAAGAGCAACCAGATAGCATACTATCATGTCGAGCAAGAAAGTTCTCTCTATATATGTCCAAGTATCCACTATAATATTCATCATATGTACAATAATGGCCTCTAGGGCATACACATAACTAACAATCTCCCACTTGCACTAAGGCTAGTTTTTGTAGTATCTCATACCTAACATCCCGAAGAGTCTCTCAAATTGTATCTGGGGTATGGCCTTCATGAGTGGATCCGCTGTATTGTTCTTCGTGTCAACACTCCTGACCTCGATCTCCCGGCGATCAACTATCTACCGGATCAGGTGATACCGCCTCAGAATATTCCTGGATCTATGATGGGACCTAGGTTCCTTAGCCAAAGCCACAGCTCCATTGTTATCACAATACAAAGGTATTGGATGCTCGATAGACAGAACCACACCAAGTTCGTTTATGAACTTCTTCATCCAGACAGCCTCTTTGGGAGCATCATTGGCAGCGATGTATTCAGCCTCCATCGTCGAGTCTGCCACGGTTTCCTGCTTAGAACTCTTCCAACAAACCTCCCTTCCATTGAGGGTAAAGGTAAATCCCGAGACCGACTTAGAGTCGTCCTTATCACTCTGGAAGCTCGAATCGGTAAAGGACTCCACTTGGAGTTCTCCGTTACCATACACCAAGAACATCTCTTTAGTCCTTCTCAAGTACTTGAGAACGTTCTTCACTGCTGTCCAGTGATTCTCTCTTGGATCTGCTTGATACCTACTCACTACACTTAGTGAGTATGCTACATTGAGTCTGGTATATAACATCGCATACATCATAGAGCCTACTGCCGAAGCATAGCGTATCCTTTGCATGCGAGCTCTCTCCAAATCAGTCTTGGGAGACATCTCTTCGGAGAGAGTGAGTCCTGTGATCATGAGTAAATTCCCACACTTGGAATCATCCATACTAAACCTCTTTAGTATGGTGTCTATGTACCTGGATTGGGAAAATCCCAGTATCCGTTTAGATCTATCTCTATAGATCTTAATCCTAAAGATGTAGGAGGCATCACCTAGATCTTTCATTGAGAATCTTTGTGATAAAAAGAGCTTGACCGATTGCAGCATAAGAACATCATTTCCTGTCAATAGTATATCATCCACGTATAATACGAGGAAGAAAACCTAACTCTCTGCCACCTTCTTGTATATACAAGGTTCATCTACGTTTTTGATGAAGTTAAACTCTTTGACTACTGTTCATATCATAATATTGCATTTTATATTCCCCGTTCTTATTCATTTTAGAATAAAAACATGTGCTTTTGACCCATGTCTGCTACATGTTACAGGTTACAGGTTCTTGGAGCGAAAACAGTGAAAAAACACAAAAGACGACACAAAAGAAGGACTTTTTGACCAACAATTAGGAGGATCTCAGTCAAGCCTAGACGAAGAATAGTTCACAATCAACAAGACAACGCAAGATCCAAAATGTCAAGGCAAACGGTTAAAAGATCGCTACAAGTTTTCACTAAGAGATCTGGAGAAGACTCAGAAGCCCAAATGGAGAAAAAGAACTAAAGAAATGAAAAGCCTAGAGAACCAGGAATCAGCCCACAACTTTTTATCCTCTGAACTCATCAAAAGGCCGTGGAACCGCGGCCCAAGCCCGCCATTACCGCGGTTCCGCGGCCGTCTAGTGCCCGGACCTGTATAAAATTTTACCACAATATGGTTGCGGCGCTGAAAAGATTTCCTGAGGGTATATTTGTAATTGTAGACATGCGTATCAACTGTTGCCCTAGGGTTTCTATGTCCTATAAATAGAACCCAAACCCTTGTATTTTCTCATGCCTCTATTCATCAATAAAATTCTGTTTTCTTTGAAGTTTGGAGCGCATCAATCGTAAGTAGGTGTTAGTTATATGTATGCCCTAGAGGCCATCACTGTACATTGGATGTATATTGTAGTGGATGCTGGGTCATATATAGGGAGGACTTTCTTGCTCGACATGATAGTATGCTATCTGGTTGAACTTTACCTTAACGTGTATACTAATTGTCTCTCTGTTACATGTTGGTAAAGCCCTTAGGATGTGTACTTGACTACCTGGACTATGATGCGGATCATACTAGTGGGGACATGGTAGTCCATAAGTACATCCTTCAAAGTCCCTAGTCGTGGGTGTATCGAGATGGGGCATCGATATACCAGAGTAGACTAGCGTATACCTTCTCGACCCATACAAATGGGCGATGGATGATCCCATATCCATTGGTGTTTGACATCAGAGATGATATACGGGTGCTCAGTAGAGACTGGGTACACTGGACGGACTCGCCGAGAACTCCCAGATGGTATTATACCTTACGTCAGATGGCAGTTCTCTGGTGACACTGGTGCAGAGTAGTCTGTTGACCCGAGATCGTCATAGAGTCTTGTGTGGTTCCCACTGTGCTTTGATTTCCATCTTACCACGTCCAAGAGGGCGTGCAAAACGGTGGTTTTTGGGTACAGTCCCGAGTCACATGGAGGCAATGAGCGATAGGAGGGGATTCGTCTCTCCCGGTATAGGGGGTTGATGTTGCGCTGTGTTCGATTGGCTATAACAGGAAATCCCTGGCCAGGGTTGCTGAGATTTACTGGTAAGTGTTACCAGTAGTTTCTCGAATTGTTATAGACCTCATATCGACACGACTTATCGAGCTATTGGGGTCTGACGTTTACCACCCTTAGGCGAGATATGCGACATATCAGACGATCAGACCGGACTGTACGGTAGTGTTACTGGTTGGATTCACTGGAGTGTGAGCGGGCTTGCTCGTCGATCTTCTGATCGCTCAATACCCGGGTGGTCGTTACGTTTAGCAGACCGCTTGCGACTTGTGGGTGTTTGATATGATCATCACCTGCTGCCGGCGTATTGACGAGTCTTTAGAGTCCTACACAGAGGTTTCCTGGCTCAAGCGAAACGAAATAGGAGCACATATGAGATATGTGCGGGACCGAGAATATTGCGTGTATGAGATACCGTATTCTATTCTCGCGATGAATGTATCGATATGGTTGTATGCGATATAACCTAGTTATCGAATCAAGGATTGATTCGGTAAGCCGATACATAGGATACTAGTCGGTTATATGCGATATGACCGGATCGTTAAATCAAGTGTTGATTTAATGATTTAATGTATAATTATATATTTGATATATTACTTTACATTAACTAGTATTGATTCACTTTAAATGGATTTTCTCACTTGGTTGTACAAGTTGTATATGTGATATACTATTTGTGCAAATGAATGTATCATGTTTGATGATACATGTTTGCTAGGGTTTTTGTGTAAAGATCAAACCATGGTTACATGTTAATGGTTAGGGTTTTGATTTATTCATTTATTTATTTGTTTATTATTTTTGGAAAATAAATGGCATGAAAAGAAAATGGTGGCTTGATTTGTATTCTAGTTGAAACTTCATGAAGCTTTGACCTAAGTGACCATTTTTGTCTCATGCTTAACCCTAACCATTCCCACTAACCCTAGTTTAATCACTACACTTGACCATGGTTTATATTATGATAAGTATTCTTTTTCTTTTGGTTTTTAAAATTCTTATCATAACAATCATCTTCTTCTTCTTCATCTTCTTCAAAGAAGAAAAAGCTTGACCATCAATGGTGATTGATGAAATAGAGTGAGAAATCCAATTCTAAAGTCTACCCACTTCCTATTTCTTCATCCTCTACCTCTTGCCAAGTAGTAGAGTGTGTTTTCTTCACAAGTTTCATGACTTGGTGAAGTGGGAGCTTGATCTTGTGATGCTTCGACGTAGATCATCTTCGGCACGAAGCCGACGACCTTGCCTGCCCATTTCTCCGATGAAGCCGATGCTAGAGCCCGGATTTTGATTTGGACAGCGGAGAGGACTTCATCACGGAGCCATGGAGGTGGAGGACCAGATCTACAAAGGTTGTATTTCCGTTCCTTTAGTTTAGATGTAAACTAGTTTCTTTTTCGCCTAGACATCTAGCCAACGATCTGTATTAGGGTTTCTCGGCACAGTTAAAATTTGAAATTGGCATGGTTGATGCCTTGTGAGACCTCTTGGGAGTGCCTAGGAACCCTACAGTGGTATCAGAGACTAGCTAGAGCCTTAGGCGATGTCCAGACGGAGTTTGAAGTCCGATCGAACCCGAAACCCCATTTTTCCACGCTCTCTGGACTTTTTCTGAAAACGTGGATTTTTCCAAATTAAAAATTGCTAAAAAATTCAGCAGGGAAAACTAAGAATTACGATGCAAAATTTTTCTAGTGAAGCCTCCATAGTGCGGCGGAACCGCGGCATAAGCCCTGCTTATGCAGCGGTTCCGCGGCCACATCATTAGATTGTCCTATAAATTTTGTACAGTAATTCATGATTTATGGTGCTGGATTTTCTGGGATTTTTTAATATTTATTCAAGAGTTGAATAATCTGGGATGTTTTGGAGCTTCGATGATTCGATCGGGTTTATCAGATTTTGTCTATGTGCTTTCCGGATAAATTTTAGAATATGTTAAAAAGTTCGACCGGATATAAATACCCAATTTTTCCCCTGTCGGGAAATTTCCAAGTGTTGGATTTTTCCGTAGTTTAACGACGTTCTAAGTAGTGCAAGTAACGCGATGGACCCTCTAAAAGACAACAAACCTTAACTCGATTATGTGACCGTCTTGAACTGCCCTTTGAACCTTCGGGTTTGGGGCAGTACGGCGTGCCACATGTGAGGCGTTGGCTTGACCCTTCTACGGCTGGACCGTTAGTACTGAGGCACGAACTGAATGTTTTTAGACTTGTTTCATGTGTTGATCTGTATCGGGAAAACTTGGGTGTTCGAATGTTTGATCGAAAAGTTTAACATTTTCTATTTATCCGGAATGGGATACAATAATTGGAATTCACAATCAGTTATGAGATAACTGAATGAATGTTATAAACATAGCAGTTTAGTCTCACTTGATCGGTTGCCACGGAATTTTGATGCGATCAAAAGTCCGTCGCAATCACATAGCGTACGCGGATACTCGCCGGATAAACTTAATAGACAGCTTCACCCCATAACCCCGACCAAGTGACTGTAGGAGAACCCCGTCGCCGAAAGCATCTGTTCGGGTGCTCGCGGTAGCGGTGTTCCGCCTTGGTGCACTTCGTCGACGGTATCGGGGGTGCGGCCGTCTACTGAAGTTTACGACGAGCATTCGATCAGGATGTCGGGAATCTTGTTGAATTTCCCGACTTGGTATTGAAAAGTGTTTTCGATTTTGAGACTAAAATGCGGGGTTTATAATTGTTAGGCATGCGATGTCTAAGTAATTCATTTGGTCAGGCATGCGATGTCTGAGGAGGTTGCGGATTCCAACTGTTGTAGTTTTACACTTTCTTTTCTGTGACCGTAAGTGTAATATGTGATATCGCCGGTTTCGTTGCTATATGTCAACGACAATTGGGATGCGCATATTTACTTACGTTGATGACATGTGATGTTATGTGTTGCTGGATATGTTATATTGGATCGTCGTGTTTGAATAGCCGGGGGTTTTTATGTGAGATGAGTGTTTTTCATTTTCATTCATGTAAAAATTTGTATGTAATAGTCTTTTATTGGGGCACTTCCAGGTTGCGGAAGATGTCACCTTTTGTATATTATTTACTTTTCCGCACTAGGATAGACCCAAGGAGGGGAGCACAAGTAACCGGGTTCTGGAGTCCAGTGGGAGACCAACTCAAGGAGTCGAGTCCGGGTCTCCTAACTCCAGAATTGGTGGGGTTGCTTGCCGCTCTCGTAAGGGTCTAGGGGTGTGGGTTTGGCTATTCATCACGACCGTGGAATCCGTGTTTTATACTGGCTCGTATTGAAAACACGGACGTCCTAGTATATCCAATATTTCATATGTTTCTTCTGCTGCGATATCTGTGATGTGATCATGTGATGTTCTGTGATAGATACAGTATATAGTATATATGATATATTATATAGGCGTTACTTATGTTTTACACCCGCGCTAGCCCTGCCCCGCTCTGCCGTTAGTTACCTAACCTAACGGTGCACGAGGGGACATCGAGGCGAATGCGGATGGCATAAGTGTACGTCGTATTTATCTGTGATGTTTAGGTACTTAAATGATGGGACTTCATTAATGTGATTAATGAAAGAAAAGAAACCTAAAATGTTGTAGAATCGAATTTCAAAATAAAAAAGGTAGCTACAGTTCTTGCTTTGCACAGCGGTACATGTGATATATCCTGCACCTTATTCGATGAGGAAAGGACCGAGATCCCTTCACCGGGAGTGACTCCTTTAGCAATAACTGGCAGATGCTACACACTCGGTTTGTCTTTTGATTGCTTTTAAGTGTATTTGCTTTGCACAGTGATATATGTGATATATCCCGCACCTCATTCGGCGAGGAAAGGACCGACGATCCCTTCACCGGGAGTGACTCCTTTAGCAAAACTAGAAAAGCCTAAAAAACACTCCATTTCAAAAATCATTCGATCCTACAACGATATCAAGTTCATTACGCAATAGGTTTTCAGAAAAACCTGTCGTAGCCCTCCGTCATTTCAGATAAGTACTGGTTAGTATTCGTGCTACGTTTGTTGACTATGTTAAGGCGTAGTGTGCGGTAGCTAATTAGTGCTTATCTGCATAAGCATATGATGTGATTGGATTTGGGTAATAGTGCGACTTTGTTGACTATGTTAAGGGTCGTGCGGGTGGGTTTAATTCAATCGGGAAATGACGGGTTGAACTTGACTAGCACTTATGATTTGTTGACTATGTTAAGGTCATATAGCTGCTAGGGGAAAAATATTATCGGGAATTTCAAGTGTTGAAATTTGCAATGAGATTGCATACCTTCTATGAGATAGTTGGATCCCGATACCCGCTGCGAGTAAGAGTTACTCCTGGGAGAGTTTTATACATTACAATTAGCCGATCAAGTAGGTGTCTAGAAAGGTGTCAACGGGGTTACGCCTCTGGGAAAACGAGGTTTACATTAATTAGGTTCGTGCGAAAGCACTGGGGACCTCCCTCAAAGTACCGACACTGGCCTGGCTGAAAGATTGGCGAACTTGTAGTGTGTAATTAATCCCGGCTAGTCTTTCCTTTTAGGGTTTGAAGGAAGATTTGATAAAAAGCAGTGGGAGCCATCCTGATTAGATAAAATTATAACCAATCTGATCTTGCAAGAGCATACGCTGAGTGTTTTCTTCTCTCTCTCTCCAGGTAGCGACCATATCACGCCTTAATCAAGATAATAATACGGAATATTGACCGAACCCGCTTGTTATATTGAGCTGGGGAACGTTGGTCCCGCTCCAACTTATAATTGTTATAAGACAGAGCAGAAAATTGGGGAATACCAGATTTCCCGTGCCGCCCAAATGAAGAGAGTGCATGCTGATGCATCATCTTCGGGTGTGTTCATTACAGAGAACTGTTTCTCATTATCCTTTACGTCCTGGGTATGAGATACCAGATCAGGATCCCAGATATGTAATTTGTTACATAGGGCTACTGCTAGGTAGAGAACTGAGGACGGGTGATAAGTTTCATGAGGCAGAAAACGGGGCAAGTGTTGCTGCCAAGTCTGTTAGTCACTGTCACCCTGTATTACAAATACGTTGATTCTGAACGAATGTTATTAGATACCGAACCTGATATACAAAATCATATCAGTCTCTTTATTAGTAAAGAAATGATAAAATTTTGTATTGTTGGATAATGTTTTGAACATTTCCTATATCAAAAGTTGATCGGTTCAGGCACGTTGTCTAAAAGCATTGACGTTCTAAATCTAACTACAGTTCTTAGTATACAGAACACACACAAGAGGAAGCGTTCAGAAATGAACGAATCCTTCTTGAGGTATTGTAGACTAGGTCAGATCAATGCGACCCGACAGGCTGAAGTTACATTTAGATGTAAATTTAAATCAGTTTGAATTTACATCTTCTGAAACTTGCCAGTCATGTCGCAAAGATAAGATGACCATCGCTCCGTTTACTGGAAACAGAGAAAGAGTTAAGTAAACTCTTGGGACTGATACATGATGATGTATGTAGGTCCCCAGTCTACACATGCCAAGACCGGTTCTTTGTACTTCATTACATTCTCTGATAATCTCTCAAGATTCAGACATATGTTCCTGTTGAAAGACAAGTCCGAACCTTTTGAGTGTTAGTTATATGTATGCCCTAGAGGCCATTACTATACATAGGATGTATATTGTAGTGGATGCTGGGACATATATAGGGAGGACTTTCTTGCTCGACATGATAGTATGCTATCTGGTTGCTCTTTACCTTAACAAGTACACTGATTGTCTCCCTGTTACATGTTGGTAAAGCCCTTAGGATCTGTACTTGACTACCTGGACTATGATGCGGATCATACTAGTGGGGACATGGTAGTCCATAAGTACATCCTTCAAAGTCCCTAGTCGTGGGTGTATCGAGACGGGGCATCGATACACCAGAGTAGAATAGCGTATACCTTCTCGACCCATACAGATGGGCGATGGATGATCCCATATCCATCGGTGTTTGACATCAGAGATGATATACGGGTGCTCAGTAGAGACTGGGTACACTGGACGGACTCGCCGAGAACTCCCAGATGGTAATATACCTCACGTCAGATGGCAGTTCTCTGGTGACACTGGTACAGAGTAGTCTGTTGACCTGAGATCGTCATAGAGACTTGTGTGGTTCCCACTGTACTTTGATTTCCGTCTTACCACGTCCAAGAGGGCGTGCTAAACGGTGGTTTTTGGGTACAGTCCCGAGTCATATGGAGGCAATGAGCGATAGGAGGGGATTCGTCTCTCCCGGTATAGGGAGTTGATGTTGCGCTGTGTTCGATTGGCTATAACAGGAAATCCCTGGCCAGGGTTGCTGAGATTTACTGGTAAGTGTTACCAGTAGTTTCTCGAATTGTTATAGACCTCATATCGACGCGACTTATCAAGCTATTGGGGTCTGACGTTTACCACCCCTAGGCGAGATATGCGACATATCAGACGATCAGACCGGACTGTACGGTAGTGTTACTGGTTGGATTCACTGGAGTGTGAGTGGGCTTGCTCGTCGATCTTCAGATCGCTCAATACCCGGGTGGCCGTTACGTTTAGCAGACCGCTTGCGGCTTGTGGGTGATTGATATGATCATCACCTGCTGCCGGCGTATTGACGAGTCTTTAGAGTCCTACACAGAGGTTTCCTGGCTCAAGCGAAACGAAATAGGAGCGCATATGAGATATGTGCGGGACCGAGAATAATACGTGTATGTGATACCGTATTCTATTCTCGCGATGAATGTGTCGAATGGTTGTATGCGATATAACCTAGTTATCGAATCAAGGATTGATTCGATAAATCGATACATTGGATATTAGCCGGTTATATGCGATATGACCGGATCGTTAAATCAAGTGTTGATTTAACGATTTAATGTATAATTATATATTTGATATATTACTTTGCATTAACTAATATTGGTTCACTTTAGATGGATTTTCTCACTCGGATGTGCGCATTATATATGTGATATGATTTTGTGCACTTGCTTGTATCGTGTTTGATGATACATGCTTTTTGGTTAAGTGTAAAGTATTAAACCTTGGTTAATGAAATGGTTAGGGTTTACTATTTGTTATTCATTTATCTTATTTAATTATCCATTTATTTTTGATAAATGAATAAAAGAAAAGAGAAAAGAATGGTGGCTAATTTTGTTTCATGTTGAAGCTTCTTGAAGCTTTGATCAAGTCAACCATTCTTATCTCATCCTTAACCCTAACCATTCCCACTAACCCTAGTTTAATCTCTACACTTGACCATGGTTTAGATCATAATATTCTTCTTCTTCTTCCTTCAACTCATGAAGAAAACCATTCTTCATCAATGGTGATTGATGAAGATGAGTGAGAAATCCAATTCTAAAGTCTACCCACTTCCTATTTCTTCATCCTCTACCTCTTGCCAAGTGGTAGAGTGTGTTCCTTCACAAGTTTTTAGGGCTTGGTGAAGGTGGAGCTTGATTTAGCGATGCCTCGACGTAGATCATCTTCGGCATGGACATCGACGACCTAGCTCGCTTTTTCTCCGACGAAGCCGACTCTAGAGCCCGGATTCCACTTGGACAGCGAAGGGACTTCGTTGCGGAGCTATGGAGGTGGAGCACCGGATCTACAAAGGTTGTATTTCCGTATTCCTTTAGTTAAGCTGTTAACTAGTTTCCTTTTCGCCTAGACATCTAGCCAACGATCCGTAGTCTAGGGTTTCTCGGCACCGTATTTTTGAAATTGGCATGGTTGATGCCTTGTGAGACCTCATTAGTGTGCCTAGGAACCCTACAGTGGTATCAGAGCCTAGCTAGAGCCTTAGGCGAAGTCTAGACGGATTTTGAACTCCGAACGAACCCGAAATCCTAACACACCCATGCTCTCTGTCCAATTTTCAAAAACAGGGATTTTTCAGTATTAAAAATATGCAGAAAAATCAGCAGGGGATTATAAGGGATACTGTAAAATTCGATGCCATGATTCCATAAAGTCAGCACGGATCCGCGGCATGAGCGTGTTAGTGCGGCGGATCCGCGGCTAATTTGTCGTTTTGCGCATCTAATTTTGTACAGTAATTCCTCTTTTGCAATGCTGGTTTTCCTGGGAATTTTTAATTGTTTTTCAAGAGTTGAATTTTCTGAGTTGTTTTGGGGATTCGAATGTTCGATCGGATTATCAAATTTTGTCTGTGTGGCTTTCCGGATAAATTTTAGAATATGTTAAAAAGTTCGACCGGATATAAATACCCAATTTTTCCCCTGTCGGGAAATTTCCAAGTGTTGGATTTTTCCGTAGTTTAACGACGTTCTAAGTAGTGCAAGTAACGCGATGGACCCTCTAGAAGACAACAAACCTTAACTCGATTATGTGACCGTCTTGAACTGCCCTTTGAACCTTAGGGTTTGGGGCAGTACGGCGTGCCACATGTGAGGCGTTGGCTTGACCCTTCTACGGCTGGACCGTTGGTACTGAGGCACGAACTGAATGTTGTTAGACTTATTTCATGTGTTGAGCTGTTTCGGGAAAACTTGGTTGTTCGATTGTTCGATCGGAAAGTTTAACATTTTCTATTTATCCGGAATGTGATACAATAATTGGAATTCGCAAATAGTTATGAGATAACGGAATGAATATTATAAACGTAGCAGTTTAGTCTCACTTGATCGGTTGCCACGGAGTTTTGATGTGATCAAAAGTCCGTCGCAATCACGTAGCGTACGTGGATACTCGCCGGGTAAACTTAATAGACAGCTTCACCCCATAGCCCCGACCAAGTGACTGTAGGAGAACCCCGTCGACGAAAGCATCCGTTCGGGTGCTCGCGGTAGCGGTGTTCCGCCTTGGTGCACTTCGTCGACGGCATCGGGGGTGCGGCCGCCTACTAAAGTTTGCAACGAGCATTCGATCAGAATGTCGGGAATCTTGTTAAATTGCCCGACTTGGTATTGAAAAGTGTTTTCGATAATGAGACTAAAATGCGGGGTTTATAATTGTTAGGCATGCGATGTCTAAGTAATTCATTTGGTCAGGCATGCGATGTCTGGGGTAATTGCGGATTCCAACTGTTGTAGTTTTACACTTTCTTTTCTGTGACCGTAAGTGTAATATGTGATATCCCCGGTTTCGTTACTATATGTCAACGACAATTGGGATGCGCATATTTACTTACGTTGATGACATGTGATGTTATGTGTTGCTGGATATGTTATATTGGATCGTCGTGTTTGAATAGCCGGGGGTTTTTTATGTGAGATGAGTGTTTTTCATTTTCATTCATATAAAAATCTGTATGTAATATTCTTTTATTGGGGCGCTTCCAGGTTGCGGAAGTTGTCACCGTTTGTATATTATTTACTTTTCCGCACTAGGATAGACCCAAGGAGGAGAGCACAAGTAACCGGGTTCTGGGGTCCAGTGGGAGACCAACTCGAGGAGTCGAGTCCGGGTCTCCTAACTCCAGAATTAGTAGGGTTGCTTGCCGCTCTCGTAGGGGTCTAGGGGTGTGGGTTTGGCTATTCATAACGACCGTGGAATCTGTGTTTTATACTGGCTCGTATTGAAAACACGGACGTCCTAGTATATCGAATATTTCATATGTTTCTTCTGCTGCGATATCTGTGATGTGATCATGTGATATTCTGTGATAGATACAGTATATAGTATATATGATATATTATATAGACGTTACTTATGTTTTACACCCGTGCTAGCCCTGCCCCGCTCTGCCGTTAGTTACCTAACCTAACGGTGCACGAGGGGACATCGAGGCGAATGCGGATGGCATAAGTGTACGTCGTATTTATCTGTGATGTTTAGGTACTTAAATGATGGGACTTCATTAATGTGATTAATGAAATAAAAGAAACCTAAGATGTTGTAGAATCGAATTTCAAAATAAAACAGGTAGCTACAGTTCTTGCTTTGCATAGCGGTATATGTGATATATCCTGCACCTTATTCGATGAGGAAAGGACCGAGATCCCTTCACCGGGAGTGACTCCTTTAGAAATAACTGGCAGATGCTACACACTCGGTTTGTCTTTTGATTGCTTTTAAGAGTTTTTGCTTTGCACAGTGATATATATGATATATCCCGCACCTCATTCGACGAGGAAAGGACCGACGATCCCTTCACCGGGAGTGACTCCTTTAGCAAAACTAGAAAAGCCTCAAAAGCACTCCATTTTAAAAATTCATTCGATCCTACAACGATATCAAGTTCATTACGCAATAAGTTTTCAGAAAAACCTGTCGTAGCCCTCCGTCATTTCAGATAAGTTGTATATAGTATTCGTGCTGCATTTGTTGGCTTTCGTCAAGGTGCAGTGTGCGGTATCTATATGCTGCTTATCTGTTAGCATACGATGCGATTGGATTAGGGTAGTCGTGCGGCTTTGTTGGCTTTCGTCAAGGATCGTGCGGGTGGGTTTAATTCGATCAAGAAATGTACGGGTTGAACTTGACTAGCGGGCTATGGTTTGTTGGCTTTCGTCAAGGTCATAGCACGTTAGGGGCAAAAAATTATCGGGAATTTCAAGTGTTGAAATTTGCAATGAGATTGCATACCTTCTATGAGATAGTTGGATCCCGATACCCGCTGCGAGTAAGAGTTACTCCTGGGAGAGTTTTATACATTACAATTAGCCGATCAAGTAGGTGTCTAGAAAGGTGTCAACGAGGTTACGCCTCTGGGAAAATGAGGTTTTACATTAATTAGGTCCGTGCGAAAGCACGGGGGACCTCCCTCAAAGTACCGACACTGGCCTGGCTGAAAGATTGGCGAACTTGTAGTGTGTAATTAATCCCAGCTAGTCTTTCCTTTTAGGGTTTGAAGGAAGATTTGATAAAAAGCAGTGGGAGCCATCCTGATTAGATAAAATAATAACCAATCTATTCTTGCAAGAGCGCACGCTGAGTGTTTTCTTCTCTCTCTCCTGGTAGCGACCATATCACGCCTTAATCAAGATAATAATACGGATTATTGACCGAACCCGCTTGTTATACTGAGCTGGGGAACGTTGGTCCCGCTCCAACTTATAAATTGTTATAAGACAGAGCAGGAAATTGGGGAATACCGGATTTCCCGTGCCGCCCAAACGAAGAGAGTGCATGATGATACATCATCTTCGGGTGTGTTCATTACAGAGAACTGTTTCTCAGTATCCTTTACGTCCTGGGTATGTGATACCAGATCAGGATCCCTGATATGTAATCTGTTACATAGGGCTACAGATAGGTAGAGAACTGAGAACGGGTGATAAGTTTTGATGAGGCAGAAAACGGGGCAAGTGTTGCAGCCAAGTCTGTTGGTCACTGTCACCCTGTATTCCAAATACATTGATTCTGAACGAATGTTATTAGATACCGAACCTGATATACAAAATCATATCACTCTCTTTATTAGTAAAGAAATGATAAAATTTTGTATTGTTGGATAATGTTTTGAACATTTCCTATATCAAAAGTTGATCGGTTCAGGCACGTTATCTAAAAGCATTGACGTTCTAAATCAAACTACAGTTCTTTACTATACAGAACACACACAAGAGGAAGAGTTCAGAAATGAACGAATCCTTCTTGAGGTATTATAGACTAGGTCATATCAATGCGACCCGACTAGCTGAAGTTACATTTAGATGCATATTTAAATCAGTTTGAATTTACATCTTATGAAACTTGCCAGTCATGTCACAAAGATTAGATGACCATAGCTCTGTTTATTAGAAACAGAGGAAGAGTTAGTAAACTCTTGGGACTGATACATGATGATGTATGTAAGGTCTCCTGTCTACACATGCCAGGACTGGTTCTTTATACTTCATTACATTCTCTGATGATCTTTCGAGATTCAGACCTATGTTCCTGTTGAAACACAAGTCCGAACCTTCTAAGATATTCACAGAATATAAGTTAGAAGTAGAGAACCAAAATACGAGTATAAGTATTATGTCCTTTGATGTGATCAAGGAGGAGAATACTTGAGCACGGAATTCCTGGACTATTCTAAAGGAGAATGAGATTCTCTCTCGGCATTACTCTTCCGGATACACCATAGCACGATGGTATATCGGGACGGAGCAATCACACCCTATATGATATGGTGTGCTCTATGATGAGTACTACTGAGTTACCTTTTTCCTTTTGGGAGTTATGCACTTGAGAAGCTGCATACCTATTGAATAGGGTTCCAATCAAATCAGTTGCCTACCGTTTCATATTTGATATGATAAGGGAAGAGCCCATATCTTAAGTTGGTTAAGATTTGGGGTTGTCCGGGCTATGTCTAAAAGAAAAATCCGGACAAGCTCGAGGCAAGGTCTGTAATGTAGAACTGGAAAGGTTCCAGCTATACAAACTGCAGCTGATGATTTGAAAGAACCAAAGGATTCAATAGTTGCCACGAACCTCAGCCTCTCCGCCGATCTAGTAGGGTTCCTCACCCACCTGAGAGATACTTCTGTTTCTCTATGACAGTAGGAGCGAGGATTACATCATGAGATGATGACCCAACTAGTTTCGAGCTGGCCATCAGGAGTGGGACTCTGTAAGAATGGCTGGATGCTTAGTGATCTGAGATGGAATCCTTATACACCAGCAAAGTATGGACTTTAGTTGCTATATCTGAAGGGTTAAATCCCCATCAGGAGCAAGTAAATCTTGAGAAGATTACTTGGTGTACATGGAAAAGTTGAGACTTTCAAAGCTAGACTTGTTAAAAGTTTGCATCATTGACCAGGTGTAGATAATGATGAAACCTTTTCAAGTAGCTATGCTTAAGTCCATCCAGATCCTACTTGTCACGGCTACATACCATGACTGCGATATCTGGTGGTTGGGTGTCTTGACTGCTTTCCTAAATGATGATTTAGAAGAAAGTGTCTATAAGTACACAGTCAGAGGGCTTCGTAGACAGTGGGAGCAGCAGAAACGTGTGCAAGATGCTTTATAGGATAAAGCAGGCATCGCGGAGTTGGAACATCTGTTTTGATGAAGCGGTCAAAGAAGTTGACATCATCAAAATGGTAGATGAACCTTGTATAAACAAGAAGGTAGTAGGGAGTATGGTGACGATCCTCATAGAGTACGTGGATGACATACTCTTGATAGGGAAGGAGTTTCCTATGCTACGCTCGATCAATCTCCGATTATCACAAAGATTCTCCATATAGGATCAAAGTGATACCTCCTAAATCCTGGGTTTTTGGATCTATGAGATAGATCTAATTGGATGTTAGGACTCTCACTAGTTGTAGTGAGATGGTATCAGTTGATCCTGGGGAAAATCACTGGAAGTGTTCCAGGGTGATAAAGACGACTGAATGTCAGTCACAGGCATTGTCTTTACCCTCAGTAAAGGGACGGTATGTTGGAAGAGTTCCAAGCTAGATACCGTGGCATACTAGAAGATAAAGGCAGGATACATCGCTACTTAAGATGCTACCAAGGAGGATGTTTGGGTGTATATTGGTTCATGAGATGAACTACGTTCCTACCATTGTGAGACAATGGAGTTGCGGCTCATGCCGAGGAACGCCGGTCCCATCAGTGATCCAAAAATATTCTAAGGCAGTATCACTTGATCATGGAGATGGTTGATCTCCAGGGAGATCGAGGTTAGGAGAGTAGACTCAGAGGACAACACAGCGGATCCACTCACAAAGGCATGTTCCCAGAGAGAGACTTTTATGGGATGGTTGAGTATGAGATACTACAACCACTGCTACAGATGGCCCTAGTGCAAGTGGGAGATTGTTAGTTATATGTATGCCCTAGAGGCCATTACTATACGTAGGATGTATATTGTAGTGGATGCTGGGACATATATAGGGAGGACTTTCTTGCTCGACATGATAGTATGCTATCTGGTTGCTCTTTACCTTAACGTGTACACTGATTGTCTCCCTGTTACATGTTGGTAAAGCCCTTAGGATCTGTACTTGACTACCTGGACTATGATGCGGATCATACTAGTGGGGACATGGTAGTCCATAAGTACATCCTTCAAAGTCCCTAGTCGTGGGTGTATCGAGACGGGGCATCGATATACCAGAGTAGACTAGCGTATACCTTCTCGACCCATACAGATGGGCGATGGATCTGTAGGGTTCCTAGGCACCCTAATGAGGTCACACAAGGCATCGAACATGCCATATTAAAATTTTAACGGTGCCGAGAGACCCGACTACGGATCGTTTGCTAGATGTTTAGGCGAAAAAACTAACTGGTTAACAGTTAACTACTGGGATACGGAAATTACAACCTTTGTAGATCCGGATATCCACCTCCACGGCTCCGCAAGGGCGTCCTCTCGCTGTCCATCTTGAAGCTTGAACTCTCATGACGGCTTCATCGGAGAAACGTGCGGAATAGGTCGTCGGCTTCGTGTCAAAGACGATCTACGTCGAGATTGCACAAACTCAAGCTCCGACTTCACAAACTTGTGAAACTTGTGAAGTAAACACCCAAAACAACTTGGCAAGAGGTAGAGGGTGAAGAAATAGGAGGTGGGTTCACTTTAGAATTTGATTTATCTCACTAGATCTCAAGTTGCCATTGTTGTAGCAAGCTTGAAGAAGAAGAAGAAGATGAAGATGAAGCAAGAATGATAAGTCTTCACCATTTTAAAAAATAAAACTAATATGAATACTTATCATATCTTGACCATGGTCAAGTGTAGAGATTAAACCAAGGTTAGTAAGTGTGGTTAGGGTTAAGGATGAGATAAGGATGGTGGACTTTGTCAAAGCTTCATGAAGCTTCAACATAGCTCCAAAATAAGCCACCATTCTTAACTTAATCCTTTCAAATAAATAAACAAATAAATAAATGAAAAACCAAAACCCTAATCATCACTTAACCATGGTTTAACCCTTTACACTTAATCACATTATCAAGTATCATCAAACATGATACAAAGTAGTGCACTAAATCATATCACATATACAATAGAAAAATCCGTTTAAAGTGAACCAATACTAGTTAATGCAATGCAATATATAAAATATATAATTATGCATTAAATCATTAAATCAACATTTGATTCAATGATCCGGTCATGTCGCACATAACCGACTAGAATCTAATGTATCGATTTATCGAATCAATGATTCGATAACTAGGTCATATCGAATATAACCAATCGAAACATATATCGCGAGAATGAAATGCGGTATCACATACATGCATTATTCTCGTTCCTGCACATATCTCATATGCGCTCCTATTTCGTTTCGCTTGAGCCAGGAAACCTCTGTGTAGGACTCTAAAGACTCGTCAATACGCCGGTAGCAGATGATGATCATATCAAGCACCCACAAGCCGCAAGCGGTCTGCTAAACGTAACGGCCACCCGGGTATTGAGCGATCAGAAGATCGACGAGCTAGCCCGCTCACACTCCTGCGAATCCGACCAGTAACACTTACCGTACAGTCCGGTCTCTTCGTCTGATACGTCGCATATCAAGTCTAGGGGTGGTATACGTCAGACCCCAATAACCCGATAAGTCGTGCCGATGTGAGGCTCGTAACGGGTCGAGAAACAACTGGTAACACTTACCAGTAAATCTCTGATCAGCCCTGGCCAGGGACTTCCCTGCTACGGCCAATCGAGCACAGCGCAACATCAACTCCCAATACCGGGAGAGACGAAACCCCTCCTATCGATCATTGCCTCCATGTGACTCGGGACTGTACCCAAAGACCACCGTTTTGCACGCCCTCATGGACGTGGTAAGGTGGAGATCAAAGCACAGTGGGAATCACACAAGACTCTATGACGATCTCGGGTCTACAGACTAACCTGTACAAGTGTCACCTGAGAACTGCCATCTGACGTGAGGTATAATACCATCTGGGAGTTCTCGGCGAGTCCGTCCAGTGTACTCAGTCTCCACTGAGCACCCGTATACCATCTCTGATGTCAAACACCAATGGATATGGAATCATCCATCGCCCATCACATGGGTCGAGAAGCGTATACGCTAGTCTACTCTGGTATATCGATGCCCCGTCTCGATACACCCACGACTAGGGACCTTGAAGGATGTACTTATGGACTACCATGTCCCCACTAGTATGATCTGCATCATAGTCCAGGTAGTCAAGTACAAATCCTAAGGGCTTTACCAACATGTAACTATAAGACAGTATAAAGAGACTAGTGTACATGTTAAGATAAATAGCAACCAGATAGCATACTATCATATCGAGCAAGAAAGTCATCTCTATATATGTCCAAGCATCCAATATAATATACATCATCTGTACAATACTGGCCTCTAAGGCATACATACAACTAACAATCTCCCACTTGCACTAGGGCCAGCTGCTGTAGTATCTCATACCGAGCATCCCGAAGAGTCTCTCAAACTGTATCTGGGGAATGGCCTTCGTGAGTGGATCCGCAGTGTTGTTCTTCGTGTCAACCCTCCTGACCTCGATCTCCCGGCGATCAACTATCTCCCGGATCAGGTGATACCGCCTCAGAATATGCCTGGACCGCTGATGGGACCTGGGTTCCTTGGCCAAAGCCACCGCTCCATTGTTATTGCAATACAAAGGTATTGGACGCTCAATGGATGGAACCACTCCAAGTTCAGTAATGAACTTCTTGATCCAGACAGCTTCTTTAGCAGCATCGTTGGCAGCGATGTATTCAGCCTCCATCGTTGAGTCTGCCACGGTTTCCTGCTTGGAACTCTTCCAGCTAACCGCCCCTCCGTAAAGGGTAAAGACAAAGCCCGACTGCGACTTTGAGTCGTCCTTATCACTCTGGAAGCTGGAATCTGTAAAGGACTCCACTTGGAGTTCTCCGTTACCATACACCAAGAACATATCTCTAGTCCTTCGCAAGTACTTGAGAATGCTCTTCACAGCTGTCCAGTTACTCTCTCCAGGATCAGCTTGATACCTACTCACTACACTTAGTGAGTATGCTACATCGGGTCTGGTACATAGCATCGCATACATGATAGAGCCTACTGCCGAAGCATAGGGTATCCCTTGCATGCGAGCTCTCTCCAAATCAGTCTTGGGAGACATCTCTTTGGAGAGAGTGACTCCAGAGATCGTGGGCAAGTTCCCACGCTTGGACTCTTCCATACTAAACCTCTTTAGTATGGTGTCAATGTACCTGGATTGGGACAATCCCAAAATCCGTTTGGATCTATCTCTATAGATCCTAATTCCCAATATGCAGGAGGCATCACCAAGATCTTTCATTGAGAATCTTTGTGATAAGAAGAGCTTGACCGATTGCAGCATAGGAATATCATTTCCTATCAAGAGTATGTCGTCCACGTACAATACGAGGAAGACAACCTTACTCTCTGCCACCTTCTTGTAGATACAAGGTTCATCTGGATTTTTGACGAAATCAAACTCTTTGATAACGACGTCAAAGCAGATGTTCCAACTCCGCGATGCTTGCTTTAATCCATAAATGGATTTAAGCAGCTTGCACACCTTCCAGCTGCTCCCACTGTCTACGAAGCCCTCTGGCTGAGTCATGTACACGCACTCTTCTAAATCACCATTTAGAAAGGCGGTCTTAACATCCATTTGCCAGATTTCGTAGTCATGAAAGGCAGCAATGGCAAGCATGATTCGGATGGATTTAAGCATAGCCACTGGAGAAAAGGTCTCGTCATAGTCCACACCTGGTCTTTGACGAAAACCTTTTGCTACAAGTCTAGCTTTGAAAGTCTCCACTTTCCCATCTACACCAAGTTTCTTCTTGAAGATCCACTTGCTCCCAATGGGTTTTACCCCTTCAGGAGCAACTTCCAAAGTCCATACTTTGTTGGTGTACATGGAATCCATCTCGGACCGCATAGCATCCAGCCATTTCACTGAGTCCCCACTAGTGATGGCCTGCTCGAAGCTAGTTGGGTCATCATCCTCCATGATGCAATCCTCACTGCCACCATCAATGAGAAAACCGTAGTATCTCTCAGGTTGGCGAGGAACCCTACTAGATCGGCGGATAGGCTGGGGTTCATCTGGAACTACGGAATCCTCTGGTTCAACCAAATCTTCTGTTGTAGTCTGTATTGCTGGAACCTCTTCCAGTTCTACCTCAATGCCACCTATCTGTTTCATAAGAAAACCCTTTTCTAAGAAAGTGGCATGCCGAGAAACAAACACTTTTTGTTCCTCGAAGTGGTAGAAGATATACCCTCGCGAATGTTTGGGATATCCAACAAACTTACATAGAACAGACCTTGCCTTGAGCTTGTCCGGATTTTGTGTTTTAACATAGGCCAGACAACCCCATATCTGAATAAAATTAAGACATGGTCTCTTGCCATTCCATATCTCATATGGAGTGGTAGGCACTGATTTGGTCGGAACTCTATTTAGTAGGTATGCAGCAGTCTCCAGTGCATATCCCCAGAAGGAAATAGGTAACTCAGCTGTACTCATCATAGAGCGCACCATATCTAATAGGGTGCGGTTCCTCCATTCTGATACACCGTTGTGCTGTGGTGTATATGGAGGAGTCAGCTGAGAGAGAATCCCATTCTCTTTTAGGAAGCCCAGGAATTCATTGCTTAAGTATTCTCCTCCTCGATCAGATCGAAGGATTTTAATACTTTTTCCGGTTTGGTTCTCAACTTCTTGTTTATATTCCCTAAATTTCTCAAAAGCTTCTGATTTGTGTTTCATCAGGAACACATACCCGAACCTAGAGAGATCATCAGTGAATGTAATGAAGTATGAAGAACCATCCCTGGCATGTGTAGACATGGGACCGCATACATCACTATGTATTAGTCCTAAGAGTTCGGTAACTCTTTCTCCGTGTCCCGTAAACGGAGTCTTGGTCATCTTGCCTTTGAGACATGACTGGCAAGTGTCATAGGATGAAAATTCAAATGGATTTAAATATCCATCCTTATGCAACTTAGCTAGTCGTGTCGCATTGATGTGACCCAGTCTACAATACCACAAGAAGGATTCGTTGAGTTCAGAACTCTTCCTCTTGTGTGTGTTTGTTATGCTCAGAACTGTTGATTGATTTAGAACATAAATGCCATTGCATAACGTGCCTGATCCAACCAACTTTTGGTTAAGGAAAATGTTCATAACACTGTCCTGTAATACAAAATTATATCCTTCTTTACTTAGCAAAGAAACCGATATAATGTTGCATATCAGGTTCGGCATGTAATAGCATTCGTTCAGAACCAATGTATTACCAGTTGGTAATACAAGGTGATATTCCCTGACAGTCTTAGCTGCAACAATTGCACCATTTCCAACTCTAATGTCTTTATCACCTTCTCCAAGTTCTCTACCTTTCCTAAGCCCATGTAACTGATTACATATATGGGATCCTGACCCGGTATCTAATACCCAGGACGTAGAGCAAATGGAGAAACAGTTCTCAGTAACGAACACACCCGAAGAAAATGCATCAACATGTACTTTCTTCATTCGGGTGGCATGGGAATCCTGGTATTCCCCTATATCCTGTTCATTCCTATAACTCTTATAAGAAAGAACGGAACCAACGTTCCCCAGCACAGTATAACATGCGGGTTCGGTCAATACATCCATATTATTATCTTTATTAAGGCATGAAATGGTCGCTACATGGAGAGAGAGAGAAGAAAACACTTTAGCGTAAGCTCGTGCAAGATCAGATTGGTTATTATCTTATCTAATCAGGATGGCTCCCACTGCTTTTTATCAAATCTTCCTCCAAACCTTAAAAGGAAAGACTAGCCGGGATTAATTACACACTACAAGTTCGCCAATCTTTCAGCCAGGCCAGTGTCGGTACTTTGAGGGAGGTCCCCCGTGCTTTCGCACGAACCTAATTACTGTAAACCTCGTTTTCCCAGAGGCGTAACCTCGTTAACACCTTTCTAGACACCTACTTGATCGGCTAATTGTAATGTGTAAAACTCTCTCAGGAGTAACTCTTACTCGCAGCGGGTATCGGGATCCAACTATCTCATAGAAGGTATGCAATCTCATTGCAAATTTCAACACTTGAAATTCCCGATAATATTTTGCCCCTAGCGTCCTATGACCTTGACGGAGGCCAAAAAACCCATAGTGCGCTAGTCAAGTTCAACCCGTCATTTCCTGATTGAATTAAACCCACCCGCACGACCCTTGACGGAGGCCAAACAACGCCGTACGAATACCCTAATCCAATCGCATCATATGCTAGCAGATAAGCACTAGTTAGCTACCGTACACTGCGTCTTGACGGAGGCCAAACTACCGCAGCACGAATACTAACTAATACTTATCTGAAATGACGGAGGGCTACGCAGGTTTTTCATAAAAACCATGAGCGTAATGAACTTGATATCGTTGTAGAATCAAATAATGTTTTGAAATGGAGTGATTTTGAGGCTTTTCTAGTTTTGCTAAAGGAGTCACTCCCGGTGAAGGGATCTCGGTCCTTTCCTCGTCGAATGAGCTGCGGGATATATCATATATATCACTGTGCAAAGCAAAAACCCAAAAGCAGTCAAAAGCAAACCGAATGTGTAGCATCTGCCAGTTATTGCTAAAGGAGTCACTCCCGGTGAAGGGATCTCGGTCCTTTCCTCATCGAATAAGGTGCGGGGTATATCATATATACCGCTGTGCAAAGCAAGAACTGTAGCTACCTTTTTTATTTTAAAATTCGATTCCACAACATCTTAGGTTTCTTATCTTTCATTAATCACATTAATGAAGTCCCATCATTTAATACCTAAACATCACAGATAGATATGACGTACACTTATGCCATCCGCATTCGCCTCGATGTCCCCTCGTGCACCGTTAGGTTAGGTAACTAACGACAGAGCAGGGCAGGGCTAGCGCGGGTGTAAAACATAAGTAACGTCTATATAATATATCATATATACTATATACTATATCCATCACAGAATCACATCACAGATATCGCAGCAGAATAAACATATGAAATATTGGATATACTAGGACGTCCGTGTTTTCAATACGAGCCAGTATAAAACACGGATTCCACGGTCGTGATGAATAGCCAATCCCACACCCCTAGACCCCTACGAGAGCGGCAAGCAACCCTGCCAATTCTAGGGTTAGGAGACCTAGACTCGACTCCTCGAGTTGGTCTCCCACTGGACCCCAGAACCCGGTTACTTGTGCTCCCCTCCTTGGGTCTATCCTAATGCGGAAAAGTAAATAATATACAAAAGGTGACATCTTCCGCTACCTGGAAGTGCCCCAAATAAAAGAATATTACATACAAGTTTTTACATGAATGAAAATGAAAAACACTCATCTCACATAAAAACCCCCGGCTATTCAAACACGACGATCCAATATAACATATCCAGCAACACATAACATCACATGTCATCAACGTAAGTAAATATGCGCATCCCAATTGTCGTTGACATATAGCAACGAAACCGGCGATATCTGCATACTACACTTACGGTCACAGAAAAGAAAGTGTAAAACTACAACAATTGGAATCCGCAACTTCTTTAGACATCGCATGCCTAACAGATATAAATCCCGCATTTTAGTCTCATTATCGAAAACTCTTTTCAATATCATATGGGACTAAATTGCTAGATTTATAACATTCATTCAGTTATCTCATAACTATTGTGAATTCCAATTATTGTATCCCATTCCAGATAAATAGAAAATGTTAAACTTTCCGATCGAACATTCTAACACCCAAGTTTTCCCGATACAGATCAACACATGAAACTAGTCTAACAACATTCAGTTCGTACCTCAGTACCAACGGTCCAGCCGTAGAAAGGTCAAGCCAACGCCTCACATGTGGCACGCCGTACTGCCCCAAACCCGAAGGTTCAAAGGGCAGTTCAAGACGGTCACATAATCGAGTTAAGGTTTGTTGTCTTCTAGAGGGACCATCGCGTTACTTGCACTACTTAGAACGTCGTTAAACTACGGAAAAATCCAACACTTGGAAATTTCCCGACAGGGGAAAAGTTGGGTATTTATATCCGGTCGAACTTTTTAACATATTCTAAAATTTATCCGGAAAGCCACACAGACAAAATTTGATAAACCCGATCGAATCATCAAAGCTCCAAAACATCCCAGATTATTCAACACTTGAAAAAATTTTCAAAATAACCAGAGAAGTCAGCACAGAAAACAATGAATTACTGTGCAAAAATTGGATGATGACGTCACAATTTTGCCGCTTATCCGCCGCATTATCCTTCTTTATGCCGCGGATCCGTGCCAATGTGTACTGTTCATCAAAAAAATTTTGTGCCGAAATTCTTATATTTCTCTGCTGGTTTTTCTGCATATTTTTAATACTGAAAAATCACTGTTTTTAGAAAAAGTACAGAGAGCACATTTTGGAGTTGGTTTCGGGTTCGTTCCGGTTTCAAATTCCGTCTGGACTTCGCCTAAGGCTCTAGCTAGGCTCTGATACCACTGTAGGGTTCCTAGGCACCCAAATGAGGTCACACAAGGCATCGAACATGCCATATTAAAATTTTAACGGTGCCGAGAGACCCGACTACGGATCGTTTGCTAGATGTTTAGGCGAAAAAACTAACTAGTTAACAGTTAACTACTGGGATACGGAAATTACAACCTTTGTAGATCCGGATATCCACCTCCACGGCTCCGCAAGGGCGTCCTCTCGCTGTCCATCTTGAAGCTTGAACTCTCGTGACGGCTTCATCGGAGAAACGTGCGGAATAGGTCGTCGGCTTCGTGTCAAAGACGATCTACGTCGAGATTGCACAAACTCAAGCTCCGACTTCACAAACTTGTGAAACTTGTGAAGTAAACACCCAAAACAACTTGGCAAGAGGTAGAGGGTGAAGAAATAGGAGGTGGGTTCACTTTAGAATTTGATTTATCTCACTAGATCTCAAGTTGCCATTGTTGTAGCAAGCTTGAAGAAGAAGAAGAAGATGAAGATGAAGCAAGAATGATAAGTCTTCACCATTTTAAAAAATAAAACTAATATGAATACTTATCATATCTTGACCATGGTCAAGTGTAGAGATTAAACCAAGGTTAGTAAGTGTGGTTAGGGTTAAGGATGAGATAAGGATGGTGGACTTTGTCAAAGCTTCATGAAGCTTCAACATAGCTCCAAAATAAGCCACCATTCTTAACTTAATCCTTTCAAATAAATAAACAAATAAATAAATGAAAAACCAAAACCCTAATCATCACTTAACCATGGTTTAACCCTTTACACTTAATCACATTATCAAGTATCATCAAACATGATACAAAGTAGTGCACTAAAGCATATCACATATACAATGTGCATCAAGTGAGAAAAATCCGTTTAAAGTGAACCAATACTAGTTAATGCAATGCAATATATCAAATATATAATTATGCATTAAATCATTAAATCAACATTTGATTCAATGATCCGGTCATGTCGCACATAACCGACTAGAATCTAATGTATCGATTTATCGAATCAATGATTCGATAACTAGGTCATATCGAATATAACCAATCGAAACATATATCGCGAGAATGAAATGCGGTATCACATACACGCATTATTCTCGGTCCTGCACATATCTCATATGCGCTCCTATTTCGTTTCGCTTGAGCCAGGAAACCTCTGTGTAGGACACTAAAGACTCGTCAATACGCCGGTAGCAGATGATGATCATATCAAGCACCCACAAGCCGCAAGCGGTCTGCTAAACGTAACGGCCACCCGGGTATTGAGCGATCAGAAGATCGACGAGCTAGCCCGCTCACACTCCTGCGAATCCGACCAGTAACACTTACCGTACAGTCCGGTCTCTTCGTCTGATACGTCGCATATCAAGTCTAGGGGTGGTTTACGTCAGACCCCAATAACCCGATAAGTCGTGCCGATGTGAGGCTCGTAATGGGTCGAGAAACTACTGGTAACACTTACCAGTAAATCTCTGATCAGCCCTGGCCAGGGACTTCCCTGCTACGGCCAATCGAGCACAGCGCAACATCAACTCCCAATACCGGGAGAGACGAAACCCCTCCTATCGCTCATTGCCTCCATGTGACTCGGGACTGTACCCAAAGACCACCGTTTTGCACGCCCTCATGGACGTGGTAAGGTGGAGATCAAAGCACAGTGGGAATCACACAAGACTCTATGACGATCTCGGGTCTACAGACTAACCTGTACAAGTGTCACCTGAGAACTGCCATCTGACGTGAGGTATAATACCATCTGGGAGTTCTCGGCGAGTCCGTCCAGTGTATTCAGTCTCCACTGAGCACCCGTATACCATCTCTGATGTCAAACACCAATGGATATGGGATCATCCATCGCCCATCACATGGGTCGAGAAGCGTATACGCTAGTCTACTCTGGTATATCGATGCCCCGTCTCGATACACCCACGACTAGGGACCTTGAAGGATGTACTTATGGACTACCATGTCCCCACTAGTATGATCTGCATCATAGTCCAGGTAGTCAAGTACAAATCCTAAGGGCTTTACCAATATGTAACTATAAGACAGTATAAAGAGACTAGTGTACATGTTAAGATAAATAGCAACCAGATAGCATACTATCATGTCGAGCAAGAAAGTCATCTTTATATATGTCCAAGCATCCAATATAATATACATCATCTGTACAATACTGGCCTCTAGGGCATACATACAACTAACAGGATGATCCCATATCCATCGGTGTTTGACATCAGAGATGATATACGGGTGCTCAGTAGAGACTGGGTACACTGGACGGACTCGCCGAGAACTCCCAGATGGTAATATACCTCACGTCAGATGGCAGTTCTCTGGTGACACTGGTACAGAGTAGTCTGTTGACCCGAGATCGTCATAGAGTCTTGTGTGGTTCCCACTGTGCTTTGATTTCCATCTTACCACGTCCAAGAGGGCGTGCAAAACGGTGGTTTTTGGGTACAGTCCCGAGTCACATGGAGGCAATGAGCGATAGGAGGGGATTCGTCTCTCCCGGTATAGGGAGTTGATGTTGCGCTGTGTTCGATTGGCTATAACAGGAAATCCCGGGCCAGGGTTGCTGAGATTTACTGGTAAGTGTTACCAGTAGTTTCTCGAATTGTTATAGACCTCATATCGACGCGACTTATCAAGCTATTGGGGTCTGACGTTTACCACCCCTAGGCGAGATATGCGACATATCAGACGATCAGACCGGACTGTACGGTAGTGTTACTGGTTGGATTCACTGGAGTGTGAGCGGGCTTGCTCGTCGATCTTCAGATCGCTCAATACCCGGGTGGCCGTTACGTTTAGCAGACCGCTTGCGGCTTGTGGGTGATTGATATGATCATCACCTGCTGCCGGCGTATTGACGAGTCTTTAGAGTCCTACACAGAGGTTTCCTGGCTCAAGCGAAACGAAATAGGAGCGCATATGAGATATGTGCGGGACCGAGAATAATACGTGTATGTGATACCGTATTCTATTCTCGCGATGAATGTGTCGAATGGTTGTATGCGATATAACCTAGTTATCGAATCAAGGATTGATTCGATAAATCGATACATTGGATATTAGCCGGTTATATGCGATATGACCGGATCGTTAAATCAAGTGTTGATTTAATGATTTAATGTATAATTATATATTTGATATATTACTTTGCATTAACTAATATTGGTTCACTTTAGATGGATTTTCTCACTCGGATGTGCGCATTATATATGTGATATGATTTTGTGCACTTGCTTGTATCGTGTTTGATGATACATGCTTTTTGGTTAAGTGTAAAGTATTAAACCTTGGTTAATGAAATGGTTAGGGTTTACTATTTGTTATTCATTTATCTTATTTAATTATCCATTTATTTTTGATAAATGAATAAAAGAAAAGAGAAAAGAATGGTGGCTAATTTTGTTTCATGTTGAAGCTTCTTGAAGCTTTGATCAAGTCAACCATTCTTATCTCATCCTTAACCCTAACCATTCCCACTAACCCTAGTTTAATCTCTACACTTGACCATGGTTTAGATCATAATATTCTTCTTCTTCTTCCTTCAACTCATGAAGAAAACCATTCTTCATCAATGGTGATTGATGAAGATGAGTGAGAAATCCAATTCTAAAGTCTACCCACTTCCTATTTCTTCATCCTCTACCTCTTGCTAAGTAGTAGAGTGTGTTTCCTTCACAAGTTTTTAGGGCTTGGTGAAGGTGGAGCTTGATTTAGCGATGCCTCGACGTAGATCATCTTCGGCATGGACATCGACGACCTAGCTCGCTTTTTCTCCGACGAAGCCGACTCTAGAGCCCGGATTCCACTTGGACAGCGAAGGGACTTCGTTGCGGAGCTATGGAGGTAGAGCACCGGATCTACAAAGGTTGTATTTCCGTATTCCTTTAGTTAAGCTGTTAACTAGTTTCCTTTTCGCCTAGACATCTAGCCAACGATCCGTAGTCTAGGGTTTCTAGGCACCGTATTTTTGAAATTGGCATGGTTGATGCCTTGTGAGACCTCATTAGGGTGCCTAGGAACCCTACATTGAGATATTCACAGAATATGATTTAGAAGTAGAGAACCAAAATACGGGTATAAGTATTATGTCCTTTGATGAGATCAAGGAGGAGAATACTTGAGAACGAAATTCTTAGATGATTCTAAAAGAGAATGAGATTCTCTCTCAGCATTACTCCTCCGTATACACCATTGCACGATGGTATATCGGGGCGGAGCAGATACACCCTATTTGATATGGTGTGCTCTATGATGAGTACTACTGAGTTACCTATTTCCTTTTTGGGAGTTATGCACTTGAGAAGATGCATACCTATTGAATAGGGTTCCAATCAAATCTGTTGCCTACCTTTTCATATGTGATATGGAAAGGGAAAAGCCCATATCTTGAGATGGTTAAGATTTGGGGTTGTCCGGCCTATGTCTAAAAGCAAAATCCGGACAAGCTCGAGACAAGATCTGTTATGTAGAACTGGAAATGTTCCAGCTATACAAACTGCAGCTGAAGATTTGAAAGAACCAAAGGATTCAATAGTTACCAATGAACCTCAGCCTCTCCGCCGATCTAGTAGGGTTCCTCACCCACCTGAGAGATACTTAGGTTTCTCTATGACAGTGGGCGCGAGGATTGCATCATAAGATGATGACCCAACTAGTTTCGAGCTGGCCATCAGGAGTGGGACTCTGTAAGAATGGCTGGATGCTTAGTGATCTGAGATGGAATCCTTATACACCGACAGAGTATGGACTTTAGTTGCTATATCTGAAGGGTTAAATCCCCATCAGGAGCAAGTAAATCTTGAGAAGATTACTTGGTGTACATGGAAAAGTTGAGACTTTCAAAGCTAGACTTGTTAAAGGTTTGCATCATTGACCAGGTGTGGATCATGATGAAACTTTTTCAAATGACTATGCTTAAGTCCATCCAGATCCTACTTGTCACGGCTACATACCATGACTACGATATCTGGTGGTTGGGTGTCATGACAGCTTTTCTAAATGATGTTTTAGAAGAGAGCGTCTATAAGTACGCAGCCAGAGGGCTTCGTAAACAGTGGGAGCAGCGGAAACGTGAGCAAGATGCTTTATAGGATAAAGCAGGTATCGCGGAGTTGGAACATCTGTTTTGATGGATTAGTCAAAGAGTTTGACATCATCAAAATGGTAGATGAACCTTCTATAAACAAAAAGGTAGTAGAGAGTATGGTGACGATCCTCGTAGAGTACGTGGATGACATACTCTTGATAGGGAAGGAGTTTCCTATGCTACGCTCGATCAATCTTCGCTTATCACAATGATTCTCCACATAGGATCAAAGTGATACCTACTAAATCCTGGGTTTTGGATCTATGAGATAGATCTAAATAGATGTTAGGATACTCACTAGTTGTAGTGAGATGGTATCAGTTGATCCTGGGGAAAATCACTGGAAGTGTTCCAGGATGATAAAGATGACTGAATGTCAGTCACAGGCATTGTCTTTACCCTCAGTAAAGGGACGGTATGTTGGAAGAGTTCCAAGCTAGATACCGTGACATACTAGACGATAAAGGCAGGATACATCGCTACTTAAGATGCTACCAAAGAGGCTGTTTGGGTGTATATTGGTTCATGAGATGAACTATGTTCCTCCCATTGTGTGACAATGGAGTTGTGGCTTATGCCAAGGAACGCAGGTCCCATCAGTGATCCAGACATATTCTAAGGCAGTATCACCTGATCATGGAGATGGTTTATCTCCAGGGGATTGAGATCAGGAGAGTAGACTCAGAGGACAACACAGCGGATCCACTCACAAAGGCCTGTTCCCAGAGAGAGATTTTTATGGGATGGTTGAGTATGAGATACTACAACCACTGCTATCAGATGGCCCTAGTGCAAGTGGGAGATTGTTAGTTATATGTATGCCCTAGAGGCCATCACTGTACATTGGATGTATATTGTAGTGGATGCTGGGTCATATATAGGGAGGACTTTCTTGCTCGACATCATAGTATGCTATCTGGTTGAACTTTACCTTAACGTGTATACTAATTGTCTCTCTGTTACATGTTGGTAAAGCCCTTAGGATATGTACTTGACTACCTGGACTATGATGCGGATCATACGAGTGGGGACATGGTAGTCCATAAGTACATCCTTCAAAGTCCCTAGTCGTGGGTGTATCGAGACGGGGCATCGATATACCAGAGTAGACTAGCGTATACCTTCTCGACCCATACAGATGGGAGATGGATGATCCCATATCCATTGGTGTTTGACATCAGAGATGATATACGGGTGCTCAGTAGAGACTGGGTACACTGGACGGACTCGCCGAGAACTCCGAGATGGAATTATACCTTACGTCAGATGGCAGTTCTCTGGTGACACTGGTGCAGAGTAGCCTGTTGACCCGAGATCGTCATAGAGTCTTGTGTGGTTCCCACTGTGCTTTGATTTCCATCTTACCACGTCCAAGAGGGCGTGCAAAACGGTGGTTTTTGGGTACAGTCCCGAGTCACATGGAGGCAATGAGCAATAGGAGGGGATTCGTCTCTCCCGGTATAGGTGGTTGATGTTGCGCTGTGTTCGATTGGCTATAACAGGAAATCCCTGGCCAGGGTTGCTGAGATTTACTGGTAAGTGTTACCAGTAGTTTCTCGAATTGTTATAGACCTCATATCGACACGACTTATCGAGCTATTGGGGTCTGACGTTTACCACCCCTAGGCGAGATATGCGACATATCAGACGATCAGACCGGACTGTACGGTAGTGTTACTGGTTGGATTCACTGGAGTGTGAGCGGGCTTGCTCGTCGATCTTCTGATCGCTCAATACCCGGGTGGCCGTTACGTTTAGCAGACCGCTTGCGGCTTGTGGGTGTTTGATATGATCATCACCTGCTGCCGGCGTATTGACGAGTCTTTAGAGTCCTACACAGAGGTTTCCTGGCTCAAGCGAAACGAAATAGGAGCGCATATGAGATATGTGCGGGACTGAGAATATTGCGTGTATGAGATACCGTATTCTATTCTCGTGATGAATGTATCGATATGGTTGTATGCGATATAACCTAGTTATCGAATCAAGGATTGATTCGGTAAGCCGATACATAGGATACTAGTCGGTTATATGCGATATGACCGGATCGTTAAATCAAGTGTTGATTTAATGATTTAATGTATAATTATATATTTGATATATTACTTTGCATTAACTAGTATTGGTTCACTTTAAATGGATTTTCTCACTTGGTTGTACAAGTTGTATATGTGATATTCTATTTGTGCAAATGAATGTATCATGTTTGATGATACATGTTTGCTAGGGTTTTTGTGTAAAGATCAAACCATGGTTACATGTTAATGGTTAGGGTTTTGATTTATTCATTTATTTATTTGTTTATTATTTTTGGAAAATAAATGGCATGAAAAGAAAATGGTGGCTTGATTTGTATTCTAGTTGAAGCTTCATGAAGCTTTGACTTAAGTGACCATTTTTGTCTCATGCTTAACCCTAACCATTCCCACTAACCCTAGTTTAATCTCTACACTTGACCATGGTTTATATTATGATAAGTATTCTTTTTCTTTTGGTTTTTAAAATTCTTATCATAACAATCATCTTCTTCTTCTTCATCTTCTTCAAAGAAGAAAAAGCTTGACCATCAATGGTGATTGATGAAATAGAGTGCGAAATCCAATTCTAAAGTCTACCCACTTCCTATTTCTTCATCCTCTACCTCTTGCCAAGTAGTAGAGTGTGTTTTCTTCACAAGTTTCATGACTTGGTGAAGTGGGAGCTTGATCTTGTGATGCTTCGACGTAGATCATCTTCGGCACGAAGCCGACGACCTTGCCCGCCCATTTCTCCGATGAAGCCGACGCTAGAGCCCGAATTTTGATTTGGACAGCGGAGAGGACTTCATCACGGAGCCGTGGAGGTGGAGGACCGGATCTACAAAGGTTGTATTTCCGTTCCTTTAGTTTAGATGTAAACTAGTTTCTTTTTCGCCTAGACATCTAGCCAACGATCCGTATTAGGGTTTCTCGGCACAGTTAAAATTTGAAATTGGCATGGTTGATGCCTTGTGAGACCTCTTGGGAGTGCCTAGGAACTCTACAGTAGGTTATTTTTCTTGCCCTAGTTCTAGTTTTCTTATATCTGCCCTAGGTAAATTCTTTACTTGCCCTAATTTAATTTAGTTTAGAATTTTATTAACTTGCAATAGATGTTTCTTCTCTTTAATAAAAACCAAACAAATATTATGTCTTTCTTAATTCTCTCAATGAGCGAGCAGTTTCCTCGCTTGTTGGGGTTAGGAATAGGGAAGGGTTTGAGAGATGAAGATCTCTCATCTCATTTCTTTGCTAATCTATTATGAATATTAGGACTCCATGCATACTCTCATCTTCCGCTCCCTACGGCACTTTACCCTCGAGGTAACGGTGATCCGTAGTATAAAAGACCGGAGTTGTGAGTTTTCCATGGAGGTTAGGGTAAAGGTTAATAAAGAAAGGACAAGGATCTAGAGGAAGAACATCTTCCCAATCATCCTAATCCGCTCTATTAAAATTTACCATAACCCCTAATATCAAATCTAAATTAAGGCATTGAAAAGAAGTATGGATCTTTGTTTACCAAACTTTACCTAAACTTAATCCTAGCAAGTTTCTAATCCTAGTATAACACAACTTCGTTTTAGATCTAATTAAAAGACCAACACCATTTGGAATTAGCTCGTAAGAACTTAAAGGAGATTTACAACATCCCTATGGACCGACCCGTACTTACCGGCTAGCTGCAATGCGACGCCGTTCTTGATTGCGGTAAATATTTTTTGATCGATAAAACCTCTCTAAATCAAATGGCGCCATTGCCGGGGATGGCGTAAAATTTCCTTTTTGTAATTTCGGGTTAATATAAAATATAAAACACCATAAAAATCTGAAGAAAAAAAATCAAAAATATAAAAATTCTATCATCTTTTATTGTTTGAAGGGTTTCTTTTGTGAATCTCTGCAGGATTGACGGATCTGAAACAACCCGGAAGGCAAATCAGAAAAGGATACATCAAAACAGGAGGAGATTGAAAGCACAGAGCAGCTGAGAAAATTTGGACACCTGAACCCTCCTTTAAACCGCGGAATCGTGGCCTTGACACGCTCCAAACCGCGGAACCGCGGTCATCTATGGAGTTCTCTGCGCGAAATTTGCATGGTTTGATTTCTTTCCTTCTCCTCTGCAAATCCCCATATATCTTTTGCCAAATCTTCTGTAGGATTCTTTGCGCTAAAAATTTTCTTCCCCCTTCCAATAATTGATTTTCTGCAGGATTCTTTGCGCCGCGCTAAATAGCAAATTGATTGCAAGTGATTTACTGCTTTGCATATTTTAATCTGACTTTAAGAGGCTATTGACCAATTCAGATTGGGTGGGGATTTCATCACCCTTCCCAGGACCCCAGAAATCACTTAAAACATTTGCATTGACCACTCTTAATTAAAAAATACTAGACTCAGCCCTAAAGACGTCGCGCTCAATAGGACATAGGACTAGTATAGGCATCGGCCGTTTATCCTAACATGTCTTTGCAGTGCCTAGGCAAGTGTGTCAAGGCTAGTGGTTTTTAATTAGGCCCACAGTGTGGTTCCTTCCCACTTACCTGGCACTTACCTGGCCGCAATTGACGGTGAAGAGGCGGTTTGAGGACCTATCTCTAGCTCTTTGGAACAGTTAGGAGCTGTCTAGCTGACCTAGGTGACCCTAGACCTAGGCCTGATTGTGCATTTGTGGTTAATTGCATTTGTGTCAAAAGTCTTTTCAAAAGTCTCTTTGCAAAAGCTCACATAAAAAAAAAGAAAAAGGAAAAATCTTTTCAAAACTTGCAACTTGTCGCTAAAGAAATCTTTGCACTCACTTACACCACTTCTTCTCATTGATGTTTTCTTACCTCCACATTCTGTCTTTCATCTTTCGACTGCACTAACCGTCATAGTGTATGTCCGGTTGGACTAGGGACCCTAGCGCCCGATTAGTTCGTGTTTCGTTGGTACCGACCGACGAACCTTTCGACTCCGAAGTCGAAATCTTGTCCACTTCTTCACTTTCACCATCACATTCTTCTTCCGAAGGTATGTCAAGATACAATCCTAACAACACCTTACCGACGGGAATGATTCCACCTCCGTTTGGTGCGAATAACCCAAATCACCCGCCTGTTGAAGCGCCCGCACGAGTCGCGCTCCAGGATCTTTTCTACCCTGTCCGCACCGCCCTTCCTACTTGTCTTTCCCTCCCACCGGCTATTGGGGACAATTTTGAGATCAAACCCCACTTCATCAATATGGTGCCCAAGTTTCATGGTTTGGAATCCGAAGATGCATATATCTTTATCAATAAATTCCAAAACGTGTGCGCTATGATGGAAACTACCCAATTAAGTGATGACGCTATAAGGTTAAGGGTCATTCCTTTCACCTTATGTGACTTAGCCGAGAAGTGGCTATACAGCACAACATCATATTCAATTAGAAATTGGGACGAGTTTATGAAAGCTTTTCTTTAAAAGTTCTATCCTCATCACAAAACTGCTAGAATCCGTAACGAGATTATACAATTTTCTCAGCTTCCGTCGGAACCATTTTGGAAGTGTTTTGAAAGATTCAAAGACCTACTTGTTCAATGCCCTCATCATGGGATCGGAAGTTGGCAACTCTGCCAAACATTATACAAGGGATTGAACCCGGCAACGAAGCAGTTGCTAGAAACCATCTGTCAAGGTCACTTTCTAACCAAATCAAGTGAGGAAGCGTGGCAGTTTCTTGAGGACCTTAGTGAACAAACAATTCAATGGGAGAGCACCAAGACCACATCATCTTCTTCTAGTGGTCAATCTAGGGCAGGCATACATCAATTAGATATATCAATTGCGATGGCCGCTCTTACGAAAAAGCTAGAATCGCTTGAGACCAAAATCTCATCGCCTTCTCCTGCCCCCGTTGCGCCTCCACGAACTGTTTGTGCTTGTTGTTCGGATCCATCACATCTCACCGAAGAGTGTCCTCACACTGCATCTACTCAAGGACAAGATCAAGTCAATGCTGCCTTTTAGCAACGACAAAGAAATGATCCATACTCTTCGACATACAATCTGGGTTGGAAGAGTCACCCAAATTTCGCTTGGAACCAAAATCAACAATCCCAAGGTAACAACAATTTTCAAAGGGCTCCTCCTCCACAACAACAAGCACCTCCACAAACTCAATTTCAGCAACCTCTCCAACAGCAACCTTACCCTAATCAAATGAACAATTTTGTACACAACAATTTTGTTCCCCCTCAAAATGCTGTTAGCTCGCTCGAAAGAAGTCTAGAAGCATTCCTAAAGCAATCTGCACAGTCCACAGCTAGGATAGAGACTTCTATTCAATTTTTGGTGCAAAACAGTGCCTCACACGATCAAAGCATCAAATCTATTGAGGCATAAATTGCATAACTCAACGCAGCATTGAAAGAGCGAGAGAAAGGAAAGCTTCCGTCCCAACCACTCCCAAATCCCGGTCATGCACATGTTGCATATGAACAGCAGAATCATAACGTAATGCTGTGACCACGTTGAAATCCGGAAAAGTGCTGCAAAACAATGTGGGTATTAATCATGACACCCCTGCCGGTGGTCCTTCTTCATCTTCTTCACCTTCTTCTTCTTCTTCGTTAGAGCCTATTCTCCATTCTTCATATGGCTCTACTTCTTCTAGCTCGAACGGACCCACTTCTCACAACACGAACACATCTACACGGGGATCCGTATCAACTCAACAATCTGATCCGCGAAAATTGGACTCAACAACCTTTCAAAATGTTCCTTTTCCAAATCGGTTGAGATCCAATAAACCAACTCCACAGATGGAGAAGATTGTAGAGTTGTTCAAACAGGTTAACATAAATATCCCTCTTTTGGATGCAATCCAACAAGTTCCTTCATATGCAAAAATCTTAAAGGACTTATGCACCAAAAAGAGGAAGTCACAAGTACCAAAGAAAGTTTTTGTGGCTAGTGCTGTTAGTGATGCTCTTGTCAATTCTTTACCCCCAAACCACAAGGACCCCGGTTGTCCTACTATTTCGATCACAATTAGGGACAAGAATATCAATAGAGCACTATTAGATCTTGGTGCTAGTGTCAATTTGCTACCTTATTCGGTGTACGAACAATTAGGCGTTGGAGAGCTTAAGCCCACTCATTGTACTCTCCAAATGGTCGACCGAACAATCACCCATCCTAGGGGAGAGTTGGAGAATGTGTTAATTAGAGTAGGGGATTTCATTTTTCCCGTTGACTTTATTGTTATGGATACACAACCTGTAGCTAACCCCCGTAATCAAATTCCGTTGATACTTGGTCGACCATTCCTCGCGACTTCTAACGTGGTGATCAACTGTCGTAACAGTTCAATGAATCTATCTTTTGGCAATATGACAGTTGAACTCAACATTTTCAAGTTAGGAAGTCGGCCTTGCGAGCCTAATTCTAGCGTACTTGATGTTTGCTCGATCAATGAGATCGTGGAGGAGGACTGTGAGTTCAAAAATTTTATGTTTGACCACAGCAATGTTGACGTCACTAGTGCGTTCCTCCTAGAATCCGACACAGCTTTCACGACGGACAAGGATTATGAGTGTTTCACCTTTGTTGACGATCTTGAAGACTCTCCACCCGAGTTTGAGTCTTTTGCTTTTCCGGATGAGTTAGTTGAACCATCCGAGTCGGTAGCGTACACTCAATTTGAACCTTTGATGGAATCCTTCGAGTTTGAAACAGTTACTCCATTGTTACCATCTATTATTTCACCACCTAAACTCGAACTAAAGCTTTTGCCGTCGCACCTAAAATATGCTTATCTAGGTGAGAATGAGACCTTACACGTTATCATATCTGCCTCTCTAGCCCTCGAGCAAGAGAAGGCTCTTTTAATGGTCTTACACAATAATCGGCTAGCTTTCGGCTTGTCTATGGCGGACATCAAGGGGATTAGTCCCCTCATAGTCGAACATCATATACACTTGATGGATGATGCCAAGCCGGCAAAGGATCCACAAAGACGCCTCAACCCCATTATGAAAGAGGCGGTCAAGAAGGAGATTGTTAAATGTCTTGATAGTGGTATCATTTACCCTATCTCGGATAGCCAATGGGTTAGCCCCATTCATGTCGTGCCAAAGAAATCGGGCATCACGATCATTACCAATGAGGCAAATGAGTTAATTCCTACTCGCACCCAAACTGGGTGGCGAGTTTGCATCGACTATAGAAAACTCAATGCCGCGACAAGGAAGGACCACTTTCCTTTACCTTTCATCGACCAAATGCTAGAACGATTGGTGGGGCATGAGTTCTACTGCTTTTTAGATGGCTATTCCGGTTATAACCAAGTCCCCATCGCCAAAGAGAATCAAGACAAGACCACATTTACTTGTCCCTTTGGCACTTTTGCTTATCGTCGCATGCCCTTTGGGTTATGCAATGCACCCGCTACATTTCAGCGGTGTATGATGGGGATCTTTTCGGCCATGGTGGAGAAGTTTTTGGAAATCTTTATGGATGATTTCTCCATTTTCGGTGACTCCTTCGACGAGTGTTTACGACATCTTGACGCAGTTCTTACCCGCTGTAGGGATAAGAACCTAACGTTAAATTGGGAGAAGTGCCACTTTATGGTGCGAGAGGGCATTGTCTTAGGACATGTCATCTCGCAAAACGGCATAGAGGTTGATAGAGCCAAAATTGAAGTCATTTCTAATCTTCCTCCTCCTAAATACGTCAAAGATATCCGAGCTTTCCTTGGCCATGCCGGTTTTTATAGACGGTTCATCAAGGATTTTAGCAAGATTGCTAGACCCTTGACTCTCTTATTGGCCAAGGACACAACATTTGATTTTGACTCAACTTGCATGGAAGCGTTCGAGTCTTTGAAACACTCTCTCATTTCTGCGCCCATTCTTTCATCTCCAGATTGGACGCACCCTTTCGAAATCATGTGCGACGCATCAGATTTTGCCATTGGTGCTGTTCTTGGACATCACATTAATAAGATGCCTCACGTGATTTATTACGCTAGCCGAACATTAAATGAGGCCCAATTAAACTACACAACAACAGAAAAAGAGTTTTTAGCGGTTGTGTTTGCACATGAAAATTTTTGTCCTTATTTAATCTGCTCTCCAGTTATTGTGTACACGGATCATTCAGCTCTTCGCCACCTTTTTGCGAAGAAGGATGCTAAATCGAGGCTAATACGTTGGATCCTCTTGCTACAAGAATTTGACCTTGTCATAAGGGACAAAAAAGGATGTGAAAACGTAGTGGCCGATCACCTTCACGACTTCCTTCTTCGCCTACACTTGAACATCCAATCACTGATGCTTTCCCCGATGAGCAACTCTTGAACGTTTCTTGCGAACAATGGTTGGCCGATATTGTAAACTACTTAGCCACCGGCTTGATACCTAAAGATTGGTCGAAACAGGATAAACTTCGATTCTTGTCCCAAGTAAAGCATTTTTACTGGGATGAACCTTATCTTTTTAAATACTGTTCCGACCAAATCATTCGTCGGTGTGTACCGGAAAATGAGGTTAAGAGTGTGCTATCTTTTTGCCACGATCAAGCATGTGGCAGGCACTTTGGCCCAAAGAAGACAGCCGAGAAAGTTTTGCAATGTGGTTTCTATTAGCCACGACTCTTCAAGGATGCATATGCATACTGCAAAACTTGCTCCCGGTGCCAACACTTGGGCCGGATATCGCGGAGAAACGAAATGCCGCTCCAACTAATTTTGGTTGTGGATATTTTTGATGTTTGGGTATAGACTTCATGGGACCATTTCCTAACTCTTTTGGAAATGTGTATATTCTTTTGGCTGTTGACTACGTTTCAAAGTGGGTCGAGGCTGTGCCTAGTCGAACGAACGACAATAAGGTCGTCGTTCGATTTCTTAAAGAACACATCTTTTCAAGATTTGGGCACCCTCGAGCGATAATAAGTGATAATGGTTCTCACTTTTGCAATAGGACTTTTGAGTCCTTAATGCGCAAATACTCTATCACTCATAAGTTGTCAACGCCATACCATCCCCAAACATATGGGCAAGCCGAGGTCTCGAATAGGCAAATTAAGCAAATCTTGGAGAAAACGGTTTCTAAAAACCGTAAAGATTGGTCACTCAAATTGATCGTTGCACTATGGGCTTTCCGTACTGCATACAAGACCGATCTTGGCATGTCTCCATACCGGCTTTCTTACGGGAAGACTTGCCACCTCCCAGTAGAAATTGAGCACAAGGCATTTTGGGCTATCAAAGAGCTGAATTTATCTTTAGGAGATGCGGGCAGCAACCGAAAGCTGCAGTTGAATGAACTAGAAAAGCTGCGGGATGAGGCATATGATAATGCCATAATTGCTATAAACCGAGCTAAGGTGTTCCACGATAAACACCTTTTGCGAAAAACATTTAAACCTGGTCAACAGGTTTTACTCTATGATACTCAGTTACATTATCATCCCGGCAAGCTCCGTTCTAGATGGAAAGGACCTTTTGTAGTCCGTACCGTTTATCCACACGGTGTGGTTGATCTTGAAAATCCGGAGGACGGTACGCTATTCAAAGTAAATGGGTATCGATTGAAACCGTTCCTCACAGCGGACCCATCGTAGGAGCTCCTATTTTTGCAGGAGCCGATCTACACTGATTAATTTTCCTCCACTTTCACCCCCGAATTTCCAATCAACTTTTTCCAAAACATTATTTCAAAAAAGTTTGGGGTGTGTATGATATGTAAATATAATTGCCGACATTATCAACCCACTTGGTGCAGCATGACAGTGAGGACACTGTCCAGTTTAAGTTTGGGGGTATGCTCGGTAAGTTTTCTTTCTTCACATTCATATGTATACTTTTGCATTGCACCTTTATATAAAAAATCATAAAAATTTGAAAAATTTGAAAAATAATAAAAAATTAGAAAATGAAAAACCCATAAAAATTGAAAAATTTAAAAAAATTATAAAAATTAATGTATTCAATTTTGGTTAATTGACTTGAGTTTGATAAATAGGTCAACCGGCTAGGAAAAAACTAAATCTTAGACTTAGTAAATTAAAAACCCTAAAAATAACCTTCCTTAAAGTCTAACGGTAGAAAGTATATGTCTTTGTAGCTTATTTAGAAATAGGCAAATTTTGAGTTCACTTCTTGCGCTAAGTTGAAACAAAGGAAAAGTATTGATATTTTATTACAGTACAAGTTTGAAAAATAATTCCTAGCTCAAGTCTAGATTCTGAAAATATATACCCTACAAATTTGCACAATCACGCACCTTGAAACTTGGAATAGTAGAGGAGACCTTGAAATGCTCTTGTCTAAAGTCCTTAGTACAATTAAAATGAAAAGAAAAAAAAAGTGAATAAAGAAAATAATGGACACTGGTTTTTGTAATTACTTAAGGCTAAAAAAATAGAAAAATATTTAGCGAGGGTGCTTCATCACCTAGTGCCTTAGACCAACTGGTTTGGGAGTCACTGCTAAAACCTTGGGTGTTACAAGACTAGGAAGTACGTTTTAAAGTGCTAACGCATCTTGTAATCGGTTGTTGGTACCTCAAGAAGTATTAACGGTCGCATGAAGGATGTGTAAGCGAAATTCAACAATTAATAAGTGCTTTGGACAATGGACAAGGGTACGATTGCTTGATTTGAATTTCCAAGTGTAGGGGTGATATTTACACACACGTGGGGATATGTGATTAGAGTTTAGATAAGAGAAAGGAATGAAGAATAGAACTTGTATCTTTAGTAAAGTTGATAGAAATTCCCAAGTGGAGATGGAACCTTAGAAAGAAAACTTAAGAAATGCCGAAAGCTAAGTAAATCTATAGAACATATATAATCTTAAGTTAAAATGATGAGGAAGTGTAAAGAATATGGGTGGATAATTTACGGGTTGACGATAATAGAATTCCTTGTTAGAAAACCTAATTGGAGAATAAAAGTCGATAAGCCAAATTGATAGGATTTTGTGGTTAGTATCCGCTGAAAACCCTCATGAGACAACACTCCTCCTACTAGGGACACCTAGAGGTTTAACGGCTTGTTGCACGAGCTCAGTGCAATCGCGTTTCCCTGCGAAAGTGCGGCTAGGTTAGATTTTTATCGAGAATAAAAAATAAGTTTGCTCGAGGACGAGCAAAAGATAAGTTTGGGGGTATTTGTTCATATCATAATATTGCATTTTATATTCCCCGTTCTTATGCATTTTAGAATAAAAACAGGTTCTTTTGACCCATGTCTGCTACATGTTACAGGTTACAGGTTCTTGGAGCGAAAACAGTGAAAAAACACAAAAGACGACACAAAAGAAGGACTTTTTGACTAACAATTAGGAGGATCTCAGTCAAGCCTAGACGAAGAACAGTTCACAATCAATAAGACAACGCAAGATCCAAAATGTCAAGGCAAACGGTTAAAAGATCGCTACAAGTTTTCACTGAGAGATCTGGAGACGACTCAGAAGCCCAAATGGAGAAAAAACTAAAGAAATGAAAAGCCCAGAGAACCAGGAATCATCCCACAACTTTTTATCCTCTGAACTCATCAAAGGGCCGTAGAACCGCGGCCCAAGCCCGCCATTGCCGCTGTTCCGCGGCCGTCTAGTGCCCGGACCTGTATAAAATTTTACCAAAATATGGTTGCGGCGCTGAAAAGATTTCCTGAGGGTATATTTGTAATTGTAGACATGCGTATCAACTGTTGCCCTAGGGTTTCTATGTCCTATAAATAGAACCCAAACCCTTGTATTTTCTCATGCCTCTATTCATCAATAAAATTCTGTTTTCTTTGATGTTTGGAGCGCATCAATCGTAAGTAGGTTATTTTTCTTGCCTTAGTTCTAGTTTTCTTATATCTGCCCTAGGTAAATTCTTTACTTGCCCTAGTTTAATTTAGTTTAGAATTTTATTAACTTGCAATAGATGTTTCTTCTCTTTAATAAAAACCAAACAAAAATTATGTCTTTCTTAATTCCCTCAATGAGCGAGTAGTTTCCTCGCTTGTTGGGGTTAGGAATAGGGAAGGGTTTGAGAGATGAAGATCTCTCATCTCTTTTCTTTGCTAATCAATTATGAATATTAGGACTCCATGCATACTCTCATCTTCCGCTCCCTACGGCACTCTACCCTCGAGGTAACGGTGATCCGTAGCATAAAAGACCGGAGTTGTGTGTTTTCCATGGAGGTTAGGGTAAAGGTTAATAAAGGAAGGACAAGGATCTACAGGAAGAACATCTTCCCAATCATCCTAATCCCCTTTATTAAAATTTACCATAACCCGTAATATCAAATCTAAATTAAGGCATTGAAAAGAGGTGTGGATCGTTGTTTACCAAACTTTACGTAAACCTAATCCTAGCAAGTTTCTAATCCTAGTATAATACAACTTCGATTTATATCTAATTGAAAGACCAACACCATTTGGAATTAGCTCGTAAGAACTTAAAGAAGATTTACAACATCCCTATGGACCGACCCGTACTCACCGGCTAGCTGCAATGCGATGCCGTTCTTGATTGTGGTAAATATTTTTTGATCGATAAAACCTCTCTAAATCAACTACCACATCAAAATAGATGTTCCAACTCTGCGATGCCTGCTTTAACCCGTAGATGGATTTAAGCTGCTTGCACACCTTCCCGCTGCTCCTACTATCCACGAAGCCCTCTGGCTGAGTCATGTACACGCTCTCTTCTAAATCACCATTTAGAAAGGCGATCTTAACATCCATTTGCCAGATTTCGTAGTCATGGTATGCAGCGATGGCAAGTAGGATCCGGATGGACTTAAGCATAGCCACTGGAGAAAAGGTTTCATCATAATCCATACCTGGTCGTTGACGAAAATCTTTTGCAATAAGTCTAGCTTTGAAAGTCTAAACTTTTCCATCTACACCAAAAATTTTCTTGAAGATTTACTTGCTCCCGATGGGTTTTACCCCTTCAGTAGCATTTTCTAAAGTTCATACTTTGTTGGTGTACATGGATTCCATCTCAGATCGCATTGCATCCATCCATTTCACAGAGTCCCCACTCGTGATGGCCTGCTCGAAACTAGTTGGGTCATCATCTTCCATGATGCAATCCTCGCTCCCACCATCAATGAGAAAACCGTAGTATCTCTCAGGTGGATGAGGAACCCTACTAGATCGGCGGAGAGGCTGAGCTTTGTTGGGAACTATCGAATCCTCTGGTTCAACTAAATCTTCAGTTGTAGTCTGTAAAGCTGGAACTTCTTCCAGTTCTACCTCTTTGCCACTAATTTCTTTTACAAGAAATTTCTTTTCTGAAAAGGTGGCATGTTGAGAAAAAAACACCATTTGTTCCACACTGTGGTAGAAAAAATATCCATATGAATTCTTTGGATATCCCACAAATTTGCTAAGAACTGATCGTGCCTCAAGTTTGTCCGGATTTTGCCTTTTGACATAGGCCGGACAACCTCATATCTTAACTCGTTTAAGATATGGTCTCTTCCCACTCCATATCTCATATGGTGTGGTAAGTACAGATTTAGATGGAACTTGATTCAATAGATATGTTGTTGTCTCAAGCGCATAACCCCAAAAGGAAATAGGAAACTCAGCGGTGCTCATCATAGAGCGCACCATATCCAATAAGTTGTGATTCCTCCGCTCCAATACACCGTTTTGCCGTGGTGTCTACGGAGGAGTAAGCTGAGAGAGAATTTCATTCTCTTTTAGATAGTCACGGAATTCCATTCTCAAGTATTCTCCTCCCCAATCAGATCGTGGGATTTTAATAATTTTACCCATTTGTTCTCAACTTCATGCTTATATTCTTTGAATTTCTCAAAAGCTTCAGACTTGTGTTTCAACAGAAACACATGTCCGAATCTTGAGAGATCGTCAGTGAATGTAATGAAGTATGAAGAACCATTCCTGGCATGTGTAGACATGGGACCGCATACATCACTATGTATCTGGAAGTACACGGTAGCGCCCCGGCAATCTAACAGACGCCAAATGCGGAACAAAACTTTTTAACTGGCGCTATCGTATACTATAACCCGGATCTGCCATTAAAGCTAAACTAACAAACAACAAAGTGGGTAGAAAATGTTATACCGAACGATCCGAGTCCTTCGGTCTTCAACCATCATCCCATGCTTTGTTGCGGCTGCACCGATCTCCTGAATCTCCAGTCTTCTCGTCCAGGTGGCACCACGTCGACGGATCTTTAAACGGGCTCCTGCCTCTGAACCGAGGCAACTCGATCATCAAGTTTGCTAAAAGAGATGTCCAAGATTGATGTAGAGAATGAGTAGAACACTTTGTCTCGTTACATCCAAAGCTATGGATGAACGGTTAATGAAGTTGCCTTTTGGAATCGGGTGAAATGAGAATTGAATATACTAATTTCCATGAATCCAAAACCTTAATCTTTTTCCAAGCAACCATCTTTTTTTCTTTTAAGACGGGGCCGGCCAATATATGGAGGAGAGGGTGAGTGTAGGAGAGGGGGGGTGACCTTAATGATAAATGAATGAATGAGTCACAAGACACCTTGCACAAACATTAATTGCAAACATTGAATCATAAACCTAGTCATCAAAACATTAATTGAACAATTAATGCACTAATGAGCCACTAGCCACCTCATCATCCTAGTCACCATCTAGAAACTTCTAGAACCTTCCACACTCATCAAGAAAAGATAAATCCGTATTAAACCGAATGTTTAATACGGCTGATAGAAAACTGGAAACTGGCAACTTCCAAAAGCGATCCTGAAACGAATTTCAGGATAACCCCGTAATGGTATAAACATACCCGCATTTGTATTACGACCGAATACAAATGCAACTGAGACAAAGATATTATATCTACACAGTATAATACTCGGATCCGGCTTAAACCAAAGCCTACCAGTATTATCTGCCCAAAATATGACACGTGCGTAAACGCACGTGCATTTTCCGAACCCTGCCATAAAACCATACGGCCCCTACAACGTTTCGGCCGAACTTGGGAAACTGTCTGTGGGGGACTCTAATGACTCATCAACACACTGGCACTGGGTATAACCACTAGCATGTCTGAGGTACAAGCTGTATATAACGTTTGCCTATGTATTGATTGGAAGGGAAGCTGACGAGCGAACTCATCCTGAAACCCTACTGAGCCTGACAGTGACAATATCCGTACAGTCCGGTCCGTTCGTCTAAAGAGTATCACATATCGAGTCTAGAGGGGTGGATAAAGTCAGACCCCTAATAACGCGATAATTCGTGTCGGTATGAAGCCCATCATCTCCTGAGAAACTACTGATCCAAATCAGTAATTCTCCACTACCTCGGCCGAGGATTTCTAGTGATGGCCACCTGTGCACTGTGCGACATCAACCCCCAATACCGGGAGAGACGAATCCCCGACGATCCGCTCACTGCCTCCATATGTCTCGGGACTGTACCCAACTAAAATCTGTTTGCACGTCTCCTTTGAGCGTGGTAGGGTAGTAATCAAAGCACAGTGGGAACTCACACGAGACAAATGATGATCTTAGGTCGACAAACTAACCTCTACACATGTCACCAGGGAACTGCTATCTGATGATATGTATAATACCAACTAGCATGTATCCGGCGAGTCCTGTCCGGTGTACTCATAACCAAATGAGCACCTGTATACATCTTAGGTGATCCAACTAACACCAGTGGCTTGTGAGACCGGCCACCGCCCCTCGTCGAGGTCTCGACTGTATACACTACTCTACTTTGGAGTATCGATGCCCTGTCTCGAAACTCCCACGACTAGGGACACTTTAAGGATGTGCTTATAGACCCCAGCTCCCACGTATATGATCGCCATCATACTGCTGGCAGTCAAGCAAGAATCCTATGGGCTCTATCATCATGCAATAGTGAACTAAAGCATATATACGATGATAAAGACAAACCAGATAGCATACTATCATCTCGAGCAAGACTGTCATATCGGTATAGGTCCTCCCTCAATCATTGCAATCACGTGCCTGCGATCCAATAATTGACTTTGAGGGCACTATATCCAACAATCTCCCACTTGCACTTAAGGTTAATTATTGCGATGTCTCATACTCACAGCCCGTGTGATACCGAACATCTAACTCCTCTACTAATCAGTTTCACAAAACCCGTTTGTAAAACTATTGTGTTCGAGAAATAGCCTCAGTGAGTGGATCCGCCCTGATGTTTCTTTCTTTATCTCTCTAAATCTCAAATTCACGGAGAAATACATCTCCCGAATCGAGTAATATCTGTCATAGAATATGTCTGGATATCTGATGGGACCTAGTTCATAAATGAACTCTAAATCCAAACTTCTTAGACTGTATTGATCACTGAACCTAATCAGTATCCAGCACTATGCCTCCCACAGTATCCTCTTGGACCACCTGTCCATAATACTGTCCCTCGTCGGATGGAAAACTATAACTCTGACAATCACTCTGTCATCTATGTCACCTTTGAAGCCTGGAATGATAACTGTCTCCCGAAGGAGGCTGCTGTCATCAAATCCGTAAAACTGCTTCCTTATGTTTCTTCAGGATTGGATTAATATAAACTTATCGCATCTAGTGCAAAAATAACATCTGGTGTGGTACTTGACATCTCACGATTGACTCAATTGCCTAAGCAAGTGATCTGCCAATCATGCACATCCCTCTCCCCTTTAGTCTGTAAGACACCTTTAAAGAGGGTGACTCCATCACCTGCAGGTACACCACCATATCAGGAGTCATCTATTCTAAAATACTATTAGAATATTGTCAAAGTACCCACATTGGGAAGCTATCCAAATCTAGATCTAAAACCATAGATCTAGTAACCAGAATGTCTGATATTATATCCATATCCTTTGTGGAGAAACAACTGTGTGACGACCAAAGTACAACCGATCGTAGTATAGGAATTTTACTTCCTACTCTGTGTATGTTATCCAAATACCAGGACATCACACCTTACTACCTTCTTAACAGATCCATCCCCTATTCTGATGAAGTCAAACCCATGACTGTCATATCAAAAATAGATGATCTTATCTCCGCTATATCTACTCAAGCCTATAAATAGACATAAGCTACTTGACCACTATGCTTCCGCTGCTCCCACTGACTACGACAACCCTCTGGCAGAATAATATATACGTGTACTTCTAAAGCTAGTTTAGAACGACACTATACTTAACCTCCTGCTGGGTCTCATAGCCTGGAACAACAATAGTGTCAAGTCTGGGTAAATAAGAACCTCCCTGTCACCGTCCTTGAGGCTACCGGAGTACTTCTTGGGTGTCTGAGGTTACCCACCATATCTGCGGAGTGGCTATTGGAATATCAAACCTAATTGAATATATAGGTCCTATTAAATTTTCCGTAATCGTTTGCGGTTCTGGAATCACTTCCAGTTCTACCATACTCCCACTTCTGTTTTCTGAAAAAATCCATTTTACTAAAACTGTGGCGAGTCAAGAACAATATCACTATTGATCTTCCAGATGGTGGAAAATCAACCCTGGTCAAAGCCAGGGTCAACCCACAAACTGCCATTACAGAAACGTGCCTTGAGTTATCCAGTGTCTGGTTTTAAGCATAAGCTGGACAACTCCCCGTACCTTAACATCGTTAAGATATGATCCATTCTATATCCAATATAGAAACATTGGCACTTATTTAATTAGAACCAGATTCAAATCATGCAGCTGTCTCTAGTGCATATCAACTTAATGGAGAGTGGCTAATCAGCATTACTCAACTTAGGAATACATCCAATTATGAGTAACCTGAAAGAGAAACAAGTTTCTCAAAACCATTACTATCATCTGAATACCAATCACAAGAATCTACATCTTCGATCTCTTTGAAGAATCCCGATACTTGTGACACTTGGTTCTCTACTTTATTTTTATACCCACAACTTCTCAAAACTTAGACCTTGTATTTCTACGAAACACTTGTCTAAAAACTAGAGAAGTCATAAGTAAACAGAACATAGTACGAGGACCTACCCCTTTGTCCTGATGGACACTGGACAACATACAATACTCTGTATAAGTCCGCTGAGTTGAATAACTCAAAACCTATGCGTCGTAGGTTGAAAACTGTACCCAGGCGATTTCCTTAAATATCACCAATTACAACGAATTCCGATATAATGAGGATGATCATCTAATTCCCAATAACTTACTCCCACTCATCATCTGTAAAACCATTCAGATGTGAGAATAAAACCTGGTAAATACATACCCTGGAGTAAGTATCTAATCGGGAAATCAGTTTTCCTTTAACATTGCACTGAAACATGAAAATGTTTCATAGGGGTATCCTGGTATTCATAGTAATGCCTCTTCCATAATCCAATTCATGACTTTAACCGTATATTTCATTGCCATCTCTCCAAATCCCTTTATTTGTCTTTATTCATTACCTTCTGTACACCAACGTTAGGCTAAATGGTTTTCTTCCTTCCCTACCGTTCGGCACCAGCCTATGGTTTGGAAGAAGACTATCCAGTAAGCATAATGGGTGTACTCTCCTAATCCTAGAAGTACTCGCAACTTGAGAGAAGGTGATGATAAAAAACAACTGAATAATACCTTATTCTATTTCTCCCGAACCTGGGGAAAAAAGCAAAGGTGAAATAGGAGTGGCGATGAAGTACGTGTTTTGGTCGTGAATGATAACAGTCGCAATTTACTTTGCCCTCTTTCTAATCCCTTTATTCTGTCTTTAGTTATTGCCTTCTGTACACCCTACTTAGGCTAATTGGTTTTCTTTATTCCCTACCTTTCGGCACCTGCCTATGGTTTGGAATAAGACTATTCAATAAGCGTAATAGGTGTACTCTCCTAAACTAAGGAGCCATCGCAACCTGGGAGAAGGTGATAATAAAAGACAACTGAATAAACCAATTCTATTTCTCCTGAACCTGGATCCATCCTTGAAGAAGTCCCTTCGAGTTCGTATATAACCATACGATGGATCTATCCAATGGAAGTGGATGTCCGTAGTAATATGGGGTGTTCTGAGAAATGCAAAGGATAAAAGAAGGAGCGGCAATGACTTATGCAACTATAGACAATCCAAAAGCCAGTATTTTAAGAAGGTTCGGTCAACTTGGTCACTGAGTCATAGTCTAGGGTCGGTCAAAGGTCACTGCCAAAGAGAGAGAGAGAAAAGAAACACTCTGCGTGCACTCTAACCTAGATCAGAATGGTTATCACTTTATCTAATCAGGAAACCTCCCACTGTACCGTCAAATTCTCCCCAAACCTGAAAGAAGAATCAATCGGGATCACCCGAAGAGTAAACCAACTTATCAGTGGGAATCGGGATCCAACTCTCATCGCATGATAACGTGACGGTATCCACTTACGTTATCACACTCCAGAAGGTATGCGCATACTTGGCAATTTTCATTTTCTTTAGAAACTCCCGATATGATTTTTGCCCCATGCTCTTATAACCTTGGCTTTAGTCAAAATGTCATAAGTCACATGCCAAGTTCTACCCGTTACGATCCAGGTCAATTTGAACCCACCCGCACATGCCCTTGACTTTGGCCCAAATGGCAGAATCACTGTCCCAAACTAACTCATCTATCTATGCAACAAATGAATACCCAGCAGCTACCAAACACTATGCCATGGCTTTGGTCAAAATACATAGCTTGAATACTTCTGAATAACCAAAAGAAATGACGGAGGGCTACGGCTGGTTTTTGGCGAAAAACCTTTAACGTAATGAACTTGATATCGCTGAAGGAACCTGATCGCTTTTTATAAAAATATAGTGGCGAAAACCTTTGCTAAAGAGGTCACTCCCGGTGAAAGGATCTCGGTTCTTTCCTTGTGGAATGAGGTGCAGGATATTCCAACTGAATACCGCGATGCAAAGCAATTTGTAATCGACTATAGTGAAGTTATTACCCTGACTCAAACTTCTGCCTAAGGGGTCATTCCCGGTGAAGGGATATCGGCCCTTGCCTCGTCGAATGAAGTGCAGGATATTCCAACTGAATATCACTATGCATAACAAAAGGAAACATCTTTGTAATAACACTTTTAAAGCTGTTCCAACAACTGCCAAACAGGTTTGTTTTCTTTTGCATTGATCAAAATCAACGCATTCCCATCAATCAATCACACCAGAAAAGAACAAAAAATAAAATGTACGTATATGCCATCCGCATTCGCCACTGGGTCCCGTCATCACCCGTTAGGTTACTTAACTAACGACAGAGCAGGGACTGGACTAGCGCGGGTGTAAAACATATACAACATCTAATAGTATATATACCAATATACAATAATCGCTCCAGGCGTGATAATATGCAACATTACAGAAAAGTAATAAGCATCACAGAACAATACAGATAATCTGGGATCCCCGGGTTTCACAGAGCCGCTACTGAAACCCGACGTTCCCCTGGTTGTGTGGATAGCCTGTGCAATGAAACCTAGACCCCTATGGGTGCGGCAAGTTACCCGCCAAAACCTGAAGCGAAGCATCCCCCTACAGCAAAATGAATGGACCACCCGGCACTTCACGGAATCGGGTAATTTGAGCACCCCTCCTTAGGTCAACCTGTACCCCTTACGAGTGCGGCGAATAGTCTGCCAATTCTAGAGTGAGGCCCCTCTGCCTCTCAAAGCCATGAGATACGGACCCGTTACCCTCCAGAACCCGGCTATCCGTGCACTCCACCGCGGGGTAATCCTAGTACAGAAAAGAAAAATATGTACAACGGGTACATGGACCTCAGCCCTGTCGTGCCCCAAAAGAATATTATACAAACAGGCAGTGACGGCAGTCCACATGTTGGACGCTCGCCCCGCAATATCAAATGTACAAATAAATCCAAATAGCACTACCATTGCACACTGCTATCCACCACGACAAATCTGCAACATCACAGCACAACACAGAACATCAACGCGAATGTCACATTCGCAAATCCGTCAAAAAGGACTATAGCAATTAGACGCAATTTACCGCTCAAATGACATTCCCGGTCAGAGATATAATATAAGTACTGCATACTAACAAGTTTAAAATTTCGATCGACCAAACTTTCCGAAGTGGGCCCCACGTACATCTGGTGTACAGCAATAAAATCTGGGCCCAAAAGAAATATAACAAAAATCACAATTTACCATGGAAAGCTCACTGGAAAAATTTGGCGCACTGTTCCCACATACTGGCTGCGGTTCCGCGGTCAAACCATAGTTTTGACCGCGGATCCGCGGTGGTACCGTGGGATCACGTGACCAAATTTTCACTGTTTGCTTATAAAAGCCTGCTCTGTTTTCTGTGATATGCAAAATAATTTTTAGACCCTTTTAAAAATCGATAGAAACTTTAACCCAGAAAAACTGTAGTTTTTGAAATTCGGTTCGATCAATGTTTTAAACGCGTTAGCACAAGTTAGTAAAGCTTAATGGTGAGGCTCTGATACCACTGTAAGTACACGGTAGTGCCCCGGCCGTCTAACAGACGCAAAATGCGGAACAAAACTTTTTAACTGGCGCTATCGTATACTATAACCCGGATCTGCCATTAAAGCTAAACTAACAAACTAGAAAGTGGGTAGAAATGTTATACCGAACGATCCGAGTTCTTCGGTCTTCAACCATCATCCCGTTAACACCTTTCTAGACACCTACTTGATCGGCTAATTGTGATGTGTAAAACTCTCCCAGGAGTAACTCTTACTCACAGTGGGTATCGGGATCCAACTATCTCATAGAAGATATGCAATCTCATTGCAAATTTCAAGACTTAAAATTCCCGACAATATTCTGCCCCAAGCGACCTATGACCTTGACAAGGTCAACAAACCATAAATCTCAAGTCAAGTTCAACCCGTACATTTCATGATTGAATTAAACCCACCCACATGACCCTTGACAAGGTCAACAATGCCATCGACTACCGTAATCCAATCGCATCATATGCTTTAGCAGATAAGCATTAATCAGCAACCGTACACTACGCCTTGACAAGGTCAACAAATGTAGTACGAATACTGAATAGTCCTTATATGAAATGACGGAGGGCTAAGCCAAGTTTTTAAGAAGAACCTTTTGCGTAATGAACTTGATATCGTTGTAGAAACAAGTGATTTTTGAAAAAAGGAGTGTTTTTTAGGCTTTTTACTAAGAGGTCACTCCCGGTGAAAGGATCTCGGCTCTTTCCTTATCGAATAAGGTGCAGGATATTTCACAAATACCACTATGCAAAGAAAGAACTAAAAGAAGCAATCAAAAGACAAAATCGAGTGGGTTGTAGCATCTGCTAGTTTCGCTAAAGAGGTCTGTAACACCCTAGAATGCGATTAGGGGTTATTATGCTTTAATGTGGGGTTTTTAGTGAAAACTTTACCAAAACGGTTTTCAAATATTTTATCAGAATTTATGAATATTTCATTAGAATTTAATTTGGACTGCGCACACATGTGCTTGTTAACAAGGGCTAAGTTTGGGGTTATACCATGTTTAAGTAGCCATACTGGGCTAACCCATTTCATTAGGTTAATGTGAAGTTAATTAAGTGTGTTAGTTTTTTTTAAAATAGAATTAGTGGTATTTTGGGGGTTGACTTGAGTTTGGAGAGGGAGAGAGGGCATGATGGCATGAGGCATGCTTGGTAATGATGAGAGAGAGGGGGTTGACTCTCACCTCTCTTTTCATTCTTTTCAAACACTCATTCTCACTCATTCTCACATCTCACTCCCTCTCATTCCCTTCCCCCACACACATCAGTAGCAAGCAGCAGCAATAGCAGCAAGAAGCAGAAGCAACAGCAGCAGCAGCAGCAACAGCAGCAGCAGCAGCAACAGCAGCAGCAGCAGCAACAGCAACAGCTCCCTTCCTTTCTTCTTCTTCTTCTTCTTCTTCTTCTTCTCCTTCTTCTCCTCTTCTTCTTCTTCTTCTTGCATCCTAGGACCAATTGAGGTATAATGTTAAACTCAACTTCCATTTTGCTAAAAATGTAGTTATTTAGCTTAATTTAGTAATTAATTTGGTTTTAGTGCTAGTTTTGTGATTTAAGTGGGGTTTAGGACAAGTCAGGATTTTTATGGCTAAAGTAGCTTAACTAAGTGTTATTAAGGCCATCTAAACTATGTTTCTGCACCTGATTTCACTAAAATACCATATTGTTTCAAATTAGTGTTATTTAGCATTTTAGTTTAGATTTTTAGCCATTTTGAGATCTGCTTTTGACCCTGGTGCTTCAGGTAAAATTTGAGTTTACTGGAGCATGCTCACTAGACCTAGATCACACACACAGAACACGAGACCTCCAACCCACTTTTAGGCCGCAATTTTATTCGTTATGGCCGCAATTTGCGGCCAGATGGTGGTGTCAGGTGTCGGGGTTTGGGCTGTGGAGTCTGCTGTATATTTAAGGTTTTTGGTATATACAAATTTTGCTTTTTCCACTTGAGTCAAAATCTGGAACCTAAAACCTCTTTTTCAATACTTTTTAACTTGTGCGATATATGCGTTATGTGAGTGGGGTTCGATGTTCACTGCGAGTCACAGCGAGTCGGGGTGGTTTCAGGCGAGATTACACACGTTTTGGCGTATCGAGTGACACGCGTTTAGCTTCCAACGTGAGTTTCTCCTTTGATCTTGATATCGTATTTTTGGCAAGATTTAGCCTTATGTGTATTGCTTGTGTGTTTCTAGGATCGATCGCGGAGACGTCGGACGCGGCGCGGAAGGGAAAAGCGGTGGTTGGACCCGGCTAGCACGAGATCACGGGTGAGTAGATGTAACATCTACGGGGGGAAATCGTTTGGATGGCGCAAGACGCCCGATGGTTTAGATAGTTTAAAAACTTCTAGTAGTACAAGCATCTATAAGTATAGTGCCTAGTTAATCATCTTGCTGCATTCACGGTCCTATATATTTACATACATTTGCGAACTCATCTTATAAGACACTTGCACCATTACCATGGTTTTATGCAGCACGAGCATTATTCAAGCGGACACACACGCCTTGGTAATTGCTATGCCACAAACACTAGATAACTTGTATAACCTGAAATCTAGAACAATTTCACCATATATGATGCTTAAACCTGTGCTAATGTATTTAAATTCCTCAGGATTAACATGTAGGATTGCTAGTCATATGCATGTACCTCATTATATCATTCGTTCATGCCTAACCTATTAGCCATACATTGCAGTTCGACTTGTTGATACTATATACAACTGTGAATATCCCAAGCTTCCATCAAGTAATATTCATTATCATTGACATGTGCACTTATGATGATTTTCTTGAGGATTTCAGCACATAAGATTTATGAGATTTTGGGGAAAAGCCGCAAGGATTTAATAAACCTGATATTATTTTAAACATTGAGAGTTGCAGTTTTTCTCGTGATATGATACATGTGTCGTCCACCATGGGTTTTCTGTTAGTTTTCGAGACCCGTTTCGAGGTGTTGGATGAACTGTCTCGGGTACATGGTGGGCCCGGTAAGGTATCCCAGGGCAAGAAGTTTGAGTTGTAGACGACGAGCCTGGCAGGAGCAGACTACCTACCGGTGATTGTTGGCGCGGCGGATATCCATAGGATACTGACCGTGGTCGTGAGATATTGTGATATTGATACTTTGAGATGGGCCAGCCGAACGGCTGGGGCCCGAGATATTGTAATACCGATACTTAAGATTTTGAGATAGTCATTTGAGGTGTCGATGCTGGACACGGATTTCTGTTGATTCTATTGATATTATGCTGATATTTGACTTTTGTAAGATGAAAATAATGATTTTCTAATATCAATATATTCAAATCACGGGTTGAACTTGATGCATGTTGCATACATACCTGCTAGTAAATCATGCCAGATTAGTATTGTAAAATTGATTCATGTTGCATACATATCTGCTAGTATATCATGCCATATCAGTATTGTTGAGTTATGACACTTTGCGTGCATGCTTACGATAGCCTTTACAGATGTTACTTATTACTCACGAGTTGGCAACTCACCCCCGTTGTGCCACAGCCTTTTTACAAGTCCGCTCCGTCAGTACTGTAGCGGCGGATGCACTTGCTCCTTTCGCTTGGATTTGAGACTTTTGCTCGTAGGTGGGTTGTGAGATTATTTTGTTTCCACCTTGTATATTCATTGTATCTAATGTACTCCATATACTGTACCTGCTACTTGTATTGATGTATATTGACCTAGAGACGAGACCGTGAGATTTGTGGACTTTTTTGTCATTTCTCTGGGTCGAGCTCACTTGAGCCGACATGATGCTTACTTGTGCCTTTTATGCTTACTCTTTTTTCTTGCATATTGATGATTTACATTGCGTGGAATTTGAGTCCGCTTCGGCAAAGAGCTAGCTCCTGCTTGGGGATGCCTTATTCATGTTATATGTATATTCCTGTTTTGCACCATTTTGGGGGCCAGTTTTTACAAAGGAGACTCTGCCGAAATTTTCGGGAAATGTGATGTTGCTTTTAAAAGACTTGATGCGACTTAATTATTTGGAAGTTTCTTTAAGTATTTTGGTTTTCCTTCACTCTGCTGCTCTTTTGGTTTTGATTTCTGGGCTTTGGCTTAGTTAAATTACGTACGCCTCGAGTCATTTCGTAATTTAAGTGTCAATCACATTCCGTACCTTTTTGGGTCGTGACAAAGTTGTTATCAGAGCGATAGGTTTTACCTTTCTGAGTGTAGGATGACCCTTGGTAGATGGAGTAAGTGACTTAAGCAGGGTAACGTAGAGTGTGTATGTCTGCGGCATACTTGCGATACGGTACTCCGCCTAGGTGACTTTAGGATATACTTGCTTGAAATTCATTCTTCAATTCCATGTATCCTATGTTTCTATTGCACTGTTCTTATAATCCTGTTTCCTGTACCAGCCACTATGCCGCCGAAGGCTACGAGAGCGCAGAGGACTGCCGCCCGAGATAAGATCCGAGCAGGCTCGTCCGAGACGAGGACCGAGCAGGACGATGTACCTACCCCTCAGGGACAGACTGATCCGCCTTCCCCAGGCCGTATGGATAGGCTAGAGTCTGGTATGCAGGAGCTACGACGGATGGTGGGAGGTATGCAGGAGTTACGACAGATGGTGGGATCCTTAGTCGAGGCCAGTCGTGCACCGAGATCGAAGGACGTACCTACCACAGCACAGACTACGATTGTACCTGCTGCCCAGACAGTTGCTCCTACTACTGTCGTGGCTATTCCAGTATCACAACAGGATTTTATGAGGCTGAGACCCCCAGTCTTCACCGGCACAGATGCAGCGGAGGATCCGCAGACATTCCTCGACAAATTAGCTAGGATTTGCCATTCGCTCAGATGTTCCGACGATAGATGGGTGGAGCATACGAGTTTTCGTCTAGAGGGCCTTGCGCAGACATGGTGTGAGTCGGTTGAGAGAGGTCGAGATGCAGGTCTACCTCCTATGACTTGGGATGAGTTCACAGCAGTATTTCTAGCCCGTTTCCTTCTAGAGAGCGTTCGTGATGCTAGAGCTCGTAGTTTTGAGGATTTGTGCAAGACTCCACGGATGACAATGTCCGAGTATAATGTCCAGTTTACGCAGCTGTCCAGATATGCTCCGTATTTGGTTGATACTAAAGAGAAGAGGGTAAAGAGCTTATTAAAGGATTCGACACACAGTTATTCCTTGCCATCGGCGCCAAGTGTAAGTCTACGGTAGCGCCCCGGCCGTCTGTCCGGGGCCAAAATGCGGAAATGAAAACTTTTTCAAAACTTGAAACCGGCGCTATCGCAAACTTTAATCCCAAATCGAACCATTAACCTACAACCAGCTAACTAAAGAAAGGGTAGAAAAGCTATACCGATCGATCCGTGTCCTTCGGTCTTTGGCCACCAACCCAAACTCTGTAAGTCCACGTTGCCCACCCCGGTGCATACGGGGAGGCAGAAATGGTATAAAAAACGATTTTTAGAACTCAAGGCAACATGGACTAAAAGGAGGATCTTTGCTAAACTACAAACTAGCAAACTACTAGAGGTGTTATCTACTATGCCAAAGGGATTATACCTCATGACACCGGTCCTTCGGATCTCTATTCCGCTGTCCGGCTCGTCCATCCACGCTCCGAGGGTCGATCCGGATCTTGATCACCTCCACGGCCTTCTTGAGTCGAAGACGATCCACCCGAGAGATGTCCTCCGAGCTCCACCTCGAGCCGAGGCAACTAGGGCAACAAGATCGCTAGTCTTGATGTCCTAGGATGTGTAGAAGAGATAGATGGAAGTGTTTGTCTATTTGGATCCTTTTTCTCTCAACACATGAGATCAAAGGAAAAATCAAGAGGAGGAGGAAGAAGGAGAACAACCATGGAGCTTTCTCATTTCTTTTCAAGAGAGAGAATGAGAAATGAGAAATGAATTATTGTGCTAGAGAGAATGAAACATGGTTGCAATAATACACCACTATCATCATTACTAATCTTTTCAAGATTAAGTTGATGGCAACAATTGACTTGACCATTATTATAATCCAAAAAGAAAAAGAAAACCAAAGAAAACTCTAGACCTCTCATGAAGGTCCAAGTCAACTTTGGTCAAATGGTCAACAAAGTCAAGTATGGTCAAATGGTTAAAGCAATTAGCCATCACATAATAATCACTAAAAAGATTAGTAAATAATGTCCCAGGCTCATAATGGTTTTGACCGAACGAACTGCCAAAATCCTAATGAGTCCGCCTCATTATGGTTTCGACCGAATCAACTGTCAAAACCCTAATGAGGCACCTCCTTTCTCTTCGCTCCTCACAACTGTGCATACACACCCGCATCCGCATTTCGTAGAATGCGAATGCACAGAAGACAAAACAAATCCATCCGTGCAATACTAGGATCCGGCTTAAACCAAAGCCCACTAGTATTGCCTGCCAGAACAGCATACGCACACAAGTGTACGTAAGTGATCGTAGCCTTGCCGTAAAACTATACGGCCTCTACACATTTCGCTCAGTGCAGGGAAACTCTCTATGTGGGACTCTAAAGACTCGACACTATGCTGGCAGTGGGTTTAACCACAGACCGCAAGCGGCACTAGCTGTACGTAACGGTCCCCAGGTAGATGTCGATAAGAAGGCCGATGAGGTAAACCCTTCCAAACTCCTACTGAGCCTGTATGTGACAATCTCCGTACAGTCCGGTCTGTTCGTCTAAGAGTATCGCATGGCGGGCCTAGGGGGTGGCGAACGTCAGTCCCCTAATAGTGGTACAAGTCATGTCGGAGTGTAGCCCAGAACACCCTGAGATAACACTGGAAACCTACCAGTATATCTCGCTTGCCCTGGCCAGGGACGACTATGTGTAATGGCTCTCCTAGACACAGTGCGAAATCAACCCCCAATACCGGGAGAGACGAATCCTGTCTAACCATCACTGCCTCCAAGTGCTTCGGGACTGCACCCAACTACTACCTGTTTGCACGACTCCTTTGAGCAATGGTAGGGTAGTAATCAAAGAACAATGGGAACACACTCGAGGCGAAGTGACAGTGTCAAGTCAACGGACTAAGCTGTACTCATGTCACCTAGGAACTGATAACTGACGATAGGTATAATACCAACCAACAGTTCCCGACGAGTCCTGTCCAGTGTACTCGTAACCTAACGAGCACCCGCATACTATCTCCAGTACGACGTACTGATGGCTGTAGGACAGACCATCTCCCCTGCTGGGATGAGAAGCGCATACGCTAGTCTACTCCGGAGTATCGATGCCCTGTCTCGATAATCCTACGACTAGGGACCTGTATAAGGATATGCTTATAGATTACCCAGCCCCCACAAGTGCGACTGCCATCACAACGCTGGTTATCCAACAAAGATCCTAAGGGCTCCACTAATATGTATAAGCAATATGCTAAAAGAAACACATGCACATATTAAAGTAAAAACAAACCAAGTAGCATACTACCATTTTGAGCACGATTGTCTCTACAACTGTGAATATCCCAAGCTTCCATTAAGTAATATACAAACTAGTATGATACAGTAATGGCGTCTAGGGCATATACACTAACAATCTCCCACTTGCACTAGGGCCATGTACTGGCGTATCAAAGACCTATCATCTCGATCATCCGCTCGAACTGAATTTGGGGTATGGCCTTCGTGAATGGATCTGCAGTGTTATCCTCCGAATTTACTCTCTTCACCTCGATCTCCCAGCGATCTGCGATCTCCCTGATCGGGTGGTACCGCCTCAAAATGTGCCTGGACTTCTGATGGGACCTAGGTTCCTTCGCTAAAGCTATAGCTCTGTTGTTGTCACAATACAGCGGTATTGGATCAACAATGTTAGGAACCACCTGAAGCTCCGTGAGGAACTTCTTCATCCAGACAGCTTCCTTTGCGGCATCGCAAGCAGCTATGTACTTCCCTTCCATAGTTGAGTCAGCAACGGTTTCCTGCTTGGAACTCTTCCAGCAAACCGCCCCTCCATTGAGGGTAAAGACATAACCTGAAATAGACTTGGAGTCATCCTTGTCACTCTGGAAGCTGGAGTCAGTGAAGGCCTCGATCTGAAGGTCTTTTCCGCCATACACCAAGAACATCTCCTTAGTCCTTCTCAGGTACTTGAGAATGTTCTTTACTGCTATCCAATGTTTCTCTCCTGGGTCAGACTGATACCGGCTTACAACGCTTAATGCGTATGCTGCATCTGGTCTGGTACATAACATCGCATACATTATAAAGCCTACCGCAGATGCGTAGGGTATATATGACATGCGAGCTCTTTCCAAATCAGTCTTAGGAGACATCTCTTTAGAGAGGGTGATCCCGTGACAAGCCGGTAGATTACCGCGCTTGGAATCTTCCATACTGAATCGTTTCAATATGGTGTCGATGTACCTGGACTGTGAAAGTCCCAACATCCTCTTAAATCTATCATGATAGATCTGGATCACCAGAATGTAGTTGGCATCGCCCAGGTCCTTCATGGAGAACCTCTGTGACAAGAATCCTTTGACTGACTGTAGCATAGGAATATCGTTTCCTATTAGGAGAATGTCATCCATGTACAAGACGAGGAATACCACAGTTCTCCCTACAATCTTACTGTAAATGCATGGTTCATCTGGGTTTTTGATAAAGTCGAATTCTTTGACAGTATCATCGAAGCAGATGTTCCAACTCCGCGATGCCTGCTTCAGTCCATAGATGGACTTGAGCAACTTGCACACTTTACCGCTTCTCCCACTCTGAATGAATCCCTTCGGCTGATCCATATAGACGCACTCTTCTAAATTTCCATTTAGGAAAGCCGTCTTTACGTCCATCTGCCAGATCTCATAATCGTGGAAGGCAGCAATGGCAAGATGGATCCGAATGGATTTGAGCATAGCCACTGGAGAAAAGGTCTCGTCATAGTCCAAACCAGGTCTTTGACGAAAACCCTTTGCAACAAGTCTAGCTTTATAGGTTTCAACCTACCCATCTACACCAATCTTCTTTCTGAAGATCCATTTGCAGCCTACGGGTTTTACCCCTTCTGGAGCAAACTCCAAAGTCCAGACTTTGTTGGTGTACATGGACTCCATCTCGGTCCTCATTGCATCCAGCCATTTTACCGAGTCACCGCTCTGAATGGCTTGCTGGAAGCTAGTAGGCTCACCATAGTGAATGGTGCAATCCTCTCTATCCCCGTTTATGAGAAAACCGTAGTATCTCTCGGGCGGATGAGACTGCCTACTACTCTTGCGGAGTGGCGCTGGGATGTCCGGTTCTCCTGAACCTTCTGGTTCTACCAAGGTTTCAGTAATAGCTTGTAGTTCTGCAATTTCTTCTAGTTCTACTACGCTCCCACTATCTCCTTTTTCTAAAAACCGATGTTCCAGAAAGTAGGCATGACGAGAAACAAAAACCTTTTGTTCCTCTGCGTAATAGAAAAAATACCCTCTGGAGTTCTTTGGGTATCCCATAAACTTACACAGTACTGAGCGTGCCTCGAGTTTGTCCGCATGCTGCTTTTTTACAAAAGCTGGACAACCCCATGTCTTAAGATACTTAAGACAGGGTTTCTTCCCACTCCACGTCTGATATAGGGTGGTAGGTACAGTCTTGGTTGGAGCCTTGTTCAAGAGATATGCAGCTGTTTCTAGTGCATAACCCCAGAAAGATCGCGGCAACTCAGCCTTACTCATCATGGAACGAACCATATCCAATAGGGTTCGATTCCTCCTTTCCGATACACCGTTGTGTTGTGATGTGTATGGAGGAGTAAGCTGAGAGAGAATTCCATTCTCTTTTAAGTAGCCCAGAAACTCGGCACTCAAGTATTCACCACCTCGATCAGATCTCAGTGTCTTGATACTTTTGCCTGTTTGTTTTTCAACTTTATTCTTGTATTCCCGAAATTTCTCAAAGGCCTCGGATTTATGCTTCATCAAGAAGACATGTCCATACCTTAGAGAAATCATTTGTGAAAGTAATGAAGTATGAATAACCACTTCGCGCATGTGTAGACATTGGACCACACACATCACTGTGTATGAGTCCCAAGAGCTCGCTTGCTTTTTCTCCGTGTCCAGTGAACGGAGTCTTTGTCATCTTTCCCATGAGACAAGATTCACAAGTGGCATAAGACTGGTACTCGAACGGATCCAAGTATCCTTCTTTATGTAACTTTGTTAACCGTGTCTCATTAATGTGACCCAGTCTACAATGCCATAAGAAAGCCTGATTTAATTCCGGAGACTTTCTTTTAAGTGTGTTCTGGATACTGAAAATCTGAGCTTGATTCAATACGTATATCCTTTTTTTTAATGTACCTGACCCAATCAGAACTTGATTTAGGTGGATGTTGACCACATCGCTTACAAAAGTAAAATCATATCCTTCTTTAGAAAGTAAGGATACAGATATGATATTACAAGTCGCACCTGGTACATAAAAACGGTCACGCAGAATCAATATCTTCCCAGTTGTCAGTCCGAGATGATACTCCCCTACGGATTCAGCGTACATGCTCATTCCGTTAGCAACCCTGAGAGTCATATCACCTATCTTGATAACCCTACGGTTTCTCAGAGCCTGTAACGAATTACAGATGTGAGAACCTGATCCGGTATCCAATACCCAGGAAGTAGGGTTAACTGACATACAGTTCTCTATTACAAACACACCCGATGCCGAAGCCACAACATACTTCGAATCCTGGCTACTGGCTTTGCTAGCCCTGCAATCTTTCTGCCAATGTTCATTCCTGTAACAATAAGAACGTCCCTCTTTTACTACATCCATTCCCGAAACATCTGCCCTTCCCTTTCTTTCTACTTCCCTGGTTTCCTTCAGGGTAGAAGGTAGAGACTGCAGAACCAAGTCAGCATGTGACCCGTTCTTCAACGTGGTCTTCAGGTCCGTGAGCTCAAAATAGCTGGTCTCTGTAAGGACGTTGCCCCCTATAGATGACCCGATAGCAAACCTTGCTGGAAGCAATTCGTTCGAGGTCTCACATCTTGCGATATTAGATTGCTCTCCATATAAATCTTTGTTATGGAGGAAGATAGAAACTAAGTCCATCTTCTCGTGCTGCCTCTGGTATGTACCATCAACTGAGGCTAACACGAGGCACTTAGCTTTCGCACAGTCTTTTTCCGATGTCTTGAGGATATGAATATCCGTGACAGGGGAAACTGGACCTGAGACGGCAGGGGTTGGATCAGTCAAGAGGTGTCCCAGCTTGTCATGGGCAATGGACATCTGGTCAGACCTTTGCCAGTCATAACAGTCAGATTCAGTCATTTTATTATCTAGATGTAACCTATGTCTTGTCACTGGGTCGCTGCAATTAAGAGAGAGAGAAGTAAACACTTTAGCATGATGCTCTTGCAAGTTTAGATTGGTTTTTAATTTATCTAAACAGGATGGCTCCCACTGTCTCTCGAATCCCTCCTCAAACCATAAAGGAAGAATTAGTCGGGATCAATCTCACCGTACAATACTTGCTTAACCGTTCAGCCAGGCCAGTGTCGGTACTTCGAAGGAGGTTTTACAACGCTTTTGCGAAGTTCCTTAATTAAGTAACCTCTTTTCCCTATGGGTGTAGCCCCACTAACACCTTTCTTGAAACCTACTTGGTTTATAGCATTGATCGTTAAGCGAGAAAGTTCGCGAGGAGTAGCATATACTCACAGTAGGATCGGGATCCAAATATCATCGTGTGATAAAACTGAAGGAATCCTACCAGAATCATCACACTCCAGCACTAGCAAGTTTCAGTTTCTTTATAAACTCCCGATGTGGATTTTTGCCCCATGCTCTTATGACCTTGACGAAGGCCAACATATCATAAGTCACATGTCAAGTTCTATCCGTCATTATCCAGGTTAATTTGAACCCACCCGTGCATACCCTTGACGAAGGCCAAAATAGTAGTACGACTGTCCCAAACCAACGCATCTATTTATGCTACAGATAAATATTCAGCAGCTACCAATCACTATGCCTTGGCGAAAGTCAAAATACATAGCTTGAATACTACTGAATATTTAACTGAAATGACGGAGGGCTACGAATGGTTTTGGCGAAACCGTGAACGTAGTGAACTTGATATAATCGAAGGAACGAGATAGCTTTTAAAAGGAGTGGTTCATGCTCCGTGTTTAAAAGTTGGTTTTTTTGAAAAGAACCGAGTGGTTTTAAAAGTGTTCCAACGACTTTTACTTGGTTTATTTTCTTGCATTAATTTTAATGGGTCCCATCATTTAATCCTACCATTGCAGAAAACAACGAAAATATGACGTACGCTTATGCCATCCGCATTCGCCACGGGGTCCCATAATCACCCGTTGGGTTACTTAACTAACGACAGAGCGGGGGCTGGACTAGCGCGGATGCAAAACATAAGCAACGCCTAAATAGATATCAAATATAGATATATACATTCGTCAGATGCAATGAAAGCCATTCCTAATCACAGATGAACACTTTGGATATACTAGGAATCCGCATTTCATTCGAGCCTGCAACGAAAAACGGATTACACGGTCGCGATGAATAGCCAAACCCGACCCTAGACCCCTACGGGTGCGGCAAACTACCCGCCAAGTACCCGAAATGAAGCAACCTCTCTCAACAACGTGAGTAGGCTACTCGGCACTTCGAGATACCCGGTAGTTTGTGCACCCCACCTTGGGTCTATCCTAGGAGCAAAAACAGTAAAAAGAAATTATACAATGGCGGCTACAAGTTCATCCCGGATGTGCGGCCATACAAATAATAATACATCAATTTACAAATTTTACATGAATTGAAAGATAAAGAAACTCTCATCTCACATCCACCCGGCTATTCATCCGCGATAATCCATCGAGTTCATATACACAAACCATCAACATTACAGATCACAGATATGTATAACCCCCACTAATCGACGTATAGCGATTAGCAAACATTCAATACATATATCACATCACAGATAATATCCATTAGCCAAAGTCTACAGAATTTCGATCAAAATACGGATTTGTAACCACCCAAAAACAAATTTGTTCTCTGGAAATTCTGGGCAGAAACAAACTATACTAAAAATCCCAAAACATCCAACTAAGTACACTGCACCAAAAACGGTCCACGACCGAGTCAACTCAGCCGCGGATCCGCGGCAAGAAGCATGTTCTTGCCGCGGAACCGCGGCACTTTGACCGAGTCAATGGATCGTTTTTGGTGGGTGTTTTTAGAAAACCCTGAGCCGATTTTTCATGTATGTTAAATCACTTTTAGAGCAGTATAAAAAATCGGCAGAAGTTGATTTTTACGGACGTGTTTCGCGATTTTTTTCCGATCGAAATTCTAAATACTTTGCTAATAAGCTAGTTTGTGTTTAGCTAGGCTCTGATACCACTGTAAGTCCACGTTGCTCACCCCAGTGCTTATGGGGAGGCGGAAACGGTATAAAAAACGATTTTTAGTACTCAAGGCAACATGGACTAAAAGGAGGATCTTTGCTAAACTACAAACTAGCAAACTACTAGTGGTGTTATCTACTATACCATAGGGATTATACCTCACGACACCGGTCCTTTGGATCTCCATTCCGCTGTCCGGCTCATCCATCCACGCTCCGAGGTCGATCCGGATCTTGATCACCTCCGCGGCCTTCTTGAGTCGAAGACGATCCACCCGAGAGATGTACTCCGAGCTCCACCTCGAGCCGAGGCAACTAGGGCAACAAGATCGCTAGTCTTGATGTCCTAGGATGTGTAGAAGAGATAGATGGAAGTGTTTGTCTATTTGGATCGTTTTTCTCTCAACACATGAGATCAAAGGAAGAATCAAGAGGAGGAAGAAGAAGGAGAACAACCATGGAGCTTTCTCATTTCTTTTCAAGAGAGAGAATGAGAAATAAAAAATGAATTATTGTGCTAGAGAGAATGAACCATGGTTGCAATAATACACCAACTATCATCATTACTAATCTTTTCAAGATTAAGTTGATGGCAACAATTGACTTGACCATTATCATAATCCAAAAATAAAAAGAAAACCAAAGAAAACTCTACAGCTCTCATGAAGGTCTAAGTCAACTTTGGTCAAATGGTCAACAAAGTAAAGTATGGTCAAATGGTCGAAGCAATTAGCCATCACATAATAATCACTAAAAAGATTAGTAAATAATGTCCCCGGCTCATAATGGTTTTGACCGAACGAACTGCCAAAACCCTAATGAGTCCGCCTCATTATGGTTTCGACCGAATCAACTATCAAAACCCTAATGAGGCACCTCCTTCCTCATCGCTCCTCACAACTGTGCATACACACCCGCATCCGCATTCCGTAGAATGCGAATGCACAGAAGACAAAACAAATCCATCCGTGCAATACTAGGATCCGGCTTAAACCAAAGCCCATTAGTATTGCCTGCACGAACAGCATACGCACACAAGTGTACGTAAGTGATCGTAGCCTTACCGTAAAACTATACGGCCTCTACACGTTTCGCTCAGTGCAGGGAAACTCTCTATGTGGGACTCTAAAGACTCAACACTACGCTGGCAGTGGGTTTAACCACAGACCGCAAACGGCACTAGCAGTACGTAACGGGCCCCAGGTAGATGTCGATAAGAAGGCCGATGAGATAAACCCATCCGAACTCCTACTGAGCCTGTATGTGACAATCTCCGTATAGTCCGGTCTGTTCGTCTAAGAGTATCGCATGGCGGGCCTAGAGGGGTGGCGAACGTCAGTCCCCTAATAGCGGTACAAGTCGTGTCGGTGTGTAGCGCAGAACACCCTGAGATAACACTGGAAACCTACCAGTATATCTCGCTTGCCCTGGCCAGGGATGACTATATGTAATGTCTCCTAGACACAGCACGATATCAACCCCCAATACCGGGAGAGACGAATCCTATCTAACCGTCATTGCCTCCAAGTGCTTCGGGACTGCACCCAACTACTACCTGTTTGCATGACTCCTTTAAGCCGTGGTAGGGTAGTAATCAAAGAACAGTGGGAACACACTTGAGGCAAATTGACAGTGTCAAGTCAACGGACCAAGCTGTACTCATGTCACCTGGGAACTGATAACTGACGATAGGTATAATACCAACCAACAGTTCCCGACGAGTCCTGTCCAGTGTACTCGTAACCTAACGAGCACCCGCATACTATCTCCAGTACGACGTACTGATGGCTGTGGGACAGACCATCTCCCCTGCTGGGATGAAAAGCGCATACGCTAGTCTACTCCGGAGTATCGATGCCCTGTCTCGATAATCCTACGACTAGGGACCTGTATAAGGATGTGCTTATAGATTACCCAGCCCCCACAAGTGCGACTGCCATCACAACGCTGGTAATCAAGCAAAGATCCGAAGGGCTCCACTAATATGTATAAGCAATATGCTAAAAGAAACACATGCACATATTAAAGTAGAAACAAACCAAGTAGTATACTACCATTTTGAGCAAGATTGTCTATACAACTGTGAATATCCCAAGTTTCCATTATGTAATATACAAACTAGTATGATACAGTAATGGCCTCTAGGGCATATACACTAACAAGCTCCTCGCGGCATCTCCGATCTCCAGTCTCCTCGCCGGAAAGGTCACCACATCTTCGAATCCTTTTACGGGATCCCGCTTCGTCCGAAGCAACTCGGACACGAAGTTTGCTAGCCAACGTGTCCTAGGTGATGTAGAGAATGTGTGTGATTACTTTGTCTCTTACATCCATTGATTCTCAACGCATGAGAGTGTATGGATGGAGGTTGAAGATGAAGCCATTAATGGAAATGGTGAGCTAGAGAAAGAAGAAGAAGAGGAGCCTTTTCATTCTTATGTTGTATGATGAAAATGAGAGAGTGAGAATAAGAATAATACAAGAGCAAACCTCCCCTTGGCAGCCCCCTCTCTCTCTTCTCATCATATCAACCCATAAATCAATCAATAATGTGACACATGCACAAAGAAAGAGACCATGAGTCACCACTTGTGCATGTGTCACAATTAATGCTCCTAATCATGACTTTTAGCTCATTATTTCCATTTGTAAACATTAACCCAAATGTTTACAACAATAAAAAGATACGGCAACATCTAAAGTAAACTCGTGATAGATCACAAGGATACCCCTCACCTGTATATGCATACCTGCATCCGCATTCCGACTGAATGCGAATGCGATGAGACTAAAGTAATCCAACAAATCTAATACTAGGATCCGGCTTAAACAAAGCCTACTAGTATGATCCGTCCGATCATGATCCATGCACGACAGCACGTATATGATCGAACCCTGACATATATCATACGGCCTCTACAACATTTCGCCCGAAACTTGAGAAACTGTCTGTGGGGGACTCTAAAGACTCGTCAATACTTTAGCTGTGGATTTAACCACTAGCACGTCAGTGGTACTAGCCGTACGTAACGGGCTACCTGGTATTGACCAAAAAGGAGGTCGATGAGTGAACTCATCCTGACACCCTACCGACCCTATCAGTGACAATATCCGTACAGTCCGGTCCGTTCGTCTATGAGCATCGCATGTCGGGCCTTGAGGGTTGGTAAAAGTCAGACCCCCAAAAGCGGTACAAGTCATATCGGAGTGTAGCCTAGAACACCCTGAGATACTTCTGGTATACCTACCAGTAAATCTCCTGTCTTGGCCAAGGACTTCGTGTAATAGCTCTCCTAAGCACAATGCGATCTCATCCCCAATACCGGGAGAGACGAAACCCCTGCCGATCCGCTCACTGCTTCCATGTGGCTCGGGACTGTACCCAACTAAAACTTGGTTGCACGACTTCTTTGAGCCGTGGTAGGGTAGTAATCAAAGCATAGTGGGAACTCACACGAGACAAATGACGATCACAGGTCGATGAACTAACCTGTACACATATCACCAGGGAACTGCTATCTGACGTCAGGTATAATACCAACTAGCATGTTCCCGGCGAGTCTTGTCCGGTGTACTCATAACCCAATGAGCACCTGTATATATCTTAGGTGAACCAACTGACACCAATGGCTTATGAGACCGGCCCCCGCCCCTCGTTGGGGTCTCGACTGTATACACTAGTCCACTAATGGAGTATCGATGCCCAGTCTCGAAACTCCCAGGACTAGGGACCACTTTAAGGATGTGCTTATAGACCCCAGCTCCCACGTATATGATCGCCATCATACTGCTGGCCGTCAAGCAAGAATCCTATAGGCTCTATCAACGTGCAATAGTGACCAGTAATGTTACCTAAAGCATGTACACGGTGATAAAGATAAACCAGATAGCATACTATCATATTAAGTAAGACTGTCCTACCGGTATAGGTCCTCCGTCAATCATTGCAATCACGTGCCTGTGATCCAATAATTGACTCTGAGGGCACTATATCCTACAATCTCCCACTTGCACTCAAGGCTAATTATTGCGATGTCGCATACTCACAGCCCGTGTGATACCGAACACCCAACTCCTCTACTAATCAGTTTCACAAAGCCCGTTTGCGATACTATTGCATTCGAGGAATAGCCTCAGTGAGTGGATCCGCCTTAATGTTTCTTTCTATGTCTCTCGTTATCTCAAACTCACGGAGAAAGCACCTCTCGAAATGAGCAATACCTGTCTTAGAATATGTTTGGATATCTGATGGGACCTAGTTCATAAATGAACTCCAAATCCAAACTTCTTAGACTATATCGTCAACTGAAATTAATCAGTATCCTGCGCCATACCTCCCTCAGTATCCGCTTGGACCACCTGTCCAAAATACTGCCTCTCGTCAGAGGGAAAACTATAACTCTGACAGCCACTCTGTAATCCAGGTCACCTTGGAAGCCTGGAATGATAACTGTCTCCTAAAAGAGGCTGTTGTTATCATATCCCTAGAACATCCACTTTATGTTCTAAAACTGCTTCCGTACGTTTCTCCAGGATAGGATTAATATCGATTTATTGCGTCTAGTGCAAAAAACAACGTCTGGTGTGGTACTTGACATCTCATGATTGACTCAATTGCCTAAGCAAGTGATTTGCCAATCATGCACATCCCTCTCCCCTTTAGTCTGTAAGACACCTTTAGAGATGGTGACTCCATCACCTGCAGGTACACTACCGTGCTAGGAGTCGTCCATTCTAATACACCTTTAGAATGCTGTCTTAGTACCCTGATTGGGAAACTACCCAAATCTAGATCTAAAACCATAGATTTAGTAACCAGAGTGTCTGATATTATATCTATATCCTATGTGGAGAAACCACTGTGTGACAACCAAAGTATAACCGATCGTAGTATAGGAATTTCACTTCCTACTATGTGTATGTCATCCAAATACCAGGACATTACACCCTACTACCTTCTTAACAGATCCATCCCCTATTCTGATGAAGTCATACCCATGATTGTCACATCAGAAATAGATGATCTATCTCCGCTATATCTGCTTTAGTCTATAAATAGACATAAGCTACTTTTCCACTATGCTTCCGCTGCTCCCACTGACTACGACAACCCTCTGGCAGAGTCATATAAACGTACACTTCTAAAGCTAGTTTAGAACGACGATATACTCATCCTCCTGCCGGGTCTCACAGTCTGGAACAACAGCAATGGCAAGTCTCGGTAAACAAGAACCTCCCTGTCACCGTCCTTGAAGCTACCGGAGTACCTCTCGGGTGCCTGAGGTTACCCACCATATCTGCGGAGTGGCTAATGTAATGTCAAATCAGATTGAATCTTAAGGTCCTATTAAATTTTCAGTAATCGTTTGCGGTTCTGGAATCACTTCCAGTTCTACCATACTCCCACTACCGTTTTCTGAAAAAATCCATTTTTATCAAAACTGTGGTGAGTCAAGAACAATATCACTATTGATCTTCCAGATGGTAGAAAGTCAACCCTCGTCATAGCCTGGGTCAACCCACAAACTGCCATTACAGAAACGCGCCTTGAGTTATCCAGAGTCTGGTTTTAAGCATAAGCCGGACAACTCCCTGTACCTTAACATTGTTAAGATATGAACTATTCTATATCCAATATAGAAACAGAGGCACTGATTTAATTGGAACCAGATTCAAATCATGCAGCTGTCTCCACTGCATGTCAACTAAATGGAGAGAGGCCGATCAGCATTACTCAACTTAGGAATACATCCAGTTATGAGTAATCTGAAAGAGAAGCAAGTTCTCATAATCATTACTATCAACTGAATACCATACACAAGTATCTACGTCTTCGATCACCTTGAAGAATCCTGATACTTGCAATACCTGGTTCTCTACTTTATTCATATACCTATAACTTCTCAAAACATGAATCTTGTATTTCTACGAAACACATGTCTAAGAACTAGAGAAGTCACAAGTAAATAGAATATAGTACGAGTACCAACCCCTCTGTCCTAATGGACACTGGACAATATACAATACTCTGTATAAGTCCCCTGAGTCTAATAACTCATTCCCTGTGTGTCGTAGGTTGAAAACTGTACTTATGTTTAAGAAGAATTACACCGCTGTTTAATGCTCCTTACCTAACCATAGACTGATATAGGTAAATGTTATGGATATAATTTCAAAAAGTTATATCTCACTTTATAAAAATAAACGTACAGATATATCAATTTGAAATTGGTGCATAACAACGGATATTCAAAACCAAATATTTGCCGTCCTGCAAACAACTCAGGCGATTTCCTCAAATATCACCAATTACAATGAATCCCGATATAATGAGGATGATCACCCAATTCCCAATAATTTACTCAAATTCATCATCTGTAAAACCATATAGATGTGAGAATCAAACATGGTAAATACATACCCTGGAGCAAGGGCTAATTGGGAAATCGGTTTTCTTTTAACAATACACAGTGAAATTGAAACATGTAAATGTTTCGAAAGGGTATCCGGGTATTCTTAGTAATGCCTCTTCCATTATCAGATTCACAACTGTAACCGTATATTTCATTGCCATCTCTCCAAATCCCTTTATATGTTTTTAGTCATTACCTTCTGTACACCACCTTTAGGCCAAATGGTTTTCTTCCTTCCCTACCATTCGGCACCAGCCTATGGTTTGGAAGAAGACTATCCAATAAGCATAATGGGTGTACTCCCCTAATCCTAGTAGCACTCGCTATGCGAGAGAATGTAAAGATAAAAGACAACTGAATAAACCTTATTCCTATTTCTCCTGAACCAGAATCCATCCCCGAATTGGAACAAGTCCCTTCGAGTTCGTATATAACCATACGATGGAGTATCCAATAAACTGTGGATCTTCGTAGTGATACGGAGTGTTCTGGAGAAATACAAAGGTGATGTAGGATTGGTGAAGAAATACTTGGTTTGCTCGTGAATAGCAGTCGCAATTTACTTTGCCCTCTTACTAATCCCTTTATTTGTCTTTACTTAATACCTTCTGTACACCTTTTAGGCTAAATGGTTTTCTTCATTCACTACCGTTCGGCACCTGCCTATGGTTTGGAAGAAGACTATCCAATTAGCGTAATAGGTGTACCGTCCTAATCCAAGGAGCACTCGCAACCTGAGAGAAGGTAAAAGGAAAAGACAACTGAATAGTCATATTCATTTTCTCCAAAACCAGAAACCATCCTCGAATCTGGAACAAGTTCCTTCGAGTTCGTATATAACCATACGATGGTTTTATCCAATGGAAGCGGATGTTCGTAGTAATACGGGGTGTTCTGGAGAAAAGGGTAAAAGTAGGAGTGGCAATGAGGTATGCAACTCTGACAATCCAAAACCCAGTGTTTTAAGAAAGTTCGGTTAACTTGGTAACCGAGTCATAGTCAAGGGTCAGGTCATGGTCGCTGCCAAAGAGAAAGAGAAAAGAAACACTCTACGTGCACTCTAACCTAGATCAGAATGGTTATCAATTTATCTAATCAGGAAACCTCCCACTGTATCGTCAAATTCTCCTCCAAACCTGAAGAAGAATTAGTCGGGATCACCCGAGGAGTAAACCAACTCATCAGTGGGAATCGGGATCCAACTATCATCGCATGATAACGCGATGGAATGCACTCACGTCACCACACTCCAGAAGGTATGCGCATATCTGGCAAGTTTCAGTTTCTTTAGAAACCCCCGATGTGATTTTTACCCCATGCTCTTATGACCTTGACGAAGGCCAACATATCATAAGTCACATGTTAAGTTCTACCCGTCATTATCCAGGTTAATTTGAACCCACCCGTACATAGCCTTGACGAAGGCCAAAATAGTAGTACGACTGTCCCAAATCAACGCATCTATCTATGCAGCAGAAAAGTAACAAATAGCTACCATACACTATGCCATGACAAATGCCAACAAACATAGCATGAATACTAAGTACTACCCATCTTAAATGACGGAGGGCTTCGAATGGTTTTTAGCAAAAAATCTTTAACGTAATAAACTTGATATCGTTGAAGGTACCGGATAGCTTTTTATAAAAATATAGTAGCGAAAACCTTTGCTAAAGAGGCCACTCCCGGTGAAGGGATCTCGGCTCTTTCCCCATAGAATGAGGTGCAGGATATTCCAACTGAATACCACGATACAAAGCAAAAAGGCAATCGGCTATAGTGAAGTTATTACCCTGATGCAAACTTCTATCCAAGGGGTCACTCCCGGTGAAGGGATCTCGGCCCTTGCCACATCGACTGAGGTGCTGGATATTCATAACCGAATACCAATATGCAAAACAAAAGAGAACGTCCTTGCAATAACAGCTTTTTTTGAAAAATGTTCCAACAACATCAAACAAGTTTGTTTAGCTTGCATTGATCCGAATCAATGCAGTCCTATCAATTAATCACACCACAAAAGAACAAAAATATGATGTACGTATATGCCATCCGCATTCGCCACTGGGTCCCGTCATCACCCGTTAGGTTATTTAACTAACGACAGAGCGGGGACTGGACTAGCGCGGGTGTAAAACATATACAACATCTACTAGTATATATATCAATATATAATAATCGCTCAAGATGTTATAAAATGAAACATCACAGAAATGTAATAAGCATCACAGAACAATACAGATAATCTGGGATCCCCGGGTTTCCTTTGAGCCGCAAGTGAAACCCGACGTTCCCCAGGTCGTGTGGATAGCCTGTGCAATGAAATCCTAGACCCCTACGGGCGCGGCAAGTTACCTGACAAAACATGAAGCGAGGCATCCCCCTACAGCAAAGTGAATGGACAACCCAGCACTTCACAGAATCCGGTAACTTGAGCACCCCTACTTGGGTCAACCTGTACCCCCTACGAGTGCGGCGAATAGCTCGCCAATTCTAGAGTAAAGCCCCCTCCGTCTTAAAGCCATGAGATGCAGGCTCGTTGCCCTCTAAAACCCGGCTATCCGTGCACCCTACCGTGGGGTAATCCTAGTATAGAAAGTAAAATATATACAACGGGTACATCGACCTCAGCCCGGTCGTTCCCCAAAAGAATAATATACAAACAGGCAGTGACGGCAGTCCACATATCGGACGCTCGCCCCGCAATAATAAATATACAAATACAACCAAACTGTACTACCATTGCATCTAGACTATCCACCACGACAAATCCGCAACATCACAGCACAACACAGAACATCAACATGAATGTCACGTTCGCAAATCCGTCTAAAAGGGCTATAGCAATTAGACAAGATTTATCGATCAAATGGCATTCACGGTCGCAGATATAATGTAAGTACCGTGAACTAACATATTTAAATTTTCGATCGATAAAATTTCCCGAAGTGGGCCCCAAGCACAAATCTAGCACTCAAAATAATCTGGGCCAAAACTAAAAATACCAAAAACCCCATTTCCAAGTCAGAGACCACTGTAGAAAAATGGGTGCCCTAATGCTACAGTAGTGCGGCGGAACCGCGGCCAAAACAAGGGTAATGCCATGGTTCTGCGGCGCTATGGTGGAGTTGCACTTTCAAATTTCTACAGTGGTCTTAGAAAAGCCTGCCTGATTTTCTGACGTACTCAAAATAAATTTTTGACGACAAAAAAAATTCGACAGAAACTGATGAAATGGAATCGCGGTTTCAGAAATTTCGTTCGATCGATATTTTAAATACGTTAGAACAAGCTAGTAAAGGTTAATGGCGTGGCTCTGAGACCATGTAAGTCTATGGTAGCGCCCCGGCCGTCTGTCCGAGGCCAAAATACGGAAACGAAAACTTTTTCAAAACTTGATACCGGCGCTATCGCAGACTTTAATCCCGAATCGAACCATTAACCTACAACTAGCTAACTAGAGAAGGGTTAGAAAAGCTATACCGATCGGTCCGTGTCCTTCGGTCTTTGGCCACCAACCCAAGCTTCTCGCGGCATCTCCGATCTCCGATCTCATCGTCGGAAAGGGCACCACATCTTCGAATCCTTTTACGGGCTCCCGCTTCTTCCGAAGCAACTCGGACATGAAGTTTGCTAGCTGACGTGTCCAAGGTGATGTAGAGAATGTGTGTGATCACTTTGTCTCTTGCATCCATTGATTCTCAATGCATGAGAGTGTATGGATGGAGGTTGAAGATGAAGGCATTAATGGAAATGGTAAGCTAGAGGAAGAAGAAGAAGAGGGGCCTTTTCTTTCTTATGTTGTATGATGAAAATGAGAGAGCGAGAATAAGAATAATACAAGAGCAAACCTCCCCTTGGCTGCCCTCTCTCTCTCTTCTCATCATATCAACCCACAAATCAATCAAAAATGTGACACATGCACAAAGAAAGAGACCATGAGTCACCACTTGTGCATGTGTCACAATTAATTCTCTTAATCATGACTTTTAGCTCATTATTTCCATTTGTAAAGATTAACCCAAATGTTTACAACAATAAAAAGATACGACAACATCTAAAGTAAACGCGTGACGGATCACAAGGATACCCCTCACCTGTATATATATACCTGCATCCGCATTCCGACTGAATACGAATGCGATGAGACTAAAGTAATCGAAGAAATCTAAGATTACGATCCGGCTTAAACCAAAGCCCACTAGTATGATCCGTCCGATCATGATCCGTGCACGACGGCACGTATATGATCGAACCCTGCCATATATCATACGACCTCTACAACGTTTCGTCCAAAACTTGAGAAACTGTCTGTGGGGGACTCTAAAGACTCGTCAATTTTATGGCTGTGGATTTAACCACTAGCACGTCAGTGGTACTAGCCGTACGTAACGGGCTACCAGGTATTGACCAAAAGAGAGGTCGATGAGCGAACTCATCCTGACACCCTACTGACACTGTCAGTGACAATATTCGTACAGTCCGGTCCGTTCGTCTATGTGTAAGTCCACGTTGCTCACCCCGGTTCTTACGGGGAGGCGGAAAGGGCGAAAAACAATTATTTAGCGCAAAGGCAACATGGACTAAAAGCCGGATCTTTGCTAAACTAGAAACTAGCAAACTACAAGAGGCGTTAACTACTATGCCGTAGAAATTGTACCTCACTACACCGGTCCTTCGGGTCTTCATTCCGCTGTCCTACTCGTCCTTCCACGCTCCGAGGGTCGATCCGGACCTTGGTTACCTCCGCGGCCTTCTTGAGTCGAAGACGATCCACCCGAGAGATGTACACCGAACTCCACCTCGAGCCGAGGCAACTAGGGCAACAAGATCGCTAGTCTTGATGTCCTAAGTTATGTAGAAGAGAAAGATGGAGGTGTTTGTCTATGTGGATTCTTTTTCTCTCAACACATGAGATCAAAAGAATTTATCAAGAGGAGGAAGATGAAGGAGAACTAGCAACCATGAGAGCTCATTTTCTTTCTTCTCACAAGAGAGAGAATGAGAAAAAGAAAATGAAAAAGATTCTTAAAGAAAAATGAACCATGGTTGCAACAATACACAAAAGCCATCATTACTAATCCTATCATGATAAAGTTGATGGCACTAATGACTTGACCATTTTCATAACAAAAAGAAAATGAAAACCAAAGAATACTTTAGACCTTTCAAGAAGATCCTAGTCAACTTTGGTCAAACGGTCAACAAAGTCAAGATGGTCAAATGGTCAAAGCAATTAGCCATAACAAAATTATCACTAAAAGGATTAGTAAATAATGTCCCCGACTCATAATGGGTTTGACCGAACCAACTGCCAAAACCCTAATGTGGCACCTCCTCCTTCTTCGCTCCGCAAAACTGTGCATACACACCCGCATCTGCATTCCATAGAATGTGAATGCATAGAAGACAAGACAAATCCATCCGTTCAATACTAGGATCCGGCTTAAACCAAAGCCCACTCGTATTGCCTGCCCAAACAGCATACGCACACAAGTGCACGTAAGTGATCACAGCCCTGCCGTAAAACCATACGGCCTCTACACGTTTCGCTCAGTGCAGGGAAACTCTCTGTGTGGGACTCTAAAGACTCGACACTACGCTGATAGTGGGTTTAACCACAGACCGCAAGCGGCACTAGCTGTACGTAACGGTCCCCAGGTAGATGTCGATAAGAAGGCCGATGAGGTAAACCCATCCGAACTCCTACTGAGCCTGTATGTGACAATCTCCGTACAGTCCGGTCTGTTCGTCTGATACATCGCATGGCGGGCCTAGGGGTGGCAAACATAAGTCCCCTAATAGCGGTACAAGTCGTGTCGGAGTGTAGCCCAGAACACCCTGAGATAACACTGGAAACCTACCAGTATATCTCGCTTGCTCTGGCCAGGGACTACTCGTGTAATGGCTCTCCTAGACACAGCGCGATGTCAACCCTCAATACCGGGAGAGACGAATCATGTCTAACCGTCACTACCTCCAAGTGCTTCGGGACTGCACCCAACTACTACCTGTTTGCACGACTCCTTTGAGCAGTGGTAGGGTAGTAATCTAAGTATAGTGGGAACACACTCGAGGCGAAGTGACAGTGTCAAGTCAGCAGAATAAGCTGTAGTCATGTCACCTGGGAACTGATAACTGACGATAGGTATAATACCAACCAACAGTTCCCGACGAGTCTTGTCCAGTGTACTCGTAACCTAACGAGCACCCGCATACTATCTCCAGTACGACGTACTAATGGCTGTGGGACAGACCACCTCCCGTGCTGGGATGAGAAGCGTATACGCTAGTCTACTCCGGAGTATCGATGCCCCGTCTCGATAATCCTACGAATAGGGACTTGTATAAGGATGTGCTTATAGATTACCTAGCCCCCACAAGTGTGACTGCCATCACAACGCTGGTAATCAAGCAAAGATCCTAAGGGCTCCACTAATATGTATATAAGCGATATGCTAAAAGAAACACATGCACATATTGAAGTAGAGACAAACCAAGTAGCATACTACCATTTTGAGCAAGATTGTCTATACAACTTGGAATATCCCAAGCTTCCATTAAGTAATATACAAGCTAGTATGATACAGTAATGGCCTCTAGGGCATATACACTAACACTATGAGCATCGCATGTCGGGCCTAGGGGGTTGGTAAAAGTCAGACCCCCAAAAATGATACAAGTCGTTTCGGAGTGTAGCCCAGTACACCCTGAGATACTACTGGAATATCTACTAGTAAATCTCCTGCCTTGGCCAAGGATTTTGTGTAATGGCTCTTCTAGACACAGCGCGATCTCACCCCCAAAACCGGGAGAGACGAATCCCCTGCCAATCTGCTCACTGCCTCCACGTGGCTCGGGACTGTACCCAACTAAAACCTGTTTGCACGACTCCTTTGAGCCATGGTAGGGTAGTAATCAAAGCACAATGGGAACTCACACGAGAAAAATGACAATCTCAGGTCGATGAACTAACCTATATACATGTCACCAGGGAACTGCTATCTGACGTCAGGTATATTACCAACTAGCATGTTCTCGGCGAGTCCTGTCCGGTGTACTCATAACTGAATGAGCACCTGTATACATCTTAGGTGAACCAACTGACACCAATGTCTTGTGAGACTGGCCACCGCCCCTCGTCGGGGTCTCGACTGTATACACTAGTCTACTAATGGAGTATCCATGCCCAGTCTCGAAACTCCCTGGACTAGGGATCACTTTAAGGATGTGCTTATAGACCCCAGCTCCCACGTATATGATCGCCATCATACTGCTGGCCGTCAAGCAAGAATCCTATGGGCTCTATCAACGTGCAATAGTGACCTGTAATGTTACCTAAAGCTTGTACACGATAATAAAGATAAACCAGATAACATACTGTCATCTTGAGTAAGACTGTCCTACCGGTGTAGGTCCTCCCTCAATCATTGTAATCACATACCTGTGATCCAATAATTGACTCTGAGGGCACTATATCCTACACCCAGCACTTCGACACTTATGCAGCTGTTATGGACATAGCCTTACGGATGGAGACGCGCATTTCAGAGACTTCGTTCGTTTCTGGGCCGAAGAGGATTCGTACCGATATGCCAGCTCAGAGACATCGTGACAGATTACTTCCGAGAGATGGTGGCGGCAAAGGAGTCAGACGGAGTCAGCTATTTGGTTCTTATCCGTAGGGCCAGCAGGCGTCGCCAGGATGTTTTAGGTGCGGGAGTCCGTACCATCGTATCAGAGACTGTATGGTGAGTCGACAGGGAGCGGCGAAAGTTCTATACGTGACTTTACCACCTTCCCCACCTCCTCAGAGGGCTTTACTTTCTACCCCTTGTGATGCTCCTTGTCAGTTAGATGCCCCCAGAGGCCGTGGACACGGCGGTCCCGTTCAGAGAGGATGAGGAGGCAGAGGCCGAGGCGGAGGACAGCCAGCTATTGGTGGAGGACAGGCCCGAGTATTCGCTTTGATTCCGCAGGATGCGCAGGCATCCAATGCCGTTGTGACAGGTACCTTGCCAGTATGTTCTTTCGACGCACGGGTATTATTTGACCCTGGCTCCATACATTTGTATGTATCTACACACTTCGCACTAATGTTGGGCCGTGATTCATCGTCGTTAGATCAGCCGCTTGTTGTTATTACTCCGGTAGGCGACTCCTTTGTCGCTTGTTTTGTGTTTCGTTTGTGTTCCATTCGTATCGGGGAGAGGGATTCATCGGTTGATTTGATCCTCCTCAATATGTTGGACTTTGATGTTCTTCTGGGCATGGACTGGCTAGCCACTTGTTATGCATCTGTGGATTGCCGTAAGAAGGCAGTCAGATTTAGTTTTCCAGGAGAGCCAGTCCTTGTTATTTAGGGAGACCGCAGCGTCACCCTTCCCAGCTTGATTTCATCTCTTCGCGCCGGTCAGCTCTTGCGGAAGGGATGTCAGGGATTCTTAGCATCTGTATGTGATACTCGAGCTGCAGAGGTTCCGTTGGACCAGGTCCTAATTGTGTGTGAGTTCCCTGATGTTTTCCCTGACGAGCTGCCTGGGCTACCGCCTGAGCGTGATGTTGAGTTCTGCATCGATTTGATCCCCGGCAAGTGGCCTATTTCCATACCGCCTTATCGGATGGCACCGGCGGAGCTTAGAGAGCTGAAGGATCAGTTGCAGGATTTGTTAGATAAAGGGCTTGTTCGACCTAGTGTATCTCCGTAGGGTGCCACTGTCCTGTTCGTCAAGAAGAAAGACGGCAGTTTGCGCTTGTGCATTGATTACCGCCAGCTGAACAGGGTTACCGTACGGAACAGATATCCCCTACCACGTATCGATGATTTGTTCGACCAGCTTCAGGGTGCGGGATATTTTTTGAGGATTGACTTGCGATCGGGTTGCCATCAGTTGCGGGTGCGGCAGGAGGATATTCCGAGGACGGCTTTTCACACACGTTACGGGCACTATGAGTTTTTGGTGATGTCGTTCGGACTCACCAATGTGCCAGCCGCGTTTATGGACCTGATGAACCGCATTTTCAGGCCATATCTAGATCTGTTCATCATCGTGTTTATTGACGACATTTTGGTGTATTCCCGGAGCCGAGAGGAGCACGAGAAGCACCTGCGGATCACATTGCAGACCTTGAGGGAACACTAGCTATTCGCGAAATTCTCCAAGTGCGCGTTTTGGCTTGACAGCGTCGATTTCTTAGGTCACGTGATTACAAGAGATGGCATTTGTCTGGACCCGAAGAAGATTGAGGACGTTCAGCATTGGCCCAGACCTGCATCAGTTACTGAGATCCGCAGCTTCCTAGGCCTGGCTGGCTACTACCGACGATTTGTTCAGGACTTCTCCCGTATTGCTGCACCGTTGACCGGGTTGACCCAGAAGGGAGTTTGTTTTGATTGGACCGAGGCATACGAGCATAGCTTCCAACAGTTGAAGACTCGTCTAACTACCGCACCAGTGTTTTCATTGCCATCGGGATCGGGCAGATTCGTGGTTTATTGTGACGCTTCTCGAGTGGGACTAGGTTGTGTGTTGATGCAGCAAAACAGGGTTATCGCATATGCTTCTCGGCAGTTGAAGACACATGAACAGAACTATCCTACGCACGATTTAGAGATGGCTGCAGTGGTGTTTGCACTCAAGATATGGAGGCATTACCTATACGGAGAGTCGTGCCGGATATTCACGGACCACAAGAGCTTGAAGTACATATTTCAGCAGCGAGACCTGAATCTTAGACATTGCCGTTGGATGGAGCTGGTGAAAGATTATGATTCCGAAATCCTTTACCATCCGGGCAAGGCGAACGTGGTGGCAGATAATTTGAGTAGGAGGCCCGGAGGTAGTCTATCTTATTTGAGCGCCGTGCAGAGGCAGTCGTCAGCAGATTTCCAGATTCTATGCGACAGCCGAGTGGAGTTCGAGTTCACTCCGACCGGGAGACAGCTTGCGCATATTCATGCACGTCCCCAATTGCCTGACCGTATTCGAGAGGCGCAGCCCAGTGATGACCGTCTTTTAGAGATCATAGATCAGATTAGGCAGGGCAGAGTTTCCGAGTTTCATGATCGATGATCAGGGAGTACTGCGCTTTGGGACTAGATTGTGCGTACCAGATTCTGAGGGACTGCGGCATGAGATTCTTGAGGAGGGGCATAGATCTATTTATAGCGATCATCCAGGTTCCACCAAGATGTAGCGCGATCTGAGAGATGTTTATTGGTAGGACGGAATGAAGAGGGATGTCATAAACTTCTTATCGAGATGCCTGACTTGTCAGTAAGTCAAGGCCGAGCACCAGAGGCCCGCTGGAGAGTTGCAGCCTTTGTCCATTCCGGAGTAGAAATGGGAGCAGATTTCTATGGACTTCGTTGCGGGTCTACCCAGGACCAGTCGAAGGTATAACTCCATTTGGGTGATCATGGATCGATTGACGAAAGCGGCTCACTTCCTACCAATGAAGACCACTTTCGGTTTTTCTCAGTATGCCCAGATTTACATCGACGAGATCGCAAGGTTGCATGGCGTCCCGACTTGTATCGTGTCAGACCGAGGCACCCAGTTTACCAGCCGACTATAGCAGAGTCTTCAGGAGGTGTTAGGCACCCGTTTGAGTTTCAGCACAGCATTTCATCCGCGGACCGACGGCCAGTCGGAGCGGACTATTCAGACTCTCGAGGACATGCTCAGAGCGTGCGTTTTAGACTTTGGTGGTAGCTGGGATCATCATTTACCCTTAGTGGAGTTCTCCTACAACAATAGCTTCTAGGATACTATTCAGATGACACTTTTTGAGGCCTTGTATGGGAGGAAAAGTAGATCGCCCGCCTGTTGGACAGAGCTCAGCAAGAGCAGTATTTTGGGGCCGCAGATCGCACAGGAGACGACCGAGAAAGTACAGTTGATTCAAGATCGGATGAGAGCGGCTCAGAGCAGGAAGAAATCGTATGTGGACAAACGCCGTCACAGACTATAGTTCGCAGTTGGCTATCATGTTTTTCTGAGGGTCTCTCCGATGAAGGGCGTGATGAGATTTGGGCGAAAGGAAAGCTTAGTCCCAGATTTGTGGATCCCTTCGAGATCCTCGAGCGTGTCGGCGCAGTTGTATATCGTTTGGCTCTTCCACTTAGCTTTCCAGATGTTCACCCCGTATTTCACGTTTCGATGCTCTGCAAGTATCTTCATGACCCTTCACATGCGATTCAGCACCCGACGATCCAGCTAGAGCACGACCTTTGTTTTGCCGAGCAGCCGGCGGTCATCTTGGACCGGCAGGTGAAGAAATTAAGATCGAAGGTTATACCGTCTGTGAAGGTTCTTTGGCACATCCCGAATGGTGAAGAGATCACTTGGAAGGCCAAGAGCGAGATGCGGAGGAAATTCCCTCATCTCTTTGAAGGTACGCGTAGCTATATTTTTAAATTCGGGGACGAATTTTCTTTAAGGGGGAAGACTGTATCACCCTATAATGCGATTATGGGTTATTATGCTTTAATGTAGGGTTTTTAGTGAAAAGTTTACCAAAACGGTTTCAAATATTTTATCAGAATTTATGAATATTTCATTAGAATTTAATTTGGACTGCACACATGTGCATGTTAACTAGGGCTAAGTTTGGGGTTATACCATGTTTAAGTAGCCATGGTGGGCTAACCCATTTCATTAGGTTAATGTGAAGTTAATTAAGTGTATTAGTTTTTAAAAAAATATAATTAGTGGTGTTTTGGGGGTTGACTTGAGTTTGGAGAGGGAGAGAGGGCATGATGGCATGAGGCATGCTTGGTAATGATGAGAGAGAGAGGGTTGACTCACACCTCTATTTCTTTTCTTTTTTCAAACATTCATTCTCACTCATTCTCACATCTCTCTCCCTCTCATTTCCGCCCCCCCCCACATCAGCAGCAAGCAGCAGCAATAGCAGAAGCAAGCAGAAGCAACAGAAGCAACAGCAAGTAGCAGCAGCAGCAACAGCAGCAGCAACACACACACCCCTTCCTTTCTTCTTCTTCTTCTTCTCTTCTTCTTCTTCTTCTTGCATCCTAGGACCAATTGTGGTATAATGTTAAACTCAACTTCCATTTTGCTAAACATGTAGTTATTTAGCTTAATTTAGTAATTAATGTGGTTTTAGTGCTAGTTTTGTGATTTAAGTGGGGTTTAGGTAAAGTTAGGATTTTTATGGCTAAAGTAGCTTAACTAAGTGTTATTAAGGCCGTCTAAACCAAGTTTCTGCACCTGATTTCACTAAAATACCATATTGTTTCAAATTAGGGTTATTCAGCGTTTTAGTTTAGATTTTTAGCCATTTTGAGATCTGCTTTTGACCCTGGTGCTTCAGGTAAAATTTGAGTTTACTGGAGCATGCTCACTAGACCTAGATCACACACACAGAACACGAGACCCCCAGCCCACTTTTAGGCCGCAATTTTATTCGTTCTGGCCGTAATTTGCGGCCAGATGGTGGTGTCAGGTGTTTGGGTTTGGGCTGTGGGAGTCTGCTGTATATTTAAGGTTTTTGGTAAATACAACTTTTTCTTTTTCCACTCGAGTCAAAATCTAGAACTTAAAACCCATTTTCAATACTTTTTAACTTGTGCGATACGTGCGTTATGTGAGTTGGGTTCGATGTTCACTGCGCGTCACAGCGAGTTGGGGTGCTTTCAGGCGAGATTACACACGTTTTGGCGTATCGAGTGCACACGCGTTTAGCTTCCAACGCGAGTTTCTCCTTTGATCTTGATATCGTATTTTTGGTAGGATTTAGCCTTATGTGTATTGTTTGTGTATTTCTAGGATCGATTGCAGAGACGTCGGAAGCGGCGCGGAAGGGAAAGGGTGGTTGGACGCGGCTAGCACGAGATCACGAGTGAGTAGATGTAACATCTAAGGGGGAAAATCGTTTGGATGGCGCAAGATGCCTGATGGTTTAGATAGTTTAAAAACTTCTAGTAGTACTAGCATCTATGAGTATAGTGCCTAGTTAATCATCTTGCTGCATTCACGATCCTATATATTTACATACATGTGCGAACTCATCTTATAGGACACTTGCACCATTACCATGGTTTTATGCAGCACGAACACTATTCATGCGGACACACACGCCTTGGTAATTGCTATGCCACAAACACTAGATAACTTGTATAACCTGAAATCTAGAACAATTTCACCATATATGATTCTTAAACATGTGCTAATGCATTTAAATGCCTCAGGATGAACATGTAGGATTGCTAGTCATATGCATGTACCTCATTACATCATTCGTTCATGCCTAGCCTATTAGTCATACATTGCAGTTCGATTTGTTGATACTATAGGCATTCATTATCATTGACATGAGCACTTATGATGATTTTCTTGAGGATTTCAGCACTTGAGATTTACGAGATTTTGGGGATAAGCCGCAAGGATGTAATAAACCTGATATTATTTTAAACATTGAGAGTTGCAGTTTTTCTCATGATATGATACATGTGTTGTCCACCATGGGTTTTCTATTAGTTTTCGAGACCTATTTCGAGGTGTTGGATGAACTGTCTCGGGTACATGATGGGCCCGGTAAGGTATCCCGGGGCAAGAAGTTCGAGTTATAGACGATGAGCCTGGCAGGGGCAGACTACCTACCGGTGATTGTTGGCGCGGCGGATATCCATAAGATACTGACCGTGGTCGTGAGATATTGTGATATTTATACTTTGAGATGGGCCAGCCGGACGGCTGGGGCCCGAGATAATGTGATACCGATACTTGAGATTTTGAGATAGTCGTTTGAGGTGTCGAAGTTGGACACGGATTTCTGTTGATTCTATTGATATTATGCTGATATTTCAAAAGAGTTTTCTAAGAGGAAAATAATGATTTTCTTATATCAACATATTTAGATCACGGGTTGAACTTGATGCATGTTGCATACATACCTGCTAGTAAATCATGCCAGATTAGTATTGTAAAATTGATTCATGTTGCATACATATCTGCTAGTATATCATGTCATATCAGTATTGTTGAGTTATGACACTTTGCGTGCATGCTTACGATAGCCTTTATAGATGTTACTTATTACTCACGAGTTGGAAACTCACCCCCGTTGTGCCACAGCCTTTTTGCAGGTCCACTCCGTCAGTACTGTAGCGGCGGACGCACTTGCTCCTTTGCTCCTTTCGCTTAGATTTGAGACTTTTGCTCGTAGGTGGGTTGTGAGATTATTTTGTTTCCACCTTGTATATTCATTGTATCTAGTGTACTCTATCTACTGTACCTGCTACTTATATTGATGTATATTGACCTAGAGACGAGACAGTGAGATTTGTGGACTTTTATATCGTTTCTCAGGGTCAAGCTCACTTGAGCCGACATGATGCTTACATGTGCCTTTTATGCTTACTCTTTTTTTTTGCACATTGATGATTTACATTGTGTGGGATTTGAGTCCGCTTCGGTGAAGAGCTAGCTCCCGCTTGGGGAAGCCTTATTCATGTTATATGTATATTGCTATTTTGTGTAGGGTTCCTAGGCACACCCATGAGGTCTAACAAGGCATCAACCATGCCAAATTCAAAATTTTCCGGTGCCGAGAAACCCTAATGCGATCGTTGCCTAGAGAATAGGCGAAATTACAAGCTAGTAAACAACTTTATTGCTAAAGGAAAGTGACTACAACCTTTGTAGATCCGGTCCTCCACTTTCTCGGCTCCGTGGTGACGTCCCTCCGCTGTACCCATCGGAATCCTAGACTCTCGCGGTGGTTTCATGGGAGAAAAGATCGGGCTAGGTCGTCGACTTCGATGCCGAAGATGATCTACGTCGAGGCAACTCAAGATCAAGCTCCAACTTCACCAAGTCATGAAACTTATGAAGAAAACACCCTATACTACTTGGCAAGTGGTAGAGAATGAAGAAATAAGAAGTGGGTTCACTTTAGAATTGGATTTCTCACTCTTTTTCTCAAGTCACCATTGAAGCTAGCAAGCTTCTTTCTTCTTGAAGAAGAAGAAGAAGAAAAAAGAATATAATAAGAATGACGAATAAATGGAAATAAAGTCATTCTTATCTTTTTAGCAACCATGGTTAAGTGTAGAGAATAAACTAAGGTTAGGTGAATGGTTAGGTTTAGGAAAGAAACAAGAATGGTCAAAGCTTCTTGAAGCTTCAAAGAAACAAACAAAAGAAGCAACCATTTCTTTTCTTGCCCTAAACTAAATAAGTAAAATAAATAGTTAAGAAAAGAAAATAAAATCCTAACCATTCACTTAAACATGGTTTAAAGTAAACCTACACCCAAGCTTGCATGTATCATCAAACATGATACAATCAAGTGCACAAAAATATATCACATATACAATGTGCACATCAAGTGAGAAAATCTTTTTTAAGTGAACCAATACTAGTTAATGCAAAGTAATATATCAAATATATAATTATACATTAAATCATTAAATCAGCACTTGATTTAACGATCCGGTCATATCGCATATGACCGACTAATATCCAATGTATCGGCTTATCGAATCAATCCTTGATTCGATAACTAGGTTATATCGAATACAACCAATCGATACATTCATCGCGAGAATAGAATACGGTATCACATACACGCATTATTCTCGGTCCCGCACATATCTCATATGCGCTCCAATTTCGTTTCGCTTGAGCCAGGAAACCTCTGTGTAGGACTCTAAAGACTCGTCAATACGCTGGTAGCAGATGATGATCATATCAAGCACCCACAAGCCGCAAGCGGTCTTCTAAACGTAACGGCCACCCGGGTATTGAGCGATCAGAAAATCAACGAGCAAGCCCGATCACACTCCTATGAATCCAACCAGTAACACTTACCGTACAGTTCGATCTGTTCGTCTGATATGTCGCATATCTCGCCTAGGGGTGGTAAACGTCAGACTCCAGTAGCTCGATAAGTCGTGTCGATCTGAGGTCTATAACAGTTCGAGAAACTACTGGTAACACTTACCAGTAAATCTCAGCAACCCTGGCCAGGGATTTCCGGTTATAGCCAATCGAACACAGTGCAACATCAACTCCCTATACCGGGAGAGACGAATCCCCTCCTATCGCTCATTGCCTCCATGTGATTCGGGACTGTACCAAAAAACCACCGTTTTGCACGCCCTCTTGGACGTGGTAAGGTGGAAATCAAAGCACAGTGGGAATCACACAAGACTCTATGACGATCTCGGGTCAACAGACTACTCTGTACCAGTGTCACCAGAGAACTGCCATCTGACGTAAGGTATAGTACCATCTGGGAGTTCTCGGCGAGTCCGTCCAGTGTACCCAGTCTCCACTGAGCACCCGTATATCATCTCTGATGTCAAACACCAATGGATATAGGATCATCCATCGCCCATCTGTATGGGTCGAGAAGGTATACGCTAGTCTACTCTGGTATATCGATGCCCCGTCTCGATACACCGTCTCGATACACCCACGACTAGCGACCTTGAAGGATGTACTTATGGACTACCATGTCCCCACTAGTATGATCAGCATCATAGTCCAGGTAGTCAAGTACACATCCTAAGGGCTTTACCAACATGTAACAGAGAGACAATCAGTGTACACGTTAAGGTAAAGAGTAACCAGATACCATACTATCATGTCGAGCAAGAAAGTCCTCCCTATATATGTCCCAGCATCCGCTACAATATACATCCTATGTACAGTAATGGCTTCTAGGGCATACATATAACTAACAATCTCCCACTTGCACTAGGGCCATCTGTAGTAGTGGTTGTAGTATCTCATACTCAACCATCCCATAAAAGTCTCTCTCTGGGAAAAGGCCTTTGTGAGTGGATCCGCCGTGTTGTCCTCTGAGTCTACTCTCCTAACCTCGATCCCCTGGAGATCAACCATCTCCATGATCAGGTGATATTACCTTAGAATATGTCTGGATCACTGATGGGACGGACGTTCCTTGGCATAAGCTACAACTCCATTGTCACACAATGGGAGGAACTAAGTTCATCTTATGAACCATTATACACCCAGACTGCCTCTTTGGTTGTATCTTAAGTAGCGATGTATCCAGCCTTTATCGTCTAGTTTGCCACGGTATCTAGCTTGGAACTCTTCCAACATACCATCCCTCTACAGAGGGTAAAGACAATGCATGTGACTGACATTCCGTCGTCTTTATCATCCTGGAACCTTTCCAGTGATTCTCCCCAGGATCAATTGATACCATCTTTGTGATAAGCGGAGATTGACCGATCGTAGCATAGGAAACTCCTTTCTTATCAAGAGTATGTCATCCACGTACTCTACGAGGATTGTCACCATACTCCCTACTACCTTTTTGTTTATACAAGGTTCATCTACCATTTTGATGATGTCAAACTCTTTGACTAACACATCAAAAAAGACGTTCCAACTCCGCGATGCCTGCTTTATCACATAAAACATCTTTCTCGCGTTTCCGCTGCTCCCATTGTCTACGAGGCCCTCTGGCTGTGTACTTATAGACGCACTCTTCTAAAACATCACTTAGAAAAGCAGTCATGGCACCCAACCGCCAGATATCGTAGTCATGGTATGTAGCCGTGGCAAGTACGAACTGGATGGACTTAAGCATAGCTATTTAGAAAAGGTTTCATCATAAGCCACAACTGGTCTATGATGCAAACCTTTAACAAGTCTAGCTTTGAAAGTCTCAACTTTTCCATCTACACCAAGTAATCTTCTCAAGATATACTTGCTCCTGATGGGGATTTAACCCTTCAGATATAGCAACCAAAGTCCATACTTTGTTGGTGTACATGGATTCCATCTCAGATCGCTAAGCATCCAGCCATTCTTACAGAGTCCCACTCCTGATGGCCAGCTCGAAACTAGTTGGGTCATCATCTCATGATGCAATCCTCGCTCCCACTGTCATAGAGAAACCAAAGTATCTCTCAGGTGGGTGAGAAAACCCTACTAGATCGGCAGAGAGGCTGAGGTTCGTTGGTTGCTATAGAATCCTTTGGTTCTGTCAAATCATCAGCTGCAGTTTTGTATAGCTGGAACCTTTCCAATTCTACAGAACTGACCTTTCCTCGATCTTGTCCGGATTTTGCTTTTGACATAGGCCGGACAACGCCAGATCTTAACTAACTTAAGATATGGGCTCTTCCCTTTCCATATCACATATGAAGCGGTAGGCAACTGATTTGATTGGAACCCTATTCAATAGGTATGCAGCTTCTTAAGTGCATAACTCCCAAAAAGGAAATAGGAAACTCAGTAGTACTCATCATAGAGCGCACCATATCATATAGGGTGTGATTGCTCAGCCCCGATATACCATCGTGCTATGGTGTATACGGAGGAGTAATGCTGAGAGAGAATCTCATTCTTCTTTAGAATAGTCCAGGAATTCGGTGCTAAAATATTCTCCTCCTTGATCACATCAAAGGACATAATACTTATACCCGTTTAGGTTCTCTACTTCTAACTTATATTCTGTGAATATCTCAAAAGGTTCGGACTTGTGTTTCAACAGGAACATATGTCTGAATCTAAAGAGATCATTAGAGAATGTAATGAAGTACAAAGAACCGGTCTTGGCATGTGTAGACAGGGGACCTACATGCATCAACATGTATCATCCCAAGAGTTCACTAACTCTTTCTCTGTTTCCAATAAACAGAGCTATGGTCATCTAATCTTTATGACATGACTGGCAAGTTTCACAAGATATAAATTTAAACTGATTTAAATATGCATCAACTATGTAACTTAAGCTAGTCGGGTCACATTGATATGACCTAGTCTACAAAACCTCAAGAAGGATCCGTTCATTTCTGAACTCTTCCTCTTGTGTGTGTTCTGTATACTATGAACTGGAGTTTGATTTAGAACGTCAATGCTTTTAGATAACGTGCCTGAACCGATCAACTCTTGATATAGGAAATGTTCAAAACATTATCCAACAATACAAAATTATATCCTTTCTTTACTAATAAAGAGACTGATATGATTTTGTATATCAGGTTCGGTATCTAATAACATTCGTTCAGAATCAATGTATTGGCAATACAGGGTGACAGTGACCAACAGACTTGGCCGAAACACTTGCCCCGTTTTCTGTCTCATGAAACTTATCACCCGTTCTCAGTTCTTTACCTATCTGTAGCCCATGTAACAAATTACATATGCGGGATCCTGATCCGGTATCTCATATCCAGGACGTAAAGAATACTGAGAAACAGTTCTGTATAATGAACACACCCGAAGATGATGCATCAGCATGCACTCTCTTCGTTTGGGCGGCATGGGAAATCTGGTATTCCCCTATTTCCTGCTCTGTCTTATAACATTTATAAGTTGGAGCGGGACCAACTTTCCCCAGCTCAGTATAACAAGCGGGTTCGGTCAATACATCCGTTTTATTATCTTGATTAAGGCGTGACATGGTCGCTACCTGCAGAGAGGGAGAAGAAAACACTCAGCGTATGCTCTTGCAAGATCAGATTGGTTATTATTTTATCTAATCAGGATGGCTCCCACTGTTTTTATCAAATCTTCCTTCAAACCCTAAAAGGAAAGACTAGCCGGGATTAATTACACGCTAAAAGTTCGCCAATCTTTCAGCCAGGCCAGTGTCGGTACTTTGAGGGAGGCCCCCCGTGCTTTCGCACGAACCTAATTAATGTAAACCTCGTTTTCCTAGAGGCGTAACCCCGTTGACACCTTTCTAGACACTTACTTGATCGGCTAATTGTAATGTGTAAAACTTTCCCAGGAGTAAAAATTACTCGCAGTGGGTATCGGGATCCAACTATCTCATAGAAGGTATGCAATCTCATTGCAAATTTCAACACTTGAAATTCCCGATAATTTTGCCCCTAACGTGCTATGACCTTGACGAAAACCAACAAACCATAGCCCACTAGTCAAGTTCAACTCGTCATTTCTTGATTGAATTAAACCCACCCGCACGACCCTTGACGAAAGCCAACAAAGCCGCACGACTACCCTAATCCAATCGCATCGTATGCAGCAGATAAGCAGCATATAGCTACCGCACACTGCACCTTGACGAAAGCCAACAAATGCAGCACGAATACTATATACAACTTATCTGAAATGACGGAGGGCTACGACAGGTTTTTCTGAAAACCTATTGCTTAATGAACTTGATATCGTTGTAGAATAAAATGATTTTAAAATGGAGTGTTTTTTAGGCTTTTCTAGTTTTGCTAAAGGGGTCACTCCCGGTGAAGGGATCGTCGGCCCTTTCCTCGTCGAATGAGATGCGGGATATATCATATATATCACTGTGCAAAGCAGAAACTATAGAAGCAATCAAAAACAAACCGAGTGTGTAGCATCTTCCAGTTATTGCTAAAGGAGTCACTCCCGGTGAAGGGATCTCGGTCCTTTCCTTATCGAATAAGGTGCAGGATGTTCTACAAGGAACACCGCGATGCAAAGCAAGAACTGTAGCTACCTGTTTTATTTTGAAATTCGATTCCACAACATCTTTTAGGTTTCTTTTCTTCCATTAATCACATTAATGAAGTCTCATCATTTAAATCACCTAAACATCACTGATAAATACGACGTACACTTATGCCATCCGCATTCGCCTCGATGTCCCCTCGTACACCGTTAGGTTAGGTGACTAACGGCAGAGTGGGGCAGGGCTAGCGCGGGTGTAAAACATAAGTAACGTCCATATAATATATCATATATACTATATACAGTATCCATCACAGCATATCAAATGATCACATCACAGATATCGCAGCAGAAGAAACATATGAAACATTGGATATACTAGGACGTCCGTGTTTTCAATACGAGCCAGTATAAAACACGGATTCCACGGTCGCGATGAATAGCCAAACCCATACCCCTAGACCCCTACGAGAGCGGCAAGCAACACTACCAATTCTAGAGTTAGGAGACCCGGACTCGACTCCTCGAGATGGTCTCCCACTGGACTCCAGAACCCGGTTACTTGTGCCTTCCTCCTTGGGTCTATCCTAGTGCGGAAAAATAAATAATATACATCAACGGTGACAGCTTCTGCTACCTAGAAGTGCCCCAATAAAAGAATATTACATACAAGGTTTTACATGAATGAAAATGAAAAACACTCATCTCACATAAAAAAAACCCGGCTATTCAAACACGACGATCCAATATAACATATCCAGCAACACATAACATCACATGTCATCAACGTAAGTAAATATGCGCATCCCAATTGTCGTTGACATATAGCAACGAAACCGGCGATATCATAAATTACACTTACGGTCACAGAAAAGAAAGTGTAAAACTACAACAGTTGGAATCCACAACTTCTTTAGAAATCACATGCCTAATCAAATGAATTCCTTAGACATCACATGTCTAACAATTATAAACTCCGCGTTTTAGTCTCAAAATCGAAAACACTTTTCAATACCAAGTCGAGCAATTCAACAAGATTCCCGACATCCTGATCGAATGCTCGTCGCAAACTTCGGTAGACGGCCGCACCCCCGATACCGTCAACGAAGTGCACCAAGGCGGAACACCGCTGCCGCGAGCACCCGAACGGATGCTTTCGGTGACGGGGTTCTCCTACAGTCACTTGGTCGGGGCTATGGGGTGTAGCTGTCTATTAAGTTTACCCGGCGAGTATCCGCGTACGCTACGTGATTGCGACGGACTTTTGATCACATCAAAATTCCGTGGCAACCGATCAAGTGAGACTAAACTGCTATGTTTATAACATTCAAATCAGTTATCTCATAACTACATGTGGATTCCAAATATTGTATCACATTCCAGATAAAATAGAAAATGTTAAACTTTCCGATCGAACAATCAAACACCCAAGTTTTCCCGAAACAGCTCAATGCTTGAAATAAGTTTAAAAACATTCATTTCGTGTCTCAGTACCAACGGTCCAACCGTAGAAGGGTTAAGCCAACGCCTCACATGGGGCACGCCGTACTGCCCCAAACCCTGAGATTCAAAGGGCAGTTCAAGACGGTCACATAATCGAGTTAAGGTTTGTTGTCTTCTAGAGGGTACATCGCGTTACTTGCACTACTTCGAACGTTCTTAAACTACGGAAAGATCCAACACTTGGAAATTTCCCGACAGGGGAAAAAGTTGGTATTTTTATCCAGTCGAACTTTTTAACATATTCAAAAATTATCCGGAAAACACATAGACAAAATTAGACAATCCGATCGAACTTACGAACTCCCAATACAACCCAGAAAACTGAACTCTTGAGTAGAATTTAAAAATTCCCAGAAAATAAAGCACTAAAATATAGGAATTACTGTGCAAAATTCATAAAACAATGTGACAACTTCGCCGCGGAACCGCCGCACGAGCCATGCTCGTGCCGCGGTTCCGCCGCGCTTTAATCGAATCATGAGCACGTGTTGCACAGTAATTACTAAAAAGCCCTGCTGAATTTTCTGCATATTTTTAATTCTCAAAAATCCAAAATTCCAGAAAATTTCCAGAGAGGGATTTGGAATTAGGGTTTCGGGTTCGATCGGGTTTCTAACTTCGTATACTCATCGCCTAAGGCTCTAGCTAGGCTCTGATACCACTGTAGGGTTCCTAGGCACACCCATGAGGTCTCACAAGGCATCAACCATGCCAAATTCAAATTTTCCGGTGCCGAGAAAGCCTAATTCGATCGTTGACTAGAGAATAGGCGAAATTACAAGCTAGTAAACAACTTTATTGCTAAAGGAAAGTGACTACAACCTTTGTAGATCCGGTCCTCCACTTCCTTGGCTCCGTGATGACGTCCCTCCGCTGTACCCATCGAAATCCTAGACTCTCGCGGTGGTTTCATCGGAGAAAAGATCGGGCTAAGTCGTCGACTTCGATGCCGAAGATGATCTACGTCGAGGCAACTCAAGATCAAGCTCCAACTTCACCAAGTCATGAAACTTGTGAAGAAAACACCTAATACTACTTGGCAAGTGGTAGAGGATGAAGAAATAGGAAGTGGGTTCACTTTAGAATTGGATTTCTCACTCTTTTTCTCAAGTCACCATTGAAGCTAGCAAGCTTCTTTCTTCTTGAAGAAGAAGAAGAAGAAGAAAGAATATAATAAGAATGATGAATAAATGGAAATAAATTCATTCTTATCATTTTAGCAACCATGGTTAAGTGTATAGAATAAACTAAGGTTAGGTGAATAGTTAGGTTTAGGAAAGAAACAATAATGGTCAAAGCTTCTTGAAGCTTCAAAGAAACAAACAAAAGAAGCAACCATTTCTTTTCTTGCCCTAAACTAAATAAGTAAAATAAAAAGTTAAGAAAAGATAATAAAACCCTAACCATTCACTTAAACATGGTTTAAAGTAAACCTACACCCAAGCTTGCATGTATCATCAAACATGATACAATCAAGTGCACAAAAATATATCACATATACAATGTGCACATCAAGTGAGAAAATCTTTTTTAAGTGAACCAATACTAGTTAATGCAAAGTAATATATCAAATATATAATTATACATTAAATCATTAAATCAACACTTGATTTAACGATCCGGTCATATCGCATATGACCGACTAATATCCAATGTATCGGCTTATCGAATCAATCCTTGATTCGATAACTAGGTTATATCGCATACAACCAATCGATACATTCATCGCGAGAATAGAATACGGTATCACATACACGCGTTATTCTCGGTCCCGCACATATCTCATATGCGCTCCTATTTCGTTTCGCTTGAGCCAGGAAACCTCTGTGTAGGACTCTAAAGACTCATCAATACGCTGGTAGCAGATGATGATCATATCAAGCACCCACAAGCCGCAAGCGGTATGCTAAACGTAACGGCCACCCGGGTATTGAGCGATCAGAAGATCAACGAGCAAGCCCGATGACACTCCTGTGAATCCAACCAGTAACACTTACCGTACAGTCCGGTCTGTTCGTCTGATATGTCGCATATCTCGCCTACGGGTGGTAAACGTCAGACCCCGGTAGCTCGATAAGTCGTGTCGATCTGAGGTCTATAACAGTTCGAAAAACTACTGGTAACACTTACCAGTAAATCTCAGCAACCCTGGCCAGGGATTTCCGGTTATAGCCAATCAAACACAGCGCAACATCAACTCCCTATACCGGGAGAGACGAATCCCCTCCTATCGCTCATTGCCTCCATGTGATTCGGGACTGTACCCAAAAACCACCATTTTGCACGCCCTCTTGGACGTGGTATGGTGGAAATCAAAGCACAGTGGGAATCACACAAGACTCTATGACGATATCGGGTCAACAGACTACTCTGTACCAGTGGCACCAGAGAACTGCCATCTGACGTAAGGTATAGTACCATCTGGGAGTTCTCGGCAAGTCCGTCCAGTGTACCCAGTCTCCACTGAGCACCCGTATATCATCTCTGATGTCAAACACCAATGGATATGAGATCATCCATCGCCCATCTGTATGGGTCGAGAAGGTATACGCTAGTCTACTCTGGTATATCGATGCCCTGTCTCGATACACCCACGACTAGGGACCTTGAAGGATGTACTTATGGACTACCATGTCCCCACTAGTATGATCCGCATCATAGTCCAGGTAGTCAAGTACACATCCTAAGGGCTTTACCAACATGTAACAGAGAGACAATCAGTGTACACGTTAAGGTAAAGAATAACCAGATAGCATACTATCATGTCGAGCAAGAAAGTCCTCCCTATATATGTCCCAGCATCCACTACAATATACATCCTATGTACAGTAATGGCCTCTAGGTTTTAGTTGGGTACAGTCCCGAGCCACATGGAGGCATTGAGCGGATCTTCAAGGGTTCGTCTCTCCCGGTATTGGAGGTGAGGTTGCGCTGTGTCTAGGAGAGCCATTACACGAAGTCCTTGGCCAAGGCAGGAGATTTACTGGTAGGTATTCCAGTAGTATCTCAGGGTGTTCTGGGCTACACTCCGACACGACTTGTACCGCTTTTGGGGGTCTGACTTTTACCAACCACCTAGGCCCGCCATGCGATACTCGTAGACGAACGGACCGGACTGTACGGATATTGTCACTGACAGGTTCAGTAGCGTGTCAGGATGAGTTCTCTCATCGACGTCCCTTTTGGTCAATACCTGGTAGCCCGTCACGTATTGGCTAATACCTCTGACGTGCTAGTGGTTAAATCCACAACCAAAGTATTGACGAGTGTTTAGAGTCCCCCACAGACCAGTTTCTCAAGTTTCGGGCGAAACGCTGTAGAGGCCGTATGGAGATATGGCAGGGTTCGATCAGATACGTGCGGTATTGCACGGATCGTGATCGGACGGATTTTACTAGCGGGCTTTGTTTTAAGCCAGATCCTAGTATCGTACGGTGTAGATTTTGTCTCTTTGCATTTTTATTCGGTCGCAATACAAATGCAGGTATGTATATACAGTCGCGGGGTTTTCCTGTAATTTATTACGGGATCAGTTTTCTGAAGTTGCCAGTTTGCACTCCGTTCCGGCCAGTTTTCCTTTGTTCCTTCCCGGCCGGACTTTTCCGATGGAAGGGGTTATTTGCAGTTGTGCAAATTACTTTGTGAGGGTGTTATTTGCATTTGTGGCTTCATGATGAGATTCTTTTTCCATCCACTCACTTGCATTAAATGATATTAGAAAGGATTAGAAATTGATATGATATTGTTATCATCATATTTGGTTATGGTCACCCTTTGCTTTTACTACTCTCACCTCCCTTCATGTATTATTCTTTTTCTCTCCACCATTCTATCATTGAGGGCCGGCCACAATTTGGGTGAGGGAGGGGGTTCATTTTTGATGAGGGAAATTTGATCATCTCATTTTTGCATGCTACACAAATTCATCAACCTCACTCCAAAGTCCATTGCTCATTCCTCCATCACCAAGGCAACTTCACAACCCCAATTGAGACATACGATTCTACACTTCATCTACAGCATTCCTTGGGCACGTCGGCTCGCCAACTTCATGCCCGAGTTGCCTCGGTCAAGAGGTGGGAGCCCGTAAAAGAACCCGGTGATGTGGTGCCCGTTTCGACGAGGAGGCGACGACCGGAGATTCCGCGAGCAGATCGGAGTGGAGACGAAGACCAAAGGACACGGATCGCTTGGTATAGCTTCTCTACTCTTATTCTAGTTTGCTAGAGTTAGGTTAATGGCCCGATCCGGGATTTTAGTGCGCGGTGGTGCCGGTTTGAAAAGTTTGAAAAGTTTTTCGTTTCCGCATTCCGGCGTCGGATTGACGGCCGGGGCGCCGCCGTGCACTTACATTGGTATCAGAGCCACGCCATTAACCTAGTCTAGCTTGCACTAGTATGTTTAGAACTCGATCGAACAAAAATCCCAAAAACCGTATTTTCTAGTGCATCAGGTTTCTGTCGAATTTTTTTTAGCTCAAAAATTTTTTCAGGTTGTTGCAGAAACACATGCAGGCAATTATAAGCATACTGTGAAAATTTGGTAGTGTGACGTCATCTTTCCACAGCGGAACCGCGGCCAAACCCATGCTTGGGCCGCGGTTCCGCCGCCACTTTGACTGTTCACTGTGCCAAATTTTTACATCGGGCTTTTGACTAGGAAATGAGGGTTTTGGAATATTCCTTTTGGGCCCAGATTTTCGTGGAGTGCTACAGTAGTGCTTGGGGCCCACTTCGGTAAATTTGATCGATCGAAAATTTTAAACATGTTAGTTCACAGTATTTACATTATATCTGCGACCGTGAATGTCACTTGATTGGTAAATCCTGTCTATCTGCTATAACCCTTTTAGACGGATTTGCGAACGTGACATTCACGTTGATGTTCTGTGTTGTGCTGTGATGTTGCGGATTGGTCGTGGGGGATAGCCTGGATGCAATGTTAGTACAGTTTTGTTTTATATGTACATTTGATATTGCGGGGCGAGCGTCCGATATGTGGACTGCCGTCACTGCCTGTTTGTATATTATTCTTTTGGGGCACGACCGGGGTGAGGTCGATGTACCCGTTGTATGTATATTTTTACTCTCTGTACTAGGATTGCCCTGCGGAGGGGTGCACGGATAGCCGTGTTCTAGAGGGCAACGAGCCCGCATCTTATGGCGTTGAGATGGAAGGGGCTTCACTCTAGAATTAGCGGGCTATTCGCCGCACTCGTAGGGGGTACAGGTTGACCCAGGAGGGATGCCCAAGTTACCGGATTCCGTGAAGTGCTGGGTGGTCCATTCACGTCGCTGAAGAGGGCTGCTTCGCTTCAGGTTTTGGCGGGTAACTTGCCGCGCCCGTAGGGGTCTAGGATTTCATTGCACAGGCTATCCACACGACCAGGGGAACGTCGGGTTTCAGTAGCAGCTCTACGAAACCCGGGGATCCCGGATATTTGTATTGTTCTGTGATGCTTATTACATTTCTGTGATGTTGCATTTTATCACGCCTTGAGCGATATTATATATTGATATATATACTAGTAAATGTTGTATATGTTTTTCATCCGCGCTAGTCCAGTCCCCGCTTTGTCGTTAGTTAAGTAACCTAACGGGTGATGACGGGACCCAGTGGCGAATGCGGATGGCATATACCTACATCATTATTTTCGTTCTTTATTGGTGTGATCAATTGATGGGACTGCGTTGATTCAGATCAATGCAAGCTAAACAAACCTATTCTGATGTTGTTGGAACAATTTTTCAAAAAACTGTTGTTGTAAGGGCGTTCGCTTTTGTTTTGCATCGTGGTATTCAGTTGGAATATTCTGCTCCTCAGTCGACGAGGCAAGGGCCGAGATCCCTTCACCGGGAGTGACCCCTTAGAGAAAAGTTTGCGTCAGGGCAATAACTTCACTATAGTCGTTTGGTTTTGCTTTGCATCGTGGTATTCAACGGGGAAAGGGCCGAGATCCCTTCACCGGGAGTGACCTCTTTAGCAAAGGTTTTCACCACTATATTTTTAAAAGCTATCCGGTTCCTTCAACGATATCAAGTTCATTACGTTAAAGGTTTTCGCCAGAAACCATTCGTAGCCCTCCGTCGTTTCATATGAATAGTCAATAAGTATTCAAGCTGTGTTTGTTGGCCAAAGTCAAGGCATAGTGATTGGTAGCTATTGGATATTCATATGCTGCATAGATAGATGCGTTGGTTTGGGACAGTCGTATAGGCTTGTTGGCCAAAGTCAAGGGCTTGTACGGGTGGGTTCAAATTAACCTGGAGAACGACGGGTAGAACTTGACATATGACTTATGATTTGTTGGCTAAAGTCAAGGTCATAAGAGCATGGGGCAAAAATCACATCGGGAGTTTCAAAAGAAACAGAAACTTGCCAGATATGCGCATACCTTCTGGAGTGTAATAACGTGAGCGGATTCCGTCACGTTATCATGCGATGATAGTTGGATCCCGATTCCTACTGATGAGTTGGTTTACTCCTCGGTTGATCCCGACTAATTCTTCTTTCAGGTTTGGAGGAGAATTTGACGGTACATTGGGAGGTTTCCTGATTAGATAAAGTGATAACCATTCTGATCTAGGTTAGAGTGCACGCTGAGTGTTTCTTTTCTCTCTCTCTTTGGCAGCGACCATAACCCGACCTTAGACTATGACTCAGTGACCAAGTTAACCGAACCTTCTTAACACTGGCTTTTGGATTGTCAGAGTTGCATACCTCATTGCCACTCCTACTTTTACCCTTTTCTCCAGGACACCCCGTATTACTACGAAAGTCCACTTCCATTGGATAAAACCATCGTATGGTTATATACGAACTCGAAGGAATTTATTCGAGGATGGTTTCCGGTTCTGGAGAAAACGAATAGGACTATTCAGTTGTCTTTTCCTTTTACCTTCTCTCAGGTTGCGAGTACTCCTTGGTTTAGGAGATACTACACCTATTACGCAAATTGGATAGTCTTCTTCCAAACCTTAGGCTGGCGCCGAACGGTGGGGAATGAAGAAAACCAATTAGCATAACGATGGTGCACAGAAGGTATTATGTAAAGACAAAGAAAGGGATTAGTAAGAGGGCAAAGTAAATTGCGACTGCTATTCACGACCAAACCAAATATTTCTTCGCCAATCCTAAATCACCTTTGTATTTCTCCCGGACACTCCGTATCACTACGAAGATCCACAGTTTATTGGATACTCCATCGTATGGTTATATACGAACTCGAAAGAAACTTGTTCCAGTTTGGGGATGGATTCTGGTTCAGGAGAAATAAGAATAAGGTTTATTCGGTTGTCTTTTATCTTCACCTTCTTTCGCATTGCGAGTGCTCCTAGGATTAGGACAGTACACCCATTATGCTTATTAGATAGTCTTCTTCCAAACCATAGGCTGGTGCCGAACGGTAGGGAAGGAAGAAAACCATTTGGCCTAAAGGGGTGTACAGAAGGTAATAATTAAAGACATATAAAGGGATTTGGAGAGATGGCAAAGAATTATACGGTTACAGTTCTGAATCTGGATAATGGAAGAGGTATTACTAGGAATACCGGGATAGCCCATCGAAACATTTCAATGTTTCAGTTTCACTGTGTACTGTTAAAAGAAAACTGATTTCCCAATTAGACACTTGCTCCAGGGTATGCATTTACCGGGTATGATTCTCACATCTGTATGGTTTTACAGATGATGAGTGGGAGTAAGTTATTGGGAATTGGGTGATCATCCTCATTATATCGGAATTCGTTGTAATTGGTGATATTTGAGGAAATCGCCTGGGTTGTTTGCTGGACGGCAAATATTTGGTTTTGAATATCCGTTGTTATGCACCAATTTCAAACTGATATATCTGTACGTTTATTTTTTATAGAGTGAGATATAACTTTTTGAAATTATGTTTATCACATTTACCTATATCAGTGGATGGTTAGGTAAGGAGCATTAAATAGCGGTGTAATTCTTCATAACCATAGTACAGTTTTCAACCTACGACGCACAGGGATTGAGTTATTAGACTCAAGGGACTTATACAGAGTATTGTATGTTGTCCAGTGTCCGTGAGGACAAAGGGGTTGGTCCTCGTACTATATTCAGTTTACTTATGACTTCTCTAGTTCTTAGACAAGTGTTTCGTAGAAACACAGGGTCCAAGTTTTGAGAAGTTATAGGTATATGAGTAAAGTAGAGAACCATGTATTGCAAGTATCAGGATTCTTCAAGGTGGTCGAAGATGTAGATACTTGTGAATGGTATTCAGTTGATAGTAATGATTAAGAGAACTTGCTTCTCTTTCAAGTTACTCATAATTGGAAGCATTCCTAAGTTGAGTAACGCTGATCGGCCTCCTTCCATTTAGTTGACATGCACTGGTGACAGCTGCATGATTTGAATCTGGTTCAATTAAATCAGTGCCTCTGTTTCTGTATTGGATATAGAACAGTTCATATCTTAACGATGTTAAGGTACGGGGAGTTGTCCGGCTTATGCTTAAAACCAGACTCTGGATAACTCATGGCACGTTTCTATAATGGCTGTTTGTGGGTTGACCCAGGCTATGACGAGGGTTGACTTTCTACCATCTGGAAGATCAATAGTGATATTGTTCTTGACTCGCCACAGTTTTAATAAAAAATGGATTTTTTTCCAGAAAACAGTAGTGGCAGTATGGTAGAACTGGAAGTGATTCCAGAACCGCAAACGATTACTGAAGATTTGATAAGAACCTAAAGATTCAATCTGGTTTGACATTCCATTGGCCACTCAGCAGATATGGTGGGTGACCTAAGGCGGTCGAGAAGTACTCCGGTAGCCTCAAGGACAGTGACAGGGAGGTTCTTGTTTACCCAGACTTGCCATTGCTGTTGTTCCAGACTGTGAGACCCGGCAGGAGGATGAGTATAGCGTCATTCTAAACTGGCTTTAGAAGTGTACGTCTATATGACTCTGCCAGAGGGTTGTCGTGGTCAGTGGGAGCAGCGGAAGCATAGTGGACAAGTGGCTTATATCTATTTATAGACTAAAGCAGATATAGCGGAGATAGATCATCTATTTCTGACGTGACAGTCATGGGTTTGACTTCATCAGAATAGGGGATGGATCTGTTAAGAAGGTAGTAGGGTGTGATGTCCTGGTATTTGGATGACATACACAGAGTAGGAAGTGATATTCCTATACTACGATCGGTTATACTTTGGTTGTCACACAGTGGTTTCTCCACACAGAACTTGGATATTATATCAGACATTCTGGTTACTAGATCTATGGTTTTAGATCTAGATTTGGGTAGTTTCCCAATCTGGGTACTTAGACAGCATTCTAAGAGTTTTTAGAATGGACGACTCCTGGCACGGTAGTGTACCTGCAGGTAATGGAGTCACCCTCTCTAAACGTGTCTTATAGACTAAAGTAGAGAGGGATGTGCATGATTGGCAAATCACTTGCTTAGGCAATTGAGTCGATCATGATATGTCAAGTACCGCATCGGATGTTGTTTTTGCAGTAGGTGCAATAAGTTGATATTGACCCAATCCTAGAGAAACATTCGGAAGCAGTTTTAGAACATAAGTGAATGTTCTAGGGATATGATAATGGCAGCCTCCTTTAGGAGATAGTTATCATTCCAGGCTTCCAAGGTGACCTAGATGACAGAATGACTGTCAGAGTTATAGTTTTCCCTCTGACGAGGGGCAGTGTTTTGGACAGGTAGTCCAGGCAGATACTGAGGGAGGCATGGCGCAGGATACTGATTAAGTTCAGTTGACGATACAGTCTAAGAAGTTTGGATTTAGAGTTCATTTATGAACTAGGTCCCATCAGACATCCAATCATATTCTAAGACAGGTATTGCTCATTTCGGGAGATGGCTTTCTCCGCGAACTTGAGATAAAGAGAGACATAGAAAGAAACACCACAGCGGATCCACTCACTGAGGCTATTCCTCGAACGCAATAGTTTCGCAAACGAGCTTTGTGAGACTGACTAGTAGAGGAGTTGGGTGTTCGGTATCACACGGGCTGTGAGTATGCGACATCACAATAATTAACCTTGAGTGCAAGTGGGAGATTATTGGAGATAGTGCCTTTAGAGTCAATTATTGGATCACAGGTACGTGATTGCAATGATTGAGGGAGGACCTATCCCGGTAGGACAATCTTACTCAAGGTGATAGTATGCTATCTGGTTTATCTTTATCATCGTGTACTGCTTTAGGTGACCTTACAGGTCGCTATTACACATTGATAGAACCCTTAGGATTCTTGCTTGACTGCCAGCAGTATGAGGAAGATCATATACGTAGGAGCTGGTAGTCTATAAGCACATACTTAAAAGGTCCCTAGTCGTAGGAGTTTCGAGACAGGGCATCGATACTCCAGAGTAGACTAGTGTATACAGTCGAGACCCCGACGAGGGGCGGTGGCCGGTCTAACAAGCCACTGGTGTCAGTTAGTTCACCTAAGATGTATACAGGTGCTCATTAGGTTATGAGTACACCGGACAGGACTCGCCGGGAACCTGCTAGTTGGTCTTATACCTAACGTCAGATAGCAGTTCCCCGGTGACATATGTACAGGTTAGTTCATCGACCTGAGATCGTCATTTGTCTCGTGTGAGTTCCCACTGTGCTTTGATTACTACCCTACCACGCTCAAAGGAGACGTGCAAACAGGTTTTAGTTGGGTACAGTCCCGAGCCACATGGAGGCATTGAGCGGATCTTCAGGGGTTCGTCTCTCCCGGTATTGGGGGTGAGGTCGCGCTGTGTCTAGGAGAGCCATTACACGAAGTCCTTGGCCAAGGCAGGAGATTTACTGGTAGGTATACCAGTAGTATCTCAGGGTGTTCTGGGCTACACTCCGACACGACTTGTACCGCTTTTGGGGGTCTGACTTTTACCAATCCCCTGGCCCGCCATGCGATGCTCATAGACGAACGGACCGGACTGTACGGATATTGTCACTGACAGGCTCAGTAAAGTGTCAGGATGAGTTCGCTCATCGACGTCCCTTTTGGTCAATACCTGGTAGCCCGTCATGTATTGGCTAATACCTCTGACGTGCTAGTGGTTAAATCCACAACCAAAGTATTGACGAGTCTTTAGAGTCCCCCACAGACCAGTTTCTCAAGTTTCGGGTGAAACGCTGTTGAGGCCGTATAGAGATATGGCAGGGCTCGATCAGATACGTGCGGTATTGCACGGATTGTGATCGGACGGATTTTACTAGCGGGCTTTGGTTTAAGCCGGATCCTAGTATTGTACAGTGTAGATTTTGTCTCTTTGCACGGTCGCAATACAAATGCAGGTATGTATATACAGTCGCGGGGTTTTCCTGTAATTTATTACGGGATCAGTTTTCTGAAGTTGCCAGTTTGCACTCCGTTCCGGCCAGTTTTCCTTTGTTCCTTCCCGGCCGGACTTTTCCGATGGAGGGGGTTATTTGCAGTTGTGCAAATTATCTTTGTGGGGGTTGTTATTTGCATTTGTGGCTTCATGATGAGATTCTTTTTCCATCCACTCACTTGCATTAAATGAGATTAGAAAGGATTAGAAATTGATATGATATTGTTGTCATCATATTTGGTTATGGTCACCCTTTGCTTTTACTACTATCACCTCCCTTCATGTATTATTCTTTTTCTCTCCACCATTCTATCATTGAGGGCCGGCCACAATTTGGGTGAGGGAGGGGGTTCATTTTTTAAGAGGGAAATTTGATCATCTCATTTTTGCATGCTACACAAATTCATCAACCTCACTCCAAAGTCCATTGCTCATTCCTCCATCACCAAGGCAACTTCACAACCCCAATTGAGACATACGATTCTACACTTCATCTACAGCATTCCTTGAGCACGTCGGCTCGCCAACTTCGTGCCCGAGTTGCCTCGGTCCAAAGGTGGGAGCCCGTAAAAGAACCCGGCGATGTGGTGCCCGTTTCGACGAGGAGGCGACGACCGGAGATTCCGCGAGGAGATCGGAGTGGAGACGAAGACCAAAGGACACGGATCGCCTGGTATAGCTTCTCTACTCTTATTCTAGTTTGCTAGAGTTAGGTTAATGACCCGATCCGGGATTTTAGTGCGCGGTGGTGCCGGTTTTCTAGTTTGAAAAGTTTTTCGTTTCTGCATTCCGTCCTCGGATTGACGGCCGGGGTGCTGCCGTACAGTTACAAAGACATAATACTTATACCCATTATGGTTCTCTACTTCTAACTTATATTCTTTGAATTTCTTAAAAGCTCCATACTTGTGTTTCAACAGGAACACTTGTGCGAATCTTGAGAGATCATCAGTGAATGTAATGAAGTACAAAGAATCAATCCTGGCATGTGTAGACAGGGGACCTTACATACATCATCATGTATCAATCCCAAGAGTTCACTAACTCTTTCACTATTTCCAATAAATGGAGCTATGCTCATCTTATCTTTGTGACATGACTGACAAGTTTCAAAAAATGTAAATTCAAATTGATTTAAATGTGCATCTTTATGTAACTTAGCTAGTCGGGTCGCATTGATATGACCTAGTCTACAATGCCTCAAGAAGGATTCCTTCATTTCTGAACTCTTCCTTTTGTGTGTGTTTTGTACGTTAAGAACTGTAGTTTGATTTAGAACGTATATGCTTTTAGATAACGTGCCTGAACCAATCAACTCTTGATATAGGAAATGTTCAAAACATTATCCAACAATACAAAATTATATCCTTATTTACTTAATAAAGTGATTGATATGATGATGTATATCAGGTTCGGTATCTAATAACATTCGTTCAGAATCAATGTATTTGGTAATACAGGGTGATAACTGCCAACATACTTGGCTACAACAATTGCACCGTTTCTAACTCTTAAAACTTATCACCCATTTTCAGTTCTCTACCTATCTGTAGCCCATGTAACAGATTACATATATGGGATCCTGATCTGGTATCTCATACCCAGGACGTAAAGGATACTGAGAAACAGTTCTCGGTAATGAACACACCCGAAGACGATGCATCATCATGCACTATCTTCGTTTGGGCGGCACGGGAATTCTGGTAATCCCCTATTTCCTTCTCGGTCTTATAACAATTATAAGTTGGAGCGGGACCAACGTTCCCCAGATTCGTATAACAAGCGGGTTCAGTCAATACATCCATATTATTATCTTGATTAAGGCGTGACATGGTCGCTACCTGGAGAGAGAGAGAAGAAAACACTCAGCGTATACTCTTGCAAGATTAGATTGGTTATTAATATATCTAATCAGGATGGCTCCCACTGTTTTAGTCAAATCTTCCTTCAAACCCTAAAAGGAAAGACTGACCGGGATTAATTACACCCTATAAGTTCGCCAATCTTTCAGCCAGGCCAGTGCCGGTACTTTGAGGGAGGTTCCCCGTGCTTTCGTACAGACCTAATTAAAATAAACTTCCTTTTCCCGGGGGTGTAACCCCGTTGACACCTTTCAAGACACCTACTTGATCGGCTATTTGTAATGTGTAAAACTCTCCCAGAAGTAACTCTTACTCGGAGTGGGTATCGGGATCCAACTATTTCATAGGAGGTATGCAATCTCATTGCAACTTTCAACACTTGAAATTCCCGATAATATTTTACCCCTAACGTCCTATAACCTTGACGCATGCCAAACAACCCATAGTCCGCTAGTCAAGTTCAACTCGTGCATTTCCTGATTGAATTAAACCCACCCGTACGACCCTTGATGCATGCCAAACGACGCCGTATGAATACCCTAATCCAATCGCATCATATGCAAGCAGATAAGCACTAGTTAGCTATCGTACACTACGCTTTGACTCATGCCAAACTACCGCAGCACGAATACTAAGTAGTACTTATTTGAAATGACGGAGGGTTACGACAAGTTTTTAAGATAACCTTTTGCGTAATGAACTTGATATCGTCGTAGAATTGAGTGATTTAAAATAGAGTGTTTTTTAGGCTTTTACTAGTTTTGCTAAAGAGGTCACTCCCGGTAAAGGGATCTGGGCTCTTTCCTTATCGAATAAGGTGTAGGATATTTCAAAAATATCACTATGCAAAGTAAGAACTAGAAAAGCAATCAAAAGACAAAACCGAGGGTTGTAGCATCTGCCAGTTATTGCTAAAGAGATCACTCCCGGTGAAGGGATCTCGGCTCTTTCCTTATCGGATAAGGTGCTGGATATTCTACAAGGAATACAGCTATGCAAAGCAACAACTAGAGCTACATGTTTTTGAAAATTCGATTCCACAACATCTTTAGGTTTCTTTTATTTCATTAATCTCATTAATAAAGTCCCATTTAATTATGCTTCCCAAGCATCACATATGAAAAAAAGCAACAATATATAATATATATCATATATATATAATATAAGCATTCGTCTCGGAATATAATCAATGATCACATCACAGAATATCGCAGCAGAATAAAATATATAAAATATTGGATATACTAGGATTTCCGTGTTTTAAATTAAGCCTGTATAAAACACGGATTCCACGGTCGTGATGAATAGCAAAACTTACATCCCTAGACCCCTACGAGAGCAGCAAGCAACCCTACCAATTCTAGAGTTAGGAGACCCGGTCTCGACTCCTCGAGATGGTCTCCCACTGGACCCTAGAACCCGGTTACTTGTGCTCCTCGCCTTGGGTCTATCCGAATGCGGAAAAGTAAATAATATACAATGGTGACATCACCCTCAACCCGGAAGTGCCGCAATAAAAGAATATTACATACAATGAATTTTACATAAATGAAAATGAAAAACTCTCATCTCACATAAAACCCCCGGCTATTCAATCACGACGATCCAATATAACATATCCCAACAACACATAACATCACATGTCATCAACGTAAGTAAATATGCGTATCCTAATTGTCGTTGACATATAGCACCGAAACCGGCGATACATCATATATTACACTTGCGGTCGCAGAAAAGAAAGTGAAAAACTATAACGGTTGGAATCCGCAACCACCTTAGACATCATAAACCCAATGTATCACATACTTTAAATTCATGCCTAACCAAATGAATTCCTTAGACATCGCATGCCTAAGAATTATAAACCCCGCATTTTAGTCTCGATTTCGAAAACACTTTTCAATATCTAATCGGGCAATTCAACAAGATTCCCGACATCCTGATCGAATGCTCGCCGGAAACTTTAGTAGACGGCCGCACCCCCGATGCCGTCGACAAAGTGCACTAAGGCGGAACACCGCTGCCGTGAGCACCCGAACGGATGCTTTTGGCGACGGGGTTCTCCAACAGTCACTTGGTCGGGGCTATGGGGTGTGGCTATCTATTAAGTTTACCCGGCGAGTATCCGTGTGCGCTACGTGATTGCGACGGACTTTTGATCACATCAAAATCCCGTGGCAACCGATCAAATGAGACTAAACTGCTAGATTTATAAAATTCAAACTAGTTATCTCATAACTACTTGTGGATTCCAAATATTGTATCCCATCACATGATACCTGGACGAACGTCAAACTTTTCGATCGATTCATCATAGTCCCCCAATTTCCCGACAGCTCAACACTTGAGCATAGTTTTAGTAGTACCCAGAATATGCCACAGTACCTATGCACCAGCCGTAGAAGGGCAAACCAAAGCCCCACTCATGTCGCCAAGGAACTATGGCAAACCCTAGGGTTTGACCGCGATTCCGTGATCCAAAAAAGTCGAGTTAGGGTTTCATTCTTTTAGAGGGTTCATAGGATTACTTGCAAGTTTTTCCGAATACGTTAAACTTGGAAAAATAGGTTTTTGACATTCGATCGAACTTTTTAACTTCTCCTAGACAATATGTGAATAACCTGAAACATTGTTAAAACTACGAATACGAAACACTCCGAATTGCTTACAGTGTAAAATTACATCACAGGCGAAATTAGCAAAAATAAACAACACCTGAAACACCAAAACCCAGTCACTGGAACATAGGCAAAAAATCAGGGGGGCTCGGATTTTGGCCGAGATGGGGTAGGTTGTGCTCGGCCAAAAAATCACCAAATTGCCTCAAATTTTGTCAGTGTTCATGTTACATCCCATATAACACTCTGTACATGTTTAAAAAAATTTTAGACAATTATTTAAAAACGACAGAGAGCAGGTTTAGGCATTGCAAGTTTCGCAGTATTTTGGTTTCGTAATCTTAACAAAATCCGTATAAATTTCTAGCATGGCTCTGACACCACTGTAAGTCAGGGAGCCACCCTATCTAATGGGGTCGTCGTGGCACCTACAGGTCCCTCAGCAGGGTTACCGTGGCACCTACAGGTCCGTATAAATTTCTAGCATGGCTCTGATACCATTACAGGGTTACCTAAGACGGTAGCAAAGTTTTGGGAGGCATCGTCCATGCCAAATTCAAAAATTTGCTGTTCTAGCTAACCCTAACTAAGAATCGTTAACTAGAAATCGACGGAATATCAAATGCGAACACTTTTCAATAAGAAGTGAACAAGGAATACAACTTTTGTAGACCGGTCCTTCACTTCAATAGTTCCGTGTAGTAGTCCCTTCGCTGGGATCGTGAACTCCAAACTCTGGAGAGGCTCCCATGAAGAAACGAACAAGCTTGCTTCGATGTCTTCAAGGACGAAAATGAACTACGTCGAGGAGACACTAACCCAAGCTATTTATTCACTAGGTCAAGAACTTTATGAAGAGAATGATGAAGTAGGAAGTGGGCTCACTTTAGAATTGATTTTCTCACATTATTTCTCATACCTCCATTGAAGCTAGAAAGATTTTTGGGAAGAAGAAGAAGAAGATGAACTCATCCTATGAATTAATCTAAATGAATTATTGCAACCATGGGTGAGTTAAGCCCTCATGCCTAACTCATGTAGAGAATTAACTAAGGGCTAAGGTTAAGGGTAGGGTTAACAAATATCTTAAGCAATAACAAAAGAGTTGAAAAAGTCAATGAGTCCATAAGCTTCTACAAGCTTATCCTTGACTAATTCAACGTTTTGTGAATTACTTAGTAATAAATAAATCACAAACACAAACCCTAGTATGGTATAAGTCTCATACACCCATCTTGCATGTATCATCAAGTATGACACAATTCATGTACATAAATATACATATCACATATATACAATGTGCATATCAAGTGAGAAAAGAAATCATAAGTGAGCTAATACTAGTTAATGTAAATTAATATATCAAATATATAATTATCCATTAGATTATCAAATCAACTCTTGATTTAATAATCCGGCTATATCACATATAACCGACTAATATTATGTGTAACAACTTATCGAATCAACATTTGATCCGGTAACCCTGCTATATCGCATATAACCGACCAATGTCACAATCCGCTAGAATAGAATATGGTATCAAATATCGTATTAATCTCGGTCCCGCACATATCACATATGTGTTCCTACTCCGTTTCGCTTGAGCCAGGAAACCCCTGTGTAGGACTCTAAAGACTCGTCAATACGCCGGCAGAAGGTGATGATCATATCAAACACCCACAAGCCGTAAACGGTCTGCTAAACGTAACGGCCATCCGAGTATTGAGCGATTAGAAGATCAACAAGCAAGCCTACTCATACTCCTGCGAATCCAGTCAGTAACACTACCGTATAGTCCGGTCTCTTCGTCTGTTATGTCGCATATCTCGTCTAGAGGTGGTAAACGTCAGACCCCAGTAACTCGATTAGTCGTGCCGATATGAGGCTCATAATGGGTCGAGAAACTACTGATAACACTTACCAGTATATCTCTGAAGCAACCCTGGCCAGGGACTTCTTGTTATAGCCAATCGAGCACAGCGCAACATCAACTCCCAATACCGGGAGAGACGAAACCGCTCCTATCGCTCATTGCCTCCATGTGACTCGGGACTGTACCCAAAAGCCACCATTTTGCACGTTCGCTTGAACGTGGTAAGGTGGAAATCAAAGTACAGTGGGAATCCCACAAGAATCTACGACGATCTCGGGTCTACAGACTAACCTGTACCAGTCTCACCAGAGAACTGCTATCTGATGTTAGGTATAATACCATCTGGGAGTTCTCGGCGAGTCCGTCCAGCGTACCCAGTCTCCACCGAGCACCCGTATACTGTCTCTGATGTCAAACACCAATGGATATGGGATCATCCATCGCCCATCTACATGGGTCGAGAAGCTATACGCTTGTCTACTCTGGTATATCGATGCCCTGTCTTGATACACCCTCGACTAGGAACATTTGAAAGATGTACTTAACGACTACACTGTTCCCACTAGTATGATCTGCATCATAATCCTGGTAGTCAAGTACTCATCCTAAGGGCTTTATCAACATGTAACTTAGGGACAATCAGAATACATGTTAAGATAAAGAGAAACCAGATAGCATACTATCATGTCGAGCAAGAAATTCCTCCCTATATATGTCCAAGCATCCACTACAATATACATCGTATGTACAGTAATGGCCTCTAGGGCATACATATCACTAACAGGAACTACCGTAAACCCTAGGGTTTGGCGGCGGTTCTTACGGTCATAGAATCGAGTTAGGGTTTCTTTCTTCTAGAGGGTCCATCGCATTACTTGCCTCATGTTTGAATGTTCTTTAACTTGGAAAAATCCAACTCTTGGAAAATTTCCATCGAGGGAAAAAATGGGTTATTGATATTCGTTCGAACTTTTTAACGCCGTCTATAAAACCCAAAACGGTGTTAGAATTACGACTACGAAACATTCCGAATTTCCTTTATAGAAAATTAACATCTCATGCAATTTTAGAACAAACAAGCAACACCTGAAAAACCAAAACCCAGAGACCAGAACACAAAACCAAAACGAACCCGAAATGAAATGAATGGGCCAGCCAGGCCGGACTTAATGGGTATCTCGCCGGGTCAAATCCGGCGAAATGGGTTCGTATTTGTACAGTGTTCATGTTACATCTCATATAACATTCTGCAGTTGCTTAAAAAAAATTTAGAAACTAGGTTTTTGTTTCGAGTGTTTCGGAGTTGTTTCGGTTTCGTAAGTCTACAAATATCGTCTAATTCTCTACCTTAGCTATGATACCACTGTAGGATTGCCTAGCACGACAGCAAGGTTTCGGGAAGCATCGTCCATGCCATTTTCAAAAGTGTCATGCTAAACAACCCTAACCCTAGAATCTTTAACTAGAGAATTAGACAATACAACATATAAACAACTTTATATCTAAATGAATATAGAATACAACCCTTGTAACCGGTCCTTCACTTCAATAGCTCCGTATAGTAGTCCCTTCGCTCCAAGTAATGATCTTCCGGACTCTAGAATGGCTCCACAAGATGAAAGGAACAAGCTTGCACGAAGTCTTCGAGGCCGAAGATGATCTACGTCGAGAAGGCACTAACCCTAGCTACCACTTCACTAGTTAGGGATTAGTGAAGCTAACACCCAAAAATAAATGGCTAATCTAGTAGAGGATGATGAAGTAGGATTTTTGCTCACTTTAGATTGATTTTCTCACTAATTTTCCTCACCTCCTCAAAAGCTAGAGAGCTATCTCTTATTGATGAAGAAGATGAAGAGATAATAGAATGAGTGAGAATAGCAACCATGGGTGAGAAAATATCATATACTAACTCATGTAGAGAAATAACCATGGCTAATGAGAATTGTTGGGTTAATAAATATCTTAAGTAAAACAAAATTAGTGGACTAAGTCAATGGATCTACAAGTTTCCATAAGCTTCATGCCATGTGACTAATTTCCAACTAATTTGGATTTACTTTAAATAATTAAACCTTACATTATCATGAGCATGGTGTGAGTCTCATACACCCATGTAGCATGTAGCATCAAGCATGACACAAAAAGAAGAACAATTACTATATCACACACACACACACACACACACACACACACACACACACACACACACATATAAATGCATAAGTGAGAAAAAAATGCTTAAGTGAGCAAATATTAGTTAATGAAAATTAGCATATCAAATATACAATTATACATTAAATTATTAAATCAACACTTGATTTAATAATCCGGCTATATCACATATAACCGACTAATATTATATGTATCAACTTATCGAATCAACACTTGATTCGATAACCCGGCTATATCACATATAACCGTCCGATATCACATATCGCGAGAATAGAATGCGGTATCACATACTCGTATTAATCTCGGTCCCGCACATATCACATATGTGCTCCTACTTCGTTTTGCCTGAGCCAGTAAATCTCTGTGTATGACTCTAAAGACTCGTCAATACGTCGGCAGTAGGTGATGATCATATAAGGCACCAACAAACCATCAGCGGTACTAGCTGGACGTAACAGCTACCCGGGTATTGAGCGATCAGAAGATCAACAAGCAAGCCTGCTCATACTCCTGTAAAGCCTGTCAATAACACTACCGTACAGTCCGGTCTCTTCGTCTGATATGTCGCATATCCAGTCTAGGGTTAGTAAACGTCAGACCCCAGTAACTGATAAGTCATGCCGATATGAGGCTCATAACGGGTCGAGAAACTACTGATTACACTTACCAGTAAATCTCCGTATCAGCCCTGGCCAGGGACTTCCTGTTATAGCCAATCGAGCACAGCGCAACATCAACCCCAAATACCGGGAGAGACGAATCCCCTCCTATCGCTCATTGCCTCCATGTGATTCGGGACTGTACCCAAAAGCCACCGTTTTGCACGTTCTCTTGAACGTGGTAAGGTAGAAATCAAAGCACGGTGGGAATCACACAAGAATCTATAACGATCTCGGGTCTACAGACTAACCTGTACCAGTGTCACTAGAGAACTGCTATCTGACGATATGTATAATACCAACTAGGAGTTCTCGGTGGGTCCGTTCAGTGTACCCAGTCTCCACTGAGCACCCGTATACCATCTTTGATGTCAAATACCAATGGATGTGGGATCATCCATCGCCCATCAGATGGGTCAAGAAGCGTATACGCTAGTCTACTCTGGAATATCGATGCCCGTCTCGATACACCCTCGACTAGGAATAATTAAAGGATGTAATTGTGGACTACCCTGGCCCCACTAGTATGATCTACATCATAGTCCCGGTGGTCAAGTATACATCTTAAGGGCTTTATCAATTTATGAGAGCAAGACAGTATCACAATACAAGTCTATATGTTAAGACAAAGAGCAATCAGATAGCATACTATCATGTCGAGCAAGAAATTCCTCTCTATATATGTCCAACCATCCACTATAATATACATCATATGTACAATAATGGCCTCTAGGGTATACACATAACTAACAATGGCCTTAGTACAAGTGGGAGATTGTTAGTGATATATGCCCTAGAGGTCATTATTGTATCATACTAGATTGTATATTACATATTGAAAGCTTGGGATATTAACAGTTATAATAACAGTCTTTCTCAAAATGGCAGTATGCTACTTGGTTTGATTCTACCTCAATATGTGCATGTGTTTCTTTTAGCATATCGCTTATACATATTAGTAGAGCCCTTAGGATCTTTGCTTGACAGCCAGCGTTATGATGGCAGTCACACTAGTGGGGGTTGGGTAGTCTATAAGCACATCCTTATACAGGTCCCTAGTCGTAGGATTATCGAGACGGGGCATCGATACTCCAGAGTAGACTAGTGTATACGCTTCTCATCTCAGATTGGGAGATAGTCTGTCCCACAGCCATTAGTACGTCGTACTGGAGATAGTATTGTAAGTGCACGGCAGCGCCCCGACAGTCTTTACGAGGCCAAAATGCGGAAACAAAAACTTTTCTAAAACTTGAAACCGGTGCTACCGCGGACTGTTAACCCGGATTGGGCCATTAACCTAATGCTAGCTAAGTAGAGAATGAGTAGAAATCTATACCGAGCGATCCGTGTCCTTCGGTCTTCGGCCTCCATCCCGATCTCCTCGCGGAATCTCCGGTCTTCATCTCCTCGTCGGAAAGGGCACCACATCGCCGGGTCTTTTTACGGGCTCCCACCTCTGGACCGAAACAACTCGGGCACGAAATTGGCGAGCCGACGTGTCCAAGAATGCTGTAGGCTAAGTGCAGAATGGCTTGTCTCAAGGGGTTATGTGAAGTTGCCTTTTGGATGGAGGAATGAACTGTGGAGATGAAATAGAATTTTTGTTGCAAACAAAAATGAGATCAACATTTTTCCCCCACCCACAAAATTTGGACAGCCCCTAAATGAAATGGCCGGCCATGATCAAGAGAAGAGAGGGAGTGGGTCAATCATACAAGAAAGAGAAAAGGGTGATGATTAGGAACAATGATCACCACCAAGTCAAAACCAAAACCCATCACCAAAGTAATGATGCACAAAATAATCATCATATACTAGAACCATCATGAGAACCATCATGTGCCACAAAAAGTCTTCTCCATAATTAATTGCACATTTGCAAATAACCCCCTCCCACCAATTTTCAGCCAAGGAAAGAAACAAAGGAAAATGGACGAAACGGAATGCAAACTAGCAACTTCAAAAAGCGATCCGGTAACAAGTTACTGGATAACCCCGCGACTGTATATACATACCCGCATTTGTATTCTGACCGAATACAAATGCAATGAGACAAAATCTACACAGTAAAATACTAGGATCCGGCTTAAACCAAAGCCCGCTAGTATTATCCGTCCGATCATGATCCGTGCAATACCGCACGTACATGATCGAACCCTGCCATATATCCATACGGCCTCTACAGCGTTTCGCCCGAAACTTGAGAAACTGTCTGTAGGGGACTCTAAAGACTTGTCAATACTTTGGCTGTGGATTTAACCACTAGCATGTCAGAGGTATTAGCCATACGTAACGGGCTACCAGGTATTGACCAAAAGGGACATCAATGAGCGAACTCATCCTGACACCCTACTGAGCCTGACAATGATAATATCCGTACAGTCCGGTCCGTTCGTCTATGAGCATCGCATGGCGGGCCTAGGGGGTTGGTAAACGTCAGACCCCCAAAAGCGGTACAAGTCGTGTCGGAGTGTAGCCCAGAAAAACCTGAGATACTACTGGTATACCTACCAGTAAATCTCCTGCCTTGGCCAAGGACTTCGTATAATGGCTCTTCTAGACACAGCGCGACCTCACCCCCAATACCGGGAGAGACGAACCCCTGCAGATCCGCTCACTGCCTCCATGTGGCTTGGGACTGTACCCAACTAAAACCTGTTTGCACGACTCCTTTGAGCCGTGGTAGGGTAGTAATCAAAGCACAGTGGGAACTCACATGAGACAAATGACGATCTCAGGTCGATGAACTAACCTGTACACATGTCACCAGGGAACTGCCATCTGACGTCAGGTATAATACCAACTAGCATGTTCCCGGCGAGTCCTGTCCGGTGTACTCATAACCCAATGAGCACCTGTATAAATCTTAGGTGAACCAACTGACACCAGTGGCTTGTGAGACCGGACACCGCCCCTCGTCGGGGACTCGACTGTATACACTAGTCTACTCTGGAGTATCGATGCCCTGTCTCGAAAACTCCCACGACTAGGGACCTTTTAAGGATGTGCTTATAGACCCCAGCTCCCACGTATATGATCGCCATCATACTGCTGGCCGTCAAGCAAGAATCCTAAAGGCTCTACCAATGTGCAATAGTGATCTGTAATGTCACCTAAAGCAGTACACGATGATAAAGATAAACCAGATAGCATACTATCATCTTGAGTAAGACTGTCCTACCGGCATAGGTCCTCCCTCAATCATTGCAATCACGTGCCTGTGATACAATAATTGAATCTGAAGGCACTATCTCCAACAATCTCCCACTTGCAGTCAAGGCTAATTATTGCGATGTCGCATACTCACAGCCCGCGTGATACCGAACACCCAACTCATCTACTAATCAGTTTCACAAAACCTGTTTGCGAAACTATTGCGTTCGAGGAATAGCCTCAGTGAGTGGATCCGCTCTGATGTTCTTTCTATGTCTCTCTTTATCTCAAGTTCGCGGAGAAAGCCATCTCCCGAAATGAGTAATACCTGTCTCAGAATATGTCTGGATATCTGATGGGACCTAGCTCATAAATGAACTCCAAATCCAAACTTCTTAGACTGTATCGTCAACTGAACTTAATCAGTATCCTGCGCCATGCCTCCCTCAGTATCCCCTTGGACCACCTGTCCAAACTACTGCCCCTCATCGGAGGGAAAACTATAACTCTGACAGTCACTCTGTTATCCAGGTCATCTTGGAAGCCTGGAATGATAACTATCTCCCGAAGTAGGATGCCGTTATCATATCCCTATAACATCCACTTATGTTCTAAAACTGCTTCCGACCGTTTCTCCAGGATTGGATTAATAGCAACTTATTGCATCTACTGCAAAAACAACATCTAGTGTGGTACTTGACATCTCATGATTGACTCAATTGCCTAAGCAAGTGATCTGCCACTCATGCGCATCCCTCTCCCCTTTAGTCTGTAAGACACCTTTAGAGAAGGTGACTCCATCACCTGCAGGTACACTACCGTTCCAGGAGTCGTCCATTCTAGATACCATTAGAATGCTCTCCAAGTATCCTGATTGGGAAACTACCTAAATCTAGATCCAAAACCATAGATCAAGTAACCAGAATATCTGATGTAATATCCATGACCTTTGTGAAGAAACCACTGTGTGACGACCAATGTATAACCGATCATAGTATAGGAATATCACTTCCTACTCTGTGTATGTCATCCAAATACCAGGACATCACACCCTACTACCTTCTTAACAGATCCATCCCCTATTCTGATGAAGTTAAACCTATGACTGTCACATCAGAAATAGATGATCTATCTCCGCTATATCTGCTTTAGTCCATAAATAGACATAAGCTACTTGTCCACTATGCTTCCGCTGCTCCCACTGACTACGACAACCCTCTGGCAGAATCATATACACATGCACTTCTAAATCCAGTTCAGAACGACGCTATATTCATCTTCCCGCCGGGTCTCATAGTCTGGAACAACAGTAGCGTCATGTCTGGGTAAACAAGAACCTCCCTGTCACCATCCTTGAGCATACCGAAGTACCTCTCGAGTGCCTGGGGTTACCCACCTTATCTGCAGAGTGGCCAATGGAATGTCAAACCAGATTGAATCTTTAGGTTCTTATTAAATTTTCAGTAATCGTTTGCGGTTCTGGAATCACTTCCAGTTCTACCATACTCCCACTACTGTTTTCTGAAAAAATCCATTTTTATCAAAACTATGGCGAATCAAGAACAATATCACTATTGATATTCCAGATGGTAGAAAGTCAACCCTCGTCATAGCCCGGGTCAACCCACAAACTGCCATTACGGAAACGTGCCTTGAGTTATCCAGAGTCTGGTTTTAAGCATATGCCGGACAACTCCCGTACCTTAACATCGTTAAGATATGAACCGTTCTATATCCAATATAGAAACAGAAGCACTGATTTAATTGAACCAGATTCAAATCATGCAGCTGTCTCCAGTGCATGTCAACTAAATGGAAGGAGGCCTATCAGCGTTACTCAACTTAGGAATGCTTCTAATTATGAGTGACCTGAAAGAGAAACAAGTTTCTCAAAATCATTACTATCAACTGAATACCATAAACAAGTATCTACATCTTCGATCACCTTGAAGAATCCTGATACTTGCAATACCTGGTTCTCTACTTTATTCATATACCTATAACTTCTCAAAACTTGGACCTTGCATTTCTACGAAACACATGTCTAAGAACTAGAAAAGTCGTAAGTAAACAGAATATAGTACGAGTACCATTCCCTCCATCCTCATGGACACTGGACAACATACAATACTCTGTATAAGTCCTTTGAGTCTAATAACTCATTCCATGTATGTCATAGGTTGAAAACTGTACTTAAGGTCAAGAAGAATTACACCGCTGTTTAATGCTCCTTACCTAACCATCTACTGATATAGGCAAATGTCATGGACATAATTTCAAAAAGGGTATATCTCACTCTATAAAAACAGACGTACAGATATATCAATTTGAAATTGGTGCATAACAACGGATATTCAAAACCAAATATTTGTCGTCCGGCAAACAACCCAGGTGACTTCCTCAAATATCACCAATTACAACGAATTCCGATATAATGAGGATAATCACCTAATTCCTAATAACTTACTCCCACTCATCATCTGTAAAACCATACAGATGTAAGAATCATACCAGGTAAATACATACCCTGGAGCAAGGGCTAATTGGAAAATCAGTTTTCTTTTAACAGTACACAGTGAAACCGAAACATTGAAATGTTTCGATGGGGTATCCGGGTATTCCTAGTAATGTCTCTTCCATTATCAGATTCACAACTGAAACTGTATATTTCTTTGCCATCTCTCCAAATCCCTTTATATGTCTTTAGTCATTACCTTCTGTACACCTCTTTAGGCTAAATGGTTTTCTTCCTTCCCTATCTTTCGGCACCAGCCTATGGTTTGAAAGAAGACTATCCAATAAGCATAATGGGTGTACTGTCCTAATCCTAGGAGCACTCGCAACGCGAGAGAAGGTAAAGATAAAAGACAACTGAATAAACCTTATTCCTATTTCTCCTGAACCAGAATCCATCCCCGAACTGGAACAAGTTCCTTCGAGTTCGTATTTAACCATATGATGGAGTATCCAATAAACTGTGGATCTTCGTAGTGATATGGAGCGTTCTGGAGAAATACAAAGGTGATGTGGGAGTGGCGATGAAATACTTGGTTTGGTCGTGAACGTCAGTCGCAATTTACTTTGCCCTCTTACTAATCCCTTTATTTGTCTTTACTTAATACCTTCTGTACACCATCGTTAGGCTAATTGGTTTTCTTCATTCCTTACCGTTCGGCACCAGCTTATTGTTTGGAAGAAGACTATCCAATAAGCGTAATAGGTGTACTATCCTAATCCAAGGAGCACTCGCAACCTGAGAGAAGGTAAAAGGAAAAGACAACTGAATAGTCCTATTCTTTTTCTCCAGAACCGGAAACCATCCTCGAATAAATTCCTTCGAGTTCGTATATAACCATACGATGGTTTTATCCAATGGAAGTGGACGTTCGTAGTAATACGGGGTGACCTGGAGAAAAGGGTAAAAGTAGGAGTGGCAATGAGGTATGCAACTCTGACAATCCAAAAGTCGGTGTTTTAAGAAGGTTCGGTTAATCTTGGTCACTGAGTCATAGTCTAGGGTCGGGCCATGGTCGTTGCCAGAGAGAGAGAGAAAAGAAACACTCAGTGTTCACTCTAACCTAGATCAGAATGGTTACCAATTTATCTAATCAGGAAACCTCCCACTGTAACCTCAAATTCTCCTCCAAACCTGAAAGAAGAATTACTCGGGATCACCCGAGGAGTAAACCAACTCATCAGTGGGAATCGGGATCCAACTATCATCGCATGATAACGTGATGGAATCCACTCACGTTATCACACTCCAGAAAGTATGCGCATATCTGGCAAGTTTCAGTTTCTTTAGAAACTCCCGATGTGATTTTTACCCCATGCTCTTATAACCTTAACGAAGGCCAACATATCATAAGTCACATGTCAAGTTCTACACGCCATTATCCAGGTTAATTTGAACCCACCCGTACATATCCTTGACGAAGGCCAAAATAGTAGTACGACTGTCCCAAACCAACGCATCTATCTATGCTGCAGAAAAATAACAAATAGCTACCATACACTATGCATTGACGAAGGCCAACATACATAGCATGAATACTAAGTGCTACCTTTCTGAAATGACGGAGGGCTACGAATGGTTTTTGGTGAAAAACCTTTAACGTAATGAACTTGATATCGTTGAAGGAACCGGATAGCTTTTTATAAAAAATATAGTGACGAAAACCCTTTTCTAAAGAGGTCACTCCCGGTGAAGGGATCTCGGCTCTTTCCTCGTAGAATGAGGTGCAGGATTTTCCAACTGAATACCACGATGCAAAGCAAAAGGTAATCGGCTATAGTGAAGTTATTGCCCTGATGCAAACTTCTGTCCAAGGGGTCACACCCGGTGAAGGGATCTCGGCCCTTGCCTCGTCACTGAGGTGCTAGATATTCATAACCGAATACCACTGTGCAAAACAAAAGAGAACGTCCTTGCAATAACCTGCAACTGAAACCCGACGTTCTCCTGGTCGTGTGGATAGCCTGTGCAATGAAATCCTAGAACCCTACGGGTGCAGCAAGTTACCCGCCAAAACCTGAAGCGAGGCAGCCCCTTCAACAAAGTGAATGGACCACCCAGCACTTTACGGAATCCGGTAACTTGAGCACCCTTCCTTGGGTCAACCTGTACCCCCTACGAGTGCGGCGAATAGCCCGCCAATTCTAGAGTGAAGCCCCCTCTGTCTCAAAGCCATAAGATGCGGGCCCGTTGCCCTCTAGAACCCGGCTACCCGTGCATCCCTCCGCGGGATAATCCTAGTACAGAAAGTAAAATATACATACAATGGGTACATCGACCGCAACCTGGTCGTGCCCCAAAATAATAATACAAACAGGCAGTGACGGCAGTCCACATGTCGGACGCTCGCCCCGCAATATCAAATGTACATAATACAACAAAACTGTACTACCACTGCAACCAGGCTATCCCCCACGACCGATCCGCAACATCACAGCATAACACAGAACATCAACGTGAAAGTCACGTTCGCAAATCCGTCTAACCGGGCTATAGCAGTTAGACAGGATTTACCGATCAAGTGGCATTCACGGTCACAGATATAATGTAAATACTGTGAACTAACATGTTTAAAATTTTCGATCGACTAAATTTTCCGAAGTGGGCCCCAAGCACAACTGTAGCACTCAAAATAAATCTGGGCCCAAAAAGAATATACCAAAAACCCTATTTCCATGTCTAAAGAGAACTGTAGAAATTTGGTGCAGCGCAGCTACTGTGCGGCGGCGGAACCGCGACCAAAAGGGGGTTATGGCCGCGGTTCCGCGGCGCTACAGTACCTTTAAGCCACCAATTTTCTGCAGTCTTCTCAGAAAACCCTGCACGTATTTTTACAATACACTAAATAATTTTTCGACCACAGCAAAAATCCGACAGAAACTGATGCATGGAAACGCGGTTTTTGGAAAATCCGTTCGATCGAACTTGTAAACACGTTAGAGCAAGCTAGACTAGGTTAATGACGTGGCTCTGATACCAGTGTAAGTGCACGGCAGCGCCCCGGCCGTCTTTACGAGGCCAAAATGCGGAAACAAATATTTTTCTAAAACTAAAAACCGGCGCTACCGCGAACTATTAACCCGGATCGGGCCATTAACCTAATGCTAGCTAACTAGAGAATGGGAAGAAAGCTATACCGAGCGATCCGTGTCCTTCGGTCTTCGGCCTCCATCCCGATCTCATCGCGGAATCTCCGGTCTTCATCTCCTCGTCGGAAAGGACACCACATCGCCGGGTCTTTTTACGGGCTCCCACCTCTGGAACGAGGCAACTCGGGCACGAAGTTGGCGAGCCGACGTATCCAAGAATGCTGTAGGCTAAGTGCAGAATGGTTTGTCTTAAGGGGTTATGTGAAGTTGCCTTTTGGATGGAGGAATGAACTATGGAGATGAACTAGAATTTTTGTTGCAAACAAAAATGAGATCAACATTTTTCCCCCACCCACAAAATTTGGACAGCCCCCAAATGAAATGGCCGGCCATGATCAAGAGAAGAGAGGGAGTGGGTCAATCATACAAGAAAGAGAAAAGGGTGATGATTAGGAACAATGATCACCACCAAGTCAAAACCAAAACCCATCACCAAAGTAATGATGCACAAAATAATCATCATATACTAGAACCATCATGAGAACCATCATGTGCCACAAAAAGTCTTCTCTATGATTAATTGCACATTTGCAAATAACCCCCCTCCCACCAATTTTCAGCCAAGGAAAGAAACAAAGGAAAATGGCCGAAACGGAATGCAAACTGGAAACTTCAAAAAGCGATCCGGTAAAAAGTTACGGGATAACCCCACGACTGTATATACATACCCGCATTTGTATTCCGACCAAATACAAATGCAATGAGACAAAATCTACACTATAAAATACTATGATCCGGCTTAAACCAAAGCCCGCTAGTATTATCCGTACGATCATGATTCGTGCAATACCGCACGTACATGATTGAACCCTGCCATATATCCATACGGCCTCTACAGCGTTTCGTCCGAAACTTGGGAAACTGCCTGTGGGGGACTCTAATGACTCGTCAATACTTTGGCTGTGGATTTAACCACTAGCAAGTCAGAGGTATTAGCCATATGTAACGGGCTACCAGGTATTGACCAAAAGGGACGTCGATGAGCGAACTCATCTACATATCCTACTGAGCGTGACTGTGATAATATCCGTACAGTCCGGTCCGTTCATCTATGAGCATCGCATGGCGGGCCTAGGGGGTTGGTAAAAGTCAGACCCCCCAAAGCGGTACAAGTCGTGTCGGAGTGTAGCCCAGAACACCCTGAGATACTACTGGAATACCTACCAGTAAATCTCCTGCCTTGGACAAGGACTTCGTGTAATGGCTCTCCTAGACACAGCGCGACCTCACCCCCAATACCGGGAGAGACGAACCCCTGCAGATCCGCTCACTGCCTCCATGTGGCTCGGGAATGTACCCAACTAAAACCTGTTTGCACGACTCCTTTGAGCCGTGGTAGGGTAGTAATCAAAGCACAGTGGGAACTCACACGAGACAAATGACGATCTTAGGTCGATGAACTAACATGTACACATGTCACCAGGGTACTGCCATCTGACTTCAGGTATAATACCAACTAGCATGTTCCCCGCGAGTCCTGTCCGGTGTACTCATAACCTAATGAGCACCTGTATACATCTTAGGTGAACCAACTGACACCAGTGGCTTGTGAGACCGGCCACCGCCCCTCGTCGGGGTCTCAACTGTATACACTAGTCTACTCTGGAGTATCGATGCCCTGTCTCAAAAACTCCTATGACTAAGGACCTTTTAAGGATGTGCTTATAGACCCCAGCTCCCACGTATATGATCGCCATCATACTGCTGGCCGTCAAGCAAGAATCCAAAGGGCTCTACCAATGTGCAATAGTGATTTGTAATGTCACCTAAAGCAGTACACGATGATAAAGATAAACCATATAGCATACTATCATCTTGAGTAAGACTGTCCTACCGGCATAGGACATCCCTCAATCATTGCAATCACGTGCCTGTGATACAATAATTAGCTCTGAGGGCACTATCTCCAACAAGTATACAGGTGCTCATTGGGTTATGAGTTACACTGGACGGACTCGTTGGGAACTGCTGGTTGGTATTATACCTATCATCACGTAGCAGTTCCTGGGTGGCATGAGTACAGGTTGGTCCGTTGACTTGATATCATTATTCGTCTCAAGTGTGTTCCTACTGTACTTAGATCACTACTCTACCATGGCTCAAAGGAGTGGCGCAAATAGGTAGTGGTTGGGTGCAGTCCCGAAGCAGTTAGAGGCAGTAGCGGTTAGATAGGATTCGTCTCTCCTGGTATTGGAGGTTGATATCGCGCTGTGTTCGGAAAGCCATTACACAAAGTCCCTGGCCAGAGTAAGCGAGATTTACTGGTAGGTACTCCAGTAGTTTCTCATGGTGTATTAGGCTCTTCTCCAGCACGACTTATTGTGCTTTTAGGAGTCTGACGTTTACCATCCCCTTAGGCCCGATATGCGAGTATCTTAGACGAACAGACCGGGCTGTACGGAGATTGTCACAGATAGGCTCAGTAAGAGTTCGGATGAGTTTGCTCATCGGCCTTCTTATCGACAGATAACTGGGTAGCCTTTATGTGTAGCTAGTACCGTTGACGGACTTGTGGTTAAACCCACTGCTAGCGTACTGTCGAGTCTTTAGAGTCCCACACAGAGGGTTTCCCTACTTCGGGCAAAACGATGTAGAGGCCGTATGGTTTTACAGCAGGGTTCCAATCACATACGTGTACTGGCTACACGGATGATGTTCGGATGGATAATACTAATGGGCTTTGGTTTAAGCCGGATCCTAGTATTATATTATTGGATTGTTATTATCTTATTGTATTCGTATTTTTCGAAATACGAATACGAATATGTATATACGGTAAGGGCATTCTTGTAATTTCACAAGATATGCTTCTAGAAGGGGACACCTCATTACTTGATTTATCTATTTTTGCAAAATGGATTAATAAGGTGCAATTGGAGATATTTTAGGCATGGGTGTGAAGCATGGCTCATTTATATTTGGTTGGCTACATTAATGAAGCATGGTGAGTTATTTTCTATATGAAAATAATACATGCTTCATTTTATTGGAAGAGATGAGCCATTCTACTCACTTGACTTCACTTGATTCATTTCTCATTTTGCTTTCTCTCTCCAATTTCTCTCCTTTTTTTCCTCAAGAACCCTAACCCTTACATGAGTTGTGAAACATAGGGTTCAATGAGATAAAACACTCCATTAGATACTCTACATCTTCTAGGCTACTTAGATTTGCAAACTAAGTACCGTAGTTATCTCGGTTTAGAAGTTGGAGCTTGAATACATACTCTCGGGTGGATCGTCTTTGACACGAGGATGCCGACGTTGCAAGCTTGATCCGTTCTTCTAGGAGCTAAAGAAGAGGAGGAAGAGGAGAAGACCAGAAGGACTTGGTTCAAGGAGCTATAACACTTTTTATAGTAGTTAAACCTCCTATCTAGTTTAGTTAGTTAAGGTTTTCGTAAATATCCTGGAGTTTAGTCGATATTGCGAAGCTTGTAAAAATCATTTTTTTATAAATTCCGCCTCCCCACGAACCCGCGGGGTGCGTGACATCGATTTACAATGTGGTCATATGTCTACACATGTCGAAAATGGTTCCTCGTACTTCATTATATTCACCGATGATCTCTCAAAATTCGGACATGTGTGTTCCTATTGAAACACAAATCTGAAGTTTTTAAGAAATTCAAGAAATATAAGACTGAAGTAGAGAACCAGACGGGTAAAAGTATTAAAATCCTTTGATCTGATCGAGGAGGAGAATACCTAAGCACGGAATTACGAGATTATATAAAAGAGAATGGGATTCTCTCTTTGGTTACTCCTCCGTATACACCACAGCACAATGGTGTATCGGAGCGGAGAAATCGCACCCTATTAGATATGGTGCACTCTATGATGAGTATTGCTGAGTTACCTATTTCCTTCTGGGGATTTGCGCTTGAAACAACTGCTTATATATTGAATAGGGTTCCTACCAAGTCTGCGCCTACCACTCCATATGAGATATGGGAGGGGAAGAGACCATGTCTTAATTTCATTAATATATGGGGTTGTCTGGCATATGTTAAAAAGAAAAATCCGGACAAATTTGAGGCAAGGTTTGTTTTATATAAGTTTGTTGGATATCCTAAATATTCGTGAGGGCATATCTTCTACCACATTGAGGAACAAAAGGTGTTTGTTGCTCAACAATCCACCATTTTAGAAAAAGAATTTCTTACAAAAGAAATTAGTAGGAGTAGGTATAACTGGAAGAAATTCCAGAAACACAAACTGCAATAGAAGATTTGGTAGAACCAAAGGATTCAATAGTCCCAAACGAACCTCAGCCACTCCGCAGATCTAGTAGGGTTTCTCACACACATGAGAGATACTACGGTTTTCTCATAGACGGTGGGAGCGAGAATTGCATCAAGGAAGATAGTGACCCGACTAGCTTCGAGCAGGCCATCACAAGTGGGGACTCTGTGAAATGGCTGGATGCTATGCGCTCTGGGATGGAATCTATGTACACCAACAAAGTATGGACTTTGGATGTTTCTCCTGAAGGGGTAAAACCCATTGGGAGCAAGTGGATCTTCAAGAAGAAAATTGGTGTAGATGGAATGGTTGAGACCTTCAAAGATAGACTTATAGCAAAAGGTTTTCATCAACGACCAGGGGTCGACTATGATGAGACCTTTTCTCCAGTAGCTATGCTTAAGCCCATCAGGATCCTACTTGCCATTGCTGTTAGTTATATGTATGCCCTAGAGGCCAGTATTGTACAGATGATGTATATTATATTGGATGCTTGGACATATATAGAGATGACTTTCTTGCTCGATATGATAGTATGCTATCTGGTTACTCTTTATCTTAACATGTACACTTGTCTCTTTAAACTGTCTTATAGTTACATGTTGATAAAGCCCTTAGGATCTGTACTTGACTACCTGGACTATGATACAGATCATACTAGTGGGGACATGGTAGTCCATAAGTACATCCTTCAAGGTCCCTAGTCGTGGGTGTATCGAGACAGGGCATCGATATACCAGTGTAGACTAGCGTATACGCTTCTCGACCCATGAGATGGGCGATGGATGATCCCATATCCATTGGTGTTTGACATCAGAGATGGTGTACGGGTGCTCAGTGGAGACTGGGTACACTGGACGGACTCGCCGAGAACTCCCAGATGGTATTATACCTCACGTCAGATGGCAGTTCTCAGGTGACACTTATGCAGGTTAGTCTGTAGACCCGAGATCGTCATAGAGTCTTGTGTGATTCCCACTGTGCTTTGATCTCCACCTTACCACGTCCATGAGGGCGTGCAAAACGGTGGTCTTTGGGTACTGTCCCGAGTCACATGGAGGCAATGAGCGATAGGAGGGGTTTCGTCTCTCCCGGTATTGGGGGTTGATGTTGCGCTGTGCTCGATTGGCCGTAACAGGGAATTCCCTGGCCAGGGCTGATCAGAGATTTGCTGGTAAGTGTTACCAGTAGTTTCTCGACCCGTTATGAGCCTCATATCGGCATGACTTATCGGTTATTGGGGTCTGACGTTTACCACCCCTAGACTTGATATGCGACATATCAGACAAACAGACCGGACTGTACGGTAAGTGTTACTGGTTGGATTCACAGGAGTGTGAGCGGGCTAGCTCGTCGATCTTCTGATCGCTCAATACCCGGATGGCCGTTACGTTTAGCAGACCGCTTGCGGCTTGTGGGTGCTTGATATGATCATCATCTGCTACCGGCGTATTGACGAGTCTTTAGAGTCCTACACAGAGGTTTCCTGGCTCAAGCGAAACGAAATAGGAGCGCATATGAGATATGTGCAGGACCGAGAATAATGCGTGTATGTGATACCGTATTCCATTCTCGCGATGAATATATCGATTGGTTATATTCGATATAACCTAGTTATCGAATCATTGATTCGATAAATCGATACATTATATACTAGTCGGTTATGTGCGACATGACCGGATCATTGAATCAAGTGTTGATTTAATGATTTAATGTATAATTATATATTTGATATATTATTTTGTATTAACTAGTATTGGTTCACTTTAAATGGATTTTCTCACTTGATGTGCAAGTTGTATATGTGATATACTTTTGTGCACATCTTTGTATCATGTTTGATGATGCTTGCTCATTTGGTTAAGTGTAAAGAATTAAACCTAGGTAAAGAAAGTGATTAGGGTTTTAATTATCCATTCTTTTTCTTTATTGATTTTGGAAAAAGAATGGCATAAGAATACAAAATTGTTGCTTTCATTCTTGAACCTTTGTGAAGCTTCATGAAGCTTTGACCAAAGTGACCAATTTGTCTTCATGCTTAACCCTAACCACTCTTCTAACCTTGGTCAATTCTCTACACCTAACCATGGTTCCTATTATGTTAAGTATTCATTTCTTTTTCATTTTTGATTAACTTATCATAATATTTCCTTCTTCTTGATCTTCTTCTTCAAGAAAGAAAGCTTGATGCCATCAATGGCAACTTGAGTTCTAAAGTGAGAAATCCAATTCTAAAGTGAACCCACCTCCTATTTCTTCACCCTCTACCTCTTGCCAAGTTGTTTTGGGTGTTTTCTTCACAAGTTTCACAAATTTGTGAAGTCGGAGCTTGAACTTGTGATGCCTCGACGTAGATCATCTTCGGCACGAAGCCGACGACCTAGTCCGCCCATTTCACCGATCAAGCCGACGATTGAGTCCGGGATTCGAGATGGACAGCGAGAGGACGCCTACGTGGAGCTAAGGAAGTGGATAACCGGATCTACAAAGGTTGTAGCTTCTTATCTTTAGTTAAGTTGTTAACTAGATTCGTTTATCACCTAAATTTCTAGTCAACGATCTAGTCTAGGGTTTCTCGGCACCGTAAAATTTGAAATTGGCATGGTTGATGCCTTGTGAGACCTCTTGAGAGTGCCTAGGAACCCTACAGTGGTATCAGAGCCTAGCTAGAGCCTTAGGCGATGTTTAGACGACGTTTGAAACCCGATCGAACCCAAACCCTAAAATCCAAAATGCTCTCTGGAAATTTTCTGAAAATTTGGATTTTTGTCAATTAAAAATATGCAGAAAAATAAGCAGGGTGTTATTTGAATTACTGTGAAATACGAGGACCTGAATCAATTTTTCCACCGCGGAACCGCGGCACAAGCTAGGCATGTGCGGCGGTTCCGCGGCTGTACTGTCCCCTTGTCTAGTGATTTCTGCACAGTAACTCATATAATTTAATACTATATTTTCTGGGTATTTTTATTGTGACTCTACAGATGAGTATTCTGGGGTTGTATTGGGAATCAATGATTCAATCGGATTTTCAAATTTTGTTTATGTGTTTTTCCGGATATTTTAGAATATGTTAAAAGGTTCGACCGGATGTAAATACCCAATCTTTCCCCTGCCCGGAAATTTCCAATTGTTGGACTTTTCCGTAGTTTAATGAAATTCTGAGTAGTGCAAGTAACGCGATGGTCCCTCTAGAAGATAACAAACCTTAACTCGATTATGTGACCGTCTTGAACTGCCCTTTGAACCTTAGGGTTTGGGGCAATACGGCGTGCCACATGTGAGGCGTTGGCTTGACCCTTCTACGGCTGGACCGTTGGTACTGAGGCATGAAGTGAATGTCTTTGAACTTATTTCATGTGTTGAACGGTTTCGGGAAAACTTGGGTGTTCGAATGTTCGATCGAAAAGTTTAATATTTTCTATTTATCTGGAATGGGATACAATAATTGGAATTCACAAACAGTTATGAGATAACTAAATGAATGTTATAAATCTAGCGGTTTAGTTTCACTTGATATTGAAAAGAGTTTTCGATAATGAGACTAAAATGCGGGGTTTATAACTGTTAGGCATGTGATGTCTAAGTATTTCATTTGATTAGGCATGTGATGTCTAAAGAGGTTGGGAATTCCAACTGTTGTAGTTTTACACTTTCTTTTCTGTGGCCGTAGTGTAATATGTGATATCGCCGGTTTCGTTGCTATATGTCAACGACAATTGGGATGCGCATATTTACTTATGTTGATGACATGTGATGTTATGTGTTGCTGGATATGTTATATTGGATCGTCGTGTTTGAATAGCCGGGCGTTTTTATGTGAGATGAGTGTTTTTCATTTTCATTCATGTAAAAACTTGTATGTAATATTCTTTTATTGGGGCACTTCCTGGTTGCGGAAGTTGTCACCTTTTGTATATTATTTACTTTTCTGCACTAGGATAGACCCAAGGAGGGGAGCACAAGTAACCGGGTTCTAGAGTCCAGTGGGAGACCATCTCGAGGAGTCGAGTCTGGGTCTCCTAACCCTAGAATTGGTAGGGTTGCTTGCCGCTTGATTGGTAGAGATTTTACGATCAAAAATATAATTACCGCAATCAGAAACGGCGTCGCTTCGCAGCTAGCCGGTGAGTGCGGGTCGATCCACAGAGACGGGTAAATTCCTTTAGTGTGTCTTAACGAGTTGATTCTATTTGTCGTTTTGGTTTTATAAAAATCTAGATCTAAAACTTAATTAATCTAATTTAAATTCTTGCTAGGGTTAGGCTTAGAGGAAGTTTTGGAGATTGATGTTTCCTTCACCGCTTTCAATGCCGTATTCTAGATCCATTAGGTGTTATAGTAATTATCGATAAAGTGGATACGACTCTTTTGGGAAGATGTTTTCTTCCTCTAGATTCGTATCCTTCCTTTATCGTTAATTACCCTAACCTCCATGGAAAACGCGCGCAACCGGCCCTTTATACTGCGGTTCACCGTTACCTCGATGGGTAGGGTGCCGCAGGGAGCGGTTGTGCGCGCATGCATGGAGTTCTTAATGGGTTAGGCATTGAAAGGGGTGAGAGATCTCATCTCTCAACCCTTTCCCTAAGGCTAACCCTAACAAGCGAGGAGACTACTCGCTCATTAGGGGATGAAATAACATTAAAAGAATAAAAGAAAAACACTTACTAATGGTGATGGCTCCCTCCAAGCGATAAAGAACAGATCTGAATGTCACTTCCAGAATTTCTGAATTTTATTTATTGAAAAGAGGCATACAATTTTTAGATCTAAGATTACAATTTATAGGAAAATAGAAAACCTAGGGTTACAGACTCTCGCACTTGCGAATTTACAGATTTGACCCCTGAGAATCCCAACACCAGAACCGTCGCACCGATACGCCAATTTTCCACCGACACGCGCTCTTAATGGCCGCGGAACCGCGGCGCCAGCATGGGTTTGGCCGCGGTTCCGCGGCCAAACTGAGGAGTTGGGATCTGAGCTTTTGTGGGCTTTTTCCTTGGCTCTTTGGGCTTCTGTTTTTACTCTTCTTTTCTCTGTTGGACTTCTGGATCTTCTCCAGATTTTTAGTGAAGACTTGTATTGGGCTTTTTAACCGTTTCACTTGACTTTTTGGACCTTGCACTGTTCTTCGACTGGGCTTGACTAGGGTCCGTCTACTTGCTGGTCAAAAGTCCCTTTATCTGTTGTTTTGTGTCTTTTTCACTGTATTTGCTCCAGAAACCTGTAACCTGTAATATGCAACAAACGTGCGTCAAGAGTACCTGTTTATTTATAAAAAGGATAAGAATAGGGAATGATAAATGCAATATTATGGTCTGAACAAATACCCCCAAACTTACCTTTTGCTCGTCCTCGAGCAAACTTATTATTTTATTCACTAAAATCCTAACCGCACTTTCGCAGGGAAACGCGATTGCACTGAGCACGTGCAACAAGCCGTTAAACCTCTAGGTGTCCCTAGTAGGAGGAGTGTTGTCTCCTGAGGGTTTTCAGCGGATTACACCCACAAAATCCTATCAACTCGGCCCATTAACTTTTGTTCTCCAATTAGGTCTTCTAATAAGGAATTCTATTATCTTATACTTGTAAATTATCCACCCATATTCTTCACACTTCCTCATCATTTAACTTAAGATTATATATATCCTGCAGATCTACTTAGCTTTCAGCATTTCTTAAGTTTTCCTTCTAGGGTTTTATCTCCACTTAGGAATTTCTATCAACTCTACTAAAGATACAAGTTCTATTCTTCATTCCTCTCTCTTATCTAAATTCCAATCACATACCCCTACGTGTGTGTATAGATCACCCCTACACTCGGAAATTCAATTCAAGCAATCATGCCCTTGTCCATTGTCCAAAGTACTAATTAGTTGGTGAATTTAAATGAAATTTGCTTACACATCCTTCATGCGACCGTTAATACTTCTTGAGGTACCAACGACCGATTACAAAACGCGTTTGTACTTTAAAGCATACTTCCTAGTCTTTGCAACACCCAAGGCTTTAGCAGTGACTCCCAAACCAGTTGGTCTAAGGCACTAGGTGATGAAGCACCCTCGCTAAATATTTTTCCATTTTTGCAGCCTTAAGTAATCACAAAAACCAGTGTCCATTTTTTTTTCTTTATTCACACTTTTTCATACTAAGGACTTTAGACAATAGCCTTTCAAGGTCTCTTCTACTATTCCAAGTTTCAAGGTGCGTGATTGTGCAATTTGTAGGGTGTACGTTTTCAGAATCTAGACTTAAGCTAGGAACTATTTTTCAAACTTATACTCTAATAAGAACATCAATACTCTTCCCTCATTTTGACTTAGCCCAAGAAGTGAACCCAAAATTTGCCTATTTCTAAATAAACTACAAGGCATATACTTTCTACCGTTAAACTTTAAGGAAGGTTATTTTTAGGGTTTTTAATTCACTAAGTCTAAGATCTAGTTGTTCCTAACCAGTTAACCTATTAGTCAAACTCAAGTCAATTAGCCAAAATTGAATACAAATATTTTTATAAATTTTGAAAATTTTCAATTTTTATGGGTTTTCAAATAAATATGCAAATGCAAAAATATGTACAAATGAATGCGAAGGAAGAAGACGTACCGAGCATACCCCCAAACTTGAACTTGACAGTGTCCTCACTGTCATGCTAAACCAAGAGGGTCAAAATACCGATACTCCCCTGTTTATTTATTTATAAATTTTTTTATTGTTAAGAAAAACAAACATATATACAAAAAGACCCTCCCCCAAACTTCATTTAAACTATGTTAGAGATTACTGCCAAACCTTGCATCGGCCAAAAGTCAACACCAACCATTTGAAAAATTTATCAGTAAAGAATATTGGTTGGTGGAAAATTAAGTTGTGGTGGTCCGCAAAGAATTGGGGAAGATAGAAGTAGTGGAATGGGAGGTGTGGAGGTGAATATACAGGTGATGGTGATGCATCGAAACGAGAATGTAAATGATCAGCAATCAGTGGAGTGTTAGCATTCTCGTACCTTATTAAAAGAAATGGGGGTATTTCAACTTCTAAGGGAGGAAGTTGGCTCACCACAATACCCCCAAGATGTTCCCGTGTGTCCTCTATTGACATGGCATCATCCATCAATTGTGTATGATATTCAATTATGAGGGAACTGATCTCCTCGATGTCCGCCATAGTCCTACCGAAAACTTGCCGCCTATCTTGTAAGACTTTTAAAATAGCGTTCTCTTGCTCGAAGGCTAGAGAGGCTGATATGATAATGGGAAAAGTCTCATTCTCACCTATGTAAGCATATCTACGGTGAGACGACAAGGGCATGAGTTCGAATTTCTGAGGCGAAAGAACCATTGCGGAATCTACTTCGAACTCAAAGACTCCAACACAGGTTCGAAATCACTGCAAACAACCGATTCGGATGGTTCGACTGACTCATCCAAAAATTCAAACGACTCATATTCGGGCTGTGACTTGTCGTCATCCGAAAAAGTGAAACATTCATAATCAGCATCGGTTGTGTCAACGGCAGTAGGCTCAAGGAGGGACGCACTAGTGGCGTCAAAACTGTTTTCATCAAATAGAAATCTTTCAAGCTCGCAGTCCTCCTGCGTGATTTCGTGAATAGAGCAAACTTCTCGTGTACTAGTTTTAGGCACGGGGGGCAGACTTCCCATCTTATAAATATTGAACTCACTAGACCTCTTTCCGAAGGATAGGGTCATGGAGCCATTGCGACAATTTATTACGGCATTGGAAGTGGCCAAAAATGGTCGACCGAGAATCACCGGAATTTGGTTTATTGGGTTAGCAACAGGTTGTGTATCCATAACAATAAAATCAACGGGGAATATGAACTCCCCAACTTTGATCAACACATCCTCTAGTTGACCCCTTGGATAGGTGATTGATCGATCAGCCATTTGGAGAGTGCAACGAGTGGGTTTCAACTCTCCAACCCCTAATTGTTCGTACACGGAGTAGGGAATCAGGTTAACACTAGCCCCAAGATCTAAAAGTGCTTGATTAATTTTCTTATCCCCAATTGTAATTGAAATCGTAGGACAGCCGGGGTCCTTTCGTTTTTGGGGTAAGGTTTGATGGTGGTTAATAGCATTGCTCACTGCACTAGCCACTAGCACTTTCTTGGGTACTTGAGATGCTTTTCTCTTTGAAGTGCATAATCCCTTTAAGATTTTTGCGTATGAAGGGACTTGTTGGATAGCATCCAAGAGAGGTATATTTATGCTAACCTGCTTAAAGATATCCACAATCTTCTCCACTTGTGTATTTGGTTTATTAGGACTCAACCTGTTTGGGAATGGTGCATTCTGAAAATTTGTTGAGTCAAAAGTCTGTGGAGTAGAATGTGGAATAGGAACGGATCCCAGTGTGGATGTGTTCGTGTTGTTAGAAATGGGTCCGTTCGAGTCAGAAGAAGTAGAGCCGTGTGAAGGGTGGAGAATAGGCTCTAAAGAAAAAGGTGAAGAAGGAAGTGAAGAAAATGAAGAAGGGGAAGAAGAACCACCGGCGGGGATGTCATCACTAGTTTCCACATTATTTTGCAACTCTCTTCCGGATCTCAATGTGGTCACCGCATTTACATTGTGATTGTGATATGCGTTTTGTGCGTGACCGGGATTGGGCAAGGGTTGAGATGGAAGCTTTCCCTTTTCTCTTTCGCTCAACGCAGCAGTTAATTGTGCAATTTGTGCCTCAATAGATTTGATACTTTGATCGTGTGAGGCATTGTTATTCATTAAAGATTGCACATAACTTTCAAATCTTGCTGTGGATTCTGTAGTTTGCTTGAGAAATGCTTCAAGACTTTTCTCGAGCGAGCTAACCTTATCATCATTAGGTTGAACCAAATTGTTCGTTTGATTTGTATAAGGATGTTGTTGGAAAGGTTGCTGGTTTTGAGTTTGTGAGGGTGCTTGTTGTTGTTGTGGAGGAGGTCTTTGAAAATTATTGTTCCCTTGGACTTGTTGATTTTGGTTCCAAGCGAAATTTGGGTGACTCCTCCACCCCTGATTGTATGTCGAAGAGTACGGATCATTTCTTTGTCGTTGCTGAAATGCAGCATTGACTTGATCTTGTCCTTGAATAGGTGCATTATAAGGACACTCTTCGGTTAAGTGCGACGGGTTCGAACAACAAGCACAAACAGTTCGTGTGGGTAGAGTAGGGACAGGAGAAGACGATGAGATTTTGGTCTCAATGGCTTCTAGCTTTTTCATAAGTGAGGCCATCTCGTCCTTCATAGCAATCGACATATCTATTTGATGTATGCCTGCCCTAGATTGACCAACTGAAGAAGATGATGTGGTCTTGGTACTCTCCCACTGAATTGTTTGCTCACTTAGGTCCTCAAGAAACTGCCAAGCTTCGTCGCTAGACTTAGAGAGAAAATGATCTTGACATATTGTTTCTAGCAACTGCTTCGTTGCTGCGTTCAATCCCTCGTATAAAGTTTGGCAAAGTTGCCAATTTTCTATCCCATGATGAGGACATTGAACAAGTAGGTCTTTAAATCTCTCGAAGCACTTCCAAAATGGTTCGGAAGGAAGCTGTGAAAATTGTATGATTTCGTTTCTGATTCTAGCAGTTTTGTGGTGAGGATAGAACTTTTTCAGAAAAGCTCTCACAAACTCGTCCCAATTTCTAATGGAGTGTGATGTGGTGCTATATAGCCACTTCTCTGCTAGGTCGCATAAGGTGAAAGGAATGACCCTTAGCCTTATTGCGTCATCACTTAATTGGGTTGTCTTCATCATGCTGCAAACGTTTTGGAATTTATTAATGAAAATATATGCATCTTCGGATTCCAAACCATGAAACTTCGGTAGCATATTGATGAAGTGTGGTTTTATTTCAAAATTATCCCCATTTGCCAGTGGGGGTGAAAGACATGTGGGTAAAGAAGTGCGGACGGGGTAGAAGAGATCCTGGAGCGCAACTCGTGCGGGCGCTACAACAGGCGGTAGATTCGGGTTATTCGCACCTGGCGGAGGTGGAATCATTCCCGTCGGCAAGGTATCGTTGGGGTTGAATCCCGACATACCTTCGAAAGAAGAATTTAAAGGTGAAGGTAAGGAAATGGACGGAAGATCGACGAAGGGTTCGTCGAAGGGTTCGTTGGTCGGTACCAACGAAACGCGGACTAATCGGGCGTTAGTATCCCTAGTCCAAAATGACATACACTAAAGGGTAGTGCAGTCAGAAAAAAAAGAAAAACAGAATGTGGGGGTAAGATAACGTCAGTGAGAAGAAGTGGTGGAAGTGAGTTTGCAAGTTTTCTTTAGCGGCAAGTTGCAAGTTTTGAAAAGATTTTTTTATTTTTTATTTTTGTGAGTTTTGCGAGGAGGTTTTGGAAAACGGACTCGTGACACAACTGACTCAACCATACATGCACAATCAGGCCTAGATCTAGGGTCGCCTAGGTCTGCTAGACAGCTCCTAACTAGGGCTAGAAATAGACCTCAAACCGCCTCTTCACGGACAAATACGGCCAGGTAAGTGGGAAGGAACCACCACTACAGTGGGCCTAATTAAAAACCACTAGCCTAGACACCGCAATGTCGGTTAGGATAAACGGCCGATGCCTACCCTAGTCCTTTTCCTATTGAGCTTGCTGTCCTTAGGTCTGAGTCTAATCTTTTTTAATTAAGGTGGTTGATGCAAAATGCTTAGGTGTTTTCTGGGGTCCTGGGAAGGGTGATGAAATCCCCACCCAATCTGAATTTGGTCAAATAGCCCCTTAGAATCCGGTTAAATTATGCAAAACAAATAAAAATTCACTTGCAATCAGAATTTTTAGCGCGGCGCAAAGAAACCTGCAGAGATCTGTTATTTAGAAGGGGGAGAAAGACTCTTTACGCAAAGAGCCCTGCAGAAAACTTTTTACAGAGAGATATATTTTAGGTTACAGAGGGGGGAATGAGGATCAAACCCACAAAATTTAATGCGTTGACGTGGCACGAAGAGCGCGGAAGCGCGGCGGGAACCCACTGTATGCGGCGGAAGCGCGGTGCAACAGAGGGGTTGGGCTCTGGAAAAAATTCTGCTGCTCCTTTGTTCCACTCCTCCTCTGTTGTTACGTTCACCTTTCTGATTTGACCTCTGTAAAATTCCAGATCTTCGCTATTCCTGCAAGATTCAAAAATAAACCCTTCAAACAGATCAAATTTGATAATTTTTATATTTTTTATATTTTCAGATTTTTATAATTTTTCAAATTTATATCAACCCGAAAATTCACAAAAAGAAAAATTACGCCGTCCCCGGCAACGGCGCCATTTGATTGGTAGAGATTTTACGATCAAAAATATAATTACCGCAATCAGAAACGGCGTCGCTTCGCAGCTAGCCGGTGAGTGCGGGTCGATCCACAGAGACGGGTAAATTCCTTTAGTGTGTCTTAACGAGTTGATTCTATTTGTCGTTTTGGTTTTATAAAAATCTAGATCTAAAACTTAATTAATCTAATTTAAATTCTTGCTAGGGTTAGGCTTAGAGGAAGTTTTGGAGATTGATGTTTCCTTCACCGCTTTCAATGCCGTATTCTAGATCCATTAGGTGTTATAGTAATTATCGATAAAGTGGATACGACTCTTTTGGGAAGATGTTTTCTTCCTCTAGATTCGTATCCTTCCTTTATCGTTAATTACCCTAACCCCCATGGAAAACGCGCGCAACCGGCCCTTTATACTGCGGTTCACCGTTACCTCGATGGGTAGGGTGCCGCAGGGAGCGGTTGTGCGCTCATGCATGGAGTTCTTAATGGGTTAGGCATTGAAAGGGGTGAGAGATCTCATCTCTCAACCCTTTCCCTAAGGCTAACCCTAATAAGCGAGGAGACTACTCGCTCATTAGGGGATGAAATAACATTAAAAGAATAAAAGAAAAACACTTACTAATGGTGATGGCTCCCTCCAAGCGATAAAGAACAGATCTGAATGTCACTTCCAGAATTTCTTAATTTTATTTATTGAAAAGAGGCATACAATTTTTAGATCTAAGATTACAATTTATAGGAAAATAGAAAACCTAGGGTTACAGACTCTCGCACTTGCGAATTTACAGATTTGACCCCTGAGAATCCCAACACCAGAACCGTCGCACCGATACGCCAATTTTCCACCGACACGCGCTCTTAATGGCCGCGGAACCGCGGCGCCAGCATGGGTTTGGCCGCGGTTCCGCGGCCAAACTGAGGAGTTGGGATCTGAGCTTTTGTGGGCTTTTTCCTTGGCTCTTTGGGCTTCTGTTTTTACTCTTCTTTTCTCTGTTGGACTTCTGGATCTTCTCCAGATTTTTAGTGAAGACTTGTATTGGGCTTTTTAACCGTTTCACTTGACTTTTTGGACCTTGCACTGTTCTTCGACTGGGCTTGACTAGGGTCCGTCTACTTGCTGGTCAAAAGTCCCTTTATCTGTTGTTTTGTGTCTTTTTCACTGTATTTGCTCCAGAAACCTGTAACCTGTAATATGCAACAAACGTGCGTCAAGAGTACCTGTTTATTTATAAAAAGGATAAGAATAGGGGAATGATAAATGCAATATTATGGTCTGAACACCGCTCTCGTAGGGGTCTAGGGGTGTGGGATTGGCTATTCATCACGACTGTGGAATCCGTGTTTTATACTGGCTCGTATTGAAAACACGGACGTCCTAGTATATCCAATGTTTCATATGTTTCTTCTGCTGCGATATCTGTGATGTGATCATGTGATGTTCTGTGATAGATACAGTATATAGTATATATGATATATTATATAAACGTTACTTATGTTTTTCACCCGCACTAGCCCTGCCCTGCTCTGTCGTTAGTTACCTAACCTAACGGTGCACGAGGGGGCATCCAGGCGAATGCGGATGGCATAAGTGTACGTCGTATTTATCTGTGATGTTTAGGTTTTTAAATGATGGGACTTCATTAATGTGATTAATGAAATAAAAGAAACCTAAGATGTTGTAGAATCAGATTTTAAACAAAACAGGTAGCTACAGTTCTTGCTTTGCATAGCGGTATATATGATATACCCTGCACCTTATTCGATGAGGAAAGGACCGAGATCCCTTCACCGGGAGTGACTCCTTTAGCAATAACTGGCAGATGCTACACACTCAGTTTGACTTTTGATTGCTTCTATAGTTTCTGCTTTGCACAGTGATATATATGATATATCCCGCACCTCATTCGACGAGAAAAGGGCCGACGATCCCTTCACCGGGAGTGACCCCTTTAGCAAAACTAGAAAAGCCTCAAAATCACTCCATTTCAAAACTTCATTTTGATTCTACAACGATATCAAGTTCATTACACTCATGGTTTTCAGAAAAACCTGCGTAGCCCTCCGTCATTTCAGATAAGTACTACTTAGTATTCATGCTGCGGTAGTTTGGCCTCCGTCAAGGCGTAGTGTATGGTAGCTAACTAGTGCTTATCTGCCAGCATATGATGCGAATGGATTAGGGTATTCGTACGGCGTAGTTTGGCCTCCATCAAGGGTCGTACGGGTGGGTTTAATTCAATCAAGAAATGACAGGTTGAACTTGACTAGCGCCCTATGGGTAGTTTGGCCTCCGTCAAGGTCACAGGACGCTAGGGGCAAAAGTATTATCGGGAATTTCAAGAGTTGAAATTTGCAATGAGATTGCATACCTTCTATGAGATAGTTGGATCCCGATACCCACTGCGAGTAAGAGTTACTCCTGGGAGAGTTTTGCACACTACAATTAGCCGATCAAGTAGGTGTCTAGAAAGGTGTCGATGGGGTTACGCCTCTGGGAAAACGAGATTTACATTAATTAGGTCCGTGCGAAAGACGGGGAACCTCCCTCAAAGTACCGACACTGGCCTGGCTGAAAGATCGACGAAGTTGTAGTGTGTAATTAATCCCGGCTAGTCTTTCCTTTTAGGGTTTGAAGGAAGATTTGATAAAAACCAGTGGGAGCCATTCTGATTAGATAAGATAATAACCAATCTGATCTTGCACGAGCATACGCTAAAGTCTTTTCTTCTCTCTCTCTCCAGGTAGCGACCATTTCATGCCCTAATAAAGATAATAATATGGATGTATTGACCGAACCCGCATGTTATACTGTGCAGGGGAACGTTGAACCCGTTCTATCTTATAAGTGTTATAAGAATGAACAGGAAACAGGAGAATATCTGGATTCTCACACCGCCCAAAAGGAGAACATGCATGTTGATGCATCATCTTCGGGTGTGTTTGTCATTGAGAACTGTTTCTCAGTTCACCCTACGTCCTGGGTATTAGATACCGGATCTGGATCCCATATATGTAAAATGTTACATGGGCTGCGGAAAGGTAGAGAACTGGGAAAAGGTGATCATTCCGTTCAAGTTGGGAATGGGGCAAATGTTGCAGCCAAAGCAGTTGGCGAATATCACCTAGTATTACCAAGTGGTAATACACTGATTCTAAATGAATGCTATTATATACCGAACATGATGTGCAACATTATATCAGTTTCTTTATTAAGTAAAGAAGGATATAATTTTGTAGTAAAGGATAATGTTATGAACATATTCCTAGATCAAAAGTTGATTGCATCAGGCTCGATGTATAATGGCATATTCATTCTCAATCAAAATACAGTCCTCAATTTACAAAACACACACAAGAGGAAGAGTTCTGAACTAAACGAATCTTTCTTGTGGCATTGTAGACTGGGTCACATCAATACGACACGACTAGCTAAGTTGCATAAGGATGGATATTTAAATTCGTTTGAATTTTCATCTTATGACACTTGCCAGTCATGTCTCAAAGGCAAGATGACCAAAACTCCGTTTACTGGACACGGAGAAAGAGTTACCGAACTCTTGGGACTAATACATAGTGATGTATGCGGTCCCATGTCTACACATGCCAGGGATGGTTCTTCGTACTTCATTATATTCACTGACGATCTCTCTAGATTCGGATATGTGTTCCTGATGAAACACAAATCAGAAGCTTTTGAGAAATTTAGAGAATATAAACAAGAAGTAGAGAACCAAACGGGCAAAAGTATTAAGATCCTTCGATCTGATCGAGGAGGAGAATACTTAAGTAACGAATTCAGAGATTATCTAAAAGAGAATGGGATTCTCTCTCAGCTTACTCCTCCTTATACACCACAGCACAACGGTGTATCGGAGCGGAGAAATCGCACCCTATTAGATATGGTGCGCTCTATGATGAGTGCAGCTGAGTTACCTATTTCCTTCTGGGGATATGCACTGGAGACTGCTGCATACCTATTGAATAGAGTTCCAACCAAATCAGTGCCTACCACTCCATATGAGATATGGAATGGAAAGAGACCATGTCTTAATTTCATTCAGATATGGGGTTGTCCGGCCTATGTTAAAACACAAAATCCGGACAAGCTCGAGGCAAGGTCTGTTCTCTGTAAGTTTGTTGGATATCCCAAACATTCGCGAGGGTATATCTTCTACCACTCCGAGGAACAAAAAGTATTTGTTTCTCGACATGCCACTTTCTTAGAAAAGAGTTTTCTTATGAAACAGACAAGTAGCATTGAGGTAGAACTGGAAGAGGTTCCAGCAACACAAACTGGAACAGAAGACTTGGTAGAACCAGAGAATTCAGTAGAACTCGACGAACCCCAGCCTCTCCGCCGATCTAGTAGGGTATCTCGTCCACCTGAGAGATACTACGGTTTTCTCATTGACGGTGGAAGCGAGGATTGCATCATGGAGGATGATGACCCAACTAGCTTCGAGCAGGCCATCACGAGTAGGGACTCAGTGAAATGGCTGGATGCTATGCGGTCCGAGATGGAATCCATGTACACCAACAAAGTATGGACTTTGGATGTTGCTCCTGAAGGGGTAAAACCCATCGGGAGCAAGTGGATCTTCAAGAAAAAACTTGGTGTAGATGGGAAAGTGGATACTTTCAAAGCTAGACTTGTAGCAAAGGGTTTTCGTCAAAGACCAGGTGTGGACTATGACGAAACCTTTTCTCCAGTGGCTATGCTTAAATCCATCCGAATCATGCTTGCCATCGCTGCATATCATGACTACGAAATCTGGCAAATGGATGTTAAGACCGCCTTTCTAAATGGTGATTTAGAAGAGTGCGTGTACATGACTCAGCCAGAGGGCTTCGTAGACAGTGGGAGCAGCGGGAAGGTGTGCAAGCTGCTTAAATCCATTTATGGATTAAAGCAAGCATCGCGGAGTTGGAACATCTGCTTTGACGTCGTTATCAAAGAGTTTGATTTCGTCAAAAACCCAGATGAACCTTGTATCTACAAGAAGGTAGAAGAGAGTAAGGCTGTCTTCCTCGTATTGTACGTGGACGACATACTCTTGATAGGAAATGATATTCCTATGCTGCAATCGGTCAAGCTCTTCTTATCACAAAGATTCTCAATGAAAGATCTTGGTGATGCCTCCTGCATATTGGGAATTAGGATCTATAGAGATAGATCCAAACGGATATTGGGATTGTCCCAATCCAGGTACATTGACACCATACTAAAAAGGTTTAGTATGGAAGAATCCAAGCGTGGGAACTTGCCCACGATCTCTGGAGTCACTCTCTCCAAAGAGATGTCTCCCAAGACTGATTTGGAGAGAGCTCGCATGCAAGGGATACCCTATGCTTCGGCTGTAGGCTCTATCATGTATGCGATGCTATGTACCAGACCCGATGTAGCATACTCACTAAGTATAGTGAGCAGGTATCAAGCTGATCCTGGAGAGAGTCACTGGACAGCTGTGAAGAGCATTCTCAAGTACTTACGAAGGACTAAAGAGATGCTCTTGGTGTATGGTAATGGAGAACTCCAAGTGGAGTCCTTTACCGATTCGAGCTTCCAGAGTGATAAGGACGACTCTAAGTCGCAGTCGGGATTTGTCTTTACCCTTTACGGAGGGGCGGTTAGCTGGAAGAGTTCCAAGCAGGAAACCGTGGCAGACTCGACGATGGAGGCTGAATACATCGCTGCCAACGATGCTGCCAAAGAGGCTGTCTGGATCAAGAAGTTCATTACTGAAGTTGGAGTGGTTCCATCCATTGAGCATCCAATACCTTTGTATTGTGATAACAATGGAGCGGTGGCTTTGGCCAAGGAACCCAGGTCCCATCAGCGATCCAGGCATATTCTGAGGCGGTATCACCTGATCCGGGAGATAGTTGATCGCCGGGAGATCGAGGTCAGGAGGGTTGACACGAAGAACAACACGGCGGATCCACTCACGAAGGCCATTCCCCAGATACAGTTTGAGAGACTCTTCGGGATGCTCGGTATGCGATACTACAGCAGCTGGCCCTAGTGCAAGTGGGAGATTGTTAGTTGTATGTATGCCCTAGAGGCCAGTATTGTACAGATGATGTATATTATATTGGATGCTTGGACATATATAGAGATGAATTTCTTGCTCGATATGATAGTATGCTATCTGGTTACTCTTTATCTTAACATGTACACTTGTCTCTTTAAACTGTCTTATAGTTACATGTTGATAAAGCCCTTAGGATGTGTACTTGACTACCTGGACTATGATGCAGATCATACTAGTGGGGACATGGTAGTCCATAAGTACATCCTTCAAGGTCCCTAGTCGTGGGTGTATCGAGACAGGGCATCGATATACCAGTGTAGACTAGCGTATACGCTTCTCGACCCATGAGATGGGCGATGGATGATCCCATATCCATTGGTGTTTGACATCAGAGATGGTGTACGGGTGCTCAGTGGAGACTGGATACACTGGACGGACTCGCCGAGAACTCCCAGATGGTATTATACCTCACGTCAGATGGTAGTTCTCAGGTGACACTTGTGCAGGTTAGTCTGTAGACCCGAGATCGTCATAGAGTCTTGTGTGATTCCCACTGTGTTTTGATCTCCACCTTACCACGTCCATGAGGGCGTGCAAAACGGTGGTCTTTGGGTACAGTCCCGAGTCACATGGAGGCAATGAGCGATAGGAGGGGTTTCGTCTCTCCCGGTATTGGGGGTTGATGTTGCGCTGTGCTCGATTGGCCGTAACAGGGAAGTCCCTGGCCAGGGCTGATCAGAGATTTGCTGGTAAGTGTTACCAGTAGTTTCTCGACCCGTTATGAGCCTCATATCGGCACGACTTATCGGTTATTGGGGTCTGACGTTTACCACCCCTAGACTTGATATGCGACATATCAGACAAACAGACCGGACTGTACGGTAAGTGTTACTGGTTGGATTCACAGGAGTGTGAGCGGGCTAGCTCGTCGATCTTCTGATCGCTCAATACCCGGATGGCCGTTACGTTTAGCAGACCGCTTGCGGCTTGTGGGTGCTTGATATGATCATCATCTGCTACCGGCGTATTGACGAGTCTTTAGAGTCCTACACAGAGGTTTCCTGGCTCAAGCGAAACGAAATAGGAGCGCATATGAGATATGTGCAGGACCGAGAATAATGAGTGTATGTGATACCGTATTCCATTCTCGTGATGAATATATCGATTGGTTATATTCGATATAACCTAGTTATCGAATCATTGATTCGATAAATCGATACATTATATACTAGTCGGTTATGTGCGACATGACCGGATCATTGAATCAAGTGTTGATTTAATGATTTAATGTATAATTATATATTTGATATATTATTTTGCATTAACTAGTATTGGTTCACTTTAAATGGATTTTCTCACTTGATGTGCAAGTTGTATATGTGATATACTTTTGTGCAAATCTTTGTATCATGTTTGATGATGCTTGCTCATTTGGTTAAGTGTAAAGAATTAAACCTAGGTTAAGAAAGTGATTAGGGTTTTAATTATCCATTCTTTTTCTTTATTGATTTTGGAAAAAGAATGGCATAAGAATACAAAATGGTTGCTTTCATTCTTGAACCTTTGTGAAGCTTCATGAAGCTTTGACCAAAGTGACCAATTTGTCTTCATGCTTAACCCTAACCACTCTTCTAACCTTGGTCAATTCTCTACACCTAACCATGGCTCCTATTATGATAAGTATTCATTTCTTTTTCATTTTTGATTAACTTATCATAATATTTCCTTTTTCTTGATCTTCTTCTTCAAGAAAGAAAGCTTGATGCCATCAATGGCAACTTGAGTTCTAAAGTGAGAAATCCAATTCTAAAGTGAACCCACCTCCTATTTCTTCACCCTCTACCTCTTGCCAAGTTGTTTTGGGTGTTTTATTCACAAGTTTCACAAATTTGTGAAGTCGGAGCTTGAACTTGTGATGCCTCGACGTAGATCATCTTCGACACGAAGCCGACGACCTAGTTCGCCCATTTCACCGATCAAGCCGACGATTGAGTCCGGGATTCGAGATGGATAGCGAGAGGACACCTACGTGGAGCTAAGGAAGTGGATAACCGGATCTACAAAGGTTGTAGCTTCTTATCTTTAGTTAAGTTGTTAACTAGATTCGTTTATCGCCTAAATTTCTAGTCAACGATCTAGTCTAGGGCTTCTCGGCACCGTAAAATTTGAAATTGGAATGGTTGATGCCTTGTGAGACCTCTTGAGAGTGCCTAGGAACCCTACAATTGCTGCATACCATGATTATGAAATCTGGCAAATGGACGTCAAGAACTCTTTTCTAAATGGTGATTTAGAAGAGAGTATGTATATGACACAGTCAAAGGGATTCATAAACAGTGGGAGCAGCGGAAAGGTGTGCAAACTATTTAAATCAATCTACAGATTAAAGCAGGTGTCGCGGAGTTGGAACATCTGTTTTGATGTTGCAGTCAAAGAGTTTGACTTCATCAAAAACGTAGATGAACCATGTATATATAAAAAGGTTGTAGATGTAAGGTCGTATTTCTCGTATTGTACGTGGATGGCATACTCTTAATAGGAAATAATGTTCCTATGCTGCACTCGGTCAAACTCTTCCTATCACAAAAGTTCTCCATGAAAGATCTGGGTGATACCCCTTACATCCTGGGGATAAAGATCTATAGAGATAGATCTAAAAGGATGTTGGGGTTGTCCCAATCCAGGGACATAGACACCATACTAAAGATGTTTACAATGGAAGATTCTAAGTGTGGTAATTTACCCGCTTGTTCAGGAATCACTCTCTCCAAAATGATGTCTCCCAACACTAATTTGAAGAGGGATCGCATGAACGTATGCGAACGTAATACCCTATACTTCTTCAACTGGTTCTATCATGTACGTGATGTTATGCACCAGACCGGATGTAGCTTAAGCACTTAGTGTGGTAAGTAGGTATCAATCAGACCCAAGGGAGAAGCACTGGATAGCTGTAAAGAAAATTCTTAAGTACTTAAGAAGGACTAAAGAGAAGTTCTTAATGTATAGTAATAGAGAACTCCAAGTGGAGTCCTCTACCGATTCGAGCTTCCAGAGTGATAAGGATGATAGCAAGTTTGTCTCGGGCTTTGTCTTCACCCTCAATGGAAGGGCAGTATATTGAAAAAGTTCCAAACAAGATACCGTTGCAGACTCGATGATGGAGGCTGAATATATTGTTAGTTATATGTATGTCATAGAGGCTATTACTGTATATGCGATGTATATTGTACTGGATGCTTGGAAATATATAGGGAGGACTTTCTTTCTCAACATGATAGTATGCTATCTGGTTGCACTTTATCTTAACATGTACACTTATTGTCCCTCTATTACATGTTGATAAAGCTCTTAGGATGAGTACTTGACTACCAGGACTATGATGCAGATCATACTAGTGGGGCAGAGGTAGTCAGCAAGTACATCCTTCAATTGTTCCTAGTCGTGGGAGTATCGGACGGGACATCGATATTTTAGAGTAGATTAGCGTATACGCTTCTAGACCCATATGATGGGCGATGGATGATCCAATATCCATTGGTGTTTGACATTAGAGATGGTATACGGGTGCTCAGTGGAGACTGGAAACACTGAACGGACTCGGCGAGAATTCCTAGATGGTATTATACCTATCGTCAGTAGCAGTTCTCTGGTGACACTGGTACAGGTTAGTCTGTGGACCCGAGATCGTCATAGAGTCTTGTGTGATTCCCATTGTGCTTTGATTTCCAATATACCACGTTCAAGAGATCGTGCAAAAAGGTAGTTTTTGGGTACAGTCCCGAGTCACATGGAGGCAATGAGCGATAGGAGGGGATTCTTCTCTCCCGGTATTGGGAGTTGATGTTGCGCTATGCTCGATTGGCCATAACAGGAAATCCATTGCCAGGTTTGCTGAGATCTACTGGTAAGTGTTATCAGTAGTTTCTCGAACCGTTATGAGCCTCACATCGGCATGACTTATCAGGCTATTGGGGTCTGACGTTATACCACCCCCAGGCTGTGATATGCGACATATCAGACGAAGAGACCGGACTGTACGGTAGTGTTATTGATTGGATTCGCAGAAGTATGAGCAGGCTTGCTTGTTGATCTTCTGATCGCTCAATACCCGGGTGGACGATACGTTTAGCAGACCGTTTGCGGCTTGTGGGTGTTTGATATGATCATCACCTACTGCCGGCGTATTGACGAGTCTTTAGAGTCCTACACAGAGGTTTCCTGGTTCGTGCGAAACGAAGTAGGAGCATATATGTGATATGTTCAGGACCGAGATTAATGCGCGTATGTGATACCGCATTCTATTCTCGCAATATGTGATATCGGACGGTTATATGTGATATAGCCGTGTTATCGGATCAAGTGTTGATTCGATAAGTTGTTACATTTGATATTAGTCGGTTGTATGTGATATAGCCGGATTATTAAATCAAATGTTGATTTGATAATTTAATGTATAATTATATATGTGATATATTAATTTACATTAACTAATATTTGCTCACTTAAACATTTTTTTTTCTCACTTGTGTGCATATAGTATATATGTGATATATATTAATGTACATTTTATTTGTGTCGTGCTTGATACCACATGCTTCATGGGTGTATGAGACTTACACCATGCTTAACATAATGAAGGGTTTATATTTATTTTAGTAATTTATAAATTGGTGGAAATTAGATTAATGGATGAAGCTTGGAGAAGCTTGTGGAACCATTGACTAAGTCCACTCATTTGTTTTACTTAAGATATTTATTAACCTAACCATTATTCTTTTAGACATGGTTTATTCTCTACATGAGTTAGTGTATGGCACTAACTCACCCATGATTGCTATTCTCACCTCATGAGTTTCATTTCTCATCTTCACTTCATCTTCTTCTTCCTCATGAAAAAAGTTCACTAGATTTTCAGATGGTGAAGAAATAATGTGAGTAAAATAAATCTAAAGTGAGTCTATTTCCTACTTCATCACTCTCTATTATATTAGAAATTTAGTTTAGGGTGTTTGCTTCACTAATCTACAATTAGTGAAGAGGTAGCATGAGCTTGATTCTCCTCGATGTAGATCATCTTCGGTCTCGAAGACTTCGAGCAAGCTTGTTCATTTCCTCATGTGAACCCTTACTAGAGTTCGGGTGTTCACTACTTGGAGCGAAGGGACAACTACACGGAGCTTTAGAAGTGAAGGACCGATCTACAAAGGTTGTATTCCTCATTCACTTAGATGTAAAGTTATTTGCATTGCTTATTTGTCTAAATCTCCAGTTAAGATTCTAGGGTTAGGGTTCTTTAGTTCGGCAAAAATTTGAAATTGACATGGACGATACCTCCCGAAACCTTGCTGTCGTTCTAGGCAACCCTACAGTGGTATCAAAGCCAAGCTAGAGAATTAGACGATACTTGTTAGATTACGAAACCGAAACAACTCCGAAATACTACACAATCCTAGTTTCTGTCGAATTTTAAATGGCCTCTAAAAAAATTTTTAGTAACTGCAGAATGTTGTATGTGATATAACTTGAAGACCATACAAATTTGAAGCAAAACCACCTTTTTATGAACGGCCACATAGGCATAAAAACCGAGCTCACCGGGTCTTCTAGGGCTTTTTGGCTTCAAATTTTTAGGGTGTTCCAGTCTCTGGGTTTTGGTCTTTCAGGTGTTGCTTGTTTTTGCTAAATTTGCATGTGATGTTAACTTTCTGCAAAGGCAATTCGGAGTGTTTCGTAGTCGTAATTCTAACATCTATTTGGGTTATTTAGACGACGTTAAGAAGATCGAACGGATATCAATAACCCAAATTTTCCCTCTCTGAAAATTTTCCAAGAGTTGGATTTTTTCCAAGTTTAAAATCTTCAGAAAATCATGCAAGCAATTCTGTGGACCCTCTAGAAGAATGATACCCAAACTCGACTTTTTGGATCGCGTAACCGCGGTCATACCCTAGGGTTTGCGGCAGTTCCATGGCGACATGAGTGAGGCATGGGTCGGCCCTTCTAGGATGGTTCATGGGTGCTGTGGCATGTTCTCGGTACTTTTTGAACTCCGCTCAAGTGTTGAGCTCTTTGGGAAATTTTGGGTGTTTATTTATTCGATCGAAAAGTTTAACATTGTCTAGCTATCTGTGATTGTGATACAATATTTAGAATCCACATAATTAGTTATAAGATAACTAGTTTGAATTTTATAAATCTAGCAGTTCAGTCTTATTTGATCGGTTGCTATGGAATTTTGATGTGGATCAAAAGTCCATCGCAATTACGTAGTATACGCAGATACTCGCCGGGTAACCTTACTAGATAGCCACACCCTATAGCACCGACCAAGTGACTGTAGGAGAACCCCGTCGCCAAAAGCATCCGTTCGGGTGCTCGCGGCCGCGGTGTTCCGCCTAAGTGCACTTTGTAGACGGCATCGGGGGTGCGGCCGCCTACTAAAGTTTTCGGCGAGCATTCGATCAGGTTATCGGGAATCTTGTTGAATTACCCGGAAGGTTATTGGAAAGTGTTTTCAATATCGAAACTAAAATGTGGGGTTTATAATTGTTAGGCATGTGATGTCTAAGAAATTCATTTTGTTGGGCATGAAATCCAAAGTATGTGATACATTGGGTTTATGATGTCTAAGGTGGTTGCGGATTCCAATTGTTGTTGTTTTTCACTTTCTTTTCTGCGACCGTAAGTGTAATATATGGTGTATCGCCGGTTTCGTTGCTATATGTCAACGACAATTGGGATACGCATATTTACTTACGTTGATGACATGTGATGTTATGTGTTGCGGTGATATGTTATATTGGATCGTCGTGTTTTGAATAGCCGGGGGTTTTTATGTGAGATGAGAGTTTTTCATTTTCATTCATGTAAAAGATTGTATGTAATATTCTTTTATTAGGGCACTTCCGGGTTGAGGACGATGTCACCTTTGATGTATATTATTTACTTTTCCGCATTAGGATAGACCCAAGGTAAAGAGCACAAGTAACCGGGTTCTAGGGTCCAGTGGGAGACCATCTCGAGGAGTTGAGACAGGGTCTCCTAACTCTAGAATTGGTAGGGTTGCTTGCCGCTCTCGTAGGGGTCTAGGGATGTGGGTTTGGCTATTCATCGCAACCGTGGAATCCGCGTTTTTTATTGGCTTAATTAAAACACGGAATTCCTAGTATATCCAATATTTCATATATGTTCTTCTGCTGCTGATATTCTATGATGCGATCACTTGATATTCTGAGACGAATGCTTATATTATATATATGATGATATATAGTAAATATTGATGCTTTCGTTTCTTCTGTGATTCTTAGGAAGCATAATTTATGGGACTTCATTAATGAGATTAAAGAAATAAAAGAAACCTAAAGATATTGTAAAAACTTGTTTTAAAAACCGGTAGCTCTAGTTCTTGCTTTGCATAGCGGTATTCCTTGAAGAATATCCAGCACCTTATTCGATAAGGAAAGAGCCGAGATCCTTTCACCGGGAGTGACCTCTTTAGCAAAACTGGCAGATGCTACAACCCACTCGGTTTGTCTTCTAATTGCTTCTATAGTTTTTGCTTTGTATAGTGGTATTTGTGAAATATCCTGTACCTTATTTGAAAAGGAAAGAGCCGAGATCCCTTCACCGGGAATGACTTCTTTAGCGAAACTAGTAAAATCCTAAAAAACACTCCTTTTCAAAACCACTCGATTCTACAACGATATCAAGTTCATTACGCAAAGGGTTTTCTTAAAAACCTATCGTATCCCTCCGTCATTTTATATAAGTAGTATTAGTATTCGTGCTGCGTTTGTTGGCCTTTGTCAAGGCGTAGTGTGCGGTAGCTGACTAGTGCTTATCTGCTTAAGCATATGATGCGATTGGATTAGGGTAGTCGTGCGACCTTGTTGGCCTTTGTCAAGGGTCGTGCGGGTGGGTTTAATTCAATCAGGAAATGACGGGTTGAACTTGACTAGCATCTTATGGTTTATTGGCCTTTGTCAAGGTCATAGGAGGTTAGGGGCAGAATATTATCGGGAATTTCGAGTGTTGAAATTTGCAATGAGATTGCATACCTTCTATGAGATAGTTGGATCCCGATACCCACTGCGAGTAAGAGTTACTCCTGGGAGAGTTTTACACATTACAATTAGACGATCAAGTAGGTGTCTAGAAAGGTGTTAACGGGGTTATGCCCCTGGAAAACAAGGTTTATTTTAATTAGGTTCGTGCGAAAGCACAGGGAAGCTCCCTCAAAGTACCGACATTAGCCTGGCCGAAATATTGGCGAACTTGTAGGGTGTAATTAATCTCGGCTAGTCTTACCTTTAAGGGTTTGAAGGAATATTTGATAAAAATAGTGGGAGCCATCCTGATTAGATAAAATAATAACCAATTTAATCTTGCAAGAGCGCACGCAGAGTGTTTTCTTCTCTCTCTCTCTCCTGGTAGCGACCATATCACGCCCTAATCAAGATAATAATATGGATGCATTGACCGAACCTGCTTATTATACTGAGCTGGGGAACGTTGGTTCCGCTCTATCTTATAATTGTTATAAGTCCGAGCAGGAAATAGAGGAATATCCGATTCCCATGCCACCCAATCAAGGAATGAGCATGTTGATGCATATTTTTCGGGTGTGTTCATTACCAACAACTGTTTCTCAGTTTCCTCTACGTCCTAGATATGAGATACCGGATCAGGATCCCACATATGCAAGAGTTACATGGGCTACAGAAAGGTGGAGAACTGAGATTGGGTGATATGTCTCTAAGTGTTAGTGAATCGTGCAATTGTTGCAGCCAAATCAGTTGGCAGATATCACCTTGTATTACCAAATGGTAAATACATTGATTCTGAACAAATGTCATTAGATACCGAACCTGATATACAACATTACATCAGTTTCTTTATTAAGTTAAAAAAGGATATACTTTTGTATTGCAGGATAATGTTGTGAACATTTTCTTTAATCAAGGGTTGATTGGATCAGGCACGTTATGAAATGGCATATATGTTCTAAATCAAACCACAGTTCAAAGTATCTAGAACACACACAAGAAGAGTAGTTCAGAAATGAACGAATCCTTCTTATAGCATTATAGACTAGGTCATATCAATGCGACACGACCAGCTAACTTACATAAGGATGAATATGAGAATCTGTTCGAATTTTCATCTTATGATACTTGCCAGTCTTGTCTCAAAGATAAAATGACCAATACTCCATTTATTTGAAACTGAAAAAGAGTTACTGAACTCTTGGGACGGATACACGATGATGTATACGGTCCTATGTCTACAAATGTCAAGGTTGGTTCTTTGTACTTCATTATATTCATCGACGATCTCTCAAGATTCGGACATGTGTTCCTGTTGAAACACGAGTCTGAAACTTTTGAGAAATTCAAGGAATATAAGCTTTAAGTTGAGAACCAGATGGGTAGAAGTAATAAGTCCTTCGATTTTATCAAGGAGGCGAATACTTGGGCATGGAGTTCCTGGAGTTTCTAAACAGAGAATGGGATTCTCTCTCAGCTTACTCCTTCGTATACACCACAGCATAACGGTGTATCGGGGCGGAGGTATCGCGCCCTATGAGATATGGTGCGCTCTATGATGAGTACTGTTGAGTTACCTATTTCCTTTTGGGAGTTATGCACTTGAGAAGCTGCATACCTACTGAATGGGGTTCCATCTAAATCACTGCCTACCACTCCATATGAGATATGGAATGGGAAGAGACCACGTCTTAAACGAGTTAAAATATGGGGTTGTCCGGCCTATGCTGAAAAGCATAATCCGGACAAGCTCGTGGCAAGGTCAGTTCTGTATATGTTTGTTGGATATCCCGAACATTCGCAAAGGAATATCTTCTACCACACTGAGGAGCAAAAGATATTTTGTTTCTCAGCATGCCACCTTTTTAGAAAAGGAATTTCTTATGAAGAATTAGTGGTAATGAGGTAGAATTGGAAGGTGTTCCAGCTAGATAAACTAACAGCTGATGCTTTGGTGAAACCAAAGGATTCAATAGTTTCCAACGAACCTGAGCCTCCCCACGAATCTGGTAGGGTTCCTCATCCACTTGAGAGATACTATGGTATTCTCGATGACAGTGTGAGCGAGGATTGCATCATGGTAGATGATGGCCCAACTAGGTTCATGCAGGCCATCACAAGTGGAGACTTTGTGAAAAGGCTAGATGCTATGCGATCAAAGATGGAATTCATGTACACCAACAAAGTATGACTTTGCATATTACACCTGAAAGGGTAAAACCCATTAGGAGAAATGGATCTTGAAAAGATTCTTGGTGTAGATGGAAAAGTTGAGAATTTCAAAACTATGCTTAAGTCCATCAGGATTACAGCAGGCATCACGGAGTTGGAACATCTATTTTGATATGGCAATCAAAGAGTTTGACTTCATCAAAGTGGTAGATGAACCTTGTATATACAAGAAGGTTGTAGAGAGTAAGCTTGTCTTCCACGTATTATACATAGATAACATACTCTTGATAGGAAATGGTTTCCTATGCTACACTCGATCAAGCTCCTCTTATCACGGGGATTCTCCATAGAAGATTTAGATGATACCTACTATATCTTGTTGTTTATGATCTATGGTGATAAATCTAAGTGGATGTTGGGAGTGTCCCAAATCCAGGTACATTAACACCATTCTAAAGTGGTTTAGTATGGAAGATTCTAAGCGTGGTGGTTCGCCCACTTACTTATGGACCACTCTCTCCAAAAAGATGTCTCATAAGACTGATTTGGAGAGAGCTCGTGTGCAAGGGATACCCTATGGTTCGGCAGTAGACTCTATCATGTGTGTGATGTTATGTACCAGACCAGATGTAGACAACTCACTAGGTGTAGTGATCAGGAATCAATCGGATCTTAGGAGAATCACTGGACAGCTGTAGAGGGCATTCTTAAGTACTTGAGAAGCATTAAATGAATGTTCTTGGTTCGAGCTTCTAGAGTGTTAAGGTCGACTGAGAGTCAGTCACAGGCATTGTCTTTACCCTTAGTGAAGGGAAGGTATGTTTGAAGAGTTCCAAGCTAGATACCGTGGCATAGTAAACGATAAAGGCTGAATACATCGCTACCAACGATGCTGCTAAAGTGGCTGTCTGGGCATTTGTTGTTCATGAGATGAACATGGTTCCAACTATTGAGAGTCCAATAACTGTTATTGTCACAACAATAGAGATGTGGCTTTATCCTAGGAACACCAGTCCCATCAGCGATCCAGACATATTCTGAGGACAGTATCACCTGATCAGGGAGATGGTTGATCTCCAAGGGATCGAGGTTAGGAAAGTAGGCCCGAAGAGTAACACAGCGGATCCACTCACAAAGAACTTACCCTAGAGAGACTTCTATAGGACATTAAGTATGAGATACTGCAACAAATGGCCTTAGTACAAGTGGGAGATTGTTAGTTATATGTATGCCCTAGAGGCCATTACTGTACATGGGATGTATGTTGTAGTGGATGCTTGGACATATATAGGGAGGACTTTCTTGCTCAACATGATAGTATGCTATCTGGTTGCACTTTATCTTAACATGTACACTTATTGTCTCTCTATTACATATTGATAAAGCCCTTAGGATGAGTTCTTGACTACCAGGACTATGATGCAGATCATACTAGTAGGGCAGAGATAGTCGGCAAGTACATCCTTCAATTGTTCCTGGTCGTGGGAGTATTGAGACGGGGCATTGATATTCCAGAGTAGACTAGCGTATACGCTTCTCGACCCATATGATGGGCGATGGATGATCCCATATCCACTGGTGTTTGACATCAGAGATGGTATACGGGTGCTCAGTGGAGACTGGGTACACTGAACGGACTCGCTGAGAACTCCTAGATGGTATTATACCTATCGTCCGATAACAGTTCTCTGGTGACACTGATACAGGTTAGTCTGTCGACCCGAGATCGTCATAGAGTCTTGTGTGATTCCGACTGTGCTTTGATTTCCACCATACTAAGTTCAAGAGATCGTGCAAAAAGGTGGGTTTGGGGTACAGTCCCGAGTCACATGGAGGCAATGAGCGATAGGAGGGGATTCGTCTCTCCCGGTATTGGGAGTTGATGTTGCGCTATGCTCGATTGGCCATAATAGGAAATCCCTGGTCAGGGTTGCTGAGATCTACTGGTAAGTGTTATCAGTAGTTTCTTGAACCATTATGAGCCTCAAGTCGGCATGACTTATCAGGCTATTGGGGTCTGATGTTATACCACCCCCAGGCAGTGATATGCGACATATCACACGAAGAGACCGGACTGTACGGTAGTGTCACTGATTAGATTCATAGGAGTATGAGCAGGCTTACTTGTTGATCTTCTGATCGCTCAATACCCGGATGGCCGTTACTTTAGAAGACCGCTTGTGGCTTGTGGTGTTTGATATGATCATCACCTACTGCCGACGTATTGACTAGTCTTTAGAGTCCTATACAGAGGTTCCTGGTTTATGCGAAACAAAGTAGGGGCACATATGTGATATGTGCAGGACCGAGATTAATGCGCGTATGTGATATCGCATTCTATTCTCGCGATATGTGATATCGTACGGTTATATGTGATATAGCCGTGTTATCGGATCAAGTGTTGATTCGATAAGTTGTTACATTTGATATTAGTCGTTGTATGTGATATAGCCGGATTATTAAATCAAGTGTTGATTTGATAATTTAATGTATAATTATATATGTGGTATATTAATTTACATTAATTAATATTTGCTCACTTAAACATTTCTTTTTCTCACTTGTGTGCATATATTATATATGTGATATATATTAATGTACATTTTATTTGTGTCATGCTTGATGCCACATGCTTCATGGGTGTATGAGACTTACACCATGCTTAACATAATGAAGCGTTTATATTTATTTTAGTAATTCGTAAATTGGTGGAAATTGGATTAATGGTTGAAGCTTGGAGAAGCTTGTGGAACCATTGACTAAGTCCACTCATTTATTTTACTTAAGATATTTATTAACCTAACCATTATTCTTTTAGCCATGGTTTATTCTCTACATGAGTTAGTGTATGACACTAACTCACCCATGATTGCTATTCTCACCTCATGAATTTCATTTCTCATCCTCACTTCATCTTCTTTTTCCTCATGAAAAAAGCTCACTAGCTTTTCAAATGGTGAAGAAATAATGTGAGAAAAATAAATCTAAAGTGAGCTCATTTCCTAATTCATCATCCTCTACTATATTAGCCATTTAGTTTAGGATGTTTGCTTCACTAATCTACAATTAGTGAAGAGGTAGCATATGCTTGAGTCTCCTCGATGTAGATCATCTTTGGCCTCGAAGACTTCGAGCATGCTTGTTCATTTCTTCATGTGAACCCTTACTAGAGTTAGGGTATTCACTACTTGGATCAAAGGGACTACTATACGGAGCTTTATAAGTGAAGGACCGGTCTACAAAGGTTGTATTCCTCATTCACTTAGATGTAAAGTTGTTTGCATTGCTTGTTCGTCTAAATCTCTAGTTAAGATTGTAGGGTTAGGGTTCTTTAGTTCGGCAAAAATTTGAAATTGGCATGGACGATACCTCCCGACACCTTACTGTCTTTCTAGGTAACCCTACATATATCGCTGCCAACAATGCTGCCAAAGAGGATGTATGGACGAAGAATTTCATTAATGAACTTAGTGTGGTTCCATCCATTGTGGATCCAATACCTTTGTATTATGATAACAATGGAGCTATGGCTTTGGCTAAGGAACCCCAGTCCCATCAGCGATCCAGATATATTCTGAGGAGGTATCACCTGATCCGGGAGATAGTTGATCGCCGCAAGATCGAGGTCAGGAGAGTAAACACGAAGGACAATACAGCGGATCCACTCACGAAGGCCCTTCCCCAGACACAGTTCAAGAGACTTTTTGGGATGTTGGGTATGCGATACTATAGCAGCTGGTCTTAGTGCAAGTGGGAGATTGTTAGGAATATGTATGCCCTAGAGGCCATTATTGTATATTATAGTGGATGCTTGGACATTTATATAGAGGACTTTCTTGCTCGACATGGTAGTATGCTATCATGTTTCTCTTTATATTAACATGTGCACTTGTTTTAGTTTTTTGTCTCTTTGATACATGTTGATAAAGCCCTTAGAATGTTGGTTTGACTACCAGGACTATGATGTAGATCATACTAGTGGGGCTTGTGTAGTCCACAAGCACATCCTTAACAGTTCCTAGTCGAGAGAGTATCGAGACAGGATATCAATATTCAAGAATAGACTAGTGTGTACGTTTCTTGACCCTGTATGGGGTGATGGTTGATCCCATAACCATTGGTGTTGGCATCAAAGATTGTACACAGGCGCTCATTAGAAAATGAGTACACCGAACAGGACTCGCCGAGAACTCCTAGATGGTACCATACCTATCATCAGATAGCAGTTCTCTAGTAACACTTGTACAGGTTAGTCTGTAGACCCGAGATCGTCATAGTGTCTTGTGTGGTTCCTACTGTGCTTTTATTTCCTCCCTACCATGGCTTAAATGAGTCGTACAAACAGATGGTTTTTGGGTACAGTGCCGAGTCACATGGAGGCAGTAAGCAATAGGAAGGGTTTCGTCTCTCCCGGTATTGGGAGTTGATGTTGCACTATGCTCGATTGGCTACAACAGCAAGTTCCTAGCCAAGGCGGATGAGATTTATTGATAAGAGTTATCAGTAGTTTCTCGAAAGGTTATAGGCCACACATCGGCATGACTTATCGAGTTATTGGGGTCTGATGATTCCACCCCCTAGATTCGATATGCGACATATCAGACGAAGAGACCGGACTGTACGGTAAGTGTTGCTTATAGGATTTATGGGAGTTTGGACAAATTTGCTTGTTGATCTTCTATTCGTTCAATAGCTGGGTAGCCGTTACGTCCAGTTAGCACCGCTGACGGCCTGTGGGTATTTGATGTGATCATTACCTACTGTTGGCATATTGACGAGTTTTCGGAGTCCCAAATAGGGGTTTCCTAGCACAAGCAAAATGAAGTAGAGCACGTATGGAGATATGTGTAGGAGCTTGATTAAATACGAGTATATGATACCGTATTCTAATATAGCGTTTTTTATATCAGCCGCGTTATATTTGATATAACCGAATTATTGAATCAAGTGTTGATTCAATGATTTGATATATATATATATATATATATATATATATATATAATAACTAATATTAAGCTAACTTAAGATTTTCTTATATATATATATATATATATATATATATATGTAGGGTTACTAGGCACTCTAATAAGGTTCTACAAGGCATCAACCATGCCCGATTAAAATTTTAACCGTGCCGAATAACCCTAAACTAGATCTTTGCTAGATAATTAGGGTTTCACATGCAAGTAAATATCAATTACCACTAAGTGAATACGAAATACAACCTTTGTAGATCGGTCCTTCACTTCTAAAGCTCCTTGTTGTAGTCCCTTCGCTGCGATCATCGAACTCCCGGACTCTCGGACGGCTCCATGAGAAGAGGGCAACGGTTTTGCTTGAAGTCTTTGAGGCCGAAGATGATCTACATCGAGAGAATACGAACTCAAGCTTCTACTTCACTAACTTGAGAATTAGTGAAGCAAACACCCTAAACTAAAGTGCTAGTCTAGTAGAGGATGATGAAATAGGAAATGGGTACACTTTAGAATTTCTTTTCTCACTATATTTCTCTCTCTTTATCAAACCCTAGCAAGCATTTGAAGGAGGAAGAAAATGAGCTCAAAAATGAGAATGAAAAACTAATCAAGAGGGAGAGAGCTAAACATGGGTGAGTGGGTATCATATACTAACTCATGTATGTTGAAGATAGTGCCCTCAGAGTCAATTATTGGATCACAGGAATGTGATTGCAATGATTGAGGGAGGACCTATCCCGGTAGGACAGTCTTACTCGAGATGATAGTATGCTATCTGGTTTATCTTTATCATCGTGTACTGCTTTAGGTGACCTGACATGTCACTATTACACGTTGATAGAGCCCCTAGGATTCTTGCTTGACCACCAGCAGTATGAGGGCGATCATATACGTGGGAGCTGGTAGTCTATAAGCACATCCTTAAAAGGTCCCTAGTCGTGGGAGTTTCGAGACAGGGCATCGATTCTCCAGAGTAGACTAGGGTATATAGTCGAGACCCTGATGAGGGGCGGTGGCCGGTCTCACAAGCCACTGGTGTCAGTAGGTTCACCTAAGAGGTATAAAGGTGCACATTGGGTTATGAGTACACCGGACAGGACTCGCCGGGAACCTGCTAGTTGGGATTATACCAGACGTCAGATAGCAGTTCCCTGGTGAGATGTGTACAGGTTAGTTCATCGACCTGGGGATCGTCATTTGTCTCGTGTGAGTTCCCACTGTACTTTGATTACTACCCTACCACGCTCAAAGGAGACGTGCAAACAGGTTTTAGTTGGGTACAGTCCCGAGCCATATGGAGGCAGTGAGCGGATCTTCGGGGGTTCGTCTCTCCCGATATTGGGGGTGAGGTCGCGCTGTGTCTAGGTGAGCCATTACACAAAGCCCTCGGCCGAGGCAGGAGATTTACTGGTAGGTATTCCAGTAGTATCTCAGGGTGTTCTGGGCTACACTCCGACACGACTTGTACCGCTTTTGGGGGTCTGACTTTTACCAACCCCCTAGGCCTGCCATGCGATGCTCATAGACGAAGGGACCGGACTGTACGGATATTGTCACTGGCAGGCTCAGTAGGGTGTCAGGATGAGTTCGCTCATCGACGTCCCTTTTGGTCAATACCTGGTAGCCCGTTACGTATTGGCATATACCTCTGACGTGCTAGTGGTTAAATCCACAACCAAGGTGTTGACGAGTCTTTAGAGTCCCCCACATTCAGTTGCTCAAGTTTTCGGGTGAAACGCTGTAGAGGCCGTATGGAGATATGGCAGGGTTCGATCAGATACGTGCGGTATTGCACGGATCAGGATCGGACGGTTAATACTAGCTGGCTTTGGTTTAAGCCGGATCCTAGTATAGTACAGAGTAGATTTTGTCTCATTGCATTTGTATCCGGTCGGAATACAGATGCAGGTGTGTATACACAGTATCGGGGTTTTCCTGGAATTTATTACGGGACCAGTTTTCTGGAGTTGCCAGTTTGCTTTCCATTTCGGCCATTTTCATTTGTATCTTTCATTGGCCGAAGATTGGTGGAGGAGGGCTTATTTGCATTTATGCAAATAAGCAATTTGGAAGGGGGTCTTTGCATATTATTGTATCATGATACTTGCACCATCATTGCTTGACTTTCTTTAGTCATCATGTTTTAACTTGTGGTTTCATGATGGTTGTGGTGGAGTGAGGTTCTCCTTTTGTGATCATGGTTTATCATTGTAACTTTCTCTCTCTCTCTTGTATGATGGGGGGCTTATTCTTTTTGATTGCTACATTCTCACTCTCCCCATTCATCATGGCCGGCCATGAAGAGTTAGGGGCTGTCCATGTTTTTGATGGGGGATTTTTTCTCTCTCATGCTTGCAAAAATCCCCAAGCTCCTCTACAAATATATATACTTCATTTCCTCTACCAAAAGGCAACCTCCATGAACCCCATGAGCCACATAGTTCTCTACACGATTCTACAGCAAACCTTGGGCACGTCGACTCGCCAACTTCGTGCCCGAGTTGCCTCGGTATAGAGGTGGGAGCCCGTAAAAGAAGCAGGCGACGTGGTGCCCTTCCGGCGAGGAGGTGGAGACTGGACATTCCGCGGGAGATCGGGATGACGGCGAGAAGACCGGAGGACACAGATCGCTCGGTATATCTCTCTTCCCCATCTAGTAGTTAGCTAGGACTAGTTAATGGTACGATCCCGGTTTTAGTGCGCGGTGGTGCCCGTTTGAAAAATTAAAGTTAACCATCGCTTCCGCATTTGGCCTCGGGATGGAGGCCCGGGCGCCGCCGTGCACTTACAGTGGTATCAGAGCCTCGCCATTAACATAGTCTAGATTTGTCTAACATGTTTACACTTCCGATCGAACAAATGTTCCAAAACCGTGTTTTTCAAAACAACAGTTTTCTGTCGAAATTATTTTGTCTCGAAAAATTTTTCAGGTAGTCTCGGAATACTGTGCAGGGAAGTATAAGCCTACTGTAGAAATTTGGTCGCGAGATCTCATTATTCGACCGCGGAACCGCGGCCAAACCCATGCTTGGGCCGCGATTCCGCCGCTGTTTTGACAAATCGTTGCACCAATTTTTTACAGAGGCCTTCTGGGTTGAAAATAGGGTTTTTGGAATATTAATTTTTGGCCCAGAATTTCTTGATGTGCTACAGTAGTACTTGGGGCCCACTTGGTAAAAATTTGATCGATCGGATATTTAAACACATTGGTTCACAGTATTTACATTATATCTGCGACCGTGAATGCCACTTGATCGGTAAATCCTGTCTAACTGCTATAGCCCGGTTAGACGGATTTGCGAACGTGACTTTCACGTTGATGTTCTGTGTTATGCTGTGATGTTGCGGATCGGTCGTGGGGGATAGCCTGGTTGTAGTGGTAGTACAGTTTTGTTGTATTATGTACATTTGATATTGCGGGGCGAGCGTCCGACATGTGGACTGCCGTCACTGCCTGTTTGTATTATTATTTTGGGGCACGACCAGGTTGCGGTCGATGTACCCGTTGTATGTATATTTTACTTTCTGTACTAGGATTGCCCCGCGGTGGGGTGCACGGGTAGCCGGGTTCTAGAGGGCAACAAGCCCGCATCTCATGGCATTGAGACGGAGGGGGCTTTACTCTAGAATTGGCGGGCTATTCGCCACACTCGTAGGGGGTACAGGTTGACCCAGGAGGGGTGCCCAAGTTACCGGATTCCGTGAAGTGCTGGGTGGTCCATTCACGTTGATGAAGGGGGCTGCCTCACTTCAGGTTTTGGCGGGTAACTTGCCACGCCCATAGGGGTCTAGGATTTCATTGCACAGGCTATCCACACGACCAGGGGAACGTCGGGTTTCAGTAGTGGCTCTGTGAAACCCGGGGATCCCAAATATCTGTATTGTTCTGTGATGCTGTACATTTCTGTGATGTTGCATTTTATCACGCCTTGAGCGAATTATAATATATTGGTATATATATTAGTAGATGTTGTATATGTTTTGCATCCGCGTTAGTCCAGTCCCCGCTCTGTCGTTAGTTAGCTAACCTAACGGGTAATGACGGGACCCAGTGGCGAATGCGGATGGCATATACGTACATCAGTATATTTTCGTTCTTTGTGGTATGATCAATTGATGGGACTGCGTTGATTCGGATCAATGCAAGTTAAAAACAAACCTAATCTGATGTTGTTGGAACACTTTTCAAAAAGCTGTTATTGCAAGGACGTTCTCTTTTGTTAAGCATCGTGGTATTCAGTTGGAATATCCTGCTCCTCAGCCGACGAGGCAAGGGCCGAGATCCCTTCACCGGGAGTGACCCCTTGGCCAAAAAGTTTGCGTTAGGGCAATGACTTCACTATAGCCGATTACTTTTGCTTTGCACCGTGGTATTCAGTTGGAATATCCTGCACCTCATTCTACGGGGAAAGAGCCGAGATCCCTTCACCGGGAGTGACCTCTTTAGTAATGGTTTTCGTCACTATATTTTTTTAAAAAGCTATCCGTTCCTTCAACGATATCAAGTTCATTACGTTAAAGGTTTTCGCCAGAAACCATTCGTAGCCCTCCGTCGTTTCATATGGGTGGTCAATAGTATTCAAGCTGTATTTGTTGGCCAAAGTCAAGGCACAGTGTTTGGTAGCTATTGGGGTATTCATATGCAGCATAGATAGATGCGTTGGTTTGGGGCAGTCGTATAGCCTTGTTGGCCAAAGTCAAGGGCTTGTACGGGTGGGCTCAAATTAACCTGGAGAATGACGGGTAGAACTTAACATGTGACTTATGATTTGTTGGCCAAAGTCAAGGTCATAAGAGCATGGGGCAAAAATCACATTGGGAGTTTCAAAAGAACTGAAACTTGCCAGATATGCGCATACCTTCTGGAGTGTGATAGCGTGAGCAGATTCCGTCACGTTATCATGCGATGATAGTTGGATCCCGATTCCCACTGATGAGTTGGTTTACTCCTCGGATGATCCCGACTAATTCTTCTTTCAGGTTTGGAGGAGAATTTGACGGTACAGTAGGAGGTTTCCAAATTAGATAAATTGGTAACCATTCTGATCTTGGTTAGAGTGCACGCTGAGTGTTTCTTTTCTCTCTCTCTTCGGCAGCGACCATTGAACCGACCCTAAGACTATGACTCAGAGACCAAGTTGACTGAACCTTCTAAAACACTGGCTTTTGGATTATCAGAGTTGCAAACCTCATTGCCACTCCTACTTTCACCCTTTTCTCCAGGACACCCCGTATTACTACGAACGTCCACTTCCATTGGACAAAACCATCGTATGGTTAGATACGAACTCGAAGGAATTTATTCGAGGATGGTTTCCGGTTCTGGAGAAAACGAATAGGACTATTCAGTTGTCTTTTCCTTTTACCTTCTCTCGGGTTGCGAGTACTCCTTGGTTTAGGAGATAGTACACCTATTACGCAAATTGGATAGTCTTCTTCCAAACCTTAGGCTGGTGCCGAACGGTGGGGAATGAAGAAAACCAATTAGCCTAACGATGGTGTACAGAAGGTATTAAGTTAAGACAAAGCAAGGGATCAGTAAGAGGGCAAAGTAAATTGCAACTGATATTCACGACCAAACCAGGTATTTCATTACCACTCCCACTTCACCTTTGTATTTCTCCAGGACACTCTGTATCACTACGAAGATCCACAGTTTATTGGATACTCCATCGTATGGTTATATACGAACTCGAAAGGAACTTGTTCCAGTTCGGGGATGGATTCTGGTTCAGGAGAAATAGGAATAAGGTTTATTCGGTTGTCTTTTATCTTCACCTTCTCTCGCATTGCGAGTGTTCCTAGGATTAGGAAAGTACACCCATTATACTTATTGGATAGTCTTCTTCCAAACCATAGGCTGGTGCCGAACGGTAGGGAAGGAAGAAAACCATTTGGCCTAAAGGGGTGTATAGAAGGTAATGACTAAAGACATATAAAGAGATTTGGAGAGGTGGCAAAGAATTACACGGTTACAGTTGTGAATCTGGATAATGGAAGAGGCATTACTAGGAATACCGGGATACTCCATCGGAACATTTCAATGTTTCAGTTTCACTGTGTACTGTTAAAGGAAAACTGATTTCCCGATTAGATACTTACTCCAGGGTATGTATTTACCAGGTATGATTCTCATATCTGTATGGTTTTACAGATGATGAGTGGGAGTAGGTTAGTGGGAATTAGGTGATCATCCTCATTATATCGGGATTTGTTGTAATCAGTGATATTTGAGGAAGTCACCTGGGTTGTTTGCCAGTCGGCAAGTATTTGGTTTTGAATATCCGCTGTTGTGCACCAATTTCAAATCGATACATCTGTGTTGGAGATAGTGCCCTCAGAGTCAATTATTGGATCGCAGGTACGTGATTGCAATGATTGCGGAGGACCTATACCAGTAGGACAATCTTACTCGAGATGATAGTATGCTATCTGGTTTTCCTTTATCAGTCGTGTACATGTTCAGGTGACTGATTACATGTTACACGTTGATAGAGCCCTTAGGATCTTGCTTTACTACCAACTGTATGATGGCGATCATATACGTGAGAGTTGGGTAGTTTATACGCATATCCTTAATTGTGGTCCCTAGTCGTGGGAGTTTCGAGACAGGGCATCGATACTCCGGAGTAGACTAGTGTATACAGTCGAGACCCTGACGAGGGGCGGTGGCCGGTCTCACAAGCCACTGGTGTCAGTTGGATCACCTAAGATGTATACAGGTGCTCATTGGGTTATGAGTACACCGGACAGGACTCGCCGGGAATCTGCTAGTTGGTATTATACATATCGTCAGATAGCAGTTTCCTGGTGACATGTGTACAGGTTAGTTCATCGACCTGAGGTCGTCATTTGTCTCGTGTGAGTTCCCACAGTGCTTTGATTTCTACCCTACCACGGCTCAAAGGAGTCGTGCAAACATGTAGCTTTTGGGTACAGTCCCGAGCCATATGGAGGCACGTGAGCGGATCGGCAGGGGATTCGTCTCTCCCGGTATTGGGGGCGAGATCGCGCTGTGTCTAGGAGAGCCATTACACAAAGCCCACGGCCGTGGCAGGAGATTTACTGGTAGGTACTCCAGTAGTATATCAGGGTATTATTGGGCTACACTCCGACACGACTTATACTGCTATTGGGGGTCTAACATTACTAGCCCCCTAGGCAGATATGCGATACTCATAGACGAACGGACCAGACTGTATATACATTGTCACTGTTAGGCTTAGTAGGGTTTCCGGATGAGTTCGCTCATCGGCATCCCTTGAGGTCAGTCCATGAGCAGCCGTTACGCATTGCTAGTGCTGCTGACGGTTTGTAGTTAAACCCACTGCCAGGGTGCTGACGAGTCATTAGAGTCCCCCACAGACAGTTTCCCAAGTTCGGGCGAAACGTTGTAGAGGCCGTATGGTTTTATGGCAGGGTTCGGAAAATGCACGTGCGTTTACGCACGTGTCAGATTTCGGCAGATGATACTGGTCGGCTTTGGTTTAAGCCGGATCCGAGTATTATATTGAGTAGATATAATATCTTTGTCTCAGTTGCATTTGTATTCGGTCGTAATACAAATGGGGGTATATTTATACAGTTACGGGGTTATCCTGAAAGTCGTTTCAGGGTCACTTTTGGAAGTTGCCAGTTTCCAGTTTTCTATCAGCCGTCTTTTAACATTCGGTTAAAAACGGATTTATCTTTTATTTGGAAGAGTGTGGATGCTTCTAGAAGGTTCTAGAAGCGGTGAGGTGTTATTGTTTCAATGGTTGCTTTTGGTGTATTCACACTTTGTGTTCACACTAGAGATATTTGTTTGTGTTCACACTAGAGATATTTGTTTGTGTTCACACATGATATTTTCTTGTGGTCACCCTCCCTCTCCTACACTCACCCTCCTCCTCCCTATATATGGCCGGCCGTCTCTTCTCTCATCTCACTTGAGTTTTCATCTGGTAAAAAGATTATGATAGATTTTGGGGTGTATGGAATTTCACAGCTCATTTCATTCCATCACCCGATTCGAGTGGCAACTTCATTAACCGTTCGTCCATAGCTTTGGACGGAACGAGACAAAGTCTTCTACTCATTCTCTACATCAATCTTGGTCGTCTCTTTTAGCAAACTTTACGACCGAGTTGCCTCGAGTCAGAGGCGGGAGCCCGTTTAAAGAATCGTTGACGTGGTGCCACCTGGACGAGCAGATCGGAGATCGACGAGATCGGAGCAGCCGTAACGGAGCGTGGGATGATGGTTAAAGAACGAAGGACTCGGATCGTTCGGTATAACCTTTCTACACTCTTTACAGTTTGTTGGTTTAGCAATAATGGTAGATCCGGGTTAAAGTATACGATAGCGCCAGTTAAAAAGTTTTTGTTCCGCATTTGGCGTCTGTAGACGGCCGGGGCGCTACCGTAGACTTACAGTGGTATCAGAGCCTCACCATTTTGCTTTACTAACTTGTGCTAACGCGTTAAAAACATCGATCGAACCGGATATCGAAAAACACAATTTTCAAGCTTCACAGTTTCTGTTGATTTTAAATGATGTCCTAAAATTATTCTACATATCTCAGAATACTGTGCAGGGTTTTATAAGAACACCGTGCAAATTTGGGCTCATGAATCGACAAGACTGCCGCGGAATCACGGCCAAACCCTTGGTTTGGCCGCGCATCCGCGGCCGTTCTGAGTGATCATGCCCGCAAACTTGCACAGTGTATTCTTCTATGGAAATTGGGGTTTTTGGTACATATCTTTTGGGCCATGTTACTGTTCACCAGTTGTTTGTGGGGCCCACTTTGTGATATTTAGTCGATCGAAATTTAAACTTGTTAGTTTACAGTGCTTTCATTATATCTCCGACCGGGAATGTCATTTGATCGGTAAACTGCGTCTGATTGCTATAGTTCTTTTAGACGGGTTTGCGAACGTGACATTCGCGTTGATGTTCTGTGTTGTGCTGTGATATTGCGGATTTGTCGTGGTGGATAGCAGTGTGCAATGATGGTGCAGTTTGGATTTATTTGTACATTTGATATTGCGGGGCGAGCGTCCAACATGTGGACTGCCGTCACTGCCTGTTGTATAATATTCTTTTGGGGCACGACCAGGTTGCGGTTGATGTACCTGTTGTACTATTTTTCATTACTGTACTAGGTTTTACCCCGCGATGGAGTGCACGGATAGCCGGGTTCTGGGGGCAACGGGTCCGCATCTCATGGCTTTGAGAGGCAGAGGGGCCTCACTCTAGAATTGGCAGACTATTCGCCGCACTCATAGGGGGTACAGGTTGACCCATAGAGGGGTGCCCAAGATTACCGGGATCCGTGAAGTGCAGGGTGGTCCATTCACTTTGCTGTAGGGGGCTGCCTCGCTTCAGGTTTTTGCGGGTAACTTGCTATAGGGTTCCTAGGCACCCTAATGAGGTCTCACAAGGCATCAACCATGCCAATTTCAAATTTTAGGGGTGCCGAGAAACCCTAATACGGATCGTTGGCTAGAAGTTTAGGCGAAAAAGAACCTAGTTAACAACTTAACTAAATGGTATACGGAAATACAACCTTTGTAGATCCGGTGCTCCACCTCCATAGCTCCGTGATGATGTCTCCTCGCTGTCCAAAACGGATCCCGGGCTCTAGCATCGGCTTCATCGGAGAAAGAGCGGGCTAGGTCATCGACGACGATGACGAAGATGATCTACGTCGAGGCATCACTAGATCAAGCTCCACCTTCACCAAGCCATGATAACTTGTGAAGGAAACACCCTATACTACTTGGCAAGAGGTAGAGGATGAAGAAATAGGAAGTGGGTTCACTTTAGAATTGGATTTCTCACTCTTTTTCATCAATCACCATTGATGAAGTCAAGCTTTCTTCATTGAAGAAGATGAAGAAGAAGGAAAGAATATGATAAGTGTTACTTAAAAATGGAAAAGAAAATCAATCCTTATCATATTCAAACCATGGTTATGTGTAGAGACTAAACTAGGGTTAGTGGGAATGGTTAGGGTTAAGCATGAGACAAAATGGTGACTTAGTCAAAGCTTCATGAAGTTTCAACATACAAACAAACAAAGCCACCATTTTCCCTTTATGCCTTTCATTTTCCAAAAAGAATAAATAAATAAATAAATGAATAAGAAAATGAAAACCCTAACCAATCTACATCCATGGTTTAATCTTTACACAAACCCTAGTGAGCATGTATCATCAAACATGATACAAACTTGTGTACAAAAGTATATCACATATACAATGTGCACAATCCAAGTGAGAAAACCATTTAAAAGTGAACCGATACTAGTTAATGCAAAGTAATATATCAAATATATAATTATACATTAAATCATTAAATCAACACTTGATTTAACGATCCGGTCATATCGCATATGACCGACTAATATCCAATGTATCGATCTATCGAATCAATCCTCGATTCGATAACTAGGTTATATCGCATACAACCATTCGACACATTCATCGCGAGAATAGAATACGGTATCACATACACGAATCATTCTCGGTCCCGCACATATCTTTTATGCGCTCCTATTTCATTTCGCTTGAGCCAGGAAACCTCTGTGTAGGACTCTAAAGACTCGTCAATACACCGGCAGCAGATGATGATCATATCAAACACCCACAAGCCGCAAGCGGTCTGCTAAACGTAACGGCCACCCGGGTATTGAGCGATCAGAAGATCGACGAGTAAGCCCGCTCACACTCCTGTGAATCCAACCAGTAACACTTACCGTACAGTCCGGTCTGATCGTCTGATATGTCGCATATCTCGCCTAGGGGTGGTAAACGTCAGACCCCAATAGCTCGATAAGTCGTGTCGATATGAGGTCTATAATAGTTCGAGAAACTACTGGTAACACTTACCAGTAAATCTCAGCAACCCTGGCCAGGGATTTTCGGTTATAGCCAATCGAACACAGCGCAACATCAACCCCCTATACCGGGAGAGACGAATCCCCTCCTATCGCTCATTGCCTCCATGTGATTCGGGACTGTACCCAAAAACCACCGTTTTGCACGCCCTCTTGGACGTGGTAAGATGGAAATCAAAGCACAGTGGGAACCACACAAGACTCTATGACGATCTTGGGTCAACAGACTACTCTGTACCAGTGTCACCAGAGAACTGCCATCTGACGTAAGGTATAATACCATCTGGGAGTTCTCGGCGAGTCCGTCCAGTGTACCCAGTCTCCACTGAGCACCCGTATATCATCTCTGATGTCAAACACCAATGGATATGGGATCATCCATCGCCCATCTGTATGGGTCGAGAAGGTATACGCTAGTCTACTCTGGTATATCGATGCCCCGTCTCGATACACCCATGACTAGGGACTTTGAAGGATGTACTTATAGACTATCTGTCCCCACTAGTATGATCTGCATCATAGTCCAGGTAGTCGAGTACACATCCTAAGGGCTTTACCAACATGTAACAGAGAGACAATCAGTATACACGTTAAGGTAAAGAGCAACCAGATAGCATACTATCATGTCGAGCAAGAAAGTCCTCCCTATATATGTCCCAGCATCCACTACAATATACATCCTATGTATAGCAATGGCCTCTAGGGCATACATATAACTAACACTTGCCACACCCGTAGGGGTCTAGGTTTCATTGCACAGGCTATCCACACGACAGGGGAACGTCGGGTTTCAGCAGCGGCTCTGTGAAACTCGGGGATCCCAGATTATCTGTATTGTTCTGTGATGCTTATTACTTTTCTGTAATGTTGCATATTATCACGCCTGGCGCGATTATTGTATATTGGCTTATATACTATTAGATGTTGTATATGTTTTACACCCGCGCTAGTTCAGTCCCCGCTCTGTCGTTAGTTAAGTAACCTAACGGGTGATGACGGGACCCAGTGACGAATGCGGATGGCATATACGTACATTTTATTTTCGTTCTTTTCTGGTATGATTAATTGATGGGACTGTGTTGATTCTGATCAATGCAAAGTAAAACAAACCTATTTGCAGTTGTTGGAACAAATTTAAAAAGTGTTATTGCAAAGACGTTTCCTTTTGTTTTGCATAGCGGTATTCAGTGGAATATCCTGCACCTCATTCGACGGGGCAAGGGCCGATATCCCTTCACCGGGACTGACCCCTTAGGCAGAAGTTTGCATCAGGGTAATAACTTCACTATAGTCGATTACAAGTTGCTTTGCATCGCGGTATTCAGTGGAATATCCTGCACCTCATTCCACGAGGAAAGTGCCGAGAACCCTTCACCGGGAATGACCTCTTTAGCAAAAGGTTTTCGCCACTATATTTTTTATAAAAAGCTATCAGGTTCCTTCAGCGATATCAAGTTCACTACATTAAAGGTTTTTTTGCAAAAAACCAGCCGTAGCCCTCCGTCGTTTCTTATGGATGGTCAGTAGTATTCAAGCTATGTTTGTTGGCTTTCGTCAAGGCATAGTGTTTGGTAGCTGCTGGGTATTCATTTGTTGCATAGATAGATGAGTAGGTTTGGGACAGTCGTATTACCTTGTTGGCTTTCGTCAAGGGTATGTACGGGTGGGTTCAAATTAACAAGAAAATGACGGGCAGAACTTGACATGTGACTTATGATTTGTTGACTTTCGCCAAGGTCATAAGAGCATGGGGCAAAAATGATATCGGGAGTTTCTAAAGAAACTGAAACTTGCCATGTATGCGCATACCTTCTGGAGTATGAGTAACGTGGATGCATTCCATCACGTTATCATACGATGAGAGTTGGATCCCGATTCCCACTGATGAGTTGGTTTACTCTTTGGGTGATCCCGATTGATTCTTCTTTTAGGTTTGGAGGAGAATTTGACGAGACAGTGGGAGGTTTCCGGATTAGATAAAGTGATAACCATTCTGATCTAGGTTAGAGTGCACGCAGAGTGTTTCTTTTCTCTCTCTCTTTGGCAGCGACCTTTGACCGACCCTAGACTATGACTCATTGACCAAGTTGACCGAACCTTCTTAAAATACTGGCTTTTGGATTGTCCGAGTTGCATAAGTCATTGCCACTCCTTCTTCTACCCTTTGCATTTCTCAGAACACCCGTATTACTACGGACATCCACTTCCATTGGATAGATCCATCGTATGGTAATATATGAACTCGAAGGGACTTCTTCGAGGATGGATCCAGGTTCAGGAGAAATAGAATTGGTTTATTCAGTTTTCTTTTATTATCACCTTCTCTCAGGTTGCGAGGGCTCCTTGGTTTAGGAGAGTACACCTATTACGCTTATTGGATAGTCTTATTCCAAACCATAGGCAGGTGCCGAAAGGTAGGGAATGAAGAAAACCAATTAGCCTAAGTAGGGTGTGCAGAAGGCAATAACTAAAGACAAAATAAAGGGATTAGAAAGAGAGCAAAGTAAATTGCGACTGTTATCATTCACGACCAAAACCGCATACTTCATCGCCACTTCTATTTCACCTTTAAAAGAATAAGGTATTATTCAGTTGTCTTTTATCATCACCTTCTCTCAAGATGCGAGTACTCCTTGGTTTAGGAGGGTACACCTATTATGCTTACTGGATAGTCTTCTTCCAAACCATAGGCTGGTGCCGAACGGTAGGGAAGGAAGAAAACCATTTAGCCTAACGATGGTGTACAGAAGGTAACGACTAAAGACAAATAAAGGGATTTGGAGAGATGGCAATGAAATATACGGTTAAAGTCATGAATTGGATTATGGAAGAGGCATTACTAGGAATACCAAGATACCCCTACGAAACATTTTCATGTTTCAGTGCATTGTTAAAGAAAAACTGTTTTCCCGATTAGATACTTAGTCCAAGGGTATGTATTTACCAGGTTTCATTCTCATATCTGTATGGTTTTACAGATGATGAGTGGGAGTAAGTTATTGGGAATTAGGTGATTATCCTCATTATATCGGAATTCGTTGTAATTGGTGATATTTGAGGAAATCGCCAGGGTACAGTTTTCAACCTACGAAGCACAGATTTTGAGATTATTCAACTCAGCGGACTTATACAGAGTATTGTATGTTGTCCAGTGTCCATCAGGACAAAGGGGTAGGTCCTCGTACTTTGTTCTGTTTACTTATGACTTCTCTAGTTTTTAGACAAGTGTTTCGTAGAAATACAAGGTCTAAGTTTTGAGAAGTTGTGGGTATAAAAATAAAGTAGAGAACCAGGTGTCACAAGTATCGGGATTCTTCAAAGAGATCGAAGATGTAGATTCTTGTGATTGGTATTCAGATGATAGTAATGATTTTGAGAAACTTGTTTCTCTTTCAGGTTACTCATAATTGGAAGGATTCCTAAGTTGAGTAATGCTGATTAGTCTCTTTCCATTAAGTTGATATGCACTGGAGACAGCTGCATGATTGAATATGGTTCCAATTAAATAAGTGCCAAAGTTTCTATATTGGATATAGAATAGTTCGTACCTTAAAAGATGTTAAGGTACGGGGAGTTGTCCAGCTTATGCTTAAAACCAGACACTGGATAACTCAGGGCACGTTTCTGTAATGGCTGTTTGTGGGTTGACCCTGGCTATGACGAGGGTTGATATTCTACCATTTGGAAGATCAATAGTGATATTGTTCTTGACTGGCCACAGTTTTAGTAAAATGGATTTTTTCAGAAAACAGTAGTGGGAGTATGGTAGAACTGGAAGTGATTCCAGAACCACGAACGATTACGGAAAATTTAATAGGACCTATATATTCAATCAGGTATGACATTCCAATAGCCACTCCGCAGATATGGTAGGTAACCTCAGACACCCGAGAGGTACTCCGGTAGCCTCAACGACGGTGACAGGGAGGTTCTTATCTACCCAGACTTGACACTACTGTTGTTCCAGACTATGAGACCAGGCAGGAGGATAAGTATAGCGTCGTTCTAAACTAGCTTTAGAAATGCACGTGTATATTATTCTGCCAGAGGGTTGTCGTAGTCAGTGGGAGCAGCGGAAGCATAGTGGGAAAGTAGCTTATGTATATTTATAGACTAGAGCAGTTATAGCGGAGATAGATCATCTAATTTTGATGTGACAGTCATGGGTTTGACTTCATCAGAATAGGGGATGGATCTGTTAAGAAGGTAGTAGGGTGTGATGTCATGGTATCTGGATGACATACACAGAGTAGGAAGTAAAATTCCTATACTACGATCGGTTGTACTGTGGTCGTCACACAGTTGTTTCTCCAGACAGGATATGGATATAATATTTGACATTCTGGTTTCTGGATCTATGGTTTTAGATCTAGATTTGGGTAGTTTCCCAATGTGGGTACTTTGATAGATATTCTAATGGTTTTTAGAATAGTTGACTCTTTGCATGGTGGTGTACCTGCAGGTGATGGAGTCACCCTCTCTAAAGGTGTCGTATAGACTAAAGGGGAGAGGGCTGTGCATGATTGGCAGATCACTTGCTTAGGCAATTGAGTCAATCGTGAGGTGTCAAGTACCACACTAGATGTTGTTTTTGCACTAGATGCGATAAGTTTGTATTAATCCAATCCTGGAGAGACATAAGGAAGCAGTTTTAGAACATAAGTGGATGTTCTACGGATTTGATGACGGCAGCCTCCTTCGGGAGACGATTATCATTCCAGGCTTCAAAGGTGACGTGGATGACAGAGTGATTGTCAGAGTTTTAGTTTTCCCTCTGACGAGGGACAGTATTATGGACAGGTGGTCCAAGAGGATACTGTGGGTGGCATGGTGCCGGATACTGATTAGGTTCAGTGATCGATACAGTTTAAGAAGTTTGGATTTGGAGTTCATTTATGAAATAGGTCCCATCAGATATCCAGACATATTCTAAGATAGGTATTACTCGATTCGGGAGATGGCTTTCTCCGCGAACTTGAGATTAAGAGAGATATAGAAAGAAACATCTAGGCGGATCCACTCACTGAGGCTATTTCTCGAACACAATAGTTTTACAAACGAGCTTTGTGAAACTGATTAGTAGAGGAGTTGGATGTTCGGTTTCACACGGGCTATGAGTAGTCGATATCGCAATAATTAGCCTTAAGTGCAAGTAGGAGATTGTTGGAGATAGTGCCCTCAGAGTCAATTATTGGATCGCAGGTACGTGATTGCAATGATTGCGGAGGACCTATACCAGTAGGACAATCTTACTCGAGATGATAGTATGCTATCTGGTTTTCCTTTATCAGTCGTGTACATGTTCAGGTGACTGATTACATGTTACACGTTGATAGAGCCCTTAGGATCTTGCTTTACTACCCACTGTATGATGGCGATCATATACGTGAGAGTTGGGTAGTTTATACGCATATCCTTAATTGTGGTCCCTAGTCGTGGGAGTTTCGAGACAGGGCATCGATCCAGAGTAGACTAGTGTATACAGTCGAGACCCCGACGAGGGGCGGTGGCCGGTCTCACAAGCCACTGGTGTCAGTTGGATCACCTAAGATGTATACAGGTGCTCATTGGGTTATGAGTACACCGGACAGGACTCGCCGGGAATCTGCTAGTTGGTATTATACATATCGTCAGATAGCAGTTCCCTGGTGACATGTGTACAGGTTAGTTCATCGATCTGAGGTCGTCATTTGTCTCGTGTGAGTTCCCACTGTGCTTTGATTTCTACCCTACCACGGCTCAAAGGAGTCGTGCAAACAGGTAGCTTTTGGGTACAGTCCCGAGCCATATGGAGGCACGTGAGCGGATCGGCAGGGGATTCGTCTCTCCCGGTATTGGGGGCGAGATCGTGCCGTGTCTAGGAGAGCCATTACATAAAGCCCACGGCCGTGGCAGGAGATTTACTGGTAGGTACTCCAGTAGTATCTCAGGGTGTTATTGGGCTACACTCCGACACGACTTATACTGCTATTGGGGGTCTGACGTTACTAGCCCCCTAGGCAGATATGCGATACTCATAGACGAACGGACCAGACTGTATATACATTGTAACTGTTAGGCTCAGTAGGGTTTCCGGATGAGTTCGCTCATCGGCATCCCTTGAGGTCAGTCCATGGGCAGCCGTTACGCATTGCTAGTGCCGCTGACGGTTTGTGGTTAAACCCACTGCCAGGGTACTGACGAGTCATTAGAGTCCCCCACAGACAGTTTCCCAAGTTCGAGCGAAACGTTGTAGAGGCTGTATGGTTTTATTGCAGGGTTCGGAAAATGCACGTGCGTTTACGCACGTGTCAGATTTCGGGCAGATGATACTGGTCGGCTTTGGTTTAAGCCGGATCCGAGTATTATATTGAGTAGATATAATATCTTTGTCTCAGTTGCATTTGTATTCGGTCGTAATACAAATGCGGGTATATTTATACTGTTACGGGGTTATCCTGAAAGTCGTTTCAGGGTCACTTTTGGAAGTTGCCAATTTCCAGTTTTCTATCAGCCGTCTTTTAACATTCGGTTAAAAACGGATTTATCTTTTCTTTGGAAGAGTGTAGATGCTTCTAGAAGGTTCTAGAAGCGGTGAGGTGTTATTGTTTCATTGGTTGCTTTTGGTGTGTTCATACTTTGTGTTTACACTAGAGATATTTGTTTGTGTTCACACTAGAGATATTTGTTTGTGTTCACACATGATATTTTCTTGTGGTCACCCCCCTCTCCTACACTCACCCTCCTCCTCCCTATATATGGCCGGCCCTCTCCTCTCTCATCTCACTTGAGTTTTCATCTGGTAAAAAGATTATGATAGATTTTGGGGTGTATGGAATTTCACAGCTCATTTCATTCCATCACCCGATTCGAGTGGCAACTTCATTAACCGTTCGTCCATAGCTTTGGACGGAACAAGACAAAGTCTTCTACTCATTCTCTACAATCTTGGTCGTCTCTTTTAGCAAACTTGACGACCGAGTTGCCTCGAGTCAGAGACGGGAGCCCGTTTAAAGAATCGTTGACGTGGTGCCACCTGGACGAGCAGATCGGAGATCGACGAGATCGGAGCAGCCGCAACGGAGCGTGGGATGATGGTTAAAGAACGAAGGACTCGTATCGTTCGGTATAACCTTTCTACACTCTTTACAGTTTGTTAGTTTAGCAATAATGGTAGATCCGGATTAAAGTATACGATAGCACCAGTTAAAAAGTTTTTGTTCCGCATTTGGCGTCTGTAGACGGCCGGGGCGCTACCGTAGACTTACAATCTGTACGTCTATTTTTATAGAGTGAGATATATCTTTTTGAAATTATGTCTGTGACATTTACCTATATCAGTGGATGGTTAGGTAAGGAGCATTAAACAGCGGTGTAATTCTTCTTAACCATAAGTACAGTTTTCAACCTACGATACACAGTGAATGAGTAATCAGACTCAAGGGACTTATACAGAGTATTGTATGTTGTCCAGTGTCCATTAGGACAGAGGGGTTTGGTCCTCATACTATATTCGGTTTACTTATGACATCTCTAGTTTTTAGACAGGTGTTTCGTGGAAACACAGGGTCCGAATTTTGAGAAGTTATAGGTATTAGAATAAAGTAGAGAACCAGATATTGCAAGTATCGGGATTCTTCAAAGTGATCGGAGATGTAGATACTTAAGTCTGGTATTCAGTTGATAGTAGTGATTAAGAGAACTTGCTTCTCTTTCAGGTTACTCATAATTGGAAGCGTTCCTAAGTCGAGTAACGCTGATCGGCCTTCTTCAATTTAGTTGACATGCACTGGAGACAGCTGCATGATTTGAATCTGGTTCAATTAAATCAGTGCCTCTGGTTCTATATTGGATATAGAACAGTTCATATCTTAACGATGTTAAGGTACGGGGAGTTGTCTGGCTTATGATTAAAACCAGACTTTGGATAACTCAAGGCACGTTTTCTGTAATGGCTGTTTGTGGGTTGAACCAGACTATGACGAGGGTTGATTTTCTACCATCTGGTAGATCAATAGTGATATTGTTCTTGACTCGCCACAGTTTTAATAAAAATGGATTTTTTCAGAAAACAGTAGTGGGAGTATGGTAGAACTGGAAGTGATTCCAGAACCACAAACGATTACTGAAGATTTCATAGGAACCTGAAGAATTCATAGGAACCTAAAGATTCAATCTGGATTGACATTCCATTGGCCACTTCGCAGATACGGTGGGTAACTTCAGGCACCCGAGAGGTACTCCGGTAGCCTCAAGGACGGTGACAGGGAAGTTCTTGTTTACCCGGACTTGCCATTGCTGTTGTTCTAGACTGTGAGACCCGGCAGGAGGATGAGTATAGCGCCGTTCTAAACTTGCTTTAGAAGTGTACGTTTATATGACTCTGTCAGAGGGTTGTCGCAGTCAGTGGGAGCAGCGGAAGCATTGGTGGACAGGCAGCTTATGTCTATTTATAGACTAAAGCAGATATAGCGGAGAAAGATCATCTATTTCTGACGTGACAGTCATAGGTTTGACTTCATAAGAATAGGGGATGGATCTGTTGAGAAGGTAGTAGGGTGTGATGTCCTGGTATTTTGATGACATACACAGAGTAGGAAGTGATATTCCTATACTACAATCGGTTATACTTTGGTCGTCACACAGTAGTTTCTCCACATGGGACTTGGACATTATATCAGACATACTGGTTACTAGATCTATGGTTTTAGATCTAGATTTGGGTAGTTTCCCAATCAGGGTACTTAGACAGCATTCTAAGAGTATTTAGAATGGGCGACTCCTGGCACGGTAGTGTACCTGCAGGTGATGGAGTCACCCTCTCTAAAGGTGTCTTACAGACTAAAGGGGAGAAGGATGTGCATGATTGGCAGATCACTTGCTCAGGCAATTGAGTCAATCATGAGATGTCAAGTACCACACCAGATGTTGTTCTTGCACTAGATGCAATAAGTTGATGTTGATCCAATCCTGAAGAAACAGTCGGAAGCAGTTTTAGAACATAAGTGGATGTTCTAGGGATATGATAACGACAGCCTCAATTGGGAGACAGTTATCATTCCAGGCTTCCAAGGTGACTTAGACGACAGGGAGGTTGTCAGAGTTATGGTTTTCTTTCTGACGAGGGAAAGTATTTTGGACAGGTGGTCCAAGGCAATACTGAGGGAGGCATGGCACAGGATACTGATTATGTTCAGTTGACGATACAGTCTAAGAAGTTTGGATTTGGAGTTCATTTATGAGCTAGGCCCCATCAGACATCTAGACACATTCTAAGACAGGTATTGCTCATTTCGGGAGATGGGTTTCTCTGCGAACTTGAGATATAGAGAAACATAGAAAGAAACATCAAAGCGGATCCACTCACTGAGGCTGTTCCTCGAACGCAATAGTTTCGCAAACAGGCTTTGTGAGACTGACTAGTAGAGGAGTTGGGTGTTCGGTATCACACGGGCTGTGAGTATGCGACATCGCAATAATTAGCCTTGAGTGCAAGTGGGAGATTGTTGGAGATAGGGCCCTCAGAGTCAATTATTGGATCACAGGCACGTGATTGCAATGATTGAGGGAGGACCTATCCCGGTAGGACAGTCTTACTCGAGATGATAGTATGCTATCTGATTTATCCTTATCATCGTGTACTGCTTTAGGTGACCTGACATGTCACTATTACACGTTGATAGAGCCCCTAGGATTCTTGCTTGACCACCAGCAGTATGAGGGCGATCATATACGTAGGAGCTGGTAGTCTATAAGCACATCCTTAAAAGGTCCCTAGTCGTGAGAGTTTCGAGACAGGGCATCGATTCTCCAGAGTAGACTAGTGTATATAGTCGAGGCCCCGACGAGGGGCGGTGGCCGGTCTCACAAGCCACTGGTGTCAGTAGGTTCACCTAAGATGTATACAGGTGCTCATTGGGTTATGAGTACACCGGACAGGACTCGCCGGGAACCTGCTAGTTGGGATTGTACCAGACGTCAGATAGCAGTTCCCTGGTGACATGTGTACAGGTTAGTTCATCGACCTGGGGATCGTCATTTGTCTCGTGTGAGTTCCCACTGTACTTTGATTACTACCCTACCACGCTCAAAGGAGACGTGCAAACAGGTTTTAGTTGGGTACAGTCCCGAGCCACATGGAGGCAGTGAGCGGATTTTCGGGGGTTCGTCTCTCCCAGTATTGGGGGTGAGGTCACGCTGTGTCTAGGAAAGCCATTACACAAAGCCCTCGGCCGAGGCAGGAGATTTACTGGTAGGTATTCCAGTAGTATCTCAGGGTGTTCTGGGCTACACTCCGACACGACTTGTACCGCTTTTGGGGGTCTGACTTCTACCAACCCCCTAGGCCTGCCATGCGATGCTCATAGACAAACGGACCGGACTGTACGGATATTGTCACTGACAGGCTCAGTAGGGTGTCAGGATGAGTTCGCTCATCGACGTCCCTTTTGGTCAATACCTGGTAGCCCGTTACGTATTGGCTTATACCTCTGACGTGCTATTGGTTAAATCCACAACCAAGGTGTTGACGAGTATTTAGAGTCCCCCACATTCAGTTGCTCAAGTTTTCGGGTGAAACGCTGTAGAGGCCGTATGGAGATATGGCAGGGTTCGATCAGATACGTGCGGTATTGCACGGATCAGGATCGGACGGTTAATACTAGCCGGCTTTGGTTTAAGCCGGATCCTAGTATAGTACAGTGTAGATTTTGTTTCATTGCATTTGTATCCGGTCGGAATACAGATACGGGTGTGTATACACAGTATCAGGGTTTTCCTGTAATTTATTACGGGACCAGTTTTCTGGAGTTGCCAGTTTGCTTTCCGTTTCGGCCATTTTCATTTGTATCTTTCATTGGCCGAAAATTGGTGGAGGAGGGCTTATTTGCATTTGTGCAAATAAGCAATTTGGAAGGGGGTCTTTGCATATTATTGTATCATGATACTTGCACCATCATTGCTTGACTTTCTTTAGTCATCATGTTTTGACTTGTGGTTTCATGATGGTTATGGTGGAGTGAGGTTCTCCTTTTGTGATCATGGTTTATCATTGTAACTTTCTCTCTCTCTCTTGTATGATGGGGAGCTTATTCTTTATGATTGCTACATTCTCACTCTCCCCATTCATCATGGCCGGCCATGAAGAGTTAGGGGCTGTCCATGTTTTTGATGGGGGATTTTTGCTCTCTCATGCTTGCAAAAATCCCCAAGCTCCTCCACAAATATATATACTTCATTTCCTCTACCAAAAGGCAACCTCCATGAACCCCATGAGACACATAGTTCTCTACACGATTCTACAGCAAACCTTGGGCACGTCGACTCGCCAACTTCGTGCCCGAGTTGCCTCGGTATAGAGGTGGGAGCCCGTAAAAGAAGCAGGCGACGTGGTGCCCTTCCGGCGAGGAGGTGGAGAATGGACATTCCGCGGGAGATCGGGACGACGGCGAGAAGACCGGAGGACACGGATCGCTCGGTATATCTCTCTTCCCCATCTAGTAGTTAGGTAGGACTAGTTAATGGTACGATCCGGGTTTTAGTGCGCGGTGGTGCCAGTTTGAAAAATTAAAGTTAACCATCGCTTCCGCATTTGGCCTCGGGATGGAGGCCGGGGCGCCGCCGTGCACTTACAATGTAGAGACATAACCATGGCTAATTATAGTGGTTAGGTTTATAAATATCCTAAGTAAAACAAAACTAGTGGACTTTGGTCAATGCACTCACAAGCTTCATGAAGCTTCATGCACTTGAACAATTATCCACTAATTTTGTATTTACTTTGTATATTAAAACCCCACCAATATAATTATAATGGTATATGACTCATACACCCATGTAGTGTGTATCAACAACCATGATACAAAATGAACACAAATAAATATATATCACATATATATTAAGTTGTGCACAAGTGAGTAAAACAAATGCTTAAGTGAACCAATGTTAGTTAATGTAAATTAATATATCGCATATACAATTATACATTAAATTATTAAATCAACACTTGACTTAATAATCCGGTTATATCACATATAACCGACTAACATCCAATGTATCGACTTATCGAATCAACACTTGATTCGATAACCAGGCTATATCACATATAACCGGCAGATACAAAAGTCGCGAGAATAGAATACGGTATCACATACACGCATTATTCTCGGTCCCGCACATATCACATATGCGCTCCTATTTCGTTTCGCCTGAGCCAGTAAAACCTCTGTGTAGGACACTAAAGACTCGTCAATACGCCGGCAGTAGGTGATGATCATATCAAGCACCCACAAGCCGTCAGTGGTACTAGCTGGACGTAACGGCTACATGGGTATTGAGCGATCAGAAGATCAGCAAGCAAGCCCGCTCCAACTCCTGCAAAAAGCCTGACAGTGACACTACCGTACAGTCCGGTCTCCTCGTCTGATATGTCGCATATCAAGTCTAGGGGTGGTAAACATCAGAACCCAATAACCAATAAGTCATGCCGATATGAGGCTCATAACGGGTCGAGAAACTACTGGTAACACTTACCAGTAAATCTCTAAACCAGCCCTGGACAGGGACTTCCCTGTTTTGGCCAATCGAGCATAACGCAACATCAACCTCCAATACCGGGAGAGACGAAACCCCTCCTATCGCTAATTGCCTCCATGTGACTCGGGACTGTACCTAAAAACCACCGTTTTGCATGCCCTCTTGGACGTGGTAAGGTGTAAATCAAAGCACAGTGGGATTCACACAAGACTTTATGACGATCTCGGGTCTACAGACTAACCTGCACCAGTGTCACCAGAGAACTGCCATCTGACGTGAGGTATAATACCATCTGGGAGTTCTCGGCGAGTCCGTCCAGTGTACCCAGTCTCTACTGAGCACCCGTATATCATCTCTGATGTTAAACACCAATGGATATGGGATCATCCATCGCCCATCTACATGGGTCGAGAAGGTATACGCTAGTCTATTCTGGTATATCGATGCCCCGTCTCGATACATCCACGACTAGGGACCTTGAAGGATGTACTTATGGACTACCATGTCCCCACTAGTATGATCTGCATCATAGTCCAGGTAGTCAAGTACACATCCTCAGGGCTTTACCAACATGTAACAGAGAGACAATCAGTATACACGTTAAGGTAAAGAGTAACCGGATAGCATACTATCATGTCGAGCAAGAAAGTCCTCCTTATATATGTCCAAGCTTCCACTACGATATACATCTCATGTATAGTAATGGCCTCTAGGGCATACATATAACTAACAATCTCCCACTTGCACTAAGGCCATCTGATAACAGTGGTTGTAGTATCTCATACTCAACCATCCCATAATAGTCTCTCTCTGGGGAAAGGCCTTTGTGAGTGGATCCGCTGTGTTGTCCTCTGAGTCTACTCTCCTGACCTCGATCCCCTGGAGATCAACCATCTCCATGATCAGATGACACTGCCTTAGAATATGTCCGGATCACTTATGGGACGGGCGTTCCTGGGCATAAGCCACAACTCCATTGTCACACAATGGTAGGAACGAAGTTCATCTCATGAACTAATATACACCCAGACTGCCTCTTTGGTAGCGATGTATCCAGCCTTTATCGTCTAGTATGCCACGGTATCTATCTTGGAACCTTTCCAACATACCGTCCCTTTACTGAGGGTAAAGACAATGCCTGTGACTGACGTTCAGTCATCCTTATCACTCTGGAACCTTTCCAGTGATTCTCCCTAGGATCGATTGATACCATCTCACTACACCTAGTGAGAACCCTAACATCCACTTAGATCTATCTCATAGATCCAAAATCCAGGATTTAGGAGGTATCATCTTGATCATATATAGAGAATCATTGTGATAAGAGGAGATTGAGCGAGCGTAGCATAGGAAACTCCTTTCCTATCAAGAGTATGTCATCTACGTACAATACTAGGATGACCGCCTTACTCTCTACTACCGTTTTGTATATACAAGGTTCATCTACCATTTTGATGAAGTCAAACTCTTTGACTACCACATCAAAATAGATGTTCCAACCCCACGATGCCTGCTTTATCCCATAAAGCAACTTGCACACATTTTCGCTGCTCCCACTGTCTATGATGCCCTCTGGCTGTGTACTTATAGACGCTCCTTTCTAAATCATTATTTAGAACAGCAGTCATGACACCCAACCGCCAGATATCGTATTCATGGTATGTAGCAATGGCAAGTAGGATATGGATGGACTTAAGTATAGGCCCCAGAAAAGGTTTCAGCATTAGCCACAACTGGTCTATGATGCAAACCTTTAACAATTCTAGATTTGAAAGTCTCAACTTTTCCATGTACACCAAGTAATCTTTTCAAAATATACTTGCTCCTAATGGGGATTTAACCCTTCAGATAAAGCAACCAAAGTCCATACTTTGTTGGTGTATAAGGATTCCATCTCATATCGTTATGCATCCAGCCATTCTTACAGAGTCCCCACTCCTGATGGCCTGCTCGAAACCAGATGGGTCATCATCTCATGATGCAATCCTCACTCCCACAGTCATAGAGAAACCAAAGTATCTCTCAGGTGGGTGAGGAACCCTACCAGATCGGCGGAGAGGCTGAGGTTCGTTGGGAGCTATTGAATCCTCCGGTTCTTCCAAATCGTCAGTTGCAGTTTGTATAGCTGGAACTCCTTCCAGTTCTACCTCATGACCACAAATCTGTTTCCAAAATAAATTCCTTTTCCTAAAAAGGTGGCATGCCGAGAAACAAAACATCTTTTGTTCCTCCGTGCGGTAGAAGATATTCCTTTGCAAATGCTTGGGATATCCAACAAACTTCCACAGAACTGACCTTGCCTCGAGTTTGTCCGGATTTTGCTTTTAGACATAGGCCGGACAACCCCAAATCTTAACTGACTTAAGAGATGGGCTCTTCCCTTACCATATCACATATGGAGTGCCAGGCATCTGACTTGGTGGGAACGCCATTCAATAGGTATACAGCTTCTCAAGTGTATAACCCCCAAAAAGGAAACAGGCAACTCAGTAGTACTCATCATAGAGCGCACCATATCTCATAGGGTGCTATTGCTCCGCCCCGATACACCGACGTGCTGTGGTGTAAGCGGAGGAGTAATGCCGAGAGAGAATCTCATTCTCCTTTAGAATAGTCCAGGAATCCCGTTCTTTAAGTATTCTCCTCCTTGATCATATAAAAGGACATAATACTTATACCCGTTTTTGGTTCTCTACTTCTAACTTATATTCTGTGAATATCTCAAAAAGGCTCGGACTTGTGTTTCAACAAGAACATATGTCTGAATCTTGAGAGATCATCATAAATGTATTGAAGTACAAAGAACCAGTCCAGGCATGTGTAGACTGGGGACCTACATAACTCATCATGTATCAATCCCAAGAGTTCACTAACTCTTTCTCTGTTTCCAGTAAACGAAGCTATGGTCATCTTATCTTTATGATATGACCGACAAGTTTCACAAGATGTAAATTCAAACTAATTTAAATATGCATCTAAATGTAACTTCAGCTAGTCATGTCACATTGTTATGACCTAGTCTACAATGCCTTAAGAAGGATTCGTTCATTCCTGAACTCTTCCTCTTGTGTGTGTTTTAAACGTGAAGAACTGTAGTTTGATTTAGAACGTCTATGCTTTTAGATAACGTGCATGAACCGATCAACTCTTGATATAGGAAATGTTCAAAATATTATCCAACAATACAAAATTATATTCTTCTTTACTAAATAAAGAGACTAATATGATGTTGTACATCAGGTTCGGTATCTAATAACATTCATTCAGAATCAATGTATTTCGGTAATACAGGGTGATAACTGCCAATATCTTGGCTGCAACAATTGCAGTGTTTCCAACTCTTGAAATTTTATCATCCGTTCTCAGTTCTCTACCTGTCTGTAGCCCATGTAATAGATTACATATGTGGGATCCTGATCCGATATCTGATACCCAGGACGTAGAGGATACTGAAAAATAGTTCTTGGTAATTGAACACACCCGAAGCAGATGCATCATCATGCACTTTCTTCGTTTGGGCGGCACGGGAATCCTGGTAATCCACTATTTCCTGCTCGGTCTTATAACAGTTATAAGTTGGAGCGGGACCAACGTTCCCCAGCGCAGTATAACAAGCGGGTTCGGTCAATACATCCATATTATTATCTTGATTAAGGCGTGACATGGTCGCTACCTGGAGAGAGAGAGAAGAAAACACTCTGTGTGCGCTCTTGCAAGATCAGATTGGTTATTATTTTATCTAATCAGGATGGCTCCCACTGTTTTTATCAAATCTTCCTTTAAACCCTAAAAGGAAAGACTAGCCGGGATTAATTACACCCTACAATTTCGCCAATCTTTCAGCCAGGCCAGTGTCGGTACTTTGAGGGGGGTTCCCCGTGCTTTTGCACGAAGCTAATTAAAATAAACCTCATTTTCCCAGAGGCGTATCCCCATTGACACCTTTCTAGACACCTACTTGATCGGCTAATTGTCCTGTGTAAAACTCTCCCAAGAGTAACTCTTACTCGCAGCGGGTATCGGGATCCAACTATCTCATAGAAGGTATGCAATCTCATTGCAAATTTCAACACTTGAAATTCCCGATAATTTTGACCCTAACCTCCTATGACCTTGACAAAGGCCAACAAACCATAGGATGCTAGTCAAGTTCAACCCGTCATTTCTTGATTGAATTAAACCCACCCGCACGACCCTTGACAAAGGCCAACAAGGTCGTACGACTACCCTAACCCAATCTGCATCATATGCATAAACAGAAAAGCACTGGTCAGCTACCGCACACTACGCCTTGACAAAGGCCAACAAACGCAGCACTACTTATCTGAAATGACGGAGGGCTACGGCAGCTTTTTCTGAAAACCTATTGCGTAATGAACTTGATATCGTTGTATAATCGAGTGAATTTTGAAATGGAGTGATTTTGAGACTTTTATTAGTTTTGCTAAAGAGGTCACTCCCGGTGAAGGGATCTCGGCTCTTTCCTTATGGAATAAGGTGCAGGATATATCATATATATCGCTATGCAAAGCAAAAACTCCAAAAGCAATCAAAAACAAACCGAGTGTTGTAGCAACTGCCAGTTTTTCTAAAGAGGTCACTCCCGGTGAAGGGATCTCGGCTCTTTCCTCATCGAATAAGGTGCAGGATATATCATATATATCGCTATGCAAAGCAAAAACTGAAGCTACCGTTTTTTTGAAAATTTGATTCTACAACATCTTTTAGCTTTCTTTTCTTTCATTAATCACATTAATGAAGTCCCATCATTTAAGTGTAACGTTTTAGAAATCGTTTTGCGGATTTTCCCGTTTTAGGGCAAAAATTGTCGGTATTTTCCGTTTTAACCCGATTTCGATCAAACGTCCGTATAAGCTTACCGGCACCTTTTTTAGCTAAAATAAAGCTTGTGCGCGAACTTTAGGGGTATTTGGGAGGTTTTAGTTCAGATAGATTTTTTCCCAAATAATATATTATTTTAAGCGGTATTTGGTGCACGTAAATCGGGAAATTTCTTCTCTTGAGAATAAATTATTTTTTTATCACTAGAATATTTTGGGAACTTCTTTTTAAATATCTAGATATTTTTTGGAGTGTAAAAGGTTTTATTTTAAAAAGAAAAGAAAATGTGTAAAGGTGGCATATAGCATTTATTAACATTTATTACTCTTTTTCCTAGCATTTTCTTCACAAAAATTCACAAAAATACCCCCCTCACCCCCTTGGCCGGCCCTTCCCTTCCCCTTGCTGCCCCTTATCATTCCCACTCTTTTTCAACTCATTTTGCATCAAATAAATCATGAAAAATCCAAATAAAATCACAAAAACTCAAATATATTCATTTTCCTTCATTCTTGAACTCAAAGCTAGCTTGGATCTTCATTCAAAATATCATTTTGGAGGAAAAGATGATGGGTTTGGTTTCTTGATTTTGATCTTTTGTGGAGGTATAAAACCCTAACCCTAATCCTTTTTGTTGTTTCTAAATTTCTAATTAGTATATTAATTGTTTATTTAAGCTTTTAATTTCATGTTTGAAATTCAAGACTTGATTTTTATGATAATCTAGTTAGGGTAAAACTTGATTTATGTGTTTAATGTTTATTTGAAGTGTTAATTTGTGTTTTGGAGAAGATTAACCTAGTAGAAAATGTTAATTTTCGAACACTTTGTTTAATTATGCAATTTTGCATACTAGGTTTTTACTAAAATTTATTTAGCAAGTGTTAAAAATATAGAAATGGTTTTTATAGCTTAGTTAAGCTATTTTTAAGGTGTTTATAATCGCTAGATATGCGTTAGCTTGAAACTAGTGCGTAATATTGCGATAGGTTACTTACTAGATTTCGGGGTTTTTCCGACGTGGGTTCGATTGGTCGTTGCGAGGTTATATCTTTTGTATTCCTCGTAACTTTTTTGTGTTGTGTTGCGCGATCGGGACGATTGGGATCTAGACTTGTGTTTTGTAGTTTAGCAACCCCAATTAGGGTTTTTGGCTGATGTCGTGCGCGATAGATGCGCTAAGCGCGCAGTGTAATTTTCAGGGCGTCATTCTTGCGTTTCGATGTCTTTTCGTCGATGTAGATATTTGCTTAGGTGTTGTATTTATGAAATTTTAGGTTCACAAGCGGGGACTTCGGACGCTACGACAAGGGAAAACAGGTGGTAGGCTACACTTAGCCAGGAGCGTTGGTGAGTAGATTTAATATCTACAGGGGAATCGCCCGCATGGCGTTATGCGTCTGGACTAGAGATGTTATTTTTGTCACATATTCTATGTCATATTTAGAATTGCGCATTTACCCTGTTACTTAGATATTGTTGTGCTTGGACTAGTATCCTTAGGACACTGCACATATTATTGAAGATTCATGTTTCACGAGCACTGATTGTATGCTACACACACCTTCAATAATTACCATGTCACGCATAACCCACTTATAGATATAATATTTCTTGGTTAGAGACATTGAGACTTTGATTCATATTTCTTTACGCATTGACTTATAGCATACCTGTATACCTACATGCTTACACATATGTTCTGACATACTTACATGCTAGTTACCTGTATACCTATAGAGTATTGTACCATTAGTGATAGGTACATGCACACTTTACGACATAGCTACAGGTATACCTTGCACACCTATTTCGCTTATACCCAGGGGGTATACTACATCATTTACTTATAGGTAGATACATATATCTTGCTATACCTTTATGTTGCACATATATCTGGTTATAGCTATATGTTTACCTTTACTTGATGTTATTTTAGAATTGGAGAGATTTGGAACCGCATGATATTATATTAACTTGTTACAGTTAATTGCTGCTTTTCCTTTATATGTTCGCATTTCAGATTTATGATGCGTATATTATATTCATGGATTTTCGCATTGAGATATGGATTTTTCATGATGTTTTCTGGATTTGGGGACCGTGGGAGTTCATGAAATTATGCATTATTTGAAAAACCCGGTTTCCCTTGATATGATATTTCAGCAGCCACCATGAGATTTATCGGTTCGGATATATATACCCCACGCGAGGAATAGAGGGGTCCGTGTGCGGGTACATGCTGGGGCCCGGAGGTACCCCGGGGCAAGAGTCGTGGAGTAGACGATGAGTTAGTGGGGGAACCATACCATCCGGTGACATTACCAATGACTCAGCGATTATCATGGGGATACCGACGGGAGTCATGTACGTATAGATACGTCGAGAGGCGAGGGTTAGAGCTAGGCACTCGAGCTTTCGGGATAGCATATGATACGCACCTATCAGGGTGCCAGTCATGGTGACAGCACCTGATAGACCTGCATTTCTGTGTCGATGCTTGACACATTGGTTTCATGATATTTCTTTTTACTCCTTTGTATATATAACAGGGGTTTAGGCCGCTGTTATATATGCCCTTACACCAATATTAGTGGAATGGGACGCTAATATATGTGTATTGACATTAAATTACATACATCATCATATTTATTCATGCAAATATACCTAGAATGTAAAGGACTCATTGACATTGGATTTAGGACATTTGAGAATTTATTTGATATTGATTACAGAATATATGTGAGATCTACTTGATATTATACATTCGGGGTATGTGAGATATACTTGATATTGTACATACGGGATATGTGAGATCTACTTGATATTGTACATTAAGGATATATGAGACTTACTTGATATGATATCCAAATTGGGGGCTGATTTGAGGAAATTGGGATTTGGATTTTCTTGATGGATTTTGATCCTACCACGATGTCAGGATTCCGTGGAAATGACATATTTCATTCCATACTCTACATTTACTGTTTATGCACTGCTTCATGCATTAGTGTACCTGTTAGAGTACCTTCTATGACTGTTGCGTTTACATACCTTTATTCATATCATTTCTTCATGTATTAGTTGTACCTGCTAGTGTACCTTTCATGATTATTGCATTTATATGACTTTTTATTGCTATTAATTGCACATGTTAGATTCACGCTGTACGTGCATACTCACGATTACCTGCATATGTTATTTACTATTCACGAGTTGGCAACTCACCCCCATTGTGCCACAGTGTTTGCAGGTGTTCCTCAGAATAGTTAGAGGCAGGCTATTATCACACATCTTATCATCTTTCGCTACGGATACCGCATCAGCTCACAGTGTGCAGTTTGCTTAGGCGGGTTTTGTGGTTATTCGTTGTATTGTATATTCGTTGTATCCCTGTACTCTCCATCTAATATTTTCTTGTTGACTTAGTGACTTGGTGAGGACGATATTGTATATTATTTGTGACTTGTTGTCTTTTATACAGTTTCCTTTCTACCGTCTTTTATTTCTTCGCTACGGCGTCGTATATTTGTTGTGGTGGTTGTTTTCCGTCTTTGGGCGTGAATTTGCTCCCGTTGGGGATGCTTTACTTTATATTTATGTTATACCCATTTTTGGGGCTAGCTTTTACAAAGGAGGTGCTGCCAAAATTTTAAAGGAAATAAAGTTGGACTTTTAAAGAATTTGGGTTGTGATTTCAAAGACTTTTAAACAATATTTTTCATCTTTTCTTGTCTTTTACTGGTTTAGATTTCTGGGTTTTGGTTTTCTTTTAATGCGTTACGCCTGTAGACGTTGCGTAGTATTAGGGCCGTCACGTGCCAATTTCGGGTCGTGACATTAAATCACCTAAACATCACAGATAAATACGACGTACACTTATGCCATCCGCATTCGCCTCGATGTCCCCTCGTGCACCGTTAGGTTAGGTAACTAACGGCAGAGCGGGGCAGGGCTAGTGCGAGTGTAAAACATAAGTAACGTCTATATAATATATCATATATACTATATACAGTATCTATCACAACATATCAAATGATCACATCACAGATATCTCGGCAGAAGAAACATATGAAACATTGGATATAAAAGGACGTCCGTGTTTTATTTAGAGACTCTATAAAACACGGATTTCACGGTCGCGATGAATAGCCAAACCCACACCCCTAGACCCCTACGAGAGCGGCAAGCAACCCTACCAATTCTAGAGTTAGGAGACCCGGACTCGACTTCTCGAGTTGGTCTCCCACTGGACTCTAGAACCCGGTTACTTGTGCTCTCCTCCTTGGGTCTATCTTAGTGCGGAAAAGTAAATAATATACAAATGGTGACATCAACCTCATCCCGGAAGTGCCCCAATAAAATAATATTACATACGTTTAATTTTACATGAATGAAAATAAAAACCCTCATCTCACATAAAACCCCCGGCTATTCAGAACACGACGATCCAATATAACATATCCAGCAACACATAACATCACTTATCATCAACGTAAGTAAATATGCGCATCCCAAATGTCGTTGACATATAGCAACGAAACTGGCGATATCACATATTACACTTACTGTCGCAGAAAAAAAAGTATAAAACTACAACATTTGGAATCCATAATTTCTTTAGACATCGTAAATCCGAAATATCACATATTTCGCATTTCATGCCTAACTATATGAATTCTATATATTGTATCACATTCCAGATAAATAGACAGTATTAAACTTTCCGATCGAATAATCATATACCCAAGATTTCCTAAATAGCTCAACACTTGAGCGGAGTTCAAAAATTCCAGAATGCGTCACAGTACCAACGGTCCAGCCGTAGAAGGGTCAAGCCAACGCCTCACATGTGGCACGCTGTACTGCCCCAAACCCTAAGGTTTAGAGGCGGTTCAGACGGTCACATAATCGACTTAAGGTTTGTGTTCTTCTAGAGGGTCCATCACGTTACATGCACATTTTTCCGAAACATTTAAACTCGATAAAAATTCAACACTTGAAAATTTTTCGTGCCGGGAAAAATTGAGTTAATGATATCCGTTCGAACATTTTAACAGTTTCTAAATATCCGGAAAACATAACGAAATTAAATATTCCGATCGAATCAACGATTACAAAATAAACCCCAGAATACTCAACACTTGAGTCAGTTTAAAAATACCCAGAAATATATAGGAATAGCTACGGAGGTTACAGCATAAAATACGGTTCACAATTCACTTTACCCGCCACGGACCCGCCGCTAAAAGTGGGTTGAGGCCGCGGTTCCGCGGCATATGTACGGAATTATGAGCTCAAATTTTATGGTAATTCATAGAATTCCCTGCTTATTTTTTTAGTTATTTTTAATTCAGAAAAATCACAGTTTTTAAAAAATGTCCAGAGAGGGATTCGTTTTGACGTTTCGGGGTTCGTTCGGAGTTTTAACTTCATATACACGTCACCTAATGCTCTAGCTAGGCTCTGATACCACTGTAGAGTTACTAGGCACTCTAATAAGGTTCTATAAGGTATCAACCATGCCCGATTAAAATTTTAGCCGTGCCGAATAACCCTAAACTAGATCTTTGCTAGATAATTAGGGTTTCACATGCAAGGTGAATACGAAATACAACCTTTGTAGATCGGTCCTTCACTTCTAAAGCTCCTTGCTGTAGTCCCTTCGCTGCGATCATCGAACTCCCGGACTCTCGGACGGCTCCATGAGAAGAGGGCAACGGTTTTGCTTGAAATCTTCGAGACCGAAGATGATCTACGTCGAGGAAATACGAACTCAAGCTTCTACTTCACTAACTTGAGAATTAGTAAAGCAAACACCCTAAACTAAAGTGCTAGTCTAGTAGAGGATGATGAAATAGGAAATGGGTATACTTTAGAATTTCTTTTCTCACTATATTTCTCTCTCTTTATCAAACCCTAGCAAGCATTTGAATGAGGAAGAACATGAGCTCAAAAATGAGAATGAAAAACTAATCAAAAGAGAGAGAGCTAACCATGGGTGAGTGGGTATCATATACTAACTCATGTAGAGACATAACCATGGCTAATTATAGTGGTTAGGTTTATAAATATCCTAAGTAAAACAAAACTAGTGGACTTTGGTCAATGCACTCACAAGCTTCATGAAACTTCATGCACTTGAACAATTATCCACTAATTTTGTATTTACTTTGTATATTAAAACCCCACCAATATAATTATAATGGTATATGTCTCATATACCCATGTAGTGTGTATCAACAACCATGATACAAAATGAACACAAATAAATATATATCACATATATATTAAGTTGTGCACAAGTGAGAAAAACAAATGCTTAAGTGAACCAATGTTAGCTAATGTAATTAGTATATCACATATACAATTATACATTAAATTATTAAATCAACACTTGACTTAATAATCCGGTTATATCACATATAACCGACTAACATCCAATGTATCGACTTATCGAATCAACACTTGATTCGATAACCCGGCTATATCACATATAACCGGCCGATACAAAAGTCGCGAGAATAGAATACGGTATCACATACACGCATTATTATCGGTCCTGCACATATCACATATGCGCTCCTATTTCGTTTCGCCTGAGCCAGTAAAACCTCTATGTAGGACTCTAAAGACTCATCAATACGCCGACAGTAGATGATGATCATATCAAGCACCCATAAGCCGTCAGCGGTACTAGCTGGACGTAACGGCTACCCGGGTATTGAGCGATCAGAAGATCAGCAAGCAAGCCCGCTCCAACTCCTGCAAAAAGCCTGACAGTGACACTACCGTACAGTCCGGTCTCCTCGTCTGATATGTCGCATATCAAGTCTATGGGTGGTAAACGTCAGACCCCAATAACCGATAAGTCATGCCGATATGAGGCTCATAACGGGTCGAGAAACTACTGGTAACACTTACCAGTGAATCTCTAAACCAGCCCTGTCCAGGGACTTCCCTGTTATGGTCAATCGAGCATAGCGCAACATCAACCCCCAATACCGGGAGAGACGAAACCCCTCTTAACGCTCATTGCCTCCATGTGACTCGGGACTGTACCTAAAAACCACCGTTTTGCACGCCCTCTTGGACGTGGTAAGGTGGAAATCAAAGCAAGGTGGGAATCACACAAGACTCTATGACGATCTAGGGTATACAGACTAATCTGCACCAGTGTCACCAGGGAACTGCCATCTGACGTGAGGTATAATACCATCTGGGAGTTCTCGGCAAGTCCGTCCAGTGTACCCAGTCTCCACTGAGCACCCGTATATCATCTCTGATGTCAAACACCAATGGATATGGGATCATCCATCGCCCATCTACATGGGTCGAGAAGGTATACGCTAGTCTATTCTGGTATATCGATGCCCCGTCTCGATACACCCACGACTAGGGACCTTGAAGGATGTACTTATGGACTACCATGTCCCCACTAGTATGATCCGCATCATTGTCCAGGTAGTCAAGTACACATGCTAAGGGCTTTACCAACATGTAACAGAGAGACAATCAGTATACACGTTAAGGTAAAGAGTAACCAGATAGCATACTATCATGCCGAGCAAGAAAGTCCTCCCTATATATGTCCAAGCATCCACTACGATATACATCTCATGTATAGTAATGGCCTCTGGGGCATACATATAACTAACAATATATATATGCATTTTGTATCATGGTTGATGATACATAGAATTAGGATGTAAAAGATGATGAGGTAATGATTTAAATATATGAGATAAAGAAAAGAAGAATGAGTCATGGTTCTTTAGGTTCTTGTAGAAGAATTGAGAAGCCGTGACTCATCTTCCTTTTGTTAGTGATATATGCCCTAGAGACCATTATTGTATCATACTGGTTTGTATATTACTTAATAAAAGCTTGGGATATTCATAAATGTATTGACATTCTTGCTCAAAATGGTAGTATGCTACTTGGTTTGTTTCTACCTCAGTATGTGTATGTGTTTATTTTAGTATGTCGCTTAAACATATTGGTAGAGCCCTTAGGATCTTTGCTTGATTACCAGTGTAGTGATGGCAGTCACACTAGTGAGGGCTGGGTAATCTACAAGCACGTCCTTATACAGGTCCTTAGTCGTGGGATTATCGAGACAGGGCATCAATACTCCAGAGTAGACTAGTGTATACGCTTTTCAGTACTGTGTAAGTTTGTGGGATACTCAAAGAACTCCAGGGGGTATCTTTTCTATTAGGCAGAGGAACAAAAGGTTTTTGTTTCTCGTCATGCCCACTTTTTGGAACATCGATTTTTGGATAAAGAAACTAGTGGGAGCGCAATAGAACTGGAAGAAATTCCAGAACCACAAGCTATTACTGAAGCTTGGTAGAACCAGAGGTTTCAGAAAAAATGGACATTCCCGCACAACTCCACAGAACTAGAAGGCAGTCTCTGTAGGGTTACTAGGCAATCTAAGAAGGTTCTACAAGGCATCAACCATGCCCGATTAAAATTTTAGCCGTGCCGAATAACTCTAAATAAGATCTTTGCTAGATAATTAGGGTAATACATGCTAGTAAATAACAATTATCACTAAGTGAATACGAAATACAACCTTTGTAGATTGGTCCTTCACTTCTAAAGCTCCTTGTTGTAGTCCCTTCGCTGCGATCGTCGAACTCCCGGACTCTCGGACGGCTCCATGAGAAAATTGCAACGGTATTGCTTGAAGTCTTCGAGGCCGAAGATGATCTACGTCGAGGGAATACGAACTCAAGCTTCTACTTCACTAACTAGAGAATTAGTGAAGCAAACACCCTAAACTAAAGTGCTAGTCTAGTAGAAGATGATGAAATAGGAAATGGGTACACTTTAGAATTTCTTTTCTCACTTTCATTCTCTCTCTTTTTCAAACCCTAGAAAGAAATTGAAGGTGGAATGAGATGAGCTCAAAATGAGAATGAAAACTAATCAAGAGAGAGTTAGCTAACCATGGGTGAGTGTGTATCATATACTAACTCATGTAGAGACATAACCATGGCTAATTATAGTGGTTAGGTTTATAAAAATCCTAAGTAAAAACAAAACTAGTGGCCTTTGGTTAATGCATTCATAAGCTTCATGAAGCTTCATGCACTTGAACAATTATCCACTAATTTTTTATTTACTTTGTATATTAAAACCCCCACCAATATAATTACAATGGTGTGTTGGATATATGTATGCCCTAGAGGCCATTATATGATAGTGGATGTATCTATACATGTATATATATATTCAGTATGCATTCTTGCTCGACATGATAGTATGCTATCTGGTTCTTCTTTATCTGACATGTTGTTTTGATCATACTTTTATTCATTCATACATGCTGATAAAGCCCTGAGGATATCGGCTTGACTACTCTGATTATGATGGAGATCATACTAGTGGGACATCTGTAGTCTATAAGAATATCCTGGAAAGTCCCCAGTCGTAGGTATATCAAGACGGGGCATTGATATACCAGAGTAGACTAGCGTATATGATACTAGACCCATACGATGGGCGGTGGATGTTCCCACATTCATTGATGTTTGATATCAAGATCATATACGGGTGCTCAGTGGTGACTGGGTACACTGGACGGACTCACCGAGAACTCCTATATGGAATTATATCTATCGTCGGATAGCAGTTCTCAGGTGACACTGGTACAGGTTAGTCTGTAGACCCGAGATCGTCATAGAGTCTTGTGCGTTCTCCCACTGTACTTTGATTGCCACCCTACCACGGCTCTACTGAGTCGTGCAAACAGGTGGCCGTTGGGTACAGTCCCGAGACACACGAAGGCGATGAGCGATAGGAGGGGTTTCGTCTCTCCCGGTATTAGGAGTTGATGCTGTGCTGTGCCCGACTGGTTATATCAGTAAGTCCCTGGCCAGGGCTACTGAGATTTGCTGATAAGTGTTATCAGTAGTTTCTCGATCTGTTATAGACCATTCACCGGCACGACTTATTGAGTTATTAGGGTCGACGTGACCATCCCTAGGCTCGATATGCAGCATATCTGACGAAGAGACCGGACTGTACGGTAGTGTTGCCGGTTGGCTCGACGGGAGTTGCAGCAGGTTCGCTTGTTTTCTTCTGATCGCTCCATACCCGGGTGGCCGTTACGTTTAGCTGACCGCTTGCGGCTTGGGAGTGTTTGATATGATCATCACCCTCTGCCGGCGTATTGACGAGTCTTAGAGTCCCACAAAGGAGTTACCCAGTCCAGGCGAAACGTTGTGGTGCGCGTATGCGATATGCGCATGGACCCGATCAAAATGCGCATATAGGATACCGAACATTGATCGGGCGGCTTGCTTTTGGTGGGGTCATATGTGATATGGCCGGATTGATAAATCAAGTGTTGATTTATCATTTAACCATTAGTTTTCTCACTTAAAACCTTTCTTGAATATGATGGATGTATGCATGCATGTATGTGTTTCTTTCTCTCTTTCTAGTTTCATGCACATATGGATGTGCATACATACATACATACACCCATCTATCATGGTTGTTTACACATGGAAATGGTGGCAATATAAGACTCACACCATGGATAAATTTATGAGTTATTATTTGGTTTTAGGTTTAAAACAAAATTAGAAAAGGAAAGAATAATTCTTGAGTTGTTTCTACACTCTTCTTTAACCTAACCATTCTCACCTACCCTTAACCTTGGATTAAACTTTCCTTATGTGTTTTAAACCATAATTAAATAATAACTCAAAAGTTTAACCATGGTTTGAAGTGAGAAGAAATAAAATATATAAAGATATATTTCATTTTCTTTTCATGGTTATCATTCTAACTCTTGTTAAAAGAAAGCCTCCATCTTCTTCCTCCTTCAATATTTGCTCTCTAGTTTCTTCTAGTGAGTAAAATACATATAAAGAAAGGTTTTTGAAGTGAGAATCTTAACCACAACATCATTCTACAAAAGTTTAGCCAACTTGTTTAGAGTGTTCTCTTCGATTCTCGAAGTTGCGAGCTTGGACGGGGAACTCCGGGTGGATCATCGTGGACGTGAGAGGACTTCAAGAGGACCTTCTTCCAACACCCAAGAGACCAAGGAGTCCAGCAAAAGGGAGCTACAAAGGTTGTAGTCTCGAAACCCTAATTTTATTAGCTTTAAGTTTTGTAACCCTAATTTTCTAGGATCGATTCCTTTGCATGCTTGTTTAGCACCATCAAAATCCAAACTTTGAGATATGTGATGCTTCAAAACTCATTATAGGGTGCTAGGCAAACCTAACATTGGTATCAGAGCCGACCTAGAACATTAGGCGACGCTTTTACGAAGTAAAAATCCCGATCGGACAAAAATATGCCTTTTTTAGATCCTCTCTGGACAAATTTTAAAATCTGACCTTTTTCAGAATTAAAAATACTAAAAAAATACAGCAGGGAAAACTAAGAAATATGGTGAAATTCGATACCATGAACAGTTCAAATGGCCACGGAACCGCGGCAATTCCTTGCTTAGGCCGCGACTTCGCGGCCGTACATTGGTATCATTGCATGAAAATTACACTATAATTCTTATGTCTGCTTGTACAGTGTTTTAGGTATGTTTAATCTGAATATAGTACTGTATTTTCTGGAGATGGTTTTGGACGCGTAGATTCGATCGGAATTTTCATTCCGTTGCTTTTCCGGGTAAATTAGAAAGTATTGAAGTGTTTGAACGAGTATCATTTGCTCACTATTCACGGGGTTTAAATACTTTGGAAATACGTGCAAGTCTTTTTTGTGGTGGTCCCTCTAGAAGACAACAAACCTTAACTCGATTATGTGACCGTCTTGAACTGCCCTTTGAACCTTAGGGTTCAGGGCAGTACGGCGTGCCACATGTGAGGCGTTGGCTTGACCCTTCTACGGCTGGACCGCTACTACCGTGTCACACTCCGGGGTTTTTTGAACTCTGCTCAAGTGTTGAGCTTTAGTGAATCTTGAGTATTTGATCGTTCGTTCGAAAACTTTAATACTATCTGTTTATCCGGAATGTGATGCAATGTGTGGAATTCATATTACTAGACATGAAATACGGAATATGTGATATTTCGCATTTACGATGTCTAAAGAGAATATGGATTCCAGATATTGCAGTTTTACACTTTCTTTTCTGTGACCGTAAGTGTAGTATGTTCGATATCGCCAGTTTCGTTGTTATACATCAACGACAATTGGGGTATGCATACTTACTTACGTTGATGATATGAGATATTATGTGTTGCTGAGATATGATGTGCAGGATTGTCGCGATTGAATAGCCGGGTTTTTTTTATGTGAGATGAGAGTTTTATATTTTCATTCATGTAAATTTAATTGTAATGTAATATTCTTTTATTTGGGGCACTTCCGGGTTGAGGTTGTGTCACCAGTGTTGTATATTATTTACTTTTCCGCATTAGGATGGACCCAAGGAGGAGAGCACAGGTGACCGGGTTCTGGGGTTCAGTGGGAGGCCATCTCGAGGAGTCGAGACCGGGTCTCCTAAACTCCAGAATTGATAGGGTCACTTGCCGCTCTCGTAGGGGTCCAGGGTGTGGGCTTGGCTATTCATCGCGACTGTGGAATCCGTATTTTCTATTCTGGCTAAATACTAAATACGGACGTCCTAGTATATCCCACTTTATATCTATGTTTCTGCTGCCTGTGTTCTGTGATATCTGAGATGAATGACATATTTTATATATGATATATAGTAGACGTTGCTTATGTTTTGCACCCGTGCTAGTCCCGTCCCGGTATGCCGTTAGTTATGTAACCTAACGGTGCATAACAGAACATTGCGGCGAATGCGGATGGCATAAGCGTACGTGTTATTTTCGTTTCTTTTCTGTGATTGGCTTAAGGACATAAATGATGGGATTACATTAATGTGATTAATGTAAAGAAAATAAACCTAAAAAGATGTTGTAGAATCGGATTTGAAAACCACTCGGCTATTTATGAAAAAGCTATATTTCAAAACTGCGGAGCTTAAGCCACTCCTTTTGAAAACCATTTGATTCTACAACGATATCAAGTTCAAAGCGTTAATGATTTTCTTAAAAATCATCCGCAACCCTCCGTCATTTTAGGAAGTAGAGTACTTAGTATTCGTGCTACATTTGTTAACTATAGTTAAGGCGTAGTGTACGGTAGCTAAGTGATGTCTTCCTACATTGCATATGATGCAGATTAATTAGGGCATTCTTATGACTTTGTTGTAACATTTTAAAAATAATTAAATAAATAAAAAAAAAATTAGTGAATTTTAGGATTTTCGGTAAAGTAAAATGTATTTTTCGTAAAACTAAACCGTAATTATTTTTCACTATAAATTTAAAAATATCTATTTTAATTATGTTATTACTAGTAAATGGTGTTTATTTAGCCACTTATAAATTTTTAGTTCAATTAAATATTTTTCCTAAATTAAATATTTTAAATATTAACATAAGCTTTATTTTTTTACACTAAATTAGTGTAAATTATAAATTTGAATGGTTTTAATTTGTAAAAATGAGCCATGGTATATTAGAATCAAGTGTGTAATATGCAAAATCTTTTCCAAAATCTCTCCATGGTTCTAGAAATTTCTAGGAAAAGGGTTAAATTGAAAAAGTTAGTTAATAAAGGGTTTAAGTGAAAAAATGCATTATTTATGAACTTTCTACACAATACTACACATTTTTTCTCTCTCTCCACCCTCCTCCCTCTCCATGGCCGGCCTCCCCTCCATGGGTAGCCCCAAAAGTTTCCCCCCATCATTTTTGCATTAAAAATCATCAAAATTCGTCAAAAAATCCAAAAATAAATCTCAAAAATCAACATTCAACCTCTACCATTTTCATTTGACCTATTTAGCATGGATTTTAGAGATGGAAAGCATGCATTTTGGAGGCTTATTTCTTGTTTGGGTTTCATATTTTGGAGGTATAAATTTCCTTCTTTTGATTTATTGTTATTAGATGTTCATTTAAGCATAATTAGATTTAATACATTAATTCTATTTACTACTTTTAAAATTCAAGTTAGGGTTTGAAAAATCAAGTTGTGATTTTTATTAATTAAATAAGGTTATAATAGATAGTTTAATATTTTTAGAGTGGAAAAATCTTGCATGGTTGTTGTATAATAATTTGTTTATCCAAAATTGATTTAATTAAGCTATTTAGCTAACTAGGTTTTTATAAAATGTGTTTGTGGGTAATATAAAATTCTAATTAAGGTTGCTATCATTAGATTGTAGTTTTAGTGAGAATATTAGCTTGTTAATGGAAAGAAAAACTTAGTTTGATCACTAGTTTCTTTTGATGATTGGAAAAATACTAATAAAATGCTATTTTTGTAAACTAGATTTTGGAAATTCCTAAATAAATGAGATTAAAAATATAATTTATGGTTTCATTATATCATTATCATCATGAATTGTATTTTAAAACATTAATCCATGTAAAATCAAGTTTTGTTGTGGAATTGTGGTATTTTGCTTGAAAGATGTTAAAAATTACTAAAGGTTGCAAACTAGAAATTTCAAATTAATACAAATTTGTGTAATAAAAATATAGTAATGGTTTGTATAGTCTAGTTATGCTATTTAATGAGTTTTATGACCATTGGTTTCATTTAAATGTCAAGTTTTGAAGAAAAACGGTAAATTGGCATTTTCGGGTTTTACGAAATCGGACGATTTGATGGATTTTAGGGTTTCGATGGATTTAATCATGTTTTATAATATAAGTAACGAGTTTTAAAACTACGAGTTATTTGTTGATGTTTATCTCGATCCATCGGAGTCTGTACGCCGATATCGAGCGATATTTGGTTCTTTTGCGTGGACGGGACATAGGTTTTAACCTATGCTTGTTCCTTGCGTCGTTTTGGCTTTTGTATGTGATTCAGTTTACGATACTATTTATATGTGTGCGTTTAGGTACCCCTCACGTGGAATGCGGGCGATGAAAAGGATGATGGCGACACCGTCTTCGGCAGACATGGACCAGGTGAGTAGATGCATATCTACGGGGGGAAGTCGGGTGGATGGCGTTTAGCACCCCCGCAACGTAGAATAGGAATAGTACTTATTGACATTAGGAAACAAGATATGACCCTAGATTCTTAATGAGTAGGACCCTAGTAATGACCCTAGGCTGGACCAGACTGATTTAGGAAGACCATACCAGAGGATGAATACCCTGGAAGAGGTTCGTAGGTTTCAGGTAGAAACACACACACGTACAAACTGAAACTCGACATGGTGTATACGGGTATGTGTATATATATATAGGACTAGGTATAGGTATATATATAGATATATACAACACGTATGTGGGATACATTGATACACGGGAATGAAACAGGATAACTGGGCTTGATGTCGTGATTCTTGACTATACAGTCGTATTAAAGTGTTAGCGGATCATTAGAGAATGAGATAATGAACAGGTATACCTAAATTATAATGGGTAATGATGATATTGAGGTACATGGGACTCTAAAATAGAACCCGAACTGTAACTTGTGACTGATCACGATATGATATATGTTTGACTTGATTACGACATCATATAGGTGTGACCTGATGTCGATATCATATAGGTGTGACTTGATGACGATATGATATCAGTATGACTCGATCACAACATGATACATATGACATGCTATTTCTGAGGATAAATTAATGAGGTATATTTATGATGGCAATGTTATATAATTGATGTATGCGATTACAGCATAGCACCTCGATCATGACATGTGTTGATGATGATATTATACGAATAATGAGACACATATGTGATATTTGACCCGTACCCCGATATTGGGATGCCGTAAGATGGATTTTACCGTACGAGGCATAGATGTGATGATTGATCCGCACTCTTGATTTGAGGAAGTCGTACTATGTACGTGACGCTATTGAGGCAGGATAGCCGACTATTAGAGGTATGGACTCAGGCTTTAGGTATACTTCTATCGACCAGTTCTTAGGTTTAGTTTTCCTTAGGGGGGTTAGATGGACACTACGTTAGGTTCGAGTCGTATAGTGGTAGTGGTAATTGTATATCAAATGAGTGGATAACACACATCCGTCTTTACTTTCACATTGTAATCATAATGTTGCATGTTCTTACATATGTTGCTATAATCAGTATAAACTTTACCTGTTATGACACCAGCACCATTACCGATGATGCGCATATTCCACGCACACTTATTTGCTGGCTCACACACATCATCATCGGTAATTTCTATGTCACGTACACTTTAGATCATATTGTCTTTTATGGATAGAATCAGTTAACAACTAGACCGATATAATATTGTGATTATTCTCTGATGTTAGTATAGACATGATATTTATTACTTAGACATTCATGCATTCATATTTTCATGTTATCATGCAGTATTATGGGCATATGCTGACACTTATCATATAGTTACTTATGATTTTAAGATTTGGATTTCTATGAGATTTCTGGATTTTGGGGAAAACCGCAAGAATATATAAACAAACTTCTCTCTCTCTCCTCTTCTCTTTTTTTTAAATAAGATGCGGTTTTCTCGTGATGTATGTGTCGTCCACCATGAGATTTCAAGTTTTCTGATGGATTTCGAGACCCGATTCGAGGAGTGGATGAACCTTCTCAGGTACATGGTGGGCCCGGTATGGTACCCCGGGGCAAGAAGATCGAGTTGTAGACGATGAGCATGGCAGGGGAAGGCTACCTACCGGTGATGTCTGGCGCGGCGGATATCCGGAGGATACCGACCGTTGTCGTGAGATTTGATGATATGGGCCGATCCGGACAGACGGAGCCCGAGATATTGAGACTTGAGATTACATGTGTTGTGTCGATACTTGACACGGATTTCCATGGATTTCATTGTTGAGATTTCAGATTCATATACACATTTTACTATGATAACAGCTAAAGATTTCTTATACAGATATTTCTGGATTTCAGGATTGGTTATTTTATATTCATGATGCATGCATATCCATTCATATGACATAGTATTATATGAGGCACTGACACGAGCACGGAGTATCTGCATTTGCACGTAGTTTTACCCTGCTATTACTAGATGATTGGGATATAATAGTGTAATATTATGACCTAGGATAGCGTCGTGCATTCGATTTCTTTTCGTAGATGTCTTCTACTCACGAGTTGGCAACTCACCCCGTTGTGCCAAATTTTATTACAGGTTCGATGTACAGGTTTTCCTGGCAGCTTGCTGGCACATCTTTTCTTCAGGGTGATTTGCACGGTAGGTTGGTTCACTTGTATCTGACCCACCATTGTATTTTTTATTCTTTCATTTGTATCTAGTAAACTCCATCAACCATACTTGTATTACTTGATAAGTTTATTGGACCAGTATTTTTTTTTTCGACCTTAGAGTCGCGCATGCTTTATTCTGATATGGTGGTTTTGTTTTCTTTGAGTTTTAAGCCTCGTCCTTTGGCGTTGTATATTATTGTGCTTGTTGTGGTTGTTTCCGCCTGTTGGCGTTGATGCTAGCACCCGTTTGGGGATGCTTTTTATTGTTTATTTATATTATACTTGTTGTACCCGTCTGGGGGCCAGTTTTTACAGAGGAGACTCTGCCGAAATTTTTGGGAAAAATTGCTGATATTTTTAAACTTGTTTTTCTTCATGTTCTTTTACTTCTTCTTCTTCTTTTATGGTTTAGATTTCTGGGCTTCGGCTTACTTAGGTTACGTTGCGCCTCTAGACGCTTCGTAATCTAAGTGCGGATCACGTTCCGTACTTTCGGGTCGTGACAAAGTTGGTATCAGAGCGCTAGGTTTAACCTTGTATAAATCTAGGTGACCCTTGGTTGATGGAGTAGGCGATTTAGGTAGAGTAACGTACCGTGGGTATGGTCCGCGGCATACTTACGATACGCTACTCTGCTTAAGGAGCCCTAGGATGTACATTGTTTGCACCGTATTTCATTCGTTCCTTTGATCTATCTTCGTCGATATCGGATGGTAGTTTCTGCTACCACGGGCACACGGGCATAGGGAGCTGCGGCTCGAATACGATAACCATTAGAGTATTGGTTATTCTTGAGGATTGAAGCATTTCTTAGCGTGCGAACGAAGGGTATTCACATGCCGTCCGGATGAAGTTAAAGGGTTCGAACGATTATCAGAAAACCATTTTCCCAAGTTTAAAGTATTCGGAAGAACATGCAGGTATTTCGATGGACCCTCTAGAAGAATGAAACCCTAACTCGACATAATGACCACGAGAACGCCCTTGAACCTTAGGGTTTACGGCAGTTTCGCGGTGCCATTAGTGAGGCTTGGGTTTGCCCTTCTACGGCTGGATCATCGATGCTGGGGTATGTACCGGATATTTTTAAACTGTACTTGAGTGTTGAGCTCTCGGGGACTTATGGGATTTTGATGGATTGATCGAAAAGTTTAATGTAGTCCGGATATCATATGAAGGGATCGACTACGTGGGAGACTCTAGATATGAGTATTGCCGTTGGTAGCGCAGTCAGCACAGCTACGAAGAGACGAGTTCGAAGCAATCGACATCAGAGCAAAGATGCGCACATTGACGATAGTGTTTACGATTGCGATTTGGTGATTTGAATTTCATCTTTTCGTTGATTGGATTTTGGTATTTTGAGGACCTTGTTCTACTATTGGTATTTCATGTGTGTACCTTCATTACATTCTAGTGTGTTTCATATATCGGTTGTATTGATGTTGTTTAGTACATACCCAGTGCACTTGATTTGGTTTTAATACCTTTTGTGATTTTGATTTGATTTCGTGCATATGGTTACACATGATTTTGACATATGTTTCGACCTAGTTTTCATGCATTTTTGTACTGTGATTTCGATTTCAGTGCGCACCGGACGCACATGATATTTTAATGATGTGATTGGGATTGATTTCAGTTTGAACAGTATGTTTTCATAGTCATTATTATTTGATTTAGTAACCAGGCGGGACATGTATGTTAAATAAAAGATATATATATATATAGTTATTTTTTTTAAATAAACGTCCGCTACTTATGCCGTGACACGTGCATCACACGGCGATTTTCAAAAAGGGGTGTTGCATATTTCCTTATCCAGATATTTGGACGATTTTACTATGATGCGCACTATATTTAAGTTATAGTTTTGATGTATATTATGCTGGTTTTTGTATTGGGTTTTGATATTTTGTCTTCACCATAACTCCGATGATTGCGTTAAGCTTGACGGAGTTGATTTTAGTTATATATTGACGATTTCGGAGCCCCGACGACTTGAGCGTTTTGCTCGATGTTTTAGTATTTGGAGGGGGAGTTTTAATTTAAATTCGGGGACCGAATTTCTTAAAGGGGGGAAGACTGTAACATTTTAAAAATAATTAAATAAATAAATAAAAATTTAGTGAATTTTAGGATTTTCGGTAAAGTAAAATGTATTTTTCGTAAAACTAAATCGTAATTATTTTTCACTATAAATTTAAAAATATCTATTTTAATTTTGTTATTACTAGTAAATGGTGTTTATTTAGCCACTTATAAATTTTTAGTTCAATTAAATATTTTTCCTAAATTAAATATTTTAAATATTAACATAAGCTTTATTTTTTTACACTAAATTAGTGTAAATTACAAATTTGAATGGTTTTAATTTGTAAAAATGAGCCATGGTATATTAGAATCAAGTGTGTAATATGCAAAATCTTTTCCAAAATCTCTCCATGGTTCTAGAAATTTCTAGGAAAAGGGTTAAATTGAAAAAGTTAGATAATAAAGGGTTTAAGTGAAAAAAATGCATTATTTATGAACTTTCTACACAATACCACACATTTTTTCTCTCTCTCCACCCTCCTCTCTCTCCATGGCCGGCCTCCCCTCCATGGGTAGCCCCAAAAATTTTCCCCCATCATTTTTGCATTAAAAATCATCAAAATTCATCAAAAATTCCAAAAATAAATCTCAAAAATCAACATTCAACCTTTACCATTTTCCTTTGACCTATTTAGCATGGATTTTGGAGATGGAAAGCATGCATTTTGGAGGCTTATTTCATGTTTGGGTTTCATATTTTGGAGGTATAAATTTCCTTCTTTTGATTTATTGTTATTAGATGTTCATTTAAGCATAATTAGATTTAATATATTAATTCTATTTACTACTTTTAAAATTCAAGTTAGGGTTTGAAAAATCAAGTTGTGATTTTTATTAATTAAATAAGGTTATAATAGCTAGTTTAATATTTTTAGAGTGGAAAAATCTTGCATGGTTGTTGTATAATAATTTGTTTATCCAAAATTGATTTAATTAAGCTATTTAGCTAACTAGGTTTTTATAAAATGTGTTTGTGGGTAATATAAAATTCTAATTAAGGTTGCTATCATTAAATAGTAGTTTTAGTGAGAATATTAGCATGTTAATGGAAAGAAAAACTTAGTTTGATCACTAGTTTCTTTTGATGATTGGAAAAATACTAATAAAATGCTATTTTTGTAAACTAGATTTTGGAAATTCCTAAATAAATGAGATTAAAAATATAATTTATGGTTTCATTATATCATTATCATCATGAATTGTAGTTTAAAATATTAATCCATGTAAAATCAAGTTTTGTTGCGGAATTGTGGTATTTTGCTTGAAAGATGTTAAAAATTACTAAAGGTTGCAAACTAGAAATTTCAAATAAATACAAATTTGTGTAATAAAAATATAGTAATGGTTTGTATAGTCTATTTATGCTATTTAATGAGTTTTACGACCATTGGTTTCATTTAAATGTCAAGTTTTGAAGAAAAACGGTAAATTGGCATTTTCAGGTTTTACGAAATCGGGCGATTTGATGGATTTTAGGGTTTCGATGGATTTAATCATGTTTTATAATATAAGTAATGAGTTTTAAAACTACGAGTTATTTGTTGATGTTTATCTCGATCCATCGGAGTCTGTACGCCGATATCGAGCGATATTTGGTTCTTTTGCGTTGACGGGACATAGGTTTTAACCTATGCTTGTTCCTTGCGTCGTTTTGGCTTTTGTATGTGATTCAGTTTACGATACTATTTATATGTGTGCGTTTAGGTACCCCTCACGTGGACTGCGGGCGATGAAGAGGATGATGGCGACACCGTCTTCGGCAGACATGGACCAGGTGAGTAGATGCATATCTACGGGGGGAAGTCGGGTGGATGGCGTTTAGCACCCCCGCAACGTAGAATAGGAATAGTACTTATTGACATTAGGAAACAAGATATGACCCTAGATTCTTAATGAGTAGGACCCTAGTAATGACCCTAGGCTGGACCAGACTGATTTAGGAAGACCATACCAGAGGATGAATACCCTGGAAGAGGTTCGTAGGTTTCAGGTAGAAACACACACACGTACAAACTGAAACTCGACATGGTGTATACGGGTATGTGTATATATATATAGGACTAGGTATAGGTATATATATAGATATATACAACACGTATGTGGGATACATTGATACACGGGAATGAAACAGGATAACTGGGCTTGATGTCGTGATTCTTGACTATACAGTCGTATTAAAGTGTTAGCGGATCATTAGAGAATGAGATAATGAACAGGTATACCTAAATTATAATGGGTAATGATGATATTGAGGTACATGGGACTCTAAAATAGAACCAGAACTGTAACTTGTGACTGATCACGATATGATATATGTATGACTTGATTACGACATCATATAGGTGTGACCTGATGTCGATATCATATAGGTGTGACTTGATGACGATATGATATCAGTATGACTCGATCACAACATGATACATATGACATGATATTTCTGAGGATAAATTAATGAGGTATATTTATGATGGCAATGTTATATAATTGATGTATGCGATTACAGCATAGCACCTCGATCATGGCATGTGTTGATGATGATATTATACGAATAATAAGACACGTAGGTGATATTTGACCCGTACCCCGATATTGGGATGCCCTACGATGGATTTTACCGTACGAGGCATAGATGTGATGATTGATCCGCACTCTTGATTTGAGGAAGTCATACTATGTACGTGACGCTATTGAGGCAGGATCGCCGACTATTAGAGGTATGGACTCAGGCTTTAGGTATACTTCTATCGACCAGTTCTTAGGTTTAGTTTTCCTTAGGGGGGTTAGATGGACACTACGTTAGGTTCGAGTCGTATAGTGGTAGTGGTAATTGTATATCAAATGAGTGGATAACACACATCCGTCTTTACTTTCACATTGTAATCATAATGTTGCATGTTCTTACATATGTTGCTATAATCAGTATAAACTTTACCTGTTAGGACACCAGCACCATTACCGATGATGCGCATATTCCACGCACACTTATTTGCCGGCTCACACACATCATCATCGGTAATTGCTATGTCACGTACACTTTAGATCATATTGTCTTTTATGGATAGAATCAGTTAACAACTAGACCGATATAATATTGTGATTATTCTCTGATGTTAGTATAAACATGATATTTATTACTTAGACATTCATGCATTCATATTTTCATGTTATCATGCAGTATTATGGGTATATGCCGACACTTATCATATAGTTACTTATGATTTTAAGATTTGGATTTCTATGAGATTTCTGGATTTTGGGGAAAACCGCAAGAATATATAAACAAACTTCTCTCTCTCTCCTCTTCTCTTTTTTTTAAATAAGATGCGGTTTTCTCGTGATGTATGTGTCGTCCACCATGAGATTTCATGTTTTCTGATGGATTTCGAGACCCGATTCGAGGAGTGGATGAACCGTCTCGGGTACATGGTGGGCCCGGTATGGTACCCCGGGGCAAGAAGATCGAGTTGTAGACGATGAGCCTGGCAGGGGAAGGCTACCTACCGGTGATGTCTGGCACGGCGGATATCCGGAGGATACCGACCGTTGTCGTGAGATTTGATGATATGGGCCGATCCGGACAGACGGAGCCCGAGATATTGAGACTTGAGATTACATGTGTTGTGTCGATACTTGACACGGATTTCCATGGATTTCATTGTTGAGATTTCAGATTCTTATACACATTTTACTATGATAACAGCTAAAGATTTCTTATACAGATATTTCTGGATTTCAGGATTGGTTATTTTATATTCATGATGCATGCATATCCATTCATATGACATAGTATTATATGAGGCACTGACACGAGCACGGAGTTTCTGCATTTGCACGTAGTTTTACCCTGCTATTACTAGATGATTGGGATATAATAGTGTAATATTATGACCTAGGATAGCGTCGTGCATTCGATTTCTTTTCGTAGATGTCTTCTACTCACGAGTTGGCAACTCACCCCGTTGTGCCAAATTTTATTACAGGTTCGATGTACAGGTTTTCCTTGCAGCTTGCTGGCACATCTTTTCTTCAGGGTGATTTGCACGGTAGGTTGGTTCACTTGTATCTGACCCACCATTGTATTTTTTATTCTTTCATTTGTATCTAGTAAACTCCATCAACCATACTTGTATTACTTGATAAGTTTATTGGACCGGTATTTTTTTTTTCGACCTTAGAGTCGCGCATGTTTTATTCTGATATGGTGGTTTTGTTTTCTTTGAGTTTTGAGCATCGCCCTTTGGCGTTGTATATTATTGTGCTTGTTGTGGTTGTTTCCGCCTGTTGGCGTTGATGCTAGCACCCGTTTAGGGATGCTTTTTATTGTTTATTTATATTATACTTGTTGTACCCGTCTGGGGGCCAGTTTTTACAGAGGAGACTCTGCCGAAATTTTTGGGAAAAATTGCTGATATTTTTAAACTTGTTTTTCTTCATGTTCTTTTACTTCTTCTTCTTCTTTTATGGTTTAGATTTCTGGGCTTCGGCTTACTTAGGTTACGTTGCGCCTCTAGACGCTTCGTAATCTAAGTGCCGATCACGTTCCGTACTTTCGGGTCGTGACATTTGTTGACCATAGTTAAGGGTCATATGAGTGGGTCTAATTAATCAAGAAATGACGGGTAGAACTTGACTGGTACTTATGATTTGTTGACCTTAGTTAAGGTCATAAGTACTAGGGGTAAAAACAACATCGGGAATTTCAATAGTTGAAATTTGCAATGAGATTGCATACCTTCCATGTGATGGTTGGATCCCGATCCTACTGTAGGCAATAGTTGCTCCTAAGAGAGTTTTACAGTTTACAATTAGCTAACTCATTAGGTGTCTAGAAAGGTGTTAACGGGGCTCCGCCTCTGGGAAAACGAGGTTTACTCTAATTAGGTCCGTGCGAAAGCACGGGGAACCTCCCTCAAGTACCGACACTGGCCTGGCTGAACGGTTAGCGAAGTTGTAGACTGTAATTAATCCTGGCTAGTTTTTCCTTTTAAGGTTTGAAAGAAAAACTCGATAAAAGAAGTGGGAAACATCGATTAGACAAGTTAATAACCAATCTGATCTATGCAAGAGCTTTCGCTGAGTGTATTCTTTTCTCTCTCTTAATGGCAGATACCCATGACTGGACTCAAGCTTCTACTAGATAAAAACAAACTGAATGGGACCAACTATAAAGACTGGCTGAGGAATCTGAAAATCACCTTGACTTATGATAAAGTATCATATGTCCTCACGGCTTTAGCCCCGCCCGTCCCAGGTCCAAAATCCTCAGTTGCGGACATTGAAGTACGCAAGACATGGGACGCTGACTGTGCCACGGCAAAATGCCTCGCGCTTGCATCGCTGAATAACACACATCAAAAGCAGCACGAGGATATGGACATTCACGGTATATTGCTCCATACAAAGGAGTTGTATGGAGAACAATCCCGCGTATTACGATACGAAGCATCAAAGAAATTGTTTCAGATGCGAATGGCCCCTGGCACACCAGTAGGAGACCATGTTCTGAAGATGATAGCTCTTATAGAAGAGCTTGAGGACCTTGGATGGACGATGGACAATGTACAATATATAGCTATTATTCTGCAGTCCCTTCCCTCCACTTTTGCTCAGTTCATAGTGAACTTCAACATGCATGGCATGGAGAAGGAACTCCCTGAACTCCTTAACATGTTAAGGAGTGCAGAGAGCACTATGAAGTCAAGAAGAACTCCCGTTATGACTGTTGGACAATCTTCTTCTTCTCGCCCGAAAGCTAAGGCCAAGGGAAAGAAAAAGAAGAAGCCCACCAATCCTAAAGGTGTAGTTAAAAGGTGAAGGGAAAGGAAAAGTCCAAGGCTGGAGACTCGGGGAAGGGCGAATGTTTTCATTGCCACAAGACAGGACATTGGAAACGCAACTGCACGGAGTACTTAAGTCTCAAGAAGAAGCATGGTGATGCTTCTGCTTCAGGTGCGTTTGTGACAGAAAACTGTTTTTCAATAAACTCTGCTTCCTGGGTATTGGATACCGGTTCAGGTTCTCACATTTGCAATTCTATGCAGGGGCTGAGAAATAGCATGGTTTTGAAGACAGGTGACCATACTCTCCGCGTTGGAAATGGTTCCAATGTACATACAGTCGCAGTGGGAGAGTATCACTTGGGGTTGCCATCTGGATGTATTTTGGTTTTGAATCCATGTTATTTTGTACCAAGTATGCTATGTAATATAATATCCGTTTCTTTGTTGGACAATGAAGGATATAATTTTGTATTGCGGAACAATGTTATGAACATTCACCTGAATCAAATGTTGGTTGGGTATGGTACGCTTAATAACGGAATATATGTCCTAAATCAACACACAGTTTTCAGTATACAACATACTAATAAAAGAAAACCTTCAGAATTAAATGAAGCTTTTCTTTAGCACTGTAGACTTGGTCATATTAACGAAACAAGACTAAACAAGTTACACAAAGATGGATATTTAAACTCTTTTGAATATAAATCTTATGCGACTTGCCAGTCTTGTATCAAGGGTAAAATGACCAAAACTCCGTTTACCGGACACGGAGAAAGAGCTACTCAGCTCCTAGGCCTCATACATAGTGATGTATGTGGGCTAATGTCAACACAGGCTAGAGGCGGTTTTTCATACTTCATTACATTCACTGACGATTTCTCAAGATTCGGTCATGTATTTTTATTAAAGCACGAGTCTGAAGCTTTCGAGAAATTCATTGAATATAAACAAGAAGTAGAAAAACAAACCGGCTTGAGTATCAAGATGCTTCGATTAGATCGAGGTGGTGAGTATCTCAGTACAGAATTTGCAAACTTCCTAAAAGAGAATGGGATTCTCTCTCAGCTCACTCCTTCTTACACACCACAGCACAACGGTGTGTCAGAACGACGGAATAGGACCCTATTAGATATGATCCGGTCCATGATGAGTGACGCTGAGTTACCTGTCTCGTTTTCGGGGTATGCATTGGAGACTGCAGCGTTTCTGCTAAACAGAGTTCCAACCAAAACCGTGCCTACCACGCCATATGAGATATGGCATGGGAAGAGACCATCTCTTAAGAGAATTAAGATTTGGGGTTGCCCGGCCTATGTTAAAAAGAAGAATCCGGACAAACTCGAGACACGGTCAGTCATGTGTAACTTTGTGGGATATCCAAAGAATTCTTATGGATATCTGTTCTACCACAAAGAGGAACAAAAGGTGTTTGTTTCTCAGTATGCCACATTCTTGGAAAAAGAGTTTTTCACAGATAAAGATGATGGCAAGGTAGTGGATCTAGAAGAGGTTCTGGAGACACAAACTACAAATGACGATTTGGTTGAACCGGCTGTAACAACAGAAACTGAGGAACCTCGGCCACTCCGAAGGTCTGGTAGGACTTCTCGCCCACCGGAGAGGTATTACGGTTTCCTCATTGATGGTGACGGAGAAGACTGCATCATGGATGTGTTAGTTATGTGTATGCCCTAGAGGCCATTGCTATACATAGGATGTATATTGTAGTGGATGCTGGGACATATATAGGGAGGACTTTCTTGCTCGACATGATAGTATGCTATCTGGTTGATCTTTACCTTAACGTGTACACTGATTGTCTCTCTGTTACATGTTGGTAAAGCCCTTAGGATGAGTACTTGACTACCTGGACTATGATGCGGATCATACTAGTGGGGACATGGTAGTCTATAAGTACATCCTTCAAAGTCCCTAGTCGTGGGTATATCGAGACGGGGCATCGATATACCAGAGTAGACTAGCGTATACCTTCTCGACCCATACAGATGGGCGATGGATGATCCCATATCCATTGGTGTTTGACATCAGAGGTGATATACGGGTGCTCAGTGGAGACTGGGTACACTGGACGGACTCGCCGAGAACTCCCAGATGGTATTATACCTTACGTCAGATGGCAGTTCTCTGGTGACACTGGTACAGAGTAGTCTGTTGACCCGAGATCGTCATAGAGTCTTGTGTGGTTCCCACTGTGCTTTGATTTCCACCTTACCACGTCCAAGAGGGCATGCAAAACGGTGGTTTTTGGGTACAGTCCCGAGTCACATGGAGGCAATGAGCGATAGGAGGGGATTCGTCTCTCCCGGTATAGGGGGTTGATGTTGCGCTGTGTTCGATTGGCTATAACCGGAAATCCCTGGCCAGGGTTGCTGAGATTTACTGGTAAGTGTTACCTGTAGTTTCTCGAAATGTTATAGACCTCATATCGACACGACTTATCGAGCTATTGGGGTCTGACGTTTACCACCCCTAGGCGAGATATGCGACATATCAGACGACGAGACCGGACTGTACGGTAAGTGTTACTGGTTGGATTCACAGGAGTGTGAGCGGGCTTGCTCGTCGATCTTCTGATCGCTCAATACCCGGGTGGCCATTACGTTTAGCAGACCGCTTGCGGCTTATGGGTGTTTGATATGATCATCGCCTGCTGCCGGCGTATTGACGAGTCTTTAGAGTCCTACACAGAGGTTTCCTGGCTCAAGCAAAACGAAATAGGAGCGCATATGAGATATGTGCGGGACCGAGAATAATGCGTGTATGTGATACCGTATTCCATTCTCGCGACGAATGTATCGATTGGTTGTATGCGATATAACCTAGTTATCGAATCAAGGATTGATTCGATAAGCCGATACATTGGATATTAGTCGGTCACATGCGATATGACCGGATCGTTAAATCAAGTGTTGATTTAATGATTTAATGCATAATTATATATTTGATATATTACTTTGCATTAACTAGTATTGATTCACTTTAAATGGTTTTTCTCACTTGTTTGTGCACATTGTATATGTGATATATTTTTGTGCACAAGTTTGTATCATGTTTGATGATGCATGCTAACTTGGGTTTGTGTAAAGATTAAACCATGGTTATATGAATGGTTAGGGTTTTGTTTTCTTATTCATTTATTTATTTATTTATTCTTTTTGGAAAATAATAAGCATAAAGAGAAATAAAAATGGTGGCTTTCTTTGTTTGTATATTGAAGCTTCATGAAGCTTTGAACAAGTCCACCATTTTTGTCTCATGCTTAACCCTAACCATTCCACTTAACCATGATTCATTCTCTACACTTGACCATGGTTGGTTTATGATAAGTATTCATTTTATTTTCTATTTGGAAAATACTCATCATAATTCTTTCTTCATCTTCTTCTTCATGAGCAAGAAAGAAAAGCTTGCCTCATCAATGGCAAGTAATGATATCAAGTGAGAAATCCAATTCTAAAGTAAACCCACTTCCTATTTCTTCATCCTCTACCTCTTGCCAAGTAGTATAGGGTGTTTTCTTCACAAGTTTCATGACTTGGTGAAGTGGGAGCTTGATCTTGTGATGCCTCGACGTAGATCATCTTCGGCATCATAGTCGATGACCTAGCCCGCCCATTTCTCCGATGAAGCCGATGCTAGAGTCTGGGATGCGATTTGTACAGCGAGGGGACTTCATCACGGAGCTATGGAGGTGGAGAACCGGATCTACAAAGGTTGTATTTCCATTTACCCTTTAGTTAAGTTGTTAACTAGCTTCTAGTTTCGCCTAAACTCTAGTCAACGATCCGTATTAGGGTTTCTCGGCACTTGTAAAATTTGAAATTGGCATGGTTGATGCCTTGTGAGACCACATTAGTATGCCTAGGAACCCTACAGTGGTATCAGAGCCTAGCTAGAGCCTTAGGCGTTGCTTAGACGATGTTAGAAACCCGAATGAACATCGAAACCCTAAAACGAATTGCTCTCTGGACTTTTTTCAAAAACTGGGATTTTTCCATATTAAAAATGCTTAAAAAATTCAGCAGGGAATTATAAGAATTACGGTGCAAAAATTTCCTAAAGATGAGTCTAAAGAGTGGCGGAACCACAGGCCGCGGCAGAAGTATGGCTTCTGCGGCGGTTCCGCGGCCATATGAAGGGAGTTGCCTGTAGTTTTTGCACAGTAATTCATTTTTCCAGGTGCTGAGTTTTCTGGGAATTTTTAATTTGCACTCAAGTGTTGATTTTTCTGGGTTGTTTTAGAGCCTCGATGATTCGATCGGTAATTTCAAACTTTGTCTATGTGTTTTTTGGATATTTGGAATATGTTAAAAAGTTCGACCGAATATAAGTACCCACTTTTTCCCCTGTCGGGAAATTTCCAAGTGTTGGATCTTTCCGTGGTTTAATAACGTTCTAAGTAGTGCAAGTAACGCGATGGACCCTCTAGAAGACAACAAACCTTAACTCGATTATGTGACCGTCTTGAACTGCCCTTTGAACCTTCGGGTTTGGGGCAGTACGGCATGCCACATGTGAGGCGTTGGCTTGACCCTTCTACGGCTGGACCGTTGGTACTGAGGCACGAAGTGAATGTCTTTGAACTTATTTCATGAGTTGAACTGTTTCGGGAAAACTTGGGTGTTCGATTGTTCGATCGGAAAGTTTAACATTTTCTATTTTATTCAGAATGTGATGCAATAATTGGAATTCACAAGAAGTTATGAGATAACTGAATGAATGTTATAAACATAGCACTTTAGTCTCACTTGATCGGTTGCCACGGAATTTTGATGTGATCAAAAGTCCGTCGCAATCACGTAGCGTACGCGGATACTCGCCGGGTAAACTTAATAGACAGCCTCACTCCATAGCCCCGACCAAGTGACTGTAGGAGAACCCCGTCGCCGAAAGCATCCGTCCGGATGCTCGCGGCAGCGGTGTTCCGTCTTGGTGCACTTCGTCGACGGCGTCGGTGGTGCGGCTGCCTACTAAAGTTTGCGACGAGCATTCGATCAGGATGTCGGGAATCCTGTTGAATTGCCCGACTTGATATTGAAAAGTGTTTTCGATTTTGAGACTAAAATGCGGGGTTTATAATTGTTAGGCATGTGATGTCTAAGGTATTCATTTGATTAGGCATGCGATGTCTATGCAGATTGCGGATTCCAACTGTTGTAGTTTTACACTTTCTTTTCTGTGACCGTAAGTGTAATATGTGATATCGCCGGTTTCGTTGCTATATGTCAACGACAATTGGGATGCGCATATTTACTTACGTTGATGACATGTGATGTTATGCGTTGCTGGATATGTTATATTGGATCGTCGTGTTTGAATAGCCGGGGTTTTTTATGTGAGATGAGTGTTTTCATTTTCATTCATGTAAAAACTTGTATGTAATATTCTTTTATTGGGGCACTTCCAAGTTGCGGAAGATGTCACCCTTTGTATATTATTTACTTTTCCGCACTAGGATAGACCCAAGGAGGAGAGCACAAGTAACCGGGTTCTGGAGTCCAGTGGGAGACCAACTCGAGGAGTCGAGTCCGGGTCTCCTAACTCTAGAATTGGTAGGGTTGCTTGCCGCTCTCGTAGGGGTCAGGGGTGTGGGTTTGGGTATTCATCGCGACCGTGGAATCCGTGTTTTATACTGGCTAGTACTGAAAACACGGACGTCCTAGTATATCCAATATTTCATATGATTCTTCTGCTGCGATATCTGTGATGTGATCATGTGATATGTTCTGTGATAGATACTGTATATAGTATATATGATATATTATATAGGCGTTACTTATATTTTACACCCGCGCTAGCCCTGCCCTGCTCTGCCGTTAGTTACCTAACCTAACGGTGCACGAGGGGACATCGAGGCGAATACGGATGGCATAAGTGTGCGTCGTATTTATCTGTGATATTTAGGTACTTAAATGATGGGACTTCATTAATGAGATTAATGAAATAAAAGAAACCTAAAGATGTTGTAGAATCGAATTTCAAAAATAAAACAGGTAGCTACAGTTCTTGCTTTGCACAGCGGTATATGTGATATATCCTGCACCTTATTCGATGAGGAAAGGACCGAGATCCCTTTACCGGGAGTGACTCCTTTAGCAATAACTGGCAGATGCTACACACTCGGTTTGTCTTCTGATTGCTTTTAAGTGTTTTGCTTTGCACAGTGATATATATGATATATCCCGCACCTTATTCCATGAGGAAAGGACCGACGATCCCTTCATCGGGAGTGACTCCTTTAGCAAAACTAGAAAAGCTTCAAAAACACTCCATTTTAAAATCATTTGATTCTACAACGATATCAAGTTCTTTACGCAATAGGTTTTCAGAAAAACCTGTCGTAGCCCTCCGTCATTTCAGATAAGTACTAGTTAGTATTCGTGCTACGTTTGTTGACTATATTAAGGCGTAGTGTGCGGTAGCTAATTAGTGCTTATCTGCATAAGCATATGATGCGATTGGATTAGGGTAGTCGTGCGACTTTGTTGACTATGTTAAGGGTCGTGCGGGTGGGTTTAATTCAATCGGGAAATGACGGGTTGAACTTGACTAGCACTTATGATTTGTTGACTATGTTAAGGCCATATAGCTGCTAGAGGCAAAATATTATCGGGAATTTCAAGTGTTGAAATTTGCAATGAGATTGCATACCTTCTATGAGATAGTTGGATCCCGATACCCGCTGCGAGTAAGAGTTACTCCTAGGAGAGTTTTACATATTACAATTAGCCGATCAAGTAGGTGTCTAGAAAGGTGTCAACGAGATTACGCCTCTGGGAAAACGAGGTTTACTGTAATTAGGTTCGTGCGAAAGCACGGGGGACCTCCCTCAAAGTACCGACACTGGCCTGGCTGAAAGATTGGCGAACTTGTAGTGTGTAATTAATCCCGGCTAGTCTTTCCTTTTAGGGTTTGAAGGAAGATTTGATAAAAAGCAGTGGGAGCCATCCTGATTAGATAAAATAATAACCAATCTGATCTTGCAAGAGCGCACGCTGAGTGTTTTCTTCTCTCTCTCTCCAGGTAGCGACCATATCACGCCTTAATCAAGATAATAATACTGAATATTGACTGAACCCGCTTGTTATACTGAGCTGGGGAACGTTGGTCCCGCTCCAACTTATAATTGTTATAAGACAGAGCGGGAAATAGGGGAATACCAGATTTCCCGTGCCGCCCAAACGAAGAGAGTGCATGCTGATGCATCATCTTCGGTTGTGTTCATTACAAAGAACTGTTTCTCAGTATCCTATGCATCCTGGGTATATGATACCTGATCTGGATCCCAGATATGTAATCTGTTACATAGGGCTGCAAAAAGGTAGAAAAACTGAGAACGGGTGATAAGTTTCATGAGGCAGAAAACGGGGCAAGTGTTGCAGCCAAGTCTGTTGGTCACTGTCACCCTGTATTCCAAATACATTGATTCTGAACGAATGTTATTAGATACCGAACCTGATATACAAAATCATATCTGTCTCTTTATTAGTAAAGAAACGATATAATTTTGTATTGTCGGATAATGTTTTGAACATTTCCTATATCAAAAGTTGATCGGTTCAGGCACGTTATCTAAAAGCATTGATGTTCTAAATCAAACTACAGTTCTTAGTATACAGAACACACACAAGAGGAAGAGTCCAGAAATGAACGAATCCTTCTTGAGGCATTGTAGATTAGGTCATATCAATGTGACCCGACTAGCTGAAGTTACATATAGATGCATATTTAAATCAGTCTGAATTTACATCTTGTGAAACTTGCCAGTCATGTCACAAAGATACGATGACCATAGCTCCGTTTATTGGAAACAGAGAAAGAGTCAGTAAACTCTTGGGATAATACATGTTGATGTATGAAAGGTCCCCTGTCTACATATGCCAGGACTGGTTCTTAGTACTTCATTACATTCTCTGATGATCTTTCGAGATTCAGACCTATGTTCCTGTTGAAACACAAGTCCGAACCTTTTGAGATATTCACAGAATATAAGTTAGAAGTAGAGAACCAAAATAAGGGTATAAGTATTATGTCCTATGATGAGATCAGGGAGGAGAATACTTGTGCATGGGATTCCTGGACTTTTCTAAAAGAGAATGAGATTCTCTCTCAGCATTACTCCTCCGTATACACCATAGCACGATGGTATATCGGGGCGGAGCAATCTCACCCTATATGATAAGTGTAGGGTTCCTAGGCACCCTAATAAGGTCTCACAAGGCATCAACCATGCCAAATTAAAATTTTAACGGTGCCGAGAGACCCGACTACGGATCGATAACTAGATGTCTAGGCGAAAAAGAACTAGTTAACAAATTAACTAATGAGAATACGGAAATACAACCTTTGTAGATCCGGTGCTCCACCTCCATAGCTCCGCAACGAAGTGCCTCCGCTGTCCAAGTGAACTCCCGGGCTGTAGCGTCGGCTTCGTCGAAGAAGATCTACGTCGAGACATCGCAAGAACAAGCTCCAACTTCACCAAGTCGGGAAAACTTGTGAAGGAAACACCCTATACTACTTGGCAAGAGGTAGAGGATGAAGAAATAGGAGTTGGGTTGACTTTAGAATTAGATTTCTCACTCATATGCATCAATCACCATTGATGGAGGTGAAGCTTTTCTTCTTTAAGTCAAGGAAGAAGAAGAAGAAGCTTATATTAGTTATATTACAAAATGAAAAGAATAATGAATTCTTATCATCTTAGAACCATGGTTAGGTGTAGAGTATTAATCATGGTTTAGTGGAATGGTTGGGTTAAGCATGAGACAAAGATGGATACAAAGTCAAACATACAAGAAGCTTCATGAAAACAACAAATAAAGCCTCCATTTCTTCTCATGCTAAATATTTTCCAAAAAGAATAAATGTGTATATATATAAATAAATAAGAAAAGAAAAACCCTAATTATCCACTTAACCATTGTTTAATTCTTTACACTTAACCAAAAATTCATGTATCATCAAACATGATACAATCTAGTGCACAATATCATATCGCATATGCAATGCGCACACCCGAGTGAGAAAATCCATTTTAAAGTGAACCGATACTAGTTAATGCAAAGTAATATATCAAATATATAATTATGCATTAAATCATTAAATCAATACTTGATTCAATGATCCGGTCATGTCGAACATAACCGACTGGTATCATTAGTAACAACTTATCGAATCAACACTTGATCCGATAACCCGGCTATATCGCATATAACCGATCAATGTCACATCGCGAGAATCGAATACAGTATCACATACCGTATTATTCTCGGTCCCGCACATATCTCATATGCGCTCCTATTTCGTTTCGCTTGAGCCAGGAAACCTCTGTGTAGGACTCTAAAGACTCGTCAATACGCCGGCAGCAGGTGATGATCATATCAAGCACCCACAAGCCGCAAGCGGTCTGCTAAACGTAACGGCCATCCGGGTATTGAGCGATCTGAAGATCGACGAGCAAGCCCGCTCACACTCCAGTGAATCCGACCAGTAACACTACCGTACGGTCCGGTCTGTTCGTCTGATATGTCGCATATCTCGCCTAGGGGTGGTAAACGTCAGACCCCAATAGCTCGATAAGTCATGTCGACGTAGGGTCCATAACATTCGTGAAACTACTGATAACACTTACCAGTATATCACTGCAACCCTGGCCAGGGATTTCCTGTTATGGCCAGTCGAGCATAGCACAACATCAACCCCCAATACCGGGAGAGACGAATCCCCTCCTATCGCTCATTGCCTCCATGTGAATCGGGACTGTACCCAAAAACCACATGTTTGCACGACTCAGTAGAGCCGTGGTAGGGTGGAAATCAAAGCACAGTGGGAGACACACAAGACTCTATGACGATCTCGGGTCAACAGACTAAGCTGTACCAGTGTCACCCGAGAACTGCCATCTGACGTTAGGTATAATACCATCTGGGAGTTCTCGGCGAGTCCGTTCAGTGTACCCAGTCTCCACTGAGCACCCGCATACCATCTTCGATGTCAAACACCAATGGATATGGGATCATCCATCGCCCATCGCATGGGTCGAGAAGATATACGCTAGTCTACTCTGGAATATCGATGCCCCGTCTCGATATTCCCACGACTAGGAACAATTCAAGGATGTACTCTTGGACTACCCAGGCCCCACTAGTATGATCTACATCATACTCCTGGAAGTCGAGCACACATCCTATGGGCTTTATCAACATGTAATCAGAGAGACAGAAAGTATACATGTTAAGATAAAGTGTAACCAGATAGCGTACTATCATGTCGAGCAAGAAATTCCTTCCTATATATGTCCCAGCATCCACTACAATATACATCCAATGTACAGTAATGGCCTCTAGGGCATACATATAACTAACAATCTCCCACTTGCACTAGGGCCATCTGTAGCAGTGGTTGCAGTATCACATATTCAACCATCCCCTAAAAGTCTCTCTTTAGGAAAAGGGCCTTCGTGAGTGGATCCGCCGTGTTGTCCTCTGAGTCTACTCTCCTAACCTCGATCACCCTGGAGATCAACTATCTCCATGATCAGGTGATGCTGCCTTAGATTATGTCTGGGTCACTGATGGGACCAGGGTTCCAGGGCCAAAGCCACACTTCCATTGTCATACAATGGCAGGAACCTAGTTCATCTTATGAACCAATATACACCCAAACTTCCTCTTTGGTAGTATCTACAATAGCGATGTTACCAGCCTTTATTGTCTAGTTTGCCACGGTATCTAGCTTGGAACTCTTCCAACATACCGTCCCTTTACTGAGGGTAAAGACAATGCCTGTGACTGACATTCAGTCGTCTTTATCACCCTGGAACTCTTCCAGTGATTCTCCCTAGGATCGATTGATACTATCTCACTACACCTAGTGAGAATCCTAGCATCCAATTACATCTATCTCATAGATGAAAACTCAGGATTTAGGAGGTATCACTTTGATCCTATTTGGAGAATCCTTGTGATAATAGGAGATTGACCGATCGTAGTATAGGAAACTCTCTTCCTATCAAGAGTATGTTGTCTTCGTACAATACGAGGATGACCACCTTACTCTCTACTACCCTTTTGTATATACAAGGTTCGTCTACCATTTTGATGAAGTCAAACACTTTGACTATCACATCAAAACAGACGTCCCAACTCCGCGATGCCTGCTTCATCATGTAAAGCAACTTGCACACGTTTCCGCTGCTCCCACTGTTTACGAAGACCTCTGGCTGTGTTCTTATAGACGTTCTCTTCTAAATCAGTATTTAGAAAAGCAGTCATGGCACCCAACCGCCAGATATCGTAGTCATGGTATGTAGCCGTGGTAAGGAGGATCTGGACAGACTTAAGCATAGCTACTGGAAAAAGGTTTCATCATTATCCTCGCTGGTCGATGACGAAAACCTTTAACAAGTCTAGCTTTGAAAGTCTCAACTTTTCCATCTGCACCAAGTAATCTTCTCAAGATATACTTGCTCCTGATGGGGATTTAACCCTTCAGATATAGCAGCTAAAGTCCATACTTTGCTGGTGTACATGGATTCCATCTCAGATCGCTAAGCATCCAGCCATTCTTACAGAGTCCCTACTCTCGATGGCCTGCTCGAAACTAGTTGGGTCATCATCTCATGATGCAATCCTTGCTCCCACTGTCATCGAGAAAACGAGGTATCTCTCAGGCGGATGAGGAACCCTACTAGATCGGCGGAGAGGCTGAGGTTCGTCGGGAACTATAGAATCTTATGGTTCAGTCAAATCATCAGTTGCAGTTTTGTATAGCTGGAACCTTTCCAGTTCTACAGAACTGATCCTGCCTCGATCTTGTCCGGATTTTGCTTTAAACATAGGCCGGACAACCCCAAATCTTAACTCACTTAAGAGATAGGCTCTTCCCATACCATATCTCATATGGAATGGTAGGCAGTGATTTGATTCGAACCTAATTCAATAGGTATGCAGCTTCTCAAGCGCATAACACCCAAAAGGAAATAGGTAACTCAGTAATACTCATCATAGAGCACACGATATCTAATATTGTGTGATTGCTCCGCCCCGATACACCGTTGTGCTGTGGTGTATGCAGAGGAGTAATACTGAGAGAGAATCTCATTTTCCTTTAGAATAGTCCAAGGATTCCATGCTCAAGTATTCTCCTCCCTGATCTCATCATAGGACATAATACTTATACCCGGTTATTGGTTCTCTACTTCTAACTTATATTCTGTGAATACCTCAAAAGGTTCGGACTTATGTTTCAACAGGAACATATGACTGAATCTTGAGAGATTATCAGAGAATATAATGAAGTAAAAAGAACCAGTCCTGGCATGTGTAGACAGGAGACCTTACATACATCATCATGTATCAGTCCCAAGAGTTTACTAACTCTTTCTCTGTTTCCAGTAAGCAGAGCTGTGGTCATTTTATCTTTGTGACATGACTGGCAAGTTTCACAAGATGTAAATTCAAACTGATTTAAATATGCATCTAAAATTTAACTTCAGCCAGTCGGGTCGCATTGATGTGACCTAGTCTACAATGCCTCAAGAATGATTCGTTCATTTCTGAACTCTTCCTCTTGTGTGTGTTCTGTATACGAGGAACTGTAGTTTGATTTAGAAGGTCAATGCTTTTAGATAACATGCCTGAACCGATCAACTTTTGATATAGGAAATGTTCAAAACATTATCCATCAATACAAAATTATATCCTTTCTTTACTAATAAAGAGACTGATATGATTTTGTATATCAGGTTCGGTATCTAATAGCATTTGTTCAGAATCAATGTATTCGTAATACAGGGTGACAGTGACCAACAGACTTGGCTGCAACACTTGCCCCGTTTTCTGTCTCATGAAACTTATCACCCGTTCTCAGTTTTTCTACCTTTTTGTAGCCCTATGTAACAGATTACATATCTGGGATCCTGATCCGGTATCATATACCCAGGATTCAGAGGATACTGAGAAACAGTTCTTTGTAATGAACACACCCGAAGGAGATGCATCATATGCACTGTCTACGTTTGGGCGGCATAGGAATTCTGGTATTCCCCTATTTCCTGCTCTGTCTTATAACAATTATAAGTTGGAGCGGGACCAACGTTCCCCAGCTCAGTATAACAAGCGGGTTCGGTCAATACATCCATTTTATTATCTTGATTAAGGCGTGATAAGGTCGCTACCAGGAGAGAGAGAGAAGAAAACACTCTGCGTGCGCTCTTGCAAGATCAGATTGGTTATATATTTTATCTAATCAGGATGGCTCCCACTGTTTTTATCAAATCTTCCTTCAAACCCTAAAAGGAAATACTAGCCGGGATTAATTACACACTACAAGTTCGCCAATCTTTCAGCCAGGCCAGTGTCAGTACTTTGAGGGAGGTCCCCCGTGCTTTCGCACGAACCTAATTAATGTAAACCTCGTTTTTCCAGAGGCGTAACCCCGTTGACACCTTTCTAGACACCTACTTGATCGGCTAATTGTAATGTGTAAAACTCTCCCAGGAGTAACAATTACTCGCAGTGGGTATCTGGATCCAACTATCATATAGAAGGTATGCAATCTCATTGCAAATTTCAACACTTGAAACTCCCGATAAAGGTTTTTACCCCTAGCACCTATGACCTTAACTATGGTCAACAAATCATAAGTACTAGTCAAGTTCTACCCGTCATTTCGTGATTAATTAGACCCACCCACATGACCCTTAACTAAGGTCAACAAAGTCACGCGACTGTCCTAACTAATCGCATCATATGCAGTGTAGGAAGACATCACTTAGCTACCGTACACTGTGCCTTGACTATGGTCAACAAACACAGCACGAATACTAAGTACTCTACTTCCTAAAATGACGGAGGGTTGCGGCTGGTTTTTGTGAAAACCTTTAACGCTTTGAACTTGATCTCGTTGCGGAATCAAATGGTTTTTAAATGGAATGTTTTCGAGGCTTTTCTAGTTTTGCTAAAGGGGTCACTCCCGGTGAAGGGATCGTCGGCCCTTTCCTCGTCGAATGAGGTGCGGGATATATCATATATATCACTGTGCAAAGCGGAAACTATAGAAGCGATCAAAGACAAACCGAGGGTTGTAGCATCCGCCAGTTATTGCTAAAGGAGTCACTCCCGGTGAAGGGATCTCGGTCCTTTCCTCATCGAATAAGGTGCAGGATGTTCTATAATGAACACCGCAATGCAAAGCAAGAACTGTAGCTACCTGTTTTATTTTGAAATTCGATTCCACAACATCAATTAGGTTTATTTTCTTTCATTAATCTCATTAATGAATATCCCATCATTTAAGTCTACCTAACCATCACAGATAAATATAACGTACGCTTATGCCATCCGCATTCACCTCGATGTCCCGTCTGCACCGTTAGGTTAGGTAACTAACGCCAGAGCGAGGCAGGGCTAGCGCGGGTGTAAAACATAAGCAACGTCTATATAATATATCATATATACTATATATAATACCTGTCACAGAACATCGCATGATCACAGATAAAACACAGCAGAAGAAACATATGAAATATTGGATATACTAGGACGTCCGTGTTTTCAATACGAGCCAGTATAAAACACGGATTCCATGGTCGTGATGAATAGCCAATCCCACACCCCTAGACCCCTACGAGAGCGGCAAGCAACCCTACCAATTCTAGGGTTAGGAGACCCGGACTCGACTCCTCGAGTTGGTCTCCCACTGGACCTCAGAACCCGGTTACTTGTGCTCCCCTCCTTGGGTCTATCCTAGTGCAGAAAAGTAAATAATATACAACAACGGTGACAACTTCCGCAACCTGGAAGCGCCCCAATAAAAGAATATTACATACAAGTTTTTACATGAATGAAAATGAAAAACACTCATCTCACATAAAAAACCCCCGGCTATTCAAATACGACGATCCAATATAACATATCCAGCAACACATAACATCACATGTCATCAACGTAAGTAAATATGCGCATCCCAATTGTCGTTGACATATAGCAACGAAACCGGCGACATCACATATTACACTTACGGTCACAGAAAAGAAAGTGTAAAACTACAACAGTTGGAATCCGCAATCTGCATAGACATCGCATGCCTAATCAAATGAATACCTTAGACATCGCATGCCTAACAGTTATAAACCCCGCATTTTAGTCTCAAAATCGAAAACTCTTTTCAATATCAAGTCGGGCAATTCAACAAGATTCCCGACATCCTGATCGAATACTCGTCGCAAACTTCAGTAGGCGGCCGCACCCCCGATACCGTTGACGAAGTGCACCAAGGCGGAACACCGCTGCCGCGAGCACCCGAACGGATGCTTTCGGTGACGGGGTTCTCCTACAGTCACTTGGTCGGGGCTATGGAGTGAGGCTGTCTATTAAGTTTACCCGGCGAGTATCCGCGTACGCTACGTGATTGCGACGGACTTTTGATCATATCAAAATTCCGTGGCAACCGATCAAGTGAGACTAAACTGCTATGTTTATAATATTCATTTAGTTATCACATAACTTTTTGTGAATTCCAATTATTGTATCCCATTCCAGATAAATAGAAAATGTTAAACTTTCCGATCGAACAATCGAACACCCAAGTTTTCCCGATATAGATCAACACAAGAAACAAGTCTAACAACATTCAGTTCGTGCCTCAGTACCAACGGTCCAGCCGTAGAAGGGTCAAGCCAACGCCTCACATGTGGCACGCCGTACTGCCCCAAACCCGAAGGTTCAAAGGGCAGTTCAAGACGGTCACATAATCGAGTTAAGGTTTGTTGTCTTCTAGAGGGACCATCGCGTTACTTGCACTACTTAGAACGTCGTTAAACTACGGAAATATCCAACACTTGGAAATTTCCCGACAGGGGAAAAATTGGGTATTTATATCCGGTCGAACTTTTTAACATATTCTAAAAATTATCCGGAAATCTACACAGACAAAATTTGATACTCCGATCGAAACACCGAATCCCCAAAACAACTGCAGAAAATTCAACTCTTGAAACATTATTAAAAATGCCCATAAAATACAAACAACAGAGGTATGAATTACTGTGCAAAGAACCGTCGCTAATGCCTTCAATGAGCCACGGAACCGCCGCTATAGGGGGGTCAACGCCGCGGTTCCGCGGTCAACCTGGGGAATTAGTGGCTCGTTTTTCATGGTAATTCATACAATACCCTGCTGAATTTTTTAAGCACTTTTAATTTGGAAAAAGACCAGATTTTAAAAAATGGACAGAGAGCAATTTTGGTTTGGTGTTTCGGGTTCGTTCGGACTTCAAATTCCGTCTGGACTTCGCCTAAGGCTCTAGCTAGGCTCTGATACCACTGTAGGGTTCCTAGGCACCCTAATAAGGTCTCACAAGGCATCAACCATGCCAAATTAAAATTTTAACGGTGCCGAGAGACCCGACTACGGATCGATAACTAGATGTCTAGGCGAAAAAGAACTAGTTAACAAATTAACTAATGAGAATACGGAAATACAACCTTTGTAGATCCGGTGCTCCACCTCCATAGCTCCGCAACGAAGTGCCTCCGCTGTCCAAGTGAACTCCCGGGCTGTAGCGTCGGCTTCGTCGAAGAAGATCTACGTCGAGACATCGCAAGAACAAGCTCCAACTTCACCAAGTCGGGAAAACTTGTGAAGGAAACACCCTATACTACTTGGCAAGAGGTAGAGGATGAAGAAATAGGAGTTGGGTTGACTTTAGAATTAGATTTCTCACTCATATGCATCAATCACCATTGATGGAGGTGAAGCTTTTCTTCTTTAAGTCAAGGAAGAAGAAGAAGAAGCTTATATTAGTTATATTACAAAATGAAAAGAATAATGAATTCTTATCATCTTAGAACCATGGTTAGGTGTAGAGTATTAATCATGGTTTAGTGGAATGGTTGGGTTAAGCATGAGACAAAGATGGATACAAAGTCAAACATACAAGAAGCTTCATGAAAACAACAAATAAAGCCTCCATTTCTTCTCATGCTAAATATTTTCCAAAAAGAATAAATGTGTATATATATAAATAAATAAGAAAAGAAAAACCCTAATTATCCACTTAACCATTGTTTAATTCTTTACACTTAACCAAAAATTCATGTATCATCAAACATGATACAATCTAGTGCACAATATCATATCGCATATGCAATGCGCACACCCGAGTGAGAAAATCCATTTTAAAGTGAACCGATACTAGTTAATGCAAAGTAATATATCAAATATATAATTATGCATTAAATCATTAAATCAATACTTGATTCAATGATCCGGTCATGTCGAACATAACCGACTGGTATCATTAGTAACAACTTATCGAATCAACACTTGATCCGATAACCCGGCTATATCGCATATAACCGATCAATGTCACATCGCGAGAATCGAATACAGTATCACATACCGTATTATTCTCGGTCCCGCACATATCTCATATGCGCTCCTATTTCGTTTCGCTTGAGCCAGGAAACCTCTGTGTAGGACTCTAAAGACTCGTCAATACGCCGGCAGCAGGTGATGATCATATCAAGCACCCACATGCCGCAAGCGGTCTGCTAAACGTAACGGCCACCCGGGTATTGAGCGATCTGAAGATCGACGAGCAAGCCCGCTCACACTCCAGTGAATCCGACCAGTAACACTACCGTACGGTCCGGTCTGTTCGTCTGATATGTCGCATATCTCGCCTAGGGGTGGTAAACGTCAGACCCCAATAGCTCGATAAGTCATGCCGACGTAGGGTCCATAACATTCGTGAAACTACTGATAACACTTACCAGTATATCACTGCAACCCTGGCCAGGGATTTCCTGTTATGGCCAGTCGAGCATAGCACAACATCAACCCCCAATACCGGGAGAGACGAATCCCCTCCTATCGCTCATTGCCTCCATGTGAATCGGGACTGTACCCAAAAACCGCCTGTTTGCACGACTCAGTAGAGCCGTGGTAGGGTGGAAATCAAAACACAGTGGGAGACACACAAGACTCTATGACGATCTCGGGTCAACAGACTAAGCTGTACCAGTGTCACCAGAGAACTGCCATCTGACGTGAGGTATAATACCATCTGCGAGTTCTCGGCGAGTCCGTTCAGTGTACCCAGTCTCCACTGAGCACCCGCATACCATCTTCGATGTCAAACACCAATGGATATGGGATCATCCATCGCCCATCGCATGGGTCGAGAAGATATACGCTAGTCTACTCTGGAATATCGATGCCTCGTCTCGATATTCCCACGACTAGGAACAATTCAAGGATGTACTCTTGGACTACCCAGGCCCCACTAGTATGATCTACATCATAGTCCTGGAAGTCGAGCACACATCCTATGGGCTTTATCAACATGTAATCAGAGAGACAGAAAGTATACATGTTAAGATAAAGTGCAACCAGATAGCGTACTATCATGTCGAGCAAGAAAGTCCTTCCTATATATGTCCCAGCATCCACTACAATATACATCCAATGTACAGTAATGGCCTCTAGGGCATACATATAACTAACAATAAGGTGTGCTCTATGATGAGTACTACTGAGTTACCTATTTCCTTTTTGGGAGTTATGCACTTGAGAAGCTAAATACCTATTGAATAGGGTTCAAATCAAATCAGTTGCCTACCACTTCATATTTGATATGATAAGGGAAGAGCCCATCTCTTAAGTTAGTTAAGATTTGGGGTTGTCCAGCCTATGTCTGAAAAGCAAAATCCGGACAAGCTCGAGGGCAGGTCTGTAATGTAGAACTGGAAAGGTTCCAGCTATAGAAACTGCAGCTGATAATTTGAAAGAACCAAACGATTCAATAGTTACCAACGAACCTCAGCCTCTCCGCCGATCTAGTAGGGTTCCTCACCTACCTGAGAGATACTACCTGTTTCTCTATGACAGTGGGAGCAAGGATTGCATCATGGGATGATGACCCAACTAGTTTCGAGCTGGCCATCAGGAGTGGGACTCTGTAAGAATGGCTGGATGCTTAGCGATCTGAGATGGAATCCATGTACACCAACAAAGTATGGACTTTGGTTGCAATATCTGAAGGGTTAAATCCCCATTAGGAGCAAGTATATCTTGAGAAGATTACTTGGTGTAGATGGAAAAGTTGAGACATTCAAAGCTAGACTTGTTAAAGCTTTTCGTCATCGACCAGGAGTGGATTATGATGAAACCTTTTCAAGTGGCTATGCTTAAGTCCATCCAGATCCTACTTGCCACGGCTACATACCATGACTACGATATCTGGCGGTTGGGTGCCATGACTACTTTTCTAAATAATGATTTAGAAGAGAACGTCTATAAGAACACAGCCAGAGGGCTTCGTAGACAGTGGGAGCAGCGGAAACGTGTACAAGATGCTTTATAGGATAAAGCAGGTATCGCGGAAATGGAACATCTATTTTGATGTGTTAGTCAAAGAGTTTGACATCATCAAAATGGTAGATGAACCTTGTATATACAAAAAGGTAGTAGGGAGTATAGTGATGATCCTCGTAGAGTACGTGAATGACATACTCTTGATAGGGAAGGAGTTTCCTATGCTACGCTCGGTCAATCTCCGCTTATCACAATGATTCTCCATATAGGATCAAAGTGATACCTCCTAAATCCTAGGTTGTGGATCTATGAGATAGATCTAATTGGAAGTTAGGATTCTCACTAGTTGTAGTGAGATGGTATCAACCGATCCTGGGGAGAATCACTGGAAGGGTTCCAGGGTGATAAGGACGACTGAAAATCAGTCGCAGGCATTGTCTTTACCCTCAGCAAAGGGACGGTATGTTGGAAAAGTTCCAAGCTAGATACCGTGGCATACTAGACGATAAAGGCTCGATACATCGCTACTTAAGATGCTACCAAAGAGGCAGTCTGGATGTATATTTGTTCATGAGATGAACTTAGTTCCTCCCATTGTGTGACAATGGAGTTGTGGCTTATGCCTAGGAACGTCCGTCCCATCAGTGATCCAGACATATTCTAAGGCAGTATCACCTGATCATGGAGATGGTTGATCTCCAGGGTGATCGAGGTTAGGAGAGCAGACTCAGAGGACAACACGGCGGATCCACTCACAAAGGCCTTTTCCCAGAGAGAGACTTTTATGGGATGGTTGAGTATGAGATACTACAACCACTGCTATCAGATGGCCCTAGTGCAAGTGGGAGATTGTTAGTTATGTGTATGCCCTAGAGGCCATTACTATACATAGGATGTATATTGTAATGGATGCTGGGACATATATAGGGAGGACTTTCTTGCTCGACATGATAGTATGCTATCTGGTTGATCTTTATCTTAACGTGTACACTGATTGTCTCTCTGTTACATGTTGGTAAAGCCCTCAGGATGAGTACTTGACTACCTGGACTATGATGCGGATTATACTAGTGGGGACATGGTAGTCTATAAGTACATCCTTCAAAGTCCCTAGTCGTGGGTATATCGAGACGGGGCATCGATATACCAGAGTAGACTAGCGTATACCTTCTCGACCCATACAGATGGGCGATGGATGATCCCATATCCATTGGTGTTTGACATCAGAGGTGATATACGGGTGCTCAGTGGAGACTGGGTGTAACGTTTTAAAAATAATTAAATAAATAATATTGTTTAAGTGAATTTTATGATTTTCGGTAAAGCAAAATGTATTTTTCGTAAAATCAAACCGCAATTGTTTTTCATTATAAATTCAAAAATACCTATTTAATTATGTAATTACTAGTAAATAGTGTTTATTTAGCCACTTATAAATTTTTAGTTTAAAAAAATATTTTTCCTAAATTAATTATTTTAAATACTAACATAAGCTTTATTTTTACACTAAATTAGTGTAAATTACAAATTTAAATGGTTTTAATTTGCAAAAATGAACCATGGCATGTTAGAATTTAGTATGTATCATGCAAAAATTATTTGCAAATTTTTGCTATTTTCTAGAGTTTTCTTGAGTTGCTATAGTGAAGGAATAAATAAATAAATAATTAAAACCATGAAAAGACTTTTTGTGATGTTTCTTTTCATGAAGCTTCCACACTTTTCCTCACTCTTTTCTCTTGCTCCCTCTCCCTCATGCTATGGCTGGCCTCAACCATGGCAGCCCCCCCCCCCACATTGCCCACTTCATTTTATTTCAAAATTCATCAAAAATACTACTAAAATCCAATTTAAATTCCACAAAAACCTAATTATTTCATACCCTTTATTCTCTACTCTTCTCTACATGGATTTTGGAGTGGGAAAGCATGTATTTTTGAGGCTCATTTTCAAGTTTGGACATGAGGTTGTGGAGGTATAAATCTTTCTCTTTTGTTTTATTTCTATTAGATATTTCTTTTAAAGCATAATTAGATTAATTAGATTAATTCTTGTTGCAAATTCTAAAATTCAAGTTAGGGTTTGAAAATTCAAGAGGTGGTTTTTGTTAATTAATTAGGGTTATAATAGCTAGTTTAACATCTTTTAGAGTGGAAAATTCTTGCATGGTGGTGGTATAATAAATTGTTGATCGAAATTGTTTAATTTAAACTATTTAGCTAACTAGATTTTTTTCTAAAATGTGTTGTGGGTAAAATAAAATTCTTATTAAGGGTGTTATCATTAGATGGTAATTTTAGTGCGAATATTAGCATATTAATTGAATGTAAAACTTTGTTTGATCACTAGATTATTTTGATAATTGGAAAAATAGTAATAAAATGCTATTATTTTGTAAACTAGATTTTAGGAATTTCTAAATAAATGTGATTAAAACTATAATTATAGTTTCATTACATCATTATCATCATAAATTGTGGTTTAAGTGATTAATTTATGCAAAATCATGTTTTGAGGTGGAATTGTGGTATTTTGCTTGGAAAATGTTAAAATTGTTAAAAGTTGCAAACTAGAAATTTCAAATAAATGCAAAATTGTGTAATAAAAATATAGTAATGGTTTGTATAGTCTAGTAATGCTATTTAATGAGTTTTATGACCATTGGTTTCATTTAAATGTCAAGTTTCGATGAAAAACGGTAAATTGGCATTTTCGGGTTTTTCGAAAACGGACGTTTTGATCGATTTTAGTGTTTCGATGAATTTGATCATGTTTTACAATATAAGTAATGTGTTTTAAAACTACAAGTTGTTTGATGATGTTATCTCGATCCATCGGAGTGTGTACGCCGATATCGAGCGGTATTTGGTTCTTTTGCGTGGACGGGACATAGGTTTTAACCTGTGCTTGTTATTCGTATCGTTTGACTTTTGTATGTGATTCGGTTTACGATGCTATTTATATGTTTGTGTCTAGATACCCTCACGTGGACTGCGGGCGATGAAGAGGAGGATGGCGACACTGTCTTCGGCAGACATGGACCAGGTGAGTAGATGCATATCTACGGGGGGAAGTCGGGTGGATGGCGTTTAGCACCCCCGCAACGTAGAATAGGAATAGTACTTATTGACATTAGGAAACCAGACGTGACCCTAGTAGGACCCTAGTATTGACCCTAGGCTGGACTAGACCGATTTAGGAAAACTATATCAGAGGATGAGTACCTTGGAAGAGGTTCGTAGGTTTCAGATAGAAACACACCCGCGCACACACTGAAAATCGACATGGGGTACGTGTATGTGTATATATATAGAACTAGGTATAGGTATATACATATATATACAACACATATAGGTGATTCAGTGATGTGATATGATATCTGAGGTATGATGAAACAGTATAACTGGGCTTGATGCCGTGATTTTTTACTATACAGTCGTAATAAAGTGTTAGCGGATCATTAGGGAATGAGATAATGAACTTGAATATATAAATTACAAAGAGTGGTGGTGATATTGATGTACATGGGACGCTAGAATAGTACTCGGACTGTAACTTGTGACTGATTACGATATGATATATGTATAACTTGATTTCGACATTATATTGGTGTGACCTGATGCCGATATCATATGAGTATGACTTAATCACAATATGATACATATGACATTATACGAATGAGGAGACACCTAGGAGATACTTGACCGTACCCCGACATTGGGATGCCGTACGATGGATTTTACCGTACGAGGCTTAGATTTGATGATTGATCCGCACTCTTGATTCGAGAAAGCCGTACTACGTACGTGACGCTGTTGAGGCGGGATCACCGACTATTAGAGATATTGATTCAGACCTTAGGTAGACTCTAGTTTCTTACTGACTAGTCTATTAGGTTTAGTTCCTTAGGATGTTAGATGGACACTGGTTTAGGTTCGACTCACATAGTGGTAGTTGTACTCGTATCTCGCAGAGGAGCGGATAATGCACGTCTGTATTTACATTCATACTGTAATCATCATGGTGCATGTCTTTTATATGTTGCTATAATCAGTATAACCTTTACCTGTTAGGACACCAGCACCATTACCGATGATGCGCATATTCCACGCACACTTATTTGCCGGCTCACACGCATCATCATCGGTAATTGTTATGTCACGTACACTTTAGATCATATTATCTTTTATTGATAGAATCAGTTAACAACTAAACCGATGTAATATTGTGATCACTCTCTGATGTTCAGTATAAGACATGACATTCATTACTTAGACATTCATGCATTCATATTTTCGTGTTATCATGCAGTATTATGGGCATATGCCGACACTTATCATATAGTTACTCATGATTTTGAGATTTGGATTTCTATGAGATTTCTGGATTTTTGGGGAAAACCGCAAAAATATATAAAAACTTCTCTCTCTCTCCTCTTCTCTTTTTTAAAATAAGATGCGGTTTTCTCGTGATGTATGTGTCGTCCACCATGAGTATTTCATGTTTTCTGATGGATTTCGAGACCCGATTCGAGGAGTGGATGAACCGTCTCGGGTACATGGTGGGCCCGGTACGGTACCCCGGGGCAAGAAGATCGAGTTGTAGACGATGAGCCTGGCAGGGGAAGGCTATCTACCGGTGATGTCTGGCGCGGCGGATATCCGGAGGATACCGACCGTTGTCGTGGGATTTGATGATATGGGCCGATCCGGACTGACGGAGCCCGACATATTGATACTTGAGGTTACATGTGTTGTGTCGATGCTTGACACGGATTTCCATGGATTTCATTGTTGAGATTTCAGATGCTTATACACACTTTACTATGATAACGGCTAAAGGTTCTCATACATATATATCTGGATTTCAGGATTTGTGACTTTACATTCATGGTGCATGCATTTCATTTCATATGACTTAGTACTATATGAGGCACTGACACGACACGGAGTATTTGCACTTACACATAGTATTACCCTGCTATTACTAGATGTTTGGGATATAGTAGTGTATTATTATGACCTAGGATAGCGTCGTGCATTCGATTTCTTTTCGTAGATATCTTCTACTCACGAGTTGGCAACTCACCCCCGTTGTGCCAAATTCTTTACAGGTTCGATGTACAGGTTTCCCGTGGCAGCTTGTTGGCACATCTTTTCTTCAGGGTGATTGGCACGGTAGGTTAGTTCACTTGTATCCGAACCACCATTGTACTTTTATTCATTCATTTGTATCTAGTAAGCTCCATCAACCATATTTGTATTACTTGATAAGTTATTGGACCAGTCTTTTACTTCGACCTTAGAGTCGCGCCTGTATTATTCTGATCTGGTGGTTTTGCTTTCTTTTGAGTTTGAGCCTCGCCTACTGGCGTTGTATATTATTGTGCTTGTGTGGTTGTTTCCGCCTGTTGGTGTTGATGCTAGCACCCGTTTGGGGATGCTTTTTTATTGTTTATTCATATTATACTTGTTGTACCCGTTTGGGGGCCAGTTTTTACAGAGGAGACTCTGCCGAAATTTTTGGTTAAATTTGCTGATGTTTTTTTTTACTTGTTTTCTTTTCTTTTCTTCTTTTTCTTCTTTTAGGGTTTAGATCTCTGGGCTTCGGCTTACTTAGGTCATGTGGCGCCTCTAGACACTTCGTAATCTAAGTGCCGGTCACGTTCCGTACTTTCGGGTCATGACAAAGTTGGTATCAGAGCGCTAGGTTTAACCTTGTATAAGTCTAGGTGACCCTTGGTTGATGGAGTAGGCGAGTTAGGTAGAGTAACATACCGTGGGTATGGTCCGCGGCATACTTACGATACGCTACTCTGCTTAAGGAGCCTTAGGATTTACATTGTTTGCACCGTATTTCATTCGTTCCTTTGATCTATCTTCGTCATTGTCGGATGGTGGTTTCTGTTACCACGGGCAGAGGGAGATACGGCTCGAATGCAGTAACCATTAGAGTATTGGTTATTCTTGAGGATTGAAGCATTGCTTAGTGCGCGGACGAAGGGTATTCACATGCCGTCCGGATGAAGTTAAAGGGTTCGAACGATTATCAGAAAACCATTTCCTAAGTTTAAAGTATTCGGAAGAACATGCAGGTATTTCGATGGACCCTCTAGAAGAATGAAACCCTAACTCGACATAATGACCACGAGAATGCCCTTGAACCTTAGGGTTTACGGCAGTTCCGCTGTGCCATTAGTGAGGCTTGGGTTTTCCCTTCTACAGCTGGATCATCGATGCTGGGGTATGTACCGGATATTTTTAAACTGTACTTGAGTGTTGAGCTCTCGGGGAATTATGGGATTTTGATGGATCGATCGAGAAGTTTAATGTAGTCCGGATATCAAGTGAAGGGATCGACTATGTGGGAGACTCTAGACATGAGTATTGCCGTTGGTAGCGCAGTCAGCACACCTATGAAAGAACGAGTTCGAAGCGATCGACATCAGAGGAAAAAGGCGCACATTGACGATAGTATTTACGATTGTGATTTAGTGATTTGAATTTCCTATTTTCGTTGATTGGATTTTTGTATTTTGAGGACTTTGTTCTACGATTGGTATTTCCTGTGTGTACCTTCATTCTATCTGTGTTTCTTATATCAGTTGTATTGATGTGGTTTAGTACGCACCCAGTACACTTGATTTGGTTTTATATATTTTTTTGAGATTTTTGATTTGATTTCGTGCATAGGGGTTACACGTGATTTTGACATATGTTTCGACCTAATTTTCATGCATTTTTGTGCTGTGATTTCGATTTTGATATTCAATGTATGTTTTCGTGCTCCATGTGCACCTGATTAGGATTCTTGCGCATACTTGGCGCACTTGATGCGATTTTGTGCACACCAGATGCACTAAATCGGGGTTTTGTGCAGATTAGATGCACCTGATAGTGAGTCGTGCACGCCCGTTGCACTTGACAGATGTTTTTGGTGCACACCTGTTGCACTTAGTTTTGTTTTCTGGGTATTCATGGTTTCTGCATTTGGTTTCGATTTCAGTGCGCACCGGACGCACATGACATTTTATTGACGTGATTGGGATTGATTTTAGTTTGAGCAGTATGTTTTCATGATCATTATTATTTGAGTTAGTAACCAGGCGGGACGTGTAAGTTAAATAAAAGATATATATATAGCTATATTTTTAAAAAATTAAACGTCCGCTACTTAGACCGTGACACGTGCATTGCACGGCGATTTTCAAGAAGGGGTTTTTGTATGCTGCTTTATTATGATGATTCGGCGATTTTACTAGGATGCGAACTATATATAAGTTATAGATTGATGTATAATATGATGGTTTTCACATTGGGTTATGATATTTCATTATCGCCATAACTCCGATGATTGCGTCATGCTTGACGGAGTTGATTTTCGTTATGTATTAATGATTTCGGAGCCCCGACGATTTGAGTATTTTGCTAAATGTTTTAGTATTTGGAAGGGGAGTGTTAATTTAAATTCGGGGACCGAATTTCCTAAAGGGGGAAGATCGTAACGTTTTAAAAATAATTAAATAAATAATTAAATAAATAAAATTGTTTAAGTGAATTTTATGATTTTCGGTAAAGCAAAATGTATTTTTCGTAAAATCAAACCGCAATTGTTTTTCATTATAAATTCAAAATACCTATTTAATTATGTAATTACTAGTAAATAGTGTTTATTTAGCCACTTATAAATTTTTAGTTTAAAAAAATATTTTTCCTAAATTAATTATTTTAAATACTAACATTAGCTTTATTTTTACACTAAATTAGTGTAAATTACAAATTTAAATGGTTTTAATTTGCAAAAATGAACCATGGCATGTTAGAATTTAGTATGTATCATGCAAAAATTATTTGCAAATTTTTGCTATTTTCTAGAGTTTTCTTGAGTTGCTATAGTGAAGGAATAAATAAATAAATAATTAAAACCATGAAAAGACTTTTTGTGATGTTTCTTTTCATGAAGCTTCCACACTTTTCCTCACTCTTTTCTCTTGCTCCCTCTCCCTCATGCTATGGCCGGCCTCAACCATGGCAGCCCCCCCCATTGCCCACTTCATTTTATTTCAAAATTCATCAAAAATACTACAAAAATCCAATTTAAATTCCACAAAAACCTAATTATTTCATACCCTTTATTCTCTACTCTTCTCTACATGGATTTTGGAGTGGGAAAGCATGTATTTTTGAGGCTCATTTTCAAGTTTGGACATGAGGTTGTGGAGGTATAAATCCTTCTCTTTTGTTTTATTTCTATTAGATATTTCTTTTAAAGCATAATTAGATTAATTAGATTAATTCTTGTTGCAAATTCTAAAATTCAAGTTAGGGTTTGAAAATTCAAGAGGTGGTTTTTGTTAATTAATTAGGGTTATAATAGCTAGTTTAACATCTTTTAGAGTGGAAAATTCTTGCATGGTGGTGGTATAATAAATTGTTGATCGAAATTGTTTAATTTAAACTATTTAGCTAACTAGATTTTTTTCTAAAATGTGTTGTGGGTAAAATAAAATTCTTATTAAGGGTGTTATCATTAGATGGTAATTTTAGTGAGAATATTAGCATATTAATTGAATGAAAAACTTTGTTTGATCACTAGATTATTTTGATAATTGGAAAAATTGTAATAAAATGCTATTATTTTGTAAACTAGATTTTAGGAATTTCTAAATAAATGTGATTAAAAATATAATTATAGTTTCATTACATCATTATCATCATAAATTGTGGTTTAAGTGATTAATTTATGCAAAATCATGTTTTGAGGTGGAATTGTGGTATTTTGCTTGGAAAATGTTAAAATTGTTAAAAGTTGCAAACTAGAAATTTCAAATAAATGCAAAATTGTGTAATAAAAATATAGTAATGGTTTGTATAGTCTAGTAATGCTATTTAATGAGTTTTATGACCATTGGTTTCATTTAAATGTCAAGTTTCGATGAAAAACGGTAAATTGACATTTTCGGGTTTTTCGAAAACGGACGATTTGATCGATTTTAGTGTTTCGATGAATTTGATCATGTTTTACAATATAAGTAATGTGTTTTAAAACTACAAGTTGTTTGATGATGTTATCTCGATCCATCGGAGTGTGTACGCCGATATCGAGCGGTATTTGGTTCTTTTGCGTGGACGGGACATAGGTTTTAACCTGTGCTTGTTCTTCGTATCGTTTGACTTTTGTATGTGATTCGGTTTACGATGCTATTTATATGTTTGCGTCTAGGTACCCTCACGTGGACTGCGGGCGATGAAGAGGAGGATGGCGACATTGTCTTCGGCAGACATGGACCAGGTGAGTAGATGCATATCTACGGGGGGAAGTCGGGTGGATGGCGTTTAGCACCACCGCAACGTAGAATAGGAATAGTACTTATTGACATTAGGAAACCAGACGTGACCCTAGTAGGACCCTAGTATTGACCCTAGGATGGACTAGACCGATTTAGGAAAACTATATCAGAGGATGAGTACCTTGGAAGAGGTTCGTAGGTTTCAGATAGAAACACACCCGCGCACACACTGAAAATCGACATGGGGTACGTGTATGTGTATATATATAGAACTAGGTATAGGTATATACATATATATACAACACATATAGGTGATTCAGTGATGTGATATGATATCTGAGGTATGATGAAACAGTATAACTGGGCTTGATGCCGTGATTTTTTACTATACAGTCGTAATAAAGTGTTAGCGGATCATTAGGGAATGAGATAATGAACTTGAATATATAAATTACAAAGAGTGGTGGTGATATTGATGTACATGGGACGCTAGAATAGTACACGGACTGTAACTTGTGACTGATTACGATATGATATATGTATAACTTGATTTCGACATTATATTGGTGTGACCTGATGCCGATATCATATGAGTATGACTTAATCACAATATGATACATATGACATTATACGAATGAGGAGACACCTAGGAGATACTTGACCGTACCCCGACATTGGGATGCCGTACGATGGATTTTACCGTACGAGGCTTAGATTTGATGATTGATCCGCACTCTTGATTCGAGAAGCCGTACTACATACGTGACGCTGTTGAGGCGGGATCGCCGACTATTATAGATATTGATTCAGACCTTAGGTAGACTCTAGTTTCTTACTGACTAGTCTATTAGGTTTAGTTCCTTAGGATGTTAGATGGACACTGGTTTAGGTTCGACTCACATAGTGGTAGTTGTACTCGTATCTCGCAGAGGAGCGGATAATGCACGTCTGTATTTACATTCATACTGTAATCATCATGGTGCATGTCTTTTATATGTTGCTATAATCAGTATAACCTTTACCTGTTAGGACACCAGCACCATTACCGATGATGCGCATATTCCACGCACACTTATTTGCCGGCTCACACACATCATCGGTAATTGCTATGTCATGTACACTTTAGATCATATTATCTTTTATTGATAGAATCAGTTAACAACTAAACCGATGTAATATTGTGATCACTCTCTGATGTTCAGTATAAGACATGACATTCATTACTTAGACATTCATGCATTCATATTTTCGTGTTATCATGCAGTATTATGGGCATATGCCGACACTTATCATATAGTTACTCACGATTTTGAGATTTGGATTTCTATGAGATTTCTGGATTTTTGGGGAAAACCGCAAAAATATATAAAAACTTCTCTCTCTCTCCTCTTCTCTTTTTTAAAATAAGATGCGGTTTTCTCGTGATGTATGTGTCGTCCACCATGAGTATTTCATGTTTTCTGATGGATTTCGAGACCCGATTCGAGGAGTGGATGAACCGTCTCGGGTACATGGTGGGCCCGGTATGGTACCCCGGGGCAAGAAGATCGAGTTGTAGACGATGAGCCTGGCAGGGGAAGGCTATCTACCGGTGATGTCTGGCGCGGCGGATATCCGGAGGATACCGACCGTTGTCGTGGGATTTGATGATATGGGCCGATCCGGACTGACGGAGCCCGACATATTGATACTTGAGGTTACATGTGTTATGTCGATGCTTGACACGGATTTCCATGGATTTCATTGTTGAGATTTCAGATGCTTATACACACTTTACTATGATAACGGCTAAAGGTTCTCATACATATATATCTGGATTTCAGGATTTGTGACTTTACATTCATGGTGCATGCATTTCATTTCATATGACTTAGTACTATATGAGGCACTGACACGACACGGAGTATTTGCACTTACACATAGTATTACCCTGCTATTACTAGATGTTTGGGATATAGTAGTGTATTATTATGACCTAGGATAGCGTCGTGCATTCGATTTCTTTTCGTAGATGTCTTCTACTCACGAGTTGGCAACTCACCCCCGTTGTGCCAAATTCTTTACAGGTTCGATGTACAGGTTTCCCGTGGCAGCTTGTTGGCACATCTTTTCTTCAGGGTGATTGGCACGGTAGGTTGGTTCACTTGTATCCGAACCACCATTGTACTTTTATTCATTCATTTGTATCTAGTAAGCTCCATCAACCATATTTGTATTACTTGATAAGTTATTGGACCAGTCTTTTACTTCGACCTTAGAGTCGCGCCTGTATTATTCTGATCTGGTGGTTTTGCTTTCTTTTGAGTTTGAGCCTCGCCTACTGGCGTTGTATATTATTGTGCTTGTTGTGGTTGTTTCCGCCTGTTGGTGTTGATGCTAGCACCCGTTTGGGGATGCTTTTTTATTGTTTATTCATATTATACTTGTTGTACCCGTTTGGGGGTCAGTTTTTACAGAGGAGACTCTGCCGAAATTTTTGGTTAAATTTGCTGAAGTTTTTTTTACTTGTTTTCTTTTCTTTTCTTCGTTTTCTTCTTTTAGGGTTTAGATCTCTGGGCTTCGGCTTACTTAGGTCACGTGGCGCCTCTAGACGCTTCGTAATCTAAGTGCCGGTCACGTTCCGTACTTTCGGGTCGTGACACTGGGTACACTGGACGGACTCGCCGAGAACTCCCAGATGGTATTATACCTTACGTCAGATGGCAGTTCTCTGGTGACACTGGTACAGAGTAGTCTGTTGACCCGAGATCGTCATAGAGTCTTGTGTGGTTCCCACTGTGCTTTGATTTCCACCTTACCACGTCCAAGAGGGCGTGCAAAACGGTGGTTTTTGGGTACAGTCCCGAGTCACATGGAGGCAATGAGCGATAGGAGGGGATTCGTCTCTCCCGGTATAGGGGGTTGATGTTGTGCTGTGTTCGATTGGCTATAACCAGAAATCCCTGGCCAGGGTTGCTGAGATTTACTGGTAAGTGTTACCTGTAGTTTCTCGAACTGTTATAGACCTCATATCGACACGACTTATCGAGCTATTGGGGTCTGACGTTTACCACCCCTAGGCGAGATATGCGACATATCAGACGACGAGACCGGACTGTACGGTATGGTTGGATTCACAGGAGTGTGAGCGGGCTTGCTCGTCGATCTTCTGATCGCTCAATACCCGGGTGGCCGTTACGTTTAGCAGACCGCTTGCGGCTTGTGGGTGTTTGATATGATCATCGCCTGCTGCCGGCGTATTGACGAGTCTTTAGAGTTCTACACAGAGGTTTCCTGGCTCAAGCAAAACGAAATAGGAGCGCATATGAGATATGTGCGGGACCGAGAATAATGCGTGTATGTGATACCGTATTCCATTCTCGCGATGAATGTATCGATTGGTTGTATGCGATATAACCTAGTTATCGAATCAAGGATTGATTCGATAAGCCGATACATTGGATATTAGTCGGTCACATGCGATATGACCGGATTGTTAAATCAAGTGTTGATTTAATGATTTAATGCATAATTATATATTTGATATATTACTTTGCATTAACTAGTATTGATTCACTTTAAATGGTTTTTCTCACTTGTTTGTGCACATTATATATGTGATATATTTTTGTGCACAAGTTTGTATCATGTTTGATGATGCATGCTAACTTGGGTTTGTGTAAAGATTAAACCATGGTTATATGAATGATTAGGGTTTTGTTTTCTTATTCATTTATTTATTTATTTATTCTTTTTGGAAAATAATAAGCATAAAGAGAAATAAAAATGGTGGCTTTCTTTGTTTGTATATTGAAGCTTCATGAAGCTTTGAACAAGTCCACCATTTTTGTCTCATGCTTAACCCTAACCATTCCACTTAACCATGATTCATTCTCTACACTTGACCATGGTTGGTTTATGATAAGTATTCATTTTATTTTCTATTTGGAAAATACTCATCATAATTCTTTCTTCATCTTCTTCTTCATGAGCAAGAAAGAAAAGCTTGCCTCATCAATGGCAAGTAATGATATCAAGTGAGAAATCCAATTCTAAAGTAAACCCACTTCCTATTTCTTCATCCTCTACCTCTTGCCAAGTAGTATAGGGTGTTTTCTTCACAAGTTTCATGACTTGGTGAAGTGGGAGCTTGATCTTGTGATGCCTCGACGTAGATCATCTTCGGCATCGTAGTCGATGACCTAGCCCGCCCGTTTCTCCAATGAAGCCGATGCTAGAGTCCGGGATGCGATTTGTAAAGCGAGGGGACTTCATAACGGAGCTATGGAGGTGGAGAACCGGATCTACAAAGGTTGTATTTCCGTTTACCCTTTAGTTAAGTTGTTAACTAGCTTCTAGTTTCGCCTAAACTCTAGTCAACGATCCGTATTAGGGTTTCTCGGCACTTGTAAAATTTGAAATTGGCATGGTTGATGCCTTGTGAGACCACATTAGTGTGCCTAGGAACCCTACAGGATGATGATGATCCTACCAGTTTTCAGCAAGCTATCACGAGTAGAGACTCTGTGAAGTGGCTGGATGCCATGAGATCCGAAAAGGAGTCTATGTACACCAACAAAGTATGGACTTTGGACGTTGTACCCTCTGGGGTAAAACCTGTGGGCTACAAATGGATCTTTAAAAGAAAGATTGGTGTAGATGGGCAGGTGGAGATCTATAAGGCAAGACTTGTGGCGAAGGGTTTTCGTCAAAGACCAGGTTTGGATTATGACGAGACTTTTTTTCCCGTAGCCATGCTTAAATCCATTCGGATCCTACTTGCTATTGCTGCTCACTACGACTATGAAATCTGGCAGATGGACGTTAAAACTGCATTTCTAAATGGAAATTTAGAAGAATGTGTTTATATGGATCAGCCAGAGGGCTTCATTGACAGTGGGAGCAGCGGGAAAGCATGTAAATTGCTTAAATCCATATATGGGTTAAAGCAGGCATCACGGAGTTGGAACATCTGTTTCGATGATGTCATCAAAGAGTTTGATTTCATCAAAAATCCAGATGAACCTTGTGTTTATAAGAAGGCTGTAGGGAGAGCTGTCACATTCCTCGTATTATACGTGGACGACATTCTTCTGATAGGAAATGATATTCCTATGCTGCAGTCGGTCAAATCTTTCTTATCACTGAGGTTCTCCATGAAGGACCTGGTTGATGCCACATACATTCTGGGCATAAGGATCTATAGGGATAGATCCAAAAGGTTATTGGGATTGTCCCAAACCAGGTACATTGACACCATCCTAAAAGGGTTTAGTATGGAAGACTCCAAGCGGGGTGCCTTACCCGCTTGCCATAGGGTCACTCTCTCCAAGGATTCTTGTCCAAAGACAGATGAAGAGAGAGCTCGCATGAGTGTTATACCCTATGCTTCGGCAGTAGGATCTATAATGTATGCGATGTTATGTACACGCCCAGATGTAGCTTATGCACTTAGTGTTGTAAACAGGTATCAATCTAACCCAGGGGAGAATCACTGGACAGCTGTGAAGAACATTCTTAAGTACTTACGAAGGACTAAAGAATTGTTCTTGGTGTATGGTAATGGAGATCTCCAAATGGAGGCCTTTACCGATTCGAGCTTCCAGAGCGATAAGGACGACAGCAAATCTATCTCTTAGTTTGTATTTACCCTCAATGGAGGGGCGGTGAGTTGGAAGAGTTCCAAACAAGATACCGTTGCAGACTCTATGATGGAAGCTGAGTACATTGCTGCAAATGATGCCGCCAAGGAAGCTGTCTAGATGAAGAAGTTCATCTCGGAGATAGGAGTAGTTCCAACCATTATTGATCCAATACCTTTGTATTATGACAATAATAGGGCTATGGCATTAGCCAAGGAGCCCAGATCCCATCAGCGGTCCAGACACATCCTGAGGCGTTTTCATTTGATCCGGGAGATTGTAGATCGCCGCGAGATCGAGATTAGGAGGGTAGACACAAAGAATAACGCCGTGGATCCATTCACCAAGGCCCTCCCTCAGCCGCAGCATGAGCGACTTTTTGAGATGTTGGATATGAGATACGCCAATAACTGGCCTTAGTGCAAGTGGGAGATTGTTGGATATATGTATGCCCTAGAGGACATTATATGATAGTGGATGTATCTATACATGTATATATATTCAGTATGCATTCTTGCTCGACATGATAGTATACTATCTGGTTCTTCTTTATCTGACATATTGTTTTGATCATGCTTTTATTCATTCATACATGCTGATAAAGCCCTGAGGATATCGGCTTGACTACTCTTATTATGATGGAGATCATACTAGTGGGGCATCTGTAGTCTATAAGTATATCCTGGAAAGTCCCTAGTCGTAGGTATATCAAGACGGGGCATTGATATACCAGAGTAGACTAGCGTATATGATACTAGACCCATACGATAGGCGATGGATGTTCCCACATTCATCGATGTTTGACATCAAGATCATATACGGGTACTCAGTGGTGACTGGGTACACTGGACGGACTCACCGAGAACTCCTATATGGAATTATATCTATCGTCGGATAGCAGTTCTCAGGTGACACTGGTACAGGTTAGTCTGTAGACCCGAGATCGTCATAGAGTCTTGTGTGTTCTCCAACTGTACTTTGATTGCCACCCTACCACGGCTCTACTGAGTCGTGCAAACAGGTGGCCGTTGGGTACAGTCCTGAGACACACGAAGGCGATGAGCGATAGGAGGGGTTTCGTCTCTCCCGGTATTAGGAGTTGATGCTGTGCTGTGCCCGACTGGTTATATCAGTAAGTTCCTGGCCAGGGCTGCTGAGATTTGCTGATAAGTGTTATCAGTAGTTTCTCGATCTGTTATAGACCATTCACCGGCACGACTTATTGAGTTATTAGGGTCGACGTGACCATCCCTAGGCTCGATATGCAGCATATCTGACGAAGAGACCGGACTGTACGGTAGTGTTGCCGGTTGGCTCGACGGGAGTTGCAGCAGGTTCGCTTGTTTTTTTTCGATCGCTCAATACCCGGGTGGCCATTAAGTTTAGCTGACCACTTGCGGCTTGGTGGTGTTTGATATGATCATCACCCTCTGTCGGCGTATTGACGAGTCTTAGAGTCCCACAAAAGAGTTACCCAGTCCAGGCGAAACGTTGTGGTGCGCGTATGCGATATACGCATGGACCCGATCAAAATGCGCGTATAGGATACCGAACATTGATCGGGCGGCTTGCTTTTGGTGGGGTCATATGTGATATGGCCGGATTGATAAATCAAGTGTTGATTTATCATTTAACCATTAGTTTTCTCACTTAAAACCTTTCTTGAATATGATGGATGTATGCATGCATATATGTGTTTCTTTCTCTCTTTCTAGTTTCATGCACATATGGATGTGCATACATACATACATACATACATACATACATACATACACCCATCTATCATGGTTGTTTACACATGGAAATGGTGGCAATATAAGACTCACACCATGGATAAATTTATGAGTTATTATTTGGTTTTAGGTTTAAAACAAAATTAGAAAAGGAAAGGATAATTCTTGAGTTGTTTCTACACTCTTCTTTAACCTAACCATTCTCACCTACCCTTAACCTTGGATTAAACTTTCCTTATGTGTTTTAAACCCTAATTAAATAATAACTCAAAGGTTTAACCATGGTTTGAAGTGAGAAAAAATAAAATATATAAAGATATATTTCATTTTCTTTTCATGGTTATCATTCTAACTCTTGTTAAAAGAAAGCCTCCATCTTCTTCCTCCTTCAATATTTGCTCTCTAGTTTCTTCTAGTGAGTAAAATACACATAAAGAAAGGTTTTTGAAGTGAGAATCTTAACCACAACATCATTCTACAAAAGTTTAGCCAACTTGTTAAGAGTGTTCTCTTCGATTCTCGAAGTTGCGAGCTTGGACGGGGAACTCCGGGTGGATCGTCGTGGACGTGAGAGGACTTCAAGAGGACCTTCTTCCAACACCCAAGAGACCAAGGAGTCCAGCAAAAGGGAGCTACAAAGGTTGTAGTCTCGAAACCCTAATTTTATTAGCTTTAAGTTTTGTAACCCTAATTTTCTAGGATCGATTCCTTTGCATGCTTGTTTAGCACCATCAAAATCCAAACTTTGAGACATGTGATGCTTCAAAACTCATTATAGGGTGCTAGGCAAACCTAACATGGTGTATGTCTCATACACCCATGTAGTGTGTATCAACAACCATGATACAAAATGTACACAAATAAATATATATCACATATATATTAAGTTGTGCACAAGTGAGAAAAATAAATACTTAAGTGAACCAATGTTAGTTAATGTAAATTAGTATATCACATATACAATTATACACTAAATTATTAAATCAACACTTGACTTAATAATCCGGTTATATCACATATAACCGACTAACATCCAATGTATCGACTTATCGAATCAACCCTTAATTCGATAACCTGGTTATATCACATATAACCGATCGATACAAACATCGCGAGAATTGAATACGGTATCATATACACGCATTTATTCTCGGTCCCGCACATATCACATATGCGCTCTTATTTCGTATTACCTGAGCCAGTAAAACCTCTATCTAGGACTCTAAAGACTCGTCAATACGCCGGCAGTAGGTGATGATCATATAAAGCAACCACAAGCCGTCAGCGGTACTAGCTGGACATAACGGCTACCCGGGTATTGAGCGATCAGAAGATCAGCAAGCAAGCCCACTCCAACTCCTGCAAAAAGCCTGACAGTGACACTACCGTACAGTCCAATCTCCTCGTCTGATATGTCGCATATCAAGTCTAGGGGTGGTAAACGTCTGACCCCAATAACCGATAAGTCATGCCGATATGAGGCTCATAACGGGTCGAGAAACTACTGGTAACACTTACCAGTAAATCTCTATACTAGCCCTGGCCAGGGACTTCCCTGTTATGGCCAATCGAGCATAGCGCAACATCAACCCCCAATACCGGGAGAGACGAAACCCCTCCTATCGCTCATTGCCTCCATGTAACTCGGGACTGTACCCAAAAACCACCGTTTTGCACGGCCTCTTAGACGTGGTAAGGTGGAAATCAAAGCACAGTGGAAATCACACAAGACTCTATGACGATCTCGGGTCTACAGACTAACCTGTACCAGTGTCACCAGAGAACTGCCATCTGACGTAAGGTATAATACCATCTGGGAGTTCTCGGTGAGTCCGTCCAGTGTACCCAGTCTCCAATGAGCACCCGTATATCATCTCTGATGTCAAACACCAATGGATATAGGATCATCCATCGCCCATCTACATGGGTCGAGAAGGTATACGCTAGTCTACTCCGGTATATTAATGCCCCGTCTCGATACACCCACGACTAGGGACCTTGAAGGATGTACTTATGGACTACCATGTCCCCACTAGTATGATCCGCATCATAGTCCAGATAGTCAAGTACACATCCTAAGGGCTTTACCAACATGTGACAGAGAGACAATCAGTGTACACGTTAAGGTAAAGAGTAACCAGATAGCATACTATCATGTCGAGCAAGAAAGTCCTCCCTATATATGTCCAAGCATCCACTACAATATACATCTCATGTATTGTAATGGCCTCTAAGGCATACATATAACTAACAATCTCCCACTGGCACTAGGGCCATCTGATAACAGTGGTTGTAGTATCTCATACTCAACCATCCCATAATAGTCTCTCTCTGGGAAAAAGGCCTTTGTGAGTGGATCCGCCGTGTTGTCCTCTGAGTCTACTCTCCTGACCTCGATCCCCTGGAGATCAACCATCTCCATGATCAGGTGACACTGCCTTAGAATATGTCTGGATCACTGATGGGACGGGCGTTCCTAGGCTAAGCCACAACTCCATTGTCACACAATGGTAGGAACGAAGTTCATCTCATGAACTAATATACACCCAGACTGCCTCTACGGTAGTATCTTTGGTAGCGATGTATCCAGCCTTTATCGTCTAGTATGCCACGGTATCTAGCTTGAAACTCTTCCAACATACCGTCCCTTTACTGAGGGTAAAGACAATGCATGTGACTGACATTCAGTCGTCCTTATCACCCTGGAACCCTTCCAGTGATTCTCCCCGGGATCAATTGATACCATCTCACTACAGCTAGTGAGTATCCTAACATCCAATTAGATCTATCTCATAGATCTAAAACCCAGGATTTAGTAGGCATCATTTTGATCCTATGTGGAGAATCATTGTGATAAGCAGAGATTTACCGAGTGTAGCATAGGAAACTCATTTCCTATCAAGAGTATGTTATCCACGCACTCTACGAGGATCACCACCATACTCCCTACTACCTTTTTGTATATACAAGGATCATCTACCATTTTGATGAAGTCAAACTCTATGACTACCACATCAAAACAGACGTTCCAACTCCGCGATGCCTGCTTTATCCTATAAAGCAACTTGTACACGCTTCCGCTGCTCCCACTGTCTACGAAGCCCTCTGGCTGTGTACTTATAGACGCTCCCTTCCGAATCATCATTTAGAAAAGCAGTCATGACACCCAACCGCCAGATATCGTAGTCATGGTATGTGGCCGTGGCAAGTAGGATCTGGATGGACTTAAGCATAGCTACTTAGAAAAGGTTTCATCATAATCCATACCTGGTCAAATGATGCAAACCTTTAACAAGTCTAGCTTTGAAAGTCTCAACTTTTCTATGTACACCAATTAATCTTCTCAAGATATACTTGCTCCCGATGGGGATTTAACCCTTCAGATAAAGCAACAAGGGTCCATACTTTGTTGGTGTATAAGGATTCCATCTCAGATCGCTAAGCATCCAGCCATTCTTATAGAGTCCCACTCCTGATGGCCAGCTCGAAACTAGTTGGGTCATTATCTCATGATGCATTCCTCGCTCCCACTGTCATAGAGAAACTGAAGTATCTCTCAGGTGGGTGAGGAACCCTACTAGATCGGCGGAGAGGCTGAGATTCGTTGGAAACTATTGAATCCTTTGGTTCTACCAAATCATCAGCTGAAGTTTGTATAGCTGGAATTCTTTCCAGTTCTACCTCATAACCACTAATTTCTTCACAAGAAATTCCCTTTCATAAAGGTGGCATGCTGAGAAACAAAACATCTTTTGTTCCTCGGTTTGGTAAAAGATATTCCCTTGTGAATGCTTGGGATATCCAACAAACTTCTACAGAACTGACTTTTTCTCGAGCTTCTCCGGATTATGCTTTTAGACATAGCCTGGACAACCCCAAATCTTAACAAATTTAAGATATAGGCTCTTCCCTTTCCATATCTCATATGAAGTGGTAGGCAACTGATTTGATCGGAACCTTATTCAATAGGTATGCAACTTCTCCAGTGCATAAATCCCAAAAGGAAATTGGTAACTCAGTAGTACTCATCATAGAGCACACCTTATCACATAGGGTGTGATAGCTCTGCCTCGATACACTGACGTACTGTGGTGGATACGGAGGAGTAATGCTGAGAGAGAATCTCATTCTCCTTTAGAATAATTCAGGAATTCCGTGCTCAAGTATTCTCCTCCCTGATCACATCAAAGGACATAATACTTATACCCAATTTTGGTTCTCTACTTATAACTTATATTCTGTGAATATCTCAAAAGGTTCGGACTTGTGTTTCAACAGGAACATATTTCTGAATCTTGAGAGATCAACCGAGAATGTAATGAAGTACAAAGAACCGGTCTTGGCATGTGTAGACAGGGGACCTTCATACATCAACATGTATCATCCCAAGAGTTCACTAACTCTTTCTCTGTTTCCAATAAACGGAGCTGTGGTCATCTTATCTTTGTGACATGACCGGCAAGTTTCACAAGATGTAAATTTAAACTAATTTAAATATGCATCTTTATGTAACTTCAGCTAGTCGGTTCGCATTGATATGACCTAGTCTACAATACCTCAAGAAGGATTGGTTCATTTATGAACTCTTCCTCTTGTGTGTGTTCTGTACGTTAAGAACTGTGGTTTGATTTAGAACGTCTATGCTTTTAGATAACGTGCCTGAACCGATCAACTCTTGATATAGGAAATGTTCAAAACATTATCCAACAATATAAAATTATATCCTTTCTTTACTAATAAAGAGACTGATATGATATTGTATATCAGGTTCGGTATCTAATAACATTCGTTCAGAATCAATGTATTCTGGTAATACAAGGTGATGTGACCAACAGACTTGGCTGCAACACTTGCACCATTTTCTATCTCAAGAAACTTATCACCCGTTCTCAGTTCTCTACCTATCTGTAGCCGATGTAACAGATTATATATGCGGGATCCTAATCCGGTATCTCATACCCAGGACGTAAAGGATACTGAGAAACAGTTCTCTGTAATGAACACACCCGAAGATGATGCATCAGCATGCACTTTCTTCGTTTGGGCGGCACGGGAATTCTGGTAATCCCAAATTTCCTGCTCTGTCTTATAACAATTATAAGTTAGAGCGGGACCAACGTTCCCCTAGCAAAGTATAACAAGCGGGTTCAGTCAATACATCCGTATTATTATCTTGATTAAGGCGTGATAAGGTCGCTACCTGGAGAGAGAGAGAAGAAAACACTCTGCGTGAGCTCTTGCAAGATCAGATTGGTTATTATTTTATCTAATCAGGATGGCTCCGACTGTTTTTATCAAATCTTCCTTCAAACCCTAAAAGGAAAGACTAGCCGGGATTAATTACACCCTACAACTTCGCCAATCTTTCAGCCAGGCCAGTGTCGGTACTTTGAGGGAGGTTCCCCGTGCTTTCGCACGGACCTAATTAAAGTAAACCTCGTTTTCCCAGAGGCGTAACCCCGTTGACACCTTTTTAGACACCTACTTGATCGACTAATTGTAATGTGTAAAACTCTCCCAGGAGTAACAATTACTCGCAGTGGGTATCGGGATCCAACTATCTCATAGAAGGTATCAATCTCATTGCAAATTTCAACACTTGAAATTCCCGATAATATTTTTCCCCTAGCGTCCCATAACCTTGACGCAGGCTAACAAACCATAGTGCACTAGTCAAGTTCAACCCGTCATTTCTTGATTGAATTAAACCCACCCGCATGACCCTTGACGCAGGCCAACAAAGTCGCACGACTATCCTAATCCAATCTACATCATATGCATAAGCAGATAAATACTAGTTAGCTACCGCACACTGTAGGGTTACTAGGCACTCTAACGAGGCTCTACAAGGCATCGACCATGCCAAAATTAAATTTTTATGTGCCGAATAACACTTAGCAAGATCGTTAACTAGAGTTTAGGCGAAACTATTAGCAAGTAAACAACTTTACTCTAAAGGGAATACGAAATACAACCTTTGTAGATCAGTCCTTCACTTCTAAAGCTCCTTGATGAAGTCCCTTCGCTGCGATCAAGCTTCTCCCGGACTCTTGCATGGCTCCACGACGCGAAGGAAGCGACCTTGCTTGAAATCTCCGAGGCCGAAGATGATCTACGTCGAGGGAATTCCGACTCAAGCTCCAACTTCACTAACTAGAGAAATAGTGAAGTAAACACCCTTTACTAAAGTGCTAATCTAGTAGAGGATGGAGAAATAGGAAGTGGGTTCCCTTTGGTATTTTGTTTCTCACAACCTTTTTCACTTTGGATCAAACCCTAGTTTATCTTTTCTCTTGCTCAAATGAAGAAGAAGATGATGAACCAAAAGAAAAGATATGAGGATAATGATTCAGTGAAGTAAGTAACCATGGTGAGTGAGTATCATATACTAACCCTTGTAGAGACTTAACCCTAGGCTAATGGTTATGGTTGGGTTAAGAAATATCCATAGTAAAAACAAAACCAAGTTGAATTAGTCAATGTATCCACAAGCTTCCACAAGCTTCATGCATTTTCTAATCCTCCTCTTGATTTTGTAATTACTTTAGATATTAAAAACCCAAAATAAATATTAGCATAGTGTAAGTCTCATACACCCATGTGTAGTGTATCATCAACCATGATACTAAAATACAACATATTTATATATATCATATATATATAGTAAAAATGTGCACAAGTGAGAAAAAACCCTAAGTGAACATGTGTTAGTAAATGTAAACTAGTATATCTAATATACAATTATGCACTTAATTATTAAATCAACACTTGACTAAATAATCCGGTCATATCTCATATAACCGACTAACATTCATCGTATCGACTTATCGAATCAACACTTGATTCGATAACCCGGTCATATCATATATAACCGACCGATACTAAAAGTCGCGAGAATATAATACGGTATCACATACACGCATTTTTCTCGGTCCTGCACATATCTCATATGCGCTCCTATTTCGTTTTGCCTGAGCCAGTAAAACCTCTATGTAGGACTCTAAAGACTCGTCAATACGCCGGCAGTAGGTGATGATCATATCACGCACCCATAAGCCATCAACGGTACTAGCTGGACGTAACGGCTACCCGGGTATTGAGCGATCAGAAGATCAGCAAGCAAGCCCGCTCCAACTCCTGTAAAAGCCTGCCGGTAACACTTCCCGTACAGTCCGGTCTCCTCGTATGATATGTCGCATATCAAGTCTAGGGGTGGTAAACGTCAGACCCCAATAACCGATAAGTCATGCCGATGTGAGGCTCATAACGGGTCGAGAAACTACTGGTAACACTTACCAGTAAATCTCTAATCAGCCCTGGCCAGGGACTTCCCTGTTATGGCCAATCGAGCACTGCGCAACATCAACCCCCAATACCGGGAGAGACGAAACCCCTCCTATCGCTCATTGCCTCCATGTGACTCGGGATTGTACCCAAAAACCACCGTTTTGCATGCCCTCATGGACATGGTAAGGTGGAAATCAAAGCACAGTGGGAATCACACAAGACTCTATGACGATCTTGGGTCTACAGACTAACCTGCACAAGTGTCACCAGAGAACTGCCATCTGACGTGAGGTATAATACCATCTGAGAGTTCTCGGCGAGTCCGTCCAGTGTACCCAGTCTCCACTGAGCACCCGTATACCATCTCTGATGTCAAACACTAATGGATATGGGATCATCCATCGCCCATCTCATGGGTCGAGAAGCGTATACGCTAGTCTACTCTGGTATATCGATGCCCCATCTCGATACACCCACGACCAGGGACCTTGAAGGATGTACTTATAGACTACCATGTCCCCACTAGTATGATTCGCATCATAGTCCAGGTAGTCAAGTACACATCCTAAGGGCTTTACCAACATGTAACAATAAAACAATATAAAGAGACATGTATACATGTTAAAGTAAAGAGCAACCAGATAGCATACTATCATGACGAGCAAGAAAGTCCTCTCTATATATGTCCAAGCATCCAATATAATATACATCATATGTACAATACTGGCCTCTAGGGCATACATACAACTAACATTCTCCCACTTGCACTAGGGCCAGCTGCTGTAGTATCGCATACCGAGTATCCCGAAGAGTCTCTCAAACTGTATCTGGGGAATGGCCTTCGTGAGTGGATCCGCTGTGTTATTCTTCGTGTCAACCCTCCTGACCTCAATCTCCCAGCGATCAACTATCTCCCGGATCAGGTGATACCGCCTCAGAATATGCCTGGATCGCTGATGGGACCTGGGTTCCTTGGCTAAAGCCATCGCTCCATTGTTATCGCAATACAAAGGTATTGGATGCTCAATGGATGGAACCACTCCAAGTTCAGTAATGAACTTCTTGATCCAGACAGCCTCTTTGGCAGCATCGTTGGCAGCGATGTATTCAGCCTCCATCGTCGAGTCTTCCACGGTTTCCTGCTTGGAACTTTTCCAGCTAACCGCCCCTCCGTAAAGGGTAAAGACAAATCCCGACTGCGACTTAGAGTCGTCCTTATCACTCTGGAAGCTCGAATCGGTAAAGGACTCCACTTGGAGTTCTCCGTTACCATACACCAAGAGCATCTCTTTAGTCCTTCGCAAGTACTTGAGAATGCTCTCCACAGCTGTCCAGTGACTCTCTCCAGGATCAGCTTGATACCTGCTCACTACACTTAGTGAGTATGCTACATCGGGTCTGGTACATAGCATCGCGTACATGATAGAGCCTACAGCCGAAGCATAGGGTATCCCTTGCATGCGAGCTTTCTCCAAATCAGTCTTGGGAGACATCTCTTTGGAGAGAGTGAGCCTTGAGATCGTAGGTAAAAACCCATGTTTGGACTCTTCCATACTAAACCTCTTTATTATGGTGTCAATGTACCTGGACTGGGACAATCCCAATATCCTTTTAGATCTATCTCTATAGATCCTTATCCCCAATATGCAAGAGGCATCACCACGATCTTTCATTGAGAATCTTTGTGATAAGAAGAGCTTCACCGATTGCAGCATAGGAATGTCATTTCCTATCAAGAGTATGTCGTCTACGTACAATACGAGGAAGACAACCTTACTCTCTGCTACCTTCTTGTAGATACAAGGTTCATCTACGTTTTTGACGAAATCAAACTCTTTGATAACGACGTCAAAGCAGATGTTCCAACTCCGCGATGCTTGCTTCAATCCATAAATGGATTTAATCAGCTTGCACACCTTCCCGCTGCTCCCACTATCTACGAAGCCCTCTGGCTGAGTCATGTACACGCACTCTTCTAAATCACCGTTTAGAAAGGCGGTCTTAACATCCATTTGCCAGATTTCGTAGTCATGATATGCAGCGATGGCAAGCATGATCCGGATGGATTTAAGCATAGCCACTGGAGAAAAGGTTTCGTCATAGTCCACACCTGGTCTTTGACGAAAACCATTTGCAACAAGTCTAGCTTTGAAAGTCTCCACTTTCCCATCTACACCAAGTTTTTTCTTGAAGATCCACTTGCTCCCAATGGGTTTTAACCCTTCAGGAGCAACTTCCAAAGTCCACACTTTGTTGGTCTACATGGATTCCATCTCGGACCGCATTGCATCCAGCCATTTCACTGAGTCCCCACTCGTGATGGCCTGCTCGAAGCTAGTTTGGTCATCATCAACCATGATGCAATCCTCGCTCCCACCATCCATGAGAAAACCGTAGTATCTCTAAGGTGGGTGAGGAACCCTACTAGATCGGCGGAGAGGCTGAGGTTCGTTGGGAACTACCGAATCCTCTGGTTCCACTAAATCTTCAGTTGCAGTTTGTGTATCTGGAACCTCTTCCAGCTCTACCACTTTGCCACTAATTTCTTTTATAAGAAATTCCTTTTCTAAAAAGGTGGCATGTTGAGCAAACAAACACTTTTTGTTCCTCACTGTGGTAGAAAAAATACCCATATCAGTTCTTTGGATATCCCACAAACTTGCAAAGAACTGACCGTGCCTCGAGTTTGTCCGGATTTTGTCTTTTGACATAGGCCGGCAACCCCATATCTTAACTCGTTTAAGATATGGTCTCTTCCCACTCCATATCTCATATGGTGTGGTAGGTACAGATTTAGATGGAACTTGATTCAATAGGTATGCTGCTGTCTGCAGTGCATACCCCCAGAAGGAAATAGGTAACTCAGCTGTGCTCATCATAGAGCGCACCATATCTAATAGGGTGCGGTTCCTTCGTTCAAATACACCGTTGAGCTGTGGTGTATATGGAGGAGTCAGCTGAGAGAGAATCCCATTCACTTTTAGGAAGTCCAGGAATTCATTGCTCAAGTATTCACCTCCTCGATCAGATCGTAGGATTTTAATACTTTTTCTGGTTTGGTTCTCGACTTCTTGTTTATATTCTCTAAATTTCTCAAAAGCTTCTGATTTGTGTTTCATCAGGAATACATATCCGAATATAGAGAGATCGTCAGTGAATGTAATGAAGTATGAAGAACCATCCCTGGCATGTGTAGACATGGGACCGCATACATCACTATGTATCAGTCCCGAGAGTTCGATAACTCTTTCTCCGTGTCCCGTAAACGGAGTTTTGGTCATCTTTCCTTTGAGACATGACTGGCAAGTGTCATAAGATGAAAATTCAAACGGATTCAAATATCCATCCTTATGCAACTTAGCGAGTCGTTTCGCATTGATGTGACCCAGTCTACAATGCCACAAGAAGGATTCGTTCAGTTCTGAACTCTTCCTCTTGTGTGTGTTTGTTATGCTCAGAACTGTAAATTGATTTAGAACATAAATGCAATTGCACAACATGCCTGATCCAACCAACTTTTGGTTAAGGAAAATGTTCATAACATTATCCTGTAATACAAAATTATATCCCCCTTTACTCAACAAAGAAACCGATATAATGTTGCATATCAGGTTCGGCATGAAATAGCATTCGTTCAGAATCAATGTATTACCAGTTGGCAATACAAAGTGATATTCCCCGACGGTTTTAGCTGCAACAATTGCACCATTTCCAACCCTTATGTCTTTATCACCTTCTCCAAGTTCTCTACCTTTCCTAAGCCCATGTAACTGATTACATATATGGGATCCTGACCCGGTATCCAATACCCAGGACGTAGAATAAATGGAGAAACAGTTCTCAGTAACGAACACACCCGAAGAAAATGCATCAACATGTACTTTCTTCATTCGGGTGGCATGGGAATCCTGGTATTCCCCTATATCCTGATCAGTCTTATAACTCTTATAAGAAAGAACGGAACCAACGTTCCCCAGCACAGTATAACATGCGGGTTCGGTCAATACATCCATATTATTATCTTTATTAAGGCATGATATGGTCGCTACCTGGAGAGAGAGAAAAGAAAACACTTTAGCGTATGCTCTTGCAAGATCAGATTGGTTATTATCTTATCTAATCAGGATGGCTCCTACTATTTTTTATCAAATCTTCCTTCAAACTCTAAAAGGAAAGACTAGCCGGGATTAATTACACCCTACAACTTCGCCGATCTTTCAGCCAGGCCAGTGTTGGTACTTTGAGGGAGGTTCCCCGTGCTTTCGCACGGACCTAATTAAAGTAAACCTCGTTTTCCCAGAGGCGTAACCACGTTGACACCTTTCTAGACACCTACTTGATTGGCTAATTGTCCTGTGTAAAACTCTCCCGGGAGTAACAATTACTCGCAGTGGGTATCGGGATCCAACTATCTCATAGAAGGTATGCAATCTCATTGCAAATTTCAACACTTGAAATTCCCGATAATATTTTGCCCCAAACGATCTATGACTTTGACAAGGTCAACAAACCATAGACCGTAAGTCAAGTTCAACCCGTCATTTCTTGATTGAATTAAACCCACCCGCACGACCCTTGACAAGGTCAACAAGGCCGTACGACTACCCTAAAACAATCTGCATCATATGCATAAACAGATAAATACTGGTCAGCTACCGCACACTACGCCTTGACAAGGTCAACAAACGCAGCACGAATACTAAGCAGGACTTATCTGAAATGACGGAGGGCTACGACAGGTTTTTTTTGAAAACCTATTGCGTAATGAACTTGATATCGTCGTAGAATCGCATGAATTTTTAAATGGAGTGATTTTGAGGCTTTTATTAGTTTTTGCTAAAGAGGTCACTCCCGGTGAAGGGATCTCGGCTCTTTCCTTATGGAATAAGGTACAGGATATATCATATACATCACTATGCAAAGCAAAACTCCAAAAGCAGTCAAAAGTCAAACCGAGTGTTGTAGCATCTGCCAGTTTTGCTAAAGAGGTCACTCCCGGTAAAGGGATCTCAGCTCTTTCCCCATCGAATAAGGTGCAGGGTATATCATATATACCGCTATGCAAAGCAAAAACTGTAGCTACCTTTTTATTTGAAAATTTGATTCTACAATATCTTTTAAGTTTCTTTTCTTTCATTAATCACAATAATGAAGTCCCATCATTTAAGTCACCTAAACATCACAGATAAATACGACGTACACTTATGCTATCCACATTCGCCTCGATGTCCCCTCGTGCACCGTTAGGTTAGGTAACTAATGGCAGAGCAGGGCAGGGCTAGCGCGGGTGTAAAACATAAGTAATGCCTATATAATATATTATATATACTATATACAGTATTTATCATAGAACATCAAATGATCACATCACAAATATCGCAGCAGAAGAAACATATGAAATATTGGATATTCTAGGACGTCCGTGTTTTCAATACGAGCCAGTATAAAACACGGATTCCACGGTCGCGATGAATAGCCAAACCCACACCCCTAGACCCCTACGAGAGCGGCAAGCAACCCTACCAATTCTGGAGTTAGGAGACCCGAACTCGACTCCTCGAGTTGGTCTCCCACTGGACTCCAGAACCCGGTTACTTGTGCTCTCCTCCTTGGGTCTATCCTAGTGCGGAAAAGTAAATAATATACAACAACGGTGACAACTTCCGTAACCTAGAAGTGCCCCAATAAAAGAATATTGCATACAAGTTTTTTACATGAATGAAAATGAAAAACACTCATCTCACATAAAAACCCCGGCTATTCGAAACGCGACGATCCAATATAACATATCCAGCAACACATAACATCACATGTCATCAACGTAAGTAATTATGCGTATCCCAATTGTCGTTGACATATAGCAACGAAATCGGCGATATCACATATTACACTTACGGTCACAGAAAAGAAAGTGTAAAACTACAACATTTAGAATCCACAATCTCTTTAGACATCGTAAATCCGAAATATCACATATTTCGCATTTCATGCCTAACCGTGTGAATTCCACATATTGTATCATATTCCAGATAAATAGACAGTATTAAACTTTTCGATCGAATAATCAAATACCCAAGATTTCCTAAATAGCTCGACACTTGAGCGGAGTTCAAAAATTCCAGAATACGTCACGGTAGCAACGGTCCAGCCGTAGAAGGGTCAAGCCAACGCCTCACATGTGGCACGCCGTACTGCCCCAAACCCTAAGGTTCAAAGGGCAGTTCAAGACGGTCACATAATCGAGTTAAGGTTTGTTGTCTTCTAGAGGGTCCGTCACATTTCTTGCACGTTTTTCCGAAATAATTAAACCCGAGAAAAATTCAAAACTTGAATGTTTTCCGTGCCGGAAGAAATTGAGTTAAAGATATCCGTTCGAACATTTTAATACTTTCTAAATTATCCGGAATGACAATAACGAATTTAAAATTCCCGATCGAATCGACGATTACAAAATAAACCCCAGATAACATAACACTTGAGTTAAAATAAAAATACCCAGAAATTGATAATAACAGAAATAGAAATAAAAGTGCAAAACGAGCACATAAGTCCACTATACTGCCGCGGTTCCGCGGCCCAAGCGCGGTACGGCCGTGGTTCCGCGGCGGCTTGGACGTATTACGTGTTCGTTTTTCACCACATTTCTAAGAAAACCCTGCTGAATTTTTTAGGTATTTTTAATTCTGAAAAAACCCAGTTTTTAAAATTTGACTAGAGAGGGGGTTATTTCATCGATTCCGGGTTCGATCGGGGTTTTAACTTAGTTAACACATCGCCTAATGCTCTAACAAGGCTCTGATACCACTGTAGTGCTACTAGGCACACTAACGAGGCTCTACAAGGTATCGACCATGCCAAAATTAAATTTTTATGTGCCGAATAACACTTAGCAAGATCGTTAACTAGAGTTTAGGCGAAACTATTAGCAAGTAAACAACTTTACTCTAAAGGGAATATGAAATACAACCTTTGTAGATCGGTCCTTCACTTCTAAAGCTCCTTGATGAAGTCCCTTCGCTGCGATCAAGCTTCTCCCGGACTCTTGCATGGCTCCACGACGTGAAGGAAGCGACCTTGCTTTAAATCTCCGAGGCCGAAGATGATCTACGTCGAGGGAATTCCGACTCAAGCTCCTACTTCACTAACTAGAGAAATAGTGAAGTAAACACCCTATACTAAAGTGCTAATCTAGTAGAGGATGGAGAAATAGGAAGTGGGTTTTCTTTGGTTTTTTGTTTCTCACAACCTTTCTCACTTTGGATCAAACCCTAGTTTATCTTTTCTCTTGCTCAAATGAAGAAGAAGATGATGAACCAAAAGAAAAGATATGAGGATAATGATTAAGTGAAGTAAGTAACCATGGTGAGTGAGTATCATATACTAACCCTTGTGGAGACTTAACCCTAGGCTAATGGTTATGGTTGGGTTAAGAAATATCCATAGTAAAAACAAAACCAAGTTGAATTAGTCAATGTATCCACAAGCTTCATGCATTTTCTAATCCTCCTCTTGATTTTGTAATTACTTTAGATATTAAAAACCCAAAATAAATATTAGCATAGTGTAAGTCTCATACACCCATGTGTAGTGTATCATCAACCATGATACTAAAATACAACACATTTATATATATCATATATATAGTAAAAATGTGTACAAGTGAGAAAAAACCCTAAGTGAACATGTGTTAGTAAATGTAAACTAGTATATCTAATATACAATTATACACTTAATTATTAAATCAACACTTGACTTAATAATCCGGTTATATCTCATATAACTGACTAACATTCATCGTATCGACTTATCGAATCAACACTTGATTCGACAACCCGGTCATATCACATATAACCGACCGATACTAAAAGTCGCGAGAATATAATACGGTATCACATACACGCATTTTTCTCGGTCCGGCACATATCTCATATGCGCTCCTATTTCGTTTTTCCTGAGCCAGTAAAACCTCTATGTAGGACTCTAAAGACTCGTCAATACGCCGGTAGTAGGTGATGATCATATCACGCACCCACAAGCCGTCAGCAATAATAGCTGGACGTAACGGCTACCCGGGTATTGAGCGATCAGAAGATCATCAAGCAAGCCCGCTCCAACTCCTGTAAAAGCCTGCCGGTAACACCTCCCGTACAGTCCGGTCTCCTCATCTGATATGTCGCATATCAAGTCTAGGGATGGTAAACGTCAGACCCCAATAATCGATAAGTCGTGCCGATGTGAGCCTCATAACGGGTCGAGAAACTACTGGTAACACTTACCAGTAAATCTCTAATCAGCCCTGGCCAGGGACTTCCTTGTTACGGCCAATCGAGCACTGCGCAACATCAACCCCCAATACCGGGAGAGACGAAATCCCTCCTATCGCTCATTGCCTCCATGTGACTCGGGACTGTACCCAAAAACCACCATTTTGCACGCCCTCATGGACGTGGTAAGGTGGAAATCAAAGCACAGTGGGAATCACACAAGACTCTATGACGATCTCGGGTCTACAGACTAACCTGTACAAGTGTCACCAGAGAACTGCCATCTGACGTGAGGTATAATACCATCTAGGAGTTCTCGACGAGTCCGTCCAGTGTACCCAGTCTCCACTGAGCACCCGTATACCATCTCTGATGTCAAACACCAATGGATATGGGATCATCCATCGCCCATCTCATGGGTCGAGAAGCGTATACGCTAGTCTACTCTGGTATATCGATGCCCCATCTCGATACACCCATGACTAGGGACCTTGAACGATGTACTTATGGACTACCATGTCCCCACTAGTATGATCCGCATCATAGTCCAGGTAGTTAAATACACATCCTAAGGGCTTTACCAACATGTAACAATAAAACAGTATAAAGAGACATGTATACATGTTAAAGTAAAGAGCAACCAGATAGCATACTATCATGACGAGCAAGAAAGTCCTCTCTATATATGTCCAAGCATCCAATATAATATACATCATCTGTACAATACTGGCCTCTAGGGCATACATACAACTAACACACACTACGCCTTGACGTAGGCTAACAAACGTAGCACGAATACTAAGTAGGACTTATCTGAAATGACGGAGGGCTACGGCAGGTTTTTCTGATAACCTATTGTGTAATGAACTTGATATCGTTGTAGAATCAAATAATTTTAAAATGGAGTGTTTTTTAGGCTTTTACTAGTTTCGCTAAAGAGGTCACTCCCGGTGAAAGGATCTCGGCTCTTTCCTCGTCGAATGATGTGCCAGATATATCATATATATCACTGTGCAAAGTAAGAACTAGAAAAGCAATCAAATGACAAAACCAAGGGGTGTAGTATCTACCAGTCTTTGCTAAAGGGGTCACTCCCGGTGAAGGGATCTCGGCCCTTTCCTTATCGAATAAGGTGCAGGATGTTCTACAAGGAACACCGCGATGCAAAGCAAGAACTGTAGTTACCTGTTTTTGAAAATTCGATTCCACAACATCTTTTAGGTTTCTTTTTTTTCATTAATCATATTAATGAAGTCCCATCATTTAAACACCTAAACATCACAGATAAATACGACGTGCACTTATGCCATCCGCATTCGCCTCTATGTCCCCTCGTACACCATTAGGTTAGGTAACTAACGGCAGAGCGGGGCAGGGCAAGCGCGGGTGTAAAACATAAGTAACGTCTATATAATATATCATATATACTATATACAGTATCTATCACAACATATCAAATGATCACATCACAGATATCGTAGCAGAAGAATCATATGAAACATTGGATATACTAGGATATCCGTGTTTTATTTTGAGCCTCTATAAAACACGGATTCCACGGTCGCGATGAATAGCCAAACCCACACCCCTAGACCCCTACGAGAGCGGCAAGAAACCCTTCCAATTCTAGAGTTAGCAGACCCGGACTCGACTCCTCGAGGTGGTCTCCCACTGGGCTCCAGAACCCGGTTACTTGTGCTCTCCTCCTTGGGTCTAACCTAGTGCGGAAAAGTAAATAATATACAAATGGTGATATCAACCTCATCCCGGAAGTGCCCCAATAAAAGAATATTACATACATTTTATTTTACATGAACGAAAATAAAAACCCTCATCTCACATAAAAAACCCCGGCTATTCAAAAACGCGACGATCCAATATAACATATCCAGCAACACATAACATCACATGTCATCAACGTAAGTAAATATGCGCATCCCAATTGTCGTTGACACATAGCAACGAAACTGGCGATAACACATATACACTTACGGTCGCAGAAAAGAAAGTGTAAAACTACAACAGTTGGAATCCGCAACCTCCTTAGACATCGCATGCCTAACAATTATAAACCCTGCAATTTAGTCTCCATATCGAAAACACTTTTCAATATCTAGTCGGGCAATTCAACAAGATTCCCGATAATTTGATCGAATGCTCGTCGCAAACTTTAGTAGACGGTCGCACCCCCGGATGCCGTCGACGAAGTGCACTAAGGCGGAACACCGCTGCCGCGAGCACCCGAACGGATGCTTTTAGCGACGGGGTTCTCCTACAGTCACTTGGTCGGGGCTATGGGGCATGGCTGTCTATTAAGTTTACCTAGCGAGTATCCACGTACGCTACGTGATTGCGACGGACTTTTGATCGCATCAAAATCCCGTGGCAACCGATCATCTGAGACTAAACTGCTATGTTTATAACATCCAAATTAGTTATCTCATAACTACTTGTGGATTCCAAATATTGTGTCACATTCCAGATAAATAGACAATGTTAAACTTTCCGATCGAATGATCAAACACCCAAGTTTTCCCAAATAGTTCTCAGCACTTGAGGGGAGTTTAAAAACATCCATCACATGCCACAGTACCAATGGTCCAGCCGAAGAAGGGTCAAGCCAACACCTCACATGTGGCAACGCCGTACTGCCCCAAACCCTAAGGTTCAAAAGGCAGTTCAAGACGGTCACATAATCGAGTTAAGGTTTGTTGTCTTCTAGAGGGTCCATTGCGTAACTTGCACGATTTAGACGTTCTTAAACAACGGAAAAATCCAACACTTGGAAATTTTCCGGCAGGGGAAAAAGTGAGTTATTAATATCCGTTCGAACTTTTTAATACTTTCTAAATTATCCGGAAAACATAACGAAATTAAATTTTCCGATCGAATCAACGAATACAAAATAAACACCAGAACACTCAACACTTGAGTCAAATTAAAAATACCCATAAAGATCCAATAACAGAAGTAAACATTACTGTACAAACACAAAAGCAAAATGTCACAGTACGAACGCGGATCCACGGCACAAGCAGGGTTGTGCCGCGGATCCGCGGCGGTCCGTACGAGTTAGGTGCTCATTTTGTTCAGTTATTCTTAGAAAACCCGGCTGAATTTTTTAGGTATTTTTAATTCATAAAAATCCCAGTTTTGAAAAATTTTCCAGAGAGGGGTTTACTTTGTCGTTTCTTGGTTCGTTCGGAGTTTTAACTTTGTATACACGTCGCCTAATGCTCTAACTCGGCTCTGATACCACTGTAGGGTTACTAGGCACTCTAAGAAGGTTCTACAAGGCATCAACCATGCCCGATTAAAATTTTAGCCATGCCGAATAACTCTAAACAAGATCTTTGCTAGATTATTAGGGCAATACATGCTAGTAAATAACAATTCTCACTAAGTGAATACGAAATACAACCTTTGTAGATCGGTCCTTCACTTCTAAAGCTCCTTGTTGTAGTCCCTTCGCTGCGATCGTCGAACTCCCGGACTCTCGGACGGCTCCATGAGAAAATTGCAACGGTATTGCTTGAAGTCTTCGAGGCCGAAGATGATCTACGTCGAGGGAATACGAACTCAAGCTTCTACTTCACTAACTAGAGAATTAGTGAAGCAAACACCCTAAACTAAAGTGCTAGTCTAGTAGAGGATGATGAAATAGGAAATGGGTACACTTTAGAATTTCTTTTCTCACTTTCATTCTCTCTCTTTTTCAAACCCTAGAAAGAAATTGAAGGAGGAGGAAGATGAGCTCAAAATGAGAATGAAAACTAATCAAGAGAGAGTTAGCTAACCATGGGTGAGTGTGTATCATATACAAACTCATGTAGAGACATAACCATGGCTAATTATAGTGGTTAGGTTTATAAAAATCCTAAGTAAAAACAAAACTAGTGGACTTTGGTCAATGCATTCATAAACTTCATGAAGCTTCATGCACTTGAACAATTATCCACTAATTTTGTATTTACTTTGTATATTAAAACCCCACCAATATAATTACAATGGTGTATGTCTCATACATCCATGTAGTGTGTATCAACAACCATGATACAAAATGTACACAAATAAATATATATCACATATATATTAAGTTGTGCACAAGTGAGAAAAACAAATACTTAAGTGAATCAATATTAGTTAATGTAAATTAGTATATCACATATACAATTATACACTAAATTATTAAATCAACACTTGACTTAATAATCTGGTTATATCACATATAACCGACTAACATCCAATGTATCGACTTATCGAATCAACCCTTGATTCGATAACCTGGTTATATCACATATAACCGATCGATACAAACATCGCGAGAATTGAATACGGTATTATATACACGCATTTATTCTCGGTCCCGCACATATCGCATATGCGCTCCTATTTCGTTTTGCCTGAGCCAGTAAAACCTCTATGTAGGACTCTAAAGACTCGTCAATACGCCGGCAGTTGGTGATGATCATATCAAGCACCCACAAGACGTCAGCGGTACTAGCTGGACGTAACGGCTACCCGGGTATTGAGCGATCAGAAGATCAGCAAGCAAGCCCGCTCCAACTCCTGCAAAAAGCCTGACAGTGACACTACCGTACAGTCCGATCTCCTCGTCTGATATGTCGCATATCAAGTCTAGGGGTGGTAAACGTCAGACCCCAATAACCGATAAGTCATGCCGATATGAGGCTCATAACGGGTCGAGAAACTACTGGTAACACTTACCAGTAAATCTCTAAACCAGCCCTGGCCAGGGACTTCCCTGTTATGGCCAATCGAGCATAGCGCAACATCAACCCCCAATACCGGGAGAGACGAAACCCCTCCTATCGCTCATTGCCTCCATGTGACTCGGGACTGTACCCAAAAACCACCGTTTTGCATGCCCTCTTGGACGTGGTAAGGTGGAAATCAAAGCACAGTGGGAATCATACAAGACTCTATGATGATCTCGGATCTACAGACTAACCTGTACCAGTGTCACCAGAGAACTGCCATCTGACGTAAGGTATAATACCATCTGGGAGTTCTCGGCGAGTCCGTCCAGTGTACCCAGTCTCCACTGAGCACCCGTATATCATCTCTGACATCAAACACCAATGGATATGGGATCATCCATCGCCCATCTACATGGGTCGAGAAGGTATACGCTAGTCTACTCTGGTATATCGATGCCCTGTCTCGATACACCCACGACTAGGAACCTTGAAGGATGTACTTATGGACTACCATGTCCCCAATAGTATGATCCGCATCATAGTCTAGGTAGTCAAGTACACATCCTAAGGGCTTTACCAACATGTGACAGAGAGACAATCAGTGTACACGTTAAGGTAAAGAGTAACCAGATAGCATACTATCATGTCGAGCAAGAAAGTCCTCCCTATATATGTCCAAGCATCCACTAAAATATACATCTCATGTATAGTAATGGCCTCTAGGGTATACATATAACTAACAGTCTCATCCGCCCGAAAGATACTACTGTTTTCTCATAGACGGGGATCGAGAGGATTGCATCATCGACGATGATGAGCCAACTAGCTTCCAGTAAGCCATTCAGACCAGAGACTCGGTAAAATGGCAGGATGCAATGCGAACCGAAATGTAATCCATGTACACCAACAAAGTATGGACTTTGGACATTACTCCATAAGGGGTAAAACCCGTAGGCTGCAAATGGATCTTCAGAAAGAAGATTGATGTAGATGGACAGGTTGAAACCTATAAGGCTAGACTTATTGCAAAAGGTTTTCGTCAAAGACCTGGTTTGGACTATGACGAAACCTTTTCTCCAGTGGCTATGCTCAAATCCATTCGGATCCTTCTTGCCATTGCATCCTTCCATGATTATGAGATCTAGCAGATAGACGTAAAGATGGCTTTTCTAAATGGAAATTTTGAAGAGTGCGTCTATATGGATCAGCCAGAGGGTTTCATTCAGAGTGGGAGCAGCGGGAAAGTGTGCAAATTGCTTAATTCCGTTTATGGACTAAAGCAGGCATCGCGGAGTTGGAACATCTGTTTTGATGATACAGTCAAAGAATTCAACTTTATCAAAAATCCAGATGAACCATGCATATATAGTAAGATTGTAGCGGGAGCTGTGGTATTCCTCGTCTTGTACGTGGATGACATTCTCTTATTAGGAAATGACATTTCTATGCTACAATCAGTCAAATGATTCTTGTCACACAGGTTCTCCATGAAAGACTTGGGTGATGCCTCCTACATTCTGGGGATCCAGATCTATCGTGATAGATCTAAGAGGATGTTGGGACTTTCGCAGTCCAGGTACATCGACACCTTATTGAAAAGATTTAGTATGGAAAATTCAAAGCGCGGTAATCTACCGGCTTGTCACGGAATCACCCTCTCCAAAGAGATGTCTCCCAAGACTGATTTGGAAAGGGCTCGCATGACATCAATACCCTACGCTTCTGCGGTAGGCTCTATAATGGATGTGATGTTGTGTACTAGACCAGATGTAGCTTACGTACTGAGCGTGGTAAGCCGGTATCAGTCAAACCCAGGGAAGAAATACTGGATAGCAGTAAAGAACATTCTCAAGTACCTGAGAAGGACTAATGAGATGTTCTTGGTGTATGGTGGAAAAGGCCTCCAGATCGAGGCTTTTGCTGACTCTACCTTCCAGAGTGATAAGAATGACTCCAAGTCCATGTCGGGTTATGTCTTTACCCTCAATGGAGGGGCAGTCTGTTAGAAGAGCTCCAAACAAGACACCGTTGCTGACTCGACGATGGAAGCGAAGTACATACCTGCTTGTGACGTGGCGAAGGAAGCAGTCTGGATGAGGAAGTTCCTGACAAAACTTCAGGTAGTTCCAACCATTGTAGATCCAATACCTCTTTATTGTGACAACAATGGCACTATAGCTTTAGTGAAGGAACCCAGGTCCCATCAAAAGTCCAGACACATTTTGAGGTGTTACCACCTGATCAGGGAGATCGTTGACCGCCGGGTGATCGAGGTGAGGAGAGTAGATATGGAGAATAATACTGCAGATCCACTCACGAATGCCATACCTCAGACACAGTTCGAGAGGCTAATCGAGATGATAGGTCTGCGATATGCCAATACATGTCCTTAGTGAAAGTGGGAGATTGTTAGTGATATATGCCCTAGAGGCCATTATTATATCATACTGGTTTGTAAATTACTTAATGGAAGCTTGGGATATTCATAGTTGTATTGACAGAATTGCTCAAAATGGTAGTATGCTACTTGATTTGTTTCTACCTTAATATGTGCATGTGTTTATTTTAGCATATCGCTTTTACATATTGGTAGAGCCCTTAGGATCTTTGCTTGATTACCAGCGTTGTGATGGCAGTCACACTAGTGGGGGCTGAGTAGTCTACAAGCACATCCTTATACAAGTCCCTAGTCGTAGGATTATCGAGACGGGGCATCGATACTCCAGAGTAGACTAGTTTATACGCTTCTTATCCTAGCAGGGGAGATGGTATGTCCCACAGCCATTAGTACGTCGAACTGGAGATAGTTTGCAGGTGCTCATTAGGTTATGAGTACACTGGACAGGAATCGTTGGGGATTGCTGGTGGGTAGTATACCCATCGTCGGGTAGCAGTTCCCAGGTGGCATGAGTACAGCTTAGTCCGTCGACTTGACACTGCTACTTTGCCTCAAGTGTGTTCCCACTGTACTTTGATTACCACCCTACCACGGCTCAAAGGAGTCGTGCAAACAGGTAGTAGTTGGGTGCAGTCCCGAAGCACTTAGAGGCAGTGGCGGTTAGATAGGATTCGTCTCTCTCGGTATTGGGGGTTGATATCGCGCTGGGTTCGGAGAGCCGTTACACAAAGTCCCTGGCCAGGGCAAGCGAGATTAACTGGTAAGTATTCCAATAGTTTCTCAGGGTGTTTTGGGCTACACTCCGGCATGACTTATTGCGCTATTAGGGGTCTGATGATTACCGTCCCTAGGCCCGATATGCGATACTCTTAGACGAACAGACCAGACTGTATGGAGATTGTCACATTCAGGCTCAGTAGGAGTTCGGATGGGTTTGCTCATCGGTCTTCTTATCGACAGATACCTGGGTAGCCATTACGTGCAACTAGTACCGCTTGCGGTTTGTGGTTAAACCCACTACCAGCGTACTGTCGAGTCTTAAGAGTCCCACATAGAGAGTTTCCCTGCATCGGGCGAAAGATGTAGAGGCCGTATGGTTTTACTGCAGGGCTTCGATCACGTACGTGCACTTGTGCGTGTATGATGTTCGGGCGGATAATACTAGTGGGTTTTGGTTTAAGACGAATCCTAGTATTATATTGATGGATCGGTTTCGTCTCTTTGTATTCGTGTTTCTCAGAACACGGATGCGGGTATGTATATACAGATGAGAGGGGCATTCTTGTAATTACTCAAGATTGCTTATAGAAGAAGACACCTCATTACGGTTTTGATTATTTATATGATTAAAACAATTATGAGGGGAGGAAATATTTGTTATATTGATATATGATAAATCAAGCATGGCTACTTGGTTTGACTATTTGACTTAGATATTTTATGAGATATTTTTGACATTAGATATTTTTGGTGAGATATTTTCTCTTCACATGCTATGGTCATATCATGAGAGCCATCACAGTTATCATTTGTGAAAACACTTTCTCTTTCCTCAAGTTCCATCTCCTTCTTCCTCTCAACCCTTAAGGTCTCCTGAGTTGAGTAAACTAGGGTTCTAAGAGACAAATAAATCCATCTTCATTCTCTACATCACCTAGGACATCTAGTTTAGCAAGCTAGTTGCCTTAGTTACCTCGGATTTGAGGTAGAAGCTCGGACTATAGACTCTCGTGTGGATCGTCTTTGACTTGAGGAAGCCAAAAAGGAAGCTACGATCTGGATCGATCCTAGGAGCCTACGATGAGGAGGAGGACAACGGAGAAGACCTAAAGGACTTTTATCTTGAAGTATAACATTCTTTTCGAGTAGTTAAACCTCAAGTAGTTTGCTAGCTTGGGTTTATGATCGATCCTTGGTTCTAGTCGGTATTGCGAAGCCCGTAAAAATCATTTTTTGCCATTTCCGCCTCACCGCGAACACGTGGGGTGTGCGACATCGACTTACAATAGTATCGGAGCCTCTCATAAACCTTAGATAACTTATAGCGATATTAGAAATCCGCCGTTTTTGTCGCGCAAAAATTGCTGACAAAAACAGTTTCCAAAATTGAAGTTTTGAGTTGTTTGCATACCCCGCGGGCTCACGGTTTGAACTAAGAAGCCATGAGGTGGAACGTGCACACCCCAGGGACACCTTAGAGGGGACCAAACGGCTGGGCCTACTCCCCAAGACCACCACAAGGTGGTCTTGGTGGTGGGGATCCGAAACTGCCCTACCATAGGCAGTTTCGGGTTTGCCTCACCCCCTTGCCACCTCATGGTGGCCTAGGGGGTTGGGTACCCCCTCTAGGTCCACTAAATCGAAGTTAATTTCATGCTCTAACTCTTTGCGAAGGTTCGGGCGTGTTTCTTTTTTATTCGGACTTCCGAATTGGCTTAAAACGATCGATTTTGGAACTTTAGCTCACTAGATTTTCAAGTTTTGGAAAATTGGTTAAGTTTGCTAATTGCGTGAAGAATTCTAAATGTTGCAGTTACTTTACAAGCTTTGTGATGTGTATATGTGTTTGGAAACGTCGACTAATTGCTATACGTCGATTAGTCGGGGTTGCACATATCTGTGATGATGTTATGTTGGTTTGTGTATATGAACTTGTTGGATCGTCGTGGATGAATAGCCGGGGATGTGAGATGAGGGTTTTCATTCTTTCATTCGATATAAATTTGTAAAGTGATGTAATATTATTTTTATAGGGCACATCCGGGTTGAGCTTGTAGCCAACGTTGTATTATTTCGTTTACTGTTTTTGCTCCTAGGATAGACCCAAGGTGGGGTGCACAAACTACCGAGTACTTTGAAGTGCCGAGTGGCCTACTCACTTTGCTGAGGGAGGTTACTTCACTTCGGGTATTTGGCGGGTAGTTTGCCGCACCCGTAGAGGTCTTGGGTGGGGTTTGGCTATTCATCATGACCGTGGAATCTGTCTTTCATTACAGGCTCAAACGAAACGCGGAATTTCTAGTATATCCAATGTGTTCATCTGTGATCTGGAATTCCTATTATTGCGTGAGGCGAATGTATATATCTATATATGATATCTAGTAGGCGTTGCTTATGTTTTGCATCCGCGCTAGTCCAGCCCTCGCTCTGCCGTTAGTTAAGTAACCTAACGGGCGATGACGGTGCCCCGTGACGAATGCGGATGGCATAAGTATACGTCATATTTTCGTTTCTTTCTGTGATGATAGGTGTAAATGATGGGACTGCATTACATTAATGCAACAAGGTTGAATCGTAGGAACAAATTTTAAAACCACTCGGTTTTTTCAAAACAGCAGACTTTTAAAAATGTGGAGCTTAAACCACTCCTTTTAAAAGCTATCGGGTTCCTTCGATTATATCAAGTTAACTACGTTCATGGTTTAGCCAAAACCATTCATAGTCCTCCGTCATTTCAGTTGGATATTCAGTAGTATTCAAGCTATGTATTTTGACCTTCGCCAAGGCATAGTGATTGGTAGCTGCTGAATATTCATCTATAGCATAAATAGATGCGTTGGTTTGGGACAGTCGTACTACTATTTTGGCCTTCGTCAAGGGTATGTATGGGTGGGCTGAAATTAACTTGGACAATGACGGGCAGAACTTGACATGTGACTTATGATATGTTGGCCTTCTTCAAGGTCGTAAGAGCATGGAGCAAAAATCAACATCGGGAGTTTCTAAAGAAACAGAAACTTGCTACTGTTGCATACCATTTGGAATATGATAATTTTGGTAGGATTCCTTCAACTTTATCACACGATGATATTTGGATCCTGATCCTACTGTAAGTATATGGTACTCCTCGGGAGATTTTTTCACTTAACGATTAATGATATAAACTAAGTAGGTGTCTAGAATAGTGTTAGCGGGGCTACGCCTCCAGGGAAAAGAGGTTATTTAATTAAGGAACTTCGCGAAAGTGTCGTAAAACCTCCCTCGAAGTACCGATACTAGCCTGGCTAAACGGTTAAGAAAGTATTGTACGGTGAGATTAATCCTGACTAATTCTTCTTTTATGGTTTGAGGAAGGATTTGAGGAACAGTGGGAGCCATCCTGTTTAGATTAATTAAAAACCAATATAAACTTGCAAGAGCATCATGCTAAAGTATTTCTTCTCTTTCTCCTAATTGCAGCGACCTGTTGACTAAACATAGGTTAAAACTAGCTAATAAATTGACTAGGCCAGACTATATTGACTGGCAAGGGTTTATCCAGATGTCCATTGCCTATGACAAGCTAGACCACCTCATTACTTCTCAAGCCCCCGCCTTCCCAGGTTCAGTTTCCACCGTCACGGATATTGATATCCGTAAGAAAAGGGAAAATGATAGTGCGAATACCAAGTGCCTCGTGTTGGCCTCAGTAGATGGTGAGAACCAGAGGCAGCATGAGAAGATGGACATAGCTTCCATCTTCCTCTATAACAAAGTTTTATATGGAGAGCAATCTCATATTGCAAGATATGAGACCTCGAAGGAATTGCTTCAAGCGAGGTTGGCTATCGGGTCATCTGTAGGGGACAACGTCCTTATAATGACTAGCTATATTGATGAGCTTACGGACCTGGAGACCACGTTGGAGAACCAGTCAGATGCAGACTTGATTCTACAGTCCCTACCTTCTACTTACACCCTGAAGGAAACCAGAGACACCCGCTCTACTTAATAGGGAATCATCCTCTTCTGCATCCAAGGCGAAAGCAAAGGGTGAGAAGAAGAAGACCTCCACAAAGCCGACATGCAGTGTCAGTAAGGTAGAGAGACAGGGAAGGGCAAAAGTTTCGGGGCTGACAGTAGGGAAGGAAGGATGTTCCTATTGTCACGGGAAAGAGCATTGGCAGAGGGATTGCAGGGCTTTGAAAGCCAGAATCCTGGATCTGAAGCATGTTGTGGCTTCGACTTCGGGTGTGTTTGTAATCGAAAACTGTATGTCAATTAACTCTACTTCCTGGATACTAGATACCAGATCAGGATCTTTTATCTGTAATTCATTACAGGCTTTGAGAAACCGTAGAGTTATCTGTCACAACCCGTAATTTAGCACATGACCGGCACTTAAATTACGCAACGTCTCAAGGCGTAACGTAAATCAAGTAAGACGAAGCCCAGAAAATCTAAACCTTTTTGCGGAAAATAGTGGGGGTACAGTTTTGAAATAAAGGTATAATGAATCATGTTTCGTTTTTTTTTTATAAAAATTTGGGCAGCACCTCCCTTGTATATTTTGATCCCAAAACATATACACAACAATATAAAGGCATCCCCAAGCGGGAGCTGGCTCTTCGCCAACTGGCGAAATCAAAACCACGCAATAACATATATACGATGCCCAACGGCGAAGAATCAACCCAGAAAGAACAAATAAAGAAGCAAAACATCAAAACTCAAGAAAGCGATCATAAACCCATCGCTCTAAGTCTCGCATAAAACCCAAGTCTGACTAGGTCTACCAATAATACAATCTCTAGTTTCTGATCTGATGGAGTTTATCTAGATACAATGGAATATAAAGTACAAGAGTGGGCATGATCCAACATGTGTCCTACCTACCAAATGCAAACACCCTGGATGAACCTGTGTGCCAGCGATACCGCAACTGATCCCAAGCGGTCAAACCTGCAAGAACTGTGGCACAATAGGGGTGAGTTGCCAACTCATGAATAGAAAACATCAGTAAGTAGAAATCGAATAAAACAACGATTTCCTAGGTCACTATATCCTGAAGATAATACTATGATATCTAGGGTGACCATGTATACATATATGTCAACAATCAAGTCAATGCAATGACATATATAAATAAACATCTGACATCATATGCCTATATGCATGTGGATATCCTCCACGTGTCCATCAACGACAAAAACAATATCATGGAACCTGAGTGTCCCAAACCGACACTCGAACATCATGAAAACATAAGCCTGTATATATATATATATATATATATATATATATATATATATATATATATGAGGATGTCAACCACGTGTGTCCATCAACGACACAAACAAAATCATGGAACCTGAGTGTCCAACACCGACACTCGAAACCTCATGAAACCCGTGTCCAGCAACAATACATAAATCCTCATATCTCAGGCGCCGCATACTCAGATCGTTCCTCATATCCATCTCATCTCAAGCACCGCATCCTCAGATCGGTCCTCATATCCATCCCATATCATAACTCCAAAACGGTATCCTCCAGATATCCGCCGAGTTCTATACAATCTTCGGTAGGTAGTGTTCCCTCTGCCAGGCTCATCGTCTACACCACAAAAATCATTTCTTGTCCTGGGATACTACACCGGGTCCACCATGTACCCGCAAACGGCATCCGCCAACTCCTCGAATCGGGTCTCGAAAACAAGCTCAGAACTAAGAAAACTCATGGTGGACGTCTCGAAATATCATATCAAGAGAAACCGTGTTTTTAAAACAATACGCAATTTCCTTTGAAATATAACCACGGTTCTCAAATCCAGAGATCTCATGAAAACAGCATCTCAATGCATATAACCATAAAGTACGGTGTATGCAATATAGAGTAGTAATATGAGCATATTGAGTATATCATGCGAGCATGTCAAGTGATAATTCTGAACAATCAATGTACTTTTGCTTTTAAAATTAATCTCATAATATGGAAGTTCTACTGTGTAAATGGCATGACAATTATACTGTGTAAGTGACATGGCAATTACCGATGAAGAATGTGTGTGAGCCGGCAAATCTGTGTATGTGTAACATGCGCATCAACGGTAATTGTGCAGGTGTACTAGCAAATGATATCATATAGTATTAAATACCGGCACGTGGTATGTTCATCACAAGGGGTAATATCCTACACAAGAATCATACGGTCACTTTTTAAACGATACACATCGTCATTTTGAAAATAGGTAAGGTTCAAGTGGCAATTTTTATATCGGCGATCCCGCCTCATAACATCCGATATGACAATAATCCTCGATCATCATCCTCAAATTACTAGCGTGGATCAATCATCCGGTACATCTCATCACGTACGGTAATCCATCGTACGGGGTCATCAAACAGAATAGGGAATCTATCGACCTATACAATAATGAGGGTACGGATCTAAAGTCTCGTACGACATATTACTCATTATACTCATAAATATATATATACACATATATCTCAAATCACTTTTGTATAAACATCATATCTTATTAATTTCACAACACCTCTATCTCAATCTCGTGTCGTGCTTATCGATCTCGCTCTCATATCATACCATTAACAACTCATACTTGTCCTCTTTCAATTCGTACTTATCATGATTCACTTTCTCATTTCATATTCTTATATATCAATATATTCATTAGTGTCAACTTTTATCATATCATCTTTTACTAAATCCTATAATTATGTTATCTTAAGTTCGTAGCATATCCTTTTTCAATGGTTGCGGGGGTGCTATACGCCATCAACCCGATTTCCTCCGTAGATATAAATCTACTCACCTTCTCAACTCCTCGCTTAGCTGAAGTCGATGTGCTTCGTCATCTTGGAAGTCCACACGAAGTACCTATAATCAATACACATCGAAATGTAATTAAAATCAAGTCCGAAAACCGATACGGCACACGTATTCGCTCATAGGTTAAAACCTATAGCTTCGCATGCAAATCAACCAAATAACCCTCGTCCGTTGACGTACAAATGTCCAACGACGGAATCCAAATCAAATATCAAAACCAAGTTTTTAGAATCGGAAAACTAAATTCAGCAACATGAGAAATCACTCCCAGATTTTAACTCAGGTAAAATTAGCTAAGTTTGCACATAGGGTTGCTCTAAATATAGGATAAGGAAGCTACAGAACAAAAATCACCACATTTCACCATGAAGTGGTCGCAATTTGCGGACAAAATGAATTTATCTGTGGCATGAAGTAAAGAGGAGGGGCTCGGGTTTCTAGGGTAGGTTCCCGGTTGCCTGCACGACTCTCTGTGTTCGTTAAATAATTTTTAGGGTCCCGGGGTCATAGCAGATCTCAGTATACCCTCACAAAATCCACAAAATATGATATCGGGGAAATTCTAACTCCATGTTTTGGGTTCTAGTCTCAGGTCTTGGCCAATAGAACACTCTCTAAGGTCTTGTAAACACTCACTACACCTCTATTTACCACTTAACAGCAACTTGGAAATTTCCAAGATCACATAACTCACCAAATCGATTTCTATACTAAACTAGGATATATAAACACAAATACTAATCTAGAAGTGAAGGAATTACCTCATTTGGCAACTTAGAAAAATTCTTGAGTTGCCCAAAGTCTTCAAAATCCATACTTGATTGGTTCAAAGGGTTTAGAATGAGGTTGTGCATGTTTTATGTGAAGGTGGCATGGGGTTTAGAGAAGGAATTTGAGATGATGCATGAGGTAGAGAGATGAAGGAGATGAAGAAGAATGACATGAAGAAAATAATGGAGATGAAGAAGAGAAGAAGCAATGGGGATGAAGGAATATGGTAGCAAAGTCATACCTTCTCTCTTCTTAATCTCACCCTCTCACTCACCAAGTTTCCACCTGTTGGAGATAGTGCCCTCAGAGTCAATTATTGGATCACAGGCACGTGATTGCAATGATTGAGGGAGGACCTATCCCGGTAGGACAGTCGTACTCGAAATGATAGTATGCTATCTGGTTTATCTTTATCATCGTGTACTGCTTTAGGTGACCTGACATGTCGCTATTACACGTTGATAGAGCCCCTAGGATTCTTTCTTGACTACCAGCAGTATGATGGCGATCATATACGTGGGAGCTGGTAGTCTACAAGCACATCCTTAAAAGGTCCCTAGTCGTAGGAGTTTCGAGACAGGGCATCGATTCTCCAGAGTAGACTAGTGTATACAGTCGAGACCCCGACGAGGGGCGGTGGCCGGTCTCACAAGCCACTGGTGTCATTAGGATCACCTAAGATGTATACAGGTGCTCATTGGGTTATGAGTACACCGGACAGGACTCGCCGGGAACCTGCTAGTTGGTCTTATACCTGACGTCAGATAGCAGTTCCCTGGTGACATGTGTACAGGTTAGTTCATCGACCTGAGATCGTCATTTGTCTCGTGTGAGTTCCCACTGTGCTTTGATTACTACCCTACCACGGCTCAAAGGAGTCGTGCAAACAGGTTTTAGTTGGGTACAGTCCCGAGCCACATGGAGGCAGTGAGCGGATCTGCAGGGGTTCGTCTCTCCCGGTATTGGGGGTGAGGTCGCGCTGTGTCTAGGAGAGCCATTACGCAAAGCCCTCGGCCGAGGCAGGAGATTTACTGGTAGGTATTCCAGTAGTATCTCAGGGCGTTCTGGGCTACACTCCGACACGACTTGTACCGCTTTTGGGGGTCTGATTTTTACCAACCCCCTAGGCCCGCCATGCGATACTCATAGACGAACGGACCGGACTGTACGGATATTGTCACTGACAGGCTCAGTAGGGTGTCAGGATGAGTTCGCTCATCGGCGTCCCTTTTGGTCAATAGCTGGTGGCCCGTCACGTATTGGCTAATACCTCTGACGTGCTAGTGGTTAAATCCACAGCCATAGTATTGACGAGTCTTTAGAGTCCACCACACTTACAGTTACTCAAGCTTTCGGGCGAAACGCTGTAGAGGCCGTATGGAGATATGGCAGGGTCCGATTAGATACGTGCGGTATTGCACGGATCAGGATCGGACAGTTTTGTACTAGTGGCCGTATAGTTATATGGCAGGGTTCAATCTGATACGTGCGGTATTGCACGGATCAGGATCGAACGGATATTACTAGCCGGCTTTGGCTTAAGCCGGTCCTAGTTTAGTACAATGTAGATTTTGTCTCATTGCATTTGTATCCGGACGGAATACAGATGCGGGTGTGTATGCACAGTATAGGGGTTTTCCTGTAATTTATTACGGGACCAGTTTTCTGGAGTTGCCAGTTTGCATTCCGTTCCGGCCGGTTTTCCTTTGTTCTTTCCCGGCCGGACTTTTCCGATGGAGGGGGTAATTTGCAGTTTTGCAAATTACACTTTGTGGAGGATTTTCTTGCAAATGTATTTATCATGATAGCATCTTTAGATGCCATTCTTTTCCTTGATCTTTTCATGCTTTATCTTGATTAGAATTGATAAGAATGGTTGATGTAAGTTTGTAATGATTATGTTTGGCTATGGTCACCACTTGTGCTCCTACCATCACCTCCCTTCATGCTTGATATTCATTCCTCCACCATTCTTCTACTCACTTGATAAGTTTTTCATGAGAGGAAAAAGAAAGAGAGAAGAAGAAGAAGAGAGCTTCATCTTGAGAGTTTCTTTCATGATCTCATTTTCTTGCTAGAAAAATGCAAGCACCATTTTTCTATTCTTGATTCCTCCATCACCATGGCAACAAACCCCAAATGAGACAAGCATCTTCTACACTACATTCTACAACACATCTTGAGCATGTCGAGTTGCCGGCTTCATGCTCGAGTTGCCTCGGTATTGAGGCGGGAGCCCGTAAAAGACGCAGGCGATGTGGTGCCCTTTCCGGCGAGGAGGCGACGATATGGAGACAAGACTTTCCGCGGGAGATCGGGACGATGAAGAGAAGACCGGAGGACTCGGATCACTCGGTATACTTCTCACCCTATCTCTTGATTGCTAGCATTAGGTTAATGGTTACGATCCGGGTTTTCTTTGTCCGCGGTAGCGCCGGTTTCCGAGTAAGGAAAATTTTTTGATTCCGCAATTTGGCCTCGAGTAAGACGGCCGGGGCGCTGCCGTGGCGCAACACCACCTACACTCACTTTCCCAAAATATATCTGCTTCTCATTCTCTTTTGTTTCTCTCTCTGTTAACTCTTTTCTTTTCTTTTCTTTTCTTTTCTTTCTTTTCCTTTTCTTTTCTTTTCTCAACACTCACAAATACAACACAATAACATTGAATAACATGCACATGACATGGTGCACTAGCCATGGAAAAATATAAAAATACGGATTTGGTTTAATCGCGATTAGTAGAGCACTAATCAATTTTAATCGAAATTTTCATATAATTAATTATAAAAATGCCAAAATCCGATAAATATCATTATAATAAATAAATCATTTTAACCTCCGATTATTTTCTAAATATTGGTATATACTTATACCATTTTACGGAAAACCCATATTCGCAAATCGAATAGTTTTCGCGAAATATATTATTTTAATATTTAATTTCCAAAAATAATATTTTATATTTCTGAAATGTTACATCTTCCCCCCTTAAATAAATTCGGTCCCCGAATTTAAAATTAACTCCCCAAATACTAAAACATTTCAATAATCAGCTCAAATCAACGGGGCTCCGAAATCACGGAAGATACAGAAATACCACAGCACATCGTGTGCGCCTGAAAATGAGTGTGAAACTCAAAATCAAACTCCCTCAAGCATCACGCAATCATCGGAGTTAAAAAGGAACTACGAATAACGAATTCCACTACTGGAATCCAAATGCACTATAGTCAAATCATAATACGTATATAGCACGCATCTTTGTAAAGCCATTTTAAAAGCTGAATAACTCATGCCAAATCTTTCCCAAATCGCCGTGCGCGGCACAAGTGGCGGACGATCATTTGTAAAGTAGTAAATATATACTTATATATGTTTTGCTCAAATTATACGTCCCGCCTTTTTGAAATATCCTAGAAGGTTTTCCTTATAAAATTTCGTGTCACTCACGGACACGTAAGAAATAGCGAGACAATAGCTCCTTTTTTGATAACCTTTTGGTAAACTTTTCATGCATGCAAAAGTACTCAGGTACTGTACTCCGATAAGTCCTGCTCGGCTACAATACAATATAATAGCCATCATCAAAACGCGATACTCATAAATAAAACAGCCTCAGAAGGCGTATCCAACATCACATGCGTCTGGTGCGCACGAAAAAATCAAATCCAATACAAATGCCACGAATATGCATAAAAGAAAAACTAAGTGCAACATGTGTGCACGAAAGCATCTGTCCAGTGCAACGGATATGCATGACAACAATATCAAGTGCATCTATAGTGCACGAAAATCTTAACCCAGTGCAACTAACATGCACGAATAAAAATCCCAATCAAGTGCATCCAACATGCACGAATAAAATCTCTATCGAGTGCAACTAACATGCACGAATAAAAATCTCAATCGAGTGCACCTGGTGTGCACAAAATCTCATATCATGCATCCAACATGCACGAAAATCTAAATCAAGTGCGTCAGGTCTGCACAAAACATCTAGTGCAGTAGTGTGCATGATAACGAACGTTAAGTGCAGACGCTCAAGAAAACATAAATCTGGTGCAACAAATGCACAAAATACAAATCTGGTGCAGCAAATGCATGAAAACTCATCAATATTTCAATGCTCACAAAAAACACCGAGTATACCAAGGTGTATAGAATCATAAACGGGTGCAACTATGTGCAAAAAATCCATCCCAATGCACTGCAAGCAAATATAAGCTATACCGAGTGCAAAAATCAAATCGTCAGTATCGAAATCCACAAGATCATAAGTACGTGCAACCAATGCATGAAATCGACATCAAGTGCAATAGATATGCACAAATCCTAAAACTACACAACGGTGTATAAAACATATGTCAAGTGCAATAACTGTGCACAAATATAAATATCCAGTAGGTGCAGTCATGGTGCACGAAAACATAAATCACGAAACTCAAGTCCAAACGACAAAAGTGTGATACTCGGATCACAAACGCAATCGCAATAACTGACATTGAGGTACACCTCCTACAATGTCGAAAAATATGCCGGTGCGCCCAAACTGGCAGAGCAAGATCATCTACTTGCATCCTGCTCACGGTCTGGCATCTCCGGTCTCTGGGTTCCTCGTTTTTCTCTATGGATTACCAATCTCACGATCCTTCTGCCCGTCGTCCTGGTTAGGCGTACTAACGAAACAGTTCCGCTCTGGAACTCCTCTGATCACCGTTTGGCCAATCAACATGACCACTCTCAACGGCACAATACTGACGGCGGCATCTGGCCCTCTGAATACGCACGCGATAACTGATCCTGGGTGCAAAACTCTATCGCTGCGATATCCTGGAAAGAACCTACTTATGGCTTCTTTCGATCTCACCTATGCCGAACTATACGAAGGTTGGCACTCTTGCTTAACTCTTTTCTCATAACCAGACAGTTGTGTCCTCAGCACGACTTTCCTCTGAAATTTGGTTGTATCTAACGCCTCTGCACACATATCAATCCTCTGGCATCAGCGGATAGTAACGACCGCTCGTTAATATCTCGCACGAACCTCTTGTTCCACTCATCTTTATTATCGTCCACTTCGACGTAGTCTCTTGTTGTCTGCATATTGCAATTCATTCTCGGTTACGGTCAATCTGGAGTCTCTCACACGGAATCGAAATTACGAACTCGGTATCTTCATCACTCTGTTGAAGATATCTAGCAGAACACGTCCTCGGAAACTTGTCCAAATTATCATAGGAATACACTTTATTCGTCCGTTCTCGATCAACTCACAACGCATCTGTGTGAGGTCTTTCTATTCGAAACTGGTCAACTTACCGATCTCACATCGAAGCATCCAACGAACAACGTCCTCTCATCGCTCGATTTACTCTAGATCCAAGTAAGATCCTTCAACTGGAATTCTTCGACTCAATTGAGCCTGCATCGGCACATCAAATCTGACGAATCATATCAGTCGCTCCACTCAAGATAGACTAGCTATCTCCTATCACATCTCTGTCTGAAAGCTCCAGCGGTTTCAGGTCATAGACTCTGAAAATGACATCCCATCAATCTCAGCAACATCTGGTTCATCCCTCTGCATGGTAGACAACATCACGATGTCTGAGGTAGGCTGTATATCAACAGTCCTATCAATCTGGCAGCCTCTATCAATGGCCCGATCATCCGATGCAAAACCAAACACTCTCTTCAAACGAGAGATCACAACACAACACTATACCTACACGTCCCTGTGTCACCAGAAACAACATCATGGTCATCCCCCGTCCATAATGAGCTCGCCCTAACCGCAACACTAGCAGCAGCTCAATCTACGCTCAAACCATGGTGACAGGAACCTCAAGCAGGTATCGATGATGATAGATCAAATGAATGAAAGAAATCAACAGATCCTAAATGGATATATGATCATAGGAACGAATAGTACCACAGATCATAAGATAAGTACATCCTAAGGTTTCTTAAGTGGTGTATCGTATCGTAAATATGCCGCGGAGCATGCGTACGGTACATCATTCTACTCAAGCTACCTACTCCATCAATCAAGGTCAACCTATGAAACGAAAGTTCGGGTCTAATGCCCCCTCGTCAAGTCTAAGTTCCGTAAGGTCAAACATAGGTTCCGAAATATATACGTCCTAAACTCCACATAATCAAACCCAGACTCAAACCAAGGTTAAACCTAATGCTCTGATACCAACTTTGTCACGAACCATAATTTAGCAAGTGACCGGCACTTAAATTACGCAACGTCTAAAGGCGTAACGTAATTTATCAAGTAAGCTGAAGCCCAGAAAATCTAAACCCTTTTGCGGAAAATAGTGGGGGTGCAGTTTTGAAATAAAGGTATAATGAATCATGTTTCGTTTTTTTTAATAAAAATTTGGACAACACATCCCTTGTATATTTTGATCCAAAAACATATACATAACAATATATAGGCATCCCCAAGTGGGAGCTAGCTCTTCGCCAACTGGCGGAATCACAACCACGCAATAACATATATACAACGTCCAACGGCGAAGAATCAACCTAGAAAGAACAAATAAAGAAGCAAGACATCAAAACTCAAGAAAGCGATCATAAACCCATTGCTCTAAGTCTTGCACAAAACCCAAGTCTGACTAGGTCTACCAATAATACAATCTCTAGTTTCTGATCTGATGGAGTTTATCTAGATACAACGGAATATAAAGTATGAGAGTGGGCACGATCTAACATGTGTCCCACCTACCAAATGCAAACACCCTGGATGAAGCTGTGTGCCAGCGATACCGCAACTGATCTCAAGCGGTCAAACTTGTAAGAACTGTGGCACAACGAGGATGAGTTGCCAACTCGTGAGTAGAAAACATCAGCAAGTAAAAATCAAAAAAAACAATGATTTCATAGGTCACTATATCCTGAAGGTAATACTATGATATCTAGGGTGACCATGTATGCATATATGTCAACAATCAAGTCAATGCAATGACATATATAAATAAACATCTGACATCATATGCCTATATGCCTTTGGATATCCTCCACGTGTCCATCAACGACACAAACAATATCATAGAACTTGAGTGTCCCACACCGACACTCGAACATCATGAAAACATAAGCCTGTATATATATATGAGGATATCAACCACGTGTGTCCATCAACGATACAACAAAATCATGGAACCTGAGTGTCCAACACTGACACTCTAAACCTCATAAAACATGTGTCCAGCATCGACACATAAATCCTCATATCTCAGGCGCCGCATACTCAGATCAGCCCTCATATCTATCTCATCTCAAGCGTCGCATCCTCAGATCGGTCCTCATATCCATCTCATATCATAACTCTAAAATGGTATCCTCCGGATATCCGCCGAGTTCTATAAATCACCGGTAAGTAGTATTCCCTCTGCCAGGCTCATCGTCTACACAACAAAAATCATTTCTTGTCCCGAGGTACCATACTGGGTCAACCATGTACCCGTAAACGGCATCCGCCAACCCCTCGAATCGGGTCTCAAAAACAAGCTCAGAACTGAGAAAACTCATGGTGGACGTCTCAAAATATCATATCAAGAGAAACCATGTTTTTAAAACAATACGTAATTTCCTTTGAAATATAACCACGGTTGTCAAATCCAGAGATCTCATGAAAACAGCATCTCAATGCATATAACTATAAAGTACGATGTATGCAACATAGAGTAGTAATATGAGCATATCGAGTATATCATGCGAGCATGTTAAGTGATAATTCTAAACAATCAATGTACTTTTACTTTTAAGATTAATCTCATAATATGGAAGTTCTACTGTGTAAATGGCATGGAAGTTCTACTGTGTAAGTGATATGGAAGTTCTACTGTGTAAGTGACATGGCAATTACCGATGAAGAATGTGTGTGAGCCGGCAAATATGTGTATGTGTAACATGCGCATCAACGGTAATTGTGCAGGTGTACTAGCAAATGATATCATATAGCATTAAATACCGGTACGTGGTATGTACATCTAGAGGGGTAATGTCCTATACAAAAATCATACAGTCCCTTTTTAAACGATACTCATCGTCATTTCGAAAATAGGTAAGGTTCAGGTGGAAATCTTTATATCGGCGATCCCGCCTCATAACATCCGATATAACAATAATCCTCGATCATCATCCTCAAATTACTAGTGCGGATCAATCATTTGATTCTCATCACGTACAGTGATCTATCGTACGGGGTCATCAAACAGAATAAGGAATCTATCGACCTATAAAATAATGAGGGTACGGATCTAATGTCTCGTACGGCATATTACTCATTATACTCATAAATATATATATACACGCATATCTCAACTCACTTTTGTATAAACATCATATCTTATTAATTTCACAACACCTCTATCTCAATCCCGTGTCGTGCTTATCGATCTCGCTCTTATATCATACCATTAACAACTCATACTTGTCCTCTTTCAATTCGTGCTTATCATGATTCACTTTCTCATTTCATATTCTCATATATCAATATATTCATTAGTGTCAACTTTTATCATATCGTCTTTTACTAAATCCTATAATTATGTTATCTTATGTTCGTAGCATATCATTTATCAATAGTTGCGGGGGTGCTATATACCATCCACCCGATTTCCCCCGTAGATATAAATCTACTCACCTGCTAAACTCCTCGCTTAGCTGAAGTCGATGTGCTTCGTCGTCTCGGAAGTCCACGCAAAGTACCTATAATCAATACACATCGAAATGCAATTAAAATCAAGTCCGAAAACCGATACGGCACACGTATTCGCTCATAGGTTAAAACCTATAGCTTCGCATGCAAATCAACCAAATAACCCTCGTCCGTTGACGTACAAACGTCCAACGACGGAATCTAAATCAAATATCAAAACCAGGCTTTTAGAATCTGAAAACGAAATTCAGTAACATGAGAAATCACTCCCGGATTTTAACTCAGGTAAAATTAGCCAATTTTGCACATAGGGTTGCTCTAGATATAGGATAAGGAAGCTACAGAACAAAAATCACCACATTTCACCATGAAGTGGAAGCAATTTGCGGCCACAATGAATTTATCTGCGGCCTAAAGTAAAAAGGAGGGGTCAGGTTTCTAAGATAGGTTCCTGTTTGCCTGCACGACTCTCTGTGTTCGCTAAATAATTTTTAGGGTCCCCGAGTCATAACAGATCTCAATATCCCCTCAAAAAATCCACAAAATACGATATCGGGGAAATTCTAACTCCGTATTTTGGGTTCTAGTCTCAGGTCTTGGCTAATAAAATACTCTCTAAGGTCTTGTAAATACTCACTACACCTCTATTTACCACTTAACAGCAACTTGGAAATTTCCAAGATCACATAACTCACCAAATCGATTTCTAAGCTAAACTAGGATATATAAAAACAAATACTAATCTAGAAGTGAAGGGATTACCTCATTTGGCGACTTAGGAAAATTCTTGAGATGCCCAAAGTCTTCAAAATCCATACTTCATTGGTTCAAAGGGTTTAGAATGAGGTTGTGCATGTTTTATGTGAAAGTGGCATGGGGTTTAGAGAAGGAATTTGAGATCATGCATGAGGTAGAGAGATGAAGGAGATGATGAAGAATGACATGAACAAAACAATGGAGATGAAGAAGAGAAGAAGCAATGGGGATGAAGGAATATGGTAGCAAAGGCATACCTTCTCTCTTCTTAAGCTCACCCTCTCACTCACCAAGTTTCCCCCTACACTCACTCTCCCAAAAAATATCTGCTTCTCGTTCTCTTTTGTTTCTTTCTCTTAACTCTTTTCTTTTCTTTCTTTTCCTTTTCTTTCCTTTTCCTTTTCTTTTCTTTTCTCAACACTCACAAAAACAACACAATAACAATGAATAACATGCACATGATATGGTGCACTAGCCATGGAAAAATGTAAAAATACGGATTTGGCTTAATTGCGATTAGTAGTGCACTAATCAATTTTAATCGAAATTTGCATATAATTAATTATAAAAATACCAAAATCCGATAAATATCATTATAATAAATAAATCATTTTAATCTCCGATTATTTTCTAAATATTGGTATATACTTATACCATTTTACGAAAAACCCCTATTCGCAAATCGAATAGTTTTCGCGAAATATATTATTTTAATATTTAATTTCCAAAAATAATATTTTATATTTCTGAAATGTTACATTATCAGGGTAGGTGATATGACTCTCAGAGTTGAGAACGGAATGAGCGTGGATGCTGAATCCGTAGGGGAATATCATCTAGGATTGACAAGTGGGCAGATATTGATTCTACATAACAGTCTGTATGTACATAGTCTAGCTTGTAATATCATATCTGTATCCTTACTTTCTAAGGAAGGATATGATTTTACATTTTTAAGCGATGTGGTCCACATCCACCTAAATCAAGCTTTGATTGGGTCGAGTACGTTAGATAACGGAATATACGTATTAAATCAAGCTCGGCTTTTCAGTGTCCAGAACACACTTAAAAGAAAGTCTTCGGAACTAAATCAGGATTTCTTATGGCATTGTAGACTGGGTCACATCAATGAAACACGGTTGACGAAGCTACATAGAGAGGGATATTTGGATCTGTTCGAATATCAGTCTTATGCAACTTATCAATCTTGTCTCATGGGAAAGATAATAAAGACTCGGTTCACTGGATACGGAGTAAGAGCGAGCGAGCTCTTAGGACTCATACACAGCGATGTATGTGGTCCAATGTCTACACATGCGCGAAGTGGTTATTCCTATTTCATTACTTTTATGGATGATTTTTCTAGGTATGGACATGTCTTCTTGATGAAGCATAAATTCGAGGCCTTTGAGAAATTCCGGGAATATAAGAATGAAGTGGAAAAACAAACAGATCTGATCGAGGTGGTGAATACTTAAGTGCCGAGTTCCTGGATTACCTAAAAGAGAATAGAATTCTCACTGAGCTTACTCATCCATACACGCCACAACACAATGGTGTATCGGAGAGACGGAACCAAACCCTATTGGATATGGTACATTCCATGATGAGTGACGCTGAGTTACCACGATCTTTCTGGGGCTATGCACTAGAATCAGCTGCATATCTTTTGAACAAGGTTCCTACCAAGACTGTGCCTACCACACCATATCAGATGTAGAGTGGGAAGAAACCCTATCTTCAGTATCTGAAGATATGGGGATGTCTAGCTTTTGTTAAAAAGCAGCATGCGGACAAGCTCGAGGCACGCTCAGTACTGTGTAAGTTTGTGGGATACCCAAAGAACTCTAAGGGGGTATCTTTTCTATTACGCAGAGGAACAAAAGGATTTTTTTTCTCGTCATGCCCACTTTTTGGAACATCAATTTTTAGAAAAAGAAACTAATGGGAGCGCAATAGAACTGGAAGAAATTCCAGAACCACAAGCTTTACTGAAAGCTTGGTAGAACCAGAGGTTTCAGAAAAACCGGACATCCCCGCGCCACTTAGCAGAACTAGCAGGCAGTCTCATCCGCCCGAGAGATACTACAGTTTTCTCATAGACGGGGATCGAGAGGATTGCATCATCGACGATGATGAGCCAACTAGCTTCCAGCAAGCCATTTAGAGCAGAGACTCGGTAAAATGGCTGGATGCAATGCGGATCGAGATGGAGTCCATGTACACCAACAAAGTATGGACTTTGGACATTACTCCAGAATGGGTAAAACCCGTAAGCTGCAAATGGATCTTCAGAAAGAAGATTGGTGTAGATGGACAGGTTGGAACGTATAAGGCTAGACTTCTTGCAAAAGGTTTCGTCAAAGACCTGGTTTAGACTATGATGAAACCTTTTCTCCAGTGGCTATGCTCAAATCCATTCAGATCCTTCTTACCATTGTTGCCTTCCACGATTATGAGATCTGGCAGATGGACGTAAAGATGGCTTTTCTAAATGGAAATTTAGAAGAGTGCGTCTATATGGATCAGCCATAGGGTTTCATTCAGAGTGGGAGCAGCGGGAAATTGTGCAAGTTGCTTAAGTCCATTTATGGACTAAAGCTGGCATCGCGTAGTTGGAACATCTGTTTTGATGATACATTCAAAGAATTTGACTTTATCAAAAATCCAGATGAACCATGCATATATAGTAAGATTGTAGCGGGAGATGTGGTATTCCTCGTCTTGTACGTCGGTGACATTATCTTATTAGGAAATGACATTCCTATGCTACAATCAGTCAAATGATTCTTGTCACACAGGTTCTGCATGAAAGACCTGGGTGATGCCTCCTACATTCTGGGGATCCAGATCTTTCGTGATAAATCTAAGAGAATGTTGGGACTTTCGCAATCCAGGTACATCGACACCATACTGAAAAGATTTAGTATGGAAGATTCAAACCGCGGTAATCTACCTGCTTGTCACGGAATCACCCTCTCCAAAGTGATGTCTCCCAAGACTGATTTGGAAACGGCTCGCATGACATCTAAACCCTACGCCTCTGCGGTAGACTATAATGTATGTGATGTTGTGTACCAGACCAGATGTAGCTTACGTACTGAGCGTGGTAAGCTGGTATCAGTCAAACCCAGGGGAGAAACACTGGATAGCAGAAAAGAACATTCTCAAGTACCTGAGAAGGACTAAGGAGATGTTCTTGGTGTATGGAGAAAAAGACCTCCAGATCTAGGCCTTTGCTGACTCCAGCTTTCAGAGTGACAAGGATGACTCCAAGTCCATGTCGGGTTGTGTCTTTACCCTCAATGGAGAGGCGGTCTGTTGGAAGAGCTCCAAACAGGACACCGTTGCTGACTCAACGATGGAAGCGGGGTACATAGCTGCTTGTGACGCGGCGAAGGAAGCAGACTGGATGAGGAAGTTCCTGACAGAACTTCAGGTGGTTCCAACCATTGTAGATCCAATACCTCTGTATTATGACAACAACGGCGCTATAGCCTTAGCGAAGGAACCCAGGTCCCATCAAAAGTCCAGACACATTTTGAGGCGTTACCACCTGATCAGGGAGATCGTTGATCGCCGGGAGATCGAGGTGAGGAGAGTAGATACAGAGAATAACACTACAGATCCGCTCACGAAGGCCATACCTCAGACACATTTCGAGAGGCTAATCAAGATGATAGGTCTGCGATATGCCAATACATGGCCCTAGTGCAAGTGGGAGATTGTTAGTGATATATGACCTAGAGGCCATTATTGTATCATACTGGTTTGTAAATTACTTAACGGAAGTTTGGGATATTTACAGTTGTATTGACAGTCTTGCTCAAAATGGTAGTATGCTACTTGGTTTGTTTCTACCTCAATATGTGCATGTGTTTATTTTAGCATATCGCTTATACATATTGGTAGAGCCCTTAGGATCTTTGCTTGATTACCAACGTTGTGATGGCAGTCACACTAGTGGGGGCTGGGTAGTCTACAAGCACATCCTTATACAGGTCCTTAGTCATAGGATTATCGAGACAGGGCATCGATACTCCAGAGTAGACTAGTGTATACGCTTCTCATCCCAGCATGAGAGATGGTCTGTCCCACAGCCATTAGTACGTCGTACTGGAGATAGTATGCAGGTGCTCATTAGGTTATGAGTACACTGGACAGGACTCGTCGGGGACTGCTGGTGGGTATTATACCTATCGTGTTAGTGTATATGCCCTAGAGGCCATTACTGTATCATACTAGTTTGTATATTACTTAATGGATGCTTGGGATATTCACCTTGTATATACAATCTTGCTCAAAATAGTAGTATGCTACTTGGTTTGTTTCTACTTCAATGTGTACTTGTGTTTATTTCAGTATATCACTTATACGCATTAGTGGAGCCCTTAGGATCTTTGCTTGATTACCAGCGTTGTGATGGCAGTCACACTAGTGGGGGCTGGGTAATCTATAGGCACATCCTTATACAGGTCCCTAGTCACAGGACTATCGAGACAGGGCATCGATACTCCGGAGTAGACTAGCGTATGCGCTTCTCATCCCAGTGTGGGAGATGGTCTGTCCCACAGCCATTAGTACGTCGTACTGGAGATAGTATACGGGTGCTCGTTGGGTTACGAGTACACTGGACAGGACTCGTCGGGAACTGACAGGTTGGTATTATACCTATCGTCAGTTATCAGTTCCCAGGTGACATGAGTACAGCTTAGTCCGCTGACTTGACACTGGCACTTCGCCTCAAGTGTGTTCCCACTGCACTTTGATCACTACCCTACCACGGCTCAAAGGAGTCGTGCAAACAGGTGGTGGTTGGGTGCAGTCCCGAAGCACTTGGAGGCAGTGACGGTTAGACAGGATTCGTCTCTCCCGGTATTGGGGGTTGACATCGCGCTGTGTCTAGGAGAGCCATTACACGAGTAGTCCCTGGCCAGGGCAAGCGAGATATACTGGTAGGTTTCCAGTGTTATCTCAGGGTGTTTTGGGCTTCGCTCCGGCACGACTTGTACCGCTATTGGGGGACTGACGTTTACCACCTCCTAGGCCCGCCATGCGATGTATCAGACGAACAGACCGGACTGTACGGAGAATGTCACATTCAGACTCAGTAGGAGTTCAGATGGGGTTTCACCTCGTCAGCCTTCTTGTCGACATCTACCTGGGGACCGTTACGCACAGCTAGTGCCGCTTGCGGTCTGTGGTTAAACCCACTGCCAGCGTAGTGTCGAGTCTTTAGAGTCCCACACAGAGGGTATTCGCCTCTGGGCAAAACAGAGTAGAGGTCGCATGGTTTTGCGACAGGGTTCGTTCTCATCCGCGCACTTGTGCACGTTTGGAGTCCGGACGGATTATACTGGCAGGCTCTGGTTTGAGCCAGATACTGGTATATGCTTTGGGGGTTGCTTTTATATCTTGGTATTCTTGTTTTTCGGAACGAGAATGCAGGTGTGTATGCACAGTTGCTTGAGGCGGAGAATGAGGTTTTTCATTAGGGTTTCGGAACGGGTGCGTATGCACAGTTGACAGTCTTCATTTTCCAAACCCTAATGGATTTATATATTATCTATTAATAATAATAATTAAATGAGAATTATGTTATGGTTGTGTTTTGTTGACTTGTTGACCTTGGTTGACTTGTTGACCATTGACCACTTTCATGCCTTGAAAGTCTTCCTTGATTCATGCTTACTTTTTATTAAATGAAGCATGGTTGTGGTCATTCCAAATACTACCATCAACTATTCTCATTTTCAATTATTATCATTTAGATAATATTATTCTTTTGCATTATGGTTGCAAGAAGAGAAAAGAATAGCTTATTCTATCATTCTCATTCTCTCTCCTCTCTTCATCTTCTTCTTCCTCTAGTAAAGAGAAACCTTCTCATGAGTTGAGATTCCTTCTCTTTAAAAAGAAAAGCAAACCCTAGTCACTCTCTACTCACCCTAGGATCAAAGGATTAGCAAGCCGGAGATTCTAGTTCACTCCAAGTCCGAGAAAGAGCCCAAAGGTCGAGCCTTCGAGGTGGATCCATCTTCGACGGAAGAAGGCGACAAGAGAAGAGAACCATCAACCTCCACAAAGTTTGAAGAAGAAGGAGTTCAAGTTTAGGTATAACCATCTCTATCCGAGTAGCTAAATCTCTTTAGCTTAGTATGCTAGTTTTAGTTTAGGTAACGATCCCGACCTAGTTTAGTCCATGTTGCCTCTTGCACTAAAAATTTGATTTTTATACCGTTTCCGCCTCCCCGTAAGCACCGGGGGTCGCAATATGGACTAACAGTGGTATCAGAGCCTAACTAAACTTAAACTAGCTTGGTAGTGAAGTGTAACGAAGTTCGGAACCGAAAAATCGCAAAACCGGAAAATCAAAACCCTAACTTTCTGTTGAAATTTTTTCTGCTCAAAATGAAAAACTTTATACTTGTAAAATTGTCTCAGGGTTTTCTAAGAACACACAAGAAAAACGATAGCATGTTTCATCAAAACCGCCGCCCTTCCGCGGCCTGAGCTACTCATCTGGCCGCGGAACCGCCGCAAGTTGGTGTCATCTTTGCATCGTTTTTCGTGCAGTGTTCTTCTGTGTTGGTTTTGGGATTTTTAAGATATATTATATGTACCCAGATTTTCCAGAACTGAAATTCACTTTTGGGGTCCTATAATTCCGTATTTTTTCCGAACTTCACTACACTTTGACTATGATGGTTATATCTGTGATGTTTGCATGTATTGAACGTCGGCTAATCGCTATAAGACGATTAGTCGGGGTTATACATGATCTGTAATGTGCTGGAATGTGTATATAAATATGTTGGATTGTCGCGGGTGAATAGCCGGGGGTTGTGAGACGAGAGTTTTCTTTTCTTGCAATTCATTGTAAATGTAAATTGATGTAATTATATTATTTGTTTGGCCGCACAACCGGGTCGGGGTTGTAGCCGTCATTGTATAATTCTTTTTATTGTTTTTGCTCCTAGGATAGACCCATGGAGGGGTGCACAAACTACCGAGGACTTGGCGGGTAGTTTGCCGCACCCGTAGGGGTCTTGGGTGGGGATTTGGCTATTCACCGCGACCGTGTTATCTGTTTTTGTTACAGGCTCGTACAAATTACAGATTGCTAGTATATCCAATGTATTTATCTGTGATCTGAAATGTCTATCATTGCTTTCTATTTAGGCGTTGCTTATGTTTTACAGACGCGCTAGCCCAGCCCCCGCTCTGTCGTTAGTTAAGTAACCTAACGGGTAATGACGGGGCCCCGTGGCGAATGCGAATGGCATAAGCGTACGTCATATTTTGGTTGTTTTCTGCAATGGTAGGATTAAATGATGGGACGCATTAAAAGTACTAATGCAAGAATATCACGCATTAAAAGAACTAATGCAAGATAATAAACCAAGTTAAAGTCGTTGGAACACTTTCGAAAAACCACTCGGTTCTTTTCAAAAACAACTTTTAAATGCGGAGCTTGAGCCACTCCTTTTAAAAGCTATCTCGTTCCATCGACCAAATCAAGTTCACTACGTTCACGGTTTTGCCAAAACCATTCGTAGCCCTCCGTCGTTTCGTATGAATATTCAATAGTATTCAAGCTGTGTTTGTTGACCTTCGTCAAGGCATAGTGATTGGTAGCTATTGGGTGTTCATATGTAGCATAGATAGATGCGTTGGTTTGGGACACTCGCATTACCTTGTTGACCTTCGTCAAGGGTATATACGGGTGGATTCAAATTAACCTGGATAATGACGGGCAGAACTTGACATGTGACTTATGATTTGTTGACCTTCGTCAAGGTCATAAGAGCATGGGGCAAAAATCCACATCGGGAGTTTCATAAGTACTGAAACTTGCTAGATTTGCATACCATTTGGAGTGTGGCGATTCTGGTAGGATTCCTTCAGTTTCGTCACGCGATGATATTTGGATCCTGATCCTACTGTGAGTATATGCTACTCCTCGGGAAATTTCTCACTTAACGATCAATGCTATAAACCTAGTAGGTGCCTAGAAAGGTGTTAGCGGGGTTACGCCCCCAGGGAAAAGAGGTTATTTAATTAAGGAACTTCGCGAAAGCGTTGGAAAACCTCCCTCGAAGTACCGACACCGGCCTGGCTGAACGGTTAAGCAAGTATTGTACGGTGGGATTGATCCTGACTAATTCTTCCTTTATGGTTTGAGGAGGGATTCGAGAAACAGTGGGAGCCATCCTGTTTAGACAAACTAAAAACCACTCTAAACTTGCAAGAGCATCATGCTGAGTGTTTCTTCTTCTCTCTCCTAATTGCAGCGACCAATCAACATGACTGGACTTAAGTTACTCCTAGATAAAAACAAACTGACAGGGCCAAACTACAAAGATTGGCTCAGGAATGTCAAGATAGCAATCACTTATGACAAGCTGGGGTATCTTCTTACCACCAAAGCTCCCCCTGTCCCTGGTCCAACTTCCAGTGTCGCGGATAAGGAAATCCGCAAGACTTGGGAGATTGATAGCGCGAAGGCCAAGTGCCTCCTGCTTGCCTCGATGGACAACGAACATCAGAGGAGGCATGAGAATATGGACATGGAGTCCATATTGCTCCATACAAAAGAACTGTACGGAGAGCAATCACGTATCGTAAGATACGAAGCGTCGAAAAAGTTGTTTTCGACAAGAATGGCCGTCGGATCATCAGTAGCCGAGCACGTGCTAAAGATGATCGGCTACATTGAGGAGCTCGCTGACCTAGGGATCACATTGGAGAGTGAGCTATATACGGATATAGTTCTCCAGTCCCTTCCTTCCACTTACGCCCAGTTTATACTGAACTTCAACCTACAAGAAAAAGAGGTTGAACTATCAGAGCTCCTCAACATGCTGAGGAGCGCAGAGGGCACCCTACAGAAAAGTAGGGATACATCCACTTTGTTTGTAGGAGGATCATCTTCTTCTAGGTCCAAGGCGAAAGCCAAGGGAAAGAAGAAGAAGGCCCCCGCCAAACCAAGGGGCGGTGTTAGTAAAGTGGATACGAAGGGAAAAGGTAAAGCAACAAAGATAGCGGGGAAGCTTGTGGATAAGGAAGAATGCTTCTTTTGTCATAAGAAAGGACACTGGAAGAATGATTGCAGGGCCTGGAAGGCCAGAACACAGGAATTGAAGCAGGTTGCAGCTTCAGCTTCAGGTGTGTATGTTATTGAAAACTGTCTTTCAATAAACTCTACTTCCTGGGTATTGGATACCGGATCAGGATCTCATATCTGTAATTCTTTGCAGGCGTTGAGAAACCGTAGGGATTTGAAGGCAGGTGACATGACCCTCAGAGTTGCGAACGGAGCTAGCATGGATGCTAAAGCCGTGGGGGACTATCACCTGGGAATGTCAGATGGACATGTTTTGGTTTTGCGTAATTGCTTTTTTGTACCCAACGCAACTTGTAATATCATTTCTGTATCTTTAGTTTCTAAAGAAGGTTATGAATTTGCGTTTGTAAGTAATGTTGTAAACATTCACCTTAATCAAGTTCTGATTGGGTCAGGTACATTGAGTAATGGTATATACGTGTTAAACCAACCACAGATTTTTAATGTCCAGAATACACACAAAAGAAAGTCTCCAGAAATAAATCAGACTTTCTTATGGCATTGTAGATTGGGTCACATCAATGAGAGAAGGTTGACTAAATTGCATACAGAAGGATATTTGAATGCGTTCGAATATCAATCATATGCCACTTGTCAATCTTGTCTCAAAGGAAAGATGATAAAGACTCCGTTTACTGGACATGGAGTAAGAGCGAGCGAGCTCTTAGGACTCGTACACAGTGACGTGTGCGGTCCAATGTCTACACATGCCCGAAGCGGACATTCTTACTTCATTACTTTTACGGATGACTTCTCAAGGTACGGTTATGTCTTCTTAATGAAACATAAGTCCGAGGCCTTTGGAAAATTCCAGGAGTATAAGAATGAAGTAGAGAAACAGACCGGCAAAAGTATTAAGATTCTAAGATCGGATCGAGGTGGAGAATACTTAAGTGCCGAGTTCCTGGACTATTTAAAAGAGAACGGAATTCTCTCTCAGCTTACTCCTCCATACACCCCGCAACATAACGGTGTATCGGAGAGACGGAACCGCACCCTATTGGATATGGTGCGGTCCATGATGAGTAACGCTGAGTTACCGCGATCATTCTGGGGATATGCACTAGAAGCAGCTGCGTATCTCTTGAACAAGGCTCCTACCAAGACTGTGCCCACCACCCCATATGAGATGTGGACTGGGAAGAAACCCTGTCTTAATTATCTCAAGGTATGGGGATGTCCAGCTTTTGTAAAAAAGCAGCATGCGGACAAGCTTGAGGCACGTTCAGTACAGTGTAAGTTTGTGGGATACCCAAGGAACTCCAGGGGGTATCTTTTCTATTCCGCTGAGGAACAAAAGGTTTTTGTTTCTCAGCATGCCCGCTTCTTGGAAACTGAGTTTTTGGAAATCCAGATAAGTGGGAACACAATAGAACTGGAAGAAATTCCAGAACCACAGACTGTTACTGAAAGCTTAGTGGAACCAGAGGGTTCAACAGAACAGGACATTCCTACGCCGCTCCGCAGGAGTAGTAGGCAGTCTCATCCGCCCGAGAGATACTGCGGTTTTCTCATAGACGGGGATAGAGAGGATTGCATCATAGATTATGATGAGCCTACTAGCTTCCAGCAGGCCGTTCAGAGCGTTGACTCAGTGAGATGGCTGGATGCAATGCGGACCGAAATGGAGTCCATGTACACCAACAAGGTATGGACGTTGGACATTGCTCCAGACGGGGTAAAACCCGTAGGATGCAAGTGGATCTTCAAAAGGAAGATTGGTGTAGATGGACAGGTTGAGACCTATAAAGCTAGGCTGGTAGCAAAAGGTTTTCGTCAAAGACCTGGCTTGGACTACGACGAAACCTTTTCTCCAGTAGCCATGCTGAAATCCATTCGGATCCTTCTTGCCATTGCTGCCTTCCACGATTATGAGATCTGGCAAATGGACGTAAAGACAGCTTTTCTAAATGGAAATTTAGAGGAGTGTGTCTATATGGATCAGCCAGAGGGTTTCATTCAGAGTGGGAGCAGCGGAAAGGTGTGCAAGTTGCTTAAGTCCATCTATGGACTAAAGCAGGCATCGCGGAGTTGGAACATCTGTTTTGATGAGACAGTCAAAGAATTTGGCTTTATCAAAAATCCAGATGAACCATGCATCTATAGTAGATTTGTAGAGAGAACTGTAGTATTCCTCGTTTTATACGTGGATGACATTCTCTTAATAGGAAATGACATTCCTATGCTACAATCTGTCAAGGGATTCTTGTCACAAAGGTTCTCCATGAAAGACTTGGGTGATGCCTCATACATCCTGGGGATCCGGATCCATCGTGATAGATCCAAGAGGATATTGGGACTTTCTCAGTCCAGGTACATCGACACCATAGTGAAAAGATTCAGTATGGAAGATTCCAAGCGCGGTAACCTACCGGCTTGTCACGGGATCACCCTCTCTAAAGAGATGTCTCCCAAGACTGATTTGGAGAGGGATCGCATGTCTATTATACCCTACGCTTCTGCGGTAGGCTCTATAATGTATGCGATGTTGTGTACCAGACCGGATGTAGCTTATGCACTGAGTGTAGTAAGCCGGTATCAGTCAAACCCTGGGGAGAAACATTGGATAGCAGTAAAGAACATTCTCAAGTACCTGAGAAGGACTAAGGAGATGTTCTTGGTGTATGGCGGAAAAGACCTCCAGATCGAGGCCTTTGCTGACTCCAGCTTCCAGAGTGACAAGGATGATTCCAAGTCCATGTCGGGTTTTGTCTTCACCCTCAATGGAGGGGCGGTGTGTTGGAAGAGTTCCAAACAGGAAACCGTTGCAGACTCGACAATGGAAGCGGAATACATCGCTGCATCTGATGCCGCAAAAGAAGCTGTCTGGATGAGGAAGTTCTTGAAAGAACTTCAGGTGGTTCCGTCCATTGTTGACCCAATACCTCTGTATTGCGACAACAACGGGGCTATAGCTTTAGCGAAGGAACCCAGGTCCCATCAGAGATCCAGGCACATCTTGAGGCGGTATCACCTGATCAGGGAGATCGTGGATCGCAAGGAGATCGAGGTTCGGAGGGTTGCTTCAGAAGAGAACACTGCAGATCCATTCACCAAGGCCCTACCCCAGACTCAGTTCGAGCGGCTGATCGAGATGATAGGTCTTCGATACGCCAGTACATGGCCTTAGTGCAAGTGGGAGATTGTTAGTGTATATGCCCTAGAGGCCATTACTGTATCATACTAGTTTGTATATTACTTAATGGATGCTTGGGATATTCACCTTGTATATACAATCTTGCTCAAAATAGTAGTATGCTACTTGGTTTGTTTCTACTTCAATGTGTACTTGTGTTTATTTCAGTATATCACTTATACGCATTAGTGGAGCCCTTAGGATCTTTGCTTGATTACCAGCGTTGTGATGGCAGTCACACTAGTGGGGGCTGGGTAATCTATAGGCACATCCTTATACAGGTCCCTAGTCGCAGGACTATCGAGACAGGGCATCGATACTCCGGAGTAGACTAGCGTATGCGCTTCTCATCCCAGTGTGGGAGATGGTCTGTCCCACAGCCATTAGTACGTCGTACTGGAGATAGTATACGGGTGCTCGTTGGGTTACGAGTACACTGGACAGGACTCGTCGGGAACTGACAGGTTGGTATTATACCTATCGTCAGTTATCAGTTCCCAGGTGACATGAGTACAGCTTAGTCCGCTGACTTGACACTGGCACTTCGCCTCAAGTGTGTTCCCACTGCACTTTGATCACTACCCTACCACGGCTCAAAGGAGTCGTGCAAACAGGTGGTGGTTGGGTGCAGTCCCGAAGCACTTGGAGGCAGTGACGGTTAGACAGGATTCGTCTCTCCCGGTATTGGGGGTTGACATCGCGCTGTGTCTAGGAGAGCCATTACACGAGTAGTCCCTGGCCAGGGCAAGCGAGATATACTGGTAGGTTTCCAGTGTTATCTCAGGGTGTTTTGGGCTTCGCTCCGGCACGACTTGTACCGCTATTGGGGGACTGACGTTTACCACCCCCTAGGCCCGCCATGCGATGTATCAGACGAACAGACCGGACTGTACGGAGAATGTCACATTCAGACTCAGTAGGAGTTCAGATGGGGTTTCACCTCGTCAGCCTTCTTGTCGACATCTACCTGGGGACCGTTACGCACAGCTAGTGCCGCTTGCGGTCTGTGGTTAAACCCACTGCCAGCGTAGTGTCGAGTCTTTAGAGTCCCACACAGAGGGTATTCGCCTCTGGGCAAAACAGAGTAGAGGTCGCATGGTTTTGCGACAGGGTTCGTTCTCATCCGCGCACTTGTGCACGTTTGGAGTCCGGACGGATTATACTGGCAGGCTCTGGTTTGAGCCAGATACTGGTATATGCTTTGGGGGTTGCTTTTATATCTTGGTATTCTTGTTTTTCGGAACGAGAATGCAGGTGTGTATGCACAGTTGCTTGAGGCGGAGAATGAGGTTTTTCATTAGGGTTTCGGAACGGGTGCGTATGCACAGTTGACAGTCTTCATTTTCCAAACCCTAATGGATTTATATATTATCTATTAATAATAATAATTAAATGAGAATTATGTTATGGTTGTGTTTTGTTGACTTGTTGACCTTGGTTGACTTGTTGACCATTGACCACTTTCATGCCTTGAAAGTCTTCCTTGATTCATGCTTACTTTTTATTAAATGAAGCATGGTTGTGGTCATTCCAAATACTACCATCAACTATTCTCATTTTCAATTATTATCATTTAGATAATATTATTCTTTTGCATTATGGTTGCAAGAAGAGAAAAGAATAGCTTATTCTATCATTCTCATTCTCTCTCCTCTCTTCATCTTCTTCTTCCTCTAGTAAAGAGAAACCTTCTCATGAGTTGAGATTCCTTCTCTTTAAAAAGAAAAGCAAACCCTAGTCACTCTCTACTCACCCTAGGATCAAAGGATTAGCAAGCCGGAGATTCTAGTTCACTCCAAGTCCGAGAAAGAGCCCAAAGGTCGAGCCTTCGAGGTGGATCCATCTTCGACGGAAGAAGGCGACAAGAGAAGAGAACCATCAACCTCCACAAAGTTTGAAGAAGAAGGAGTTCAAGTTTAGGTATAACCATCTCTATCCGAGTAGCTAAATCTCTTTAGCTTAGTATGCTAGTTTTAGTTTAGGTAACGATCCCGACCTAGTTTAATCCATGTTGCCTCTTGCACTAAAAATTTGATTTTTATACCGTTTCCGCCTCCCCGTAAGCACCGGGGGTCGCAATATGGACTAACATATCGTCGGGTAGCAGTTCCCAGGTGACATGAGTACAGCTTAGTCCGTTGACTTGACACTGCTACTTCGCCTCGAGTGTGTTCCCACTATACTTTGATTACTACCTACCACGGCTCAAAGGAGTAGTGCAAATAGGTAGTAGTTGGGTGCAGTCCCGAAGCACTTGGAGGCAATGGTGGTTAGATAGGATTCGTCTCTCCCGGTATTGGGGGTTGATATCGCGCTGTGTTAGGAGAGCCATTACACAAAGTCCCTGGCCAGGGAAAGCGAGATTTACTGGTAGGTATTCCAGTAGTTTCTCAAGGTGTTTTGGGCTACACTCCGGCACGACTTATTGCGCTATTAGGGGTCTGACGATTACCGCCCCCTAGGCCCGATATGCTATACTCTTAGACGATTAAACCGTACTGTACGGAGATTGTCACATTCAGGCTCAGTAGGAGTTCGAATGGGTTTGCTCATCGGTCTTCTTATCGATAGATATCTAGGTAGCCGTTACGTGCAGCTAGTACCGCTTTCAGCTTGTGGTTAAACCCACTGCCAGCGTGCTGTCGAGTCTTTAGAGTCCCACATAGAGAGTTTCCCTGCATCGGGCGAAAGATGTAGAGGTCGTATAGTTTTTGTTAGTTATATGTATGCCCTAGAGGCCATTACTGTACATAGGATGTATATTGTAGTGGATGCTGGGACATATATAGGTAGGACTTTCTTGCTCGACATGATAGTACGCTATCTAGTTGCTCTTTATCTTAACATGTATACTTTCTGTCTCTCTGTTACATGTTAATAAAGCCCTTAGGATGTGTACTCGACTTCCAGGACAATGATGTAGATCATACTAGTGGGGCCTGGGTAGTCCATGAGTACATCCTTCAATGTTCCTAGTCGTGGGACTATCGAGACGGGGCATCGATATTCCAGAGTATACTAGCGTATATCTTTTCGACCCATGTGATGGGCGATGGATGATCCCATATCCATTGGTGTTTGACATCATAGATAGTATGCGGGTGCTCAGTGGTGACTGGGTACACTGAATGGACTCGCCGAGAACTCCCAGATGGTATTATACCTCACGTCAGATGGCAGTTCTCTGGTGACACTGGAACAGCTTAGTCTGTTGACCCGAGATCGTCATAGAGTCTTGTGTGTCTCCCACTGTGCTTTGATTTTCACCCTACCACGGCTCTACTGAGTCATGCAAACAGGTGGTTTTGGGGTACAGTCCCGATTCACATGAAGGCAATGAGCGATAGGAGGGGATTCATCTCTCCCGATATTGGGGGTTGATGTTGCGCTATGCTCGACTGGCCATAACTGGAAATCCCTGGCCAGGGTTGTACTGATTTACTGGTAAGTTTTATCAGTAGTTTCATGCTTGTTATGAACCTTACATCGGCATGACTTATCAAGCTACTGGGGTCTGATGTTTACCACCCCTAGGCGAGATATGCGACATAGCAGACAAACAGACCGGACTGTACGGTAAGTGTTACTGGTTGGATTCACAGGAGTGTGAGCGGGCTTGCTTGTTGATCTTCTGATCGCTCAATACCCGGGTGGCCGTTACGTTTAGCAGACCGCTTGCGGCTTGTGGGTGTCTGATATGATCATCACCTACTGCCGGCGTATTGACGAGTCTTTAGAGTCCTACACAGTGGTTTTCTGGCTCAAGCGAAACGAAATAAGAGCGCATATGAGATATGTACGGGACCGAGAATAATACCAGTATGTGATACTGAATTCTATTCTCGCGATTTGTATCATCGGACGGTTATATGAGATATAGCCGGGTTACCGAATCAAATGTTGATTCGATATAATGATACACTTGATATTAGTCGGTTATATGCAGTATGACCGGATCATTAAATCAAGTGTTGATTAAATGATTTAATGTATAATTATATATTTGATATATTACTTTACATTAACTAGTATTGGTTCACTTAAGATTATTTTTCTCACTAGATTGTGCACATTGTATATTTGATATATGTTTGTGCACTAGTTTGTATCATGTTTGATGATACATGCAAACATGGGTGTGTGTATCACTTTACCCATGTTTAGGTTAATGGTTAGGTTTTATTTATTCTTTTTATTTATTTTGGTAAAAAAACTAAACGGTGGCTTTTTGTTGCTTTGCTAGAAGCTTCATGATGCTTCATGCATCTTTGAAAAAGTCTTAACCATTTTGTTTTGTTCCTTAACCTAACCATTCACCTAAACCCTAGTTTATTCTCTACAAAAGAAACACTCACCCATGGTTGCAATATGATAAGGCTTCACTTGATTTTCAAGATAATTCATTTTCCTTCTTCTTCTTCTTCATCTTCTTCAGGTGAAGAAAACCATTCTTGAAAATTTCCAAGTGATGAAATCAAGTGAGAAATCCAAATCCAAAGTGAACCCACTTCCTATTTCTTCATCCTCTACCACTTGCCATGTTGTATAGGGTGTTTTCTTCTCAAGTTTCATGACTTAGTGAAGATGGAGCTTGAGTTTGAGTTGCCTCGACGTAGATCATCTTCAGCATCGAAGTCAACGACCTAGCCCGATCATTTCTCCGAAGAAACCATCGCTAGAGTCCGGGATCCCGATGGTCGCAGCGGAGGGACGTCATCACGGAGCTAAAGAGGTGGAGGACCGGATCTACAAAGGTTGTAGTCACTTTCACTTGTAGTTAAACTGTTAACTTGCTTAGTTTCGCCTTACCTCTAGTTAACGATCTAGCATTAGGGTTTCTTTGGCACATGAAAAATTTGATTTTGGCATGGTTGATCAGTTGTAGAACCTCATGAGTGTTCTTAGGAACCCTACAGTGGTATCAGAGCCTAGCTAAATCTTTAGGCGAAGTGTAGACGAAGCTAGAAGTCCGATCGAACCCGATATCCCCCGATTTCACCCCTCTCTGTACAATTTTTCAAACTATGGATTTTTGTGAATTAAAAATGCTCAGAAAATAGAGCAGGAAATTATAAGGAAAACTGTAGAAAACGAAGCCCTAACTCTACTGTTGCGCCGCGGAACCGCGGCCTAACCCTGCTTTTGGCGGCGGTTCCGCGGCCGTATGTAAAGGTTATGGATTCTTTTTCACACAGTAATGCCCGTATCTGTTTCCTCTGTTCTCTGGGAATTTTTAATTTCTACTCAACAGTTGAGTTTTCTGGGTTGTTTTGGGGACTCGATGATTTGATCGGATTGTCTAACTTTGTCTATGTGTTTTTCCGGATAATTTAGAATATGTTAAAAAGTTCGACCGGGTATAAATACCCACTTTTTCCCCTGCCGGGAAATTTCCAATTGTTGGATCTTTCCGTAGTTTAAAGACGTTCTAAGTAGTGCAAGTAACGCGATGGACCCTCTAGAAGACAACAAACCTTAACTCGATTATGTGACCGTCTTGAACAGCCCTTTGAACCTTAGGGTTTGGGGCAGTACGGCGTGCCACATATAAGGCGTTGGCTTGACCCTTCTACGGCTGGACCGTTGGTACTGTGGCATGAAATGGATGTTTTTAAACTTATTTCAAGTGTTGAGCTGTTTCGGGAAAACTTGGGTGTTTGATTGTTCGATCGGAAAGTTTAACATTTTCTACTTATCCGGATTGTAATACAATATTTGGAATCCACATGTAGTTATGAGATAACTGAATGAATGTTATAAACATAGCAGTTTAGTCTCACTTGATCGGTTGCCACGGAATTTTGATGTGATCAAAAGTCCGTCGCAATCACGTAGCGTACGCGGAAACTAGCCGGGTAAACTTAATAGACAGCCACACCCCATAGCCCCGACCAAGTGACTGTAGGAGAACCCCATCGCCGAAAGCATCCGTTCGGGTGCTCGCAGAAGCGGTGTTCCGCCTTGGTGCACTTCGTCGACGGCATCGGGGGTGCGGCCGCCGACTAAAGTTTGAGACGAGCAATCGATCAGGATGTCGGGAATCTTGTTGAATTGCCCGACTTGATATTGAAAAGAGTTTTGGATAATGAGACTAAAATGCGGGGTTTATAATTGTTAGGCATGCGATGTCTAAGGAATTCATTTGATTAGGCATGCGATGTCTAAAGAGGTTGCGGATTCCAACTGTTGTAGTTTTACACTTTCTTTTCTGCGACCGTAAGTGTAATATGTGATATCGCCGGTTTCGTTGCTATATGTCAACGACAATTGTGTTAGTTATATGTATGCCCTAGAGGCCATTACTGTACATTGGATGTATATTGTAGTGGATGCTGGGACATATATAGGTAGGACTTTCTTGCTCGACATGATAGTACGCTATCTGGTTGCTCTTTATCTTAACATGTATACTCTTTGTCTCTCTGATTACATGTTGATAAAGCCCTTAGGATGTGTACTCGACTTTCAAGACTATGATGCAGATCATACTGGTGGGGCCTGGGTAGTCCATGAGTACAACCTTCAATGTTCCTAGTCGTGGGAATATCGAGACGGGGCATTGATATTCCAGAGTAGACTAGCGTATATCTTCTCGACCCATGTGATGGGCGATGGATGATCCCATATATCGGTGTTTGACATCAGAGATGGTATGAGGGTGCTCAGTAGAGACTGGGTACACTGAACGGACTCGCCAAGAACTCCTAGATGGTATTATACCTCACGTCAGATGGCAGTTCTCTGGTGACACTGGTACAGCTTAGTCTGTTGACCCAAGATCGTCATAGAGGCTTGTGTGTCTCCCACTGTGCTTTGATTTCCACCCTACCACGGCTCTACTGAGTCGTGCAAACAGGTGGTTTTTGTGTACAGTCCCGATTCACATGGAGGCAATGAGCGATAGGAGGGGATTCGTCTCTCCCGGTATTGGGGGTTGATGTTGCACTATGCACGACTGGCCATAACAGGAAATCCCTGGCCAGGGTTGCAGTGATATACGGGTAAGAGTTATCAGTAGTTTCACGAATGTTATGGACCTCAAGTCGGCATGACTTATCGAGCTACTGGGGTCTGACATTTACCACCCCTAGGCCAGATATGCGACATATCAGATGAACAGACCGGACTGTACGGTAAGTGTTACTGGTTGGATTCACAGGAGTGTGAGCGGGCTTGCTCGTCGATCTTCTGATAGCTCAATACCTGGGTGGCCGTTACGTTTAGCAGACCGCTTGCGGCTTATGGGTGTTTGATATGATCATCACCTGCTGCCGGCGTATTGACGAGTCTTTAGAGTCCTACACAGAGGTTTCCTGGCTCAAGCGAAACGAAATAGGAGCGCATATGAGATATGTGCGGGACCGAGAATAATGCGTGTATGTGATATCGTATTTCATTCTCGCGATGATTGTGCGTCGAATGGTTGTATGCGATATAACCTAGTTATCGAATCAAGGATTGATTCGATAAGCCGATACATTGGATATTAGTCGGTTATATGCGATATGACCGGATCGTTAAATCAAGTATTGATTTAATGATTTAATGCATAATTATATATTTGATATATTACTTTGCATTAACTAGTATTGGTTCACTTTAAATGGATTTTCTCACTTGAAATTCACAAGTTGTATATGTGATACACTTTTGTGCACTTGTTTGTATCATGTTTGATGATACATGATAACTTGAGTTTGTGTGTATGATTAAACCATTGTTATATGAATGGTTAGGGTTTTGTTTACTTATTCATTTATTTATTTTGTTTATTTATTTTTGAAAAGATAAATAGAAATGGTGGCTTTCTTTGTTTCTTTCATGAAGCTTCATGAAGTGTTGAAAGCTTGACCATTTTTGTTTGCTTCCCTTAACCTAACCATTCACCTAACCCTAGTTTAGTCTCTACACTTGACCATGGTTGGTATATGATAAGTATTCATTTTATTTTCTATTTGGAAAATACTTATCATATTATCTTCTTCTTCTTCTCCTTCTTCAACATGAAGAAAACCTTGCAACCATCAATGGCAACTTGAGAAAAAGAATGAGAAATCCAATTCTAAAGTGAACCCACTTCCTATTTCTTCATCTTCTACCACTTGCCAAGTAGTATAGGGTGTTTTCTTCACAAGTTTAATGGCTTGGTGATGTTGGAACTTGATCTTGTGTTGCTTCGACGTAGATCATCTTCGGCATCGAAGCCGACGACCAAGCCCGCCCATTTCTCCGATGAAGCCGACGCTAGAGCCCGAGATCCGATGATCGCAGTGAGGAGACTTCATCACGGAACTATGGAGGTGGAGGACCGGATCTACAAAGGTTGTAGCCCCTTTCCTTTAGCGTTAAATTTGTTTACTCGCATTGCTTCGCCTATAAATCTAGTTAACGATCCGTATTAGGGTTTGTAGGCACATGAAATTTTTTAATTGGGCATGTTTGATCACTTGTGAGACCTCATTAGTGTGTCTAGGAGCCCTACAGTGGTATCAGAGCTACTAGGCATTGGATGTCGACCTATGGGGGATTCTCACTGTGTGACAGTGTGGCGAAGCATAGGCTCTTACCCCCAGGGTGTCCCGAGACCGGAAGGTGTTCCGGCGGGTTGTAGTCCTCGCGAGGGGGCATGCGTAAAAAGTAGCGGCTGAGGGCCCCGTTGGTGCCACGGTGACCCCATTGGATGGGGTGGCTGCCTGACCAACAGTGGTATCAGATCCTAGCTATAGCCTTAGGCGATGCATAGACGGAGTTAGAAATCCGATCGAACCGAAACCCTAACTCAAGAATGCTCTCTGTACATTTTTTGAAATCGGGGATTTTTGAGAATTAAAAATATGCAGAAAAACCAGCAGGAGATTCTAAGAATTACTAAGAAACCCGTACTCCTGAGTCCATCAAAGCGCGGCGGAACCGCGGCATTAGCATGGCTAATGCGGCGGTTCCGCGGCCGTTTAGTCTCCTCTTGCATTGAATTTTGCACAGTAATTCCTATTTTGCAGTGCTGGTTTTCCTGGGAATGTTTAATCTGAACTCAAGAGTTGAGTTTTGTGGGTTGTATTGGGGACTCGGTGTTTCGATCGGATTGTCTAATTTTGTCTGTGTGTTTTTCCGGGTAATTTTAGAATATGTTAAAAAGTTCGGCCGGATATAAATACCCACTTTTTCCCCTGCCGGGAAATTTCCAATTGTTGGATATTTCTGTAGTTTAATCACGTTCTAAGTAGTGCAAGTAACGCGATGGTCCCTCTAGAAGACAACAAACCTTAACTCGATTATGTGACCGTCTTGAACTGCCCTTTGAACCTTAGGGTTTGGGGCAGTACAGCGTGCCACATGTGAGGCGTTGGCTTGACCCTGCTACGGCTGGACCGTTGGTACTGAGGCATGAAGTGAATGTTTTTAAACTTGTTTCATGAGTTGATCTGTTTCGGGAAAACTTGGGTGTTTGAATGTTCGATCGGAAAGTTTAACATTTTCTATTTATCTGGAATGGGATACAATAATTGGAATTCACAAGTAGTTATGAGATAACTGAATGAATGTTATAAACATAGCAGTTTAGTCTCACTTGATCGGTTGCCACGGAATTTTGATGCGATCAAAAGTCTGTCGCAATCACGTAGCGTACGCGGATACTCGCCGGATAAACTTAATAGTCTGCTACACCCTATAGCCCCGACCAAGTGACTGTAGGAGAACCCCATCGCCGAAAGTATCCGTTCGGGTGCTCGCGGCAGCGGTGTTCCACCTTGGTGCACTTCGCCGACGGCGTCGGGGGTGCGGCCGCCTACTAAAGTTTGCGATGAGTATTCGATCAGGATGTCGGGAATCTTATTGAATTGCCCGACTTGATATTGAAAAGAGTTTTCGATAATGAGACTAAAATGCGGGGTTTATAATTGTTAGGCATGTGATGTCTAAGGATTTCATTTGATTAGGCATGCGATGTCTAATGAGATTGTGGATTCCAACTGTTGTAGTTTTACACTTTCTTTTTTGTGACCGTAAGTGTAATATGTGATATCGTCGGTTTCGTTGCTATATGTCAACGACAATTGGGATATGCATGTTTACTTACGTTGATGACATGTGATGTTATGTGTTGCTGGATATGTTATATTGGATCGTCGTGTTCGAATAGCCGGGGGTTTTTATGTGAGATGAGTGTTTTTCATTTTCCTTCATGTAAAAACTGGTATGTAATATTCTTTTATTGGGGCACTTCCAGGTTGCGGATGATGTCACCATTTGTATATTATTTACTTTTCTGCACTAGAATAGACCCAAGGAGGCGGGCACAAGTAACCGGGTTCTAGGGTCCAGTGGGAGACCAACTCGAGGAGTCGAGTCCGGGTCTCCTAACCCTAGAATTGGTAGGGTTGCTTGTCGCTCTCGTAGAGGTCTGAGGGTGTGGGATTGGCTATTCATCACGACCGTGGAATCCGTGTTTTATACTGGCTCGTATTGAAAACACGGACGTCCTAATATATCCAATATTTCATATGATATTTTCTGCTGCGTTATCTATGATGTGATTATGTGATTTATTCAGATAGATATAGTATATAGTATATATGATATATTATATAGACGTTGCTTATGTTTTACACCCGCGCTAGCCCTGCCTCGTTCTGGCGTTAGTTACCTAACCTAACGGTGCAGACGGGAGATCGAGGCGAATGCGGATGGCATAAGTGTACGTTATATTTATCTGTGATGTTTAGGTGGACTAAAATGATGGGATATTCATTAATGAGATTAATGAAAGAAAATAAACCTAATTGATGTTGTGGAATCGAATTTCAAAATAAAAACAGGTAGCTACAGTTCTTGCTTTGCATCGCGGTGTTCCTTGTCGAACATCCCGCACCTTATTCGATGAGGAAAGGAACGAGATCCCTTCACCGGGAGTGACTCCTTTAGCAATAACTGGCAGATGCTACACACTCGGTTTGTCTTTTAATTGCTTCTATAGTTTCTGCTTTGCACAGTGATATATATGATATATCCCGCACCTCATTCGACAAGGAAAGGGCCGACGATCCCTTCACCGGGAGTGACCCCTTTAGCAAAACTAGAAAAGCCTCAAAAACATTCCATTTAAAAACCATTTGATTCCGCAACGAGATCAAGTTCAAAGCGTTAAAGGTTTTCTTAAAAACCATTCGCAACCCTCCGTCATTTTAGGAAGTAGAGTACTTAGTATTCGTGCTGTGTTTGTTGACCTTAGTTAAGGCACAGTGTACGGTAGCTAAGTGATGTCTTCCTACACCGCATATGATGCGATTAGTTAAGACAGTCGCGTGACTTTGTTGACCTTAGTTAAGGGTCATGTGGGTGGGTCTAATTAATCACGAAATGACGGGTAGAACTTGACTAGTACTTATGATTTGTTGACCATAGTTAAGGTCATAGGTGCTAGGGGTAAAAACCTTTATCGGGAGTTTCAAGTGTTGAAATTTGCAATGAGATTGCATACCTTCTATGTGATAGTTGGATCCCGATACCCACTGTGAGTAATTGTTACTCCTGGGAGAGTTTTGCACTTTGCAATTAGCCGATCAAGTAGGTGTCTAGAAAGGTGTCAACGGGGTTACGCCTCTGGGAAAACGAGGTTTACTGTAATTAGGTCCGTGCGAAAGCACGGGGAACCTCCCTCAAAGTGTAATTAATCCCGGCTAGTCTTTCCTTTTAAGGTTTGAAGGAAGATTTGATAAAAACAGTGGGAGCCATCCTGATTAGATAAAATAAATAACCAATCTAATCTTGCAAGAGCGCACGCAGAGTGTTTTCTTCTCTCTCTCTCCAGGTAGCGACCATATCACGCCTTAATCAAGATAATAATATGGATGTATTGACCGAACCCGCCTGTTATACTGAGCTGGGGAACGTTGGTCCCGCTCCAACTTATAATTGTTATAAGACCGAGCAGGAATTAGGGGAATACCAGAATTCTCATGCCGCCCAAACGAAGAAAGTGCATGAGATGCATCTCCTTCGGGTATGTTCATTACAAATAACTGTTTCTCAGTATGCTCTACATCCTGGGTATTTGATACCGGATCAGGATCCCAGATATGTAATCTGTTACATATGGCTTCAAAAAGGTAGAAAACTGAGAACGGGTGATAAGTTTCATGAGACAGAAAACGGGGCAAGTGTTGCAGCCAAGTCTGTTGGTTACTGTCGCCCTGTATTACCAGTACATTGATTCTGAACAAATGCTATTAGATACCGAACCTGATATACAAAATCATATCAGACTCTTTATTAGTAAAGAAGGATATAATTTTGTATTGATGGATAATGTTTTGAACATTTCCTATATCAAAAGTTGATCGGTTCAGACGCGTTATCTAAAAGTATTGATGTTCTAAATCAAACTACGGTTCCTAGTATACAGAACACACACAAGAGGAAGAGTTCAGAAATGAACGAATCATTCTTGAGGCATTGTAGACTAGGTCATATCAATGCGACCCAACTGGCTGATGTTACATTTTAGATGCATATTTAAATCAGTTTGAATTTACATCTTGTGAAACTTGCCAGTCATGTCACAGAGATAAGATGACCATAGCTCTGTTTATTGGAAACAGAGAAAGAGTTAGTAAACTCTTAGGACTGATACATGATGATGTATGTGAGGTCTCCTGTCTACACAAGCTAGGACCGGTTCTTTGTACTTCATTACGTTCTCTGATGATCTCTCAAGATTCAGACATATGTTCCTGTTGAAACATAGGCCCGAAGCTTTTGAGATATTCACAGAATATAAGTTAGAAGCAGAGAACCAAAAACCAGGTATAAGTATTATATCCGATGATGAGATCAGGGAGGAGAATACGTGTGCCTGGAATTCCTGGACTATTCTAAAGGAGAATGAGATTCTCTCTCAGCATTACTCCTCCGTATACACCATAGCACGATGGTATATCGGGGCGGAGCAATCACACCCTAGATGATATGGCGCGCTCTATGATGAGTACTATTGAGTTTCCTATTTCCTTTTAGGGAGTTATGCACTTATGAAGTTGCATACCTATTGAATAGGGTTCGATTCAAATCAGTGCCTACCACTCCATATGAGATATGGTATGGGAAGAGCCCATCTCTTAAGTAAGTTAAGATTTGGGATTGTCCGGCCTATGTCAAAAGCAAAATCCAGACAAGATCGAGGCAAGGTCGGTTCTGTAGAACTAGAAAGGTTCCAGCTATACAAAACTGCAGCTGATGATTTGACAGAACCAAAGGATTCAATAGTTCCCGACGAACCTCAGCCTCTCCGCCGATCTAGTAGGGTTCCTCATCCGCCTGAGAGATACCTCGGTTTCTCGATGACAGTGGGAGCGAGGAATGCATCATGAGATGATGACCCAACTAATTTCGAGCAGGCCATCGAGAGTAGGGACTCTGTAAGAATGGCTAGATGCTTAGTGATCTTAGATGGAATCCATGTACACCAGCAAAGTATGGACTTTGGCTGCTGTATCTGAAGGGTTAAATCCCCATCAGGACCAAGTATATATTGAGAAGATTACTTGGTGTAGATGGAAAAGTTGAGACTTTCAAAGCTAGACTTGTTAAAGGTTTTCGTCATCGACCAGGCGTGGATAATGATGAAATCTTTTCTAGGGACTATGCTTAAGTCCATCCAGATCCTACTTGCCATTGCTACATACCATGACTACGATATCTGGTGGTTGGGTGCCATGACTACTTTTCTAAATAGTGATTTAGAAGAGAACGTCTATAAGAACACAGCCAGAAAGCTTCATAAACAGTGGGAGCAGCGGAAACGTCTGCAAGTTGCTTTACAGAATAAAGCAGACATCGCGGAGTTGGAACGTCTGTTTTGATGTGGTAGTCAAAAAGTTTGACTCCATAAAAATGGTAGATGAACCTTGTAAGTACAAAAAGGTAGTAGAGAGTAAGGTGGTCATCCTCGTATTGTACATGGACAACATACTCTTGATAGGAAAGGGGTTTCCTATACTACGCTTGGTCAATCTCCGCTTATCATAAGGATTCTCCAATAGGATCAAAGTGATACCTCCTAAATCCTGAGTTTTCATCTATGAGATAGATGTAATTGGATGCTAGGATTCTCACTAGATGTAGTGAGATGGTATCAATCGATCCTGGGAAGAATCACTGGAAGTGTTCCAGGGTGATAAGGACAACTGAATGTCAGTCACAGGCATTGTCTTCACCCTCAGTGGAGGGACGGTATATTGGAAGAGTTCCAATCTAGATACCGTGGCAAACTAGAAGATAAAGGCTGGTAACATCGCTATTAAAGATACTACCAAAGAGGCAGTTTGGGTGTATATTGGTTCATGAGATGAACTAGGTTCCTACCATTGTATGACAATGGAAATGAGGCTTCGGCCCAAGAACCCCGGTCCCATCAGTGACCCAGACATATTCTGAGGCAGTATCAACTGATCATGGAGATAAATGATCTCCAGGGTGATCGAGGTTAGGAGAGTAGACTCAGAGGACAACACGGCGGATCCACTCACGAAGGCCTTTTCCCAAAGAGAGACTTTTAGGGGATGGTTGAGTATGTGATACTGCAACCACTACTACAGATGGCCCTAGTGCAAGTGGGAGATTGTTAGTTATATGTATGCCCTAGAGGCCATTACTGTACATTGGATGTATATTGTAGTGGATGCTGGGACATATATAGGTAGGACTTTCTTCCTCGACATGATAGTACGCTATTTGGTTGCTCTTTATCTTAACATGTATACTCTCTGTCTCTCTGATTACATGTTGATAAAGCCCTTAGGATGTGTACTCGACTTCCAAGACTATGATGCAGATCATACTAGTAGAGCCAGGGTAGTCCATGAGTACATCCTTCAATGTTCCTAGTCGTGGGAATATCGAGACGGGGTATTGATATTCCAAAGTAGACTAGCGTATATCTTCTCGACCCATGTGATGGGCGATGGATGATCCCATATCCATTGGTGTTTGATATCAGAGATGGTATGCGGGTGCTCAGTGGAGACTGGGTACACTGAACGGACTCGCCGAGAACTCCCAGATGATATTATACCTCACGTCAGATGGCAGTTCTCTGGTGACACTGGTACAGCTTAGTCTGTTGACCCGAGATCGTCATAGAGTCTTGTGTGTCTCCCACTGTGCTTTGATTTCCACCCTACCACGGCTCTACTGAGTCGTGCAAACAGGTGGGTTTTGGGTACAGTCCCGATTCACATGGAGGCAATGAGCGATAGGAGGGGATTCGTCTCTCCCGGTATTGGGGGTTGATGTTGCGCTATGCACGACTGGCCATAACAGGAAATCCCTGGCCAGGGTTGCAGTGATATGCTGGTAAGAGTTATCAGTAGTTTCACGAATGTTATGGACCTCAAGTCGGCATGACTTATCGAGCTACTGGGGTCTGACATTTACCACCCCTAGGCGAGATATGCGACATATCAGACGAACAGACCGGACTGTACGGTAAGTGTTACTGGTTGGATTCACAGGAGTGTGAGCGGGCTTGCTCGTCGATCTTCTGATCGCTCAATACCCGGGTGGCCGTTACGTTTAGCAGACCGCTTGCGGCTTGTGGGTGTTTGATATGATCATCACCTGCTGCCGGCGTATTGACGAGTCTTTAGAGTCCTACACAGAGGTTTCCTGGCTCAAGTGAAACGAAATAGGAGCGCATATGAGATATGTGCGGGACCGAGAATAATGCGTGTATGTGATACCGTATTTCATTCTCGTGATGAATGTGTGTCGAATGGTTGTATGCGATATAACCTAGTTATCGAATCAAGGATTGATTCGATAAGCCGATACATTGGATATTAGTCGGTTATATGCGATATGACCGGATCGTTAAATCAAGTATTGATTTAATGATTTAATGCATAATTATATATTTGATATATTACTTTGCATTAACTAGTATTGGTTCACTTTAAATGGATTTTCTCACTTGAAGTTCATAAGTTGTATATGTGATATACTTTTGTGCACTTGTTTGTATCATGTTTGATGATACATGCTAACTTGAGTTTGTGTGTATGATTAAACCATGGTTATATGAATGGTTAGGGTTTTGTTTACTTATTCATTTATTTATTTTATTTATTTATTTTGGAAAAGATAAATAGAAATGGTAGCTTTCTTTGTTTCTTTCATGAAGCTTCATGAAGTGTTGAAAGCTTGACCATTTTTGTTTGCTTCCCTTAACCTAACCATTCACCTAACCCTAGTTTAGTCTCTACACTTGACCATGGTTGGTATATGATAAGCATTCATTTTATTTTCTATTTGGAAAATACTTATCATATTATCTTCTTCTTCTTCTCCTTCTTCAACATGAACAAAACCTTGCAACCATCAATGGCAACTTGAGAAAAAGAATGAGAAATCCAATTCTAAAGTGAACCCACTTCCTATTTCTTCATCCTCTACCACTTGCCAAGTAGTATAGGGTGTTTTCTTCATAAGTTTCATGGCTTGGTGAAGTTGGAGCTTGATCTTGTGTTGCTTCGACGTAGATCATCTTCGGCATCGAAGCCGACGACCAAGCCCGCCCATTTCTCCGATGAAGCCGACGCTAGAGCCCGAGATCCGATGATCGTAGCGAGGAGACTTCATCATGGAGCTATGGAGGTGGAGGACCGGATCTACAAAGGTTGTAGCCCCTTTCCTTTAGCGTTAAATTTGTTTACTCGCATTGCTTCGCCTATAAATCTAGTTAACGATCCGTATTAAGGTTTGTAGGCACATGAAATTTTTTAATTGGGCATGTTTGATCACTTATGAGACCTCATTAGTGTGCCTAGGAGCCCTACAAATTGGGATGGGCATATTTACTTACGTTGATGACATGTGATGTTATGTGTTGCTAGATATGTTATATTGGATCGTCGTGTTTGAATAGCCGGGGTTTTTTATGTGAGATGAGTGTTTTTCATTTTCATTCATGTAAAAACTTGTATGTAATATTCTGTTATTGGGGCACTTCCAGGTTGCGGAAGATGTCACCGTTGATGTATATTATTTACTTTTCCGCATTAGGATACACCCAAGGAGGGGAGCATAAGTAACCGGGTTCTAGGGTCCAGTGGGAGACCATCTCGAGGAGTCGAGTCCGGGTCTCCTAACTCTAGAATTGGTAGGGTTGCTTGCCGTAAGGGTCTAGGGGTGTGGGATTGGCTATTCATCACGACCGTGGAATCCGTGTTTTATTCAGGCTCAAAATGAAACACGAACGTCTTAGTATATCCAATATTTCATATGATATTTTCTGCTGCGTTATCTGTGATGTGATCATGTGATTTGTTCAGATAGATATTGTATATAGTATATATGATATATTATATAAACGTTGCTTATGTTTTACACCCGCGCTAGCCCTGCCTCGCTCTGGCGTTAGTTACCTAACCTAACGGTGCAGACGGTACATATAGGCGAATGCGGATGGCATAAGCGTACGTTATATTTATCTGTGATGTTTAGGTGGACTTAAATGATGGGACATTCATTACTGAGATTAATGAAAGAAAATAAACCTAAAAGATGTTGTGGAATCGAATTTCAAAAATAAAACAGGTAGCTACAGTTCTTGCTTTGCATCGCGGTGTTCCTTGTAGAACATCCTGCACCTTATTCGATGAGGAAAGGGCCGACGATCCCTTCACCGGGAGTGACCCCTTTAGCAATAACTGGCAGATGCTACAACGCTCTGTTTGTCTTTTGATTGCTTCTATAGTTTTTGCTTTGCACAGCGGTATATGTGATATATTATGCACCTTATTCGATGAGGAAAGGGCCGACGATCCCTTCATCGAGAGTGACCCCTTTAGCAAAACTAGAAAAGCCTCAAAAACACTCCATTTAAAAACCATTTGATTCCGCAACGAGATCAAGTTCAAAGCGTTAAAGGTTTTCCTAAAAATCATCCGCAACCCTCCGTCATTTTAGGAATTAGATTACTTAGTATTCGTGCTGTGTTTGTTGACCATAGTCAAGGCACAGTGTACGGTAGCTAAGTGATGTCTTCCTACACCGCATATGATGCGATTAGTTAGGACAGTCGCATGACTTTGTTGACCTTAGTTAAGGGTCATGTGGATGGGTCTAATTAATCACGAAATGACGGGTAGAACTTGACTAGTGCTTATGATTTGTTGACCATAGTTAAGGTCATAAGTGCTAGGGGTAAAAACTTTTATCGGGAGTTTCAAGTGTTGAAATTTGCAATGAGATTGCATACCTTCTATATGATAGTTGGATCCCGATACCCACTGCGAGTAATTGTTACTCCTGGGAGAGTTTTGCACTTTACAATTAGCCGATTAAGTAGGTGTCTAGAAAGGTGTCAACGGGGTTACGCCCCTGGGAAAACGAGGTTTACTTTAATTAGGTCCGTGCGAAAGTACGGGGTACCTCCCTCAAAGTACCGACACTGGCCTGGCTGAAAAATTGGCGAACTTGTAGAGTGTAATTAATCCCGGCTAGTCTTTCCTTTTAGGGTTTGAAGGAAGATTTGATAAAAACAGTGGGAGCCATCCTGATTAGATAAAATAAATAACCAATCAAATCTTGCAAGAGCGCACGCAGAGTGTTTTCTTCTCTCTCTCTCCAGGTAGCGACCATATCACGCCTTAATCAAGATAATAATATGGATGTATTGACCGAACCCGCTTGTTATACTGAGCTGGGGAACGTTGGTCCCGCTCCAACTTATAATTGTTATAAGACAGAGCAGGAAATAGGGGAATACCAGGATTCCCATGCCGCCCAAACGAAGAAAGTGCATAAGATGCATCTCCTTCGGGTGCGTTCATTACAAAGAACCGTTTCTCAGTATCCTCTGCGTCCTGGGTATTTGATACCGGATCAGGATCCCAGATATGTAATCTGTTACATAGGGCTATAGAAAGGTAGAAAACTGAGAACGGGTGATAAGTTTCATGAGACAGAAAACGGTGCAAGTGTTGCAGCCAAGTCTGTTGGTCACTGTCACCCTGTATTACCAATACATTGATTCCGAACAAATGCTATTAGATACCGAATATGATATACAAAATCATATCAATCTCTTTATTTATTAAAGAAGGATATAATTTTGTATTGTTGAATATTGTTTTCAACATTTCAAAAGTTGATCGGTTCAGGCACGTTATCTAAAAGCATTGACGTTCTAAATCAAACTACAGTTCCTAGTATACAGAACACACACAAGAGTAAGAGTTCAGAAATGAACGAATCCTTCTTGAGGCATTGTAGACTAGGTCATATCAATGCGACCCGACTGGCTGAAGTTACATTTAGATGCATATTTAAATCAGTTTGAATTTACATCTTGTGAAACTTGCCAGTCATGTCATAAAAATTAGATGACCATAGCTCTGTTTATTGGAAACAGAGAAAGAGTTAGTAAACTCTTGGGACTGATACATGATGATATATGTAAGATCCCATGTCTACATATGCCAAGACTGGTTCTTTGTACTTTCTTACATTCACTGATCATCTCTCAAGATTCGGACACATGTTCCTGTTGAAACACATGTCTGAAGCTTTTGAGAAATTCAATGAATATAAGTTAGAAGTAGAGAACCAAAATACGGGTATAAGTATTATGTCCTATGATAAGATCAGGGAGGATAATACTTGTGCATAGAATTCCTGGACTATTCTAAAGGAGAATGAGATTCTCTCTCAGTATTACTCCTCTGAATATACCACAGCACAACGGTGTATCGGGGCGGAGCAATCGCACCATATTAGATATGGTGCGCTTTATGATGAGTACTACTGAGTTACCTGTTTCATTTTGGGAGTTATGCACTTAAGAAGCTGCATACCTATTGAATTGGGTTCGAATCAGATCACTGCCTACCACTCCATATAAGATATGGTATGGGAAGAGCCCATCTTTTAAGTAAATTAAGATTTGGGATTGTCCGGCCTATGTCAAAAGCAAAATCCGGACAAGATCGAGGCAAGGTCAGTTCTATAGAACTGGAAGAAGTTCCAGCTATACAATCTACAGCTGATGATTTGATAGAACCAAAGGATTCAATAGTCCCCGACGAACCTCAGCCTCTCCGCCGATCTAGCAGGGTTCCTCATCCGCCTGAGAGATACTTTGGTTTCTCGATGACAGTGGGAGCGAGGAATGCATCATGAGATGATGACCCAACTAGTTTCGAGCAGGCCATCAAGAATGGGAACTCTGTAAGAATGGCTGGATGCTTAGCGATCTGAAGGGTTAAATCCCCATCAAAAGCAACTATATCTTGAGAAGATTACTTGGTGTAGATGGAAAAGTTGAGACTTATTAAAGGTTTTCGTCATCGACCAGGCATGGATAATGATGAAACCTTTTCCAGTGGCTATGCTTAAGTCCATCTGGATCCTACTTGCTACGGCTACATACCATGACTACGATATCTGGTGGTTGGGTGTCATGACTGCTTTTCTAAATACTGATTTAGAAGAAAACGTCTATAAGTACACAGTCAGAGGGCTTCGTAAACAGTGGGAGCAGCGGAAACGTGTGCAAGATGCTTTACAGAATAAAGCAAGCATCGCGGAGTTGGAACGTCTGTTTTGATGCGATAGTCAAAGAGTTTGACTTCATCAAAATGGTAGATGAACCTTGTATGTATAAAAAGGTAGTAGAGAGTAAGGTGGTCATCCTCGTATTGTACGTGGACAACATACTCTTGATAGAAAAAGAGTTTCCTATGCTACGCTCGGTCAATCTCCACTTATCACATGGATTCTCCATATAGGATCAAAATGATACCTCCTAAATCCTGGGTTTTGGATCTATAAGATAGATATAAATGGATGTTAGGGTTCTCACTAGGTTTAGTGAGATGGTATCAATCGATCCTGGGGAGAATCACTGGAAAGCTTCCAGACTGATGAGCATGACTGAATGTCAGTTGCAGGCATTGTCTTTACCCTCAGTGAAGGGACGGTATATTGGAAAAGTTCCAAGCTAGATACCGTGGCAGACTAGACGATAAAGGCTGGTAACATAGCTATTAAAGATACTACCAAAGAGGCAGTTTGGGTGTATATTAGTTCATGAGATAAACTAGGTTCCGACCATTGTGTGACAATGGAATTGTGGCTTTGGCCCAGGAACCACAGTCCCATCAGTGACCCAGACATATTCTGAGGCAGCATCACCTGATCATGGAGATAGTTGATCTCCAGGGTGATCGAGGTTAGGAGAGTAGACTCAGAGGACAACACGGCGGATCCATTCACAAAGGCCTTTTCCCAAAGAGAGACTTATATGGGATGGTTGAGTATGTGATACTGCAACCACTGCTACAGATGGCCCTAGTGCAAGTGGGAGATTGTTAGTTATATGTATGCCGTAGAGGCCATTACTGTACACAGGATGTATATTGTAGTGGATGCTGGGATATATATAGGTAGGACTTTCTTGCTCGACATGATAGTACGCTATCTGGTTGCTCTTTATCTTAACATGTATACTTTCTGTCTCTCTGTTACATGTTGATAAAGCCCTTAGGATGTGTACTCGACTTCCAGGACTATGATGTAGATCAAACTAGTGGGGCCTGGGTAGTCCATGAGTACATCCTTCAATGTTCCTAGTCGTGGGAATATCGAGACGGGGCATCGATATTCCAGAGTAGACTAGCGTATATCTTCTCGACCCATGTGATGGGCGATGGATGATCCCATATCCATTGGTGTTTGACATCAGAGATGGTATGCGGGTGCTCAGTGGTGACTGGGTACACTGAACGAACTCGTCGAGAACTCCCAGATGGTATTATACCTCACGTCAGATGGCAGTTCTCTGGTGACACTGGTACAGCTTAGTCTGTTGACCCGAGATCGTCATAGAGTCTTGTGTGTCTCCCACTGTGCTTTGATTTCCACCCTACCACGGCTCTACTGAGTCGTGCAAACAGGTGGTTTTTGGGTACAGTCCCGATTCATATAGAGGCAATGAACGATAGGAGGGGATTCGTCTCCCCCGGTATTGGGGGTTGATGTTGCGCTATGCTCGACTATCCATAACTAGAAATTCCTGGCCAGGGTTGCACTGATTTACTGGTAAGTGCTATCAGTAGTTTCATACTTGTTATGGACCTTACATCGGCATGACTTATCAAGCTACTTGGGTCTGACGTTTACCACCCCTAGGCGAGATATGCGACATATCAGACGAACAGACCGGACTGTACGGTAAGTGTTACTGGTTGGATTCACAGAAGTGTGAGCGGGCTTGCTCGTTGATCTTCTGATTGCTCAATACCCGGGTAGCCGTTACGTTTAGCAGACCGCTTGCGGCTTATGGGTGTCTGATATAATCATCACCTACTGCCGGTGTATTGACGAGTCTTTAGAGTCCTACACAGAGGTTTCCTGGCTCAAGCGAAACGAAATAGGAGCGCATGTGAGATATGTGCGGGACCGAGAATAATACCAGTATGTGATACTGAATTCTATTCTCGCGATTTGTATCATCGGATGGTTATATGAGATATAGCCGGGTTACCTAATCAAATGTTGATTCGATATAATGATACACTTGATATTAGTCGGTTATATGCAGTATGACCGGATCATTAAATCAAGTGTTGATTTAATGATTTAATGTATAATTATATATTTGATATATTACTTTACATTAACTAGTATTGGTTCACTGAAGATTATTTTTCTTACTAGATTGTGCACATTGTATATTTGATATATGTTTGTGCACTAGTTTGTATCATGTTTGATGACACATGCAAACTTGGGTGTGTGTATCATTTTACCCATGTTTAGGTTAATGGTTAGGTTTTATTTATTCTTTTTATTTATTTTGGTAAAAAACTAAATGGTGGCTTTTTGTTGCTTTGCTAGAAGCTTCATGATGCTTCATGCATCTTTGAAAAAGTCTTGACCATTTTGTTTTGTTCCTTAACCTAACCATTCACCTAAACCCTAGTTTATTCTCTAGAAAAGAAACACTCACCCATGGTTGCAATATGATAAGGCTTCACTTGATTTTCAAGATAATTCATTTTCCTTCTTCTTCTTCTTCATCTTCTTCAGGTGAAGAAAACCATTCTTGAAAATTTCCAAGTGATGAAATCAAGTGAGAAATCCAAATCCAAAGTAAACCCACTTCCTATTTATTCATCCTCTACCACTTGCCATGTTGTATAGGGTGTTTTCTTCTCAAGTTTCATGACTTAGTGAAGATGGAGCTTGAGTTTGAGTTGGCTCGACGTAGATCATCTTCGACATCGAAGTCAACGACCTAGCCCGATCATTTCTCCGACGAAACCATCGCTAGAGTCCGGGATCCCGATGGTCGCAGCGGAGGGACACCATCAAGGGGTTAAAAAGGTGGAGGACCGGATCTACAAAGGTTGTAGTCACTTTCACTTGTAGTTAAACTGTTAACTTGCTTAGTTTCGCCTTACCTCTAGTTAACGATCTAGCATTAGGGTTTCTTTGGCACATGAAAAATTTGATTTTGGCATGGTTGATCAGTTGTAGAACCTCATGAGTGTGCCTAGGAACCCTACAGTTTTACGGCAGGGCTTCGATCACGTACGTGCACTTGTGCGTGTATGATGTTCGGGCGGATAATACTATTGGGTTTTGGTTTAAGCCGGATCATAGTATTATATTGATGGATCGGTTTCGTCTCTTTGTATTCATATTTCTCGGAACACGGATGCGGGTATGTATATACGGATGAGAAGGGCATTCTTGTAATTACTCAAGATTAGACACCTCATTAGGGTTTTGATTATTTATATGATTAAAACAATTATGAGGTGGAAGAAATATAATGTTATATTGATATATGATAATTCAAGCATGGCTACTTGGTTTGACTATTTGACTTGGTTTGACTATTTGACTTAGATATTTTGTGAGATATTTTTGGCACTAGATATTTTGGGTGAGATATTTTCTCTTCACATGCTTATGGTCATATCAAGAGAGCCATCACAATTATCATTTGTGAAAATACTTTATCTTTCCTCAAGTTCCATCTTCTTCTTCCTCTCAACCCTTAAGGTCTCATGAGTTGAGTAAACTAGGGTTCCAAGAGACCAATAAATCCATCGTAATTCTCTACATCACCTAATCCATCTATTTTAGCAAGCTAGTTGCCTTAGTTATCTCGGATTTAAGGTAGGAGCTCGGACTATAGACTCTCGGGTGGATCGTCTTTGACTTGAGGAAGCCGACGAGGAAGCTACGATCCGGATCGATCCTCGGAGCCTACGATGACGAGAAGGACAGTGGAGAAGACCCGAAGGACTTGTATCTTGATGTATAACATTCTTTCCGGGTAGTTAAACCTCAAGTAGTTTGCTAGCTAGGGTTATGATCGATCATTGGTTCTAGTCGGTGTTGCGAAGCCCGTAAAAATCATTTTTTGCCATTTCCGTCTCCCCGCGAACACGTGGGGTGCGCGACATCGAATTACACCCTTCTAGTTTTATTGATATTTATTTATCATTATCTTAATCTCATCCTTATCCTCATGTTTCACTCACTTACTTCCATAGTTCATCTTCTTCATCTCCTCACTAGTTATTTTCTAGGGTTGAGAAAAAGAAAAAGAAACCAAGATTTTTAGTGCGCAAAATTCTTACTTCATCAACCTACACTACTCTAGAAAATTAGTTTAGGTTGTTAACTTCACTAATACCTTAATTAGTGAAGTGTGAGCTTGAGTGTGAGTTGCCTCAAAGTGGATCATCTTCGATGACGATGACTTCGAGCAAGCTCATTCCAACCTTCAAGTGGAGTCAAAGAAGAGTTCTATGGCTACTACTCGGAGCTTTTGAAGTGAATGACTAAACTACAAAGGTTGTAACCTCTCTTCACTTGGGCTGGAAACTTGTTTGCTTACTTTGAAACCCTAATTCTCTAGTTCGATTCTTATTTAGTATATTTAGACCTCTAGATTTTTAAAATTGCATACTTGATACTCATTGAAACCTTGTAAATGTGATAAGACTTACTTTCATGCTGCATATGGACAACAGGATTTGTGTCTTTTTCCAAGACAATTGCCATTTGATAACACCGTTAATTTATTGTCTAACTTGAATAGGCAAGCACTCACTTTCTCGGGCTTTCTGGGGCTCAAGAGAATTGATACCGCTTAAACCTATATTAATCTAGAGTCCTTAAACATTTATATTTTTTTGTTTACATTGTATTTATATTGTTTGCATTTCTTGAGAGGGTTTTATGAAAAATATTTTAATATCGTTTAAAAATAACCCTCGAGGGTGATTTAGAATATTTAGAGTTTTTATGAACATGTATTTTAATTTTTTCGTGGTATTTTAGCGATGAAACCTAGCTTTTAAAAGTGTATGATACTTTTATGAAAACTATTACTTTTAGAAACTTGGTGGTATTTTATTAAAAAATTTAATCTTCCATTTTAAAAATACAGTTTCATAATTTGTTTTTAAAGAAAATATGGATTCATTGTCTTATATAATTTTCCAAAGTTTAGTTTTATTTAGAAAATTCGTATTTCTTAAAAACCATATTTTTATTTCCTTTCGAGACCGAATACTCCATGAGGAGTTCTGCATCTCGCTCTACTATCCCAAGAATGTGCGATAATCAACACCATTCATTAGCCGGTTCCCTAACGAGGGTTGCAGAGGCGCAATTGCAAAAGGAGGTAAAAATATCGATAAAAGAAACCCTTTTGTAAAACTTTGGTATTTTAATGAAAAACATATTCTCTTAAATTAGCCGTATATCTAAATCTCGTGCTATGAACCAAAAATGTGAGTGTGGGGTAGGTCGTTACCCCATGAATTTTCCTAAAGATATATATTCTAGTTATCAAAATAAAGGTTATATTAAAGTTCATGGTATTTTTCTGAAAAGTTCGTTATAAGCGTATTTCACTTGAATTTCTAATTTCATGAAAAGGTAAAAATGCAAACTACATGTTAAGATGATATTTAAAGATTTAAAATGAATAAATATCCTTGGTGAAGATAACAAAAGTTGTTTAGAATAAAATTAAACGAGATAACTCCACTTACCGATATTGTTTTATAGATTGGTTTTTGAGATGAAAAGAATGAGAGAAAAGGGACTTAAGGGTCCTAGATCGTTGAGAAAAGAGTAAGGAGAAGAGAAAGGTCTTCGTGGCATCGCGGTTTCATCGAGAAATGCTCCGGTCGTCGAGATTTGATTTGCTACTCCACTTAGTTGCTTAACTCCACTTTACACTTAGAGAATTTTGATAGAAATTTCAGAATGGGGGAGAGCTATAGCATGGGTGGTATTTATACTGAAGAATTTAGGGTATAGGAATTAAAATTTTGAATAAAAAGGATTAAAATAGTGTTAATTAGGGATTTGAAGAGTCTCTGTTTGATTGCAAGAAAATCAAACAATGTAAGGGAGTAGAGGGGAGCTGAAAAGACGTGTGTGTAAAAAACGATGGCGATTGGAGACGATGCAACCATCGGCGGCGGACAAAGTGAGGAAACTGGTGGTCGGATCTTGGCGCCTTGCCTCGAGATTCGTATCAAATGTTTTAATCAGTGTTAACTCTTCATTTATCCCGTTTGATTTTTCTGAAACTTTTTGATTCTCCACATATTACACGTGCAACTCTTGAGCTTCCAAAAAGTTAAAAAGAAAAATATTAAAAAATAAATGGGACTGATAGGAATCGAACACATAGACTTTGTCACGGTAGTGTAGAGGCTTTACCAGTGAGCTACATGTTGCTTCTTACTTTTATTGAACAAAAATAACTTATAACTCCTAATCAGGCTAAAATACTCTTTCTATACATTAAACCGGTAAATTTTGTACAGAGATTTCAGAGTCGTTATAAACACAAATGGATATCGGATCAGCCATTACCCCGTACAGGGTCATAAACGTATACACTAGTCTAAACTGGAGTACCAATGCCTAGTCTTGATAATCCTACAACTAGGAACTTTTAAGGATGTGCTTATAGGCTACACAGGCCCACTAGTATGATCCCTATCATAATCCTTCTAGTCAAGCAAAGATCCTATGAGCTTTATCATCATGTAGTGGTGATACGTTATAGAAAGTAAAACGTATACTTATGAATGACAAATACAAACCAGATAGCGTACTATCATCTCGAGCAAGACTGTCTTGGTATAGGCCCTCCTCGAATTCAGTAATCGCATTCCTGCAACTACGTTAATTTCTTTGAGAGCACCTATATCCAACATTAACTGTAATCTAGAATACATGGGTGTTGGGGTAGTTCAAGTGCAAGTCCAAAGAAATTTCAAGAGCCCCCTAGATTATGAATCCATGTCTACTAATACAAGTAATTTATCATGAGGGCCCGTGTTTCCTTGCTCCTGGATTATAGGCTGTTAAGTTTGGAATACTTCAACACTAGGTTGAAGTCCTGTTACTAACACTTGATTTGGGCCCGTGATTCCTTATCCCTGAATTACAGCCTGTTGGGTTCGAGAACACTCTTGAGATTGGTTGGCATTCACTCTTGAACTTACGTTAGATTAGTTTATCCTTGTAGAGATTTTTTAGGACACATACATGCACATCATGTTTACTATGCGTACACTGCACGGCCATGCTATACTATGCACATATTACTTTTTCATGTTATATAGAACTGCCATGCTACATAGAATTGATATGCTTCTATTAAATTTAATCACCATATACCCTAGTCCATTGCTACATGATATCCATTTCCAACTTGTCATTATACTTTTATACTTCACACCTTTCCTTGGGAACTTACTAAGCGAAAGTTCGCCGACGGGCATCCACACATCTCTTTCTTCTTTTGGATGTTCGTCAGGTGGTCTAAAAACTGAGAAAATAGAAGCGACTATAGGGGATTACGACTAGACCACTACTCAAGTTTAGCTTAACTCATCTTTTCTTTCAGTTTATATATGCCACCTATTTAGGTATTTCTATTCTTGTATTTCCTTTTCAGTTGAACTCGTATATTTTAAATGTATAAAGTTTGAATGTAAATAAAGTTGTTAAAGTTTCAATCTCATGTTAATTTCTTGTCATTTAATATTGCTTATTGACACTTAGCGTATTTGCTCCGGGAAATGACCTTCTCAGAACAAATACGTCGCGGGCTTGTCATGTGCTTGTTTCCGTCTTCTAGGAAGAGGGGCGCAACATTTGTCTTCTGGGAAGCGGGGCGCAACATTTACTCTTCGTATTGACATATCATTGTTGATATATCCCTTTTTTCACTTCATTTGACCTAGTGCTCATTCTTTTGATATCTTCGTCTGTACGTCTTGAAAATCCATATCCATATCATCTTATCCGTTTGCTCTTCGATATCGCTATACTTATTCTTTTTCATCAATATTGCAAATCATGTTTTGTCTTTCACACTGAAAATATAAAACTTAACCAGAAGCACCACCAGTGCGTAAAATAGTTAAATGGAGTTTTGTCCAATATCAAAACTAAGTTTATGTTATCCAACGGGGTCAACAATTACTAGTAATACAAAGTGTGAGGTATATGCTAAAGTTACAATGTAACCATCAAAAGCTATATACCTTATCAAAGAGTTGATTAATAATTAGCAAAAACAGCTTTCTAAAGATTCAATTAAACCATGGTGATCAAGAGAGGGTTAGGAAAGCTTAGTTGTTAGTCATGAACCTCCTCTTCACCTAGCAAAAAGATACTACTCACTACTCATAGTAAAGAAAAATAACATAATAGATACAAATAAACTCATAAAAGAATTACAAGAAAAGTAAAGAGAGTTAAATGAAATACTCAACCATAACAATGTAGCAAGAAATGAAACTTTTATTGAATTTGGTATTCAAAAGTACATCAAATGAACTCGATAACTTAAACTTAAACTTACAAGCTCAATGATGAGATTGCAAGATGAGGAAAAAGCAAAGAATTCTAGTAAACTAAATCAAAATATCATAAAACATCACACATTCTATATTACATATGCAAAAACTTGGACCCTTTGCTTCTTCACTGATCTGTTATTTATAGGAGTCTCAACAGGCAAAAAGATACATCCCAGTGACTTGATTTGACAGTGATGAAGACGTTGCATGAGTACGAGCCTAATTCGGCAAGTATGGGCCGACCTCGGTGGCCAAAATGGGAGTTTAGTAGGCCCAGGTAAGAATTTAGGCACCCAAATTTATTCCATGATCTTTTCACATCTCCACTTGATTTATGGAGCCTTTCTTTTCTTCTAAATCCATCTGGTTTGCAGACTGGTGTCTGAAGTCCAATGATCACTGCTTTTTCAATCTTTTTCTTCATATCACATCAACACTTTTCCATTGATCATTGCTCCCATTTAGAGATTGGTGCACCAACTTGGATGTACCATTAGTGTTCATTATCCATGTGTTACACATAATGAGTATTTTGGCTGCACAAAATCATATCTTGATCATTTGTCTGTTCGGTTGCATTTTTTGCTAGAGTTCGTCGCAAATGTGCAAAATGTATCTTGTTTTCAACTTAATTGTCCTGGGTACCTGAAACTTGTACTTATGTAGCAGTTATGGATTAATAGAACTTGTTTATTAACAAAATGATACAAAATGGCCGGTATTAAATGCAATTATTCATGATGAATATAGGGTTTGTTAGGATTTTAATTTAACTTTGAATTATGAAGTTGATAAAGATAAAGATAAATAAAGAAGTATTATTTAAATTAGAATAGGGATCTCATATTTTGATTATTTATTTATGGCTCTCATCTAGGAGAAGCATAAGAAAGAAAAGAAAAATCTTACCATGTATAGAGAGATTTGAGTAGAGAGACAGACGTGTGGTTTCTCAAGGATTAAATGTCAAAGCAAAGGCTAAGGTATTGTCACTATAATGTCTTTGTATAAGGATCTAAATGCCATGGTGTATAATGCTCTTGTATTCATCATTATAATGGATTCTTTCAGGCTCTCTCTTTGGATTAGGTATATTGTCAATGTTAAATTTGATTTAAATTCGGAATTAGTTAGGAATTGATTAGGATTTAAATCTAATCTTTTTAGTTTAGATTTAAATATAATCTCTAAATTAAATTTATATTTATCCCTAGTATAAATATGGATTTATCTCCAAGCAATTATTTACCATATAAATATGATGCTTTCTCTAGGTATTCTGGTGGAATCTATAATTCTCTAATAACCTAAGATTTGATTAGAGTGGAAGATGTGGCCAAATGCGGTGACAGATAGAGAGAGATTTTGTAAGAGAGGGTATTTCTTTATAAAGGATGATGAGAAGTCGGTGTAATCTCTTGAAATTATTTCTCATAGTGTAAGTTCTCGTTGCGGGTTGTAGAATTAGGTGCTACTTTTGTCGAACCTGGGTAAACCTTGTGTGTTTTTGTTAGTGTGTTATTTTCCTGTGATTTGGTATTCGTCGGATAGTCTTTTTCAATCTACCCTACAACAAAGGTTCTAAATATTCCACTGCGCATAAATACGTAATCTTTACAATAAGTGGTATCAAAGCGTCAAGTCCACATTTTGGAATTGATTAAGAGATGCCGTCTACAAATTACGAAATCAAAAAGTATGTACACAATAGTTTCAGTCTATGGATATTGAAGATGACAGCGCTGCTGAAGCAATAAGATGTGCATATGATTTTCTTTGCGAAAAACAGCATTTTGGCAACAACAGCGGCAATGGAGAGTGAAGAGATAGAGGAAAAAGATCACAGTCTGATCCATCTTTCAATAGCCTATATGGTTATTTGCGAAGAGACGCAAGAGACGACATTGGCAGAATTATGGAACTGGTTGGATTCTATTTACATGAAGAAATCTCTTATTGGCCGATTCTATTTAAAGCGGTCCGGGAAGCGCTTAGAGATTCTTCAGTTCGGATTAAGCAGAGGTTTGCTTCGTAGGAATTTGCTGGATTGTACAGGCCGGAGAGGATCATGCATCAGTACACCACATTGGGAGATCCTCGGTTAGATGGCATTACATAGCGGATGGATCAGACAGTTGTGAAGAACAGAATTTTATGGCTTACTACTGATTTTCCGAGAGAGTTTCGAGATGGAGCTCTATCTACTGCTGAGTATCTCATCGATCGGTCACCATGGATGGTAGTAGTTATGAAAATTCCCGAGGAGTTATGGACTATAGGGGTTAGAGATTACTCAAGGGTTCGTGTTGTTGGGTGCACCGAGGAGCCGAAGATTGAGAGATGTTCTTTTATCGGCTTTAGAGGCGAAGCCAGAGGGTGCAGGTCGTGGTTTCGTTGGGCCCAGAGTGGAGTAATCAGCAAAATTACATTCGTTGAGTCTGCGATACTTCAAAAAAGACAGACTCAATCAAATGGTGAATGGAGAACAGGTATGTCACCAAGCAAGGTGGAGTTCGAAGTCCTAATTCAGATTATGAAAGATGAGGTGGTCGGTACTTCGATTCGGGTGGAGACCTAAAGCAAGTAGCGCAGAGGCCGAAGCCAGTTCGCCGTACAGGAGTGGTTATTCGCCGTACATGAGTGATTAGGGACAGGTCTCCAAGGCAAGAGAATCGGAAGTTCAGTAGCAGACTGCATATTTGTTTTATGGCATTAATAGTGTTATGGATGGGGAGTTGCATCAGTTGTAGTAGTATATCGAGCATGTTCTAGCTTGATATAGGATATAGTAGACTTGGCCCATTTCTTCTCATTTAGAGGCGCACTTCAAGCTTTCGGTAATGTTATCACCGAGGTCAGATGCAGACAGAGATCATGTGTCTATAATGCCATATGCGAGCGCAGAGGTTAGTGTGGAATGTATGCGGCCTAGTATTGCACAGGCAGTTGCAACAGTCGGAAAATACTTGACTATTCCGAGCAGAGATAATTAGCAGGCTGTGGGGTGGATCCTGAGATACTTGAGAGATAGTGAAGGTTTTGGCTCGTCATTCAGCAGAAGCGGTGTGGATGGATGTGTCATGACAGAATATGCGGGTGATAAGGCAGGCAGATGGAGGTTGATGACGGGTTACATATTAGGCACAGATGCAGTGCCAGGTAGATCGACGCTTCGGGCTGGTATCACGGTTTCAACAATGGAAGCATGAGTGATAGCCGTCATGCAGGAGATTAGAAAGGTCATTGATTTATGGAGATTGTTCGGTTTGGGAGTTCTAAAGGAGGTGAAAGTGTTCTTCTTGGAGGCCAAGAAAAAGGTAATATCTCTTACGAATGTTGGTACTCTAAAGAATTCGGCAGACGCATTTCTGAGATGGTTCTGATACAAATTCAAGGTTTTCCTAGTAGATTATTGAAGTGCTTTTGGGCACAAAGCTATGAGAATAGAGTTCTAAGTGTTTAGAAAGTGAAGAGATTATAGTAAACTTGAATAAAGGTGGAGATTGTTAAATTTGATTTAAATTTGGGATTAGTTAGGATTTAAATCTAATATTTTTAGTTTAAATTTAAATTTAATCTCTAAATTAAATTCATATTTATCTCTTATAATAACCGGTTTTCTCTGGTACATAAATCCGTATTTGAATTAATTTTATTTTCCTTTTCCTAAAATTCTCTTTTATTTTTCCCTTCTTTTATTTCTTCCTTAAGCCTTAAGCCCGTAGCCCACTCCTTATATACCTTTTTCCTATTTTCTTTTCTTAGCTCCAGCCAATCCCAACTTCTTCTTTTCTTTTTCCTTCTTCTCTTTTTACTCAAGCCCGAACCCACACCCTCTCTCTCCCCTTATTCCTTCTTCTTTCTTTTCTTTCTTGACCCAAAACCCTCATGCGAACCGGTCCCTGCACCCAACTTCCCACGCTTTCTTTACCGCGATGTCTGCACACATCTCGCCCATGATCTCGCAACAACCTAGCCGCTCAAAACCCTGACCCTGGCTCTCTCTCTCTCTCATTCTCCCACTCGTTCCCTTCTTCTCTCTCCTAACAAACCCACCTTCACCAATTTCCTCCCACCTCATCGACCACCACCACAACCTCTAAGCACCTTCGTCAACCCAGACCCGAGCTCCTCCACTATCTCTCCTTCTCTCCAAATCAAACCTAAGCTCCACTGCAACAACCGAACCCCCTCTCGATCCTCTCCCATGAACCTGCCTTTTCTAGCATCCGCCATCACCATCGCCATCGCCATCACCGTAGCATTCACCGTCGCCGCTGCCGTCATCTCCTACAACATCGAGCCTCAGGACCCGCACCTCGCTCGGGCCATGCATGCACCCAGCGCATCACGCACGTACCATGCACTGTACCCAGCACCGCGCCGCTTCGTCGCCATCTCGTGTGTCAAGACGATCCCCTACGTTCATGTCGCTTCTATTTTAGTGACCTAAGACAAGTGTTCATCACTTGCTATCATGATATACGCTATTTGTTTATAGATAAGTATAAATTGTAAATATCATTATATCAGGTTATTAACGATTACTTTAAACATGACCCATAGTTGTTTGATTATGATGGACTGAACGTAAAGTGGGTCTAAAACACAGTGATAGACATATAGAAACTGTAGGGATTGAATTTCGTTCGAATTAAATAGACGAAACCAAAATCCCGATAACTTCAATTACATACGCTAAGTGTTCGATCAAGTTTCCTGAACCAATACCATAATTTAAAACCCCCAATTTGTGATAAATAGTTTCGGTTACTGTTAATTAGTATCGTGAAGAAAATTAGGATTAAAATATTGATGTTTCATACATAAAATGTCATCTCCAATAGGCGACAACAAATCTGAATGTTTCTATATGTACTGCCTTGTGAAAATCATAACAAATCACAGAAAATTCGTCTTGTATTGTTTATGGGTTCATAACGAATATAACTTAATATACTAAACACTTATATGAAGTTTTACTGAAAATTATATGGTTACGTTTCCGTAAATTGGGGAGCAACATGGATCTGGACTGCAGTACAGAGAAATATTCCTCGATCTTGTCTGTTTTAAACCACTAAAATAATCCCGTATAAATATCCTGCTATGTCGAGACCTATATAAATACGTAGATAAATGAGTTAGGTTTTATTTGGCATTGTTTTTGTTAGTTTTCATTACCGTTTACTATTTTCAAAGCATTTTACAGTACTGAAATATACTGCAGTTTTTTTGAAACGTTATTTGTGCCAATCAATATTGTAACGGCCATAACTCCCTGTATGTTCATAATATAAATGTTCCGTTTGATTCTGTAGAAAGCTAACTGAAAAAACCAGTTTTCATCGAACTTTAGAGACACCAGATTCAGAATGTAACCTATAAATAATTTTACTCGAAATTGAAACTTCAGTTTTGAAACTGGGATTCCAGCACTGTTTACCTGAATTAAAATAAGAATATCTCCCAATTCAGAATAGGTATCGGGATGAACCCAATTTTTTTTATTATCTGAACGAGTCTATTTTTTGCGCCTTTTATATTGTTATGCCTAATTCTGATCGTAAGTATTTTTAATAAGTTTTGCAATCTGATTGGTGCTAGCTGTCTAGTAATAAGCAAAGTTCAGTTAATATATTTTATCATGCCATATGACTGCTTTACCTTCATGTTTGGTTGTTCACGCTATATAATATGGTTAACTGAGTCCACTGCATAGTAATGGCTTGACTCATGTTTAGAACCCATATATATTGACATCCCATTGGTTATATTGCATTGTCAAACTGGAATACATTAATGAATTGGATTGTGGCAAGTACGCAAGTGTATAAGTGAATAGAAGTCAGATTATTGTACGTGAAAGTGGGAATGAATGAATGAAATGACACGTGTTTGTACACAGTCAATATGATTCATGAATGTATTCTTTAACTTGGGGGAACTGTAAGTCGACGTTGTACACCCCACGACTTGCGGGGAGGCAGAAATATGAAAAACAATCATTTTGTTTGAAGCAACATCGACTAACTGAAAGGATCTTTGCTAAACTATAACTTACACAAACATAGGAGTTGTTAACTACTATGAGAAGAGATTATACCTAGTGAACCTAGTCCTTCGTCTTCTCGTTATCCACCTCCTCGCCGGCCTTCTCTATGTAATAGACGATCCACCATGAGAGATTCTACTCCAAGCTTTGCCTCTAATCTTGAGGTAACTAGATTTCTTTAGTTGCTAATCAAAGTCACCTAGATGATATAGAGTATGGTTATGGATTAAATAGTCTAGCTAATCCTTGATCTTAACACATGAGAGGGTAGAATTAGGGTTTGAAGAGAGAGAGCTTGAGGAGAGAGAAGGTGAGCAAGATTATGATAAAAATGTTTCTCACTTCTAATATATCATGAAGCATAAAGAAAATCAAATAAATAAATCTAAATGATTTATCATCATGCTTCATTTAATATATGCAATGAATCATCAAGTGAGTCATTAAGCAATAAATGCTTCATTAACTCACTTGAATGATTCATCCAATGAGTCACAAATGCATTTAATGTAAATGCCACATAAACCATCAAGTCACCATACTTCTAGAAGCTTCCCGCCAAATTACGAGAACGCCCCTCCTATTCGTGAAAACACAGAAAAACTTTAGACTGTATAAATCCAATAATCCGATACTAGAATCTGGCTTAAACCAAAGCCGGCTAGTAAAAACTGTCCGAACATCGTACGTGCGTTTAAACACGTATGCGTACGAACCCTTGTCGTAAAACCATACGACCTCTATATCATTTCTCCTGGAGTAGGGAAACTCTCTGTGTGGGACTCTAAAGACTCGACTACTACGCTGGCAGTAGGTTTAACCACAGACCGCAAGCGGAACTAGCTGTACGTAACGGTCCCCAGGTAGATGTTGATAAGAAGGCCGATGAGGAAACCCATCCGAACTCCTACTGAGCCTGATGTGACAATCTTCGTACAGTCCGGTCTGTTCGTCTAAGACTATTTCATATCGGGCCTAGGGGGCGGCAAGCGTCAGTCCCTTAAAAGCGGTATAAGTCATGTCGGAGCGTAGCCCATTACACCTTGAGAAACTACTGGAAAACCTACCAGTAAATCTCGCTTTCCCTGGCCAGGGACTTTGCGTAATGGTTCTCTGACACAGTGCGATATCAACTCCCAATACCGGGAGAGACGAATCCTGTCTAACCACTACTGCCTCCAAGTGCTCGGGACTGCACCCAACCGCTACCTGTTTGCACGACTTCTTTGAGCCGTGGTAGGGTAGCAATCTAAGAACAGTGGGACACACTTGAGGCGAAGTAGCAGTGTCAAGTCTGCGGACTATGCTGTACTCATGTCACCTGGGAACTGTTAACTGACGACGGGTATAATACCAACCAACAGTTCCCCGCGAGTCTTGTCCGGTATACCCATAACCCAACGAGCACCTGTATACTATCTCCAGTACGACGTACTGATGGCTGTGAGACAGACCATCTCCCCAACTGGGATGAGAAGCGTACACACTAGTCTACTCCGGAGTATCGATGCCCTGTCTCGATAATCCTACGACTAGGGACCTGAAAAATGATGTGCTTGTAGACTACCCAGCCCCCACTAGTGTGACTGCCATCACAACGCTGGTAGTCAAGCAAGATCCTAAGGGCTCTATCAATACGTACACACATATTAAGATAGATAAAACCAAGTAGCATACTACCATGTTTAGTAAGACTGTTATATAACTGTGAATATCCCAAGCTTCTATTAAGTAATATACAAGCTAGTATGATACAATAATGGCCCCTAGGGCATATACACTAACAATCTCCCACTTGCACTAGGGCCATGTACTGGCATATCGAAGACCGATCATCTCGAGTAGCCTCTCGAACTGAATCTGAGGTAAGGCCTTTGTGAATGGATCAACAATGTTCTCCTCTGTAGTAACTCTCCGGACCTCAATCTCCCGGCGATCTACGATCTCCCTGATCAGGTGATACCGTCTTAAGATGTGTATGGACTTCTGATGGGACATGGGTTCCTTTGCTAAAGCTATAGCTCCGTTGTTGTCGTAATACAGAGGTATTGGATCAACAATGGTAGGAACCACCTGAAGTTTTGTTAGGAACTTTTTCATCCAGACCACTTCTTTTACGGCATCGCAAGCAGCAATATACTCCGCTTCCATCGTCGAGTAAGCAACGGTGTCCTGCTTGGAACTCTTCCAGCACACCGCCCCTCCATTGAGGGTAAAGACATAACCCGACATGGACTTGGAGTCATCCTTATCACTCTGGAAGCCGGAATCAGCAAAGGCCTCGATCTTGAGGTCTTTTCAGCTGTAAACCAAGAATATCTCCTTAGTCCTTCTCAGGTACTTGAGAATGTTCTTCACTGCTATCCAGTGATTCTCCCATGGGTCTGACTGATACCGGCTTACCACGCTCAGTGCGTAAGCTACATCTGGTCTGGTGCACAACATCGCATACATTATAGAGCCTACCGCAAAAGCGTAGGGTATAATAGACATGCGTTCCCTTTCCAAATCAGTCTTAGGAGACATCTCTTTGGAGAGGGTGATTCCGTGACAAGCCGGTAGATTACCGCGCTTTGAATATTCCATACTGAATCTTTTCAGTATAGTGTTGATATACCTGGACTGCGGAAGTCCCAACATCCTCTTGGATCTATCACGATAGATCCGGATCCCCAGAATGTAAGAGGCATCACCCAGGTCTTTCATGGAGAACCTGTGTGACAAGAATTCTTTGACAGATTATAGCATAGGAATGTCATTTCCTATCAATAGAATGTCATCCACGTACAAGACGAGGAATACGACAGTTCATGCTACAATCTTACTATATATACATGGTTCATCTGGATTTTTGAAAAAGTCATATTCTTTGACCGTTTCATCAAAACAGATGTTCCAACTCCGCAATGCCTGCTTTAGTCCATAAATGGACTTAAGCAGCTTACATACTTTCCCGCTGCTCCCACTCTGATTGAAACCTTCTGGCTGATCCATATAGACGCATTCTTCCAAATTACCTTTTAGAAAAGCCGTCTTTTGTTAGTTGTATGTATGCCCTAGAGGCCAGTATTGTACAGATGATGTATATTATATTGGATGCTTGGACATATATAGAGATGACTTTCTTGCTCGATATGATAGTATGCTATCTGGTTACTCTTTATCTTAACATGTATACTAGTCTCTTTAAACTGTCTTGTAGTTACATGTTGGTAAAGCCCTTAGGATGTGTACTTGACTACCTGGACTATGATGCGGATCATACTAGTGGGGACATGGTAGTCTATAGGTACATCCTTTAAGGTCCCTAGTCGTGGGTGTATCGAGACGGGGCATCGATATACCAGTGTAGACTAGCGTATACGCTTCTCGACCCATGAGATGGGCGATGGATGATCCCATATCCATTGGTGTTCGACATCAGAGATGGTATACGGGTGCTCAGTGGAGACTGGGTACACTGGACGGACTCGCCGAGAACTCCCAGATGGTATTATACCTCACGTCAGATGGCAGTTCTCAGGTGACACTTGTGCAGGTTAGTCTGTAGACCCGAGATCGTCATAGAGTCTTGTGTGATTCCCACTGTGCTTTGATCTCCACCTTACTACGTCCATGAGAGCATGCAAAACGGTGGTTTTTGGGTGCAGTCCCAAGTCACATGGAGGCAATGAGCGATAGGAGGGGTTTCGTCTCTCCCGGTATTGGGGGTTGATGTTGCGCTGTGCTCGATTGGCCGTAACAGGGAAGTCCCTGGCCAGGGCTGATCAGAGATTTGCTGGTAAGTGTTACCAGTAGTTTCTCGACCCGTTATGAGCCTCACATCGGCACGACTTATCGGTTATTGGGGTCTGACGTTTACCACCCCTAGACTTGATATGCGACATATCAGACGAACAGACCGGACTGTACGGTAAGTGTTACTGGTTGGATTCACAGGAGTGTGAGCGGGCTAGCTCGTCGATCTTCTGATCGCTCAATACCCGGGTGGCCGTTACGTTTAGCACACCGCTTGCGGCTTGTGGGTGATTGATATGATCATCATCTGCTGCCGGCGTATTGACGAGTCTTTAGAGTCCGACACAGAGGTTTCCTGGCTCAAGCGAAACGAAATAGGGGCGCATATGAGATATGTGCGGGACCGAGAATGATGCGTGTATGTAATACCGTATTTCATTCTCGCGATGAATGTTTCGATTGGTTATATGCGATATAACCTAGTTATCGAATCAAAGATTGACTCGATAAGTCGATTCATTGGATACTAGTCGGTTATGTGCGACATGACCGGATCATTGAGTCAAGTGTTGATTTAATGATTTAATGTATAATTATATATTTGATATATTACTTTGCATTAACTAGTATTGGTTCACTTTAAAAGGATTTTCTCACTTGAAGTTCACAAGTTGTATATGTGATATACTTTTGTGCACTTGATTGTATCATATTTGATGATACATATATACTTGGATTTGTGTAAAGACTTAAACCATGTTTAGTGAATGGTTAGGGTTTCATATTTTCACTTAATTATTTATCTTTTCTTTTTTGAGAAATAGATAAAAGAAAACAAAATGGTTTCTTTTTATCATGAAGCTTGTTGAAGCTTCATGAAGCTTTGACTAAAGTGACCATTTTGTCTTCATGCTTAACCCTAACCATTCCCACTAACCATGGTCTATTCTCTACACCTAACCAAGGTTAGAAGATGATAAGTATTCATTTTATTATTCTTTTGAGATAACACTTAATATATTCTATCTTCTTCATCATCTTCTTCTTCAAGAAAAAGCTTGCCACCATTAATGGCATCTTGACCAAAAGTGTGAGAAATCCAATTCTAAAGTGAACCCACCTCCTATTTCTTCACCCTCTACCTCTTGCCAAGTAGTATAGGGTATTTTCTTCACAAGTTTCACAACTTGGTGAAGTTGGAGCTTGATCTTGTGTAACCTCGACGTAGATCATCTTCGGCATCGTAGCCGACGACTTGTCCGCTCATTTCTCCGATGAAGCCGATGCTAGAGTCCGAGATCCGACTAGGACAGCGAGAGGACGTCTACGTGGAGCTAAGGAAGTGGAGAACCGGATCTACAAAGGTTGTAGCTTCTCACTTTTAGTTAAGATGTTAACTAGCTTAATGTTTCGCCTAAAATTCTAGTTAACGATCCGTATTAGGGTTTCTCGGCACCGGAAAAATTTGAAATTGGCATGGTTGATGCCTTGTGAGACTTCATTAGCGTGCATAGGAACCCTACAGTGGTATCAGAGCCTAGCTAGAGCCTTAGGCGAAGTGTAGACGACGTTTGAAACCCGATCGAACCGAAACCCTAAAAACCAAATTGCTCTCTGGACTTTTTCCAAAAACTGGGTTGTTTCCATATTAAAAATGCTTAAAAAATTCAGCAGGGAATTATATGAATTACGGTGCAAAATTTGACCAATGATACCTCAAACATGCGGCGGAACCGCGGCAGAAGCCTAGCTTCTGCGGCGGTTCCGCGGCTCTCTGGTGACGTCAGCCCTCCATATTTGCACAGTAATTCCTCTTTCACAGTGCTGAGTTTTATGGGAATTTTTAATATTTTTTCAAGAGTTGAATTTTCTGGGGTTGTTTTGGGGATTCGATGATTCGATCGGATTATCAGATTTTGTCTATGTGGTTTCCGGATAAGTTTAGAATATGTTAAAAAGTTCGACCGGATATAAATACCCAACTTTTCCCCTGCCGGAAAAATTTCCAAGTGTTGGATTTTTCTGTGGTTTAAGGACGTTCTGAGTAGTGCAAGTAACACGATGGTCCCTCTAGAAGACAACAAACCTTAACTAGATTATGTGACCGTCTTGAACTGCCCTTTGAACCTTAGGGTTTGGGGCAGTACGGCGTGCCACATGTGAGGCATTGGCTTGACCCTTCTACGGTTGGACCGTTGGTACTGAGGCTTGAAGTGAACGTCTTTGAACTTATTTCATGTTTTGAACGGTTTCGGGAAAACTTGGGTGTTCGAATGTTCGATCGGAAAGTTTAATATTTTCTATTTATCCGAAATGGGATACAATAATTGGAATTCACAAACAGTTATGAGATAACTGGATGAATGTTATAAATCTAGCGGTTTAGTCTCACTTGATATTGAAAAGAGTTTTCGATAATGGGACTAAAATGCGGGGTTTATAATCGTTAGGCATGTGATGTCTAAGTATTTCATTTGATTAGGCATGCGATGTCTAAAGAGGTTGCGGATTCCAACTGTTGTAGTTTTACACTTTCTTTTCTGTGACCGTAAGTGTAATATGTGATATCGCCTGTTTCGTTGTTATATGTCAACGACAATTGGGATGCGCATATTTACTTACGTTGATGACATGTGATGTTATGTGTTGCTGGATATGTTATATTGGATTGTCGTGTTTGAATAGCCGGTGGTTTTTATGTGAGATGAGTTTTTTTCATTTTCATTCATGTAAAAACTTGTATGTAATATTCTTTTATTGGGGCACTTCCAAGTAGTGGAAGATGTCACCCTTTGTGTATTATTTACTTTTCCGCATTAGGATAGACCTAAGGAGGGGAGCACAAGTAACCGGGTTCTAGGGTCCAGTGGGAGACCATCTCGAGGAGTCGAGTCCGGGTCTCCTAACCTTAGAATTGGTAGGGTTGCTTGCCGCTCTTGTAGGGGTCTAGGGGTGTGGGATTGGCTATTCATCACGACCGTGGAATCCGTGTTTTATACTGGCTCGTATTAAAAACACGGACGTCCTAGTATATCCAATATTTCATATGATATTTTCTGCTGCGATATCTGTGATGTGATCATGTGATGTTCTGATGAATACAGTATATAGTATATATGATATATTATATAGACGTTACTTATGTTTTGTACCCGCACTAGCCCTGCCCTACTCTGTCGTTAGTTACCTAACCTAACGGTGCACGAGGGGACATCCAGGCGAATGCGGATGGCATAAGTGTACGTCGTATTTATCTGTGATGTTTAGGTGAATTAAATGATGGGACTTCATTAATGTGATTAATGAAAGAAAAGAAACCTAGGATGTTGTAGAATCAAATTTTAAACAAAACAAGTAGCTACAGTTCTTGCTTTGCATAGCGGTATATATGATATACCCTGCACTTTATTCGATGAGGAAAGGACCGAGATCCCTTCACCGGGAATGACTCCTTTAGCAATAACTGGCAGATGCTACACACTCGGTTTGCTTTTGATTGTTTTTGGAGTTTTGCTTTGCACAGCGATATATATGATATATCCCGCACCTCATTCAACGAGGAAAGGGCCGACGATCCCTTCACCGGGAGTGACCCCTTTAGCAAAGCTAGAAAAGGCTCAAAATCACTCCATTTCAAAACTTCACTCGATTCTACAACGATATCAAGTTCATTACGCTCATAGTTTTTCTGAAAAACCTGCGTAGCCCTCCATCATTTCAGATAAGTACTACTTAGTATTCATGCTGCGGTAGTTTGGCCTCCGTCAAGGCGTAGTGTATGGTAGCTAACTAGTGCTTATCTGCCAGCATATGATGCGATTGGATTAGGGTATTCGTACGGCGTAGTTTGGCCTCCGTCAAGGGTCGTACGGGTGGGTTTAATTCAATCAAGAAATGACGGGTTGAACTTGACTAGCGCCCTGTGGGTAGTTTGGCCTCCGTCAAGGTCATAGGACGCTAGGGGCAAAAGAATTATCGGGAATTTCAAGTGTTGAAATTTGCAATGAGATTGCATACCTTCTATGAGATAGTTGGATCCCGATACCCACTGCGAGTAAGAGTTACTCCTGGGAGAGTTTTACACATTACAATTAGCCGATCAAGTAGGTGTCTAGAAAGGTGTCAACGGGGTTACGCCTCTGGGAAAACGAGGTTTACTTTAATTAGGTCCGTGCGAAAGCACGGGGAACCTCCCTCAAAGTACCGACACTGGCCTGGCTGAAAGATTGGCGAAGTTATAGGGTGTAATTAATCCCGGCTAGTCTTTCCTTTTATGGTTTGAAGGAAGATTTGATAAAAACCAGTGGGAGCCATCCTGATTAGATAAGATAATAACCAATCTGATCTTGCAAGAGCATACGCTAAAGTGTTTTCTTCTCTCTCTCTCCAGGTAGCGACCATTTCATGCCCTAATAAAGATAATAATATGGATGTATTGACTGAACCCGCATGTTATACTGTGCAGGGGAACGTTGGACCCGTTCTTTCTTATAAGAGTTATAAGACTGAACAGGAATCAGGAGAATATCTGGATTCTCACATTGCCCAAACGGAGAACATGCATGTTGATGTATCATCTTCGGGTGTGTTTGTCATTGTGAACTGTTTCTCAGTTCACCCTACGTCCTGGGTATTAGATACCGGATCAGGATCCCACATATGTAAAATGTTACATGGGCTACGGAAAGGTAGAGAACTGGGAAAAGGTGATCATTCCGTTCAAGTAGGGAATGGGGCAAATGTTGCAGCCAAAGCAGTTGGCGAATATCACCTAGTATTACCAAGTGGTGATACACTGATTCTAAATGAATGCTATTATATACCGAACATGATGTGCAATATTATATCAGTTTCTTTATTAAGTAAAGAAGGATATAATTTTGTAGTAAAGGATAATGTTATGAACATATTCCTAAATCAAAAGTTGATTGCATCAGGCTCGTTATATAATGGCATATTCATTCTCAATCAAAATACAGTCCTCAATTTACAAAACACACACAAGAGGAAAAGTTCAGAAATGAATGAATCTTTCTTGTGGCATTGTAGACTTGGTCACATCAATGCGACACGACTAGCTAAGTTACATAAAGATGGATATTTGAAACCATTCGAATTATCATCTTATGACGCTTGCCATTCATGTCTCAAAGGAAAAATGACCAAAACTCCGTTTAGTGGACACGGAGAAAGAGTTACGGAACTCTTGGGACTGGTGCATAGCGATGTATGCGGTCCCATGTCTACACATAGCGGGGATGGTTCTTCATACTTCATTACATTCACCGACGATCTCTCTAGGTTCGGGTTTGTGTTCCTAATGAAACACAAATCAGAAGCTTTTGAGAAATTCAGAGAATATAAAAACGAAGTAGAGAACCAAACGGGCAAAAGTATTAAGATTCTTCGATCTGATCGAGGAGGAGAATACTTAAGCAATGAATTCAGAGATTATCTAAAAGAGAATGGGATTCTCTCTCAGCTTACTCCTCCTTATACACCACAGCACAACGGTGTATCGGAGCGGAGAAACCGCACCCTATTAGATATGGTGCGCTCTATGATGAGTGCAGCGGAGTTACCTATTTTCTTATGGGGATATACACTGGAGACTGCTGCATACCTATTGAATAGAGTTCCAACCAAATCAGTGCCTACCACTCCATATGAGATATGGAATGGTAAGAGACCATGTCTTAATTTTATTCAGATATGGGGTTGTCCGGCCTATGTTAAAACACAAAATCCGGACAAGCTCGAGGCAAGGTCTGTTTTATGTAAGTTTGTTGGATATCCCAAACATTCGCGAGGGTATATCTTCTACCACTCCGAGGAACAAAAAGTGTTTGTTTCTCGACATGCCACTTTCTTAGAAAAGAGTTTTCTTATGAAACAGAAAAGTGGCATAGAGGTAGAACTGGAAGAGGTTCCAGCGACACAAACTATAACAGAAGACTTGGTAGAACCAGAGGATTCAGTAGTACCCGACGAACCCCAGCCTCTCCACCGATCTAGTAGGGTTTCTCGTCCACCTGAGAGATACTACGGTTTTCTTATTGACGGTGGAAGCGAGGATTGCATCATGGAGGATGATGACCCAACTAGTTTCGAGCAGGCCATCACGAGTAGGGACTCAGTGAAATGGCTGGATGCAATGCGGTCCGAGATGGAATCCATGTACACCAACAAAGTATGGACTTTGGAAGTTGCTCCTGATGGGGTAAAACCCATTGGGAGCAAGTGGATCTTCAAGAAAAAACTTGGTGTAGATGGGAAAGTGGAGACTTTCAAAGCTAGACTTGTTGCAAAGGGTTTTCGTCAAAGACCAGGTGTGGACTATGACGAAACCTTTTCTCCAGTGGCTATGCTTAAATCCATCCGGATCATGCTTGCCATCGCTGCATATCATGACTACGAAATCTGGCAAATGGATGTTAAGAACGCCTTTCTAAATGGTGATTTAGAAGAGTGCGTGTACATGACTTAGCCAGAGGGCTTCGTAGACAGTGGGAGCAGCGGGAAGGTGTGCAAGCTGCTTAAATCCATTTATGGATTAAAGCAAGCATCGCGGAGTTGGAACATCTGCTTTGACGTCGTTATCAAAGAGTTTGATTTCGTCAAAAACCCAGATGAACCTTGTATCTACAAGAAGGTAGCAGAGAGTAAGGTTGTCTTCCTCGTATTGTACGTAGACGACATACTCTTGATAGGAAATGATATTCCTATGCTGCAATCGGTCAAGCTCTTCTTATCACAAAGATTCTCAATGAAAGATCTTGGTGATGCCTCCTGCATATTGGGAATTAGGATCTATAGAGATAGATCCAAACGGATATTGGGATTGTCCCAATCCAGGTACATTGACACCATACTAAAGAGGTTTAGTATGGAAGAATCCAAGCGTGGGAACTTGCCCACGATCTCTGGAGTCACTCTCTCCAAAGAGATGTCTCCCAAGACTGATTTGGAGAGAGCTCGCATGCAAGGGATACCCTATGCTTCGGCCGTAGGCTCTATCATGTACGCAATGCTATGTACCAGACCCGATGTAGCATACTCACTAAGTGTAGTGAGCAGGTATCAAGGTGATCCTGGAGAGAGTCACTGGACAGCTGTGAAGAGCATTCTCAAGTACTTACGAAGGACTAAAGAGATGCTCTTGGTGTATGGTAACGGAGAACTCCAAGTGGAGTCCTTTACCGATTCAAGCTTCCAGAGTGATAAGGACGACTCTAAGTCGCAGTCGGGATTTGTCTTTACCCTTTACGGAGGGGCGGTTAGCTGGAAGAGTTCCAAGCAGGAAACCGTGGCAGACTCGACGATGGAGGCTGAATACATCGCTGCCAAAGAGGCTTTCTGGATCAAGAAGTTCATTACTGAACTTGGAGTGGTTCCATCCATTGAGCATCCAATACCTTTGTATTGCGATAACAATGGAGCGGTGGCTTTGGCCAAGGAACCTAGGTCCCATCAGCGATCCAGGCATATTCTGAGGCGGTATCACCTGATCCGGGAGATAGTTGATCGCCGGGAGATCGAGGTCAGGAGGGTTGACACGAAGAACAACACGGCGGATCCACTCACGAAGGCCATTCCCCAGATACAGTTTGAGAGACTTGATCAGTCGAAAATAATGTATTTTTAACACGGCAATTTCCCTAACATTTGCATACATTTAGAAGTGTTCGGTATTCATATTTCACATATTAGCAAATCAGTCGTAAAATACCAGATTGCATGTATTAGACTTTTAAACCGACACTTTAAGGGAAATTAACCGCATTTCATGGCATCGCATCATTTCTGTATTTGCGCAACACTTGTCTTGAGTCTGTGCAGGAAAATACGGAATAAAAACCTAAGAGCTGATCAAAAATTACACCAACTCCAAGTTTTGAGATCTGGTAGCAATCCAAAGGGAGAAATATAATTCAACATATCAAAGAAAGGCCCAAAACTCAGGCCCAACAATTACCAGAGAGCCAGAGCCATGAAGACTCCAAAGCGCCGCGGATCCGCGGCGGGAGCCTGATTGCGCCGCGGATCCGCCGCTCTTCTGCCACATCATCAGTTGATTTTTAGGGCATTATTCTTATCTCAGGGCCCACATGCATTTCTGATACGTCAAATTTCATAATTCTCCAGAAGCTACTGCCAGATCAGCAAAGAAGATTAAGCAAGGCTAATCCTAATTAAGCTCCTAATTATTCCTCTTCTAGAAGCTCCCTCCTAACTAATCACATCTAGAAGCTTCTCCCCTAACTAACTTTTGGAGGGAAATTTGAATTTCTTCAACAAACTTTAGGAGGGAAACTTAGAATTTGAAATCCTAGATCTAGGGTTTAGATGTCTATAAATAGGAACCTAGACCTAGGGTTAAAGGAATTAATTCTTTAGGTTCATTAATCATTAGTTAGTTCCTAAAATTCCCTCTTTCATCATCTTCTTCCACAAGTCTAGTGACAAGGCTTGTGCGAAACCCGAACCCTAATTCCACTCCAAATTCAAGATCTTGAGTACCAATCAAACGAGAAGCCTTCAACCTTTTAGGAGCCGAGCCGATCTTCAATCGGGCAAGTGATCCAAGCCGATCCGCGACCCACGGAGACGAGCGAAGCCAAATCGACGATCGAATTCTTCCTCTTGTAGTTCTTGAGCGAATGTAATGAAATTGTTGATATAAATAAAAGGTGAATTTCTTTAATCTTGCTTTCTTTTAATTCTTGCATCATGATTAGATCTCAGTGTGTGATTGCGATTCTTGTTGTGATGTTTGAGTAAAACTCCGCTCGTTAAGGAGTCGAGACGATTGTAGAGTGATGATGTAACAAATCTTCATACGATTTTTAAGTCCTACGAGTCTTGTAAACCCTAGCAAATTCGAGAATCGATGACCTAGTTTTGTTGCGATGCTTCCTTGATTGTGATCGCTCGAAATTAGGGATCTACGATCGTTTCTTAAATTTACTAGAGGCTAGAATATGAATGATATCGACGAAAGAACAAGGGATAAGATGAAACCCTAGTTTCATAAGAAATCCCTAATTCTTGATCGATTATCATCGATCTAGTATCAATTCATCGAAGGATAAGAATAAGTAATTGTAAGATTACATCACATCTATAGATCCGATTGATTCCTACGAGCCGCATTTCGATTCTTGATATTTGGTTTGGAAAAATCATCAAACTATCAATTCTTGATTCTATCTTTTTCTTGTGATTAGATCTAGGTTTTCTAATTCTTGAACTTCAAATATAAATCATGAATTGTTTTGTTTTGTTTTCCTTAATGTTTCGACTCATCTAATTTGAAACACGAACTATTACACTGTCCCTGTGGACGATCCGCACTCACTTACAATCTACATCCGACACCGTAGTTGATTGCGGTCAAATAATTTTTGGTTGTGAATTTCTATTCTATTTTCTACATACACAACAGAAAACGTTTTCAATCAAGACTCTTCGGGATGCTCGGTATGCGATACTACAGCAGCTGGCCCTAGTGCAAGTGGGAGATTGTTAGTTGTATGTATGCCCTAGAGGCCAGTATTGTACAGATGATGTATATTATATTGGATGCTTGGACATATATAGAGATGACTTTCTTGCTCGATATGATAGTATGCTATCTGGTTACTCTTTATCTTAACATGTATACTAGTCTCTTTAAACTGTCTTGTAGTTACATGTTGGTAAAGCCCTTAGGATGTGTACTTGACTACCTGGACTATGATGCGGATCATACCAGTGGGGACATGGTAGTCTATAGGTACATCCTTCAAGGTCCCTAGTCGTGGGTGTATCGAGACGGGGCATCGATATACCAGTGTAGACTAGCGTATACGCTTCTCGACCCATGAGATGGGCGATGGATGATCCCATATCCATTGGTGTTTGATATCAGAGATGGTATACGGGTGCTCAGTTGAGACTGGGTACACTGGACGGACTCGCCAAGAACTCCCAGATGGTATTATACCTCACGTCAGATGGCAGTTCTCAGGTGACACTTGTGCAGGTTAGTCTGTAGACCCGAGATCGTCATAGAGTCTTGTGTGATTCCCACTGTGCTTTGATCTCCACCTTACCACGTCCATGAGGGCGTGCAAAACGGTGGTTTTTGGGTGCAGTCCCGAGTCACATGGAGGCAATGAGCGATAGGAGGGGTTTCGTCTTTCCCGGTATTGGGGGTTGATATTGCGCTGTGCTCGATTGGCCGTAACAGGGAAGTCCCTGGCCAGGGCTGATCAGAGATTTGCTGGTAAGTGTTACCAGTAGTTTCTCGACCCGTTATGAGCCTCACATCGGCACGACTTATCGGTTATTGGGGTCTGACGTTTACCACCCCTAGACTTGATATGCGACATATCAGACGAACAGACCGGACTGTACGGTAAGTGTTACTGGTTGGATTCACAGGAGTGTGAGCGGGCTAGCTCGTCGATCTTCTGATCGCTCAATACCCGGGTGGCCGTTACGTTTAGCACACCGCTTGTGGCTTTTGGGTGATTGATATGATCATCATCTGCTGCCGGCGTATTGACGAGTCTTTAGAGTCCTATACAGAGGTTTCCTGGCTCAAGCGAAACGAAATAGGGGCGCATATGAGATATGTGCGGGACCGAGAATGATGCGTGTATGTGATACCGTATTTCATTCTCGCGATGAATGTTTCGATTGGTTATATGCGATATAACCTAGTTATTGAATCAAAGATTGATTCGATAAGTCGATTCATTGGATACTAGTCGGTTATGTGCGACATGACCGGATCATTGAATCAAGTGTTGATTTAATGATTTAATGTATAATTATATATTTGATATATTACTTTGCATTAACTAGTATTGGTTCACTTTAAAAGGATTTTCTCACTTGAAGTTCACAAGTTGTATATGTGATACACTTTTGTGCACTTGATTGTATCATGTTTGATGATACATATATACTTGGATTTGTGTAAAGACTTAAACCATGTTTAGTGAATGGTTAGGGTTTCATATTTTCACTTAATTATTTATCTTTTCTTTTTTGAGAAATAGATAAAAGAAAACAAAATGGTTTCTTTTTATCATGAAGCTTGTTGAAGCTTCATGAAGCTTTGACTAAAGTGACCATTTTGTCTTCATGCTTAACCCTAACCATTCCCACTAACCATGGTCTATTCTCTACACCTAACCAAGGTTAGAAGATGATAAGTATTCATTTTATTATTCTTTTGAGATAACACTTAATATATTCTATCTTCTTCATCATCTTCTTCTTCAAGAAAAAGCTTGCCACCATTAATGGCATCTTGAGCAAAAGTGTTAGAAATCCAATTCTAAAGTGAACCCACCTCCTATTTCTTCACCCTCTACCTCTTGCCAAGTAGTATAGGGTGTTTTCTTCACAAGTTTCACAACTTGGTGAAGTTGGAGCTTGATCTTGTGTAACCTCGACGTAGATCATCTTCGGCATCGTAGCCGACGACTTGTCCGCTCATTTCTCCGATGAAGCCGATGCTAGAGTCCGAGATCTGACTAGGACAACGAGAGGACGTCTACGTGGAGCTAAGGAAGTGGAGAACCGGATCTACAAAGGTTGTAGCTTCTCACTTTTAGTTAAGATGTTAACTAGCTTAATGTTTCGCCTAAAATTCTAGTTAACGATCCGTATTAGGGTTTCTCGGCACCGGAAAAATTTGAAATTGGCATGGTTGATACCTTGTGAGACTTCATTAGCGTGCCTAGGAACCCTACATCTTTACGTCCATCTGCCAGATCTTATAATCATGGTAGGCGGCAATAGCAAGAAGGACCCGAATGGATTTGAGCATAGCCACTGGAGAAAAAGTTTCGTCATAGTCCAAACCAGGTCTTTGACGAAAACCTTTTGCAACAAGTCTAGCCTTACAGGTTTCCACCTGTCCATCTACACCAATCTTTTTCTTGAAGATCCATTTGCATCCTATGGGTTTTACCCCACCTGAAGCAAAGTCCAAAGTCCATACTTTGTTGGTGTGCATGGACTCCATTTCGGTCTGCATTACATCTAGCCATCGTACCGAGTTACCGCTCTGGATGGCCTGCTGGAAGCTAGTAGGTTCATCATCATCAATGATGCAATCCTCTTTATCCCCATTTATGAGAAAACTGTAGTATCTCTCTGGCGGATGAGACGGCCTACTACTTCTGCGGAGGGGTACGGGAATGTCCTGTTCTTCGTGAACTACTGGTTCTACCAAACTTTCAGTAGTAGTTTGTGGTTTTGGAATTTCTTCCAGTTCTATTTCGCTCCCACTTGTTTCCTTTTCAAAAAATTGTTGTTCTAGAAAATAGGCATTACGAGAAACAAAAACCTTTTGTTCCTCTGCGTAATAGAAATAATATCCCTTGGAGTTCTTTGGATATCCCACAAACTTACACTGTACTAATCGTGCCTCGAGCTTGTCTGCATGCTGCTTTTTAACAAAAGCTGGACATCCCCATATCTTCATATGCTGAAGATGAGGTTTCTTCCCACTCCACATCTGATATGGTGTGGTAGGCACAGTCTTAGTAGGAACCATGTTCAAAAGATATGCCGCTGATTCTAGCGCATAACCTCAAAAAGATCGCGGTAACTCAGCATTACTCATCATGGAACGTACCATATCCAATAGGGTTCGATTCCGTCTCTCCGATACACCGTTATGCTGTGGAGTGTATGGTGGAGTAAGCTGAGAGAGAATTCCTTTCTCTTTTAGGTAACCTAGGAACTCGGCACTTAAGTATTCACCACCTCGATCAGATCTCAGTGTCTTGATACTTTTGCCGGTTTGGTTTTCTACTTCATTCTTATACTCTTGGAATTTTTTCAAAAGCCTCGGATTTATGTTGAATCCGTACCTAGAGTAATCATCCGTAAAAGTAATGAAACAGGAAAAACCTCCTCTTGCATGTGTAGACATTGGACCACATATATCGCTGTGTATGAGTCCTAAGAGCTCGCTCGCTCTTACTCCATGTCCAGTGAATGGAGTCTTTGTCATCTTTCCTTTGATACATGATTGACAAGTGGCATAAGATTGATATTCGAATGAATCCAAATATCCTTCTCTATGTAACTTAGTTAACCTTTTCTCATTGATGTGACCTAGTCTACAATGCCATAAGAAAGTCTTGTTTAAATCTGGAGACTTTTTTTTTAGTGTGTTCTGGACATTGAAAATCTGGAATTGGTTTAAGACATATATACCGTTATCCAGTATACCGGACCCAATCAAACCATGATTAAGGTGGATGTTAACAACATCGCTTACAAACGTGAAATCATAACCTTTATTTGATAACAAGGAAACTGATATGATATTATACGTTAAACTAGGTACACAAAAACAGTTATGTAAAACCAAAATATGTCCACTCGTCAATCCCAGGTGATAATCCCCTACGGACACAGCTCCCACGCTAGCTCCGTTAGCAACCATCAGGGTCATATCACCATCCTTCAGCACTTTACGGTTTCTCAGTGCCTGCAATGAATTGCATATATGAGATCCTGATCCGGTATCCAATACCCAGGAAGTAGAGTTGATTGACAGACAATTCTCAATTACAAACACACCTGAAGTCGAAGCCACAGCTTGCTTCGGTTCCTGGTTCTTGGCGTTCTACGCCTTGCAATCTTTCCTCCAGTGCCCTTTCCTATGACAATGGAAGCACTGATCCTTGGCCACTACTGGCACCGCAATCTTTTTCTTTCCCTTCGCTCCCACCTTACTAACACCTCCTCTAGGTTTGGTGGCGGCCTTATTCTTCCTTCCTTTGGCCTTAGCCTTGGACCCGGAAGAAGAAGCACCGCGAACAAACATAGTGTGTGTTTCCCTTGCCTTCTGCAAGGTGCCCTCTGCACTCCTTAACATGTTAAGGAGTTCTGAAAGTTCAACTTCTTTTCTTTGAATGTTGAAATTCAGAATAAACTGGGCGTAGGTGGAAGGGAGGGACTGGAGAATCAGGTCTGTATAGAGCTCATTATCCAAAGTCGTCCCAAGGTCTGCGAGCTCTTCTATATAGCCAATCATCTTTAGGACATGTTCTCCTACCAATGATCCGACGGCCATCCTCGCTTGAAACAAGTTCTTTGAGGTCTCGTATCTTGCTATACGAGATTGCTCTCCATAAAGTTCCTTTGTATGGAGAAATATGGCATCAAGATCCATATCCTTGTGCCTCCTCTGATGTTCATTATTCATCGAGGCAAGCACAATGCACTTGGTCTTCGCGCAATCTAACTCCCAAGTTTTGTGGATTTCCTTATCCGCATTACTGGATTTGGTGCCTGGGACTGCAGGTGCCTTAGCGGCGAGGACATACCCCAATCTGTCATAGGTCAAAGCCATTATGACATTCCGCAGCCAATCTTTATAGTTTGGCCCTGTCAATATATTTTTCTCTAATAGTAACTTAAGTCCTGTCATGTTTTGGGTCGCTGCAATGAGAGAGAGAGGGAACACTTTAGTATGATGCTTTTGCAAGTTAAGAGTGGTTTTTAGTTTATCTAAACTTGATGGCTCCCACTATTTCTCGAACCCTCCTCAAACCAAAAAGGAAGAACTAGCCAGGACTATTCTCACTGTACAATACTTGCTTAATCGTTCAGCCAGGCCGGTGTCGGTACTTTGAGGGAGGTTTTCCAACGCTTTCGCGAAGTTCTTTAATTAAATAATCTCTTTTCTCTGGGGCGTAGCCCCGCTGACACCTTTCTCGACACCTACTTGGTTTATAGCATTGATCGTTAAGTGACGAATCTCCTGATGGGTAGCATATACTCACAGTAGGATCGGGATCCAAATATCATTGTGTGATGATGCTGAAGGAATCCTACCAACATTCATCAAACTCCAAATGGTATGCATCTCTTTGCAAATTTCAGTTTCTTTAGAAATTCCCGATATAAATTTTTTCCCCATGCTCTTTTGACCTTGGCTTTGGTCAAAATGTCATAAGTCACATGTCAAGTTCTACCCATCATTATCTTGTTAATTTGAACCCATCCATACATACCCCTGACTTTGGTCAAATGATAATACGACTGTCCCAAACTAACTCATCTATCTATGCAACAAATAAATACCTAGCAGCTACCAAACACTATGTCTTGACTTTGGCCAAAATGCATAGCTTGAATACTACTGAATACCCAAATGAAATGACGGAGGGCAACGAATGGTTTTGGCGAAACCGTGAACGTAGTGAACTTGATATGACCGAAGGAACCTGATAGCTTTTAAAAGGAGTGGTTAAAGCCCCGCAATTAAAATATCTTCTGTTTTAAAAATAACCGAGTGGTTTCTTTTAAACTGTTCCAACGATTCAACTTTGGTTTATTTTCTTTGCATTAATAATAATGCGTCCCATCAATTAACATATCATTGCAGAAAACAAGGAAAATACAACGTCCTCTTATGCCATCCGCATTCGCCACTAGGTCCCGTCATCACCCGTCAGGTTACTTAACTAACGACACAGTGGGGGCTGGGCTGGCGCAGGTGTAAAACATAAGTGACGTCTAAATAGCTATCATATATAGATATTGTACATGTTAGTGTATATGCCCTAGAGGCCATTACTGTATCATACTAGTTTGTATATTACTTAATGGATGCTTGGGATATTCACCTTGTATATACAATCTTGCTCAAAATAGTAGTATGCTACTTGGTTTGTTTCTACTTCAATGTGTACTTGTGTTTATTTCAGTATATCACTTATACGCATTAGTGGAGCCCTTAGGATCTTTGCTTGATTACCAGCGTTGTGATGGCAGTCACACTAGTGGGGGCTGGGTAATCTATAGGCACATCCTTATACAGGTCCCTAGTCGCAGGACTATCGAGACAGGGCATCGATACTCCGGAGTAGACTAGCGTATGCGCTTCTCATCCCAGTGTGGGAGATGGTCTGTCCCACAGCCATCAGTACGTCGTACTGGAGATAGTATACGGGTGCTCGTTGGGTTACGAGTACACTGGACAGGACTCGTCGGGAACTGACAGGTTGGTATTATACCTATCGTCAGTTATCAGTTCCCAGGTGACATGAGTACAGCTTAGTCCGCTGACTTGACACTGGCACTTCGCCTCAAGTGTGTTCCCACTGCACTTTGATCACTACCCTACCACGGCTCAAAGGAGTCGTGCAAACGGGTGGTAGTTGGGTGCAGTCCCGAAGCACTTGGAGGCAGTGACGGTTAGACAGGATTCGTCTCTCCCGGTATTGGGGGTTGACATCGCGCTGTGTCTAGGAGAGCCATTACACGAGTAGTCCCTGGCCAGGGCAAACGAGATATACTGGTAGGTTTCCAGTGTTATCTCAGGGTGTTTTGGGCTTCGCTCCGGCACGACTTGTACCGCTATTGGGGGACTGACGTTTACCACCCCCTAGGCCCGCCATGCGATGTATCAGACGAACAGACCGGACTGTACGGAGACTGTCACATTCAGACTCAGTAGGAGTTCAGATGGGGTTTCACCTCGTCTGCCTTCTTGTCGGCATCTACCTGGGGACCGTTACGCACAGCTAGTGCCGCTTGCGGTCTGTGGTTAAACCCACTGCCAGCGTAGTGTCGAGTCTTTAGAGTCCCACACAGAGGGTATTCGCCTCTGGGCAAAACAGAGTAGAGGTCGCATGGTTTTGCGACAGGGTTCGTTCTCATCCGCGCACTTGTGCACGTTTGGAGTCCGGACGGATTATACTGGCAGGCTCTGGTTTGAGCCAGATACTGGTATATATATTTGGGGTTGCTTTTATATCTTGGTATTCTTGTTTCTCGGAACGAGAATACAGGTGTGTATGCACAGTTGCTTGAGGCGGAGGATGAGGTATTTCATTAGGGTTTCGGAACGGGTGCGTATGCACAGTTGACAGTTATCTTTTTCCAAACCCTAATGGATTTATGGATTATTTATTTATAATAGTAATTAAATGAGAATTTTGTTATGGTTGATTTTGTTGACTTGTTGACCATGGTTGACTTGTTGACCATGGTTGAAAGTTGACCACCATCATGCTTCAAAAGTCTTCCTTGATTTATGCTTACATTTTTAAATGAAGTATGGTTGTGGTCATTCCAAATTGCCATCAACTATTCTCATTTTCAATTATTATTATTAGATAATTCTTTTCTTTTGCATTATGGTTGCAAGAAAGAAAAAATATAGCTCATTCTATCATTCTCATTCTCTCTCCTCTCTTCATCTTCTTCTTCCTCTAGCAAAGAGAAACCTTCTCATGAGTTGAGAATCATTCTCTTTAAAAACAAAAGCAACCCTTAGACACTCTCTCTACTCACTCTAGGATCAAGGGTTTAGCAAGCCGGCGATTCTAGTTCACTCCAAGTTCGAGAAAGAGCCCAAAGGTCGAGCCTTCGAGGTGGATCCATCTTCGACGGAAGAAGGCGACAAGAGAAGAGAACCATCAACCTCCACAAAGTTTGAAGAAGAAGGAGTTCAAGTTTAGGTATAACCATCTCTATCCGAGTAGCTAAATATCTTTAGCTTAGTTTGCTAGTTTTAGTTTAGGTAACGATCCCGACCTAGTTTAGTCCATGTTGCCTCTTGCGATAAAAATTTGTTTTTTATACCGTTTCCGCCTCCCCGTAAGCACCGGGGGTCGCAATATGGACTTACAGTGGTATCAGAGCCTAACTAAACTTAAACTAGCTTGGTAGTGAAGTGTAACGAAGTTCGGAACCGAAAAAATCACAAAACCGGAAAATCACAAAAACTGAGTTTCTGTTGAAATTTTTTCTGCTCAAAATGAAAAAGTTTACACTTGTAAATTCGGCTCAGGGTTTTTTGTGAACACCCAAGAAAAACGATACAGTGATTCGCCTAAAGTGCCGCGCTTCCGCCGCGTGATCCTTCTTAGCCGCCGCGGAACCGCCGCGACTTGGTGTCTTCTCTGCATCGTTTTTCGTGCAGTGTGTTTGTGTGTTGGTTTTGGGATTTTTGAGATATATTATATGTGCCCAGATTTTGCAGAAAAGAAATTTCCTTTTGGGGTCCTATAATTCCGTATTTTTCCCGAACTTCACTACACTTTGACTATGATGGTTATATCTGTGATGTTTGCATGTATTGAACGTCGGCTAATCGCTATAAGACGATTAGTCGGGGTTATACATGATCTGTAATGTGCTGGAATGTGTATATAAATATGTTGGATTGTCGCGGGTGAATAGCCGGGGGTTGTGAGACGAGAGTTTTCTTTTCTTGCAATTCATTGTAAATGTAAATTGATGTAATTATATTATTTGTTTGGCCGCACAACCGGGTCGGGGTTGTAGCCGTCATTGTATAATTCTTTTTACTGTTTTTGCTCCTAGGATAGACCCATGGAGGGGTGCACAAACTACCGAGGACTTGGCGGGTAGTTTGCCGCACCCGTAGGGGTCTTGGGTGGGGTTTTGGCTATTCACCGCGACCGTGTTATCTGTTTTTTGTTACAGGCTCGTACAAATTACAGATTGCTAGTATATCCAATGTATTTATCTGTGATCTGAAATGTCTATCATTGCTTTCTATTTAGGCGTTGCTTATGTTTTACAGACGCGCTAGCCCAGCCCCCGCTCTGTCGTTAGTTAAGTAACCTAACGGGTAATGACGGGGCCCCGTGGCGAATGCGAATGGTATAAGCGTACGTCATATTTTGGTTGTTTTCTGCAATGGTAGGATTAAATGATGGGACGCATTAAAAGTACTAATGCAAGAATATCACGCATTAAAAGAACTAATGCAAGATAATAAACCAAGTTTAAGTCGATGGAACACTTTCGAAAAACCACTCGGTTCTTTTCAAAACTAACTTTTAAATGCGGAGCTTGAGCCACTCCTTCTAAAAGCTATCTCGTTCCATCGATTATATCAAGTTCACTACGTTCACGGTTTCGCCAAAACCATCCGTAGCCCTCCATCATTTCAGTTAAATATTCGGTAGTATTCAAGCTATGTATTTTGACCTCACGCCAAGGCATAGTGATTGGTAGCTGCCGGATATTTATCTGTTGCATAGATAGAATGCGTTGGTTTGAGACAGTCGTACTGCCATTTTGGCCTACGTCAAGGGTATGTACGGGTGGATTCAAATTAACCTGGATAATGATGGGACGAACTTGACATGTGACTTATGACATTTTGACCTCACGCCAAGGTCATAAGAGCATGGGGCAAAAATCCACATCGGGAGTTTCATAAGTACTGAAACTTGCTAGATTTGCATACCATTTGGAGTGTGATGATTATGGTAGGATTCCTTCATTTTCGTCACGCGATGATATTTGGATCCCGATCCTACTGTGAGTATATGCTACTCCTCGGGAAATTTCTCACTTAACGATCAATGCTATAAACCTAGTAGGTGCCTAGAAAGGTGTTAGCGGGGTTACGCCCCCAGGGAAAAGAGGTTCTTTAATTAAGGAACTTCGCGAAAGCGTTGGAAAACCTCCCTCGAAGTACCGACACCGGCCTGGCTGAACGGTTAAGCAAGAATTGTACGGTGGGATTGATCCTGACTAATTCTTCCTTTATGGTTTGAGGAGGGATTCGAGAAACAGTGGGAGCCATCCTGTTTAGACAAACTAAAAACCACTCTAAACTTGCAAGAGCATCATGCTGAGTGTTTCTTCTTCTCTCTCCTAATTGCAGCGACCAATCAACATGACTGGACTTAAGTTACTCCTAGATAAAAACAAACTGACAGGGCCAAACTACAAAGATTGGCTCAGGAATGTCAAGATAGCAATCACTTATGACAAGCTGGGGTATCTTCTTACCACCAAGGCTCCCCCTGTCCCTGGTCCAACTTCCAGCGTCGCGGATAAGGAAATCCGCAAGACTTGGGAGATTGATAGCGCGAAGGCCAAGTGCCTCCTGCTTGCCTCGATGGACAACGAACATCAGAGGAGGCATGAGAATATGGACATGGAGTCCATATTGCTCCATACAAAAGAACTGTATGGAGAGCAATCACGTATCGCAAGATACGAAGCGTCGAAAAAGTTGTTTTCGACAAAGATGGCCGTCGGATCATCAGTAGCCGAGCACGTGCTAAAGATGATCGGCTACATTGAGGAGCTCGCTGACCTAGGGATCACATTGGAAAGTGAGCTATATACGGATATAGTTCTCCAGTCCCTTCCTTCCACTTACGCCCAGTTTATACTGAACTTCAACCTACAAGAAAAAGAGGTTGAACTATCAGAGCTCCTCAACATGCTGAGGAGCGCAGAGGGCACCCTACAGAAAAGTAGGGATACATCCACTTTGTTTGTAGGAGGATCATCTTCTTCTAGGTCCAAGGCGAAAGCCAAGGGAAAGAAGAAGAAGGCCCCCGCCAAACCAAGGGGCGGTGTTAGTAAAGTGGATACGAAGGGAAAAGGTAAAGCAACAAAGATAGCGGGGAAGCTTGTGGATAAGGAAGAATGCTTCTTTTGTCATAAGAAAGGACACTGGAAGAATGATTGCAGGGCCTGGAAGGCCAGAACACAGGAATTGAAGCAGGTTGCAGCTTCAGCTTCAGGTGTGTATGTTATTGAAAACTGTCTTTCAATAAACTCTACTTCCTGGGTATTGGATACCGGATCAGGATCTCATATCTGTAATTCTTTGCAGGCGTTGAGAAACCGTAGGGATTTGAAGGCAGGTGACATGACCCTCAGAGTTGCGAACGGAGCTAGCATGGATGCTAAAGCCGTGGGGGACTATCACCTGGGAATGTCAGATGGACATGTTTTGGTTTTGCGTAATTGCTTTTTTGTACCCAACGCAACTTGTAATATCATTTCTGTATCTTTAGTTTCTAAAGAAGGTTATGAATTTGCGTTTGTAAGTAATGTTGTAAACATTCACCTTAATCAAGTATTGATTGGGTCAGGTACTCTGAGTAATGGTATATACGTGTTAAACCAACCACAGATTTTCAACGTCCAGAATACACACAAAAGAAAGTCTCCAGAAATAAATCAGACTTTCTTATGGCATTGTAGATTGGGTCACATCAATGAGAGAAGGTTGACGAAGTTACATACAGAAGGGTATTTGAATGCGTTCGAATATCAATCGTATGCCACTTGTCAATCCTGTCTCAAGGGAAAGATGACAAAGACTCCGTTTACTGGACATGGAGTAAGAGCGAGCGAGCTCTTGGGACTCGTACACAGTGACGTGTGCGGTCCAATGTCTACACATGCCCGAAGCGGACATTCTTACTTCATTACTTTTACGGATGACTTCTCAAGGTACGGTTATGTCTTCTTGATGAAACATAAGTCCGAGGCCTTTGGAAAATTCCAGGAGTATAAGAATGAAGTAGAGAAACAGACCGGCAAAAGTATTAAGATTCTAAGATCGGATCGAGGTGGAGAATACTTAAGTGCCGAATTCCTGGACTATTTAAAAGAGAACGGAATTCTCTCTCAGCTTACTCCTCCTTACACCCCGCAACATAACGGTGTATCGGAGAGACGGAACCACACCCTATTGGATATGGTGCGGTCCATGATGAGTAATGCTGAGTTACCGCGATCATTCTGGGGGTATGCGCTAGAATCAGCTGCGTACCTTTTGAACCGAGTTCCGACTAAGACTGTGCCTTCCACACCATATGAAATGTGGAGTGGGAAGAAACCCTATCTTCAATATCTGAAGGTCTGGGGATGTCCGGCTTTTGTCAAAAAGCAGCATGCGGACAAGCTCGAGGCACGCTCAGTACTGTGCAAGTTTGTGGGATACCCAAAGAACACCAGGGGGTATCTTTTCTACTACGCAGAGGAACAAAAAGTCCTTGTTTCTCGTAATGCCCACTTTCTAGAACACCAGTTCTTGGAAAAGGAGATTAGTGGGAGCGCAGTAGAACTGGAAGAAATTCCAGAACCACAGACTATTACTGAAAGGTTAGTGGAACCAGAGGGTTCAACAGAACAGGACATTCCTACGCCGCTCCGCAGGAGTAGTAGGCAGTCTCATCCGCCCGAGAGATACTACGGTTTTCTCATAGACGGGGATAGAGAGGATTGCATCATAGATTATGATGAGCCTACTAGCTTCCAGCAGGCCGTTCAGAGCGTTGACTCAGTGAAATGGCTGGATGCAATGCGGACCGAAATGGAGTCCATGTACACCAACAAGGTATGGACGTTGGACATTGCTCCAGACGGGGTAAAACCCGTAGGATGCAAGTGGATCTTCAAAAGGAAGATTGGTGTAGATGGACAGGTTGAGACCTATAAAGCTAGGCTGGTAGCAAAGGGTTTTCGTCAAAGACCTGGCTTGGACTACGACGAAACCTTTTCTCCAGTAGCCATGCTGAAATCCATTCGGATCCTTCTTGCCATTGCTGCCTTCCACGATTATGAGATCTGGCAAATGGACGTAAAGACAGCTTTTCTAAATGGAAATTTAGAGGAGTGTGTCTATATGGACCAGCCAGAGGGTTTCATTCAGAGTGGGAGCAGCGGAAAGGTGTGCAAGTTGCTTAAGTCCATCTATGGACTAAAGCAGGCATCGCGGAGTTGGAACATCTGCTTTGATGAGACAGTCAAAGAATTTGGCTTTATCAAAAATCCAGATGAACCATGCATCTATAGTAGATTTGTAGCGAGAACTGTAGTATTCCTCGTTTTATACGTGGATGACATTCTCTTGATAGGAAATGACATTCCTATGCTACAATCTGTCAAGGGGTTCTTGTCACAAAGGTTCTCCATGAAAGACCTGGGTGATGCCTCATACATCCTGGGGATCCGGATCCATCGTGATAGATCCAAGAGGATATTGGGACTTTCTCAGTCCAGGTACATCGACACCATAGTGAAAAGATTCAGTATGGAAGATTCCAAGCGCGGTAACCTACCGGCTTGTCACGGGATCACCCTCTCTAAAGAGATGTCTCCCAAGACTGATTTGGAGAGGGATCGCATGTCTATTATACCCTACGCTTCTGCGGTAGGCTCTATAATGTATGCGATGTTGTGTACCAGACCGGATGTAGCTTATGCACTGAGTGTGGTAAGCCGGTATCAGTCTAACCCTGGGGAGAAACACTGGATAGCAGTAAAGAACATTCTCAAGTACCTGAGGAGGACTAAGGAGATGTTCTTGGTGTATGGCGGAAAAAACCTCCAGATCGAGGCCTTTGCTGACTCCAGCTTCCAGAGTGACAAGGATGATTCCAAGTCCATGTCGGGTTTTGTCTTCACCCTCAATGGAGGGGCGGTGTGTTGGAAGAGTTCCAAACAGGAAACCGTTGCAGACTCGACGATGGAAGCGGAATACATCGCTGCATCTGATGCCGCAAAAGAAGCTGTCTGGATAAGGAAGTTCTTGAAAGAACTTCAGGTGGTTCCGTCCATTGTTGACCCAGTACCTCTGTATTGCGACAACAACGGGGCTATAGCTTTAGCGAAGGAACCCAGGTCCCATCAGAGATCCAGGCACATCTTGAGGCGGTATCACCTGATCAGGGAGATCGTGGATCGCAAGGAGATCGAGGTTCGGAGGGTTGCTTCAGAAGAGAACACTGCAGATCCATTCACCAAGGCCCTACCCCAGACTCAGTTCGAGCGGCTGATCGAGATGATAGGTCTTCGATACGCCAGTACATGGCCTTAGTGCAAGTGGGAGATTGTTAGTGTATATGCCCTAGAGGCCATTACTGTATCATACTAGTTTGTATATTACTTAATGGATGCTTGGGATATTCACCTTGTATATACAATCTTGCTCAAAATAGTAGTATGCTACTTGGTTTGTTTCTACTTCAATGTGTACTTGTGTTTATTTCAGTATATCACTTATACGCATTAGTGGAGCCCTTAGGATCTTTGCTTGATTACCAGCGTTGTGATGGCAGTCACACTAGTGGGGGCTGGGTAATCTATAGGCACATCCTTATACAGGTCCCTAGTCGCAGGACTATCGAGACAGGGCATCGATACTCCGGAGTAGACTAGCGTATGCGCTTCTCATCCCAGTGTGGGAGATGGTCTGTCCCACAGCCATCAGTACGTCGTACTGGAGATAGTATACGGGTGCTCGTTGGGTTACGAGTACACTGGACAGGACTCGTCGGGAACTGACAGGTTGGTATTATACCTATCGTCAGTTATCAGTTCCCAGGTGACATGAGTACAGCTTAGTCCGCTGACTTGACACTGGCACTTCGCCTCAAGTGTGTTCCCACTGCACTTTGATCACTACCCTACCACGGCTCAAAGGAGTCGTGCAAACGGGTGGTAGTTGGGTGCAGTCCCGAAGCACTTGGAGGCAGTGACGGTTAGACAGGATTCGTCTCTCCCGGTATTGGGGGTTGACATCGCGCTGTGTCTAGGAGAGCCATTACACGAGTAGTCCCTGGCCAGGGCAAACGAGATATACTGGTAGGTTTCCAGTGTTATCTCAGGGTGTTTTGGGCTTCGCTCCGGCACGACTTGTACCGCTATTGGGGGACTGACGTTTACCACCCCCTAGGCCCGCCATGCGATGTATCAGACGAACAGACCGGACTGTACGGAGACTGTCACATTCAGACTCAGTAGGAGTTCAGATGGGGTTTCACCTCGTCAGCCTTCTTGTCGGCATCTACCTGGGGACCGTTACGCACAGCTAGTGCCGCTTGCGGTCTGTGGTTAAACCCACTGCCAGCGTAGTGTCGAGTCTTTAGAGTCCCACACAGAGGGTATTCGCCTCTGGGCAAAACAGAGTAGAGGTCGCATGGTTTTGCGACAGGGTTCGTTCTCATCCGCGCACTTGTGCACGTTTGGAGTCCGGACGGATTATACTGGCAGGCTCTGGTTTGAGCCAGATACTGGTATATATATTTGGGGTTGCTTTTATATCTTGGTATTCTTGTTTCTCGGAACGAGAATACAGGTGTGTATGCACAGTTGCTTGAGGCGGAGGATGAGGTATTTCATTAGGGTTTCGGAACGGGTGCGTATGCACAGTTGACATTTATCTTTTTCCAAACCCTAATGGATTTATGGATTATCTATTTATAATAGTAATTAAATGAGAATTTTGTTATGGTTGATTTTGTTGACTTGTTGACCATGGTTGACTTGTTGACCATGGTTGAAAGTTGACCACCATCATGCTTCAAAAGTCTTCCTTGATTTATGCTTACATTTTTAAATGAAGCATGGTTGTGGTCATTCCAAATTGCCATCAACTATTCTCATTTTCAATTATTATTATTAGATAATTCTTTTCTTTTGCATTATGGTTGCAAGAAAGAAAAAATATAGCTCATTCTATCATTCTCATTCTCTCTCCTCTCTTCATCTTCTTCTTCCTCTAGCAAAGAGAAACCTTCTCATGAGTTGAGAATCATTCTCTTTAAAAACAAAAGCAACCCTTAGACACTCTCTCTACTCACTCTAGGATCAAGGGTTTAGCAAGCCGGCGATTCTAGTTCACTCCAAGTTCGAGAAAGAGCCCAAAGGTCGAGCCTTCGAGGTGGATCCATCTTCGACGGAAGAAGGCGACAAGAGAAGAGAACCATCAACCTCCACAAAGTTTGAAGAAGAAGGAGTTCAAGTTTAGGTATAACCATCTCTATCCGAGTAGCTAAATATCTTTAGCTTAGTTTGCTAGTTTTAGTTTAGGTAACGATCCCGACCTAGTTTAGTCCATGTTGCCTCTTGCGATAAAAATTTGTTTTTTATACCGTTTCCGCCTCCCCGTAAGCACCGGGGGTCGCAATATGGACTTACAGTACATTCGTCAGACGCAATAATAGGCATTCCAGATCACAGATGAACATTATTGGATATGCAAGCAATCCGTGTTTCTTTTAAGCCTGCAACGAAAGACGGATTACACAGTTGTGATGAATAGCCATTATGTAACACTTTGAAATTTCGTTAGAATGTTTTTCGTGTTAATTAGCAATTGTGCGTGTTATTATATATGTGTACATACGATTATTAGTTATTTTTAGCCGGGTTACCCTAATTTGAAAATTTTCCTTATATAGTGTACACTTGCACACTTAGCCATTTTGTGACCTAGGTTAAAGTGTTAGCCATTTCTTTCCTTGCATGATTCCTTCTTAATTCCCCATCCTTTTATTAAACTAAACCCTTTTTAGAATTCAAAAATCCAAATAAACAAATGAGGCATGGTGTTAGGTAGTAAAGTTTGACTTTTGACCCCTTTTCTTTCACTCTTCTCTCTCTTTCTCTTATTCTGAATTTCCTGCAGAAATTCCAGCAAAAACCACAGCTTCTTCTCCTTCTCCTCTTCTCTTTTCACTTCCCTTTGATCTCTATACAAAACCCTACACAAAACAACACCTTTTCTTCACAAAACCATAGGAAAAGGGGCTTTTTGAGGTGTTTGGAGGCAAATCTGCACACTTGAGGCTAGGACCGAGATTTTTGGTGTTTCATAAGGTCTTTTGAAGGTATTAACTCATGTTAGCACTCCTTTTCCATAAACTTGTAGTATTCTTTAGCAAAAATCATGTTTTGATGTGCTTTTTAGTGATATTGAAGAGTTTTTGTGGTGATATGTTAAAATTAGCATTTCTATGGCTTAATTAGCTTATTAATGGGTTATTAGTGTGATTTTAGACTTGGGTTTGCTTCAGATTTCAGGAAAATACCATAAAGTATCAATTTAGTGTAAAAGTGTGGTTTTTAACTGGAAATAGGGCTCTTTAGGATCTGCTGCTACCCGAGTTGTTTCAGAATGAAATTGGATTTACTGTAGCATGTATAGGGGGTATAGAATGCACACACAAAACCTGGGAGCCCAATTCCCAAGACAGGCCGCCGAAATATACACTCTGGCCGCAAATTGCGGCCAGATGGGTGAGTTGAGGGTTGGGGTTTGGGCCACTGGAGTCTGCTTCTATATGGAGTATTTTGATATATATATTTTCATAATATCTGTTCTGTATCAAAATCTGGAGTTGAATACCCTATTTCCCATATTTTTAATCTTTCGCGACACGCGTGATACGTGTGTGTGGGTTTGGGGTTTCTGCGTATCGCGACGCGTCGGAGTGACTTCAGGCGCGTAACCACACGTTTTAGCGTATCGCGCACACGCGTGCTTGGTTTGCGACACGGGTTTCTAGTTGACTTTAAATGTCGTGTTTGTATGGTTTTGAGCTTATGTATGATATATTGTGAAATTCTAGGTTCGCAGGCGAGTGCGACGGACGCCGCGAAGAAGAGGAAACAAGTCGGCGATACCTAGCGAGAGACTACGGTGAGTAGATTTAACATCTATGGGGAAATCGCCCGCATGGCGTTATGCGTCAGGGCTGATAGGACCTTGTAGCAGCATTTTACACTTACATACATTGAATGTTCATGGCTACTATTTAGTGCATACGGCATTCTCTACTATATGTATATAAACTAGAATTGATAGCATAGGACACTGCACTGTCACTAACGGTTCAAGTTGCACGAGCACGATTTATATGCTATACTCACACCGTTAGTGATTGCCATGACACTCACATTAGGGGATTGTTATAAATCATATATCATATTGATTCCGTTTTATTGAAGTTGTCATGATTTGCCATATACATCACATACCCATACTTGTACCACATACATCATATATTTATACTTGGGCACATATACATCACATACCCATACCAGTGCACACATATATTGATATCTTCATACCTGCGCACATGCACACTGTATACTCATACCAGTACACACATATATTGATATCTTCATACCTGCACACATGCACACTGTATACTCATACCAGTGCACACATACATTGATATCTTCATACCTGCGCACATGCACACTGTATATTCATACCAGTGCACACATACATTGATATCTTCATACTTGCTTAGATTACGCATTGAGATATGTTGTTTCCATGTTAATTCTGGATTTGCGAAACCGTGGATATTTCAAAAGAGAATAGTTAATTATTTAAAAACCCGGTTTCCCTTGATATGATATTTCGGTGCGTCCATCATGTGTTTTCTCGGTGCTAGAGTGATATATGTGAACCCGAATCGAGGAGTTGGATAAGGCCGATTACGGGTACATGGTGGACCCGGTATGGTACCTCGGGGCGAGAACGGTTTCGCTGTATAGTAGATGGTGAGCCTGGAAGAGGGACTACTACCTACCGGTGATTGGTTGGACCTGGCGGTTATCCGGAGGATACTGACCAGAGTCGATAGATGGATGCGGGGTGATCCGTACTGCCGGGGCCGAGGGCCGATACCGCAGACGGAGCCCGTGGGCTGACCCGGACTGACGGGGCCCGATGGATGAGGAGTTGCTTATCGATGCTGGACACGAGTACTTATGATATTTTGGGTGCCGATGTTGGGCACTCGTGATCTCAGAGATTTACAGGATTGGAAGGCCGATGAGAGTGCCGGCGCCTGAGCTATTTGGGGGATCTGGGTGCATTGATGGACACCGATTATATATTCCACGTTGACATTCCGTGTAGATGTTATATTTTCCATGCTCAGCATTCATTATTGTATCTCATCCTGTAGTTATATTACCTGATAGAGCACTTGCATGATTATTGCACATACTGCTTATCACGCATTGATATCATCTGCTGGCATATGATAGAGTAGCGCAGTACGTGCATGCTCGCGATTACCTTTATATGTTATTTCTATTCACGAGTTGGCAACTCACCCCCGTTGTGCCACAGTATTTGCAGGTTGCCTCTCGGAGTAGTCGCGGCAGGCTGTTTTCTTACATCTTTTGGCTACAGATACCACTACAGTTGGTGCGAGAGCTGTTTTGCTGATAGGTGGGTTGCGATATCTGGTTACTTCTTTTGTACACACTGTTGTATCCAGTATTCTCCATCTACCATATATGTATTTGACTTAGAGACAGTGTGAGGATGATGATGTATATTATTGGTATTCTGGTGTCGAGCTCGTTGTGAGCCGACTTTACTTATGCAGTTTATCCTATCTGTGATGTTCCTGTAAGTCCACGTTGCGACCCCCGGTTCTTACGGGGAGGCGGAAACGGTATAAAATCAAAATTTTAACGCAAGAGGCAACATGGACTAAGCTAGGTCGGGATCTTTACCTAAACTAAAACTAGCATACTAAGCTAAAGATATTTAGCTACTCGGATAGAGATGGTTATACCTAGTTTGTCTTGAACTCCTTCGTCTTCAAGCTCCGGTGGTGATCCGATGGCTCCTTCTCGTCGTCTCCGTACGCCGAAGATAGATCCACTTGAAAGCTCCAACCTTTAGCTCCTTCTTCGGTCTTTGAAGAAACTAGCTCACTTGGTTTGCTAAACCTAGTGAACTAGAATGAGTAGAGATGATTTAGAATGGGATTTTATCTATGGTTCTTGATTCTCAACTCATGAGACAAGAGAACCATAGATCAAGAGAGGGAGCAAGAGGTTGAGGGTGAGAGCAAGAGGAGAGCTCAAGAACAAGAGAGAGAATGAGCAAGAAAGAATGAGGCTCTCTTTTTCCTTTCACCCTCTCATAATCCAAAGTGATCATAACTCATCATATCAAAAAAGTCTTTTGGTGATGGTTAGAAGCAACCATAAGGTTATCATATCATGCACTCATTTTACTCAAAAAAAGCAAGCAAGAAAAAAGTCTTTGGCATGAAATGATAACCATGGTCATCATGATGGTCAACTAGTCAAGCCTAGTCAACCGGTCAACAAGTCAACAAAAGTCAACAAGTCACCAAAGTCAACAAGTCAACAAAAGTCAACAAGTCAACAACCATATCACCATAATACTTAATTAATATAATAGTTAATCACAAATCATATTCTCATTAGGGTTGAGCAAAAAGTCAAAAGTCAACGGTCAACTGTCAACAACCCTAATGAGAATCCACTGCCTCTGCCTCCCTGTCAACTGTGCATACACACCCGCATCCGCGTTCCGAGGAACACGAATGCAAACTGGATAAATCCAATCCCATAAGGTACACTAGGATCTGGCTTAAACCAAAGCCCGCTAGTGTAAACTGTCCGGACACTGTACGTGCACAAGTGCACGGATGTGACCGAACCCTGTCGCAAAACCATGCGACCTGTCGCAATACCATGCGACCTCTACTCTTTTGCCTAAAGGCGAAAAGCTTTCTGTGTGGGACTCTAAAGACTCGACACTACGCTGGCAGTGGGTTTAACCACAGACCGCAAGCGGCACTAGCTGTGCGTAACGGTCCCCAGGTAATGCCGACAAGAAGACCGACGAGGCGAAACCCATCTGAACTCCTACTGAGCCTGAGTGTGACATTCTCCGTACAGTCCGGTCTGTTCGTCTGATACATCGCATGGCGGGCCTAGGGGGCGGTAAACGTCAGTCCCCCAATAGCGGTACAAGTCGTGCCGGAGTGAAGCCCAATACACCCTGAGATAACACTGGAAACCTACCAGTATATCTCGTTTGCCCTGGCCAGGGACTACTCGTGTAATGGCTCTCCTAGACACAGCGCGATGTCAACCCCCAATACCGGGAGAGACGAATCCTGTCTAACCGTCACTGCCTCCAAGTGCTTCGGGACTGCACCCAACCACCACCTGTTTGCACGACTCCTTTGAGCCGTGGTAGGGTAGTGATCAAAGTACAGTGGGAACACACTCGAGGCGGAGTGACAGTGTCAAGTCAGCGGACTAAGCTGTACTCATGTCACCTGGGAACTGATAACTGACGATAGGTATAATACCAACTAGTCAGTTCCCGACGAGTCCTGTCCAGTGTACCCGTAACCTAACGAGCACCCGCATACTATCTCAAGTACGACGTACTGACGGCTGTGGGACAGACCGTCTCCCACACTGGGATGAGAAGCGCATGCGCTGGTCTACTCCGGAGTATCGATGCCCTGTCTCGATAGTCCTGCGACCAGGGACCTGAATAAGGATGTGCTTATAGATTACCCAGCCCCCACTAGTGTGACTGCCATCACAACGCTGGTAATCAAGCAAAGATCCTAAGGGCTCCACTAATGCGTATAAGTGATATACTGAAATAAACACAAGTACACATTGAAGTAGAAACAAACCAAGTAGCATACTACTATTTTGAGCAAGATTGTATATACAAGGTGAATATCCCAAGCATCCATTAAGTAATATACAAACTAGTATGATACAGTAATGGCCTCTAGGGCATATACACTAACAATCTCCCACTTGCACTAAGGCCATGTACTGGCGTATCGAAGACCTATCATCTCGATCAGCCGCTCGAACTGAGTCTGGGGCAGGGCCTTGGTGAATGGATCAGCAGTGTTATCTTCTGAAGCGACTCTCCGAACCTCGATCTCCTGGCGATCTACGATCTCCCTGATCAGGTGATACCGCCTCAAGATGTGCCTGGATCTCTGATGGGACCTGGGTTCCTTCGCTAATGCTATAGCCCCGTTGTTGTCGCAATACAGAGGTATTGGATCAACAATGGACGGAACCACCTGAAGTTCTTTCAAGAACTTCCTCATCCAGACAGCTTCTTTTGCGGCATCAGATGCAGCGATGTATTCCGCTTCCATCGTCGAGTCTGCAACGGTTTCCTGTTTGGAACTCTTCCAACACACCGCCCCTCCATTGAGGGTAAAGACAAAACCCGACATGGACTTGGAATCATCCTTGTCACTCTGGAAGCTGGAGTCAGCAAAGGCCTCGATCTGGAGGTCCTTTCCGCCATACACCAAGAACATCTCCTTAGTCCTTCTCAGGTACTTGAGAATGTTCTTTACCGCTATCCAGTGTTTCTCCCCAGGGTTAGACTGATACCGGCTTACCACACTCAGTGCATAAGCTACATCCGGTCTGGTACACAACATCGCATACATTATAGAGCCTACCGCAGAAGCGTAGGGTATAATAGACATGCGATCCCTCTCCAAATCAGTCTTGGGAGACATCTCTTTAGAGAGGGTGATCCCGTGACAAGCCGGTAGGTTACCGCGCTTGGAATCTTCCATACTGAACCTCTTCAGTATGGTGTCGATGTACCTGGACTGTGAAAGTCCTAATATCCTCTTGGATCTGTCACGGTAGATCCGGATACCCAGAATGTATGAGGCATCACCCAGGTCTTTCATGGAGAACCTGTGTGACAAGAACCCCTTGACAGATTGTAGCATAGGAATGTCATTTCCTATTAAGAGAATGTCATCCACGTATAAAACGAGGAATACTACAGTTCTCGCTACAAATCTACTATAGATGCATGGTTCATCTGGATTTTTGATAAAGCCAAATTCCTTGACCGTCTCATCAAAGCAGATGTTCCAACTCCGCGATGCCTGCTTTAGTCCATAGATGGACTTAAGCAACTTGCACACCTTTCCGCTGCTCCCACTCTGAATGAAACCCTCTGGCTGGTCCATATAGACACACTCCTCTAAATTTCCATTTAGAAAAGCTGTCTTTACGTCCATTTGCCAGATCTCATAATCGTGGAAGGCAGCAATGGCAAGAAGGATCCGAATGGATTTCAGCATGGCTACTGGAGAAAAGGTTTCGTCGTAGTCCAAGCCAGGTCTTTGACGAAAACCCTTTGCTACCAGCCTAGCTTTATAGGTCTCAACCTGTCCATCTACACCAATCTTCCTTTTGAAGATCCACTTGCATCCTACGGGTTTTACCCCGTCTGGAGCAATGTCCAACGTCCATACCTTGTTGGTGTACATGGACTCCATTTCGGTCCGCATTGCATCCAGCCATTTCACTGAGTCAACGCTCTGAACGGCCTGCTGGAAGCTAGTAGGCTCATCATAATCTATGATGCAATCCTCTCTATCCCCGTCTATGAGAAAACCGCAGTATCTCTCGGGCGGATGAGACTGCCTACTACTCCTGCGGAGCGGCGTAGGAATGTCCTGTTCTGTTGAACCCTCTGGTTCCACCAAGCTTTCAGTAACAGTCTGTGGTTCTGGAATTTCTTCCAGTTCTACTGCGCTCCCACTTATTTCTTTTTCTATGAACTGGTGTTCTAGAAAGTGGGCATGACGAGAAACAAGAACTTTTTGTTCCTCTTCACAGTAGAAGAAATATCCCTTGGAATTCTTTGGATATCCCACAAACTTGTACAGTACTGAGCGTGCCTCGAGCTTGTCCGCATGCTGCTTTTTGACAAAAGCTGGACTTCCCCATATCTTAATGTGATTAAGATGGGGTCTCTTCCCACACCACGTCTCAAATGGCGTGGTAGGCACAGTCTTAGTGGGAACTCGGTTCAAAAGGTATGCGGCTGATTCTAGCGCATACCCCCAGAATGATCGCGGTAACTCAGCGTTACTCATCATGGACCGCACCATATCCAATAGGGTGCGGTTCCGTCTCTCCGATACACCATTATGTTGCGGGGTGTATGGAGGAGTAAGCTGAGAGAGAATTCCGTTCTCTTTTAAATAGTCCAGGAACTCGGCACTTAAGTATTCTCCACCTCGATCCGATCTTAGAATCTTAATACTTTTGCCGGTCTGTTTCTCTACTTCATTCTTATACTCCTGGAATTTTCCAAAGGCCTCGGACTTATGTTTCATCAAGAAGACATAACCGTACCTTGAGAAGTCATCCGTAAAAGTAATGAAGTAAGAATGTCCGCCTCGGGCATGTGTAGACATTGGACCGCACACGTCACAGTGTACGAGTCCTAAGAGCTCGCTCGCTCTTACTCCTTGTCCAGTAAACGGAGTCTTTGTCATCTTTCCTTTGAGACAAGATTGACAAGTGGCATACGATTGATATTCGAACGCATTCAAATATCCTTCTGTATGTAACTTAGTCAACCTTCTCTCATTGATGTGACCCAATCTACAATGCCATAAGAAAGTCTGATTCATTTCCGGAGACTTTCTTTTGTGTGTATTCTGGACGTTGAAAATCTGTGGTTGGTTTAACACGTATATACCATTACTCAATGTACCTGACCCAATCAAAACTTGATTAAGGTGAATGTTTACAACATTACTTACAAACGCAAATTCATAACCTTCTTTAGAAACTAAAGATACAGAAATGATATTACAAGTTGCGTTGGGTACAAAAAGGCAATTACGCAAAACCAAAACATGTCCATCTGACATTCCCAGGTGATAGTCCCCCACGGCTTTAGCATCCATGCTAGCTCCGTTTGCAACTCTGAGGGTCATGTCACCTGCCTTCAAAACCCTACGGTTTCTCAACGCCTGCAAAGAATTACAGATATGAGATCCTGATCCGGTATCCAATACCCAGGAAGTAGAGTTTATTGAAAGACAATTTTCAATAACATACACACCTGAAGCTGAAGCTGCAACCTGCTTCAATTCCTGTGTTCTGGCCTTCCAGGCCCTGCAATCATTCTTCCAGTGTCCTTTCTTATGACAATAGAAGCATTCTTCCTTATCCACAAGCTTCCCCGCTATCTTTGTTGCTTTACCTTTTCCCTTCGTATCCACTTTACTAACACCGCCCCTTGGTTTGGCGGGGGCCTTCTTCTTCTTTCCCTTGGCTTTCGCCTTGGACCTAGAAGAAGATGATCCTCCTACAAACAAAGTGGATGTTTCCCTACCTTTCTGTAGGGTGCCCTCTGCGCTCCTCAGCATGTTGAGGAGCTCTGATAGTTCAACCTCTTTTTCTTGTAGGTTGAAGTTCAGTATAAACTGGGCGTAAGTGGAAGGAAGGGACTGGAGAACTATATCCGTATATAGCTCACTCTCCAATGTGATCCCTAGGTCAGCAAGCTCCTCAATGAAGCCGATCATCTTTAGCACGTGCTCGGCTACTGATGATCCGACGGCCATTCTTGTCGAAAATAACTTTTTCGACGCTTCGTATCTTGCGATACGTGATTGCTCTCCATACAGTTCTTTTGTATGGAGCAATATGGACTCCATGTCCATATTCTCATGCCTCCTCTGATGTTCGTTGTCCATCGAGGCAAGCAGGAGGCACTTGGCCTTCGCGCTATCAATCTCCCAAGTCTTGCGGATTTCCTTATCCGCGACGCTGGAAGTTGGACCAGGGACAGGGGGAGCTTTGGTGGTAAGAAGATACCCCAGCTTGTCATAAGTGATTGCTATCTTGACATTCCTGAGCCAATCTTTGTAGTTTGGCCCTGTCAGTTTGTTTTTATCTAGGAGTAACTTAAGTCCAGTCATGTTGATTGGTCGCTGCAATTAGGAGAGAGAAGAAGAAACACTCAGCATGATGCTCTTGCAAGTTTAGAGTGGTTTTTAGTTTGTCTAAACAGGATGGCTCCCACTGTTTCTCGAATCCCTCCTCAAACCATAAAGGAAGAATCAGTCAGGATCAATCCCACCGTACAATACTTGCTTAACCGTTCAGCCAGGCCGGTGTCGGTACTTCGAGGGAGGTTTTCCAACGCTTTCGCGAAGTTCCTTAATTAGAGAACCTCTTTTCCCTGGGGGCGTAGCCCCGCTAACACCTTTCTAGGCACCTACTAGGTTTATAGCATTGATCGTTAAGTGAGAAATTTCCCGAGGAGTAGCATATACTCACAGTAGGATCGGGATCCAAATATCATTGCGTGACGAAACTGAAGGAATCCTACCAGAATCATCACACTCCAAATGGTATGCAAATCTAGCAAGTTTCAGTACTTATGAAACTCCCGATGTGGATTTTTGCCCCATGCTCTTATGACCTTGACTTTGGCCAAAATATCATAAGTCACATGTCAAGTTCTACCCGTCATTATCCAGGTTGATTTGGATCCATCCGTACCTACCCTTGACTTTGGCCAAAATGGCAGTACGACTGTCCCAAACCAACGCATCTATCTATGCTACACATGAACACCCAATAGCTACCAATCACTGTGCCTTGACTTTGGCCAACATACACAGCTTGAATACTATTGACTATTCATGTGAAACGACGGAGGGCTACGGATGGTTTTGGCAAAACCGTGAACGTAGTGAACTTGATTTGGTCGATGGAACGAGATAGCTTTTAAAAGGAGTGGCTCAAGCTCCGCATTTAAAAGTTGTTTTTGAAAAGAACCGAGTGGTTTTTCGAGAGTGTTCCAACGACTTTAACTTGGTTTATTATCTTGCATTAGTTCTTTTAATGCGTGATATTCTTGCATTAGTTCTTTTAATGCGTCCCATCATTTAATCCTACCATTGCAGAAAACAACCAAAATATGACGTACGCTTATGCCATTCGCATTCGCCACGGGGCCCCGTCATTACCCGTTAGGTTACTTAACTAACGACAGAGCGGGGGCTGGGCTAGCGCGTCTGTAAAACATAAGCAACGCCTAAATAATATCATATATAGATATACTGCAATGATAAACATTTCAGATCACTGATAAATACATTGGATATACTAGGAATCTGTAATTTGTACGAGCCTGTAACAAAAACAGATTACACGGTCGCGGTGAATAGCCAAAACCCCACCCAAGACCCCTACGGGTGCGGCAAACTACCCGCCAAGTACCCGAAGCGTAGCAACCTCCCTCATCTCCATGAGTAGGCCACTCGACACTTCGGCATACCCGGTAGTTTGTGCACCCCTCCATGGGTCTATCCTAGGAGCAAAAACAGTAAAAAGAAATTATACAATGACGGCTACAACCCCGACCCGGTTGTGCGGCCATACAAATAATTATTACATCAATTTACAAATTTACATGAATTGCAAGAAAAGAAAACTCTCATCTCACAACCCCCGGCTATTCACCCGCGACAATCCAACATATTTATATACACATTCCAGCACATTACAGATCATGTATAACCCCGACCAATCGACTTATAGCGATTGGCCGACGTTCAATACATGCAAACATCACAGATATAACCATCATAGTCAAAGTGCAGTGAAGTTCGGAAAAATACGGAATTATAGGACCCCAAAAGGAAATTTCTTTTCTGGAAAATCTGGGCACATATAATATATATCAAAAATCCCAAAACCAACACAGACACACACTGCACGAAAAACGATGCACAGAGGACTACAGTACGCGGCGCTTCCGCGGCGGAAACGGGGTTCACGCGGCGGATGGGCGGCGGATTGGAGGACTTACTGCATCGTTTTTCTTGGGTGTTCACACAAAACCCTGAGCCGAATTTAGGAGTATAAAGTTTTTCATTTTGACCAGAAAAAATTTCAACAGAAACTCAGATTTTGTAAAAGTTTGGTTTTTGGATTTTTCCGGTTCCGAACTTCGTTACACTTCACTACCAAGATAGTTTAAGTTTAGTTAGGCTCTGATACCACTGTAAGTCCACGTTGCGACCCCCGGTTCTTACGGGGAGGCGGAAACGGTATAAAATCAAAATTTTAACGCAAGAGGCAACATGGACTAAGCTAGGTCGGGATCTTTACCTAAACTAAAACTAGCATACTAAGCTAAAGATATTTAGCTACTCGGATAGAGATGGTTATACCTAGTTTGTCTTGAACTCCTTCGTCTTCAAGCTCCGGTGGTGATCCGATGGCTCCTTCTCGTCGTCTCCGTACGCCGAAGATAGATCCACTTGAAAGCTCCAACCTTTAGCTCCTTCTTCGGTCTTTGAAGAAACTAGCTCACTTGGTTTGCTAAACCTAGTGAACTAGAATGAGTAGAGATGATTTAGAATGGGATTTTATCTATGGTTCTTGATTCTCAACTCATGAGACAAGAGAACCATAGATCAAGAGAGGGAGCAAGAGGTTGAGGGTGAGAGCAAGAGGAGAGCTCAAGAACAAGAGAGAGAATGAGCAAGAAAGAATGAGGCTCTCTTTTTCCTTTCACCCTCTCATAATCCAAAGTGATCATAACTCATCATATCAAAAAAGTCTTTTGGTGATGGTTAGAAGCAACCATAAGGTTATCATATCATGCACTCATTTTACTCAAAAAAAGCAAGCAAGAAAAAAGTCTTTGGCATGAAATGATAACCATGGTCATCATGATGGTCAACTAGTCAAGCCTAGTCAACCGGTCAACAAGTCAACAAAAGTCAACAAGTCACCAAAGTCAACAAGTCAACAAAAGTCAACAAGTCAACAACCATATCACCATAATACTTAATTAATATAATAGTTAATCACAAATCATATTCTCATTAGGGTTGAGCAAAAAGTCAAAAGTCAACGGTCAACTGTCAACAACCCTAATGAGAATCCACTGCCTCTGCCTCCCTGTCAACTGTGCATACACACCCGCATCCGCGTTCCGAGGAACACGAATGCAAACTGGATAAATCCAATCCCATAAGGTACACTAGGATCTGGCTTAAACCAAAGCCCGCTAGTGTAAACTGTCCGGACACTGTACGTGCACAAGTGCACGGATGTGACCGAACCCTGTCGCAAAACCATGCGACCTGTCGCAATACCATGCGACCTCTACTCTTTTGCCTAAAGGCGAAAAGCTTTCTGTGTGGGACTCTAAAGACTCGACACTACGCTGGCAGTGGGTTTAACCACAGACCGCAAGCGGCACTAGCTGTGCGTAACGGTCCCCAGGTAATGCCGACAAGAAGACCGACGAGGCGAAACCCATCTGAACTCCTACTGAGCCTGAGTGTGACATTCTCCGTACAGTCCGGTCTGTTCGTCTGATACATCGCATGGCGGGCCTAGGGGGCGGTAAACGTCAGTCCCCCAATAGCGGTACAAGTCGTGCCGGAGTGAAGCCCAATACACCCTGAGATAACACTGGAAACCTACCAGTATATCTCGTTTGCCCTGGCCAGGGACTACTCGTGTAATGGCTCTCCTAGACACAGCGCGATGTCAACCCCCAATACCGGGAGAGACGAATCCTGTCTAACCGTCACTGCCTCCAAGTGCTTCGGGACTGCACCCAACCACCATCTGTTTGCACGACTCCTTTGAGCCGTGGTAGGGTAGTGATCAAAGTACAGTGGGAACACACTCGAGGCGGAGTGACAGTGTCAAGTCAGCGGACTAAGCTGTACTCATGTCACCTGGGAACTGATAACTGACGATAGGTATAATACCAACTAGTCAGTTCCCGACGAGTCCTGTCCAGTGTACCCATAACCTAACGAGCACCCGCATACTATCTCAAGTACGACGTACTGACGGCTGTGGGACAGACCGTCTCCCACACTGGGATGAGAAGCGCATGCGCTGGTCTACTCCGGAGTATCGATGCCCTGTCTCGATAGTCCTGCGACCAGGGACCTGAATAAGGATGTGCTTATAGATTACCCAGCCCCCACTAGTGTGACTGCCATCACAACGCTGGTAATCAAGCAAAGATCCTAAGGGCTCCACTAATGCGTATAAGTGATATACTGAAATAAACACAAGTACACATTGAAGTAGAAACAAACCAAGTAGCATACTACTATTTTGAGCAAGATTGTATATACAAGGTGAATATCCCAAGCATCCATTAAGTAATATACAAACTGGTATGATACAGTAATGGCCTCTAGGGCATATACACTAACAGTTCCCACTTGTTGCTCTTGATCTTCGCTACGGCGTCGTATTTTGCTATCTTGGTGATTGTTTACTTAAGATTTCTTAGCACCTTTGTAAATGCTTCCATTTAAAACTTAAAACACTCTATACTTTTACTGGTTTGATTTCTGGGTTTTCGGTTCACTTAGTAGCGTTACGCCTGTAGACGTTACGTGGTTAAGTACCGGTCACGGGCCAAACTTTGGGTCGTAACAAAGTTGGTATCAGAGCGTAGGTTTTGTAGGGTTCCTAGGCACACTCAAGAGGTTCCACAACTGATCAACCATGGCAAAATCAAATTTTCCATGTGCCTAACAACCCTAATCATAGATCGATAACTAGAGGCAAAGGCGAAACTACAACTAGTTAACAACTTAACTAATAAGTGAATAGAAATAAAACCTTTGTAGATCCGGTCCACCACTTCTTTAGCTCCATGATGACGTCCCTTCGCTGCGATCACCGGCATCCCGGACTCTAGCGATGGTTTCGTCAGAGAAATGAGCGGGCTAGGTCGTTGACTTCGATGCCGAAGATGATCTACGTCGAGGCAACACTAACTCTAGCTCTATCTTCACTGGCTCATGAAACTTGTGAAGAAAACACCCTATACAACATGGCAAGTGGTAGAGGATGAAGAAATAGAAAGTGGGTTCACTTTGGATTTGGCTTTCTCACTTGGAATCATCACTTGATCATTTTCAAGCAAAGATTTTCTTTTTCTCTCTTGAAGAAGAAGAAGAAGAAGGATGAAAAAGAATTAATAATTAAAACAAAATCAAGTGATGGTTATCATTATGCAACCATGGTTAAGTGTAGAGAATAAACTAGGGTTAGGTGAATGGTTAGGTTAAGCAAAAGAAACAAAAATGGTCAAAGCTTCTTGAAGCTTCAAAGAAAAAACAAAAGAAGCAACCATTTCTTTTCTTGCTAAAATGAATAAATAAATAAAATAAATAATCAAGGAAAGATAACAAAACCCTAACCATTCACTTAAACATGGTTTAAAGTAAACATACACCCAAGTTTGCATGTATCATCAAACATGATACAAACTAGTGCACAAAACTATATCATATGTACAATGTGCACATCAAGTGAGAAAATCCATCTTTAAGTGAAAAAATACTAGTTAATGTAAAGTAATATATCTAATATATAATTATACATTAAATCATTAAATCAACACTTGATTTAATGATCCGGTCATAGCGCATATGACCGACTAATATCCAATGTATCGACTTATCGAATCAATCCTTGATTCGATAACTAGGTTATATCGCATACAACCAATCGATGCATTCATCGCGAGAATAGAATACGGTATCACATACACACATTATTCTTGGTCCCGCGCATATCTCATATGCGCTCCTATTTCGTTTTGCTTGATCCAGGAAACCTCTGTGTAGGACTCTAAAGACTCGTCAATACGCCGGCAGCAGGTGATGATCATATCAAACACCCACAAGCCGCAAGCAGTCTGCTAAACGTAACGGCCACCTGGGTATTGAGCGATCAGAAGATCAACAAGCAAGCCCGCTCACACTCCTGTGAATCCAACCAGTAACACTTACCGTACAGTCCGGTCTGTTCGTCTGATATGTCGCATATCTCGCCTAGGGGTGGTAAACGTCAGACCCCAGTAGCTCGATAAGTCGTGTCGATATGAGGTCTATAACAGTTCGAGAAACTACTGGTAACACTTACCAGTAAATCTCAGCAACCCTGGCCAGGGATTTCCGGTTATAGCCAATCGAACACAGCGCAACATCAACTCCCTATACCGGGAGAGACGAATCCCCTCCTATCGCTCATTGCCTCCATGTGATTCGGGACTGTACCCAAAAACCACCGTTTTGCACGCCCTCTTGGACGTGGTAAGGTGGAAATCAAAGCACAGTGGGAATCACACAAGACACTATGACGATCTCGGGTCTACAGACTAACCTGTACCAGTGTCACCAGAGAACTGCCATCTGACGTAAGGTATAATACCATCTGGGAGTTCTCGGCGAGTCCGTCCAGTGTACCCAGTCTCCACTGAGCACCCGTATATCATCTCTGATGTCAAACACCAATGGATATGGGATCATCCATCGCCCATCTGTATGGATCGAGAAGGTATACGCTAGTCTACTCTGGTATATCGATGCCCCGTCTCGATACACCCACGACTAGGGACCTTAAAGGATGTACTTATGAACTACCATGTCCCCACTAGTATGATCCGCATCATAGTCCAGGTAGTCAAGTACACATCCTAAGAGCTTTACCAACATGTAACAGAGAGACAATCAGTGTACATGTTAAGGTAAAGAGCAACCAGATAGCATACTATCATGTCGAGCAAGAAAGTCCTCCCTATATATGTCTAAGCATCCACTACAATATACATCCTATGTATAGTAATGGCCTCTAGGGCATACACATAACTAACAATCTCCCATTTGCACTAGGGCCATCTGATAGCAGTGGTTGCAGTATCTCATACTCAACCATCCTATAAAAGCCTCTCTCTGGGAAAAGGCCTTTCGTGAGTGGATCCGCCGTGTTGTCCTCTGAGTCTTCTCTCCTAACCTCGATCCCCTGGAGATCAACCATCTCCATTGTCAGGTGACACTGCCTTAGAATATGTCTGGATCACTGATGGGACGGGCGTTCCTTGGCATAAGCCACAACTCCATTGTCACACAATGGGAGGAACGAAGTTCATCTCATGAACTTATATACACCCAGACTGCCTCTTTGGTAGCATCTTTGGTAACGATGTATCTTTCCTTTAATCGTCTAGTAAGTCACGGTATCTAGCTTGGAACTCTTCCAACATACCGTCCCTTTACCAAGGGTAAAGACAATGCCTGTGACTGACATTCAGTCATCCTTATCACCCTGGAACCTTTCCAGTGATTCTCCTCAGGATCGATTGATACCAACTCACTACAACTAGTGAGTATCCTAACACCAATTAGATCTATCTCATAGATCCAAAACCCAGGATTTAGTAGGTATCACTTTGATCCTATATGGAGAATCCTTGTGATAAGCGAAGATTGACCGAGCGTAGCATAGGAAACTCCTTCCCCATCAAGAGTATGTCATCCACGTACTCTACGAGGATCACCACCATACGCCCTACTACCTTTTTGTATATACAAGGTTCATCTACCATTTTGATGAAGTCAAACTCTTTGACTACTACATCAAAACAGACGTTCGAACTCCACGATGCCTGCTTTATCATATAAAATATTTTGCACACGTTTCCACTGCTCCCACTGTCTACGAAGCCCTCTGGCTGTGTACTTATAGACGCACTCTTCTAAAACATCATTTAGAAAAGCAGTCATGGCACCCAACCGCCAGATATCGTAGTCATGGTATGTAGCCGTGGCAAGTAGGATCTGGATGGACTTAAGCATAGTCACTGGAAAAAGGTTTCATTATTATCCACGCCTGGTCGATGACGAAAACCTTTAACAAGTCTAGCTTTGAAAGTCTCAACTTTTCCATCTACACCAAGTAATCTTCTCAAGATATACTTGCTCCTGATGGGGATTTAACCCTTCAGATATAGCAACCAAAGTCCATACTTTGTTGGTGTATAAGGATTCCATCTCAGATCGATAAACATCCAGCCATTCTTACAGAGTCCCACTCTTGATGGCCAGCTTGAAACTAGTTGGGTCATCATCTCATGATGCATTCCTCGCTCCCACTGTCATAGAGAAACCGAAGTATCTCTCAGGTGGGTGAGGAACCCTACTAGATCGGCGGAGAGGCTGAGCTTCGTTGGTAACTATTGAATCCTTTGGTTCTTCCAGATCATCAGCTGTAGTTTGTATAGCTAGAACATTTCCAGTTCTACATAACAGATCTTGCCTCGAGCTTGTCCGGATTTTGCTTTTAGACATAGGCCGGACAACCCCAAATCTTAACAAACTTAAGATATGGGCTCTTCCCTTTTCATATGAAGTGGTAGGCAACTGATTTGATTTGAACCCTATTCAATAGGTATGCAGCTTCTTAAGTGCATAACTCCCAAAAGGAAATAAGAAACTCAGCAGTACTCATCATAGAGCACACCATATCACATAGGGTGCTATTGCTCCTGTTAAATATATGTATGCCCTAGAGTCCATTATGTGATAGTGGATGTATCTATACATGTATATATATTCAGTTTGCATTCTTGCTCGACATGATAGTATGCTATCTGGTTCTTCTTTATCTGACATGTTGATTTGATCATGCTTTTATTCAATCATACATGCTGATAAAGCCCTGAGGATATCGGCTTGACTACTCTGATTATGATGGAGATCATACTAGTGGGACATCTGTAGTCTATAAGCATATCCTGGAATGTCCCTAGTCGTAGGTATATCGAGACCGGGCATTGATATACCAGAGTAGACTAGCGTATATGATACTAGACCCATACGATGGGCGATGGATGTTCCCACATTCATCGATGTTTGACATCAAGATCATATACGGGTGCTCAGTGGTGACTGGGTACACTGGACGGACTCACCGAGAACTCCTATATGGAATTATATCTATCGTCGGATAGCAGTTCTCAGGTGACACTGGTACAGGTTAGTCTGTAGACCCGAGATCGTCATGGAGTCTTGTGTGTTCTCCCACTGTACTTTGATTGCCACCCTACCACGGCTCTACTGAGTCGTGCAAACAGGTGGCCATTGGGTACAGTCCCGAGACACACGAAGACGATGAGCGATAGGAGGGGTTTCGTCTCTCCCGGTATTGGGAGTTGATGCTGTGTTGTGCCTGACTGGTTATAACAGCAAGTCCCTGGCCAGGGCTGCTGAGATTTGCTGATAAGTGTTATCAGTAGTCTCTCGATCTATTATAGACCATTCACCGGCACGACTTATTGAGTTATTGGGGTCGACGTGACCATCCCTAGGCTCGATATGCAGCATATCTGACGAAGAGACCGGACTGTACGGTAGTGTTGCCGGATGGCTCGACGGGAGTTGTAGCAGGTTCGCTTGTTGTCTTCTGATCGCTCAATACCCGGGTGGCCGTTACGTTTAGCTGACCGCTTGCGGCTTGAGGGTACCTGATATGATCATCACCCTCTGCCGGCGTATTGACGAGTCTTAGAGTCCCACAAAGGAGTTACCCAGTCCAGGCGAAACGTTGTGGTGCGCGTATGCGATATGCGCTTGCACCCGATTGAAATGTGCGTATATGATACCGAACATTAATCGGGTGGCCTGCTTTTGGTGGGGTCATATGAGATATGACCGGATTGATAAATTAAGTATTGATTTATCATCTAACCATTAGTTTTCTCACTTGAAACCTTTCTAGGGTTTGATGGATATATCACTACTACAAATAAGGGTTGCCCCTACGGATTTATCGGTAGGGGCAACCCACTGCCCCTACGGATATATACGTAGGGGCGAAAAAAGACCCCGTAGGTGCAAAGGCCGCAGGTGCAAGTTGAGGCCCTGAACGTGCCCCTACGGACAAATTTAAGCCCCTACGGATATATCAGTAGGTGTTATAGCCCCTACGGAGTACCCCGTAGGGGTAATAAAATCATATATGTAATTTTTTTTTTGAATATATTGTATATACCTACGGATATACCCGTAGGTCCCCTTTATATCCCTACGGATATATCCGTAGGGGATATACAGTAGTTCCTACGGTTAAGTCCGTAGGGGCTTATCCCAACACCCTAGCCTGATATCAGGTGGGAAAATATCAGGAAACCTGATATTTTCCCCTACGGATAAATTCGTAGGGGATAAACACTGGCCCCTACGGACATATCCGTAGGGACAACCCCAACACCCTGCGCTGATATCAGGTGGGAAAATATCAGGTTTCCTGATAGTTTGCCCCTACGGATATACCCGTAGGGTTAGTGTATGTACCTGCGGCTTAATCCGTAGGTACATATTGTCTGTGTTTTTTTTTTAAAAATGGGCTGCCAGATTTTTTGCCGCCCTGTGCATAATACTATATACATCAATCAAATCATATATTGCAGTATTCATAATCACATCTCACGCATATATATAATATACAAAAGAAACCCAAAAACTGAATATGATATAAATACAAACCAATATCAATATCGTTTCAAAATGTAGTACAATGTGATATAAATAAATACATGTTTCAAAAAATAAGAACCAAAAAGCTACCCTAGTTCGGTCCAGCTCCACCTCCGAATAACGTTCGAATAACGCGCGCCTGCTCCTCGGTAAATACACTCTCCAATGCTGCATATAAGGGAGTCTGAGCGGCATGTGGAGCTGGCGATGTGGTCTGCGCAGCCGCCGTCGAGGTAGTCGCTTGCGGAGCCGCGGCTGCGGGAGTCTGAGTGGGCGGTGGAGCTACAGGAGCTGTCTGCGGAACCGCAGCCGATGTAGTGGCTTGCGGAGCCGCAGCCGAAGGAGATGCATGTAGAGGCTCGGCCGATCTACCCTGTCGCGTCTGGACATAACGTGTGTAAGAAGCGTCTAAGAACTGTGTATTATTCGAATTCGTTTCATTATTAAGTTATTTCGAAACCCTGTTTGGATATCTAGTTTGGAAAAGCGTTGTTTATTTTAATTACATATGTATGTATGATTAATCAGACTTAAGTCTAAAACCAAATAAGCTCAACCTACGTACTAATTATGGATATGTTGATATGTATATAATATGAAATGATATTTTACTATAAAGTAGTATACATACCAGCATCTCCTTCAACTCCTGAACGGTGGCCCTCAAGCTATCCAGTTCCTGATGGACATGCCGGCCACTGGAGACGGAGGAAGTAACCGCCGGGGTGGAGTCCAACCTCATATGGGCCCTGCTAGGGCCCAATCCCCGGCCTCTCTCCCAACCTCCGTGGTGCCCTCCGTGTGCGGCGTCCAGAACTGGGGTCAGCAGCCTCGGATCGTTCTGTCCGGTAAAATCGATCCCCGAGGCCTGGGCCTGCTCAACCACCCGCTCCTACACCCACATTAAGCAGTAAAGTATAAGTATAAAATTTAAACTTGAACCTTCCAAAACTAAAATTTCAAATTTGGGTAGAAAAAATATTAACACTTACGCAGTACTCCTGGATAGCGACGTCGGGACATCGAAGCTCGCCCGTGGCGGGATCTGTCGAGGTGCCGTGGACGGCAAGATATGCGGACAACATGCTCGGTGTACCACCTGACGCCACGGTCCGAGATGTCTGCAATATTAGAAAGTAACTCTTAATATTAGAAATATTAGAGAATAACTCTTAATATTGCAGAATATTAGAGAATAACACTTAATTTACCGATAACTCCATGGCTCGAGTAATGTTCCTCGAGCCACCTGTGTAAGTGGGGCGACCCCTCTTCGCCGACTTCCTGTTCTCCGTATTCTGAGCGGCCTGTTTCTGCACAACGCATTAACATTTAGTTTTCTAATTAAGAAACACAAAGAAATAAATTATATCATAAATAATGAATTAAATTTAAAATACATACTTGTTTGCGTTCGGAGTCGAAATAAGCGCACAATAGAGGCCATGTCTCTACGTCGACTCTCGCAAACGCCGGAGTAGATAAGAGGGCCGCTCTCTCTGCCTCGGGGGTCGCTATCCACAGGGAGTAGCAGTCGGCCTTCAGCTCATTCCTGTTGTATCGGACCTTGGCCTGCATGTTCTTCATCAGGCCATTGTACAGAGCATGAAGGTCGAGCACCCTCCCCGAGTGATCAGGGTCGGCTACAGGCTGAAAATCGTAATCCAACTGAAAATACAAAAAAAAACATTGTTATTAGATTGCAAGTGTTAATAATAAATATATTGGATAGATCAAATGAAAATATATATTAATACATACCCGAGCCTGTTCAAAGAAGAGGGCGAATGAGCGCTGGTGCTGCTCGCCCCACTCAACGTGAAGTGGATAGTTCTTCACGATCCGGCTCTCGTCCCACAAATACCGGCCGAACCTCTCGGCATGAGGACCGGTATAGCGATAGTCAAGGGTAAAAAATAGGGGGAATGCTGCCTCCCCCCTAGCTCTATTAGGCCTCAGCCTATGGGACTGATTCGGGCCTCGAGTCCCCCTCTGGGGATGGAGAGGCCCTGCGTCTGCACGAAATATCAAGACAATCAATAATAAGACAAAGTTGTATTAAGAAATCAAGGTTAAACAAAAATTCAAGTGTGATATATACCTCCGGTGAATAACGCACGAGCCTGGGCCCGAGCAGCAGCACGAGCGGGACGATAGTTCCTCCGGTGAGGAACAACCGGGGTCCCGGACCCGGACGCATCCCCTCCAACTATAAAATAAACATCGACGCTAAATCTCCATGAAGTTCATATTTATTCTATAGAGCATATGTAAAATAAATAAATATTTTAAATTTATTCATACTAACCTGCAGACGATGCGGAGGGTACGGAAGCGGCAGGAGTGGCCCCTGTGGAAGGTGTGGACGCACCACCTATAATTAGACAATTAAAAATAGATTTTATAAGTAATTGCAAAAAGAATGTGTAGATCAATAATATAACGTTCTAAATCAATATGCATGAACTATAGGACATATAAACATACCCGCAGGTGCGGTGGTGTCACCACCTACAGCTAGACAATAATAAAAATTGCTAAGTAAGAGCAAAAGGAATGTGTATATTTATGATATAGCATTCTAAATCAATATACATACACTATATGATATATAAACATACCTGGAGGAGCGGGGGTGGCCTCTGTCCCAGATGTGGACGCAGGACCAACAACTAGACAATTAAAAATAGATTTGATAAGTAATTGCAAAAAGAATGTGTAGATCAATAATATAACGTTCTAAATCAATATGCATGCACTATAGGACATATAAACATACCCGCAGGTGCGGTGGTGTCACCACCTACAGCTAGACAATAATAAAAATTGCTAAGTAAGAGCAAAAGGAATGTGTATATTTATGATATAGCATTCTAAATCAATATACATACACTATATGATATATAAACATACCTGGAGGAGCGGGGGTGGCCTCTGTCCCAGATGTGGATGCAGGACCAACAACTAGACAATCAAACATTGACAATATAAGTAATTTTGACATAAACAGGCATGAATATCTGTAATATTAAATTGAAAATGGATATGCGTGCAGTATACCTGGAGGTGTGGCAAAATCCACACGGAAGGAGGCATCCGAAGGGGTCTCCGATCTGGGTGCAAGACCGGCCCTCTGAAGCTCCCTACGGAGCTCTCCAGGCGGCAGAACCGCTCTGCCTCTGCCTCTGCCTCTGCCGCGGCTGGAGCTCCTGCCGCCCCTCGCTGCTCCCGACATCGTCATCCAATCTAGATAAACGGTTCGTGGACGCATTAGACAATCATTAAAAGTATTGACTATATATGATCTAGAGCGTAAAATGTGAAGTAATAATATAACATTACTGATAACCTTTTTCGTTTCGTGGGCGCATCATACATATCTACTTGGATTTCATCGTCGATGTCATTTCTAACCCACGTAACTTCATGATCGGTCGAAGACAACCCGTCCTTCGAAACAGACGGTCGGAGCACTTTAAGCCTTCTCTCTTCTTCGTCCTCATCGCTGTCCTCGTATTCTGGGACATCGTAGACATCTCTAGGTTTCCATCGGCATACAACACTCCACCCCGGATGCTTCAAACACTGTGAGTAGTATACTTGGAACGCTTGGTTCGGAAAGATAAACGGATCGTCTTGACCGTAAAATCGAAGTGTGTTCACACTGGTCAATCCATATTCTTCTTTCCAAGTCCCAAGACTGCTTTGTATGCTGACTATATTGAGAAATATAAGAACGGGATAGTTACTGACAAAGGAGAAAATCCATGTATATGCTTTGTGTGTGCGTTTGTCGTTGAAAAGACTAAATTATCGCACGTTATGTTGACCGATAGACGGGGACTAAGTGGCGCTTTTAATTAGTTTCATATATGGGTATCGATGGGAATATGAAGGTTTCATATTATCATATATTGGTTTTAACCCGAACATCTCGAGTCGCTCTCTGATTATGCGTTTGTATGTATGTGTTCCGGCTGTCGGGGGTAGGCTTCTATCCCATTAAGAATGTATAGAGCGAACGCCCATCACTTGTGCTTTCAACCGTTTCAAGTAAATTTCGGCAGCACCTCCCCGCTGTTCTCCGAGTACACTGTAATAGAATAGATAATCATTTCAAAGCTGTGAAACAACGTTGAAATGAACATCTAATCTATCTTTGTACACGGAGAACCAGCGGAAAGGTACCGACGAAATATCTCGAAACGGATGAAAACACAAGTGAATGAAGGCGTTTGCTTTATACATTCTTAATTTGTCCACACGGGACAAATCTATGGGTTACCATACGATTGAATTTTCTCGTCACGCAGACTATACGACGGTTGTTAGTATCGAGCTATACTGTCCGATATTTAACAACCTTCGTATAGTTCTAGGTCACGACGAGCATCGCACGTATGTTAACCGATAGACGGGGACTAAGTGGCGCTTTTAGTTTCATATACGGGTATCGATGGGAATATGAAGGTTTCATATCATCATCGAGTATCATATATTGGTTTTAACCCGAACATCTCGAGTCGCTCTCTAATTATGCGTTTGTATGTATGTGTTCCGGCTGTCGAGGGTAGGCTTCTATCCCATTAAGAATGTATAGAGCGAACGCCCATCACTTGTGCTTTCAACCGTTTCGAGTAAATTTCGGCAGCACCTCCCCGCTGTTCTCCGAGTACACTGTAATAGAATAGATAATCATTTCAAAGCTGTGAAACAACGTTGAAATGAACATCTAATCTATCTTTGTACACGGAGAACCAGCGGAAAGGTACCGACGAAATATCTCGAAACGGATGAAAACACAAGTGAATGAAGGCGTTTGCTTTATACATTCTTAACTTGTCCACACGGGACAAATCTATGGGTTACCATACGATTGAATTTTCTCGTCGCGTAGACTATACGGCGGTTGTTAGTATCGAGCTATACTGTCCGATATTTAACAACTTTCGTATAATTCTAGGTCACGACGAGCATCGCACGTATGTTAACCGATAGACGGGGACTAAGTGGCGCTTTTAGTTTCATATATGGGTATCGATGGGAATATGAAGGTTTCGTATTATCATCGAGTATCATATATTGGTTTCATATTATTTATAGTTTACTTTATTTTATTTAATATATATAATTAAATATATTGATAAATAATATTTGCAACAGAGAATCAAATTACCGAAATGCCCCATTTCATCTCCAAAGCTATTTATTTCCCCCAAATTAAAACCCCTCCAAAATCCCAAAAGAACCTTATATGGATTGTATGTAAGCTGAAGTAGAGGGGAGCAACAGAGCATTCTCCATTTTATACTAACTTTCTTGATCTAGTCTTGTATGAGCCATAATCCTATATACCATCGGATCTTTTGAAATTAGATGCCTGGTGTGCGTATGCAAGCATGGACCTAGTCTGTTTTCTATTTGACATGAGGTATCCAATTCCCCCTAAATTTTAACTCGGAGAACTAATTATCTATCTATATCAAAAAATTGAAGCAGCAATTAAGCAGTGCCATTTCCTTCTCTTCTCCCAAAACCCAGCTCGCCTTCAATCTCTCCAACTCATCCTAACCCCAACCCAGCCCCAGCCGAACCCCAACCCAACACCAAACCCTAACCCGGCCTAACCCTAACTCCAACCCAGCCCCAGCCGAACCCCAACCCCAACACCAAACCCCAACCGAAACCCTAACCCTAACCCTAACCCCAACACCAGTCGTCGAACCCCAACCGCCGGTCGAACCCCAACCGCGGATCGAACCCGTACCCTAACCCTAATCCTAACCCTAACCCCAACCGATACCTAATCCTAACCCTCATTGATCGCTACCCTAACATCATTATAATAATGTTTAAGTAATTACCTGTAGGCGACGACGGAGACGCAATCGGTGACGACAAGGGCGGTGGCGACAACGAGAACGGAGCACGGTGGCGACCACGAGATCACTGCGCAGGTGTGGCGACGACGATTCGGCTTGGATTCGGTGACGACGAGATCACTGCGGCGGCGGCGGCGGCGGCGACGATCTCGATTTGGGAAATTTGGTTTCGCGCGAGAATAGGAAAGAGAAATAATCAGCATAGGGATCGATCTATAAAATCCCTATTTATATCCCCCTACGGATATAACCGTAGGTGCTTGGTTTGCGCCACCGTAGGGGCAAAAAACACTTTAAGATTTAATAAATTTTAAATAAATATTGAACGACCGTAGGGGCAACCACTTTGACCTACGGATTAATCCGTAGGGCCAAACTTTTATTGCCCCTACGGATGATATTATCCGTAGGGGCAACCCCTTATTTTACTAGTGTATGCATGCATGCATGTGTTTCTTTCTTCCTTTCTAGTTTCATGCACATGTAGATGTGCATACATGTATACATACATACACCCATCCATCATGGTTGATTGCATATGGAAATGGTGGCAATATAAGACTCACACCATGGATTATATAATGGATTATTATTTAATTTTGGATTTAAAAGAAAATGAAAAAGGAAAGGATAATCATTCTTGCTTCTACATTCTTCTTTTGACCTAACCATGCTCAACTACCACTAACCTAAGGTTATCCTTCTCTTTATCATTCCAAACTAAAGTTAAATAATGTCTCCATCACTTTAACCATGGTTCATAGCATGAAGGAATAAAATATATATTGATATATTTCTTTTTCTTCACTTGAGTTATCTTTTTACCTCTTGTCAAAAATTGCCACCATCTTCTTCCTCTTGCTCTTTTGCTCTCTAGTTTTTTCTAGTGAGCAAATACCACTTAAAGATAGGTTTTTGAAGTGAGAAACCTAACCACAACATCATTCTACACAAGCTTAGCCGTTTTGTTTAGAGTGTTCTCTTCGGTTTGACGAAGTTGCGAGCTTGGACGGAGATCTCCGTGGTGGATCGTCGTGGACACAAGGGGACTTCAAGAGGACCTTCGTTCAACACCCTAGAGACCAAGGAGTCCAGCGAAAGGGAGCTACAAAGGTTGTAGTCTCGAAACCCTAGATTAGTTCGCTTTTTATTTCGTAACCCTAATTTTCTAGGATCGATCCCTTTGCATGTTAGTTTAGCACCATAAAAATTAAAACTTTGGGTCATGTGATGCTTCAAAACTCTTCATAGGGTGCTAGACTAACCTTTCATTGGTATCAGAGCCGACCTAGAACATTAGGCGACGTTTTTACGAAGTGAAAACCCCGATCGGACAAAAATACGGTATTTTTGGGTGCTCTCTGGAAATTTTCTAAAATTTGATAATTTACAGAATTAAAAATATGTAAAAAATACAGCAGGAAAAAATAAGAGTTACGGTACAAAATTTTTCCAGTGAACAGTGATTCTCGCCGCGGAAACGCGGCCTAAGCTTGCTTAGGCCGCGGTTCCGCGGCCGTATATATGTATTGATGAATACTTTTTGTACAGTAATTCATGAATCTGCTTGTATTAATTTTTGGATATTTTTAATCTGTATTTGGTTTTGAAAAATTCTGGAGATGGTTTTGAACTCGTCATTTCGATCGGGATTTTTATTTCGTAGCTTTTCCGGGTAAATAAGAAAGTATTGAAGTGTTTGAACGAGTATCATTTACTCACTATTCACGGGGTTTAAATACTTTGGAGATACGTGCAAGTCTTTTTGCGGTGGTCCCTCTAGAAGACAACAAACCTTAACTCGATTATGTGACCGTCTCGAACTGCCCTTTGAACCTTAGGGTTTGGGGCAGTACGGCGTGCCACATGTGAGGCGTTGGCTTGACCCTTCTACGGCTGGACCGCTACTACTGTGTCACACTCCGGATTTTTGAACCCTGCTCAAGTGTTGAGCTTTAGTGAATCTTGGGTGCTTGATCGTTCATTCGAAAACTTTAATACTGTCTGTTTGTCTGGAATGTGATACAATATGTGGAATTCATATAGTTTAGGCATGAAATACGAAATATGTGATATTTCGCATTTATGATGTCTAAAAAGAATCTGGATTCCAAATATTGTAGTTTTACACTTTCTTTTCTGTGACCGTAAGTGTAGTATGTACGATATCGCCGGTTTCGTTGCTATACATCAACGACAATCGGGGTACGCATACTTACTTACGTTGATGATATGTGATATTATGTGTTGCTGAGATATGATGTGCAGGATTGTCGCGATCGAATAGCCGGGGGGTTTTTGTGAGATGAGAGTTTTATATTTTCATTCATGTAAATTCAAATGTAATATTCTTTTATTTGGGGCACTTCCAGGTTGCGGTTGTGTCACCAGTGTTGTATATTATTTACTTTTCCGCATTAGGATGGACCCAAGGAGGGGAGCACTGGTGACCGGGTTCTGGGATTCAGTGGGAGGCCATCTCGAGGAGTCGAGACCGGGTCTCCTAAACTCCAGGATTGGTAGGGTCACTTGCCGCTCTCGTAGGGGTCCAGGGTGTGGGCTTGGCTATTCATCGCGACTGTGGAATCCGTATTTTCTATTCTGGCTAAATACTAAATACGGACGTCCTAGGATATCCCACGTTATATCTATGTTTCTGCTGCCTGTGTTCTGTGATATCCGAGACGAATGACATATTATATATATGATATATAGTAGACGTTGCTTATGTTTTACACCCGTGCTAGTCCCGTCCCGGTATGCCGTTAGTTAAGTAACCTAACGGTGCATAACGGAACATTGCGGCGAATGCGGATGGCATAAGTGTACGTGTTATTTTCGTTTCTTTTCTGTGATTGGCTTAAGGACTTTAATGATGGGATTGCATTAATGTGATTAATGTAAAGAAAATAAACCTAAAAAGATGTTGTAGAATCGGATTTAAAAACTACTCGGCTATTTATGAAAAAGCTACATTTCAAAACTGTGGAGCTTAAGCCACTCCTTTTGAAAACTGTTTGATTCTACAACGATATCAAGTTCAAAGCGTTAAAGATTTTCTTAAAAATCATTCGCAACCCTCCGTCATTTTAGGAAGTAGAGTACTTAGTATTCGTGCTACGTTTGTTGACTTTAGTTAAGGCGTAGTGTACGGTAGCTAAGTGATGTCTTCTTACACTGCATATGATGCAGATTAATTAGGACATTCATGCGACTTTGTTGACCATAGTTAAAGGTCATATGAGTGGGTCTAATTGATCAAGAAATGACGGGTAGAACTTGACTGGTACTTATGATTTGTTGACTATAGTTAAGGTCATAAGTACTAGGGGTAAAAATTACATCGGGAATTTCAAGTGTTGAAATTTGCAATGAGATTGCATACCTTCCATGTGATGGTTGGATCCCGATCCCACTGTGGGCAATAGTTGCTCCTAGGAGAGTTTTGCAGTTTACAATTAGCTAACTCATTAGGTGTCTAGAAAGGTGTTAACGGGGCTCCGCCTCTGGGAAAACGAGGTTTACTCTAATTAGGTCCGTGCGAAAGCACGGGGAACCTCCCTCAAAGTACCGACACTGGCCTGGCTGAACGGTTAGCGAAGTTGTAGACTGTAATTAATCCTGGCTAGTTTTTCTTTTTAAGGTTTGAAAGAAAAACTTGATAAAAAGCAGTGGGAAACATCGATTAGACAAGATAATAAACCAATCTAATCTGTGCAAGAGCTTTCGCTGAGTGTATTCTTTTCTCTCTCTTAATGGCAGATACCAATGACTGGACTTAAGCTTCTACTAGATAAAAACAAACTGAATGGGACCAACTATAAAGACTGGCTAAGGAATCTGAAGATCGCCTTGACTTATGATAAAGTATCATATGTCCTCACGGCTTCAGCCCCGCCCGTCCCAGGTCCAAAATCCTCAGTTGCGGACATTGAAGTCCGCAAGACATGGGACGCTGACTGTGCCACGGCCACATGCCTCGCGCTTGCATCGATGGATAACACACATCAAAAGAAGCACAAGGACATGGACATTCACGGTATATTGCTCCATACAAAGGAGTTGTATGGGGAGCAATCCCGCGTATTACGATACGAAGCATCAAAGAAACTGTTTCAGATGCGAATGGCCCCTGGCACACCAGTAGGAGACCATGTTTTGAAGATGATAGCTCTTATAGAAGAGCTTGAGGACCTTGGATGGACAATGGACAATGAACAATATATAGATATTATTCTGCAGTCCCTCCCCTCCACATTTGCTCAGTTCATAGTGAACTTCAACATGCATGGCATGGAGAAGGACCTCCCTGAACTCCTTAATATGTTAAGGAGTGCAGAGAGCACTATGAAGTTAGCAAAAACTCCCGTTATGACTATTGGACAGTCTTCCTCTTCTCGCCCGAAAGCCAAGGCCAAGGGAAAGAAAAAGAAGAAACCCACTAATCCTAAAGGGGGAGTTAAAAAGGTGAAGGGAAAGGGAAAGTCCAAGGCTGGAGACTCAGGGAAGGGCGAATGTTTCCATTGCCACAAGACAGGACACTGGAAGCGCAATTGCACGGAGTACTTAAGTCTCAAGAAGAAGCATGGTGATGTTTCTGCTTCAGGTGCGTTTGTGACTAAAAACTGTTTTTCTATAAACTCTGCTTCCTGGGTATTGGATACCGGTTCAGGTTCTCACATTTGCAATTCTATGCAGGGGCTGAGAAATAGCAAGGTTTTGAAGACAGGTGACCATACTCTCCGCGTTGGAAATGGTTCCAATGTACATACAGTCGCAGTGGGAGAGTATCACTTGGGGTTGCCATCTGGATGTATTTTGATTTTGAATCCATGTTATTTTGTACCAAGTATGCTATGTAATATAATATCCGTTTCTTTGTTGGACAATGAAGGATATAATTTTGTGTTGCAAAACAATGTTATGAACATTCACCTAAATCAAATGTTGGTTGGGTATGGTACGCTTAATAACAGAATATATGTCCTAAATCAACACACAGTTTTCAGTATACAACACAATAATAAAAGAAAACTTTCAGAATTAAATGAAGCTTTTCTTTGGCACTGTAGACTTGGTCATATTAACGAAACAAGACTAAACAAGTTACACAAAGATGGATATTTAAATTCTTTTGAATATAAATCTTATGCGACTTGCCAGTCTTGTATCAAGAGTAAAATGACCAAAACTCCGTTTACCGGACACGGAAAAAGAGCTACTCAGCTCCTGGGCCTCATACATAGTGATGTATGTGGGCCTATGTCTACACAGGCTAGAGGCGGTTTTTCATACTTCATTACATTCACTGACGATTTCTCAAGATTCGGTCATGTATTTTTATTAAAGCACAAGTCCGACGCTTTCGAGAAATTCATTGAATATAAACAAGAAGTAGAAAAACAAACCGGCTTGAGTATTAAGATGCTTCGATCAGATCGAGGTGGAGAGTATCTCAGTACAGAATTTGCAAACTTCCTAAAAGAGAATGGGATTCTCTCTCAGCTCACTCCTCCTTACACACCACAATACAACGGTGTGTCAGAACGACGGAATAGGACCCTATTAGATATGGTCCGGTCCATGATGAGTGACGCTGAGTTACCAGTCTCATTTTGGGGGCATGCATTGGAGACTGCAGCGTTTCTGCTAAACAGGGTTCCAACCAAAGCCGTGTCTACCACGCCATATGAGATATGGAATGGGAAGAGACCATCTCTTAAGAGAATTAAGATTTGGGGTTGCCCGGCCTATGTTAAAAAGCAGAATCCGGACAAACTCGAGACACGGTCAGTCATGTGTAACTTTGTGGGATATCCAAAGAATTCTTATGGATATCTGTTCTACCACAAAGAGGAACAAAAAGTGTTTATTTCTCAGTATGCCACATTCTTGGAAAAAGAGTTTTTCGCAGATAAAGATGATGGCAAGGTAGTAGATCTAGAAGAGGTTCTGGAGACACAAACTACAAATGACGATTTGGTTGAACCGGCTGTTGCAACAGAAACTGAAGAACCTCGGCCACTCCGTAGGTCTGGTAGGATTTCTCGCCTACCGGAGAGGTACTACGGTTTCCTCATTGATGGTGACAGAGAAGATTGCATCATGGATGATGATGATCCTACCAGTTTTCAGCAAGCTATCACAAGTGGTGACTCTGTGAAGTGGCTGGATGCCATGAGATCCGAAATGGAGTCTATGTACACCAACAAAGTATGGACTTTGGACGTTGTACCCCCTGGGGTAAAACCTGTAGGGTGCAAGTGGATCTTTAAAAGAAAGATTGGTGTGGATGGGCAGGTAGAGACCTATAAGGCAAGACTTGTGGCGAAAGGTTTTCGTCAAAGACCAGGTTTGGACTATGACGAAACTTTTTCGCCCGTAGCCATGCTTAAATCCATTCGGATCCTACTTGCTATTGCTGCTCACTACGACTATGAAATCTGGCAGATGGACGTTAAAACAGCATTTCTAAATGGAGATTTAGAAGAATGCGTTTATATGGATCAGCCAGAGGGCTTCATTGACAGTGGGAGCAGCGAGAAAGTATGTAGATTGCTTAAATCCATATATGGGTTAAAGCAGGCATCTCGGAGTTGGAACATCTGTTTCGATGATGTTATCAAAGAGTTTGATTTCATCAAAAATCCAGATGAACCTTGTGTTTATAAGAAGGCTGTAGGAAGAGCTGTCACATTCCTCGTATTGTACGTGGATGATATTCTTCTGATAGGAAATGATATTCCTATGCTACAGTCGGTCAAATCATTCTTATCACTAAGGTTCTCCATGAAGGACCTGGGTGATGCCACATACATCCTGGGCATAAGGATCTATAGGGATAGATCCAAAAAGTTATTGGGATTGTCCCAAACCAGGTACATCAACACCATCCTAAAGAGGTTTAGTATGGAAGACTCCAAGCGGGGTGCCTTACCCGCTTGCCATGGAGTCACTCTCTCCAAAGGATTCTTGTCCAAAGACCGATGAAGAGAGAGCTCGCATGAGCATTATACCTTATGCTTCGGTAGTAGGATCTATAATGTATGCGATGTTATGTACACGCCCAGATGTAGCTTATGCACTTAGTGTTGTAAGCAGGTATCAATCCAACCCAGGGGAGAACCACTGGACAGCTGTGAAGAACATTCTTAAGTACTTGCGAAGGACTAAAGAATTGTTCTTGGTGTATGGTAATAAAGATCTCCAAATGGAGGCCTTTACCGATTTGAGCTTCCAGAGCGATAAGGATGACAGCAAATCTATCTCAGGGTTTGTATTTACCCTCAATGGAGGGGCGGTAAGTTGGAAGAGTTCCAAACAAGATACCGTTGCAGACTCTACGATGGAAGCTGAGTACATTGCTGCAAATGATGCCGCCAAGGAAGCCGTCTGGATGAAGAAGTTCGTCTCGGAGCTAGGAGTAGTTCCAACCATTATTGATCCAATACCTTTGTATTGTGACAATAATGGGGCGATGGCGTTAGCCAAGGAGCCCAGATCCCATCAGCGGTCCAGACATATCCTGAGGCGCTTTCATTTGATCCGGGAGATTGTAGATCGCCGCGAGATCGAGATTAAGAGAGTTGAAACAAAGAACAACGCCGCGGATCCACTCACCAAGGCCCTCCTTCAGCCACAGCATGAGCGACTTTTTGAGATGTTGGGTATGAGATACGCCAATAACTGGCCTTAGTGCAAGTGGGAGATTGTTGGATATATGTATGCCCTAGAGGCCATTATGTGATAGTGGATGTATCTATACAAGTATATATATTCAGTTTGCATTCTTGCTCGACATGATAGTATGGTATCTGGTTCTTCTTTATCTGACATGTTGATTTGATCATGCTTTTATTCATTCATACATGCTGATAAAGCCCTGAGGATATCGGCTTGACTACTCTGATTATGATGGAGATCATACTAGTGGGACATCTATAGTCTATAAGCATATCCTGGAACGTCCCTAGTCGTAGGTATATCGAGACTGGGCATTGATATACCAGAGTAGACTAGCGTATATGATACTAGACCCATACGATGGGCGATGGATGTTCCCACATTCATCGATGTTTGACATCAAGATCATATACGGGTGCTCAGTGGTGACTGGGTACACTGGACGGACTCACCGAGAACTCCTATATGGAATTATATCTATCGTCGGATAGCAGTTCTCAGGTGACACTGGTACAGGTTAGTCTGTAGACCCGAGATCGTCATGGAGTCTTATGTGTTCTCCCACTGTTCTTTGATTGCCACCCTACCACGGCTCTACTGAGTCGTGCAAACAGGTGGCCGTTGGGTACAGTCCCGAGACACACGAAGACGATGAGCGATAGGAGGGGTTTCGTCTCTCCCGGTATTGGGAGTTGATGCTGTGTTGTGCCTGACTGGTTATAACAGCAAGTCCCTGGCCAGGGCTGCTGAGATTTGCTGATAAGTGTTATCAGTAGTCTCTCGATCTTTTATAGACCATTCACCGGCACGACTTATTGAGTTATTGGGGTCGACGTGACCATCCATAGGCTCGATATGCAGCATATCTGATGAAGAGACCGGACTGTACGGTAGTGTTGCCGGATGGCTCGACGGGAGTTGTAGCAGATTCGCTTGTTGTCTTCTGATCGCTCAATACCCGGGTGGCCGTTACGTTTAGCTGACCGCTTGCGGCTTGAGGGTACCTGATATGATCATCACCCTCTGCCGGCGTATTGACGAGTCTTAGAGTCCCACAAAGGAGTTACCCAGTCCAGGCGAAACGTTGTGGTGCGCGTATGCGATATGCGCTTGCACCCGATTGAAATGTGCGTATATGATACCGAACATTGATCGGGTGGCCTGCTTTTGGTGGGGTCATATGAGATATGACCGGATTGATAAATTAAGTGTTGATTTATCATCTAACCATTAGTTTTCTCACTTGAAACGTTTCTAGGGTTTGATGGATATATGCATGCATGCATGTGTTTCTTTCTTCCTTTCTAGTTTCATGCACATGTAGATGTGCATACATGTATACATACATACACCCATCCATCATGGTTGATTGCATATGGAAATGGTGGCAATATAAGACTCACACCATGGATTATATAATGGATTATTATTTAATTTTGGATTTAAAAGAAAATGAAAAAGGAAAGGATAATCATTCTTGCTTCTACATTCTTCCTTTGACCTAACCATGCTCAACTACCATTAACCTAAGGTTATCCTTCTCTTTATCATTCCAAACTAAAGTTAAATAATGTCTCCATCACTTTAACCATGGTTCATAGCATGAAGGAATAAAATATATATTGATATTTTTTTTTTTCTTCACTTGAGTTATCTTTTTACCTCTTGTCAAAAATTGCCACCATCTTCTTCCTCTTGCTCTTTTGCTCTCTAGTTTTTTCTAGTGAGCAAATACCACTTAAAGATAGGTTTTTGAAGTGAGAAACCTAACCACAACATCATTCTACACAAGCTTAGCCGTTTTGTTTAGAGTGTTCTCTTCGGTTTGACGAAGTTGCGAGTTTGGACGGAGATCTCCGTGGTGAATCGTCGTGGACACAAGGGGACTTCAAGAGGACCTTCGTTCAACACCCTAGAGACCAAGGAGTCCAGCGAAAGGGAGCTACAAAGGTTGTAGTCTCGAAACCCTAGATTAGTTCGCTTTTTATTTCGTAACCCTAATTTTCTAGGATCGATCCCTTTGCATGTTAGTTTAGCACCATAAAAATTAAAACTTTGGGTCATGTGATGCTTCAAAACTCTTCATAGGATGCTAGACTAACCTTTCAGCTCCGCCCCAATATACCATCGTGCTATGGTGTATACGGAGGAATAATGCTGAGAGAGAATCTCATTCTCCTTTGGAATAATTTAGGAATTCCGTGCACAAGTATTCTCCTCCTTGATCACATTAAAGGACATAATACTTATACCCGTTTTGGTTCTCTTCTTCTAACTTATATTCTGTGAATATCTCAAAAGGTTCGGACTAGTGTTTCAACAGGAACATATGTTTAAATCTTGAGAGATTATCAGAGAATGTAATGAAGTAAAAAGAACCGGTCTTGGCATGTGTAGACTGGAGACTTTCATACATCAGCATGTATCAATCCCAAGAGTTCACTAACTCTTTTTCTTCTTCCAATAAACAGAGCTGTGGTCATCTTATCTTTGTGACATGACTGGCAAGTTTCACAAGATGTAACTTCAAACAGATTTAAATATGCATCTATGTGCAACTTAGCTAGTCGGGTCGCATTGATATGACCTAGTCTACAATACCTCAAGAAGGAATTGTTCATTTCTGAACTCTTCCTCTTGTGTGTGTTCTGTATACTAAGAACTGTAGTTTGATTTAGAACATCAATGCTTTTAGATAACGTGCCTGAACCGATCAACTTTTGATATAGGAAATGTTCAAAACATTATCCAACAATATAAAATTATATCCTTCTTTACCTAAATAAAGAGACTGATATGATTTTGTATATCAGGTTCGGTATCTAATAACATTTGTTCAGAATCAATGTATTCTAGTAATACAGGGTGACAGTGACCAACAGACTTGGCTGCAACACTTGCACCGTTTTCTGCCTCATGAAACTTATCACCCGTTCTCAGTTTTCCACCTTTCTGTAGCCCTATGTAACAGATTACATATCTGGGATCCTGATCCGGTATCAAATAACCAGGACGTAGAGAATACAGAGAAACAGTTCTCTGTAATGAACACACCCGAAGATGATGCATCAACATGCACTCTCTTCGTTTGGGCGGCATAGGAATTCTGGTATTCCCCTATTTCTTGCTCTGTCTTATAACAATTATAAGTTGGAGCGGGACCAACGTCCCCAGCTCAGTATAACAAGCGGGTTCGGTCAATTCATCCGTTTTATTATCTTGATTAAGGCGTGACATGGTCGCTACCTGGACAGAGAGAGAAGAAAACACTCAGCGTATGCTCTTGCAAGATCAGATTGGTTATTATTTTATCTAATCAGGATGGCTCCCACTAGTTTTTATCAAATCTTCCTTCAAACCCTAAAAAGAAAGACTAGCCGGGATTAATTACACACTACAAGTTCGCCAATCTTTCAGCCAGGCCAGTGTCGGTACTTTGAGGGAGGTTCCCCGTGCTTTCGCACGGACCTAATTACAGTAAACCTCGCTTTCCCAGAGGCGTAACCCCGTTGACACCTTTCTAGACACCTACTTGATCGGCTAATTGTAATGTGTAAAACTCTCCCAGGAGTAACAATTACTCGCAGCGGGTATCGGGATCCAACTATCTCATAGAAGGTATGCAATCTCATTGCAAATTTCAACACTTGAAATTCCCGATAATTTTGCCCCTAACCTCCTATGACCTTGACAAATGCGACAAACCATAGGATGCTAGTCAAGTTCAACCCGTCATTTCCTGATTGAATTAAACCCACCCGCACGACCCTTGACAAAGGCCAACAAAGTCGCACGACTACCCTAACCCAATCTGCATCATATGCATAAGCAGATAAGCACTAGTCAGCTACCGCACACTACGCCTTGACAAAGGCCAACAAACGCAGCACGAATACTAACTACTACTTATCTGAAATGACAGAGGGCTACGACAGGTTTTTCTGAAAACCTATTGCATAATGAACTTGATATCGTTATAGAATCAAATAATTTTAAAATGGAGTGTTTTTTAAGCTTTTCTAGTTTTGCTAAAGGGGTCACTCCCGGTGAAGGGATCGTCGGCCCTTTCCTCATCGAATAAGGTGCAGGATATATCATATGTACCGCTGTGCAAAGCAAAAACTATAGGAGCAATCAAAAAACAAACCGAGGGTTGTAGCATCTGCCAGTTATTGCTAAAGGAGTCACTCCCGGTGAAGGGATCTCGGTCCTTTCCTTATCGAATAAGGTGCAGGATGTTCTACAAGGAACACCGCAATGCAGAGCAAGAACTGTAGCTACCTGTTTTTGAAAATTCGATTCCACAACATCGTTTAGGTTTCTTTTCTTTCATTAATCATATTGATGAAGTCCCATCATTTAAGTCACCTAAACATCACAGATAAATACGACGTACACTTATGCCATCCGCATTCGCCTCGATGTCCCTTCGTGCACCGTTAGGTTAGGTAACTAACGGCAGAGCGGGGCAGGGCTAGCGCGGGTGTAAAACATAAGTAACGCCTATATAATATATCATATATACTATATACAGTATTTATCACAAAACATCAAATGATCACATCACAGATATCGCAGCAGAAGAAACAAATGAAACATTGGATATACTAGGACATCCGTGTTTTCAATACAAGCCAGTATAAAACACGGATTCCGCGGTCGCGATGAATAGCCAGACCCACACCCCTAGACCCCTACGAGAGCGGCAAGCAACCCTACCAATTCTAGAGTTAGGAGACCCAGACTCGACTCCTCGAGTTGGTCTCCCACTGGACTCCAGAACCCGGTTACTTGTGCTCTCCTCCTTGGGTCTATCCTAGTGCGGAAAAGTAAATAATATACAAATGGTGACAACTTCCGCAACCTGGAAGTGCCCCAATAAAAGAATATTACAATCATCAAATTTTACATGAATGAAAATAAAAAAAACTCTCATCTCACATAAAACCCCCGGCTATTCAAAACGCGACGATCCAATATAACATATCCAGCAACACATAACATCACATGTTATCAACGTAAGTAAACATGCGTATCCCAATTGTCGTTGACATATAGCAACGAAACCGGCGATATCACATATTACACTTACAGTCACAGAAAAGAAAGTGTAAAACTACAACAGTTGGAATCCGCAACCTCTTTAGACATCGCATGCCTAACCATCTGAATTCCTTAGACATCACATGCCTAACATTTATAAACCCCGCATTTTAGTCTCATTATCGAAAACACTTTTCAATATCAAGTCGGGCAATTCAACAGGATTCCCGACATTCTGATCGAATGCTCGTCGCAAACTTTAGTAGGCAGCCGCACCCCCGATGCCGTCGACGAAGTGCACCAAGGTGGAACACCGCTGCCGCGAGCACCCGAACGGATGCTTTCGGCGACGGGGTTCTCCTACAGTCACTTGGTCGGGGCTAAGGGGTGTAGCTGTCTATTAAGTTTATCCGACGAGTATCCGCGTACGCTACGTCATTGCGACGGACTTTTGATCACATCAAAATCCCGTGGCAACCGATCAAGTGAGACTAAAGTGCTATGTTTATAACATCCAAAACAGTTATCTCATAACTACTTGTGGATTCCAAATATTGTTTCACATTCCAGATAAATAGAAAATGTTAAATTTTCCGATCGAACAGTCAAACACCCAAGTTTTCCCGAAACAGCTCAACACATGAAATAAGTTTAAAAACATTCACTTCATGCCTCAGTACCAACGGTCCAGCCGTAGAAGGGTCAAGCCAACGTGTAACATTTCAGGGAAATAAAATATTGTTTTCGGGATTAAAATAATTTAAAATAATATATTTTACGAATTGAAAGGATGTATTTGAGGTGTATTTAGTGGCCTCAACCTGAGTGTCAGTATTTTGGGACAAACCCGAGTCTTAGCCAAAAAAAAAGGGGAGGTTACTAATTAATTTTTTTTGGGGCTATTGACTGTAGAAAAGTTTTCTTATTGAAATTTTCAGAACCTGAAACCACAAGGAAGCATCCTTTGAATAAAAAAAAAACTCATCTATGACCTTCTCACCTCCAGTCATAATCTCATGATGATACAAAAACACGTTCACCATTTGTCTTGGTCATTTTTTTTCTTCTTTTCTTTAATTTCCTATCCCCACCCCCACAGATCTGTTCCCTTCTGACATTTTCTTCCCCCTCATCCTCACAATTTTCCTCCGTCCCCGAGAACCATCGAGAGATTCGAGACCCAAATCTCGATGGCGATCGTTGATCTTTCCTCGTCGTCGACGTTATCAGCCTCCTGGGCTTGATCTGAGCTGTGTCGATGGAAATCCAGACGATGGAGGTCCGATCGAGCGCCCAATCATCCCCTTCGACGAGTTGGCTTCACCCAGGCCGGCCTCCTCGAGCTCAACGTCACCGACGTCGCAGCCTTCGAGTCTAGCCCGACCTCGACCTCTCTCAGCCCGGCTTCTTCCTCACCACTCGCGACTCCACCTCCCTCGTCCACGTGCTCCCCGACGTCGTCGCTGCTCCCTCCGACTACCACATGGCGGCCCTCCATCTCTGATGCGATTTCCCCCCTCTGGCCTCGTCGCCTTCATCGGCGCCGCCAACGGCGACATCCTAAACCTCGCAGCGTTTCCCCCTTCTCCCCCGCGGCCGTGTTCCAGTAGGTCGCTGCCAACATCGCGTCCTTTGACCCCGCGTCAAGGATCTCGGTCGTCGCTGTCGAGAACGAGGTGCTCGAGTCGAACGACGCGGGGTTGGTGTCTCAGCTGCTGCTGGTGATGCCGTATTCCCGCAGGTATACTTCACAAGGGTAGTGGTTATTGCCTTGTTTGCTTGAGTTCTGTGATGATTTATTGTGTTATTGGCATTGGGTCCTTTATTTGGCTGCGATCATCTTTGATTAATTTGATAGCAGCTCAATTTTTCTTGTGGTGTCTTGTTTCGTCGGCGATGGTGAACCGTACTGCGACGGCAACAGATTGATGATCGTATGGCGAAGCATGAAATGATCAATTCCTTGTAATGTAAAATCGATGGATTTTGAAATTTTGTAGGAATGTTGCTAGTAGAGATTCAAGATTTATAGAACCCTAATCCTAAATCTATGAACTCCAATCGATTTTAGGTCGCCCACCATTTTCTGTCACGAAGGAAACTGTTACTAATTTCAAGGGTTTTAAGGTGGAGAATGCTATAGATTGGTACCTACTGGTGAGGCAAAGGGAAAGAATTCATTCTTTGACACTAAGAACTAGTTTAGCCAAATCCTTGAGCTTGGATATTCCCAACTATCTCAGGCACTGGGAAATTTCATATCGTGTAAATTTTGTTGATGGAAAAGATTGGAGACGGTGTTGCTGGAAGAGTTTTGAAGCTTGTGAGGTCTCAGCGAAGTCCTTCTGCTAATGTGAATGAGCCATTTTGGAGATCGAGAACTTGAGCTAGAATGGAGGCTGTTTCACTTGGATCGAGTGCGGGTGATCCCGAGGTGGCAAGGAAAAGGCAGAACATTCATGGACGTGACTTGTATCATCGACAGGTGAGTAGATGTATATCTATGGGGGGATCGGGTGGATGGCGTATAGCACCCCCGAACATATAGAATAATGTTCTTACCATGTTAATTATGAGCTTGGAGGTGTTGTTGGATACTTAGCGAGTAAAGTATTTTATCAGATCTTAGGTTAGCTTAGGTTGATTTAGGAAAACAATTCGGAGGATGATGTATCTTGGAGGCGATTCACAGAATATGTGTGGTCACACCCGCACGCACACATGCACAGTTAATTTCTTGTGTATATGGATATATGTATATGTGTGTATGAGTGTAGGTATTCATAAGTGTGTGTGTGTGTGTGTGTAAATATATAAACACATACCCGTGAAACGAGGATAGTGTATGATACTTGGAGATGAGTCGATATGATCGGGTATGATGCCATGAGCTTTGATATAACGATTGAGGCATGATATAATATTGATGGGATATTATAATGGATCTCGGGGCGATGTGTACTCACTCATACGAGGATGTATGTTTGATGATAGTGGAATGCATTAGATTTCAGAACAATACGCTGATTATGATACTGTTCGATGATGACACCATAAGAATGATGATGCAGTCATGATAGTTGACCTGTACCCTCGATTTTAGAGATGCCGTACACTAGATTTCACCGTACGAGGTATATACCTGATGATCGATCTGCACTCTGGACTTGAGAATACCGTACTATATATTACACGGTACGTGACGCTTTGGGGCTGGATCGTCGACTACTAGGTATATCGACTAGGTTTACACGGTTAGATTTTCTTGTCCTTCCGACCAGTTCTTAGTTAGCCTTTCAGTGCTTAGGTAGATGCTAGATTAGGTTCGAGTCATACCTATACTTAAAACCCCGATTCGTGCTATTTCAAACAACAAACTGTATGACTCGTAATTAGTATATATATTCTAAATGTGCATTTACTACACATTCACCATTGTGTTCATGCTGTTCTCATCGCATTGCGTGTTTATACTTGTGTTTCTTTAATTATTATGAACCCTGCCTGGTAGGACACCAGCACCATTACCGATGATGCGCATGTTCCATGTACACTTATTTGCCGGCTCACACACATCATCGGTAATTGCCATGTCACACACACTTTAGAAAAGCAAATTCATTTCGTATAGCTGCAAATTAGTAGTTTAAATATATTTTAGCATGCTTGCTCTCATGTTCTAGTTAGACATTGCATTTCTTAATTAGACACTTCATGCATTCACATATTCATATTATCATGCAGTATTGTGGGGCTTATGCCGATACTCAATATTTACTTACTCATGATTTTGGGATTTTAGATTTCTATGAGATTTCTGAATTTTGGGGGAAAACCGCAAGAATTTAATAAAAACTTAGTATCATCCTTTTTTTTAAAATGCAAGTTGCGGTTTTCTCGTGTTGTATGTGTCGTCCACCATGAGATTTCATGTTTTCTGTTGGATTTCGAGACCCGATTCGAGGAGTGGATGAACCGTCTCGGGTACATGGTGGGCCCGGTATGGTATCCCGGGGCAAGAAGATCGAGTTGTAGATGATGAGCCTGGCAGGGGAAGACTACCTACTGGTGATGTCTGGCGCGGCGGATATCCGGAGGATACCGACCGTTGTCGTGAGATTTGATGATATGGGCCGATCCGGACAGACGGAGCCTGAGATTTTGAGACTATGATGTATTGAGACTTGAGATTTATATGTTTTGTGTCGATGCTTGACACGGATTTCCATGGATTTCATCGTTGATATTTCATATTTCTATACAAATTTTACCATGATAAAAGCTAAAGATTTCTTATACAGATATATCCAGATTCAGGATTGGTTATTTTTCATTCATGGTGCATGCATACTCATTCACATAACATATTACTCTTTGAGGTACTGACACGAGCACGGAGTATTTGCACTCACACGTAGTTTATTACCCTGCATTGCTAGATGGCTAGTGAGATATTAGTATATTATTCTGACCTAGGACAGCGTCGTGCATTCGATTTCTTTTCGCGGATATTTTCTACTCACGAGTTGGCAACTCACCCCCGTTGTGCCAAATTTTATTAAAGGTTCGATGTACAGGTTTCCTTGGCAGCTTGCTGGCACATCATTTCATTCAGGGTGATTTGCACGGTAGGTTGGTTCACTTATATCAAGACTGCCGTTGTACTTTTATTATTTCATTGATATCTAGTAAGCTCCATCAACCAAACTTGTATTACTTGATAAGTTAAAAGACCAGCTATTTATTTCGACCTTAGAGCCACGCTTGTATTATTCTAGTATCTGGTGGATTTGTTTTCTTTTGAGTTTTGAGCCTCGCCCTTTGGCGTTGTATATTATTGTGCTTGGTGTGGTTGTTTCCGCCTGTTGGCATAGAGCTAGCTCCCGCTTGGGGATGCCATTTTATCGTTTGTTTATATTATACTTGTTTGTACCCATTTGGGGCCATTTTTTACAAAGGAGACTCTGCCGAAATTTTTGAGAAAATTTGATCTTGTTTTTAAACGTGTGTTCCTATATGTTTTCCTATACTTCTTCTCTTTATGGTTTAGATTTCTGGGCTTCGGCTTACTTAGATTACGTGGCGCCTCTAGACGCTTCGTAATTTAAGTGCTGGTCACGTTCCGTACCTTCGAGTCGTGACAAAGTTGGTATCAGAGCGCTAGGTTCAACCTTTGTATAAGTCTAGGGTGACCCTTGGTTGATGGAGTAGGTGACTTAGGTAGAGTGACGTACCGTGGGTATGATCCGCGGCATACTTACGATACGCTACTCTGCTTAAGGAACCTTAGGATGTACATTTCTTTGCACCGTATTTCATTCGTTCCTTTGATCTATCTTCATCAATAACGGATGGTGGTTTCTGTTACCATGGTCGCACGGGCAGAGGGAGCTGCGGCTCGAATACGATAACTATTAGGGTATCGTTTATTCTTGTGGATTGAAGCATTGTTTAACGTGCGGACGAAGGGTATTCATATGCCGTCCAGATGAGTTAAAGGATTCGAACGATTGTCAGAAACCCATTTTCCCAAGTTTAAGGTATTCGGAAGAACATGCAGGTATTTCTATGGACCCTCTAGAAGAATGAAACCCTAACTCGACATAATGACCACGAGAACGCCCTTGAACCTTAGGGTTTACGGCAGTTCTGCGGTGCCATTAGTGAGGCTTGGGTTTGCCCTTCTACGGCTGGTCCGCAGATGCTGGGGTATGTACTGGATATTTTTAAACTGTACTTGAGTGTTGAGCTCTCGGGGAATTATGGGATTTTGATGAATCGATCGAAAAGTTTAATGTAGTCCGGATATCAGGTGAAGAGATAGATTACGTGGGAGACTCTAGATATGAGTATTGCCATTGGTAGCGCAGTCAGCACACCTATGAAGAGACGAGTTCGAAGCAGTTGACACCAGAGAAAAGGGGGAAAGAGGCGCACATTGACGATAGTGTTTACGATTGTGATTTGGTGATTTGAATTTCATATTTTCGTTGATCGGATTTTAGTATTTTGAAGACTTTGTTCTACGATTGGTATTTCTTATGTGTACATTCATTACATTCTATTCGTGTTTCATATATCAGTTGCATTGATGTTGTTTTGTACATACCCAGTGCACTTGATTTGGTTTTATACATTTTGAGATATTGATTTGATTTCGTGCATATGGGTTACACATGATTTTGACATATGCTTCGACCTAGTTTTAATGCATTTTCATACTGTGATTTCGATTTCGATATTCGGTGTATGTTTTCGTGCACCACGTGCACTTGATTGAGATTCTTGCGCACACTTGGCGCACTTGATACGATTTTGTGCACACCAGATGCACTAAATCGGGGTTTTGTGCAGATTAGATGCACCTGATATTAGAGTCGTGCACGCCCGTTGCACTTGACAGATGTTTTTGGTGCACACCTGTTGCACTCAGTTTTGTTTTTGTGCGTATTCGTGGCATCTGTATTTGGTTTCGATTTCAGTGCGCACCGGACGCACATAATATCTTTATGATGTGATTGAGATTGATTTCAGTTTGAGCAGTATGTTTTATAATCATTACTATTTGATTTAGTAACCAGGCGGGACGTGTATGTTAAATAAAAGATATATATGTATAGCTATTTTTTTTTAAAAATAAACATCCGCTACTTATGCCGTGACACATGCATCGCACGACGATTTTAAAAAGGGTTTTTGCATGCTTCTTTATTCAGATGTTTGGACGATTTTACTACGATGCGCACTATATATAAGTTATAGTTTTGATATATATCATATTGGTTTTCGTATTGGGCTTTGATATTTTATTCTCACCATAACTCCGATAATTGCGTTATGTTTGACGGAGTTTTGAATTTGAGTTATGTATTAGTTTTTTTTTCATGCGCATGCATTGCGCTAAGATGTGTTTTACATATTGAAGATTTCGGAGCCCCGACGATTTGAGTGTTTTGGCCGAATGTTTTAGTAATTGGGGGAAGTTTCAATTTAAATTCGGGGACCGAATTTATTTAAGGGGGGAAGATTGTAACATTTCAGGGAAATAAAATATTGTTTTCGGGATTAAAATAATTTAAAATAATATATTTTACGAATTGAAGGGATGTATTTGAGGTGTATTTGTGGCCTCAACCTGAATGTCAGTATTTTGGGACAAACCCGAGTCATAGCCAAAAAAAAGGGGAGGTTACTAATTATTTTTTTTTGGGGCTATTGACTGTAGAAAAGTTTTCTTATTGAAATTTTCAGAACCTGAAACCACAAGGAAGCATCCTTTGAATAAAAAAAAAACTCATCTATGACCTTCTCACCTCCAGTCATAATCTCATGATGATACACAAACACTTTCACCATTTGTCTTGGTCATTTTTTTTCTTCTTTTCTTTAATTTCCTATCCCCACCCCCACAGATCTGTTCCCTTCTGACATTTTCTTCCCCCTCATCCTCACAATTTTCCTCCGTCCCCGAGAACCATCGAGAGATTCGAGACCCAAATCTCGATGGTGATCGTTGATCTTTCCTCGTCGTCGACGTTATCAGCCTCCTGGGCTTGATCTGAGCTGTGTCGGTGGAAATCCAGACGATGGAGGTCCGATCGAGCGCCCAATCATCCCCTTCGACGAGTTGGCTTCACCCAGGCCGGCCTCCTCGAGCTCAACGTCACCGACGTCGCAGCCTTCGAGTCTAGCCCGACCTCGACCTCTCTCAGCCCGGCTTCTTCCTCACCACTCGCGACTCCACCTCCCTCGTCCACGTGCTCCCCGACGCCGTCGCTGCTCCCTCCGGCTACCACATGGCGGCCCTCCATCTCTGATGCGATTTCCCCTCTCTGGCCTCGTCGCCTTCATCGGCGCCGCCAACGGCGACATCCCAAACCTCGCAGCGTTTCCCCCTTCTCCCCCGCGGCCGTGTTCCAGTAGGTCACCGCAAACATCGCGTCCTTCGACCCCGCGTCAAGGATCTCGGTCGTCGCTATCGAGAACGAGGTGCTCGAGTCGAACGACGCAGGGCTGGTGTCCCAGCTGCTGCTGGCGATGCCGTATTCCCGCAGGTATACTTCACAAGGGTAGTGGTTATTGCCTTGTTTGCTTGAGTTCTGTGATGATTTATTGTGTTATTGGCATTGGGTCCTTTATTTGGCTGCGATCATCTTTGATTAATTTGATAGAAGCTCAATTTTTCTTGTAGTGTCTTGTTTCGTTGGCGATGGTGAACCGTACTGCGACGGCAACAGATTGATGATCGTATGGCGAAGCATGAAATGATCAATTCCTTGTTGTAATGTAAAATCGATGGATTTTGAAATTTTGTGGGAATGTTGCTAGTAGAGATTCAAGATTTATAGAACCCTAATCCTAAATCTATGAACTCCAATCAATTTTAGGTCGCCCACCATTTTCTGTCACGAAGGAAACTGTTACTAATTTCAAGGGTTTTAAGGTGGAGAATGCTATAGATTGGTACCTACTGGTGAGGCAAAGGGAAAGAATTCATTCTTTGACACTAAGAACTGGTTTATCCAAATCCTTGAGCTTGGATATTCCCAACTATCTCAGGCACTGGGAAATTTCATATCGTGTAAATTTTGTTGATGGAAAAGATTGGAGACGGTGTTGCTGGAAGAGTTTTGAAGCTTGTGAGGTCTCAGCGAAGTCCTTCTGCTAATGTGAATGAGCCATTTTGGAGATCGAGAACTTGAGCTAGAATGGAGGCTGTTTCACTTGGATCGAGTGCGGGTGATCCCGAGGTGGCAAGGAAAAGGCAGAACATTCATGGACGTGACTTGTATCATCGACAGGTGAGTAGATGTATATCTATGGGGGGATCGGGTGGATGGCGTATAGCACCCCCGAACATATAGAATAATGTTCTTACCATGTTAATTATGAGCTTGGAGGTGCTGTTGGATACTTAGCGAGTAAAGTATTTTATCAGATCTTAGGTTAGCTTAGGTTGATTTAGGAAAACAATTCGGAGGATGATGTATCTTGGAGGCGAGTCACAGAATATGTGTGGTCACACCTGCACGCACACATGCACAGTTAATTTCTTGTGTATATGGATATATGTATATGTGTGTGTATGAGTGTAGGTATTCATAAGTGTGTGTGTGTGTGTGTGTGTAAATATATAAACACATACCCGTGAAACGAGGATAGTGTATGATACTTGGAGATGAGTCGATATGATCGGGTATGATGCCATGAGCTTTGATATAACGATTGAGGCATGATATGATATTGATGGGATATTATAATGGATCTCGGGGCGATGTGTACTCACTCATACGAGGATGTATGTTTGCTGATAGTGGAATGCATTAGATTTCAGAACAATACCCTGATTAAGATACTGTTCGGTGATGACACCATAAGAATGATGACGCAGTCATGATAGTTGACCTGTACCCTCGATTTTAGGGATGCCGTACACTGGATTTCACCGTACGAGGTATATACCTGATGATCGATCCGCACTCTGGACTTGAGAATACCGTACTATATATTACACGGTACGTGACGCTTTGGGGCTGGATCGTCGACTACTAGGTATATAGACTAGGTTTACACGGTTAGATTTTCTTGTCCTTCCGACCAGTTCTTAGTTAGCCTCTCAGTGCTTAGGTAGATGCTAGATTAGGTTCGAGTCATACCTATACTAAAAACCCCGATTCGTGCTATTTCAAACAACAAACTGTATGACTCGTAATTAGTATATATATTCTAAATGTGCATTTACTACACATTCACCATTGTGTTCATGCTGTTCTCATCGCATTGCGTGTTTATACTTGTGTTTCTTTAGTGATTATGAACCCTGCCTGGTTGGACACCAGCACCATTACCGATGATGCGCATGTTCCACGTACACTTATTTGCCGGCTCACACACATCATCGGTAATTGCCATGCCACACACACTTTAGAAAAGCTAATTCATTTCGTATAGCTGCAAATTAGTAGTTTAAATATATTTTAGCATGCTTGCTCTCATGTTCTAGTTAGACATTGCATTTCTTAATTAGACACTTCATGCATTCACATATTCATATTATCATGCAGTATTGTGGGGCTTATGCCGATACTCAATATTTACTTACTCATGATTTTGGGATTTTGGATTTCTATGAGATTTCTGGATTTTGGGGGAAAACCGCAAGAATTTAATAAAAACTTAGTATCATCTTTTTTTTAAAAATGCAAGTTGCGGTTTTCTCTTGATGTATGTGTAAGTGCACGGCGGCGCCCCGGCCGTCAATCCGACGGCCAAATGCGGAAACGGTGATAAACTTTAATTTTTGCGGACTTTGCAAACCGGCACCACCGCGCACTAAACTCCGGATCGTAACCATTAACAAGTCTAAGCTAACAACAAGACGGGTTAGAGATATACCGACTGATCCGAGTCCTCCGGTCTTCATCTCCTCTCCGATCTCCTCGCGGAAACTCCGGTCGTCGCCTCCTCGCCGGAATGGCACCACATCGCCTGCATCTTTTACGGGCTCCCACCTCAATACCGAGGCAACTCGGGCGCGAAGCTGGCGAGTCGACGCGTCCAAGATTTGCTGTAGGAAGTGTAGTGTAGAGGCTATGTCTCATTTGGGTTCGTTGCCATTAGAAGATGATGGAGGAAACAAGATAAGAAAAATGGTGCTTGCATTTTTCTTAACATGTAAAATGAGATCAAGAATGCTACTCTCTCAAAGATGAAGCTCTCATCTTCTTCTCTCTCAACCATGGAAAAAACTTATGAACTTAGAAATGGAGGAGGAAAGAATATGAAGCATTAAGGGAGGTGAGTGTAGGAGAGAAGAAAAGGTGACCACATCAAAAGACATTATCATTACAAAAGCACATCCAAACCATACCCTTTCTAATCTCATTAAAGCAAGTGATGGATGAAAGATATGAAGCTATCATAATCAATCTTTATGCAAGAAACCCCCTCCACAAATGTTATTTGCACAATTGCAAATAACCCCCTCCATCGGAAAAGTCCGGCCGGGAAAGAACAAAGGAAAACCGGCCGGAACGGAATGCAAACTGGCAACTCCAGAAAACTGGTCCCGTAATAAATTACAGGAAAACCCCGATACTGTGCATACACACCCGCATTTGTATTCTGACCGGATACAAATGCAATGAGACAAAATCTACACTGTACTAAACTAGGATCCGGCTTAAACCAAAGCCGGCTAGTAATATCCGTTCGATCCCGATCCGTGCAATACCGCACGTATCCGATCGAACCTTGCCATATATCCATACGGCCTTTAGTACTAACCGTCCGATCCTGATCCGTGCAATACCGCACGTATCTGATCGGACCCTGCCATATCTCCATACGGCCTCTACAGCGTTTCGCCCGAAAGCTGAGTAACTGAAAGTGTGGTGGACTCTAAAGACTCGTCAATACTATGGCTGTGGATTTAACCACTAGCACGTCAGAGGTATAATCCAATACGTGACGGGCCACCAGCTATTGACCAAAAGGGACGTCGATGAGCGAACTCATCCTGACACCCTACTGAGCCTGTCAGTGACAATATCCGTACAGTCCGGTCCGTTCGTCTATGAGCATCGCATGTCGGGCCTAGGGGGTGGGTAAAAGTCAGACCCCCAAAAGCGGTACAAGTCGTGTCGGAGTGTAGCCCAGAACACCCTGAGATACTACTGGAATACCTACCAGTAAATCTCCTGCCTTGGCCAAGGACTTCGTGTAATGGCTCTCCTAGACACAGCGCGACCTCACCCCCAATACCGGGAGAGACGAAACCCCCGAAGATCCGCTCACTGCCTCCATGTGGCTCGGGACTGTACCCAACTAAAACCTGTTTGCACGACTCCTTTGAGCCGTGGTAGGGTAGTAATCAAAGTACAGTGGGAACTCACACGAGACAAATGACGATCCCCAGGTCGATGAACTAACCTGTACACATGTCACCTGGGAACTGCTATCTGACGTCAGGTATAAGACCAACTAGCATGTTCCCGGCGAGTCCTGTCCGGTGTACTCATAACCCAATGAGCACCTGTATACATCTTAGGTGATCCAACTGACACCAGTGGCCTGTGAGACCGGCCACCGCCCCTCGTCGGGGTCTCGACTGTATACACTAGTCTACTCTGGAGAATCGATGCCCTGTCTCGAAACTCCCACGACTAGGGACCATTTAAGGATGTGCTTATAGACCCCCAGCTCCCACTTATATGATCGCCCTTATACTGTCGGTGGTCAAGCAAGAATCCTAGGGGCTCTATCAGCGTGCAATAGCGACCTGTCAGGTCACCTAAAGCAGTACACGATGATAAAGGTAAACCAGATAGCAAACTATCATCTCGAGTAAGACTGTCCTACCGGGATAGGTCCTCCCTCAATCATTGCAATCACGTGCCTGTGATCCAATAATTGACTCTGAGGGCACTATCTCCAACAATCTCCCACTTGCACTCAAGGCTAATTATTGCGATGTCGCATACTCACAGCCCGTGTGATACCGAACACCCAACTCCTCTACTAGTCAGTCTCACAAAGCCTGTTTGCGAGACTCTTGCGTTCGAGGAATAGCCTCAGTGAGTGGATCCGCTCTGAAGTTTCTTTCTATGTCTCTCTATATCTCAAGTTCGCGGAGAAAACCATCTCCCGAAATGAGCAATACCTGTCTTAGACTGTCTGGATGTCTGCTGGGACTTAGCTCATAAATGAACTCCAAAACCAAACTTCTTAGACTGTATCGTCAACTGAACTTAATCAGTATCCTGCGCCATGCCTCCCTCAGTATTGCCTTGGACCACCTGTCCAAAATACTGCCCCTCGTCAGAGGGAAAAACTATAACTCTGACAACCTCCTTGTCGTCCATGTCACCTTGGAAGCCTAGAATGATAACTCTCTCCCAAATGAGGCTGTCGTTATCATATCCCTAGAACATCAACTTATGTTCTAAAACTGCTTCCGACTGCTTCTCCAGGATTGGATCAATGTCAACTTATTGCATCTCGTGCAAGAACAACATCTGGTGTGGTACTTGACATCTCATGATTGACTCAATTGCCTAAGCAAGTGATCTGCCAATCATGCGCATCCCTCTCCTGTTTAGTCTATAAGACACCTTTAGAGAGGGTGACTCCATCACCTGCAGGTATCCTACCGTGCCAGGAGTCGTCCATTCTAAATACTCTTAGAATGATGTCAAAGTACCCTGATTGGGAAACCACCCAAATCTAGATCTAAAAACCATAGATCTAGTAACCAGTATGTCTGATATAATGTCCAAATCCTTTGTGGAGAAAACACTGTGTGACGACCAAAGTATAACCGATCGTAGTATAGGAATGTCACTTCCTATTTTGTGTATGTCATCCAAATACCAGGATATCACACCCTACTACCTTTTCAACAGATCCATCCCTTATTCTGATAACGTCAAACCCATGACTGTCACATCAGAAATAGATGATCTATCTCCGCTATATCTGCTTTAGTCTATAAATAGACATAAGCCTGATGTCCACCAATGCTTCCGCTGCTCCCACTGACTACGACAACCCTCTGGCAGAGTCATATACACGTACACTTCTAAAAGCTAGTTTAGAACGACGCTATACTCATCCTCCCACCGGGTCTCGCAGCCTGGAACAACAGCAATGGCAAGTGTGGGTAAACAAGAACTTCCCTGTCACCGTCCTTGAGGCTACCGGAGTACCTCTCGGGTGCTTGAAGTTACCCACCTTATCTGCGGAGTGGCCAATGGAATGTCAAATCAGATTGAATCTTTAGGTTCCTTATCAAATCTTCAGTAATCGTTTGCGGTTCTGGAATCACTTCCAGTTCTACCATACTCCCACTACTGTTTTTGAAAAAATCCATTTTTATTAAAACTGTGGCGAGTCTAGAACAATATCGCTATTGTTCATCCAGATGGTAGAAAATCAACCCTCGTCATAGCCTGGGTCAACCCACAAACAGCCATTACAGAAACGTGCCTTGAGTTATCCAGAGTCTGGTTTTAATCATAAGCCGGACAACTCCCCGTACCTTAACAATGTTAAGATATGAACTGTACTATATCCAATATAGAACCAGAGGCACTGATTTAATTGAACCAGATTCAAATCATGCAGCTGTCTCCAGTGCATGTGAACTAAATGGAGAGAGGCCGATCAGCGTTACTCAACTTAGGAACACTTCCAATTATGAGTAACCTGAAAGAGAAGCAATTTCTCTTTATCATTACTGAATACCATACGCAAGTATCTACATCTTCGATCATTTTGAAGAATCCCGATACTTGCTATACTTGGTTCTCTACTCTATTCAAATACCTATAACTCCTCAAAACTTGGACCCTGTGTTTCTACGAAACACATGTCTAAGAACTAGAGAAGTTAGAAGTAAACAGAATATAGTATGAGGACCAACCCCTCTGTCCTAATGGACACTGGACAACATACAATACTCTGTATAAGTCCGCCGAGTCTAACAACTCTTTCACTGTGTGTCGTAGGTTGAAAACTGTACTTATGGTTAAGAAGAATTACACCGCTGTTTAATGCTCCCTACCTAACCATCCACTGATATAGGTAAATGTCGTAGACATAATTTCAGAAAGGTATATCTCACTCTATGAAAATAGACGTACAGATATATTGATTTGAAATTGGTGCACAACAGCGGATATTCAAAACCAAATATTTGCCGACCGGCAAACAGCCCAGGTGATCTCCTCAAATATCACCGATTACAACGAATACCGATATAATGAGGATGATCACCCTATTCCCAATAACTTACTCCCACTCATCATCTGTAAAACCATACAGATGTGAGAATCAAACCTGGTAAATACATACCCTGGAGCAAGTGTCTAATCGGAAAATCAGTTTTCTTTTAACAGTACACAGTTGAAACTGAAACATTAAAATGTTTCGATGGGGTATCCTGGTATTCCTAGTAATGCCTCTACCATTATCCAGATTCACAACTATAACCGTATAATTCTTTGCCACATCTCCAAATCCCTTTATATGTCTTTAGTCATTACCTTCTGTACACCCCTTAGGCCAAATGGTTTTCTTCCTTCCCTACCGTTCGGCACCAGCCTATGGTTTGGAAGAAGACTATCCAATAAGCATAATGGGTATACTGTCCTAGTCCTAGGAGCACTCGCAATGCGAGAGAAGGTGAAGATAAAAGACAACCGAATAAACCTTATTCCTATTTCTCCTGGACCAGAATCCATCCCCGAACTGGAACAAGTTCCTTTCGAGTTCGTATATAACCATACGATGGAGTATCCAATAAACTGTGGATCTTCGTAGTGATACGGAGTGTCCTGGAGAAATACAAAGGTGATTTAGGATTGGCGAAGAAATACTTGGTTTGGTCGCGAATATCAGTCGCAATTTACTTTGCCCTCTTACTAATCCCTTGCTTTGTCTTAATCTTAATACCTTCTGCACACCATCATTATGCTAATTGGTTTTCTTCATTCCCTACCGGTCGGCACCAGCCTAAGGTTTGGAAGAAGACTATCCAATTTGCACAATAGGTGTACTACTCCTAAACCAAGGAGTACTCGCAACTTGAGAGAGGGTGAAAAGAAAAGACAACTGAATAATCCTATCCGTTTTCTCCAGAACCGGAAACCATCCTCGAATTCCTTCGAGTTCGTATCTAACCATACGATGGTTTTGTCCAATCGAAGTGGACGTTCGTAGTGATACGGGGTGTCCTGGAGAAAAGGGTAAAAGTAGGAGTGGCAATGAGGTCTGCAACTCTGACAATCCAAAAGCCAGTGTTTAAGAAGGTTCGGTCAACTTGGTCACTGAGTCATAGTCTAGGGTCGGGTCAATGGTCGCTGTCAAAGAGAGAGAGAAAAGAAACACTCAGCGTGCACTCTAACCAAGATCAGAATGGTTACCAATTTATCTAATCTGGAAACCTCCCACTGTACCTCAAATTCTCCTCCAAACCTGAAAGAAGAATTAGTCGGGGTCACCCGAGGAGTAAACCAACTCATCAGTGGGAATCGGGATCCAACTATCATCGCATGATAACGTGACGGAATCCGCTCACGGTATAACACTCCAGAAGGTATGCGCATATCTGGCAAGTTTCAGTTCTTTTGAAACTCCCGATGTGATTTTTACCCCATGCTCTTATGACCTTGACTAAGGCCAACAAATCATAAGTCACATGTCAAGTTCTACCCGTCATTGTCCAGGTTGATTTGAACCCACCCGTACAAGCCCTTGACTAAGGACAACAAGGCTATACGACTGTCCCAAACCAACGCATCTATCTATGCAGCATATGAATACCCAATAGCTACCAAACACTGTGCCTTGACTAAGGCCAACAAACACAGCTTGAATACTATTGACTACCCATATGAAACGACGGAGGGCTACGAATGGTTTCTGGCGAAAACCTTTAACGTAGTGAACTTGATATCGTTGAAGGAACGGATAGCTTTTTAGAAAATATAATGACGAAAACCTTTACTAAAGAGGTCACTCCCGGTGAAGGGATCTCGGCTCTTTCCCCGTCGAATGGGGTGCTGGATATTCATAACCGAATATCACTGTGCAAAGCAAAAGTAATCGGGTATAGTGAAGTTAATGCCCTGACGCAAACTTCTGTCCAAGGGGTCACTCCCGGTGAAGGGATCTCGGCCCTTGCCTCGTCGACTGAGGAGCAGGATATTCCAAATGAATACCACGATGCAAAACAAAAGTGAACGTCCTTGCAATAACAGCTTTTTGAAAAGTGTTCCAACAACATCAGAATAGGTTTGTTTAACTTGCATTGATCCGAATCAATGCAGTCCCATCAATTGATCACACCACAAAGAACGAAAATATACTGACGTACGTATATGCCATCTGCATTCGCCACTGGGTCCCGTCATCACCCGTTAGGTTAGCTAACTAACGGCAGAGCGGGGACTGGACTAGCGCGGATGAAAAACATATACAACATCTACTAATATATATACCAATATATTATATTTCGCTCAAGGCATGAATAAAATGCAACATCACAGAAATGTACAGCATCACAGAACAATACAGATATCTGGGATCCCCGGGTTTCACAGAGCCACTACTGAAACCCGACGTTCCCCTGGTCGTGTGGATAGCCTGTGCAATGAAATCCTAGACCCCTACGGGCGCGGCAAGTTACCCGCCAAAACCTGAAGCGAGGCAGCCCCCTTCAGCACCGCGAATGGACCACCCAGCACTTCAGGGAATCCGGCAACTTGGGCACCCCTCCTGGGTCAACCTGTACCCCCTACGAGTGCGGCGAATAGCCCGCCAATTCCAGACTGAAGCCCCTCCGTCTCAATGCCCTGAGATGCGGGCCCGTTGCCCTCTAGAACCCGGCTATCCGTGCACCCCTCCGCGGGGTAACCCTAGTACAGAAAGTAAAATATACCTACAACGGGTACATCGACCGCAACCAGGTGGTGCCCCAAAAGAATAATACAACCAGGCAGTGACGGCAGTCCACATGTCGGACGCTCGCCCCGCAATATCAAATGTACATAATACAACAGAAACTGTACTAGCATTGCATCCAGGCTATCCCCCACGACCGACCCGCAACATCACAGCAAAACACAGAACATCAACGTGAAAGTCACGTTCGCAAATCCGTCTAACCGGGCTATAGCAGTTAGACTGGATTTACCGATCGAGTGACATTCACGGTCGCAGATATAATGTAAATACTGTGAAAAATGTGTTTAAAAATTTTCCGATTGACCAAAAATTAACAAGTGGGCCCCAAACCAATACTGCAGCACACACAGAGATAATTGGCCCAATTTTAATATTCCAAAACCCATAATTACTCCCCTGAAGCCCAATGGAAAAAGTTGGCCCATTGATCTCTCTAGGATGCGGCGGATCCGCGGCCCAATAGAAGGGTGTGGCCGCGGTTCCGCGCTCTGGATGAGAGATCAATTTGTCGAATTTTCCCAGAGTTCTTAGAACTCCCTGCACATCATTCTGAGACCACCTGAAAAATTTTTCGAGCAAGAAAAAAAACAACAGAAAACTGATGTGGGGAAAAAAGTAGATTTTGGAATTTTGGTCGATCGGAAACGCAAAACACATCAAACGAAGCTAGACGAAGTTAATGGCGAGTCTCTGATACCACTGTAAGCGCACGGCGGCGCCCCGGCCGTCAATCCGACGGCCAAATGCGGAAACGGTGATAAACTTTAATTTTTGCGGACTTTGCAAACCGGCACCACCGCGCACTAAACTCCGGATCGTAACCATTAATAAGTCTAAGCTAACAACAAGACGGGTTAGAGATATACCGACTGATCCGAGTCCTCCGGTCTTCATCTCCTCTCCGATCTCCTCGCGGAAACTCCGGTCGTCGCCTCCTCGCCGGAATGGCACCACATCGCCTGCATCTTTTACGGGCTCCCACCTCAATACCGAGGCAACTCGGGCGCGAAGCTGGCGAGTCGACGCGTCCAAGATTTGCTGTAGGAAGTGTAGTGTAGAGGCTATGTCTCATTTGGGTTCGTTGCCATTAGAAGATGATGGAGGAAACAAGATAAGAAAAATGGTGCTTGCATTTTTCTTAACATGTAAAATGAGATCAAGAATGCTACTCTCTCAAAGATGAAGCTCTCATCTTCTTCTCTCTCAACCATGGAAAAAACTTATGAACTTAGAAATGGAGGAGGAAAGAATATGAAGCATTAAGGGAGGTGAGTGTAGGAGAGAAGAAAAGGTGACCACATCAAAAGACATTATCATTACAAAAGCACATCCAAACCATACCCTTTCTAATCTCATTAAAGCAAGTGATGGATGAAAGATATGAAGCTATCATAATCAATCTTTATGCAAGAAACCCCCTCCACAAATGTTATTTGCACAATTGCAAATAACCCCCTCCATCGGAAAAGTCCGGCCGGGAAAGAACAAAGGAAAACCGGCCGGAACGGAATGCAAACTGGCAACTCCAGAAAACTGGTCCCGTAATAAATTACAGGAAAACCCCGATACTGTGCATACACACCCGCATTTGTATTCTGACCGGATACAAATGCAATGAGACAAAATCTACACTGTACTAAACTAGGATCCGGCTTAAACCAAAGCCGGCTAGTAATATCCGTTCGATCCCGATCCGTGCAATACCGCACGTATCCGATCGAACCTTGCCATATATCCATACGGCCTTTAGTACTAACCGTCCGATCCTGATCCGTGCAATACCGCACGTATCTGATCGGACCCTGCCATATCTCCATACGGCCTCTACAGCGTTTCGCCCGAAAGCTGAGTAACTGAAAGTGTGGTGGACTCTAAAGACTCGTCAATACTATGGCTGTGGATTTAACCACTAGCACGTCAGAGGTATAAGCCAATACGTGACGGGCCACCAGCTATTGACCAAAAGGGACGTCGATGAGCGAACTCATCCTGACACCCTACTGAGCCTGTCAGTGACAATATCCGTACAGTCCGATCCGTTCGTCTATGAGCATCGCATGTCGGGCCTAGGGGGTGGGTAAAAGTCAGACCCCCAAAAGCGGTACAAGTCGTGTCGGAGTGTAGCCCAGAACACCCTGAGATACTACTGGAATACCTACCAGTAAATCTCCTGCCTTGGCCAAGGACTTCGTGTAATGGCTCTCCTAGACACAGCGCGACCTCACCCCCAATACCGGGAGAGACGAAACCCCCGAAGATCCGCTCACTGCCTCCATGTGGCTCGGGACTGTACCCAACTAAAACCTGTTTGCACGACTCCTTTGAGCCGTGGTAGGGTAGTAATCAAAGTACAGTGGGAACTCACACGAGACAAATGACGATCCCCAGGTCGATGAACTAACCTGTACACATGTCACCTGGGAACTGCTATCTGACGTCAGGTATAAGACCAACTAGCATGTTCCCGGCGAGTCCTGTCCGGTGTACTCATAACCCAATAAGCACCTGTATACATCTTAGGTGATCCAACTGACACCAGTGGCCTGTGAGACCAGCCACCGCCCCTCGTCGGGGTCTCGACTGTATACACTAGTCTACTCTGGAGAATCGATGCCCTGTCTCGAAACTCCCACGACTAGGGACCATTTAAGGATGTGCTTATAGACCCCCAGCTCCCACTTATATGATCGCCCTCATACTGTCGGTGGTCAAGCAAGAATCCTAGGGGCTCTATCAGCGTGCAATAGCGACCTGTCAGGTCACCTAAAGCAGTACACGATGATAAAGGTAAACCAGATAGCAAACTATCATCTCGAGTAAGACTGTCCTACCGGGATAGGTCCTCCCTCAATCATTGCAATCACGTGCCTGCGATCCAATAATTGACTCTGAGGGCACTATCTCCAACAGTATGTGTCGTCCACCATGAGATTTCATGTTTTCTGTTGGATTTCGAGACCCGATTCGAGGAGTGGATGAACCGTCTCGGGTACATGGTGGGCCAGGTATGGTACCCCGGGGCAAGAAGATCGAGTTGTAGACGATGAGCCTGGCAGGGGAAGACTACCTACCGGTGATGTCTGGCGCGGCGGATATCCGGAGGATATCGACCGTTGTCGTGAGATTTGATGATATGGGCCGATCCGGACAGATGGAGCCCGAGATATTGAGACTATGATGTATTGAGACTTGAGATTTACATGTTTTGTGTCGATGCTTGACACGGATTTCCATGGATTTCATCGTTGATATTTCAGATTTCTATACAAATTTTACCATGATAAAAGCTAAAGATTTCTTATACAAATATATCAAGATTCAGGATTGATTATTTTTTATTCATGGTGCATGCATACTCATTCACATGACATATTAATCTTTGAGGTACTGACACGAGCACGGAGTATTTGCACTTACACGTAGTTTATTGCCCTGCATTGCTAGATGGCTAGTGAGATATTAGTATATTATTATGACCTAGGACAGCGTCGTGCATTCTATTTCTTTTCGCAGATATTTTCTACTCACGAGTTGGCAACTCACCCCCGTTGTGCCAAATTTTATTACAGGTTCGATGTACAGGTTTCCTTGGCAGCTTGCTGGCACATCATTTTATTCAGGGTGATTTGCACGGTAGGTTGGTTCACTTGTATCAGGACCGCCGTTGTACTTTTATTATTTCATTGATATCTAGTAAGCTCCATCAACCAAACTTGTATTACTTGATAAGTTAAAAGACCAGCTATTTATTTCGACCTTAGAGTCGCGCTTGTATTATTCTAGTATCTGGTGGATTTGTTTTCTTTTGAGTTTTGAGCCTCGCCCTTTGGCGTTGTATATTATTGTGCTTGGTGTGGTTGTTTCCGCCTGTTGGCGTAGAGCTAGCTCCCACTTGGGGATGCCATTTTATCGTTTGTTTATATTATGCTTGTTTGTACCCGTTTGGGGTCATTTTTTACAAAAGAGACTCTGCCGAAATTTTTGAGAAAATTTGATCTTGTTTTTAAACGTGTGTTACTGTATGTTTTCCTATACTTCTTCTTTTTATGGTTTAGATTTCTGAGCTTCGGCTTACTTAGATTACGTGGCGCCTCTAGACGCTTCGTAATTTAAGTGCTGGTCACATTCCGTACCTTCGGGTCGTGACACAACGCCTCACATGTGGCACGCCGTACTCCCCCAAACCCTAAGGTTCAAAGGGCAGTTCAAGACGATCACATAATTGAGTTAAGGTTTGTTGTCTTCTAGAGAGACCATCGCGTTACTTGCACTACTTAGAACGTCATTAAACTACGAAAAAATCCAACACTTGGAAATTTCCCGGCAGGGGAAAAATTGGGTATTTATATTCGGTCGAACTTTTTAACATATACAAAAATTATCCGGAAAACACATAGACAAAGTTAAACTTCCCGATCGAATCGACGAACTCCCAATATAACCCAGAAAACTCAACTCTTGAGCAAACTTTAAAAATTCCCAGAATATACAGCACTTACAGAAAGAGATTACTGTGCAAACAGAAATAGATAAAGGGACAGAACGGCCGCGGTTCCGCCATGCTCGTGCCGCGGTTCCGCGGTGCTTTAGTCGATTTAGACTCACGTGCTGCATAATAATCCTTAGAAAAGCCTGCTGATTTTTCTGAGTATTTTTAATTTGGAAAAATGCACGGTTTTGAAAAATGTACAGAGAAGGCTTAGAATTAGGGTTTCGGGGTTCGATCGGGTTTCTAACATCGTCTACGCATCGCCTAAGGCTCTAGCTTGTCTCTGATACCACTGTAAGGTTCCTAGGCACACTCAAGAGGTTCCACAACTGATCAACCATGGCAAAATCAAATTTTCCATGTGCCTAACAACCCTAATCATAGATCGATAACTAGAGGCAAAGGCGAAACTACAACTAGTTAACAACTTAACTAATAAGTGAATGGAAATACAACCTTTGTAGATCCGGTCCACCACTTCTTTAGTTCCATGATGACGTCCCTTCGCTGCGATCACCGGCATCCCGGACTCTAGCGATGGTTTCGTCGGAGAAATGAGCGGGCTAGGTCGTTGACCTCGATGCCGAAGATGGTCTACGTCGAGGTAACTCTAACTCAAGCTCCATCTTCACTAGCTCATGAAACTTGTAAAGAAAACACCCTATACAACATGGCAAATGGTAGAGGATGAAGAAATAGGAAGTGGGTTCACTTTGGATTTGGCTTTCTCACTTGGAATCATCACTTGATCATTTTCAAGCAAAGGTTTTCTTTTTCTCTCTTGAAGAAAAAGAAGAAGAAGGATGAAAAAGAATTAATAATTAAAACAAAATCAAGTGATGGTTATCATTATGCAACCATGGTTAAGTGTAGAGAATAAACTAGGGTTAGGTGAATGGTTAGGTTAAGCAAAAGAAACAAAAATGGTCAAAGCTTCTTGAAGCTTCAAAGAAAAAACAAAAGAAGCAACCATTTCTTTTCTTGCTAAAATGAATAAATAAATAAAATAAATAATCAAGGAAAGATAACAAAACCCTAACCATTCACTTAAACATGGTTTAAAGTAAACATACACCCAAGTTTGCATGTATCATCAAATATGATACAAACTAGTGCACAAAACTATATCATATATACAATGTGCACATCAAGTGAGAAAATCCATCTTTAAGTGAATAAATACTAGTTAATGTAAAGTAATATATCTAATATATAATTATACATTAAGTCATTAAATCAACACTTGATTTAATGATCCGGTCATAGCGCATATGACCGACTAATATCCAATGTATCGACTTATCGAATCAATCCTTGATTCGATAACTAGGTTATATCGCATACAACCAATCGATGCATTCATCGCGAGAATAGAATACGGTATCACATACACGCATTATTCTTGGTCCCGTGCATATCTCATATGCGCTCCTATTTCGTTTTGCTTGAGCCAGGAAACCTCTGTGTAGGACTCTAAAGACTCGTCAATACGCCGGCAGCAGGTGATGATCATATCAAACACCCACAAGCCGCAAGCGGTCTGCTAAACGTAACGGCCACCCGGGTATTGAGCGATCAGAAGATCAACGAGAAGCCCGCTCACACTCCTGTGAATCCAACCAGTAACACTTACCGTACAGTCCGATCTGTTCGTCTGATATGTCGCATATCTCGCCTAGGGGTGGTAAACGTCAGACCCCAGTAGCTCGATAAGTCGTGTCAATATGAGGTCTATAACAGTTCGAGAAACTACTGGTAATACTTACCAGTAAATCTCAGCAACCCTGGCCAGGGATTTCCGGTTATAGCCAATCGAACACAGCGCAACATCAACTCCCTATACCGGGAGAGACGAATCCCCTCCTATCGCTCATTGCCTCCATGTGATTCGGGACTGTACCTAAAAACCACCGTTTTTCACGCCTTCTTGGACGTGGTAAGGTGGAAATCAAAGCACAGTGGGAATCACACAAGACTCTATGACGATCTCGGGTCTACAGACTAACCTGTACCAGTGTCACCAGAGAACTGCCATCTGACGTAAGGTATAATACCATCTGGGAGTTATCGGCGAGTCCGTCCAGTGTACCCAGTCTCCACTGAGCACCCGTATATCATCTCTGATGTCAAACACCAATGGATATGGGATCATCCATCGCCCATCTGTATGGATCGAGAAGGTATACGCTAGTCTACTCTGGTATATCGATGCCCTGTCTCGATACACCCACGACTAGGGACCTTAAAGGATGTACTTATGAACTACCATGTCCCCACTAGTATGATCCGCATCATAGTCCAGGTAGTCAAGTACACATCCTAAGGGCTTTACCAACATGTAACAGAGAGACAATCAGTATACATGTTAAGGTAAAGAGCAACCAGATAGCATACTATCATGTCGAGCAAGAAAGTCCTCCCTATATATGTCCAAGCATCCACTACAATATACATCCTATGTATAGTAATGGCCTCTAGGGCATACATATAACTAACAGGTTTTACCTTTCGGAGTGTAGGATGACCCTGGTATGATGGAGTAGGTAGCTGAAGAAGAGTGGCGTAGCGTGTGTATGTTCCGCGGCATACTCACGACACGGTACTCCGCCTAAGCGACCTTAGGACTTGTTGATTTAAATTCCTTCTCGAGTATATAAATTCTTGTGATTTGATTTCCGTACCCTTATCGAATCCTACTTTTCCTTTCAGCCATTATACCACCAAAGACTACGAGGGCGCAGAGAGCGGCCGTGAGGGCCGAGATTCGAGTTGACTCGTCCGAGACAAAGACTGATCCGGATAGTACACCGGTTATCCCCAAGCAGGCTGTTCCTGCCGTGACAGATCAGATTGCCATGTTAGGGGCTGGTGTGCAGGAGATGCGCCAGACGGTAGGATCTAGTATGCAGGAGATGCGCCAGATGATGGGATCTCTAGTTGAGACACTTCGAGCGCAGCGACCAGAGGTAGTTCCACCCGTTGCAGAGACCGCGGTGGTACCCACAGTACAGGCAGTTGCCCCTGCAGCTACAGAGGTTATTACAGTATCGCTGTCAGAGTTTATGAGGCTGAAGCCTCCGGTCTTCGCAGGCACCGATGCAGCCGAGGACCCACAGTCTTTCATTGATAGGATGGCTCGGATATGCCGTTCCCTCAGATGCGCAGATGCGAGATGGGTTGAGTTCGCGAGCTTTCTCCTGGAAGGTCTTGCGCAGAAATGGTGCGAATCAGTCGAGAAGGTTAGAGCAGCAGGTCTTCCTCCTATGACCTGGACAGAGTTCGTGGCGCTATTCCTTGCCCGCTTTCTTCCCATGAGTGTCAGAGATGCTAGAGCACGCAGGTTCGAGTCCTTACGCCAGACTCCGGAGATGTCAGTGGCAGAGTACGATGTGCTGTTCACCGAGCTATCAGTTTATGCTCCGTACTTAGTGGCTACCGAGGAGATGCGAGTTAAAAGATTTGTCCGAGGCTTGCTCACGCAACTGTTCCTTGCGATCAGCGCGCAGCATTACGAGACATATGCAGCAGCTGTAGAAGCAGCCTTATTGGTTAAGGAGCGCCTTGTTGAGACTTCGGCAGTCCCAGAGCCGAAGAGAGTTCGTGCAAATACATCAGTGCAGAGACGGCCTTTTCGGCGCCGTGACAGGCACCTTGCAGGTGGCAGAGATTCGGGGCGAGGCAGGTTGTTTAGCTCCTATCCCCAGGAGGGTCAGTGACCATCATCGGGATGTTTCCGTTGCGGGAGTTCTTATTGTAAGTTCACGGTAGCGCCCCGGCCGTCTAACAGACACCAAATGCGGAACAAAAATTTTTTACAACCGGCGCTATCGCGTACTATAATCCGGATCTTCCATTAAAGCTAAACTAACAAACTACAAAGTGGGTAGAAGAGTTATACCGAACGATCCGAGTCCTTCGGTCTTCAACCATCATCCCACGTGTTGTTGCAGCGGCTTCGATCTTCTGAAAACTCCAGTCTCGTCGTCCAGGTGGCACCACGTCGACGGATCTTTAAACGGGCTCCCGCCTCTGAACCGAGGCAACTCGATCGTCAAGTTTGCTAAAAGAGACGACCATGATGAAGTAGAGAATGAGTAGAACACTTTGTCTCGTTACGTCCAAAGTCACGGACGAATGGTTATGGAAGTTGCCTTTTGGATCGGGTGAAATGAGAAATGAGGCTGTCTAATTTCCGTGAATCCAAATCTATCATAATCTTTTTTTCAATCAAGTGAGAGAGTGTAACAAGAGGAGGGGAGGGGGCCGGCCATCATATAGGAAGAGGGGGTGAGTGTAGGAGCAAGGTGGGTGAGTGTAAGCAAAGCTTATCAAGAGAAAATATCTTAGCATCAAGTATGAACACATTAATGTAAAGCATGACTCATTAACCTTAGTCACCAAAACATTAATGGAACAATTAATGCTAACAATGAGTCATCAAGCCTTGTCACCATATCTAGAACCTTCTAGAACCATGACTCACCCTCATCGAGAAAAAATAAATGCGCATTTAACCGACTGTCAAATACGGCTGATAGAAAACTGGAAACTGGCAACTTCCAAAAGTGATCCCGAAATGAATTTCAGTATAACCCCGTATCAGTATAAACATACCCGCATTTGTATTACGAACGAATACAAATGCAACTGAGACAAATATATTATATCTACACAGTATAATACTGGGTTCCGGCTTAAACCAAAGCCTACCAGTATTATCTGCCCGAAAATGTACACGTGTGAAAACGCACGTGCATTTTACGAACCTTGCCATAAACCCATATGGCCTCTACAACGTTTCGCCCAAACTTGGGAAAGTGTTTGTGGGGGACTCTAATGACTCATCAACACACTGGCACTAGGTATAATCTCTAGCACGTCAGAGGTACAAGCTGTACGTAATGGTTTGCTTATGTATTGATTGGAAGGGAAGCAGACGAGCGAACTCATCTATAAACCTTACTGAGTCTAACAGTGATAATGTATATACAGTCCGGTCCGTTCGTCTAAAGAGTATCATATATCGAGTCTAGGGGGGTGGATAAAGTCAGACCCCTAATAACACGATAATTCGTGTTGGTATGAAGCCCATCACCACCTGAGAAACTACTGATCCAAATCAGTAATTCTCCACTACCTTGGCCAAGGATTTCTAGTGATGGCCACCCGTGCACTGTGCGACATCAACCCCTAATACCGGAAGAGACGAATCCCCGACGATCCGCTCACTGCCTCCATGTGGCTCGGGACTGTACCCAAAAAGGACCTGTTTGCATGACTCCTTTGAGCCGTGGTAAGGTAGAAATCAAAGCACAGTGGGAACTCACACGAGACAAATGATGATCTCAGGTCGACAAACTAACCTGTACACATGTCACCAGGGAACTGCTATCTGACGATATGTATAATACCAACTAGCATGTTCCCGGCGAGTCCTGTCCGGTGTACTCATAACCCAATGAGCACCTGTATACATCTTAGGTGATCCAACTGACACCAGTGGCTTGTGAGACCGGCCACCGCCCCTCGTCGGGGTCTCGACTGTATACACTAGTCTACTCTGAAGTATCGATGCCCTGTCTCGAAACTCCCACGACTAGGGACACTTTAAGGATGTGCTTACAGACCCCAGCTCCCACGTATATGATCGCCATCATACTGCTGGTAGTCAAGCAAGAATCCTATGGGCTCTATCAATATGCAATAGCGAACTAAAGCATGTATACGATGATAAAGACAAACCAGATAGCAAACTATTATCTTGAGCAAGACTGTCATATCGGTATAAGTCCTGCCTCAATCATTGCAATCACGTACCTGCGATCCAATAATTGACTTTGAGGGCACTATCTCCAACAATCTCCCACTTGCACTTAGGCTAATTATTGCGATGTCGTATACTCACAGCCCGTGTGATACCGAACACCCAACTCCTCTACTAATCAGTTTCACAAAGCTAGTTTGTAAAACTCTTGTGTTCAAGAAATAGCCTTAGTGAGTGGATCCGTCCTGATGTTTCTTTCTATATCTCTTTAAATCTCAAGTTCGTGGAGAAAGCCATCTCCCGAATCGAGTAATACCTGTCTTAGAATATGTCTGGATATCTGATGGGACCTAGTTCATCAATGAACTCCAAATCCAAACTTCTTAGACTATATCGATAACTGAACCTAATCAGTATCCAGCACCATGCCTCCCACAGTATCCTCTTGGACCACCTGTCCATAATACTGTCCCTTGTCAGAGGGAAAACTATAACTCTGACAATCACTCTGTCATCCATGTCACCTTTGAAGACTGGAATGATAATCGTCTCCCGAAAGATGCTGCCGTCATCAAATCTGTAGAACAAGCACTTATGTTCTAAAACTGCTTCTTTATGTTTCTTCAGGATTGGTTTAATATAAACATATCGCATCTAGTGCAAAAACAACATCTGGTGTGGTACTTGACATTTCAAGATTGACTCAATTGCCTAAGCAAGTGATCTGCCAATCATGCACATCCCTCTCTCCTTTAGTCTCTAAAACACCTTTAGAGAGGGTGACTCCATCACCTGCAGGTACACCACCATGCCAGGAGTCATCTATTCTAAAATACTATTAGAATACTGTTAAATTACCCACATTGGGAAACTACCCAAATCTAGATCTAAAACCATAGACCTAGTTACCAGAATGTCTGATATTACATCCATATCCTTTCTGGAGAAACAACTGTGTGACAACCAAAGTACGACCGATTGAAGTATAAGAATTTTACATCCTACTCTGTGTATGTCATCCAAATACCAGGACATCACACCGTACTACCTTATCAACAGATCTATCCACTATTCTGATGAAGTCAAAACCATGACTTTCTCATCAAAATTAGATGATCTATCTCCGCTATAACTGCTGAAGTCTATAAATAGACATAAGCTACTTGTCCACTATACTTCCGCTGCTCCCACTGACTGCGATAATCCTCTGACAGAATAATATCTACGTACACTTCTAAAGCTAGTTTAGAACGACGTTATGCTTATCTTCTTACCGGGTCTCATAGTCTGGAACAACAGTAGTGTCAAGGCTGGGTAAACAAGAACCTCCCTGTCACCGTCCTTGAGGCTACCAGAGTACCTCTCGGGTGTCTGAGGTTACCCACCATATCTGCGGAGTGGCTATTGGAATGTCAAAACTGATTGAATATATAGGTCCTATTAAATTTTCCGTAATCGTTTGCGGTTCTGGAATCTCTTCCAGTTCTACCATACTCCCACTGCTGTTTTCTGAAAAAAATCCATTTTACTAAAACTGTGGCGAGTTAAGAACAATATCACTATTGATCTTCCAGATGGTAGAAATGTCAACGCTCATCAAAGCCAGGGTCAATCCACAAACAGCTATTACAGAAACGTGTCTTGAGTTATCCAGTGTCTGGTTTTAAGCATAAGCTGGACAACTCCCCGTATCTTAACAACGTTAAGATATGAACCGTTCTATATCCAATATAGAAATAGAAGCACTAAATTAATTGTAACCAGATTCAAATCATGCAGCTGTCTCCAGTGCATATCACCTTAATGGAAAGTGGCTACTCAGTATTACTCAACTTAGGAATCCATCCAATTATGAGTAATCTGAAAGAGAAACGAGTTTCTCAAAACCATTACTATTGTCTGAATACTAATCACAAGAATCTACATCTTCAATCTCTTTGAAGAATCCCGATACTTGTGATACCCGGTTCTCTACTTTATTCTTATACCCACAACTTCTCAAAACTTAGACATTGTATTTCTATGAAACACTTGTCTAAAAAACTAGAGAAGTCATAAGTAAACAGAACATAGTACGAGGACCTACCCCTTTGTCCTGACGGACACTGGACAATATACAATACTCTGTATAAGTCCGCTGAGTTGAATAACTCAAAACCTGTGCATTGTAGGTTGAAAACTGTACCCAGGTGATTTCCTCAAATATCACCAATTACAACGAATTCTGATATAATGAGGATGATCACCTTAATTCCCAATAACTTACTCCCACTCATCATCTGTAAAACCCATACAGATATGTGAATGAAACCTGGTAAATACATACCTTGGAGTAAGTATCTAATCGGGAAAACAGTTTTTCTTTTAACAATGCGCAGTGAAACTGAAACATTAAAATGTTTCGTAGGGGTATCCTGGTATTCTTAGTAATGCCTCTTCCATAATCTAATTCATGACTTTAACCGTATATATCTTTGCCATATCTCCAAATCCCTTTATTTGTCTTTATTCATTTCCTTCTGTACACCCCTTTAAGCTAAGTGGTTTTCTTCTTTCCCTACCGTTCGGCACCAGCCTATGGTTTGGAAGAAGACTATCCAGTAAGCATAATAGGTGTACCCTTCTTAACCTATAAGTACTCTCAACTTGAGAGAAGGTGATGATAAAAGACAACTGAATAATACCTTATTCTATTAAAGGTGAAATAGGAGTGGCGATGAAGTACGCGGTTTTGGTCGTGAATTTATAACAGTCGCAATTTACTTTGCCCTCTTTCTAATCCCTTTATCTGTCTTTACATATTACCTTCTGCACACCCTACTTAGGCTAATTGGTTTTCTTCATTCCCTACTTTTCGGCACCTGCCTATGGTTTGGAATAAGACTATCCAATAAGCGTAACAGGTGTACCTTCCTAAACTAAGGAGCCCTCGCAACCTGAGAGAAGGTGATAATAAAAGACAACTGAATAAACCAATTCTTTTTCTCCTGAACCTGGATCCATCCTCGAAGAAGTCCCTTCGAGTTCGTATATAACCATACGATAGATCTATCCAATGGAAGTGGATATCCGTAGTAATACGGGGTGTTCTGAGAAATGCAAAGGGTAAAAGAAGGAGCGGCAATGACTTATGCAACTCGGACAATCCAAAAGCCAGTATTTTAAGAAGGTTCAGTCAACTTTGGTCACTGAGTCATAGTCTAGGGTCGGTCAATGGTCGCTGCCAAAGAGAAAGAGAAAAGAAACACTCTGTGTGCACTCTAACCTAGATCAGAATGGTTATCACTTTATCTAATCAGGAAACCTCCCACTGTAATCTCAAATTCTCCTCCAAACCTGAAAGAAGAATTAGTCGGGATCACCCGAAGAGTAAACTAACTCATCAGTGAGAATCGGGATCCAACTATCATCGCATGATAACTTGATGGAAGCCACTCAAGTTATCACACTCCAGAAGGTATGCGCATGCCTGGCAAGTTTGATGTACGTTTGAAACTCCCGATATAAATTTTTGCCCCATGCTCTTATAACCTTGGCGAAGGTCAAAATGTCATAAGTCACATGTCAAGTTCTATCCATCATTATTCAGGTTAATTTGAACCCACCCGCACATGCCCTTGGCGAAGGTCAAAATGGCAGAACGACTGTCCCAAACCAACACATCTATCTATGCTACAAATGAATACCCAGCAGCTACCAAACACTATGCCTTGGCGAAGGTCAAAATACATAGCTTGAATACTACTGAATACCCAAAAGAAATGACGGAGGGCTACGGCTGGTTTTTGGCGAAAAATATTTAACGTAATGAACTTGATCACGTTGAAGGAAACTTATAGCTTTTTATAAAAATATAGTGATGAAAAACCTTTTGCCAAAGAGGTCACTCCCGGTGAAGGGATCTCGGCTCTTTCCTCGTGGAATGAGGTGCAGGATATTCCAACTGAATACCGCGATGCAAAGCAACTTGTAATCGACTATATTGAAGTTATTACCCTGACGTAAACTTATGCCCAAGGGGTCATTCCCGGTGAAGGGATCTCGACCCTTGCCTCGTCGAATGAGGTGCGGGATATTCTGACTGAATATCGCTATGCAAAACAAAAGGAAATATCTTTGTAATAACACTTTTTAAAATTTGTTCCAACAACATCAAATATAGGTTTGTTTTATCCTTGCATTGATAAGAATCAATGCAGTCCCATCAATCAATCACACCAGAAAAGAACGAAAAATAAAATGTACGTATATGCCATCCGCATTCGCCACTGGATCCCATCATCACCCGTTAGGTTACTTAACTAACGACAGAGCGGGGGCTGGACTAGCGCGGGTGTAAAACATATACAACATCTAATAATATATATACCAATATACAATAATCGCTCCAGGCGTGATAATATGCAACATTACAGAAAAGTAATAAGCATCACAGAACAATACAAATAATCTGGGATCTCCGGGTTTCACAGAGACGCTACTGAAACCCGACGTTCCCCTGGTCGTGTGGATAGCCTGTGCAATGAAACCTAGACCCCTACGGGTGCGGCAAGTTACCCGCCAAAACCTGAAGCGAGGTAGTCCCCACAGCATAGTGAATGGAACACCCGGCACTTCACGGAATCCGGTAAATTGAGCACCCCTCCTTGGGTCAACCTGTACCCCCTACGAGTGCGGCGAATAGTCTGCCAATTCTAGAGTAAGGTCCCTCTTCCTCTCAAAACCATGAGATACGGACCTGTTGCCCTCCAGAACCCGGCTATCCGTGCACTCCGTCGCGGAATAAACCTAGTACAGAAATAAAAATATGTACAACAGGTACATCGACCTCAACCCGGTCATGCCCCAAAAAGAATATTATACAAACAGGCAGTGACGGCAGTCCACATGTTGGACGCTCGCCCCGCAATATCAAATGTACAAATAAATCCAAACTGCACTATCATTGCACCCTGCTATCCACCACGACACATCCGCAACATTACAGCACAACACAGAACATCAATGCGAATGTCACGTTCGTAAACCCGTCTAAAAGAACTATAGCAATCAGACGCGGTTTACCGATCAAATGACATTCCCGGTCGGAGATATAATGTAAATACTGCATACTAACAAATTTAAAATTTCGATCGACCAAATTTCCCGAAGTGGGCCCCACGTTCATCTGCTGTACAGTAACAAAATCTGGGCCCAAACAAATATTACCAAAAGCCACAATTTCCAGTAAAAATCTCACTGGAAAATTTTGAGTCACTGTTCCCACATAATGGCCGCGGTTCCGCGGTCAAACCCATGCGTTGACCGCGGATCCGCGGCTCTATGGTGGGATCACGTGATCAAATTTTTCCCGTGTGCTTAGAAATGCATGCTTGAATTTCTGTGATATGTAAAATTAATTTTGGACACTGTTTAAAATCGACAGAAACTATAGCACTTGAAAATTGTGTTTTTCGAAATTCGGTTCGATCGATATTTTAAACGCGTTAGCACAAGTTAGTATAGCTTAATGGTGAGGCTCTGATACCACTGTAAGTCCACGGTAGCGCCCCGGCCGTCTAACAGACGCCAAATGCGGAACAAAAACTTTTTACAACTGGCGCTATCGCGTACTATAACCCGGATCTGCCATTAAAGCTAAACTAACAAACTACAAAGTGGGTAAAAGAGTTATACCGAACGATCCGAGTTCTTCGGTCTTCAACCATCATCCCACGCATTGTTGCGGCGGCTTCGATCTTCTAAAAACTCCAGTCTCGTCGTCCAGGTGGCACCACGTCGACGGATCTTTAAACGGACTCCTGCCTCTGAACCGAGGCAACTCGATCGTCAAGTTTGCTAAAAGAGATGACCAAGATGAAGTAGAGAATGAGTAGAACACTTTGTCTCGTTACGTCCAAAGTCACAGACGAACGGTTATGGAAGTTGGCTTTTGGATCGGGTGAAATGAGAAATGAGGCTGTCTAATTTCCGTGAATCCAAATCTATCATAATCTTTTTTTCAATCAAGTGAGAGAGTGTAACAAGAGGAGGGGAGGGGGCCGGCCATCATATAGGAAGAGAGGGTGAGTGTAGGAGCAAGGTGGGTGAGTGTAAGCAAAGCTTGTCATGAGAAAATATCTTAGCATCAAGTATGAACACATTAATGTAAAGTATGACTCATTAACCTAAGTCACCAAAACATTAATGGAACAATTAATGCTAACAATGAGTCATCAAGCCTTGTCACCATATCTAGAACCTTCTAGAACCATGACTCACCCTCATCAAGAAAAGATAAATCCGCATTTAACCGACTGTCAAATACGGCTGATAGAAAACTGGAAACTGGCAACTTCCAAAAGTGATCCCGAAACGAATTTCAGGATAACCCCGTATCAGTATAAACATACCCGCATTTGTATTACGACCGAATACAAATGCAACTGAGACATAGATATTATACTGGGTTCCGGCTTAAACCAAAGCCTACCAGTATTATCTGCCCGAAAATGTACACGTGCGAAAACGCACGTGCATTTTCCGAACCTTACCATAAACCCATATGGCCTCTACAACGTTTCGTCCGAACTTGGGAAAGTGTCTGTAGGGGACTCTAATAACTCATCAACACACTGGCACTGGGTATAACCTCTAGCACGTCAGAGGTACAAGTTGTACATAACGGTTTGCCTATGTATTGATTGGAAGGAAGCAGACGAGTGAACTCATCTATAAACCCTACTGAGTCTAACAGTGACAATGTATATACAGTCCGGTCCGTTCGTCTAAAGAGTATCGCATATCGAGTGTAGGGGGTGGATAAAGTCAGACCCCTAATAACGCGATAATTCGTGTCGGTATGAAGCCCATCACCACCTGAGAAACTACTGATCCAAATCAGTAATTCTCCACTACCTTGGCCAAGGATTTCTGGTGATGTCCACCCGTGCACTGTGCGACATCAACCCCCAATACCGGGAGAGACGAATCCCCGACGATCCACTCACTGCCTCCATGTGGCTCAGGACTGTACCCAAAAAGGACCTGTTTGCACGACTCCTTTGAGCCGTGGTAGGGTAGAAATCAAAGCACAGTGGGAACTAACACGAGACAAATGACGATCTCAGGTCGACAAACTAACCTGTACACATGTCACCAGGGAACTGCTATCTGACGATATGTATAAACCAACTAGCATGTTCCTGGCGAGTCCTGTCCGGTGTACTCATAACCCAATGAGCACCTGTATACATCTTAGGTGATCCAACTGACACCAGTGGCTTGTGAGACCGGCCACCGCCCCTCGTCGGGATCTCGACTGTATACACTAGTCTACTCTGGAGTATCGATGCCCTGTCTCGAAACTCCCATGACTAGGGACACTTTAAGCATGTGCTTACAAACCCCAGCTCCCACGTATATGATCTCCATCATACTGCTGGTAGTCAATCAAGAATCCTATGGGCTCTATCAATATGCAATAGCGAACTAAAGCATGTATACAATGATAAAGACAAACCAGATAGAAAACTATCATCTTGAGCAAGACTGTCATATCGGTATAGGTCCTGCCTCAATCATTGCAATCACGTACCTGCGATCCAATAATTGACTTTGAGGGCACTATCTCCAACACTTATCATTGTATGCGAGATTGTCCTGAGATACCACGGAGGGAGGCGGTAGCACCGCATGTCACATTACCACCTTCACCACCCCAGAAGGCGTTGCCTATTGTACCTACTGTTACTCAACGTCAGACTCATGCACAGAGAAATCGTGGTCGCGGAGGATTTGTTCATAGAGGACGAAGTGATCGAGGCAGAGGACGGCCAGCTGCCGGCAGGGGACAGTCAGTCGCAGGTGGAGGACAGGCGCGAGTTTTTTCTTTGACTCATCAGGACGCGCAGGCGTCCAATGCGGTGGTCTCAGGTATCCTTCCAGTATGTTCTGTTGATGCACACGTGTTATTCGATCCCGGATCCACGCACTCATACGTATCCACACACTTTGTTCCGAGTTTGGGTGGAGAGTCCGGTTTGCTTGATCAGCCGCTTGTTGTGACTACTCCTGTGGGAGAGTCGTTTGTCGCTAGGCACGTGTTCCGATCCTGTACCGTCCGTATTGGCGAGAGAGAGTTGCCGGTCGATTTGATCTTTCTTGAGATGTTGGACTTCGACGTTCTTTTGGGCATGGATTTGTTAGCCATGTGCTATGCTTCTGTTGACTGCCGCGAGAAGACAGCTAGATTTTGTTTTCCCGGCGAGTCGGTTTTTGTTGTGTTGGGGGACCGTGGTGCCACCCCTCACAGTGTGATTTCTTTTTTTCGCGCTGGACAGCTTTTGAGGAAGGGATGTCAGGGATTTCTCGCCTATGTTTGCGATACTAGATCTACAGAGGTTCCGATGGATCAGGTTCCGGTTGTTAGCGAGTTCCCTAATGTGTTCCCTAACGAGCTTCCTGGGCTACCGCCCGAGCGTGATATTTCTTTCTGTATTGATTTGGTTCCTGGCACGGGGCCTATTTCTGTACCGCCTTATCGGATGGCCCCGGCAGAGCTTAGAGAATTGAAAGGTCAGTTGCAAGATTTGTTGGATAAGGAACTTATTCGACCCAGTGTTTCTCCTTGGGGTGCTCCAGTCCTGTTTATCAAGAAGAAGGACGGCAGTATGCGTTTGTGTATTGACTACCGCCAGCTGAACAGGGTGACAGTGCGGAACAGGTATCCATTGCCACGCATCGACGATTTGTTCGACCATCTTCAGGGGGCAGGATACTTTTCGAGGATCGATTTGCGATCAGGCTACCATCAGCTGCGGGTTCGACAGGAGGATATTCCTAGGACAGCTTTCCGCACGCGTTACGGCCATTATGAATTTTTGGTGATGTCGTTCGGACTCACCAACGCGCCAGCAGCATTTATGGACTTGATGAACCGCATTTTCCGGCCGTATCTTGATCTGTTCATCATAGTGTTCATTGACGATATTCTGGTGTATTCTCAGAGTAGAGAGGAGCACGAGCAGCACCTGCGGATTACACTACAGACCTTGAGGGAGCATCAGCTTTTCACCAAATTCTCCAAGTGTGCTTTCTGGCTGGACAGCGTAGACTTCTTGGGGCACGTAATTACACGAGATGGTATATGTGTAGACCCGAGGAAGATTGAGGCCGTTCGGAGTTTTCCTAGACCCATGTCAGTGACGGAGGTTCGCGGCTTTCTAGGGCTGGCAGGCTACTACAAGCGATTCGTGCAGGACTTCTCTCGCATTGCTACACCTTTGACCGGGTTGACCCGGAAGGGAGTTCATTTCGATTGGAAGGAGGAGAGTGAGCACAGTTTTCAGCAGCTACAGGCTCTACTGACTACGACACCAGTGCTATCTTTGCCTTCAGGATCAGGCGGATTTGTGGTCTATTGCGATGCTTCACGAGTGGGGCTAGAGTGCGTTTTGATGCAGCATGACAGGGTGATCGCGTATGCTTCGCGGCAATTGAAGAAACATGAACAGAACTACCCCACTCATGATTTGGAGATGGCTGCAGTGGTCTTTGCACTTAAGATCTGGCGGCATTACCTATATGGCGAGTCGTGCCAGATATTCACTGATCACAAGAGCTTAAAGTATATATTTCAGCAGCGCGACCTGAACCTTAGACAACGCCGATGGATGGAGTTAGTGAAGGATTACGATTGCGAGATCTTGTACCACCCGGGCAGGGCTAATATAGTGGCGGATGCTTTGAGCAGGAGGCCCAGGGGTAGTCTATCTTGTTTGAGCGCAGTACAGAGGCAGTCGTCGGCAGATTGGCAGATTTTATGCGATAGCCGGGTATAGTTCGAGTTTACGCCGATCGGAGGACAGATTGCGCATGTTCGTGCATGCCCACAGTTGCTTGACCGTATACATGAGGCACAGCACAGTGATGACCGATGCTCAGAGATCAGGGCACAGATTGGACAAGGCAGATTTTCCGAGTTCGTGATCGATGATCAGGGGATACTACGATTTGGGACTAGACTGTGCGTACCAGATGCTGAGGGACTGCGGCGCGAGATTCTTGAGGAGGCACATCGATCGGTATATAGTGTTCATCCCGGTTCCACCAAGATGTACCATGACATGAGAGGTGTTTACTGGTAGGACGGAATGAAGAGAGACATCGCAGATTTTGTGTCGAGATGCCTGACTTGTCAGCAAGTCAAGGCTGAGCACCAGAGGCCCGCGAGAGAGCTACAGCCATTACCCATTCCGGAGTGGAAATGGGAGCAGATTTCTATGGACTTCATTGTAGGTCTACCCAGGACTAGTCGAGAGTATGACTCCTTCTGGGTGATCATGGATCGTTTGACGAAAGCGGCTCACTTCCTACCGGTGAAGATGACTTTCGGATTTGCTCAGTATGCCCAGATATACATTGACGAGATTGTACGACTGCATGGAGTTCCGACATGTATCGTGTCAGACAGAGGCACCCAGTTTACCAGCCGACTATGGAAAAGGCTTCAGGAGGTTTTGGGCACTCGCTTGAGTTTCAGCATAGCATTTCATCCGCAGACCGACGGACAGTCAGAGCGGACTATTCAGACTCTCGAGGACATGCTCAGAGCATGCGTCTTAGACTTTGGAGGTAGCTGGGATCATCATTTACCCTTAGTAGAGTTCTCCTATAACAACAGCTACCAGGAGACCATTCAGATAGCACCGTTTGAGGCTCTTTATGGGAGGAGATGCAGATCGCCCACCTGTTGGACAGAGCTCAGTGAGAGCAGCATCTTAGGGCCACAGATTGTGGAGGAGACGACCGCGAAGATCCAGTTGATTCGCGATAGGATGAGAGCAGCCCAGAGTAGGCAGAGATCTTATGCGGACCGTCGGCGGCGCAGGCTTGAGTTTTCTGTTGGTGATCATGTTTTCTTGAGGGTCTCCCCAATGAAAGGTGTGATGAGATTTGGGAAGAAGGGGAAGCTTAGTCCCAGATATGTGGGCCCCTTCGAGATCCTCGAGCGTGTTGGTGCAGTTGCGTATCGGTTAGCCCTTCCGCCCAGTTTTCCAGACGTGCACCCTGTATTTCACGTTTCGATGCTCCGCAAATATCTTCATGATCCTTCGCATGTGATTCAGCACCCAACGATCCAGCTTGAGCATGACCATTCCTATGCAGAGCAGCCGGTGATGATCTTGGATCGACAAGTGAAGAAATTGAGATCGAAGGACATACCGTCAGTCAAGGTACTTTGGCGTGGTCAGAGCAGCGAGGAGGTCACTTGGAAGACCGAGAGCGAGATGAGGAAGAGATATCCCCATCTTATCGAAGGTACGTGTAGTTAGACATTCTTTTAAATTCGGGGACCGAATTTCTTTAAGGGGGGTAGACTGTAACACTTTGAAATTTCGTTAGAATGTTTTTCGTGTTAATTAGCAATTGTGCGTGTTATTATATATGTGTACATAGGATTATTAGTTATTTTTAGTCGGGTTACCCTAATTGGAAAATTTTCCTTATATAGTGTACACTTGCACACTTAGCCATTTTGTGACTGTTCAGACCATAATATTGCATTTTCCATTCCCCTATTCTTATCCATTTTATAAATAAACGGGTACTCTTGACGCATGTTTGCTACATGTTACAGGTTACAGGTTTCTGGAGCAAATACAGTGAAAAAGACACAAAACAACAGAAAAAGGGACTTTTGACCAACAATTAGACGGATCCTAGTCAAGCCTAGACGAAGAACAGTGCAAGATCCAAAATGTCAAAGTGAACGGTCAAAAGATACGAACAAGTTTTCACTGAAGATCTGGAGAAGACCCAGAATCCAAACAGAGAAAAGTTATGAAGAACTAAGAAGCCCTAACAACCAAGATGCGGGCCAGAAAAGATGGCGGACCAAGACCACCAAAGGGCCGCGGATCCGCGGCCCAAGCCAACATTTGCCGCGGATCCGCGGCCGTCTAATGCCCGTGTCGGCGCAAACTTTCTGAGTTGGTGCGTCGGTGCGGGTGTTGGGATTTTTCATGGGCAAATCTGTAATTGCGCATGTGCGAGAATCTGTAACCCTAGGTTTCCTATTTTCCTATAAATTGTAATTTTAGATCTGCAAAAAGTATGCCTCTTTTCAATCAATAAATTTCAGAATTTCTGAGAGATAAATTCAGATCTGTTCTTCTTGTTTGGAGGGAGCCGTCAACTTAGGAAGGTATTTTATTTCTGTTTCTTTTAATTAAAATGTTTTCTCATCCCCTAATGAGCGAGTAATCTCCTCGCTTGTTAGGGTTAGCCTTAGGGAAAGGGTTGAGGGATGAGATCTCTCACCCCTTTCAATGCCACTTTCACCTAATGAATTAGAACTCCACGCATACGAGCACAACCGCTCCCTGCGGCATCCTACCCTTCGAGGTAACGATGAACCGTAGTATAAAGGGCCAGTTGCGCGCGTTTTCCGTGGGGGTTAGGGTAATTATCAACAAAGGAAGAATACAAATCTAGAGGAAGAAACATTTTCCCAAAAGATTTGGATCCACTTTATTAATAATTATATTAACATCTAATAGATCTAAAAAAGAAAGCATTGAAAGCGGTGAGGAAAAACGTTAATCTCCAAAACTTCCCCTAAGCCTAACCCTAGCAAGACTCTTAATTAGATTAATTAGATCCAGTTTTTATAGATTTTTATAAACCAACCAAAACGACATTTTGAATCAACTCGTTAAAACACATAAAAGAAATTTACCCGTCTCTGTGGATCGACCCGTACTCACCGGCTAGCTGCGAAGCGACGCCGTTTCTGATTGCGGTAAACTTATATTTTTGACACAAATCAAATGGCGCCGTTGCCGGGGATGGCGTAATTTTTCTTTTTGTGAATTTTCGGGTTGATATAAATCTTAAAAATTATAAAAATCTGAAAATATAAAAAAAAATACAAAAATTATCAACTTTGATCTGTTTGAAGGGTGTATCTTTTGAATCTTGCAGGAACAGCAACGAATCGCGGATCTGGAATTTTACAGAGGGAAAAACAGAAAAGTACATATAAGAACAGAGAGGAACTGAAGGCACAGAACAGCAGAATTTTTTCCAGCGCCCGATCCCTCTGCTCCACCGCGTTTCCACCGCAGAAGGGGGCCCCACACCGCGGAACCGCCGCGGGTTTGCCACATCAGCACATCAAAAGTGCAGGGTTTGCTTCCTCCTTCTTCCCTCTGTCAACTCCATATCTCTGTCTGTAAAAATTCTTCTGCAGGGTTCTTTGCGCTAAAATTCTTCTTCCCCCTTCTAAATAACAGATTTTCTGCAGGTTTCTTTGCGCCGCGCAAAAAATTGATTGCAAGTGAAATTTTACTGTTTTGCATAATTTAACCGGACTCTAAGGGGCTAATTGACCAAACTCAGATTGGGTGGGGATTTCATCACCCTTCCCAGGACCCCAGAAAACACCTAAAGCATTTTGCATCGACCACAATTAAATAAAAAAAAAGACTAGACTCAGACCTAAGGACATCGAGCTCAATAGGAAAAGGACTAGTATAGGCATCGGCCATTTATCCTAACCGACATTGCGGTGTCTAGGCTAGTGGTTATTAATTAGGCCCACTGTAGTGGTGGTTCCTTCCCACTTACCTGGCCGTACTTGTCCGTGAAGAGGCGGTTTGAGGTCCTATTTCTAGCCCTAGTTAGGAGCTGTCTAGCAGACCTAGGCGATCCTAGATCTAGGCCTGATTGTGCATGTGTGGTTGATACATTTTGTGTCACGAGTCCCGTTTCTAAAACCTTTTTGCAAAACTCTCACATAAAAAAAAATAATAAAAAAAAGGGAAAATCTTTTCAAAACTTGCAACTTGTCGCTAAGAAACTTTGCAACTCACTTCCATCACTTCTCTCCATTGACGTTATCTTACCCCCACATTCTGTTTTTCTATTTTTTTTTTCTGACTACACTACTCCTTTAGTGTATGTCACTTTGGATTAGGGATACTAACGCCCGATTAGTCTTTGTTTCGTTGGTACCGACCGACGAACCCTTCGACGAACCCTTCGTCGACATTCCGTCCATTTCCTTACCTCCAGCTTTAAATTCTTCTTTCGAAGGTATGTCGGGACACGACCCCAACGATACCTTACCGACGGGACTGATTCCACCTCCGCCAGGTGCGAATAACCCGAATCTACCGCCTGTTGTAGCGCCCGCACGAGTTGCGCTCCAAGATCTCTTTTACCCCGTCCGCACTTCTTTACCCACATGTCTTTCCCCCCCACCGGCAAATGGGGATAATTTTGAAATAAAACCACATTTCATCAATATGCTGCCAAAATTTCATGGTTTGGAATCTGAAGATGCATATATTTTTATTAATAAATTCCAAAATGTTTGTGCCATGATGAAAACTACCCAATTAAGTGATGACGCTATAAGGCTAAGGGTCATTCCTTTTACCTTATGTGACCTAGCCGAGAAGTGGCTATACAGCACCGCATCACATTCCATTAGAAATTGGGACGAGTTTGTGAGAGCTTTTCTGAAAAACTTCTATCCTCATCACAAAACTGCTAGAATCCGAAACGAGATAATACAATTTTCACAGCTTCCTTCCGAACCATTTTGGAAGTGTTTCGAGAGATTTAAAGACCTACTTGTTCAATGCCCTCATCATGGGATCGAAAATTGGCAACTTTGCCAAACATTATACGAGGGATTGAACTCGGCAACGAAGCAGTTGCTAGAAACTATATGTCAAGGTCATTTTCTTTCCAAATCTAGCGACGAAGCGTGGCAGTTTCTTGAGGATCTTAGTGAGCAAACAATTCAGTTGGAGAGTACCAAGACCACATCATCTTCTTCTGTTAGTCAATCTAGGGCAGGCATACATCAAATAGATATGTCGATTGCTATGAAGGCCGAGATGGCCTCACTTATGAAAAAGCTAGAAGCCATTGAGACCAAAATCTCATCGCCTTCTCCTGCCCCTACTCTACCCACACGAAATGTTTGTGCTTGTTGTTCTAATCCATCACATCTAACCGAAGAGTGTCCTTATAATGCACCTATTCAAGGACAGGATCAAGTCAATGCTGCATTTCAGCAACGACAAAGAAATGATCCGTACTCTTCGACATACAATCCGGGGTGGAGGAGTCACCCAAATTTCGCTTGGAACCAAAATCAACAAGTCCAAGGAAATAATAATTTTCAAAGACCTCCTCATCCACAACAACAACAAGCACCTTTACAAACTCAAAACCAGCAACCTTTCCAACAACAGCCTTATGCAAATCAAACGAACAATTTGGTTCAACCTAATGATGATAAGGTTATCTCGCTCGAGAAAAGTCTAGAAGCATTTCTCAAGCAATCTACAGAATCCGCAGCAAGATTTGAAAGTTATGTTCAATCTTTAATGAATAACAATGCCTCACACGATCAAAGTATCAAATCTATTGAGGCACAAATTGCACAATTAACTGCTGCGTTGATCGAGAGAGAAAAGAGAAAGCTTCCATCTCAACCATTGCCAAATCCCGGTCACCCACAAAACGCATATCACAATCATAATGTAAATGCGGTGACCACGTTGAGATCCGGAAGAGTGTTGCAAAATAATATGGGAACTAGTGATAACATCCCCGCCGGTGGTTCTTCTTCTTCTTCTTCTTCTCCATCGTCACCTTCCCCTTCTTCATTTTCTTCACTTTTTTCTTCACCTTTTTCCTTAGAGCCTATTCTCCACCCTTCACACGGCTCTACGTCTTCTACTTCGAACGGACCCATTTCTCACAACACGAACACATCTACACCGGGATCCATTCCTAATCCACAGTCTACTCCACAGACATGTGACTCAACTAATTTTCAAAATGCAACATTTCCAAACAGGTTGAGTCCTAATAAACCAACTGCACAAGTGGAAAAGATTGTGGAATTATTTAAGCAGGTTAGCATAAATATACCTCTCTTGGATGCAATCCAACAAGTCCCTTCATACGCGAAAATCTTAAAGGGCTTATGCACCTCAAAGAGAAAAGCTTCTCAAGTACCCAAGAAAGTGCTAGTGGCTAGTGCAGTGAGCAATGCTATTAACCACCATCAAACCTTACCCCAAAAACGAAAGGACCCCGGCTGTCCTACGATTTCCATCACAATTGGGGATAAGAAAATTAATCGAGCACTTTTAGATCTTGGGTCTAGTGTTAACCTGATTCCCTACTCCGTGTACGAACAATTAGGGGTTGGAGAGTTGAAACCCACTCGTTGTACTCTCCAAATGGCTGATCGATCAATCACCCATCCAAGGGGTCAACTAGAGGATGTGTTGATCAAAGTCGGGGAGTTCATATTCCCCGTTGATTTTATTGTTATGGATACACAACCTGTCGCTAACCCAAGAAACCAAATTCCGGTGATTCTTGGTCGACCATTTTTGGCCACTTCCAATGCCGTAATAAATTGTCGCAATGGCTCCATGACTCTATCCTTTAGGAAAATGTCTAGTGAGTTCAATATTTATAAGATGGGAAGTCTGCCCCCTATACCAAAAACTAGTACACGAGAAGTTTGCTTTATTCACGAAATCACGCAGGAGGACTGCGAGCTTGAAAGATTCTTGTTTAATGAAAACAGTTTTGACGCCACTAGTGCTTCCCTCCTTGAGCCTACCACCGTTGACACAACCGATGTTGATTATGAATGTTTCACTTTTTTGGATGATGACGACTCACAGCCCGAATATGAGTCGTTTGAATTTTTGGATGAGTCAGTCGAGCCATCCGAATCGGTTGTTTGCAGTGATTTCGAACCTGTGTTGGAGTCCTTTGAGTTCGAGGTAGATTCCGAAATGATTCTTTCGCCTCCGAAACTCGAACTCACGCCCTTGCCGTCTCACCTTAGATATGCTTACATAGGTGAGAATGAGACCTTTCCCATTATCATATCGGCCTCTCTAGTCCTCGAGCAAGAGAACGCCCTCTTAATGGTCTTACAAGATAGGCGGCAAGTTTTCGGTTGGACTATGGCGGACATCGAGGAGATAAGTTCCCTCATAATTAAGTATCATATACAATTGATGGATGATGCCGATTCACTAGAGGACCCACAGGAACATCTTGGGGGTATTGTGGTGAGTCAACCTCCTCCTTTAGAAGTTGAAATACCCCCATTTCTTTTAATAAGCTACGAGAATGCCAACACTCCACTGATTGCTGATCATTTACATTCTTGTTTCGATGCATCACCATCACCTGTATATTTACCTCCACACCTCCCATACCACTACTTCTATCTTCCCCAATTCTTTGTGGATCGTTACAACGTATTCTTCTACCAACCCATACTCTTTACTGATAAAATTTTCAACTGGTTGTTGTTGGTCTATGCAAAGTTTGGCAGTAATGTCTAACATAGTTTAAATGAAGTTTGGGGGAGGGCCTTTCTGTATATATTTTTGTTTTTCTCAATAAAAAAAAATTATAAATAAATAAACAGGGAAGTGCCGATATTTTGACCCTCTTGGTTTAGCATGACAGTGAGGACACTGTCAAGTTCAAGTTTGGGGGTATGCTCGGTACGTCTTCTTCCTTCGCATTCATTTGTACATATTTTTGCATTTGCATATTTATTCGAAAACCCATAAAAATTGAAAATTTTCAAAAATTATAAAAATTAATGTATTCAATTTGGTTAATTGACTTGAGTTTGGTAAATAGGTCAACTGGCTAGGAAAAACTAGATCTTAGACTTAGTAAATTAAAAACCCTAAAAATAACCTTTCTTAAAGTTTAACGGTAGAAAGTATATGCCTTGTAGTTTATTTAGAAATAGGCAAATTTTGGGTTGACTTCTTGTGCTAAGTCGAAACAAGGGAAGAGTATTGATGTTCTTATTAGAGTATAAGTTTGAAAAATAGTTCCTAACTTAAGTCTTGATTCTGAAAATATATACCCTACAATTTGCACTATCACGCACCTTGAAATTTGGAATAGTAGAAGAGACCTTGAAATACTCTTGTCTAAAGTCCTTAGTACAATGGAAAAAAAATGTGAATAAAGAATAAAAAAAAATGGACACTGGTTTTTGTGATTACTTAAGGCTGTAAAAATAGAAAAATCTTTAGCGAGGGTGCTTCATCACCTAGTGCCTTAGACCAACTGGTTTGGGAGTCACTACTAAAAGCCTTGGGTGTTGCAAAAATTAGGAAGTACGCTTTTAAAGTGCAAACACATTTTGTAATCGGTCGTTGGTACCTCAAGAAGTATTAACGGTCGCATGAAGGATGTGTAAGCAAAAAATTCAATTAAAAATTCACGTATTAATAAGTACTTTGGACAATGGACAAGGGCATGATTGCTTGAATTGAATTTCCAAGCGTAGGGGTGATCTATACACACACGTAGGGGTATGTGATTGGAATTTAGATAAGAGAGAGGAATGAAAGATAAAATTTGTATCTTTAATAGAGTTGATAGAAAATTCCTAAGTAGAGATGAAACCCTAGAAGGAAGACTTAAGAGATGCCGAAAGCTAAGTAGATCTACATAACATATATAATCTTAAGTTAAATAATGAGGAAGCGTGAAGAATATGGGTGGATAATTTACAAGTAGAAGATAATAGAATTCCTTATTAGAAGACCTAATTGGAGAACAAAAGTTAATGGGCCGAGTTGATAGGATTTTGTGGGTGTAATCCGCTGAAAACCCTCAGGAGACAACACTCCTCCTACTAGGGACACCTAGAGGTTTAACGGCTTGTTGCACGTGCTCAGTGCAATCGCGTTTCCCTGCGAAAGTGTGGTTAGGATTTTAGTGAATAAAATAATAAGTTTGCTCGAGGACGAGCAAAAATGTAAGTTTGGGGGTATTTGTTTCGACCATAATATTGCATTTTCCATTCCCCTATTCTTATCCTTTTTATAAATAAACGGGTACTCTTGATGCATGTTTGCTACATGTTACAGGTTACAGGTTTCTGGAGCAAATACAGTGAAAAAGACACAAAACAACAGAAAAATGGACTTTTGACCAACAATTAGACGGATCCTAGTCAAGCCTAGATGAAGAACAGTGCAAGATCCAAAATGTCAAAGTGAACGGTCAAAAGATACGAACAAGTTTTCACTGAAGATCTGGAGAAGACCCAGAAGCCAAACAGAGAAAAGTTATGAAGAACTAAGAAGCCCTAACAACCAAGATGCGGGCCAGAAAAGATAGCGGACCAAGACCACCAAAGGGCCGCGGATCCGCGGCCCAAGCCAACATTTGCCGCGGATCCACGGCCGTCTAATGCCCGTGTCGGCGCAAACTTTCTGAGTTGGTGCATCGGTGCGGGTGTTGGGATTTTTCGTGGGCAAATCTATAATTGCGCATGTGCGAGAATCTGTAACCCTAGGTTTCCTATTTTCCTATAAATTGTAATTTTAGATCTGTAAAAAGTATGCCTCTTTTCAATCAATAAATTTCAGAATTTCTGAGAGATAAATTCAGATCTGTTCTTCTTGTTTGGAGGGAGCCGTCAACTTAAGAAGGTATTTTATTTCTGTTTCTTTTAATTAAAATGTTTTCTCATCCCCTAATGAGCGAGTAATCTCCTCGCTTGTTAGGGTTAGCCTTAGGGAAAGGGTTGAGGGATGAGATCTCTCACCCCTTTCAATGCCACTTTCACCTAATGAATTAGAACTCCACGCATACGAGCACAACCGCTCCCTGCGGCATCCTACCCTTCGAGGTTACGATGAACCGTAGTATAAAGGGCCGGTTGCGCGCGTTTTCCGTGGGGGTTAGGGTAATTATCAACAAAGGAAGAATACAAATCTAGAGGAAGAAACATCTTCCCAAAAGATTTGGATCCACTTTATTAATAATTACATTAACATCTAATAGATCTAAAAAAGAAGGCATTGAAAGCGGTGAGGAAAAACGTTAATCTCCAAAACTTCCCCTAAGCCTAACCCTAGCAAGACTCTTAATTAGATTAATTAGATCCAGTTTTTATAGATTTTTATAAACCAACCAAAACGACATTTTGAATCAACTCGTTAAAACACATAAAAGAAATTTACCCGTCTCTGTGGATCGACCCGTACTCACCGGCTAGCTGCGAAGCGACGCCGTTTCTGATTGCGGTAAACTTATATTTTTGACACAAATCAGTGACCTAAGTTAAAGTGTTAGCCATTTCTTTCCTTGCATGATTCCTTCTTAATTCCCCATCCTTTTATCAAACTAAACCCTTTTTAGAATTCAAAAATCCAAATAAACAAATGAGGCATGGTGTTAGGTAGGAAAGTTTGACTTTTGACCCCTTTTCTTTCTCTCTTCTCTCTCTTTCTCTCATTCTGAATTTCCTGCAGAAATTCCAGCAAAAACCACAGCTTCTTCTCCTTCTCCTCTTCTCTTTTCACTTCCCTTTGATCTCTATACAAAACCCTACACAAAACAACACTTTTTCTTCACAAAACCATGGGAAAAGGGGCTTTTGAGGTGTTTGGAGGAAAATCTGCACACTTGAGGCTAGGGCCGAGATTTTTGGTGTTTCATAAGGTCTTTTGAAGGTATTAACTCATGTTAGCACTCCTTTTCCATAAACTTGTAGTATTCTTTAGCAAAAATCATGTTTTGATGTGCTTTTTAGTGATATTGAAGAGTTTTTGTGGTGATATGTTAAAATTAGCATTTTTATGGCTTAATTAGCTTATTAATGGGTTATTAGTGTGATTTTAGACTTGGGTTTGCTTCAGATTTCAGGAAAATACCATAAAGTATCATTTTAGTGTAAAAGTATGGTTTTTAACTGGAAATAGGGCTCTTTAGGATCTGCTGCAACCCGAGTTGTTTCAGAATGAAATTGAATTTACTGTAGCATGTATAGGGGGTATAGAGTGCACACACAAAACCTGGGAGCCCAATTCCCAAGACAGGCCGCCGAAATATACATTCTGGCCGCAAATTGCGGCCAGATGGGTGAGTTGGGGGTTGGGGTTTGGGCCACTGGAGTCTGCTTCTATGTGGAGTATTTTGATATATATATTTTCATAATATCTGTTCTGTATCAAAATCTGGAATTGAATACCCTATTTCCCGTATTTTTAATCTTTCACGACACGCGTGATACGTGTGTGTGGGTCTGGGGTTTCTGCGTATCGCGACGCGTCGGAGTGACTTCAGGCGCGTAATCACACGTTTTAGCGTATCGCGCACACGCGCGCTTGGTTTGCGACACGGGTTTCTAGTTGACTTTACATGTCGTGTATGTATGGTTTTGAGCTTATGTGTGATATATTGTGAAATTCTAGGTTCGCAGGTGAGTGCGACGGACGCCGCGAAGAAAGGGAAACAAGTCGTCGGCTATACCTAGCGAGAGACTACGGTGAGTAGATTTAATATCTACGGGGAAATCGCCCGCATGGCGTTATGCATCAGGGCTGATAGGACCTTGTAGCAGCATTTTACACTTACATACATTGACTGTTCATGGATACTATTTAGTGTATACCGCATTCTCTACTATATGTATATAAACTAGAATTGATAGCATAGGACACCGCACTGTCACTAACGGTTCAAGTTGCACGAGCACGATTTATATACTACACTCACACCGTTAGTGATTGCCATGACACTCACATTATGGGATTGTTATAAATCATATATCATACTGATTCCGCTTAATTGAAGTTGTCATGATTTTCCATATACATCACATACCCATACTTGTACCACATACATCATATATTTATACTTGGGCACATATACATCACATACACATACCAGTGCACACATATATTGATATTTTCATACCTGCGCACATGCACACTGTATACTCATACCAGTGCACACATATATTGATATCTTCATACCTGCGCACATGCATACTGTATACTCATACCAGTGCACGCATACATTGATATCTTCATACCTGAGCACATGCACACTGTATATATACCAGTGCACACATACATTGATATCTTCATACTTGCTTAGATTACGCATTGAGATATGTTGTTTCCATGTTAATTCTGAATTTAGGAAACCGTGGATATTTCAAAAGAGAATAGTTAATTATTTAAAAACCCGGTTTTCCTTGATATGATATTTCAGTGTGTCCATCATGTGTTTTCTCGGTGCTAGAGTGATATATGTGAACCTGAATCGAGGAGTTGGATGAGGTCGATTACGAGTACATGGTAGACCCGGTATGGTACCCCGGGGCGAGAACGGTTTCGCTGTGTAGTAGACGGTGAGCCTGGAAGAGGGACTACTACCTACCGGTGATTGGTTGGACCTGGCGGTTATCCGGAGGATACTGACCAGAGTCGATAGATGGATGCGGGGTGATCCGTACTGCCGGGGCCGAGGGCCGATACCGCAGACGGAGCCCGTGGGCTGACCCGGACTGACGGGGCCCGATAGATAAGGATTTGTGTGTCGATGCTGGACACGATTACTTATGATATTTTGGGTGCCGATGTTGGGCACTCGTGATTCTCAGAGATTTACAGGATTGGAGGGCCGATGAGAGTGCCGGCGCCTGAGCTATTTAGGGGATCTTGGTGCATTGATGGACACCGATTATATATTCCACGTTGACATTGCGTGTAGATATTATATTTTCCATGCTCAGCATTCATTATTGTATCTCATCCTGTAGTTATATTACCTGATAGAGCACTTGCATGATTATTGCACATACTGCTTATCACGCATTGATATCATCTGCTGGCATATGATAGAGTAGCGCAGTACGTGCATGCTCGCGATTACCTTTATATGTTATTTCTATTCACGAGTTGGCAACTCACCCCCGTTGTGCCACAGTATTTGCAGGTTGCCTCTCGGAGTAGTCGCGGCAGGCTGTTTTCTTACATCTTTTGGCTACAGATACCACTACAGTTGGTGCGAGAGCTGTTTTGCTGATAGGTGGGTTGTGGTATCTGGTTACTTCTTTTGTACACACTGTTGTATCTAGTATTCTCCATCTACCATATATGTATTTGACTTAGAGACAGTGTGAGGACGATGATGTATATTATTGGTATTCTGGTGTCGAGCTCGTTGTGAGCCGACTTTACTTATGCAGTTTATCCTATCTGTGATGTTCCCACTGGTTGCTCTTGATCTTCGCTACGACGTTGTATTTTGCTATCTTGGTGATTGTTTACTTAAGATTTCATAGCACCTTTGTAAATGCTTCCATTTAAAACTTAAAACACTCTATACTTTTACTGGTTTGATTTCTGGGTTTTCGGTTCACTTAGTCGTGTTACGCCTGTAGACGTTAAGTGGTTAAGTGCCGGTCACGAGCCAAACTTTGGGTCGTGACACATTACCCCTCCTTAGACCCCTACGGGTACGGCAAACTATCCGCCAAGTACCCGAAGTGAAGCGGTCTCCCTCAACAACGTGAGTAGGCCACTAAACACTTCAAAGTACCCGGTAGTTTGTGCACCCCACATTGGGTCTATCCTAGGAGCAAAAACAGTAAAAATGAAATAATACAACAGTGGATACAACCGCAACCTGGATATGCCCCGCAAAATAATATTACAACATATTACAATTACATCGAATGAATGAATATAATAACCCATCTCAAACCCCGGCTAATCATCACAACAATCCAATCAAGTTCATAAACACAAACAGTAAAATCATTACAGAAATGTGCAACCCCCTGCCAACCGACATACTAGCAGTTAGGGGAGGTTTACGAACACATTATACAGTTCACAGATATAATCTAATTAGCAAACATCGTATAATTTCGACCGACCAAACACTTTAGATTCTACTCCAAAACTTCTCTGTGCACATGAGACTTGAGCAGAAAATAAACATTCAAGAAAAGACAAAATATTCACAGAAGAGTTACTGGGGAAAATTGGGCTGAATCGGCTTCAACTCGGCCGCGGATCCGCTGGGGATCGGTGGGATCGGCCGCGGTTCCGCGGCTGTTTGAACGATTCATACACCCAATTTTTTCCAGTATTCTTATATTTCCCTGCTTGTATTTTTAGAGGTCCCTGAAAAATTTTTAGACCTCGATTTAAATTCGACAGAAACTTGGTGAATACGATATTTTTTCCAGTTCGTTTTGCATTCGAAATTGTAACGACTTTGCTAATAAGTTAATTATTGTTTAGCGAGGCTCTGATACCACTGTAAGTCGACGTTGTACACCCCACGACTTGCGGGGAGGCGGAAATATGAAAAACAATCATTTTTTTTGAAGCAACGTCGACTAACCGAAAAGATCTTTGCTAAACTATAACTAACACAAACATAGGAGTTGTTAACTACTATGAGAAGAGATTATACCTAGTGAACCTAGTCCTTCGTCTTCTCGTTATCCACCTCCTCATCGGCCTCCTCTATGTAATAGACGATCCACCACGAGAGCTTCTACTCCAAGCTTTTGCCTCTAATCTTGAGGTAACTAGGTTTCTTTAGTTGCTAATCAAAGTCACCTAGATGATATAGAGTATGGTTATGGATTAAATAGTCTAGCTAATCCTTGATCTCAACACATGACAGGGTAGTATTAGGGTTTGAAGAGAGAGAGCTTGAGGAGTGAGAAGGAGAGCAAGATTATGATAAAAATGTTTCTCACTTCTAATATATCATGAAGCATAAAGAAAATCAAATAAATAAATCTAAATGATTTATCATCATGCTTCATTTAATATATGCAATGAATCATCAAGTGAGTCATTAAGCAATAAATGCTTCATTAACTCACTTGAATGATTCATCCAATGAGTCACAAATGCATTTAATGTAAATGCCACCTAAACCCTCAAGTCACCATACTTCTAGAAGCTTCCCGCCAAATTACAAGAACGCCCCTCCTATCCGTGAAAACACGGAAAAACTTTAGACTGTATAAATCCAATAATCCGATACTAGAATCTGGCTTAAACCAAAGCCGGCTAGTAAAAACTGTCCGAACATCGTACGTGCGTTTAAACACGTATGCGTCCGAACCCTTATCGTAAAACCATACGAGCTCTATATCGTTTCGTCTGGAGCAAGGAAACTCTCTGTGTGGGACTCTAAAGACTCGACTACTACGCTGGCAGTGGGTTTAACCACAGACCGCAACCGAAACTAGCTGTACGTAACGGTCCCCAGGTAGATGTTGATAAGAAAGCCGATGAGGAAACCCATCCGAACTCCTACTGAGCCTGATGTGACAATCTCCGTACAGTCCGGTCTGTTCGTCTAGGACTATTGCATATCGGGCCTAGGGGGCGGCAAGCGTCAGTCCCCTAAAAGCGGTATAAGTCGTGTCGGAGCGTAGCCCATTACACCTTGAGAAACTACTGGAAAACCTACCAGTAAATCTCGCTTGCCCTGGCCAGGGACTTTGCGTAATGGCTCTCTGACACAGCGCGATATCAACTCCCAATACCGGGAGAGACGAATCCTGTCTAACCACTATACCTTCAAGTGCTCGGGACTGCACCCAACTGCTACCTGTTTGCACGACTCTTTTGAGCCGTGGTGGGGTAGCAATCTAAGAACAGTGGGACACACTCGAGGCGAAGTAGCAGTGTCAAGTCTGCGGACTATGCTGTACTCATGTCATCTGGGAACTGTTAACTGACGACGGGTATAATACCAACCAACAGTTCCCCGCGAGTCCTGTCCGGTGTACCCGTAACCCAACGAGCACCTGTATACTATCTCCAGTACGACGTACTGATGGCTGTGGGACAGACCATCTCCCCAACTGGGATGAGAAGCGTACATACTAGTCTACTCCAGAGTATCAATGCCCTGTCTCGATAATCCTACGACTAGGGACCTGAAAAAGGATGTGCTTGTAGACTACCCAGCCCCCACTAGTGTGACTGCCATCACAACGGTGGTAGTTAAGCAAGATCCTAAGGGCTCTATCAATACGTACACACATATTAAGATAGATAAAACCAAGTAGCATACTACCATGTTTAGCAAGACTGTTATATAACTGTGAATATGCCAAGCTTCTATTAAGTAATATACAAGCTGGTATGATACAATAATGGCCCCTAGGGCATATACACTAACAGAAAATGGGGAAACCGAGGGTGAAATCGAACTTGTATTTAGTAAGATTTACTATTTTAGAGAATGATCATTCGATATTATTGATATTATACTGTTTGGATCGTTTTCCTAGTGGCATGCTTGATAGGGTTATGCCCCGGGCACAGTGGACCATAGTCTCGGGCATGCACGAGACCCTTATTAAACACGAAAACTCTTTTCCACCGTTCGATTTCAAATGACATAAAAATTATTAGGTTTAGCAACATGAATATGACATTTGACTTTTGCCATGATTCACTTGCTATGCTGTCACCGTGTTCATGTTGTTTTATAATCTCGTGTTATTGCTTTATAAATTCTAATTCTTATATATGGTGCCTGCAACATATTATATATTATTATATCACATTTATGTATCACTCTGACGACCTGAGTATGCATGCCAGAGGAAAAAGTGGAACCAGCCCCAGAACAGAACCTACCCTACTTCGATGAGCTCGCGAAGATCTAGATCAGCAGCATCCACTTTTATCATTTAGTTTTACTTTCAATAATGGAACAAGTGTTGTCGTTTCTTTAATTGTTTTTCTTTTCGGCTGTTGAAAACTTTGTATCCGTTGTGGACTCTTATTTCGTTTAAATGTAATAAATTAGTGACTATTATTTCTTTTTATCTGTGCTTGATTTACAGCTTGCCATATAACGTTGGAAACCGAAGTGTGACTGCGGCAGGATTTTTCCTTGACCGTAGGAGTATGCTCGATCTAGTCACTTCTCGTATTCCGTATTTTAGGAAGTAGGGCGTGACATCTCTAGTTTAAATATAGATTCATCACCTAGCATTTATTTACCCTATAAATATGATGTTTTATCTAGGTTTTTTTGTGGAATCTATAATTCTCTAATAACTTAAGGTTTGATTAGAGTGGGAGAGGAGGCTAAGTGCGGTCGACCATAGAGAGAGATTTTGTAAAAGAATGTATTTGTTTGTAAAGACGGGTGAGAAGTCGGTGTAATCTTTTGTAATTCTTTCTCATAATGGATGTACTCATTGTGGGTTGCACGATTAGGTGCTAGTTTCGCCGAACCTGGGTAAATCTTATGTGTTTTTGTTGGTTTGTTATTTTCGTGTGATTTGGTATCCGTCGGATAGTCTTTTTCAATTAATCTAATATAAAACAAAGGTCTCCGCTGCGCATAGATACGTAATCTTTACAACAGTCGAATCACATTAAACCTCTATGCCTTTCTTTGCCTTTCTTTTGTTGTTTGTTTATTTTTCTGATGGTTTGTTACTTTGTTTCTGCTTGTGTATAGTATTTTTGCTGCCTAAGTTGTTTTATATGACACCTGCATCATTAGATGCATAAGCAAGTGATGGAACAATCCATGATTTGCCAAAACAGAGTCATATGGCCCCAAAATCAAATAGCATATGTTATAGAATAATTGTATTGGGGTTAATGGCTGTTTTCGATCAACAATTGATGCTTTCCATATTATTTTTGGCCCTCAAGGATCTCGAGTTCACTTGACATGTGTATTTATGGTCTCGGGTTCGCTCGGGCCATGCTCGCTACGTTTGAGAGCTTGAGAGAATGAAAGCTGAGATGGGTCGAGGCTTTCCTCTTCCTCCTCCTCAGATGCTGTTTCAACAATGAATTCCCACTTTTAGTACCCAATATCAAAACAAAATTCAACAGCTGGAAAGAGAAAAGGAAACAGTTGGGGACCTTTAGCTTTATTATAGGGCTGTGGTTGAAGAGAAGAAGGCGAGGGAATCTTGAGGTGTTTGAGGTTTTGGTTGGTTTCTTCTTCTACTTCTTGTGATGAGATTGGATCTTGTTGAATGTTGACGAGTTAGTCCTGGCATTGTTGCATTATATGTCTATGAGAAAGAGAACGAAGAAATTGTTTGGGAGTGAGAAGTGAGGAATTTCCAACTAATTACCAAACACATTATAAATGAGAATAATGGGAATTTCCAACTTGGACGCAGAAACAATACGTCCTCCATGATTTTCACTGAAATACCTTAAACAACTTTCGTTATATTAAAACACCATAACAATTACGTTACACTTAATATACCCTGATAGTGTAAAAGTAGAGTTTGTTTTAGGGTAAATTACTCTAAAATACTCTCAACTATCATGGTTTTTCACTTACATACCTTAAAGTTTTTATATTACTGAAATACAATCAATGGTTTGTAGGGAATTATTTCAGTAAAATACCCTCAAAATCACACTTAAGGTATTTTACTAAAATAAAAGAACTTTAAGTTATTTTAATAAAAATACACTATAATTTAGGTTATTCGAGTGTAATTTACTCCTTTTTTTTTCTTTCAGATGTATCTATAGCCATATCATATATCATTTCTATGAGACAAAAGGGCTAGATGGATAGATGGGGACGTCGAGTGGACTTTGACGGAAACTACAATATTGTGAAGGAGTTTGGAGGAGGGAGACATGGACAAGGTGCAGGAGGAGGTAGGAGAAAAGAGACCGAAATGGTGGAGCGTGGAGGAGCGGGGGTGGAAATGAAAGGGAAGGAGGGGAAAGGGATGGAGGCGGGGGAGGAAAGGATGAGGAAACAAGATGTCAATCATCGAATAGGCAAGTGTACATTTTGTCACGAAAAACCCATGTCACCAAACAATTAGCTAACATGATGTCAAGCGGATGGAAGTAAACGTCCATGATTGCTTGAATTTTAGTGTTCTAATTAAAGCTAACTAGGACGGTTAAAAAGCTTGAAACTCTAAAGCATGGATCGAATCGGTTTGATAAAGACTTGTTCAAGCTCGTTAAACAGTTAAACAAGTCGAGTTTGAATATAAATTGAATCCCGAAAAAATAAACGATTAAACATGAGCATTAGCAAGTTCGAGCTCGGCTCATTTAGTGCTCGGGCTCAAGTAGTTTATGGCTTATTTAGTATTAATAATGAAATAGTTATTTATCCTTTAATGTTGATCATTTTCATTTACTCTTCAATATTAGCTCGAAACTCATACCATAATAAATATTTCGTCAAATACTAAAATATCGAAAGATATATAGAGAGAGAGGAATGATCCTATGAGAAGTAGCTTAAGATGAGAGGTATGAGAGGAAATAAGCTTAGTCATCAAATCTAGATTAACGGTTCAGATTTGTTCTTTTGCTTTTAGCTAACTGTAACATATTAAAATTAGACCCAGAAACAAATCAAAACAAATCTTGAAAATATTCTCTCTCTCTCCCCCCTGCAAATTGCATTGTTGTTGTCATTGTTTAATCTCAAGAGTATTTGTTGCAGCTTCAAATTTTTTGAAAACAATTAGAAAACTTGCAAAAAGAAATGGGTTAATGTGTTCCTCAATAATAAATCTTCTCTCTTTCTTAACATATCTCATATTTAAATCACTCTTGATCCTTTGGAAGTTTAAATTTTATGTTGCCAAGATCTCATTATATTAATTCATTAAATTATAATTCCATAAAACTAGATACAATAATTTATCAAGTTGTAATTTCATCAAACATGATGCAAGCATGAGAACACTTCCATAGAAATTACAAGATGATTAATTACTCATATCAATTTCTTCGAAGAGAGAAGCTATGAGCAGAAATGGAGATAGTGTTGATTTGAGAAAGAGAGAGAAGATTTTCTAGATTTGTTTTGATTTGTTTCTGGTTTTGATTTTAATATGCTATAATTCGCTAAAAGCAAAAGAACAAATCCGACGCGTTAATCTAAATCCGACTACTAAACTTATTTCCTCTCATAGCTCTCACCTAAATCTACTTCTCATAAGAGCATCCTCCCCCCACCCCCTCCCCCACACACGGCAGGGTCTTAAACAAAGCACCGTTTCATTCTTTTAGATTTTAAATAGGTTCGATAAAACTCGAGGCTTAATGATAGCGCTTTCGGTCTTGTTCTACATATAAGCAAGAGCCTAAATAAGTTCTTAAACAACATCCTAAATCTCGGCCGATTCAGCTTGTATTAAAGCATCGATAGTCAAGAGAATTTATTGTAATCCACCCTAAAAAAATCTTTTTATTTGACACTGACCCGTAATCCCTAACCTAAGCACACACCACGCACAACACATCCATGCACACCACACACAGACACACAACACATCCAGAGAGCCCACGAATTTGCCCCGAAAACGTTAATCTGTGGATCTCCGTCATCCGTTGGATGCAACATAATGTGAATTGCTGCATTGAATTGGATGCGGTTAATCATTTTCCTCTGACACAGATCCCCACCGCATAAATATTTCCGACAAGCTAACTGTAACTGACTCTTTCCCATATACACCCCTGAAGAAATCACTGTTTCTTCATCTATATATTAGGCATTAGAGTGACAATGTTTCTGAATTGAAAGTGCATATGAATCTTAAAAACATGTTACTATCGGTCCACATGCAAACTTCCAATTTAATACTCACTTTCTACTCACGAGTGATTGCTGGCCCAAGCCTCCAAAGCCCAGGTAACAATGTGCATTGGATACCAGCTGCGCACCTTCCAAGAATCAAACCACACCAACCCAATAATCTCTACTATTATATTATCTCTAGAACTAATATATGAAGTTTTGTCATTTTTCAAGAAAAACTTCGAAAAAGTCTTAAAATATCTATATTTATTTCTAAATTCTTGATTTTTCACAAAATTCCCATTCTCTCCCTCTCTCCCTCTCCTCCAAAAAAGAGCAATATTTTTCCTACTCACAATTTGTCTACCCAAAAGACAAATATCATGGGCTCATATGTATGACATTGTTATCTAAGTGTTATGGGTTCTACCATTTTGTCTCTTGTGTAAACTTTTGGGTAGACAAATTGCGGTAGGAAAAATATTTTTGTCCAGAAAAAGGCATTCATGCACATTGGAACTTGAGAAGATAAATTACATACTCTCTCAATATTTATTGATTTATACATACTCATTTATATTATAGTTTTTTATTTGATCCTTCGCATGCATGCACGTACATAAATTCTAGGGGTAATAAAGCAAAAATCAAGGGTGGTTAGAGGATATGCCATGGCTCTTGAGGAAAAAAAACTCCAAATAGGCAACCGGAATAAAGGTACATGTGATCTCACACGGTAACGGAATCATCTAAATGTCGGTGTATCATGAGCTATGTATACTAGCCTTTAGCACGTGTGTTGCACGTAATTTTATGAAAATTTCTTTTTAGTTACTTATAAAATAATTACGACGTGCCAATTTAATTACGTACATCATACATTTAAATTAATATTGATGTGGTATTTAATTATGTACATCGCACATACAACAATGATGTTTTTATGTTTGAATTCTTTTAAAAATTAAAAAGTTACATCATTAATCAATTTTAAAATTAAACGACCCCTTCTTTTAGCCCTATGATAGCAGAGAAGATATGGGTAATGATATGGTGAGATGATGAGTTAAAATGAGATGGCTAAATTCGACAGTTGGATCGACGATCAAATTTTTGTATCGTGTTCTACACGCCAAAATATGATGTGTATAAACAAAAATTAGACGATTTAAAGATTTCCAAGTCATGCATCAAGGATATGCAATGTATGCTATTTTTACAATGCTTTAACAAACATCCATTATGCGACCGTGATATTCATTCCTTAGATGTAATCTCTCCGGACACCGTTCGAATTGAGGAGAGTTTCCCGAACCTTTATCGAAGGTCTTGTAATCATCTAAATTTTTGTATAGTATGTTGATTGACATTTAGAACAAGATGTATGAAGCTCATTTTAATTGATGGATGATGGTCGGATTTTGCCATCTAAGTTGGTGTTTTTGTTGTTGTATCGCACTTGTAAAATAATGTGGACGTACCAATTTAATTACGTACATCATACATTTAAATTAATATTGATGTGGCATTTAATTATGTACATTGCACATACAGCAATGGTGTTTTTTTGTTTGAATTCTTATAAAAATTAAAAAGCTACATCATCAATCAATTTTAAAATTAAACGACCCTCTTCTTTTAGCCCTATGATAGCAGAGAAGATATAGGTAATGATATGGTGAGATGATGAGTTAAAATGAGATAGTCAAATTCGACAGTAGGATCGACGATCAAATTTTTGTATCGTGTTCTAAACGCCAAAATATGATGTGTATAAACAAAAATTAGACGATTTAAAGATTTGTAAGTCATGCATTAAGGGTATGCAATGTATGCTATTTTTACAATGCTTTAACAAACATCCATTTTGCGACCGTGATATTCATTCCTTAGATATAATCTCTCCGAACACTGTTCGAGTTGAGGAGAGTTTCCCAATCCTTGATCGAAGGTCTGGTAATCATCTAAATTTTTGTTTAGTATGTTGATTGACATTTAGAACAAGATGTATGAAGCTCATTTTAATTGATGGATGATGGTCGGATTTTTCCATCGATATTTAAGATCTTAAAGTGAGATGGCCAAATCCAGTCGTTGGATCGACGATCGGATTCGTGAATGTTCAACAAGTCAAAATATGTATGTGCATAAAATTTTGGATGATTTGGAGACTTGCAAGTCATGTATCAAGTGTACATAATGTATGCATCTTTTACGATCGTTTATCGGCCATCAATTTTACGAATGTGATATCTATACCATATAGGTCTTTAAATCATGTAAATTTTAGTACACATATATTTATTGGCATGTTAAACAAGATGCACGGAGCCCATCTTCATTTTGATGGACGAATGATGGTCTGACTTGGCCATTTCACTTTAAAAATCCCCTCTCATCATATCTCTATCTCTCTCTCTCTCTCTCTCTCTCTATATATATATATATATATATATATATATATGGCGTCGAAAACATACACCCACTATTTTTTCTGACGATCAGTACCCATCAACTTAATCTTTGTCATCTAAGATGTGGATACACCAAATTTCATATGATTCTACCACCTTTTCATCGTTGATTTAGTGAGTCCAATATTAACGGTTTACCGATAATAAATCTTTTTACATTATTAACTCAACGGTAAAAAAGTTGTAGAATCACATGAAATTTGGTGTATCCACATGTTAGATGATAAAAATGAAGATAATGAATGCTGATCGTCAGAAAAAATCATGAAGGGAGTATTTTTTCGACGTCATAAAAGAAAATTCCCTTATATATCACATGTTCTCCGTTACTCTCCCCCCTTATATATATATATATATATATATATATATATATATATATATAATGACGAAAAGAGGTCTTAGGAAGATTTTTTGTTAGGCGACTCAAAAATATATATCCTCCACGATTTTTTTCGACGATCGGCATCCATCATCATTATTTTTATCCTATAAGATGTGTATACACCAAACTTCATATGATTTCACCATTTTTTCACCGTCGAATTAGCAATGTAAAAAGTTCTAATGTTGGTAAACCGTTAATTATGCACAAACTAAATCAACAGCGAAACTGTGATGGAATCACATGAAATTTGGTGTATGCACATCGTACATGATAAAGATGATGATGATGTGCCGATCATTGAAAAAAATCATGGAGGGTGTATTTTTTCTAGCCCATAGAAGGAAATTCCCGCATATGATGCATTTCCTCCATTTTCCTCACACACACAGTGCGGATCCGTTACAGCGGGTTCACGTTTTTTAAATTCATGAATTTTTTCATGTATCGTCCTTTCAACAATCCACTCTGTTCAAATTGTTCTATATGTCTTAGATAGTGTATAGATGAAAAATCATGTCGATCAGAGCAGTTTTGTATGTCCAAAACCAAGTTTTAAAATCGTTAAAAACTACACGGCTGAAATAAACTCACACATTTTGCTTATGCAAAATACCTCCAATTGACGTGATTTTTCATCCATACACTATCTAAGACATGTAGAAAAACTTGAATGGACCGGATCGTCGAAAGGAAGGCATACGAAAAAGTTCGTAAATTTGAAAAAACGCGAACCCACCCTAATGGATCTGCACTACACACATACATATATGAAAAGAGGTATAAGCCGGCGGCCCTTTTTTAAAAAAATGAGCTCTTGCCCTAAAACACACATACCCCCCGTGTATTTCCTCGATCCAAATTGGTTATCTTGATCTATATATCATTAAACCCCTATGTACAAAAAATCTTAGGATTTAAAGGCTTCTAACGCGTTTATCAAGCAGATAAAAAAATCAATGGCTTATCAGTATAGGAAAATCGCGGTCGCTTGATGAACGCGTTGTTGGATATAGTGCCCTCAAGGCAATTATTATAATTGCAGGTAAACGATTATGATACTTGAAGGAGGACCTACACAGGTAGAATGGTCTTACTCGAGATGATAGTATGCTATCTGATTTATCTTTATCTCTGTGTGTATACGTTTTACTTGCTATTACGTGTCGCTAATACATAATCATAAAGCTCGTAGGATTCTTGCTTGACTACCAGCATTCAGATAGCGATCGCATACGTGGGCGCTGGATGGTCCATAAGCATATCCTTAAATGTCCTTAGTCGAGAGAGTATCGAGACTGGGTATCGATATTCCGGAATACACGAGTGTATACGTTTCTAGACCCCGACGAGGGGCGGTGGCCATGTAAGCGTACGGTGCTCCTTACCGTGACTACTACGGTTTTGCATAATCAAAAACTTTTAAAAACTTGAGCACTACACACTTGAAACTCTAAAATACAATCCCAAACACTAAACTAAACTACACTGATTAGAGTTTTAGCTACTAGGTTAGTGTAACAACCTTTGTAGACGGTCCTTCGGGTCTTGAAAAGTTCACTCCTTGAGCTCCAAGGGTTGATGGAATAAGTTCTCAAAGTCGTTCTCCCGTGTCGAAGACGATCCACCCGAGGATGCTGATTCAAGCGATAGTTTCTACGAAGAAACTAAAGATCGAGTATTGCAAGGACAAGATGCTTAGAGGGTGTAGTTTATAATCAAGATGCTATCTTTTTATCTCACAAGAACTCTAGTGAGCAAGTGAAGAAGAAGATGATAAAGAGAGAATGACAACTCAAGAAAATATCTCACTTAAATAATAATCCTACACTCACCTCAATTCTTATCTCTTCATGCTAAAATCCAAGCAAGTGGATGAGTGGGTTGTGACTCACTAATGTGAGTCACAAGCCCACACAACTCTAGAAGAGATGAGAACTTGAGAGAGTGTAGAGAGGGGCCGCCTCACCATGGTATACATACACATACAAATACTTGTATGTATACAATCAAGTATACCAAACCTGTATTTATAATAAATACGTATGCCGTATTTCTACTAAAATATCAATACTGTATTTGTACCGAAAATACAAAATACGCGTATTCATATTTAGAAAGAAATACATGTATTTGTATTAAGACATAAATACCCGTATTCATACAAATACACGTATTTGTATAAATAACGTATTCGTGTTAAAATAAAAATACCCAAAAGAGAGCAATATAATACTAACATCAAAACCGGTTGTCTTTCAAACCTGCTAGTACTACTAAATTGTCCGATTAAAGCACGTATATAAATACACGTGTTCAATCGAACACTCGAGCGTATCGAAATACGCAAATTACACCGTTTCGCCTGACCCGGAAAACCCTTTGTGTGGTCCTCTAAATACTCGACAATACGCTGGCAGTGGGTTTAACCACAAGCACATCGGTGGCATTAGTTGCACGTAACGGATACTCAGGTATCTGTTGAAAGGAAGATCGACAAGAAAACTCTTCCGAAACCCCTACTGAGCCTATAGGTAACATTCTCTGTACAGTCCAGTCTGTTCCTCTAAGAGTATCACATATCGGGCCTAGGAGGTAGTAAACGTCAGTCCCCTAATAGCACGACAAGTTGTGTCCGTGTGGAACCCAATACAACCTGCGAAACTACTGGTGTAGCTACCAGAAAATCTCACTTGCCCTGGCCCGGGACCTGTAGTATTGGCCAACCGTACACAACATTATATCAACTACCAATACCGGGAGAGACGAATCCTTTCTATCAACTACTGCCTTCAAGTGCTTCGGGACTACACCCAACTACTACCTATTCGCACGACTCTTTAAAGCCGTGGTTGGGTAGTAATCTAAGTACAGTGAGAACACACTCGAGACTAATAGTGATGTCAAGTCATCGGACTAACCTGTACTCATGTCACCAAAGAATTGATATCCGATGATATGTATACTAAGTTAGTGATATATGCCTCAGAGGCCATTATTGTGTTAGATATGTATTCCCTAGAGGCATGTATTGTATAGGATGCTAGGAATGTATATGTACAGAAACAATCTTTGCTCGAAATGATAGTATGCTATCTGGTTTGTCTTCATCTTAACGTGTGATGTGTTGTATTTCATATCTTTATATACATATTGATGAAGCCCTTAGAATTATGCTTGACTACCAGGATTATGATGGAGATCATACTAGTGGGGCCTGGGCAGTCTACAAGCATATCCTTTAATTGTTCCTGGTCGAGGGTATATCGAGACAGGACATCGATATCATCAGAGTAGACTAGTGTGTACGTTTCTTGACCCTTGGAGGGCGATGGATGATCCCATATCCATTGGTGTTTATCATCAAAGATTGTACACAGGTGCTCATTGGAGAATGGGTACATCGAACAGGACTCGCCGAGAACTCCTAGATGGTATATATACCTATTGTCAGATAGCAGTTCTCTGGTGACACTAGTACAGGTTAGTCTGTAAACCCGAGATCGTCATAGTGTCTTGTGTGATTCCTACTGTGCTTTGATTTCCTCCTTACCATGGCTCTACCGAGTCGTGCAAACAGGTGGACTTTGGGTACAGTCCCGAATCACATGGAGACAGTGAACGATAGAAGGGGTTTCGTCTCTCCCGATATAGGGAGTTGATGTCGAGCTATGTTTAATCGGCTATAACACCTAAATCTCTGGCCAGGGTTGTCGATGTTTACTGATAAGTGTTATCAGTAGTTTCTCGAACTGTTATGAGCCGTAAATCAGTATGACTTATAAAGTTACTAGGGTCTGACATTTACCACCCCTAAACTTCATATGCGACGTATCAGACGAAGAGACCGGACTGTACGGTATGTGTTGCTTACAGGCTCGTTAGGGTTGTGATGAGTTCGCTCGTCGGCCACCTTATCGTCATGTACCTGGGCAGCCGTTACACACAGCTAGTGCCGCTGATGTGTTTGTGGTTAAACCCACTGCCAGAGTACTGTCAAGTTTTTAGAGTCTCACACAGAGGGTTCTCTCGTACAGGCGAAAGATGTAGAGGTCGTAAGTTGTTATGGTAGCCGTAAGGTGTTACGGCAGGGTTTCGATCATGTTCGTGTAATTGTTACAGGAATAATGATCGGAAGGATAATACTGGTAGGCTTTGGTTTAAACCGGATACCGGTATCATATTATTGGATTATTTGTATTCGTATTTTTCGGAATTCAGATACGGGTATACGTATACGGTATACGGTATACGGAGGAGAGTATTCTTGTAATTGTTACAAGAATACCTTCTAGAAGGTGCCACCTCATAATTACATTATTTATTTTATGAAAATAAATAAATGAGGTGGAATTTAGAAAGTCCAGGTATGGCTGAAAGAATGGGTTGTTTTATTTTATATTGTTTTGGAGTTACTATTGAAGCATGGTGCTAATTTTATAATGCATGCTTTAATTATTTCATTTGTGCCATATCTAAATTCGATGCTTGAATTTTCTCATTATCATAAACACTTTCTCTCTCCTTCTTTTCTCCTCCTCCTTCGTCCTAAGCTTTACCCTTCACATGTGATCTGAATCAAAATCTTAGGGTTAAAGATAATCCAATGCACTGATCTCTACATCATCCTAGTGATCTCTTCTAGCAAACTTGGTATCTAGGTTAAACTTTTGTGAATAGTTTGTAGCTTGCACGATAGCTCTCGCGTGGATCATCTAGGTCTTGAGGTGGCCGGAGATTGAGGACATCGGCAATATCCAAAGTAGCTAAGGAGTTCATCAAAAGAGAAGACAAGGAGCAAAGGAGTTGCATCAAAGAGAAGACCCGAAGGACCGTATCATCAAGGTATAATCCCTAACATAGTAGATAAGATCTCTAGTTAGGGTTTTCTAGTTTTGGTTTAGACAAGATCTTGGGTTAAGTGCGTGTTGTCTGCAAAGAAAATTTTCGTTTATCGCTTCCGCCGCCTCACAAGAGTTGTGGGAGCATGCAACATGCACCAACATGGTATCAGAGCCTAACTAAACCATAATTAGATTGTTAGCCAAAAGTTAGAATCTTGATCGACAATTTTTTCTCCCGAAAACGTGTATTCTGCCTATGCTGCTGTCAATTTTTTAAAGTGTTCAAAAAATCATTTCAGTGGCCTTAAAAATACATGCAGGGTTTTCTAAGCACATTGTGGAAAAACGAGACACTAAATCGCCAGGAACGCCGCGGATCCGCGGCCAAACACAGTGTTTGGCTGCTGATCTGCGACCGAGTCGTGGCCGAATTGACTCGTTTTTCAGAAGTTTGCTTAGATTAAGGAAATAGTGTTTCTAGGATATCTGCAATTTTCACAAAGTTGTTTGTGCACTGGAAAATGTCAAGTGTTGGCATGGTTTAAAATTATCGATCGAAATTCGAAAGTGGTTGGCTAATCGGGTTTTCTGTTTTCTGATTTGTGTGTTTGAAACGTCGACTAATTGCTATAAGTCGATAAGTCGGGGTTGCACATTTCTGTAATGATATCATATGATGGTATGTGGATATGAATATGTTGGATCGTTGTGATGAATAGCCGGGGGGTGTAAGAAGAGTGTTTTTCTTTTCTTTCATTCATGTAATTTGTAAAAAGCGATGTAATATTATTTTGCGGGGTACATCCGGGTTGAGGTTACAGCCACCGTTGTATAATTTTTTTTTACTGTTTTTGCTCCTAGGATAGACTTAAGGAGGGGTGCACAAACTACCGGATTCTCCAAGTGCCGAGTGGCCTACTCATTGTGTTGAAAGAGGTTGCTTCACTTCGGGAATTTGGCGGGTAGTTTGCCGCACCCGTAGGGGTCTAGGGTGGGGTTTGGCTATTCATCACGGTCGTGAAACCCGTTTTTCATTAAGGGCTTGAATGAAATACGGAATTCCTAGTATATCCAATGTATTCATCTGTGATCTGGAATGTTTATAACTGCGTCCGAAGTATGGATATTTATATATGAGATATATAATAAACCTTGCTTATGTTTTGCACCCGCACTAGTCTAGCCCCCACTTTGTCGTTAGTTAAGTAACCTAACGGTGCATGACGGGGCCCCGTGGAGAATGCGGATGGCATAAACGTAGGTTTTATTTTCGTTTTCTTTTCTGTGATGATTAGGAAACGTAAATGATGGGACAACATTAATGTAATTAATGTTAAGAAAAAGAAACATAAATATGTTGTAGAATCAAATTTTTTAAAATGGGTAACTCTAGTTTTTGCTTTGCATAGTGATATTCCTTGATGAATATCCAGTACTTCATTCGATGAGGAAAGGGCCGAGATCCCTTCACCGGGAGTGACCCCTTTAGCGAAACTAGCAAATGTTACAAAGAACTCGATTGTTTTTATAGTTAATCTAACTTTTGCTTTGCATCGTGATATTCATGAATATCCTGCACCTCATTCGATGAGGAAAGAGCCGAGATCCCTTCACCGGGAGTGACCTCTTAAGAAAAATTAGAAAGATACTACAAAACCATTCGATTTTTAAAACTGGAGCTTAAACCACTCCTTTCACTCGATTCTACAGCGATATCAAGTTCAAAACGTTAAAGGTTTTCATAAAAACTATCCGTTGCCCTCCACCATTTTAGGAAGTAGAGTACTTAGTATTCGTGCCACGTTTGTTGACTATAGTTAAGGCATGGTGTACGGTAGCTAAGTGATGTCTTCCTACAAAGTATATGATGCGATCGATTAGGACATTCGTATAACTTTGTTGACCATAGTTTAGGGTCATACGGGTGGGTCTAAATCGATCACGAAATGGCGGGTAGAACTTGACTAGTGCTTATGATTTGTTGACCATAGTTAAGGTTATAAGTCACTAGGGGTAAAAACCATATCGGGAATTTCAAGGAGTTGAAATTTGCAATGAGATTGCATACCTTCTATTTGATAGTTGGATCCCGATCCCACTGTGAGTAAAACTTACTCTCGGGAGAGTTTTTCACTTGCAATTAGCTAATCCAGTAGGTGTCTAGAAAGGTGTCAACGGGGCTACGCCTATAGGAAAATGAAGTTTATTTTAATTAGGTCCATACGAAAGCATGGGGAACCTCCCTCGGAGTACCGACACTGGCCTGGCTAACCGGTTAGCGAACTTGTAGATTGCAATTAATCCTGGCTAATTTTATTTTTGAGGTTTGAAGGAAAATTTGATAAAAAGTAGCGGGAGACATCGATTAGATAAGATTAATAACCAATCTAATCATGCAAGAGCAATCGCTGAGTGTCTTCTTTTCTCTCTCCTAACGGCAGATACCTATGACGGGACTTAATCTTTTATTAGACAAGAATAAACTCACTGGACCGAATCGCAAAGAATGGTTAAGGAACGTGATGATTGCCCTCACCTATGATAAGGTGGCTTATGTCCTCAATACTCTAGCCCCTTCCCTCCCAGGTCCTGATTCTTCAATTGCGGATAAGAAAATCCGCAAGACATGGGACACAGACTGTACGACAGCCAAATGCCTCGCGCTTGCTTCTATGGATAATCAACATCAGAAGCAACACGAGAAGATGGATGTACAATCTATCTATTTCCATACAAAGGAGTTGTATGGAGAGCAAACTCGTACTCTCCGATACGAGGCATCTCGAAAGTTGTTTTAGATGCTGATGACTGCCGGCACATCTGTAAGTGACCATGTATTGAAGATGATTGGACTTATAGAAGAACTAGAGGACCTGGGATGGTCGATAGAGAATGAACAGTATGTTGATATTGTTCTGCAGTCTCTCCCCCTACTTTTGCTCAATTCATTATAAACTTAAACATGCACAACATGGAGAAGTCTTTACCTGAACTTCTCAATATGTTGAGGAGTGCAGAGAGCACGCTAAAAGTAGCGAAAATTCTCGCTCTAATTGTTGGGCCATCTTCCTCTTCTATCCCGAAAGCTAAGGCTAAGGAAAAGAAGAAGAAGAGTCCTATCAAGCCGAAAGGAGGATTGAAAAAGGTACCGGGGAAAGAAAAGACAGGGGCTGCTGTGTTAAGGAAAGAGGAATGCTTCTACTGCCATAAAACTGGGCACTGGAGAAGAAACTGCGTTGGATACCTCAATGACCTCAAGAAGAAGAAGCATGGTGATACTTCCACTTCAGGTGTGTTTGTAACCGAAAACTGTTATTCAATTAACTCTGCTTCCTGAGTATTGGATATCGGGTCAGGATCTTACATCTGCAATTGTGTGCAGGGGCTGAGAAATAGCAGGTTTTTGAAGAAATGTGATCACACTCTCCGGATTGGGAATGGTTCCTCTGTACATGCTACAGCAGTGGGAAAGTGTCACCTTGGTTTACCATCGGGTTGTATATTGGTTTTGAACCCGTGTTATTTTGTACCTTCAATGCTATGTAATATTATATCTTCATCGTTGTTAGACAATACTGGATATAATTTTGTATTGCAATCTAATGTTAAGAACATTAACCTTAATCAAGAGTTGATTGGGTCTGGTGTTAGTTATATGTATGCCCTAGAGGCCATTACTGTACATAGGATGTATATTGTAGTGGATGCTGGGACGTATATAGGGAGGACTTTCTTGCTCGACATGATAGTATGCTATCTGGTTGAACTTTACCTTAACGTGTATACTGATTGTCTCTCTGTTACATGTTGGTAAAGCCCTTAGGATGTGTGCTTGACTACCTGGACTATGATGCGGATCATACTAGTGGGGACATGGTAGTCCATAAGTACATCCTTCAAAGTCCCTAGTCGAGGGTGTATCGAGACGGGGCATCGATATACCAGAGTAGACTAGCGTATACCTTCTCGACCCATACAGATGGGCGATGGATGATCCCATATCCATTGGTGTTAGACATCAGAGATGATATACGGGTGCTCAGTAGAGACTGGGTACACTGGACGGACTCGCCGAGAACTCCCAGATGGTATTATACCTCACGTCAGATGGCAGTTCTCTGGTGACACTGGTACAGAGTAGTCTGTTGACCCGAGATCGTCATAGAGTCTTGTGTGGTTCCCACTGTGCTTTGATTTCCATCTTACCACGTCCAAGAGGGCATGCAAAACGGTGGTTTTTGGGTACAGTCCCGAGTCACATGGAGGCAATGAGCGATAGGAGGGGATTCGTCTCTCCCGGTATAGGGAGTTGATGTTGCGCTGTGTTCGATTGGCTATAACAGGAAATCCCTGGCCAGGGTTGCTGAGATTTACTGGTAAGTGTTACCAGTAGTTTCTCGAACAGTTATAGACCTCATATCGACACGACTTATCGAGCTATTGGGGTCTGACGTTTACCACCCCTAGGCGAGATATGCGACATATCAGACGATCAGACCGGACTGTACGGTAGTGTTACTGGTCGGATTCACTGGAGTGTGAGCGGGCTTGCTCGTCGATCTTCAGATCGCTCAATACCCGGGTGGCCGTTACGTTTAGCAGACCGCTTGCGGCTTGTGGATGCTTGATATGATCATCATCTGCTGCCGGCGTATTGACGAGTCTTTAGAGTCCTACACAGAGGTTTCCTGGCTCAAGCGAAACGAAATAGGAGCGCATATGAGATATGTGCGGGACCGAGAATAATACGAGTATGTGATACTGTATTTGATTCTCGCGATGTGACATTGATCGGTTATATGTGATATAGCCGGGTTATCGGATCAAGTGTTGATTCGATAAGATGTTACTAATGGTACTAGTCGGTTATGTGCGTCATGACCGGATCGTTAAATCAAGCGTTGATTTAATGATTTAATGCATAATTATATATTTGATATATTACTTGGCATTAACTAGTATCGGTTCACTTTAAATGGATTTTCTCGCTCGGTTGTGCGCATTGCATATGCGATATGATTTTGTGCACTTGTTTGTATCATATTTGATGATACATGCAAATTAGGGTTTGTGTAAAGAATTAAACCTTGGTTAAAGAAATGGTTAGGGTTTTTATTTGATTATTCATTTATTCATTTGTTTTTATTTTTGGAAAATAAATTGCATAAAATAGAATGGTGGCTTCTTTTGTTTTCTTTCATGAAGCTTCATGAACTTTTGACTTAGTCACCATTTTGTCTCATGCTTAACCCTAACCAATTCAATTAACTCAAGTTAATTCTCTACACCTAACCATGGTGAGAATTATGATAAGAATGGATTTTTATTTATTCTTTTATTCTTATCATAATACTTATCTTCTTCTTGCTCTTCTTCTTCTTCATTCTTCTTTGAAGAAAACCAAGCTCCATCAATGGTGATTGTTGGAAAAGAGTGAGAAATCCAAAACTAAAGTCTACCCACTTCCTATTTCTTCATCCTCTACCTCTTGCCAAGTAGTAGAGTGTGTTTCCTTCACAAGTTTTCAAGACTTGATGAAGGTGGAGCTTGATTTAGCGATGCCTCGACGTAGATCATCTTCGGCATGGACATCGACGACCTAGCTCGCTTTTTCTCCGACGAAGCCGACTCTAGAGCCCGGATTCCTTTTGGACAGCGGAGACGACTTCGTTGCGGAGCTATGGAGGTGGAGCACCGGATCTATAAAGGTTGTATTTCCGTATCTCTTAGTTAAGTGTTAACTAGTTAGCTTTTTCGCCTAGATTTCTAGCCAACGATCCGTAGTCGGGTTTCTCGGCACCGTAAATTTTGAATTTGGCATGTTCGATGCCTTGTGAGACCTCACTAGTGTGCCTAGGAACCCTACATCTGGTACATTAAATAACGGGATATACGTCCTAAACCAGCATACAGTTTTTCATATACAACACACAAACACAAGAAAGGTTTCAGACATAAATGAAGCTTTAATTTGGCATTGTAGACTTGGTCATATTAACGAAACAAGACTAACCAAGCTATATAAAGATGGATATTTAAACCCATTTGAATATAAATCTTATGCGACTTGTCAGGCTTGTATCAAGGGTAAAATGACCAAAACTCCATTTACGGGACACGGAGAGAGAGCTATTGAACTCTTAGGCCTCATACATAGTGATGTATATGGACCAATGTCTACACATGCAAGAGGTGGTTTTTCATACTTCATAACTTTTACTGATGATTTCTCGAGGTTCGGACATGTGTTCTTGTTGAAGCATAAGTCCGAAGCCTTCGATAAGTTCAAAGAGTATAAATCTGAAGTAGAAAAACAAACAGGCTTGAGTATCAAGAAACTTCGATCGGATCGAGAAGGAGAGTATCTAAGCACGGAGTTTCTAGATTTCTTAAAAGAGAATGGGATTCTCTCTCAGCTCACTCCTCCGTACACACCACAGCACAACGGTGTGTCAGAACGGAGAAATCGTACTCTATTAGATATGGTACGGTCTATGATGAGTGATGCTGAGTTACCAATATCATTCTGGGGGCACGCATTGGAGACTGCGATTTATCTATTGAATAGGGTTCCGACCAAAACCGTGTCTACCACTCCATATGAGATATGGTATGGGAAGAGACCATCTCTTAAAAGAGTTAAAATATGGGGTTGTCCGGCATATGTGAAAAAGCAGAATCCAGACAAACTCGAAATACGATCGGTTTTGTGTAGATTTGTGGGATTTCCAATAACACTCGTATAGATATCTTTTCTACCAAAAGGAGGAACAAAGGGTGTTTGTTTCTCAGTATGGCACATTATTAGAAAATGAATTTTTTACAAATAATACGGATGGCAATACGGTAGAACTAGAAGAATTCTAGATACACAAACAAATACTGATGATTTGGTTAAACCTAAGATTTCAATAGAACCTGACGAGCCTCAACCACTCCATAGATCTAGTAGGACTTCTTGCCCACCTGATAGATACTACGGTTTTCTAATTGATGGTGATAGAGAAGATTGCATCATGGATGATGATGATCCTACTAGTTTTCAGCAAGCTATCACGAGTGGTGACTCTGTGAAGTGGCTGGAAGCCATGAGATCCGAAATGGAATCCATGCACACCAACAAAGTATGGACTTTGGAAGTTGCACATTTTGGAGTAAAATCCATAAGGTGCAAATGGATCTTTAAGAGAAAGATCGGTGTGGATGGTCAGGTGGAGACCTATAAAACTAGGCTGGTCGCAAAAGGATTTTGTCAAAGATCAGGCTTGGACTATGATGAAACCTTTTCACCAGTCGCGATGCTCAAGTCCATTCGGATCCTGCTTGCTATAGCTGCTCACAATGATTATGAGATCTGGCAGATGGATGTAAAAACGACATTTCTAAATGGTGATTTAGAAGAATGCGTTTTCATGGATCAGCCAGAAGGCTTCATTGATAGTGGGAGCAGCGGAAAAGCATGCAGGTTGCTTAAATTCATCTATGAATTAAAGCAGGCATCACGGAGTTGGAACATCTGCTTCGATGATACAACCAAAGAGTTTGGTTTTATCAACAATGTAGATGAACCATGCATTTATAAAAGGATTGTAGAGAGTACTGCCACATTCCTCGTATTGTACGTGGACGACATTCTCTTGATAGGAAATGATGTTCCTATGCTACAATCGGTAAAACTATTCTTATCGCATAGGTTCTCCATAAAAGACATGGGTGATGCCTTGTATATTCGGGGGATTAAAATCTATAGAGATAGATCTAAGAAATTATTGAGATTGTCCCAATCTGGATACATTGACACCATACTAAAGAGGTTTAGTATGGAAGATTCCAAGCGAGGTAATTTACCCGCTTGTCACGGGATCACCCTCTCCAAAGAGATGTCTCCAAAGACTGATGAGGAGAGGGCTCGCATGAGTATTATACCCTATGCTTCAGCGGTAGGATTTATAATGTATGCGATGTTGTGTACTCGCCCAGATGTAGCTTATGCACTGAGTGCAGTAAGCAGGTATCAATCCAACCCAGGGGAGAAACACTAGACTACTGTGAAGAACATTCTTAAGTACTTGCGAAGGACTAAAAAAATGTTCTTGGTGTATGGTAACTGAGATCTACAAATGGAGGGCTTTACCGACTCCAGCTTCCAGAGCGACAAGGATGATAGTAAGTCCATCTCAGGGTTTGTATTTACCCTAAATGGAGGGGCGGTATGTTGGAAGAGTTCTAAGAAAGATACCGTCGCTCACTCCACGATGGAAGCTGAGTATATTGCTGCTAATGATGCCACGAAAGAGGCAATCTGGATGAGGAAGTTCATTTCTGAACTTCAGGTGGTTCCATCCATTGCTAATCCAATACCTCTGTATTGCGATAACAATGGAGCCATAGCTTTGGCGAAGGAACTAAGGTCCCATCAGAAATCCAGATATATCTTGAGGCGGTATCACCTCATCAGGGAGATAGTGGATCGCCAGGATATCGAGGTACGGAGAGTAGACACAAAAGACAATATAGTAGATCCATTCACCAAGGCCATCCCTCAAGTCCAATTTGAGAAACTGTTCGAGAAGTTGGGCATGCGGTACGCCGGTACCTGGTTCTAGTGTAAACAGTGGGTACTTATTGCACCAACTACAGGCCTTGTTCCCCTCCGAAAGATGGCACGACAGACGTCTTGCCTGAGATTCGGAGCAGATGCTAATAGGTGCTATCTGTCCATCTCTCCGAAGATGCCAAGTTGATTTATGGCACCATATATCGAAGGTTTAAACGGATGCGGCCGATGTAGTAGACTTCATCAGATTCCCTCTCGTTTGAGGGGGTTTTGATTGTGGGGACGCTCTTCCCTGCAGGCACAAGCCCCTGCAGTTAATTACACTACCGCATCGCGGTAACAACTTTCTCCTTCTCCATATGGTCAATTCGTGTCGTGGGTGTTTGTTTTTGTGTTTGGTTGCCCGTAGATTGTATACGGAGACTAAGTTATGCTGTCGCCCGTAGGGTGCGAACTAGTCCAAATCCGTATCTTTCTTAGATTTGGGTTTGGGGGTTGTGTTTAAGGATACGTTAGCCTCATTTGAGACTAAGATCAACTTAAACGTTTGTTAAGGACACGTTAGTCTAATTCTAGACTAAGATCAACTTAACGGGATTGTTTAGATCCAACAAAAGAGCAATTGGACTCTATTGTCTAGTTTAGAGACATTGCGGTCGATTACCAGTTTAAGGACTTGGTGGTCCAATGTTAGTTTTAAGACATCACGGTCGAGGTTAAGGATATCATAGTCCGTGGATTTAAGGACTCCACAGTCCGACGTTAGTTTTAAGACATCACGGTCAAGGTTAAGGACATCATAGTCCATGAGTTTAAGGACCCCATAGTCCAATGTTAGTTTTAAGACATCACGGTCGAGGTTAAGGACATCATAGTCCGTGGATTTAACGACTCCACAGTCCAATGTTAGTTTTAAGACATCACGGTCGAGGTTAAGGATATCATAGTCCATGAGTTTAAGGACCCCACAGTCCATGAAATGTATGGTTGTTGGGACCCGTCACTTCTTTGAAAACGTTGAGGAATTACAACGACAAATATCAAAGGAGTGAAGAGATGTACCCTTGAACCAAGGTGGATTAAATGATCTGTAGCCCAGTTTGGAGCTAAGACCAATTGATTATATTATGAGCACATTGGCTCAGTTAAGTCTGGATTGAGGACTTATGGCCAATTTGGGCTAAGTCCAATTAAGTTTGACATATTGGCCCTTTGCTTGTCTGGGTTCGATCCCACATTATTTAGCAATGCTAAACATTTTCAATCTTTGATTTTCTCAATTTTGAGATTCATTTGGAGGAGGGACTTTTGCCTCTGGAAAATTAGCCAGTTTGGCTAAAAGTAGTGTTATATAATAGGAAACAGCAGCGTTAAACACTGGAAATAAAGCTCTCAAATTAGTGTTAAACACTAGAGGATAACAGTGTTAAACACTGGAAATAGGATTCTCGAATTAGTGTTAAACACTAAAAGATAATCAGTGTTAAACACTGGAAGATAATCAGTGTTAAACACTGAGAATAAAGCTCTTGAATTAGTGTTAAACACTAGAGGATAACAGTGTTAAACACTAGAAATAGGATTCTCGAATTATTGTTAAACACTAAAAGATAATCAGTGTTAAACACTGGAAGTAAGAGTCTCAAATTAGTGTTAAACACTAAAAGATGATCAGTGTTAAACACTGTGAATAAAGCTCTTGAATTAGTGTTTAAACACTAAAAAAAGGGTCACGTGGAGACACGTTAGGGCGCCCAAAGGTGGGGCCGGATCTCCTTTTCTTCGTTCTGCGATTAAGTGTTAAACACTTTTATATTTTATTTTTGGAGCATCACGTGCTGACACGTGAGGAGGATTCATGCACTGATTGTTAGAGCGTCTGCCAAGGGGTCACGTGGGAATACGTGAGAGCGCCCAAAGCCTTTTTTCTTTTACTTTTTCTTTCTGTGTTTCGGGGGTCACGTGGTGCACGTGAGGCGTTGCCTCTGAGCTATTTCCTCCTTATTTCTGTGGATCTATACAGGGGTCACGTGGGGACACGCGACCCTGGTTCTTTGCATGCTTGAAGATCTCTTTATCCTTTTTAATAATTAAATTCTTCATAGGGTTAAACCCTAATTATGATTCTGGGGGGATTAAAACCCCTCTTATGAAAGAATTAAATTTTCATGTAGGGTTAAACCCTAATTTTCTTTTCAGAGGAATTAAATTCCCATGTATGTAAAAGAATTAAGTTCTCGCATAGGGTGAAACCCTAATTTCATTTTAAGAGGAATTATATCCCTGTGAGCTTGAGAGAATTAACTTCTCAATTAGGATTAAATCCTAGTTCTGTCCATCTTGAAGGAATTAAATTCCTATAATTTTGGAGAATTGAATTCTCATATAGGGTTAAACCCTAGTTTTGTTTTGGGAGAATTAAATTCTCTAAACTCAATTCCCCCCTAAGTTTTAGATCTGCATGGCAGGATTTCGACCCGATGAGAATTAAATTCTCAACTTATGGGGAGATGTGCGCTTTGCGAATCTTCAACTAGAAGAAGAACTAAGTTCTTTGCAAAAGAGTTAAACTCTTAGATTTTTGAGAATTAAATTCTCTTTTTTTTCCTGAAGTTTTGATCCCCCTTTCTTTTTCTCATCTAGGGTTTTCTTTCTGAATTTTCAAGATGCCAAAATTCTCTGCAAAGTTTTCTCTCCAAAGTTCTCTATATCTTCTATTCTCCCCTTGACTCCTATTTATAGGAGGAGGAAAAGAATCAATTTGTTTAGCAAATCTTTCATTGAAAGATTTGATTTGTTTTCATCATTAATCTGAGCCTTTAGATTATTAGGTGAATTTTATTCACCGTTGGATTTTTAATCCAAAGATATTCTATTTGTTGTTTCTCGTGAGATTTAGGGGAAATCTTTCCTTGTCCAAGATTTTTCCATAAATTGGTGATATTTAATCACCCCTGGATTCTTAATCCAACGGTTCTCCTTATTCCTTTCCCATTTGGAAAGATTTTAGAGAAAATTCAGAATTTTAATTCTGTTAAACTGTGAGGCCTTTAAAGCCAGTAACGTGCTGACACGTGACCTTTGGTCACGTGTGAGCACGTGACCCCCGGTCGCGTGTGAGCACGTGACCCTCAAGTTGACTTCTTTTGCCAGCTCATTTACGCTGTTGCTTTAACCATCACGTGTCAACACGTGACCATTGGTCACGTGTGAGCACGCAATGCCTCTTTTGAAGTTTTTCCTGATTTTTTTATCTGGGAACAAATGCCCTCACAGCGTTGCTCTCACGCGTCTGCACATGAGTGCAACGCTGTCACTTTTGTGACCGTTGGATCCATCTAGGGAATCGGGGAGATGAAGCGTTTCCATTACATCCTATAAATGCAGGGGTCTCTTCAGAAGCACCTCCACTCTTTCATCTTCCTCCTTGCGATTTCTTTTCCTTTTGAGAATTTAATTCTCTTTTCTCAGAGCTTAGTTCTCTGCCTTGCAAATTTTCCAGAGTTTAACTCTGTTGAAGAAAGATCCATCTCTTCAGGTAATGGCTTTGGACAATCGAAGAACTTTCATACACATAAACTTCTTGGATTTTAAATCCACACCAAGGGTTTTCCCCTTTTAACAAGAACCCATTTTTCTTTAAGTTCTTTAGTAAGAACAGAAAACCATTTAACCTTCAAATAGTCGAATCTCTTAGGGTTTCTCTAATCTTTAGGGATCGGTAGTGGTGTCTGTCTTTTCCATGGAATTTAATTCCATCATCAAGGAGCTCTGGCTCTGGAACCAAAAATTTCTGGGAATTTAATTCCCTTTTTTCAAAAAGGAATTTAATTCCTATGAGGAACTAAGTTCTTCCCATGGGACTTCTTAGGGTTTCCTTGCCCTGAGTTGTCTCCTTCACAACCGAGAAGAAGAAGTTTGTAATGAATTTTCATGATCGTTATTTCAGGTATTATGGATGCCCATTTGTATGATATTGACGAAATCATTTCTTACGGAAATATTCGTGCACTGGGCCACAGCCAGAACCAGGAGTTCACCAACGCTCAGTGTGCTGAGATCATGAGCCGCTTCGACGAGTACAACGGCCGGCTACTCCCTCATCGCTCTTCTCTTTTGAGACTCATCGTGCTGGCGATCTGGGAGGCGCTCCCTCTCTTTTTCACCGGCGTACCGCTCAGGGCATTGGATGCCGCCGAGGATAAGGTGCACTCGGTGTATCTGATGAGCCTAATCTCGAAGAGAAGGCGAGACAACCTCATTGATTTCTTGCATCAGGATTTTCAGCAGTCAGCCATACTTGCTGCCTATCGGAGGGTGGAGGACATTCGTAAGGATCCCGACGCTTGTGATCGCGAAAGAAAACATACTAGGATGGTTCGAAATGCCTGGAAGATCTTGGAAAAAGTCACGTTTGAGTTTCTCAACCCATTCCCCGCGTCTGAGGTCTTGCCGTTGTAATCGTTTCTTTTTATTTTTTTATAAACTTTTAAAGTATGAGTGATAAGTTTTATTGTGCCCTCCTGTGTTTGCATGCCTTCTTTATGGGATTTTATCATTTTGTCATTGTCACTGCTGACGTGTTTGGCGTGTAAGGCACCATTTTACTTTCCAGTGCACATCAAGTTTGGTGCTCACGTGCTCCGCACGTGGGGCCCCTTTGATGGGGCTGTTTAATTTTTGATGCCATATTTTCTGTACACGGCACTAGATGCAGAAAAGGAGCCTTGGAAATAGTTCCCTTTTCTTGATTTCCAATGCCTTCCCTTTTTTGGGCCTTGGAAATAGTTCCACCATGCAATATTCTCCGTGCGTAGCATTTAATGCTCCTCTTTATAATCCTGAGGCCATAGCTTATTTTTTTCTCTTCACAGAGAAATCTATTCTCACTTTAGTGTGATTTATCTTGAAAAAACAACTGAGTGCCATGGCCTGCAACCGCCCCCATGCTCGTCGACAGCCATGGGAAGTACCTATCGAGGAGATGATTCCTCGCTTTGCTGCACGACTGGTGGATCCTCTTCTTACCGACGACGAATGTGATTCGGCAATATATGACCTCTTGATCCGTAGGGAGTCCCCCCTCCCAATGGGATCCCTTTGGCTCCGGATGATTCTTGCGGCCGTGCTTGCTGACATCCCTCCTCACCCAGCGGAGATGACCCTGGCGATGCTTGACTTGGCTGAAGACATGCTCGAGTGTTTTCACGAAGCGTGCCTGATTACTCAGGCTTTGAAAGATTGCTCGGTTCACCTGTTGGGCCAAATAAGAGCCCGGCGGGCTATTATGTCTGCTTTTACGGACAAACATGGCGCCAATCGCTGGGGAGCGACTCCTCGCAAGAACCGTCGCTTCGATGTGTTAGAGAAGGCAGAGAGAGAGATGGAGAATTTTGCTCTTTGTTTTGTTAACCCTTGTGCCACTGATTCTTTGTTTGGTGACCTTTTTCCGCTAGTGTAGTATATTCAAATCAGTGTACTCATTTTTTTTATTAGTTGTTGCATGCTTTATATTGAATTTTCATGTTTGTTGGGTACTCGTACGTGTGTTTTGCCTGCGTAAATGAGCTTCATATTCTTCCCATGAGAACTTTCTTTAATTGCGAGTACTACCATTATGTTGCATGCACATTAGAGCTTTGGGTATCAGTTCTTTTCGAATATTCATATAGTTGCAAATGCATGCTTGATAGGATCTGCATCGGAAATTTCCTTTGTTGCCTCCCATATCAGGTGATGTGTGCGTGTTTTAGATCGACTATTGCCGTCGAATGGAGGCTTGTTTATACAGTCTTGAGCGTACATGTCCTATTCCAGAGGCTGTGGCTGCAAAAGTGGGCTTGCTGGGTCTGATAGAGCGGTGCGCGGCGAACATGGTGTCGTGCGAGAAGAGGCTCGGCCGCAAATTCTTGGAGAGGGAGTTGGCCTCTAAGGCACTGAACGAGCTCCAGGCCAACCTTACAGCCAAAACCAACAAAGCGTATGAACTTTGGCGAGTACTTCAAGAGTCTATCAAAGAGGTGGTGGCCCTCGATAAAGCTGTCGTGTTCATTCGCGAAAGGGTTGAAGCTCGCAAGGCTACCGAGAAAGAGCTCGAAGGTCGGATTGCCTCATATCAGGCTCAGCAGGCTCAGGCAGAGGCCCATCTTCTGGTGATACTGAATCACGAAGGCGTGGCCCAGCGAAAGAAGGATGAGCTGGTGAAGCTGCTAAATCGTCCGCCGGCCTGAAGACTTGTATATCCTTTTTTTTCCTTCTTTTGTACCTACTCCTGAATAAGAGTATACATTTTTTGTTCTTTCATGAATTGTACTTTATATCCATTTTGGTTTATGAATAAAAGACGTATTTTTTCTTCTCAATGGTGTCTCTTTTTATTGAATGTATTCTGCGGATAGTCTATTTTGATCTCTTTGCAGGGCAGCGATGGCTTAGGATTCAGGGTTATGATCTGCCTCCTAAGACTTTTGAGCTTTATGAGCCGTGAGGGTCTCATAAAGAGTTTTTCTCCCTACAGGTCGAGAGGATCCCATAGGTGTAATTTCTCCTTAAGAATCGTGAGGATTCCTAAGCGTGTTTTCCCTTAAAAGTCGTAAGGATCATACAAGAGAATTTGCTTCCTTACGGGTCGTGAGGACCCGCAAGTGCTGGGTGCAGTTGCTCTTATCCGTATTTCACGGGGTCAGGGGTTGCTCTGGATGTTTTCCAGAGTACCGTAGTTTAAAGACATCGCGGTCGAGGTTAAGGACATCATAGTCCGTGGGTTTAAGGACTCCACCGTCCGTTGCTAGTTTTAAGACATTACGGTCGAGGTTAAGGAAATCATAGTCCGTGGATTTAAGGACTCCACAGTCCAATGTTAGTTTTAAGACATCACGGTCGAGGTTAAGGACATCATAGTCCGTGGATTTAAGGGCTCCACAGTCCGATGTTAGTTTTAAGACATCACGGTCGAGGTTAAGGACATCATAGTCCATGGATTTAAGGGCTCCACAGTCCGATATTAGTTTTAAGACATCACGGTCGAGGTTAAGGACATCATAGTCCGTGGATTTAAGGACTCCACAGTCCAATGTTAGTTTTAAGACATCACGGTCGAGGTTAAGGACATCATAGTCCGTGGATTTAAGGACTCCACAGTCCAATGTTAGTTTTAAGACATCACGGTCGAGGTTAAGGACATCATAGTCCGTGGATTTAAGGACTCCACAGTCCAATATTAGTTTTAAGACATCACGGTCGAGGTTAAGGAAATCATAGTCCGTGGATTTAAGGACTCCACAGTCCAATGTTAGTTTTAAGACGTCACGGTCGAGGTTAAGGACATCATAGTCCGTGGATTTAAGGACTCCACAGTCCGCGAAATGTGTGGTTATTGGGACCCGTCACCTCTTTGAAGACGTTGAGGAATTACAACGACAAATAGCAAAGGAGTGAAGAGATGTACCCTTGAACCAAGGTAAAATCAGTTTAAAATCATTATGGTTGATTGTTAGTTTTAAGACATCACGATCGAGGTTAAGGACATCATAGTCCGTGGATTTAGGGACTCCACAGTCCGATGTTTACTCTGGATGCTTCCCACGGGTTCACTGCCGTGTTCGGCGAGGACCAGGCTCCGCTCTGGATGCTTCACACGGGTTCACTGCCGTACTCTGCGAGGACCAGGATCCGCTCTGGATGTTTTCTACGAGGTCAAAAGTGACGTTATCTGCGTTCCACATGACCAGGAATTTTGCTCTGGATGCTTCACACGGGTTCACTGCCGTGCTCTGCGAGGACCAGGCTCCGCTCTGGATGTTTTCCACGGGGTCAAAAATGTCGTTATCCGCGTTCCATGTAACCAGGAATTTTTCTCTAGATGCTTCCCATGGGTTCACTGCCGTGTTCGGCGAGGACTAGGCTCCACTCTAGACGTTTTCCACGGGGTCAGAAGTGACGTTATCCGCGTTCCACGTAACCAGGAATTTTTCTTTAGATGCTTCCCACGGGTTCACTGCCGTGTTCGGCGAGGACTAGGCTCCGCTCTGGATGCTTCACATGGGTTCACTGCCGTGCTCTGCGAGGACCAGGATCCGCTCTGGACGTTTTCCACGGGGTCAGAAGTGACGTTATCCGCGTTCCACGTAACCAGGAATTTTTCTCTGGATGCTTCCCACGGGTTCACTGCCGTGTTCGGCGAGGACCAGGCTCCGCTCTGGACGTTTTCCACGGGGTCAAAAGTGACGTTATCCGCGTTCCACGTAACCAGTAATTTTTGACTTTGTCTGTATTTCACGAAGTCGGAATTTGACTCTCGGTCGGCTGTACGCCGCCGAGTCATGGAACTGGAAGTTGTCGCTGTTCCGCTTTGCTTGATGTTGTGTCTGTTGTAATGAGATGAGTGTTGAGATGATCTCTAGGCTGTTTGTGAACCATCGAGATTTGGCTTCTTCTTCTGATGAAACCTGCGGAGGAGGAGTGTGATTCCTTCTTTGTTTGTGCCCCTGGATTGTATACAGGGATTGACATGATATCACCTGTAGGGCATAAATTTCATTTTTATTTTTGTTTTATTTCTTTCCGCGATGCTCTATCATTTCAGCTTTTATATCACGAAGGTCGCGATTGCCCCATCATTTCGGCTATTTTTCGCGGTGCCCAATCATTTCGGCTATTTATTTTATTTTTACTCGCTGCTTTTTATTGCGAGTTGCCCAATCATTTCGGCTATTTTGCATGCATACATTTTTTTTACTTGCTTCTTCTGTTGCAAGTTGCTCCATCATTTCGGCTATTTCGTATGCATGTGTGGCTCGCTAGCTTTTTGCCGCAAGCTTGGGATTAGACACCGATTTCCGCATCAGCACCGCTACAACTGGGATATTGCCAGGAGCGAATCATCATTTGCCTCTGTCGATATCGAACAAAGGTGGCTTAGCGAACAGGGTTAAGATGCTGTCGACTAAGGCTTTTGACTTCATGAGCCGTAAGGGTCTCATAAAGGCATTTCTCCCTGCGAGTCGTGAGGATCTCGTAGGTGTAATTTCTCCTTAAGAATCGTAGGGATTCCTAAGTGCATGGTCTCTTATAAGTCATAAGGATCTTACAAGAGTGCTTTCTCCTTATAAGTCGAGAGGACTCACAAGGGCTGTTCACCGTATGGACATATCCCTAGCCACGGATGGGACTTTGTGAGAGCAACGTTTATTCGAGCCCGTGGATTGTATACAAGGGTCAGTATTGAGCCGCTTGTAGGGCAGTATCGATGGTTATGGAGGTTGCTTAAGAACAGGTTCAAGTCTCTGTAACTTAAGACTTTCAAATCTTATGAGCCGTAAGGGTCTCATAAGGGGATTCTCCTTACGAGTCGTGAGGATCTCGCAAGTGTAATTTCTTTTTAGGAATCGTGGGGATCCCTAAGTGTGTTTCTCCCTTGTGAGTCGTAAGGATCTCACGCAGGTGGTTTCTCTTCACAAGGTCGAGAGGACCCTGTAAGTGTCTTTTAACGAGGTTGCGCCCTTCCGGGTTTTCACAAACACTCGCCGGTAGCCCTGCTATTTTTACTCACGGAGCCCTTTCGGGTTTTCATCCGTGCCCATTTTGCTTATGGACATACCGTTTTCTTTTTTTCTCCCTTCTTTTTTTTAACGAGGTTGCGCCCTTTCGGGTTTTCACAATACTCGCCGGTAGCCCTGCTGTTTTTACTCACGGAGCCCTTTCGGGTTTTCATCCGTGCCCATTTTGCTTATGGACATACCGTTTTCTTTTCTTTTTTCTTATTCTTTTTTTTTTGTATCAGCTTTGGGATGCTGCAATCCACCGTAGTTTCTCGACATCTCGGTCAACAGCTAGTTTTAGGACATAGTGGTCCGTCATTAGTTTAAGGACGTTTCGGTCTGTTGTTAGTTTAAGGACGTTTCGATCCGTTGTAAAGTACGCCGGTTACTACTTGTAGAGTTTAGGCTTAGGAAGTTAGCGAGCGGATATTGTCGTCGTCATCTATTATTAACCTGGGCCGTGACTCGTTAGGCGTAGTATTTCTTCAGGAAGCAACTGTTTATTGGCCTGAAAGGTCTTTCACCATTCATGTCCATGAGTAGATAAGCTCCACCCTGGTAGACCTTATCTATGATGTACGGGCCTTCAAAGTTCGTCTCGAATTTTCCCCGCTTGGCGCGATTGGGGATCATAGGTCTTTTGACTACCAGCACGAGTTCACCTTGGAGGAATGTTCTCGGCCTGGTCAATCTTTCATATGAGCGCGTCATCTTTGCTTTATAAGCTTCCAAATTTTGCTGCGCCATGAGCCGGGTTTCATCAAGGCCATCGAGCTCCTCAAGCCGAAGATGAGCATTCTCTTCGTCCGTTAGCTCATAATGGACTGCCACTCGTAGAGAGGGTAACTCTATCTCGAGGGGGAGTACCGCTTCTGTACCGAATACCAGCGTGTACGACGTTGTGTTCGTGGCTGTCTTGAACGTAGTTCGATACGCCCAGAGAGCCTCATGCAGTCTCTCGTGCCAGTCCTTCTTGTTTCGGGACACCGTCTTTTTCACGATCTTCGTCAAGGTCTTATTGAAAGCCTCAGCTAGACCGTTAGCTCGGGTATTATAAACTGAGGAGTATCTCCAGTCTATGATGTGCTGTTATGCGAAGCGGCTGATCTTGTGGCTTCTGTAGGCTGGCCCGTTATCGGAGATGATCCGTCGCGGAGTTCTAAACCGATAAATAATGTGCGTCTTGAAGAAATGGAGGATATTCTCCGTCTTCACTTCCCTCAGCGGTACTGCTTCTACCCATCTGGAGAAGTAATCAGTTGTCGCCAAAATGAAACGATATCCTCTGGACGATGCTGGCTCGATGGGGCCGATTATGTCAGTCCCCCACATTTCAAATGGCCAGCTAGCCACTGTCGGGTGTAATGGATGCGGGTGCTGGTGGATAAAGTCTCCATGGATCTGGCACGAGTGGCATTGCTTCGCATACTCGAGGCAGTCTTGGATCACGTGGGCCAATAATAACCCATCCGCTTGATCTTCAGCTTCATCTTCGGCCCGGCTTGGTGAGAGCCGCAGAGTCCGTCGTGAACTTCTTGGATGACTCTTTTTGCCTCTTCAGGTCCTAGGCATCTCAACCACAAAGAATCAAACGACCTCTTGTACAGAGTATCATTGACGAAGGCGAAAGATAGGGCTCGCTTCATGAGCTGATGTTTTGAGGACGCATCTTCAGGCGTTTGACGGGATTTGAAGTAGTCTATAAGGACTTCTCTCCAATCTTCAACTTTCTCCTGGTCTTTTATTTGCAAGGCCGTCTGTTCAATCGCTTCCTTTCCCTCAGATGATTCCGGAGATATTTCTGTTGGTGCGAGGACCCGATGGCTTTGTACCACGATTCTGACGTCATCGAGGTTCTCATCAGCCAGTTCTTTAGCGAGCTTGGCTAACACGTCCGCCTTGCTATTTTCCGCACGCGGTATGCTTTCCAGCATGTAGGAGGGAATTTGAGTCAGCAGTTGATGTACTTTCTCGCTATACTTCACCAGCTCTGGCTTGCACGTCTGGCAGTCGCCGTTTACTTGACTAACGACCGGTTGGGAGTCTCCGTATATGAGGAGGTTTTCAATTCCCATGTCGATGGCGATCTCGAGGCCTGCTATCAAAGCTTCGTATTCAGCTTCATTTTTCGTCCTCGGCTCTATCAAGGAGAAGGCGAAGCGCATTATCCCTCCTTGTGGGGTCACAAAGATAAAGCCTACCCCTGATTTGATTATAGGGGTGTTCTGTTTGCGCTTCTTCACGGAGGACGCTCCATCAAAATAAAGTTCCCATCGGGCATCACCACCATCGATCGCATCAAACGCATGTTCGTCTGGCAGCTCGCAATTCAGAGGAAAATCAGCCGGTATCGGATGCTCAGCGAGGAAGTCGGCGATGGCCTGGCATTTCACTGCCTTAAGAGGCTGATAGGTTATTGAGAACTCCATCAAGAGCAGGGCCCATTTAACGAGTCGTCCCGTCATTATGGCCTTTGACATCAAATATTTGAGAGGATCTACCTTTGATATGAGACGGACTTCATGCGCCAATGCATAGTGCCTGAGCTTCGTTATCGCGAAGATCAATGCCAGGCAGTGTTTTTCGATGGGAGAATAATTGCTTTCTGCCCCCAGTAGAACTCGACTCAAATAGTAGAGGGCTCTCTCCTTCCCTTGGTCATTCTCTTGTGACCATAAGGCGCCTAAGGAACCTTCAAAGGCGGTTGTATAAAGAATGAGAGGCTTTCCCTTGACCGGAGCAGCTAGCACCGGCGGATTCTGCAGATATTGCTTGATTTCGTCCAGCGCGCCTTGGCATTTGTGATCCCAGATGAACGGGGTTCCCTTCTTCATCAAGTGACTGTATGGACGGCACTTGCCAGAGAGATTGGCTATAAATCGCTGTATATACGTGAGCTTCCCTTGGAGAGAACGCAATTGCTTGAGAGTCCTTGGCGGGGGCATCTCCATAATTGCTTTAATCTTTGACGGATCTATCTCGATGCCTCGGTGTCGGACAATGAATCCTAGGAATTTTCCCGAGGAAACTCCGAATGCGCATTTGAGAGGGTTCATCTTCAAGTTGTATTGCCGAAAGTGTTAAGATATGATCTTCAGATGCTCGAGATGTTCCTCGTATGATTTTCTTTTAACCACGAGGTCGTCGATATAGCATTCGACGATTTCATGTATGAGGTTATCGAAGATCTTCGTCATGGCCCTCTGATAGGTGGCACCGGCGTTCTTTAGACCGAAAGGCATCACCTTGTAGCAGAATATACCCAAAAGGGTCCAGAAAGCGATGTGCTTCTGGTCTTCGGGATGCATCTTTATCTGATTATATCCTGATGAGCCGTCCATGAAGGAGAAGACTTCGTGAGTGGACGTATTGTCTATCATCAGCTCGGTGACCGGTACTGGGAAGTCGTCCTTCGGGAAGGCTTTATTGAGATCCCAGAAGTCCACACATATGCGCACCGTCCCATTTTTCTTCATCACCGGGACGATGTTGGCGATCCAGTCAGGGTACTGAACCTCTTGGATGAAGACAGAATCGATTAGCTTCTTGACCTCGGTGTTGATGCTCATCTCGAGCTCGAGCCGCATTCTTCTTGGTGCTTGTTTGATTGGCTTGACATCTGGGGATATTGCCAATTTGTGGACAGCAATCTCTGGATCTAGTCCTGGCATTTCAGAATAATTCCATGCGAAGCAATCCTTATGCTGCATAAGCACGTCTTTTAGCGCAGCCACCCTTTCTTCAGATAGCAGCTCACAGACGAATGTCGGTCACTGGTCATTTTCCGCCCCCAAATCAATTTTCTTGAGGTTATCTGCAGTAGTGTGTATCCCATCTTCCAGCTATTTTGGCGCCGGTGGAAATTCTGAGATCACCTCGTCATCATTGTTTTCGAAGCACCAAGGGAGATCACCCCCATTCCTAGGCTCTTCTTTTGATAGCGTTATCATATGACAGTACGAGCTCGGTTCCACGACCATCTGGTTCTACTCTCGCCGTATGCGCGGCTTTTGGTTTATGCTTCTGTGGCGGATTTATCCTCCAGCTGCTGGATAGAGCAAACCTGCCTTGCTGATATTGATCTTTGACCCAGTTCTTGAAGGTGAAGCAGTCTTCGAGAAGGTGTCCTATTGCTCGGTGATAAGAGCAATAGTCTGGATGAGAGACCTCGTTAGCTTGCTCAGGGTGTTTGGACTTCGGAAGTGTAATCATTTGATGTTTTATAGCGAGGTCATGTATCTTCTTTCTCTTGTCTTGAGGAAAAGAGTATGCTTAACTCATCTTCTTCATATTCGACAGCATTTCTGGTGGGAAGGCATGAAACGGGAGATTACTCTCTTCGTGGCTAAGTGCTTGGTGTGTCAGCAAGTCAAGGCTGAACACCAAAGGGTTGCTGGTTTGTTGCAACCACTTCCGATTCCTCAGTGGAAGTGGGAGCATATAACCATGGATTTCGTGACGGCTTTACCGCGGAGTCCAAAGGGCAACAATGCAGTATGGGTGATTGTTGATCGATTGACCAAGGCAGCTCACTTTATTCCTTTCCGGGTTGGTCAATCAACGAAGACTTTGGCAGAACGGTACATGCAGGAGATTGTAAGGTTTCATGGCAAACCGGTGAGCATCGTGTCCGATCGGGACACTCGGTTCTTATCACACTTCTGGAGGAGTTTACAGGAGAGTTTGGGGACTCGATTGAAGTTTAGCACAGCTTATCATCCTCAAACTGATGGTCAGTCGGAGAGAACGATCCAAACTCTTGAAGACATGTTGAGAGCATGCATGTTGGACTTCAAAGGTTCGTGGGAGGATCATCTACATTTGGTGGAGTTTTCTTACAACAACAGTTTTCAGGCGACTATCCAGATGGCTCCGTTTGAAGCTTTGTATGGTCGTAAATGCCGTTCACCTGTTTGTTGGGATGATGTCGGTGAACGAAGATTGTTGGGACCAGATTTGGTTGTGCAGACAGTTGAAAAGGTTAACACAATCAGAAAGCATATGAAAGCAGCTCAAGACAGACAGAAAAGTTGGGCTGACACGTCAAGAAGACCTCTAGAGTTCGCCGTGGGTGATTTGGTATTCTTGAAGATATCACCGACTAGAGGGGTGATTCGTTTTGGGAGTCGAGGAAAGCTCAGTCCTCGATTCGTTGGACCCTTCGAGATATTGGAGCGCGTTGGAGAGGTAGCGTACCGTTTGGCGTTACCGCAGTCCTTAGCGGGTGTGCACGACGTGTTTCACGTATCTCAACTACGAAGGTATGTTCGAGATGAAACACACGTCTTGGATCATTCGGAGTTAACAGTACGGGAAGACCTGACTTTTGAGGAACGACCGGTTGAAATCATGGATCGAAGGGAAAAGGTTCTTAAGAACAAGGTTATCCCCCTTGTGCTCGTTTCTTGGGGTAATCGATCGCATGGAGAGTCCACTTGGGAAAGAGAAGATGAGATCCGACAGAAGTTTCCTCACCTTTTTCTGTAGTTTTCTATCTTGTATTCTTGGAATTTCGAGGACGAAATTCTTTTTGTAGTTGGGTATAATGTAACACCCGAGCCCAATACTACTATTTTCTATTATTGGTTGAGCGTTAGATATTACTCAGTTCATTTAGCTTGCCTGTTCGACACTTGCCGTGAAATTTTATCTGGCTAAGTCATTTCTGCATATAACAAATTTTAGCACCTAAAATAAAATTAAAAATATCTATCTTGGCCTACTCGTCACCCCTAGCCACGTGGTAGCGTCCGTGCGTCGAGTTCTCATCCCGTTCGGTGAAACGGGCGAGTTTGGACGACTACGCGCGCGTATAGGTGTCCGACTTGGGGGTATGCTTTTAAATCGTAAAACATTTCATTTTAAAATTTGGAACCCGCTTAAAATCCTATTATTTAAATTTCAAATTTTTGGACTCAACCCGGACGCAATTTGGAAATGTTTCATTTAGCGCCGAAATCCCAAATTAATAAAATATTCAAAACTATATATATAATATAATCTTACTGATTTCTATAATCTATTAAATCTTTTTATATTCCTTAAATCTTTCTGGCCAATCACGGGGCTCTTAACCGCCGTGGGCCCCCCTCCAATCTCTCTCTCTCTCGTTCTCTCTCCATCTCTCGTATCTCTCTCTCTCTCTAATTTCTTTATCTTTCTCTCTCTCTTCCCTATATATATACATTCCCTGCATCTCTTCCTTCACGAGAAACCCATCGCAACCCTAGCCCTGGCCACCGTGCCCGTCGCCGCCGCAGCCCCAACGCCGACGCCACCAACACCATCACCCTCGCCTCTTCGCCCTCGTCGCAGCCACTGCACCTTCTTCCCCCTCTTCCCACTTCCCCGAGCGCCTGCACGCCGCCTGCACGCCACCTGCACACCGCCTACACCTCGACGGATCGCCGCCGGCGGTCTCGATCCGCCCCCGGCCTCGCTAGCACCCCCTCGGTGAGCTTCTCATCCTCCATCTTCTCCTTTCTTCTTCTTCCTTCTCTGATTAAGGTTTCTTGATCTGGAAATTTTCCGCCATCGCTGCAGGTACCCCGCCGGAGCTCCGTCGCCGTGGTCGGCGATCACCACCCGTCCCACAGATCCTCGTGAGCAGTCCCTTCTCCATCCTCCTTCCCTTCTTCTTTGTTTTATTTCTATTCTTGTTGCAATTCTTGATTGTCGCTGTTTTGCATCTCGCCGGAATCCGGCCGTGCCGACGACGTGTCCCGGCGTTCCAGCGAGGTACCCCGATCTGTGTGGCCCCATTGTTCGTTGTTTGGGTTCAATCCATGAACCGTGCGTCCGTCGCGAGTTTCCCCGCCGACGTTACGTTCCGTTTTTCCCGGTTCGCTACCCGTCGAGGCAACTATCACTTGCTACATGCTATACTATACAATTATATATGTTTGACTCATTAAACCTGCAAAACTTAACTCGGTATAGTTTTTTTCTCATTTGGTTGCAATATGACATATATCATTTTTTCAGTTAACATAGAAATTTCAATTTGCCACTTTTAACCTAAGAACCAAGTTTACCTGTTAATCACATTTTACCGTTTAATAGATTGTAGCACTTTCCCATGTAGTTCTATTACATTCGAATATTCGTATTCAAAGGCTTGATATAACTGTATTGCATCATCATTTAAACTGTTGCACCGCTAAGGGTGCCCAAAACCTGTTAATATAATAAAACGACTGCACTATATTAATGCACTATTGTGATTGAATGAACTGCTTATTGATGTTTAATTTATTGCTTATTTCCTGCTGTTAATCCCATGTTCGATTATATCTGTTGTGAGCACACCCACGATATTGTTACATCTTGACTTGACTTTGTTACACATGATATATATTGATACACCTGACATGGTACCGTTTACTGTTGACTTGACCTGATGTACCATGACCTGACCTGTTACCTGATCTCGTGCCTAATGCCAACAAACCCGACATGTAGTCCTCATGGACCATTCCTGTTGTCTATCCAGACAAACCTACTGTAACCCGATCCTGTGTTGGCATTAGTTCTTGATTACTGAATACCTGACCTGACACATATAACTTGGGGGTATGGGGAAATCAAAAGTGTAAACTAAAGTGTAACTTAAAAGGGTATTACTTGATCCGTGGTCCCGGGGGGGTAACGGGACAGAGCCATTCGTGACTCTTACATTTTCCTGATCCGTGGTCCCGGGGGGTAACGGGATAGAACCACTATTGGTTCCCATATTCCTGATCCGTGGTCCCGGGGGGTAACGGGACATATCCTTTGAGTTACATGAAGGATTACTCAAATTGATTTCAAAGACTTTAATAGAAAACCTGATAGAACAGTTTAGTTACCCACTGCACACTACCCTGCACTGCTTGATTCACATTATTTGCTGCTCTCGTTTTATTCATGTTTATTTTGCATTGCCTGTTACACTGTTCCTATTATATTACTTGTTGACTTGACGCGCTGACGTCTGGGTTTTGCATGGCCCAGATTCTCTACTACTGTCGCTGTCCGAGCAGGAGTACTTCAGCCAGCAGGCTGAGTTGTGAGTTCTGTAGTGGTTAGCTTTATTTCCTGCATTTTTATTTCCAGATGTGAGCTCGCATTATGGGACATACTTTTCCGTTATTGTATTGGATCATTTGCTTCCGCATTTATTTATCATTGACTCTTGTTATTCTGGATTGTGGACATGTTTTTAGAAATTTTTATGTTGTTCTTGATATCTCTACAGCCGTAATGTGACTGTGGATGGATGCTTCCGACCCACAGGTAGCATGGTTGGCTATGTCACGTGCCCAATCTAGCGCACTCTGGGAAGCGGGGCGTGACACCGAGCGTTTCTATTCTCCCATTGGGCAGCTTGCGCTGAGTTCCAGGGATATCCTAAATCCTGTTGTAGAACCGAGCTTGTCGAATGGTCTGTTTGAAAAGTACCCCTTGGCGCTTCAATAGCCTTTTTAGTCCGTTTGTGTAATATCTGGGCAAGAGGATGGGCTGGAGCTTGTCGAGTGTAGAATTCGCGCCGTGCCGGATTTCTTTCTCCACTTTGGTTTCCCCAGAGCGGTAGAATAGGATCGCCTTTTCGCCTTCTCGCCTGGGAGGGACATAGAACGTCTGCAGCTCTTCCACACTGTAGGTGTCAAGCATGTCTAGTTCTTTATGAAGTTTGGGTGGAACCATGGCAACTTGCAAACTCTGCCCTTCAACAGCGAATGTTTGTACCGAAGGCCGAGCGGAGAATATAGCGTAGACCTCATCTTCTGAGTCACTGCCAAAGATCAACATGGGAGCGGGCGGTCCCGGCTTGTTGTACTGGGGTGGACCTGAATAAACTATCTCTTCCTCTTCCCCAATATCACTCCCGAAGACAGGAATGGTGGTGATAGCTTTGTTCTCCGGTTTGTGACATCTCTCCGTGTCCTCGAAATCTGGCAAGAAGTATTTTGCATCTTCATACTTGCTGATTTCGTTCATGGAGAATGGGTTCAACTCTCCTGTCACGGTATACTCAAGGCCATCCTTGAAATATTTCATACACTGGTGCTGTGTAGAAGGGATGATGTTGTACTCGTGTAACCAGGTCCGGCCGAGCAAACCATTGTAGCATGTCTTGGCGTCAATGACATGAGATTTAATATTCGTGACAAGTAGCCCGAATCGTAATGTCAATATCACAGACCCGAGATGCTGGACGCTCATGCAGATTTCTTTCAACACTCGCACGTTGAGAAGATTGACGGAAGACCCATTGTCGACCAAGATTTTGCCTATCTTTATATCGTGGCAGTATCCTGAGACATAGAGGGGACGGTTGTGCTCGCATGTCCCAAGGAGGAAGTCTTTGTCGCCGAAGGTGATATCGGCTGTGTGCACTTCTTCCAGCTCGTCCTTCATCTTTTCTTCGGTAAGGAAAGCTTGGAATTGCTCTGGCTCTTGAAGCGCCTTGATCAATGAATCTCTCGCTTCTTTGGATAATAAAAGGGCGTCGAGAATACTGAGCTGTGAGGGTAACTTCCTCAAGTGCGCCAGAACGTTGTAGTCCACCATACTTTTCTTTGGCGGGTCCTTGGCGGTCAGCTCTTTCATGACTTGTTCATCCAGGGCGATATCCTCAGAGACCTTTTCTTTTCCCCTATCTTTTCTACTCGTGGGTCCGAGATTCTTTTCTGGAAGCGTGCGATTGCGCAGCTGAATGTTTTCACAGGCCTTCGGTTCTTCCTCTTTCCCCAAGATGGATTCTTTAAAGAGAGGGCCCATAGCCATTTTCTTGTCAGAGTCACTCCCGAAGGTTATAACTTGCGATCTCTTGGTGTCAGCTATGTGACAGTTGCCAGCAGCTCTTTCGCGCTGATCTGTCGTGCTTTTCTGTTCCCGACGAGCCTTGCGCTTCACTCGTTGAACGTGTCGTCGATGGGCAACATATCCCTGCCACCAGTTTTTAAAGGCTATGCACTCCTCGGTGGGGTGTGCAATCTTCTGATGGTATAGGCAGAAGTTGGGTTGTATGTCCGCTTCATCAAGACATATATTGCCAGGGGAATTTCTTTTGAGAGAGGGCAACTTCATTCCTATTGCCAGGGCCCTAGCGAATTGATTCCTTACTTTAAGCTTGCTTTTGCTGGCGATAGGGATGCTTTGCTCCGATCGGGGTGTCTCGACCTTTTCCACCAGTCGTCGGCGTTTGGCATTTTCAAATATAGCCAGTTCACGCTCTCGATTGGCTTTGCTTTCCTGACGGGCTTCGTTTAGGAATGCATCAATCATTTCGTCTGATGGTCCTAGAAGTTCAGGCTCAGGATTTCCCCCCGGTTTCCCTGTGTAAGGAACGTCTTCATTGTTTATCGATGAGTGAGAGATCATATGGCAACTTGCTACGTAACCTTCAGATTCATCCGACGAGTCTTCTCCATTATTTCCGTCCTCAAGGACGTGGGTGAGAAATTCTTGGAGTGTGACTGGGGTCCGCGCCTTCTGATTATATTCTTCCAACGCGTCAATCTATTTTTGCAGGTCCGTGCGCTTGTCACCAGGCTTCACGGGCTTTTTGGTCTTCTTCTTCTTCTTCAAAGATTTTGACGGCTGGGTGTGAGCGCTCTGACCATCACCACCAGTTTTTGGAGTTGGGCGCGGTTTCAGCATTCCCTCGATGATCTCGGGTTCCAGTGGATTTTTCCACCTGATCGCCGGGCATGTTTGGAGATCCTTCAGCATGCTTTTCGTCTTGGCTGAAAGAACGTCCTCCCATGGGGCTTCCCTTATGAATGTAAGGTTTCTAGGCACACTAGTGAGGTCTCACAAGGCATCAACCATGCCAATTTCAAAAAATCTAGGTGCCGAGAAGCCCGACTACGGATCGTTGGCTAGATATCTAGGCGAAAAAGGAAACTAGTTTACAATTAAACTAAAGGAACGGAAATACAACCTTTGTAGATCCGTTTCTCCACCTCCATAGCTCCATGATGAAGTCCTCTCCGCTGTCCAAAAAAAATCCGGGCTCTAGCGTCGGCTTCATCGGAGAATAGGCGAGCTAGGTCGTCGATGTCCATGCCGAAGATGATCTACATCGAGGCATCGCTAGATCAAGCTCCAACTTCACCAAGTCATGAAAACTTGTGAAGGAAACACACTCTACTACTTGGCAAGAGGTAGAGGATGAAGAAATAGGAAGTGGGTAGACTTTAGAATTGGATTTCTCACTCATTTGCATCAATCACCATTGATGGAGGAAGGTATCTTCATGAAGAAGAAGAAGAGGAAGAAGATGATAAATATTATGATAAGTTAAAATAAATAGAAAAGAAAATTCAATCTTATCATAACACTTACCATAGTTAAGTGTAGAGAGTTAACCAAAGTTAGTGAGTGGTTAGGGTTTGGCATAAAACAAAAATGGTTGACTTTTCAAAAGTTCAAGAAACTTCAACAAAAGAAATAAATAATGCCACCATTTTCCTTTTGCCAAAAATAAATAAAACAATAAATAAATCATTTAAAACCCTTAACCATTAACTAACTATGGTTTAAACATACATTTAACCAAGTATTGCATGTATCATCAAACATGATACAAGCAAGTGCACAAAATCATATCGCATATGCAATGCGCACACCCGAGTGAGAAAATCCATTTAAAGTGAACCGATACTAGTTAATGCAAAGTAATATATCAAATATATAATTATACATTAAATCATTAAATCAACACTTGATTTAACGATCCGGTCATATCGCATATAACCGACTAATATACAATGTATCGATTTATCGAATCAATCCATGATTCGATAACTAGGTTATATCGCATACAACCATTCGACACATTCATCGCGAGAATAGAATACGGTATCACATACACGCATTATTTTCGGTCCCGCACATATCTCATATGCGCTCCTATTTCGTTTCGCTTGAGCCAGGAAACCTCTGTGTAGGACTCTAAAGACTCGTCAATACGCCGGCAGCGGATGCCGATCATATCAAACATCCACAAGCCGCAAGCGGTCTGCTAAACGTAACGGCCACCCGGGTATTGAGCGATCTGAAGATCGACGAGCAAGCCCGCTCACACTCCAGTGAATCCAACCAGTAACACTACCGTACAGTCCGGTCTGATCGTCTGATATGTCGCATATCTTGCCTAGGGGTGGTAAACGTCAGACCCCAATAGCTCGATAAGTCGTGTCGATATGAGGTCTATAACAATTCGAGAAACTACTGATAACACTTACCAGTAAATCTCAGCAACCCTGGCCAGGGATTTTCTGTTATAGCCAATCGAACACAGTGCAACATCAACCCCCTATACCGGGAGAGACGAATCCCCTCCTATCGCTCATTGCCTCCATGTGACTCGGGACTGTACCCAAAAACCACCGTTTTGCACGCCCTCTTGGACGTGGTAGGATGGAAATCAAAGCACAGTGGGAACCACACAAGACTCTATGACGATCTCGGGTCAACAGACTACTCTGTACCAGTGTCACCAGAGAACTGCCATCTGACGTGAGGTATAATACCATCTGGGAGTTCTCGGCGAGTCCGTCCAGTGTACCCAGTCTCTACTGAGCACCCGTATATCATCTCTGATGTCAAACACCGATGGATATGGGATCATCCATCGCCCATCTGTATGGGTCGAGAAGGTATACGCTAGTCTACTCTGGTATATCGATGCCCCGTCTCGATATACCCACGACTAGGGACTTTGAAGGATGTACTTATGGACTACCATGTCCCCACTAGTATGATCCGCATCATAGTCCAGATAGTCAAGTACAGATCCTAAGGGCTTTACCAACATGTAACAGAGAGACAATCAGCATACACGTTAAGGTAAAGGGTAACCAGATAGCATACTATCATGTCGAGCAAGAAAGTCCTCCCTATATATGTCCCAGCATCCACTACAATATACATCCTATGTACAGTAATGGCCTCTAGGGCATACATATAACTAACAATCTCCCACTTGCACTAGGGCCATCTGTAGCAGTGGTTGCAGTTGTAAGTGCACGGCGGCGCCCCGGCCGTCAATCCGACGGCCAAATGCGGAAGCGGTGATAAACTTTAATTTTTCATGAACTGGCAAACCGCCGCGCACTAATACCCGGATGAACCATTAATTAGTCCTAGCTAACTACAAGATGGGGAAGAGAGATATACCGACAGATCCGAGTCCTCCGGTCTTCTCGTCGTCGTCCCGATCTCCCGCGGAAACTCCGGTCGTCGCATCCTTGCCGGAAGGGCACCACATCGCCTACATCTTTTACGGGCTCCCACCTCAATGCCGAGGCAACTCGGACGTGAAGTTGGCTAGCCGACGCGCCCAAGATTTGCTGTAGAATAGTGTAGAATCGATGTCTCTTTGGGGTTTTGTATAGTTGCCATAAAGATGATGGAGGTGGAATGAACTTTTGCATTGAGGAAACATTTCTGGCTGATCAAATATGCATGAAGGCCTCGGCCAAATACCATTTTTGGAGCTCCCTGGAAAAATCAGCCCCAGCACTAAAAAACTTAGCTCAAATCAACCTCTAATAAATTAATCCCCATCTCCATAATGTTTCACTCCAGCACACTCAAAAATGGGCTCATTCCTCACTTAATAAATTAATCCCTTAACATGCATTTCCTGCACACTCAAGGGGGCCCTCGAAATTAAACATGAAGAATGAATGAACCAATTTCCCTTGTCCAAAAAGAACCCCCATAACCCCCAAAAGTGGCCGTCCAATGCATTTTAGAATGGAGAGAGGTAGGAAAAATGTGATGATAAAAACAATGATCACAAGAAAATCCACACTCCATCAACAACATCATCAACAACCATGATGACAAACTATCACCTCACAAAGTCAAGCAATCATGATAGAAGAGGAAGTCAAGGTCAAAGAATGGTGCAACCATCATGACACAAGAATATGCAAAGAACCCCTCCACAAATACTTATTTGCAACAATGCAAATAAGCCCTCCTCCACCAATGTTCGGCCAATGAACGATACAAAGGAAATTGGCCGAAACAGAAAGCAAACTGGCAACTCTAGAAAACTGGTCCCGTAATAAATTACAGGAAAACCCCGATACTGTGCATACACACCCGCATTTGTATTCCGACCGAAATACAAATGCAGTGAGACAAAACTACACTGTACTATACTAGGATCCGGCTTATACCAAAGCCGGCTAGTATTATCCGTCCGATCCTGATCCGTGCAATACCGCACGTATCTGATCGAACCCTGCCATATCTCCATACGGCCTCTACAGCTTTTCGCCCGAAAGCTGAGTAACTGAATGTGGGGGACTCTAAAGACTCGTCAACACCTAGGTTGTGGATTTAACCACTAGCACGTCGAGGTATAAGCCAATACGTAATGGGCTACCAGGCATTGACTAAAAGGGACGTCTGTGAGCGAACTCAGCCTGACACCCTACTGAGCCTGTCAGTGACAATATCCGTACAGTCCGGTCCGTTTGTCTATAAGCATCGCATGGCGGGCCTAGGGGGTTGGTAAAAGTCAGACCCCTAAAAGCGGTACAAGTCGTGTCGGAGTGTAGCCCAGAACACCCTGAGATACTACTGGAATACCTACCAGTAAATCTCCTTGCCTCGGCCGAGGGCTTCGTGTAATGGCTCTCCTAGACACAGCACGACCTCACCCCCAATACTGGGAGAGACGAACCCCTGAAGATACGCTCACTGCCTCCGTGTGGCTCGGGACTGTACCCAACTAAAACCTGTTTGCACGACTCCTTTGAGCCGTGGTAGGGTAGTAATCAAAGTACAGTGGGAACTCACACAAGACAAATGACGATCCCCAGGTCGATGAATTAACCTATACACATGTCACTAGGGAACTGCCATCTGACGTCTGGTATATGACCAACTGGCATGTTCCCGGCGAGTCCTGTCCGGTGTACTCATAACCCAATGAGCACCTGTATACATCTTAGGTGATCCAACTGACACCAGTGGCTTGTGAGACCGGCCACCGCCCCTCGTCGGGGTCTCGACTGTATACACTAGTCTACTCTGGAGTATCGATGCCCTGTCTCGAAACTCACACGACTAGGGACCATTTAAGGATATGCTTATAGACCCCCAGCTCCCACTTATATGATCGCCCTCATACTGCTGGTGGTCAAGCAAGAATCCTAGGGGCTCTACCAACGTGTAATAGCGACTTGTCAGGTCACCTGAAGCAGTACACGATGATAAAGGTAAACCGGATAGCATACTATCATCTCGAGTAAGACTGTCCTACCGGGATAGGTCCTTCATCAATCATTGCAATCACGTACCTGTGACCTAATAATTGACTCTGAGGGCACAATCTCCAACAATCTCCCACTTGCACTCAAGGCTAATTATTGCGATGCCGCATACTCACAGCCCGTGTGATACCGAACACCCAACTCCTCTACTAGTCAGTCTCACAAAGCTCGTTTGCGAAACTATTGCGTTCGAGGAATAGCCTCAGTGAGTGGATCCGCCTTGATGTTTCTTTCTATGTCTCTCTATATCTCAAGTTCGCGGAGAAAGCCATCTCCCGAAATGAGCAATACCTGTCTTAGAATGTGTCTGGATGTCTGATGGGACATAGTTCATAAATGAACACCAAATCCAAACTTCTTAGACTGTATCGTCAACTGAACTTAATCAGTATCCTGCGCCATGCCTCCCTCAGTATTGCCTTGGACTACCTGTCCAAAATACTGCCCCTCATCAGAAGGAAAACTATAACTCTGACAACCTCCTTGTCGTCCATGTCACCTTGGAAGCCTGGAATGATAACTGTCTCCTTAATGAGGCTGTCGTTATCATATCCCTAGAACATCCACTTATGTTCTAAAACTTCTTCCGACTGCTTCTCCAGGATTGGATTAATGTCAACTTATTGCATCTAGTGCAAGAACAACATCTGGTGTGGTACTTGACATCTCATGATTGACTCAATTGCCTAAGCAAGTGATCTGCCAATCATGCACATCCCTCTCCCCTTTAGTCTGTAAGACACCTTTAGAGAGGGTGACTCCATCATCTGCAGGTACACTACCGTGCATGGAGTCGTCCATTCTAAATACTCTTAGAATGCTGTCTAAGTACCCTTAATTGGGAAACCACCCAAATCTAGATCTAAAACCATAGATCCAGTAACCAGTATGTCAGATATAAAATCCAAGTCCTTTGTGGAGAAACCACTGTGTGACGACCAAAGTATAACCGATTGTAGTATAGGAGTTTCTTTTCCTATTCTGTGTATGTCATCCAAATACCATGACATCACACCCTACTACCTTCTCAACAGATCCATCCCTTATTCTGATGAAGTCAAACCTATGACTGTCACATCAGGAATTGATGATCTATTTCCGCTATATCTGCTTTAGTCTATAAATAGACATAAGCTACCTGTCCACTAATGCTTCCGCTGCTCCCACTGACTACGACAACCCTCTGGCAGAGTCATATACACGTACACTTCTGAAGTGAGTTCAGAACGACGCTATACTCATCCTCCTGCCGGGTCTCACAGTCTGGAACAACAGCAATGGCAAGTGTGGGTAAACAAAGAACTTCCCTGTCACCGTCCTTGAGGCTACCGTAGTACCTCTCGGGTGTCTGAAGTTACCCACCTTATCTGCGGAGTGGCCAATAGAATGTCAAACCGGATTGAATCTTTAGGTTCCTTATCAAATCTTCAGTAATCGTTTGTGGTTCTGGAATCACTTCCAGTTCTACCATACTCCCACTACTGTTTTCTGAAAAAAAATCCATTTTATTTAAAACTGTGGCGAGTCTAGAACAATATTTCTATTGATCTGCCAGATGGTAGAAAGTCAACCCTCGTCATAGCCTGGGTCAACCCACAAACAGCCATTACAGAAACGTGCCTTGAGTTGTTCAGTGTCTGGTTTTAAGCATATACCGGTCAACTCCCCGTACCTTAACATCGTTAAGATATGAACTGTTCTATATCGAATATAGAAACAGAGGCACTGATTTAATTGAACCAGATCCAAATCATGCAACTGTCTCCAGTGCAAGTCAACTAAATGGAAGGAGGCCGATCAGCGTTACTCAACTTAGGAATGCTTCCAATTATGAGTAACCTGAAAAAGAAGCAAGTTCTCTTAATCATTACTATCAACTGAATACCATAAGTATCTACATCTTCGATCGCTTTGAAGAATCCCGATACTTGCTACACCTGGTTCTCTACTCTATTCAAATACCTATAACTTCTCAAATTTCGGACCCTGTATTTCCACGAAACACCTGTCTAAAAACTAGAGAAGTCATAAGTAAACCGAATATAGTACGAGGACCAACCCCTCTGTCCTGATGGACCCTAGACAACATACAATACTCTGTATAAGTCCCTTGAGTCTGATAACTCATTCACTGTGTGTCGTAGGTTGAAAACTGTACTTATGGTTAAGAAGAATTACACCGCTGATTAATGCTCCTTACCTAACCATCCACTGATATAGGTAAATGTCATAGACATAATATCAAAAAGGTATATCTCACTCTATAAAAATAGACGTACAGATATATCAATTTGAAATTGGTGCATAACAGCGGATATTCAAAACCAAATATTTGCCGATCGGAAAACAGCCCAGGTGATCTCCTCAAATATCACCGATTACAACGAATCCCGATATAATGAGGATGATCACCCAATTCCCAATAACTTACTCCCACTCATCATCTGTAAAACCATACAGATGTGAGAATCAAACCTGGTAAATACATACCCTGGAGTAAGTATCTGATCGGGAAATCAGTTTAACATTACACAGTGAAACTGAAACATTGAAATGTTTCGATGGGGTATCCTGGTATTCCTAGTAATGCCTCTTCCATTATCAGATTCACAACTGTAACCGTATATTTCTTTGCCACCTCTCCAAATCCCTTTATATGTCTTTAGTCATTACCTTCTGTACACCCCTTTAGGCCAAATGGTTTTCTTCCTTCCCTACCGTTCGGCACCAGCCTATGGTTTGGAAGAAGACTATCCAATAAGCATAATGGGTGTACTGTCCTAATCCTAGGAACACTCGCAAAGCGAGAGAAGGTGAAGATAAAAGACAACCGAATAAACCTTATTCCTATTTCTCCTGAACCAGAATCCATCCCCGAACTGGAACAAGTTCCTTTCGAGTTTGTATATAACCATACGATGGAGTATCCAATAAACTGTGGATCTTCGTAGTGATACGGAGTGTCCTGGAGAAATACAAAGGTGATTTAGGATTAGCGAAGGAATACTTGGTTTGGTCGTGAATAGCAGTCGCAATTTACTTTGCCCTCTTACTAATCCCTTGCTTTGTCTTAACTTAATACCTTCTGTACACCATCGTTAGGCTAATTGGTTTTCTTCATTCCCTACCGGTCGGCACCTGCCTATGGTTTGGAAGAAGACTATCCAATTTGCGTAATAGGTGTACTATCTCCTAAACCAAGGAGTACTCGCAACCTGAGAGAAGGTAAAAGGAAAAGACAACTGAATAGTCCTATTCGTTTCCTCCAGAACCGGAAACCATCCTCGAATAAATTCTTTCGAGTTCGTATCTAACCATACGATGGTTTTGTCCAATGGAAGTGGACGTTCGTAGTAGTACGGGGTGTCCTGGAGAAAAGGGTAAAAGTAGGAGTGGCAATGAGGTTCGCAACTCTGACAATCCAAAAGCCGGTGTTAAAGAAGGTTCGGTCAACTTGGTCACTGAATCATAGTCTTGGGGTCGGGTCAATGGTCGCTGCCAAAAAGAGAGAGAAAAGAAACACTCAGCGTGCACTCTAACCTAGATCAGAATGGTTACCAATTTATCTAATCTGGAAACCTCCCACTGTACCTCAAATTCTCCTCCAAACCTGAAAGAAGAATTAGTCGGGATCATCCGAGGAGTAAACCAACTCATCAGTGGGAATCGGGATCCAAGTATCATCGCATGATAACGTGACGGAATCCGCTCACGCTATCACACTCCAGAAGGTATGCGCATATCTGGCAAGTTTCAGTTCTTTTGAAACTCCCGATGTGATTTCTGCCCCATGCTCTTATGACCTTGGCGTGAGGTCAAAATATCATAAGTCACATGTCAAATTCTACCCGTCATTATCCAGGTTAATTTGAATCCACCCGTACATACCCTTGACGTAGGCCAAAATAGTAGTACGACTGTCCCAAACCAACGCATCTATCTATACAACAGATAAATACCCGGCAGCTACCAATCACTATGCCTTGGCGTGAGGTCAAAATACATAGCTTGAATACTACCGAATATTTAACTGAAATGACGGAGGGCTACGAATGGTTTCTGGCGAAAACCTTTAACGTAATGAACTTGATATCGTTGAAGGAACGGATAGCTTTTTAAAAATATAGTGACGAAAAACCTTTGCTAAAGAGGTCACTCCCGGTGAAGGGATCTCGGCTCTTTCCCCGTCGAATGGGGTGCAGGATATTCCAACTGAATACCACGGTGCAAAGCAAAAGCAATCGGCTATAGTGAAGTCATTGCCCTGACGCAAACTTTTTGTCCAAGGGGTCACTCCCGGTGAAGGGATCTCGGCCCTTGCCTCGTCGACTGAGGAGCAGGATATTCCAACTGAATACCACGATGCAAAACAAAAGAGAACGTCCTTGCAATAACAGCTTTTTGAAAAAGTGTTCCAACAACATCAGATTAGGTTTGTTTTTAACTTGCATTGATTCGAATCAACGCAGTCCCATCAATTGATCACACCACAAAGAACGAAAATATACTGATGTACGTATATGCCATCCGTATTCGCCACTGGGTCCCGTCATTACCCGTTAGGTTAGCTAACTAACGACAGAGCGGGGACTGGACTGGCGCGGATGCAAAACATATACAACATCTACTAATATATATACCAATATATTATATTCGCTCAAGGCGTGATAAAATGCAACATCACAGAAAATGTACAGCATCACAGAAACAATACAGATATCTGGGATCCCCGGGTTTCACAGAGCCACTACTGAAACCCGACGTTCCCCTGGTCGTGTGGATAGCCTGTGCAATGAAATCCTAGACCCCTACGGGCGCGGCAAGTCACCCGCCAAAACCTGAAGCGAGACAGCCCCTTTCAGCACCGTGAATGGACCACCCAGCACTTCACGGAATCCGGTAACTTGGGCACCCCTCCTGGGTCAACCTGTACCCCCTACGAGTGCGGCGAATAGCCCGCCAATCCTAGAGTAAAGCCCCCTCCGTCTCAATGCCATGAGATGCGGGCTTGTTGCCCTCCAGAACCCGGCTATCCGTGCACCCCTCCGCGGGGCAAACCTAGTACAGAAAGTAAAATATACATACAACGGGTACAACGACCGCAACCTGGCCGTGCCCCAAAATAATAATACAAACAGGCAGTGACGGCAGTCCACATATCGGACGCTCGCCCCGCAATATCAAATGTACATAATACAACAACAACTGTACTAGCATTGCATCCAGGCTATCCCCCACGACCGATCCGCAACATCACAGCAGAAACAGAACATCAACGTGAAAGTCACGTTCGCAAATCCGTCTAACCGGGCTATAGCAGTTAGACCGGATTTACCGATCAAGTGACATTCACGGTTGCAGATATAATGTAAATACTGTGAAATAATGTGTTTAAAATATCCGATCAATCAAATTTTAACAAGTGGGCCCCCAAACATTACTGTAACAGATCAGGAAATTCTGGGCCCAATATTAATATTCCAAAACCCCAATTTTAAGCCCACAAAGACACTGTAGAAATTTGGTGCAGGGATCTCCACAGTGCGCGGCGGAACAGCGGCCCAATGGAGGTTTTGGCCGCGGTTCCGCGCCTCCACTGTCGAATCACCCTGTCGAATTTCTACAGTAGCCTAGTGGTCTCCAGTACATCAATTTTATACAACCTGAAAAATTTTTGGAGACCAAAAAAAAATTTCAACAGAAAACTGATGTGAACAAAAATGTAGATTTTGGAATTTTGGTCGATCGGAAATGCAAAACACATTAAACCAAGCTAGACTAAGTTAATGGCGAGGCTCTGATACCACTGTAAGTGCACGGAGGCGCCCCGGCCGTCAATCCGACGGCCAAATGCGGAAGCGGTGATAAACTTTAATTTTTCATGAACTGGCAAACCGCCGCGCACTAATACCCGGATCGAACCATTAATTAGTCCTAGCTAACTACAAGATGGGGAAGAGAGATATACCGACAGATCCGAGTCCTCCGGTCTTCTCATCGTCGTCCCGATCTCCCGCGGAAACTCCGGTCGTCGCATCCTTGCCGGAAGGGCACCATCGCCTACATCTTTTACGGGCTCCCACCTCAATGCCGAGGCAACTCGGACGTGAAGTTGGCTAGCCGACGCGCCCAAGATTTGCTGTAGAATAGTGTAGAATCGATGTCTCTTTGGGGTTTTGTATAGTTGCCATAAAGATGATGGAGGTGGAATGAACTTTTGCATTGAGGAAACATTTCTGGCTGATCAAATATGCATGAAGGCCTCGGCCAAATACCATTTTTGGAGCTCCGTGGAAAAATCAGCCCCAGCACTAAAAAACTTAGCTCAAATCAACCTCTAATAAATTAATCCCCATCTCCATAATGTTTCACTCCAGCACACTCAAAAATGGGCTCATTCCTCACTTAATAAATTAATCCCTTAACATGCATTTCCTGCACACTCAAGGGGGCCCTCGAAATTAAACATGAAGAATGAATGAACCAATTTCCCTTGTCCAAAAAGAACCCCCATAACCCCCAAAAGTGGCCGGCCAATGCATTTTAGAATGGAGAGAGGTAGGAAAAATGTGATGATAAAAACAATGATCACAAGAATATCCACACTCCATCAACAACATCATCAACAACCATGATGACAAACTATCACCTCACAAAGTCAAGCAATCATGATAGAAGAGGAAGTCAAGGTCAAAGAATGGTGCAACCATCATGACACAAGAATATGCAAAGAACCCCTCCACAAATACTTATTTGCAACAATGCAAATAAGCCCTCCTCCACCAATGTTCGGCCAATGAACGATACAAAGGAAATTGGCCGAAACAGAAAGCAAACTGGCAACTCCAGAAAACTGGTCCCGTAATAAATTACAGGAAAACCCCGATACTGTGCATACACACCCGCATTTGTATTCCGACCGAAATACAAATGCAGTGAGACAAAACTACACTGTACTATACTAGGATCCGGCTTATACCAAAGCCGGCTAGTATTATCCGTCCGATCCTGATCCGTGCAATACCGCACGTATCTGATCGAACCCTGCCATATCTCCATACGGCCTCTACAGCTTTTCGCCCGAAAGCTGAGTAACTGAATGTGGGGGACTCTAAAGACTCGTCAACACCTTGGTTGTGGATTTAACCACTAGCACGTCGAGGTATAAGCCAATACGTAACGGGCTACCAGGCATTGACTAAAAGGGACGTCTGTGAGCGAACTCAGCCTGACACCCTACTGAGCCTGTCAGTGACAATATCCGTACAGTCCGGTCCGTTTGTCTATGAGCATCGCATGGCGGGCCTAGGGGGTTGGTAAAAGTCAGACCCCCAAAAGCGGTACAAGTCGTGTCGGAGTGTAGCCCAGAACACCCTGAGATACTACTGGAATACCTACCAGTAAATCTCCTTGCCTCGGCCGAGGGCTTCGTGTAATGGCTCTCCTAGACACAGCACGACCTCACCCCCAATACCGGGAGAGACGAACCCCTGAAGATACGCTCACTGCCTCCGTGTGGCTCGGGACTGTACCCAACTAAAACCTGTTTGCATGACTCCTTTGAGCCGTGGTAGGGTAGTAATCAAAGTACAGTGGGAACTCACACAAGACAAATGACGATCCCCAGGTCGATGAACTAACCTGTACACATGTCACCAGGGAACTGCCATCTGACGTCTGGTATATGACCAACTGGCATGTTCCTGGCGAGTCCTGTCCGGTGTACTCATAACCCAATGAGCACATGTATACATCTTAGGTGATCCAACTGACACCAGTGGCTTGTGAGACCGGCCACCGCCCCTCGTCGGGGTCTCGACTGTATACACTAGTCTACTCTGGAGTATCGATGCCCTGTCTCGAAACTCACTCGACTATGGACCATTTAAGGATATGCTTATAGACCCCCAGCTCCCACTTATATGATCGCCCTCATACTGCTGGTGGTCAAGCAAGAATCCTAGGGGCTCTACCAACGTGTAATAGCGACTTGTCAGGTCACCTGAAGCAGTACACGATGATAAAGGTAAACCGGATAGCATACTATCATCTCGAGTAAGACTGTCCTACCGGGATAGGTCCTTCATCAATCATTGCAATCACGTACCTGTGACCTAATAATTGACTCTAAGGGCACAATCTCCAACAATCTCCCACTTGCACTCAAGGCTAATTATTGCGATGTCGCATACTCACAGCCCGTGTGATACCGAACACCCAACTCCTCTACTAGTCAGTCTCACAAAGCTCGTTTGCGAAACTATTGCGTTCGAGGAATAGCCTCAGTGAGTGGATCCGCCTTGATGTTTCTTTCTATGTCTCTCTATATCTCAAGTTCGCAGAGAAAGCCATCTCCCGAAATGAGCAATACCTGTCTTAGAATGTGTCTGGATGTCTGATGGGACATAGTTCATAAATGAACACCAAATCCAAACTTCTTAGACTGTATCGTCAACTGAACTTAATCAGTATCCTGCGCCATGCCTCCCTCAGTATTGCCTTGGACTACCTGTCCAAAATACTGCCCCTCATCAGAAGGAAAACTATAACTCTGACAACCTCCTTGTCGTCCATGTCACCTTGGAAGCCTGGAATGATAACTGTCTCCTTAATGAGGCTGTCGTTATCATATCCCTAGAACATCCACTTATGTTCTAAAACTGCTTCCGACTGCTTCTCCAGGATTGGATTAATGTCAACTTATTGCATCTAGTGCAAGAACAACATCTGGTGTGGTACTTGACATCTCATGATTGACTCAATTGCCTAAGCAAGTGATCTGCCAATCATGCACATCCCTCTCCCCTTTAGTCTGTAAGACACCTTTAGAGAGGGTGACTCCATCATCTGCAGGTACACTACCGTGCATGGAGTCGTCCATTCTAAATACTCTTAGAATGCTGTCTAAGTACCCTTAATTGGGAAACCACCCAAATCTAGATCTAAAACCATAGATCCAGTAACCAGTATGTCAGATATAAAATCCAAGTCCTTTGTGGAGAAACCACTGTGTGACGACCAAAGTATAACCGATTGTAGTATAGGAGTTTCTTTTCCTATTCTGTGTATGTCATCCAAATACCATGACATCACACCCTACTACCTTCTCAACAGATCCATCCCTTATTCTGATGAAGTCAAACCTATGACTGTCACATCAGGAATTGATGATCTATTTCCGCTATATCTGCTTTAGTCTATAAATAGACATAAGCTACCTGTCCACCAATGCTTCCGCTGCTCCCACTGACTACGACAACCCTCTGGCAGAGTCATATACACGTACACTTCTGAAGCGAGTTCAGAACGACGCTATACTCATCCTCCTGCCGGGTCTCACAGTCTGGAACAACAGCAATGGCAAGTGTGGGTAAACAAGAACTTCCCTGTCACCGTCCTTGAGGCTACCGTAGTACCTCTCGGGTGCCTGAAGTTACCCACCTTATCTGCGGAGTGGCCAATAGAATGTCAAACCGGATTGAATCTTTAGGTTCCTTATCAAATCTTCAGTAATCGTTTGTGGTTCTGGAATCACTTCCAGTTCTACCATACTCCCACTACTGTTTTCTGAAAAAAAATCCATTTTATTTAAAACTGTGGCGAGTCTAGAACAATATTTCTATTGATCTGCCAGATGGTAGAAAGTCAACCCTCGTCATAGCCTGGGTCAACCCACAAACAGCCATTACAGAAACGTGCCTTGAGTTGTTCAGTGTCTGGTTTTAAGCATAAACCGGTCAACTCCCCGTACCTTAACATCGTTAAGATATGAACTGTTCTATATCGAATATAGAAACAGAGGCACTGATTTAATTGAACCAGATCCAAATCATGCAACTGTCTCCAGTGCATGTCAACTAAATGGAAGGAGGCCGATCAGCGTTACTCAACTTAGGAATGATTCCAATTATGAGTAACCTGAAAAAGAAGCAAGTTCTCTTAATCATTACTATCAACTGAATACCATAAGTATCTACATCTTCGATCGCTTTGAAGAATCCCGATACTTGCTACACCTGGTTCTCTACTCTATTCAAATACCTATAACTTCTCAAAATTCGGACCCTGTGTTTCCACGAAACACCTGTCTAAAAACTAGAGAAGTCATAAGTAAACCGAATATAGTACGAGGACCAACCCCTCTGTCCTGATGGACCCTGGACAACATATAATACTCTGTATAAGTCCCTTGAGTCTGATAACTCATTCACTGTGTGTCGTAGGTTGAAAACTGTACTTATGGTTAAGAAGAATTACACCGCTGATTAATGCTCCTTACCTAACCATCCACTGATATAGGTAAATGTCATAGACATAATATCAAAAAGGTATATCTCACTCTATAAAAATAGACGTACAGATATATCAATTTGAAATTGGTGCATAACAGCGGATATTCAAAACCAAATATTTGCCGATCGGAAAACAGCCCAGGTGATCTCCTCAAATATCACCGATTACAACGAATCCCGATATAATGAGGATGATCACCCAATTCCCAATAACTTACTCCCACTCATCATCTGTAAAACCATACAGATGTGAGAATCAAACCTGGTAAATACATACCCTGGAGTAAGTATCTGATCGGGAAATCAGTTTAACATTACACAGTGAAACTGAAACATTGAAATGTTTCGATGGGGTATCCTGGTATTCCTAGTAATGCCTCTTCCATTATCAGATTCACAACTGTAACCGTATATTTCTTTGCCACCTCTCCAAATCCCTTTATATGTCTTTAGTCATTACCTTCTGTACACCCCTTTAGGCCAAATGGTTTTCTTCCTTCCCTACCGTTCGGCACCAGCCTATGGTTTGGAAGAAGACTATCCAATAAGCATAATGGGTGTACTGTCCTAATCCTAGGAACACTCGCAAAGCGAGAGAAGGTGAAGATAAAAGACAACCGAATAAACCTTATTCCTATTTCTCCTGAACCAGAATCCATCCCCGAATTGGAACAAGTTCCTTTCGAGTTTGTATATAACCATACGATGGAGTATCCAATAAACTGTGGATCTTCGTAGTGATACGGAGTGTCCTGGAGAAATACAAAGGTGATTTAGGATTGGCGAAGGAATACTTGGTTTGGTCGTGAATAGCAGTCGCAATTTACTTTGCCCTCTTACTAATCCCTTGCTTTGTCTTAACTTAATACCTTTTGTACACCATCGTTAGGCTAATTGGTTTTCTTCATTCCCTACCGGTCGGCACCTGCCTATGGTTTGGAAGAAGACTATCCAATTTGCGTAATAGGTGTACTATCTCCTAAACCAAGGAGTACTCGCAACCTGAGAGAAGGTAAAAGGAAAAGACAACTGAATAGTCCTATTCGTTTCCTCCAGAACCGGAAACCATCCTCGAATAAATTCTTTCGAGTTCGTATCTAACCATACGATGGTTTTGTCCAATGGAAGTGGACGTTCGTAGTAGTACGGGGTGTCCTGGAGAAAAGGGTAAAAGTAGGAGTGGCAATGAGGTTCGCAACTCTGACAATCCAAAAGCCGGTGTTAAAGAAGGTTCGGTCAACTTGGTCACTGAGTCATAGTCTTGGGGTCGGGTCAATGGTCGCTGCCAAAGAGAGAGAGAAAAGAAACACTCAGCGTGCACTCTAACCTAGATCAGAATGGTTACCAATTTATCTAATCTGGAAACCTCCCACTGTACCTCAAATTCTCCTCCAAACCTGAAAGAAGAATTAGTCGGGATCATCCGAGGAGTAAACCAACTCATCAGTGGGAATCGGGATCCAAGTATCATCGCATGATAACGTGACGGAATCCGCTCACGCTATCACACTCCAGAGGGTATGCGCATATCTGGCAAGTTTCAGTTCTTTTGAAACTCCCGATGTGATTTCTGCCCCATGCTCTTATGACCTTGGCGTGAGGTCAAAATATCATAAGTCACATGTCAAGTTCTACCCGTCATTATCCAGGTTAATTTGAATCCACCCGTACATACCCTTGACGTAGGCCAAAATAGTAGTACGACTGTCCCAAACCAACGCATCTATCTATGCAACAGATAAATACCCGGCAGCTACCAATCACTATGCCTTGGCGTGAGGTCAAAATACATAGCTTGAATACTACCGAATATTTAACTGAAATGACGGAGGGCTACGAATGGTTTCTGGCGAAAACCTTTAACGTAATGAACTTGATATCGTTGAAGGAACGGATAGCTTTTTAAAAATATAGTGACGAAAAACCTTTGCTAAAGAGGTCACTCCCGGTGAAGGGATCTCGGCTCTTTCCCCGTCGAATGGGGTGCAGGATATTCCAACTGAATACCACGGTGCAAAGCAAAAGTAATCGGCTATAGTGAAGTCATTGCCCTGACGCAAACTTTTTGTCCAAGGGGTCACTCCCGGTGAAGGGATCTCGGCCCTTGCCTCGTCGACTGAGGAGCAGGATATTCCAACTGAATACCACGATGCAAAACAAAAGAGAACGTCCTTGCAATAACAGCTTTTTGAAAAAGTGTTCCAACAACATCAGATTAGGTTTGTTTTTAACTTGCATTGATTCGAATCAACGCAGTCCCATCAATTGATCACACCACAAAGAACGAAAATATACTGATGTACGTATATGCCATCCGTATTCGCCACTGGGTCCCGTCATTACCCGTTAGGTTAGCTAACTAACGACAGAGCGGGGACTGGACTGGCGCGGATGCAAAACATATACAACATCTACTAATATATATACCAATATATTATATTCGCTCAAGGCGTGATAAAATGCAACATCACAGAAAATGTACAGCATCACAGAAACAATACAGATATCTGGGATCCCCGGGTTTCACAGAGCCACTACTGAAACCCGACGTTCCCCTGGTCGTGTGGATAGCCTGTGCAATGAAATCCTAGACCCCTACGGGCGCGGCAAGTCACCCGCCAAAACCTGAAGCGAGGCAGCCCCTTTCAGCACCGTGAATGGACCACCCAGCACTTCACGGAATCCGGTAACTTGGGCACCCCTCCTGGGTCAACCTGTACCCCCTACGAGTGCGGCGAATAGCCCGCCAATCCTAGAGTAAAGCCCCCTCCGTCTCAATGCCATGAGATGCGGGCTTGTTGCCCTCCAGAACCCGGCTATCCGTGCACCCCTCCGCGGGGTAAACCTAGTACAGAAAGTAAAATATACATACAACTGGTACAACGACCGCAACCTGGCCGTGCCCCAAAATAATAATACAAACAGGCAGTGACGGCAGTCCACATATCGGACGCTCGCCCCGCAATATCAAATGTACATAATACAACAACAACTGTACTAGCATTGCATCCAGGCTATCCCCCACGACCGATCCGCAACATCACAGCAGAAACAGAACATCAACGTGAAAGTCACGTTCGCAAATCCGTCTAACCGGGCTATAGCAGTTAGACCGGATTTACCGATCAAGTGACATTCACGGTCGCAGATATAATGTAAATACTGTGAAATAATGTGTTTAAAATATCCGATCAATCAAATTTTAACAAGTGGGCCCCCAAACATTACTGTAACAGATCAGGAAATTCTGGGCCCAATATTAATATTCCAAAACCCCAATTTTAAGCCCACAAAGACACTGTAGAAATTTGGTGCAGGGATCTCCACAGTGCGCGGCGGAACAGCGGCCCAAAGGGGGTTTTGGCCGCGGTTCCGCGCCTCCACTGTCGAATCACCCTGTCGAATTTCTACAGTAGCCAAGTGGTCTCCAGTACATCAATTTTATACAACCTGAAAATTTTTTGGAGACCAAAAAAAAATTTCAACAGAAAACTGATGTGAACAAAAATATAGATTTTGGAATTTTGGTCGATCGGAAATGCAAAACACATTAAACCAAGCTAGACTAAGTTAATGGCGAGGCTCTGATACCACTGTAAGTGCACGGCGGCGCCCCGGCCGTCAATCCGACGGCCAAATGCGGAAGCGGTGATAAACTTTAATTTTTCATGAACTGGCAAACCGCCGCGCACTAATACCCGGATCGAACCATTAATTAGTCCTAGCTAACTACAAGATGGGGAAGAGAGATATACCGACAGATCCGAGTCCTCCGGTCTTCTCGTCGTCGTCCCGATCTCCCGCGGAAACTCCGGTCGTCGCATCCTTGCCGGAAGGGCACCACATCGCCTACATCTTTTACGGGCTCCCACCTCAATGCCGAGGCAACTCGCACGTGAAGTTGGCTAGCCGACGGGCCCAAGATTTGCTGTAGAATAGTGTAGAATCGATGTCTCTTTGGGGTTTTGTATAGTTGCCATAAAGATGATGGAGGTGGAATGAACTTTTGCATTGAGGAAACATTTCTGGCTGATCAAATATGCATGAAGGCCTCGGCCAAATACCATTTTTGGAGCTCCCTGGAAAAATCAGCCCCAGCACTAAAAAACTTAGCTCAAATCAACCTCTAATAAATTAATCCCCATCTCCATAATGTTTCACTCCAGCACACTCAAAAATGGGCTCATTCCTCACTTAATAAATTAATCCCTTAACATGCATTTCCTGCACACTCAAGGGGGCCCTCGAAATTAAACATGAAGAATGAATGAACCAATTTCCCTTGTCCAAAAAGAACCCCCATAACCCCCAAAAGTGGCCGGCCAATGCATTTTAGAATGGAGAGAGGTAGGAAAAATGTGATGATAAAAACAATGATCACAAGAAAATCCACACTCCATCAACAACATCATCAACAACCATGATGACAAACTATCACCTCACAAAGTCAAGCAATCATGATAGAAGAGGAAGTCAAGGTCAAAGAATGGTGCAACCATCATGACACAAGAATATGCAAAGAACCCCTCCACAAATACTTATTTGCAACAATGCAAATAAGCCCTCCTCCACCAATGTTCGGCCAATGAACGATACAAAGGAAATTGGCCGAAACAGAAAGCAAACTGGCAACTCCAGAAAACTGGTCCCGTAATAAATTACAGGAAAACCCCGATACTGTGCATACACACCCGCATTTGTATTCCGACCGAAATACAAATGCAGTGAGACAAAACTACACTGTACTATACTAGGATCCGGCTTATACCAAAGCCGGCTAGTATTATCCGTCCGATCCTGATCCGTGCAATACCGCACGTATCTGATCGAACCCTGCCATATCTCCATACGGCCTCTACAGCTTTTCGCCCGAAAGCTGAGTAACTGAATGTGGGGGACTCTAAAGACTCGTCAACACCTTGGTTGTGGATTTAACCACTAGCACGTCAGAGGTATAAGCCAATACGTAACGGGCTACCAGGCATTGACTAAAAGGGACGTCTGTGAGCGAACTCAGCCTGACACCCTACTGAGCCTGTCAGTGACAATATCCGTACAGTCCGGTCCGTTTGTCTATGAGCATCGCATGGCGGGCCTAGGGGGTTGGTAAAAGTCAGACCCCCAAAAGCGGTACAAGTCGTGTCGGAGTGTAGCCCAGAACACCCTGAGATACTACTGGAATACCTACCAGTAAATCTCCTTGCCTCGGCCGAGGGCTTCGTGTAATGGCTCTCCTAGACACAGCACGACCTCACCCCCAATACCGGGAGAGACGAACCCCTGAAGATACGCTCACTGCCTCCGTGTGGCTCGGGACTGTACCCAACTAAAACCTGTTTGCACGACTCCTTTGAGCCGTGGTAGGGTAGTAATCAAAGTACAGTGGGAACTCACACAAGACAAATGACGATCCCCAGGTCGATGAACTAACCTGTACACATGTCACCAGGGAACTGCCATCTGACGTCTGGTATATGACCAACTGGCATGTTCCTGGCGAGTCCTGTCCGGTGTACTCATAACCCAATGAGCACCTGTATACATCTTAGGTGATCCAACTGACACCAGTGGCTTGTGAGACCGGCCATCGCCCCTCGTCGGGGTCTCGACTGTATACACTAGTCTACTCTGGAGTATCGATGCCCTGTCTCGAAACTCACACGACTAGGGACCATTTAAGGATATGCCTATAGACCCCCAGCTCCCACTTATATGATCGCCCTCATACTGCTGGTGGTCAAGCAAGAATCTTAGGGGCTCTACCAACGTGTAATAGCGACTTGTCAGGTCACCTGAAGCAGTACACGATGATAAAGGTAAACCAGATAGCATACTATCATCTCGAGTAAGACTGTCCTACCGGGATAGGTCCTCCATCAATCATTGCAATCACGTACCTGTGACCTAATAATTGACTCTGAGGGCACAATCTCCAACAGCAGTATCTCATACTCAACCATCCCATGAAAGTCTCTCTCTGGGAACAGGCCTTTGTGAGTGGATCCGCTGTGTTGTCCTCTGAGTCTACTCTCCTAACCTCGATCTCCCTGGAGATCAACCATCTCCATGATCAAGTGATACTGCCTTAGAATATGTCTGGATCACTGATGGGACCGGCGTTCCTTGGCATAAGCCCCAACTCCATTGTCTCACAATGGTAGGAACGTAGTTCATCTCATGAACCAATATACACCCAGACTTCCTCTTTGGTAGCATCTTAAGTAGCGATGTATCCTGCCTTCATCGTCTAGTATGTCACGGTATCTAGCTTGGAATTCTTCCAACATACCGTCCCTTTACTGAGGGTAAAGACAATGCCTACGACTGACATTCAGTCGTCATTATCACCCTGGAACCCTTCCAGTGATTCTCCCCAGGATCGATTGATACCGTCTCACTACAACTAGTGAGAGTCCTAACATCCAATTAGATCTATCTCATAGATCCAAAAACCCAGGATTTAGGAGGTATCATTTTGATCCTATATGGAGAATCATTGTGATAAGCGGAGATCGATCGAGCGTAGCATAGGAAACTCCTTCCCTATCAAGAGTATGTCATCTACGTACTCTACGAGGATCATCACCATACTCCCTACTACCCTTTTGTATATACAAGGTTCATCTACCATTTTGATGATGTCAAACTGTTTGACTACTTCATAAAAACAGATGTTCCAACTCCGCGATACCTGCTTTATCCTATAAAGCATCTTGCACACGTTTCCGCTGCTCCCACTGTCTACGAAGCCCTCTGGCTGTGTACTTATAGACTTTCTCTTCTAAAACATCATTTAGAAAAGCAGTCATGGCACCCAACCGCCAGATATCGTAGTCATGGTATGTAGCCGTGGCAAGTAGGATCTGGATGGACTTAAGCATAGCCACTTGAAAAGGTTTCATCATTATCCACGCCTGGTCGATGACGAAAAGCTTTAACAAGTCTAGCTTTGAAAGTCTCAACTTTTCCATCTACACCAAGTAATCTTCTCAAGATATACTTGCTCCTGATGGGGATTTAACCCTTCAGATATAGCAACCAAAGTCCATACTTTGTTGGTGTACATGGATTCCATCTCAGATCGCTAAGCATCCAGCCATTCTTACAGAGTCCCACTCCTGATGGCCAGCTCGAAACTAGTTGGGTCATCATCTCATGATGCAATCCTTGCTCCCACTGTCATAGAGAAACTGAAGTATCTCTCAGGTGGGTGAGGAACCCTACTAGATCGGCGGAGAGGCTGAGGTTCGTTGGAATCTACTGAATCCTTTGGTTCTTTCAAATCATCAGCTGTAGTTTGTATAGCTGGAACACTTCCAGTTCTACATAACAGACCTTGCCTCGAGCTTGTCCGGATTATACTTTTCAGACATAGGCTGGACAACCCCAAATCTTAACCAACTTAAGAGATGGGCTCTTCCCTTTCCATATCACATATGAAATGGTAGGCAACTGATTTGATTTGAACCCTATTCAATAGGTATGCAGCTTCTCAAGTGCATAACTCCCAAAAGGAAATAGGTAACTCAGTAGTACTCATCATAGAGCACACCTTATCATATAGGGTGTGATTGCTCCGCCCCGATATACCATCGTGCTATGGTGTATTCGGAGGAGTAATGCTGAGAGAGAATCTCATTCTCCTTTAGAATAATCCAGTATTTCTGTGCTCAAGTATTCTCCTCCTTGATCACATCAAAGGACATAATACTTATACCCGTATTTTGGTTCTCTACTTCTAACTTATATTCTGTGAATATCTCAAAAGGTTCCGACTTGTGTTTCAACAGGAACACATGTCTGAATCAAAAGAGATCATCAGAGAATTTAATGAAGTATAAAGAACCGGTCCTGGCATTTGTAGACAGGGGACCTTACATACATCAACATGTATCATCCCAAGAGTTCACTAACTCTTTCTCTGTTTCCAGTAAACGGAGCTATGGTCATCTTATCTCTGTGACATGACTGGCAAGTTTCACAAGATGTAAATTCAAACTGATTTAAATATGCATCTACATGTAACTTCAGCTAGTCGGGTCGCATTGATATGACCTAGTCTACAATGCCTCAAGAAGGATCCGTTCATTTCTGAACTCTTCCTCTTGTGTGTGTTCCGTATACAAAAGAACTGTAGTTTGATTTAGAACATCAATGCTTTTAGATAACGTGCCTGAACCGATCAACTTTTGATATAGGAAATGTTCAAAACATTATCCAACAATACAAAATTTTATCATTTCTTTACTGATAAAGAGAGTGATATGATTTTGTATATCAGGTTCAGTATCTAATAACATTCGTTCAGAATCAATGTATTGGTAATACAGGGTGACAGTGACCGACAGACTTGGCTGCAACTCTTGCCCCGTTTTCTGCCTCATGAAACTTATCACCCGTTCTCAGTTCTCTACCTATCTGTAGCTCTATGTAACAGATTACATATCTGGGATCCTGATCTGGTATCACATACCCAGGACGTAGAGGATACGGAGAAACAGTTCTTTGTAATGAACACACCCGAAGATGATGCATCAGCATGCACTGTCTTCGTTTGGGCGGCACGGGAATTCTGGTAATCCCCTATTTCCTGCTCTGTCTTATAACAATTATAAGTTGGAGCGGGACCAACGTTCCCCAGCTCAGTATAACAAGCGGGTTCGGTCAATATTCCGTATTATTATCTTGATTAAGGCGTGATATGGTCGCTACCTGGAGAGAGAGAGAAGAAAACACTCAGCGTGCGCTCTGGCAAGAATAGATTGGTTATTATTTTATCTAATCAGGATGGCTCCCACTGCTTTTTATCAAATCTTCCTTCAAACCCTAAAAGGAAAGACTAGCCGGGATTAATTATACACTACAAGTTCGCCAATCTTTCAGCCAGGCCAGTGTCGGTACTTTGAGGGAGGTCCCCCGTGCTTTCGCACGAACCTAATTAATGTAAACCTCATTTTCCCAGAGGCGTAACCTCGTTAACACCTTTCTAGACACCTACTTGATCAGCTAATTGTAATGTGTAAAACTCTCCCAGGAGTAACTCTTACTCGCAGCGGGTATCGGGATCCAACTATCTCATAGAAGGTATGCAATCTCATTGCAAATTTCAACACTTGAAATTCCCGATAATATTTTGCCCCTAGCAGCTATATGACCTTAACATAGTCAACAAATCATAAGTGCTAGTCAAGTTCAACCCGTCATTTCCCGATTGAATTAAACCCACCCGCACGACCCTTAACATAGTCAACAAAGTCGCACGACTACCCTAATCCAATCGCATCATATGCTTATGCAGATAAGCACTAATTAGCTACCGCACACTACGCCTTAACATAGTCAACAAACGTAGCACGAATACTATCTAGTACTTATCTGAAATGACGGAGGGCTACGACAGGTTTTTCTGAAAACCTATTGCGTAATGAACTTGATATCGTTGTAGGATCGAATGAATTTTGAAATGGAGTGTCTTTGAGGCTTTTCTAGTTTTGCTAAAGGAGTCACTCCCGGTGAAGGGATCGTCGGTCCTTTCCTCGTCGAATGAGGTGCGGGATATATCATATATATCACTGTGCAAAGCAAAAACTCTTAAAAGCAATCAAAAGACAAACCGAGTGTGTAGCATCTGCCAGTTATTGCTAAAGGAGTCACTCCCGGTAAAGGGATCTCGGTCCTTTCCTCATCGAATAAGGTGCAGGATATATCATATATACCGCTTTGCAAAGCAAGAACTGTAGCTACCTGTTTTATTTTGAAATTCGATTCTACAATATCTTAGGTTTCTTTTATTTCATTAATCACATTAATGAAGTCCCATCATTTAAGTACCTAAACATCACAGATAAATACGACGTACACTTATGCCATCCGCATTCGCCTCGATGTCCCCTCGTGCACCGTTAGGTTAGGTAACTAACGGCAGAGCGGGGCAGGGCTAGCACGGGTGTAAAACATAAGTAACGCCTATATAATATATCATATATACTATATACTGTATCTATCAAAGAACATCACATGATCACATCACAGATATCGCAGCAGAAGAATCATATGAAATATTGGATATACTAGGACGTCCGTGTTTTCAATACGAGCCAGTATAAAACACGGATTCCACGGTCGTGATGAATAGCCAAACCCACACCCCTAGACCCCTACGAGAGCGGCAAGTAACCCTACCAATTCTAGAGTTATGAGACCCGGACTCGACTCCTCGAGTTGGTCTCCCACTGGACTCTAGAACCCGGTTACTTGTGCTCTCCACCTTGGGTCTATCCTAGTGCAGAAAAGTAAATAATATACAAAGGGTGACAACTTCCGCAACCTGGAAGTGCCCCAATAAAAGAATATTACATACAAGTTTTTACATGAATGAAAATGAAAAACACTCATCTCACATAAAAAAAACCCGGCTATTCAAACACGACGATCCAATATAACATATCCAGCAACACATAACATCACATGTCATCAACGTAAGTAAATATGCGCATCCCAATTTTCGTTGACATATAGCAACGAAACCGGCGATATCACATATTACACTTACGGTCACAGAAAAGAAAGTGTAAAACTACAACAGTTGGAATCCGCAATCACTTCAGACATCGCATGCCTGACCAAATGAATTCTTTAGACATCGCATGCCTAAAAATTATAAACTCCGCATTTTAGTCTCAAAATCGAAAACACTTTTCAATACCAAGTCGGGTAATTCAACAAGATTCCCGACATCCTGATCGATGGCTCGTCGCAAACTTTAGTAGGCGGCTGCACCCCCGACGCCGTCGACGAAGTGCACCAAGGCGGAACACCGCTACCGCGAGCACCCGAACGGATGCTTTCGGCGACGGGGTTCTCCTACAGTCACTTGGTCAGGGCTATGGGGTGAGGCTGTCTATTAAGTTTACCCGGCGAGTATCCGCGTACGCTACGTGATTGCGACGGACTTTTGATCACATCAAAATTCCGTGGCAACCGATCAAGTGAGACTAAAGTGCTATGTTTATAACATTCATTCAGTTATCACATAACTTTTGTGAATTCCAATTATTGTATCCCATTCCAGATAAACAGAAAATGTTAAACTTTTCGATCGAACAGTCAAACACCCAAGTTTTCCCGATACTGCTCAACACATGAAATAAGTCTAACAACATTCAGTTCGTGCCTCAGTACCAACGGTCCAGCCGTAGAAGGGTCAAGCCAACGCCTCACATGTGGCACGCCGTACTGCCCCAAACCCGAAGGTTCAAAGGGCAGTTCAAGACGGTCACATAATCGAGTTAAGGTTTGTTGTCTTCTAGAGGGACCATCGCGTTACTTGCACTACTTAGAACGTCGTTAAACTACGGAAAAATCCAACACTTGGAAATTTCCCGACAGGGGAAAAATTGGGTATTTATATCTGGTCGAACTTTTTAACATATTCTAAAATTTATCCGGAAAGCCACATAGACAAAATCTGATACTCCGATCGAAACACCGAATCCCCAAAACAACCCCAGAAAATTCAACTCTTGAATAAATTTTAAAAATTTCCAGAAAATCCAAACCTGAAGAAATAAATTACTGTGCAAATATTATATGATAATTCAATAAAGTGGCCGCGGAACCGCCGCAGAAGCAAGGCTTCAGCCGCGGTTCCGCCGCAGTGTTAACTGTTCATCAAATAATTTTTGCACCGTAATTCATAGATTTCCCTGCTGAATTTTTTGGCAATTTTTAATTCACAAAAATCCCTGTTTTTAGAAAAAGGACAGAGAGCATGTTTGGAATTGGGTTTCGGGTTCGTTCGGACTTCAAATTCCGTCTAGACTTCGCCTAAGGTTCTAGCTAGGCTCTGATACCACTGTAGGGTTCCTAGGCACACTAGTGAGGTCTCACAAGGCATCAACCATGCCAATTTCAAAAAATCTAGGTGCCGAGAAGCCCGACTACGGATCGTTGGCTAGATATCTAGGCGAAAAAGGAAACTAGTTTACAATTAAACTAAAGGAACGGAAATACAACCTTTGTAGATCCGTTTCTCCACCTCCATAGCTCCATGATGAAGTCCTCTCCGCTGTCCAAAAAGAATCCGGGCTCTAGCGTCGGCTTCATCGGAGAATAGGCGAGCTAGGTCGTCGATGTCCATGCCGAAGATGATCTACGTCGAGGCATCGCTAGATCAAGCTCCAACTTCACCAAGTCATGAAAACTTGTGAAGGAAACACACTCTACTACTTGGCAAGAGGTAGAGGATGAAGAAATAGGAAGTGGGTAGACTTTAGAATTGGATTTCTCACTCATTTGCATCAATCACCATTGATGGAGGAAGGTATCTTCATGAAGAAGAAGAAGAGGAAGAAGATGATAAATATTATGATAAGTTAAAATAAATAGAAAAGAAAATTCAATCTTATCATAACACTTACCATAGTTAAGTGTAGAGAGTTAACCAAAGTTAGTGAGTGGTTAGGGTTTGGCATAAAACAAAAATGGTGGACTTTTCAAAAGTTCAAGAAACTTCAACAAAAGAAATAAATAATGCCACCATTTTCCTTTTGCCAAAAATAAATAAAACAATAAATAAATCATTTAAAACCCTTAACCATTAACTAACTATGGTTTAAACATACATTTAACCAAGTATTGCATGTATCATCAAACATGATACAAGCAAGTGCACAAAATCATATCGCATATGCAATGCGCACACCCGAGTGAGAAAATCCATTTAAAGTGAACCGATACTAGTTAATGCAAAGTAATATATCAAATATATAATTATACATTAAATCATTAAATCAACACTTGATTTAACGTCCGGTCATATCGCATATAACCGACTAATATACAATGTATCGATTTATCGAATCAATCCATGATTCGATAACTAGGTTATATCGCATACAACCATTCGACACATTCATCGCGAGATTAGAATACGGTATCACATACACGCATTATTCTCGGTCCCACACATATCTCATATGCGCTCCTATTTCGTTTCGCTTGAGCCAGGAAACCTCTGTGTAGGACTCTAAAGACTCGTCAATACGCCGGCAGCGGATGACGATCATATCAAACATCCACAAGCCGCAAGCGGTCTGCTAAACGTAACGGCCACCCGGGTATTGAGCGATCTGAAGATCGACGAGCAAGGCCGCTCACACTCCAGTGAATCCAACCAGTAACACTACCGTACAGTCCGGTCTGATCGTCTGATATGTCGCATATCTTGCCTAGGGGTGGTAAACGTCAGACCCCAATAGCTCGATAAGTCGTGTCGATATGAGGTCTATAACAATTCGAGAAACTACTGATAACACTTACCAGTAAATCTCAGCAACCCTGGCCAGGGATTTCCTGTTATAGCCAATCGAACACAGTGCAACATCAACCCCCTATACCGGGAGAGACGAATCCCCTCCTATCGCTCATTGCCTCCATGTGACTCGGGACTGTACCCAAAAACCACCGTTTTTCACGCCCTCTTGGACGTGGTAGGATGGAAATCAAAGCACAGTGGGAACCACACAAGACTCTATGACGATCTCGGGTCAACAGACTACTCTGTACCAGTGTCACCAGAGAACTGCCATCTGACGTGAGGTATAATACCATCTGGGAGTTCACGGCGAGTCCGTCCAGTGTACCCAGTCTCTACTGAGCATCCGTATATCATCTCTGATGTCAAACACCGATGGATATGGGATCATCCATCGCCCATCTGTATGGGTCGAGAAGGTATACGCTAGTCTACTCTGGTATATCGATGCCCCGTCTCGATATACCCACGACTAGGGACTTTGAAGGATGTACTTATGGACTACCATGTCCCCACTAGTATGATCCGCATCATAGTCCAGGTAGTCAAGTACAGATCCTAAGGGCTTTACCAACATGTAACAGAGAGACAATCAGCATACACGTTAAGGTAAAGGGTAACCAGATAGCATACTATCATGTCGAGCAAGAAAGTCCTCCCTATATATGTCCCAGCATCCACTACAATATACATCCTATGTACAGTAATGGCCTCTAGGGCATACATATAACTAACAATGAATGAGCAAGATGCCGCCGGCATGTCCACCTTTTTAGGGGCGTGAGGTTGTGGTGGGTTCACTTTCCAGTTTTCGGATAATGCGAACTTGCCTTGTTGGTATTGGTCCTCAATCCAGCCTTTGAAGACGAAGCAATCTTCGATTGGATGGCTTACTGTTTGGTGGTAAGGGCAGTAATTAAGATTGTTGACATCACCTTGCTGCAATGGACGTTTTGGATCCGGCAAATTGATGAGTCTATTGCGCACTGCCAGCTCGAACAGTCTCCTCGTTTTATCTTGGGGAAACGAGTAAGGACGTCCTAGCCTCTCCTCGAGGGATGGGCGTGGGCGCATATTGTTTTGGCGAACAACCGGCTTAAAGTTGCTCGGCTGTTGTTGAGTATTGGCAACGAAGGTTACTTTCCCTTTTCCCTTTTCATTCCAAGGCTCTGTCTTTGAAGAGGAAGGCATATGACCCATATGGTCCATTTGGGCCAACTTGTCAATCAAGGCCTGAAAAGTCGTCGGCTTGAAAAACATCATGAATTGGGAGATAGTCGACCGAGGGTCAAGAGTACCCACGAACATGCCTACCGCAGGCGCTTCTTCTATGCGTTGTTCGCATCTCGACCATAGGTTCCGCCACCGTATTGCGTATTGAACCCATGTTTCGCCCGGCCTTACCCTGGCGTTAATCAATGCGGTGATCGGGGTGTGTTCGCTAGCGCTTGCGAAACGCTGGGTGAATAGCAATTCCATCTCTGCAAATGTTTTGACAGAGTCGTTAGGCAGCTCCGAATACCATTCGAAGGCCGTTTCTGTTAGGCTGCCGACGAATTGGCGAAGCAACAGTTTGTTGTTGCCTCCAGTATTGCCGCATAGAGCCCTGAACTAAGCGATATGTTGATGGGGATTGCCTGTCCCCTTGTACACATGGAATTTGAGGATCGTGTATCCCGGCGGGTACTTTATTTGGTCATACCAGCCTGGATACGGCCGCCCAGTTCTAACAATTTGCCCAGCCGCTTCATTCGCCTGGTGAACTCGTATCTGTTGAGCGATATAATCATCCAGGGCGGACTTGGAAATAGTTTCCTCCTTGGCTGCTGAAAGAGTCGGCAGAGAATTCGATATTTCTCCTCTATCATCTTCAATTATTACTGGAGGATCTTCGGTTGGGGGATCCGGTTGGATCATCATCCCGACCATGTCTTGGAAGAGAAGCGCCATTCGTTTTATATCGGCCACTTGTTCCACTGCTTCTCTGTCCTTCTTTTCGAGGATTCTGTGGAGGAAGCCAGCATCGGTTTCCTGTTCTTGACGTTGCTCCGACGACGCTTCCGGGCTTTCTTTTGGCCCGGTAAGTGCGGCCATTATAGTCAGTATCTCTTGAAGCTTCTGCTGTTGTTGTTCCTGAGCCCTTGTTATTGATCGGGTGAGCGGTCGGTGGCCCGTCGAAGTGCGGCTTTCCTCTTTTTCGGAAGCCATGTAAACAGTATGTACCACCATGCCCCCAGACTTAAGGCGTTTGGGCTCGGTGTTTTTGTAGTCTTCCACGCTTACAGGGGCTTTCTCTGGCCTCCTTTTCTTTTGAGTAGTCGACGTGGAGGGGGCCATTGTAGCGGGCACCCAAGTGGTTGTCGTCTTTCGCGGCTTACTGGGACGGTTCCCTTCTGGCTGAACCTTCAGCTTCTTCTGTCGGCGGAGGTAGTCTTGATCGATCACTGACTCTTGGACATGTCGCCAGACTTTGAAAACTTTGGAGGATAGCCGCTGAGGGGGCTGTTCCGTTTTTGCTTCTGTGACAGTCTCTACTAGTGGAGGAGATCTTTTTAATACGGCGGTAGGCGAATTCCTGCGCACCTTGTTCAGTAGCTCACAGCTGTTCCCGGTTGGAACAGCAGTATTAATTTCCACCGTTGGAGCCGGTGGAGTTAGTTCCATGGGGGAGTTTCCCCCGGCCTTCCTTACTCGGCGGCAGTGGCGACGTCGAGCGTGTCGAGCTGTTGGGGCTGGTTCGGCGATGGGGATGGCTTTGTCTTGCCTCCTGTCCAGATGAGGCGCCGCTATTGGCGCCAGCCTGTCAAAGACAGATGCTCGCTGAGAGGGAATGGCCAATCTTGAAAAGGCTAATTTTCGTGCAGAGGAAATGGCCTTGGTTACTTCACCCGGAGTGGGAGCTGAAATGGCCAGTCTTGTGAAGACCGACCCCTTAGCTGGAGAAGCCGCCTTGGTGACTTCAAGAGTAGGAATGGCTATCCGCTTTGGGATAACGCCTTCTGGTATTGCGGGCTTCTTCAAGGGCCCGTTGGAGCTTTGGCCCAGTCTGTCAAAGACTGAGGTGCTGGACTTGGGCGACCCGTTGAGAGGGGCCGCGGCAGTTTTAAGCCGATCAAGGACCGACTTCTTGGGAGCTTCTTGCAATGGTACAGGGGCGTTGAAACTTGTTGGCGGGATCATGGTCCCGAAGAACAATCCAGTGGTGGCTCGAGTCACCTGTTCCACCGGCATAGCGAACAGAGAAGCCGCTTGGGGCCCGTAGGCTATGCCCCCAGCTGAGGCAGGACGTGAGTTGCATTTGCATGTGGAACACTTCGAGCAGGTGAATGCCATTGATCCTTTGCTTTTTGCACCAAGCAAAACGCCAAATCTTAGTACCTTGAAACCCAAGGGCAACCATTAACAAACCGCGATTGGTTCGTGAACACGACACACGAAGTGTGGAGTGGAAAGAGGAAAAGGTCCCACCAGGCGTACCAGAATCTGTTCCCCTCCGAAAGACGGCACGACAGACGTCTTGCCTGAGATTCGGGGCAGATGCTAATAGGTGCTATCCGTCCACCTCTCCGAAGATGCCAAGTTGATTTATGGCACCATGTATCGAAGGTTTAAACGGATGCGGCCGATGTAGCAGACTTCGTCAGATTCCTCCTCGTTTGAGGGGTTTTTGATTGTGGGGACGCTCTTCCCTGCAGGCACAAGCCCCTGCAGTTAATTACGCTACTGCGTCGCGGTAACTACTTTCTCCTTCTCCATATGGTCACTTCATGTCGTGGGTGTTTGTTTTTGTGTTTAGTTGCCCGTGGATTGTATACGGAGACTAAGTTATGTTGTCGTCCGTAGGGCGCGGACTAGTCCAAATCCGTATCTTTCTTAGATTTGGGTTTAGGGGTTGTGTTTAAGGATACGTTAGCCTCATTTGAGACTAAGATCAACTTAAACGTTTGTTAAGGACACGTTAATCTAATTCTAGACTAAGATCAACTTAACGGGATTGTTTAGATCCAACAAAAGAGTAATTGGACTCTATTGTTTAGTTTAGAGACATTGCGGTCGATTACCAGTTTAAGGACCTGGTGGTCCAATGTTAGTTTTAAGACATCACGGTCGAGGTTAAGGACATCATAGTCCGTTGATTTAAGGACTCCACAGTCCGACGTTAGTTTTAAGACATCACGGTCGATGTTAAGGATATCACAGTCCATGAGTTTAAGGACCCCACAGTCCAATGTTAGTTTTAAGACATCACAGTCGAGGTTAAGGACATCATAGTCCGTGGAATTAAGGACTCCACAGTCCAATGTTAGTTTTAAGACATCACGGTCGAGGTTAAGGACATCATAGTCCATGAATTTAAGGATCCCGCAGTCCATGAAATGTATGGTTGTTGGGACCCGTCACCTCTTTGAAGACGTTGAGGAATTACAACGACAAATATCATAGGAGTGAAGAGATGTACCCTTGAACCGAGGTGGATTAAATGATCTGTAGCCCAGTTTGGAGCTAAGTCCAATTGATTATATTATGAGCACATTGGCTCAGTTAAGTCTGGATTGAGGACTTATGGCCAATTTAGGCTAAGTCCAATTAAGTTTGACATATTGGCCCTTTGCTTGTCTGGGTTCGATCCCACATTATTTAGCAATGCTAAACATTTTCAATCTTTGATTTTCTCAGTTTTGAGATTCATTTGGAGGAGGGAATTTTGCCTCTGGAAAATTAGCCAGTTTGGCTAAAAGTAGTGTTATACAATAGGAAACAGCAGCGTTAAACACGGGAAATAAAGCTCTTAAATTAGTGTTAAACACTAGAGGATAATAGTGTTAAACACTGGAAATAGGATTCGCGAATTGGTGTTAAACACTAAAAGATAATCAGTGTTAAACACTGGAAGATAATCAGTGTTAAACACTGGGAATAAAGCTCTTGAATTAGTGTTAAACACTAAAGGATAACAGTGTTAAACACTGGAAATAGGATTCTCGAATTAGTGTTAAACACTAAAAGATAATCAGTGTTAAACACTGGAAGTAAGAGTCTCAAATTAGTGTTAAACACTAAAAGATGATCAGTGTTAAACATTGTGAATAAAGCTCTTGAATTAGTGTTTAAACACTAAAAAAAAAGGGTCCTGTGGAGACACGTGAGGGCGCCCAAAGGTGGGGCCGGATCTCCTTTTCTTCATTCTGCGATTAAGTGTTAAACACTTTTATATTTTATTTTTGGAGCATCACGTGCTGACACGTGAGGAGGATTCATGCACTGATTGTTAGAGCGTCTGCCAAGGGGTCACGTGGGAACACGTGAGAGCGCCCAAGGCCTTTATTTCTTTTACTTTTTCTTTCTGTGTTTCGGGGGTCACGTGGAGCACGAGAGGCGTTGCCTCTGAGCTCTTTCCTCCTTATTTCTGTGGATCTTTACAGGGGTCACGTGGGGACACGTAACCCTGGTTCTTTGCATGCTTGAAGATCTCTTTATCCTTTTTAAGAATTAAATTCTTCATAGGGTTAAACCCTAATTGTGATTCTGGGGGGATTAAAACCCCTCTTATGAAAGAATTAAATTCTCATGTAGGGTTAAACCCTAATTTTCTTTTCAGAGGAATTAAATTCCCATGTATGTAAAAGAATTAAGTTCTCGCATAGGGTGAAACCCTAATTTCATTTTAAGAGGAATTATATTCCTGTGAGCTTGAGAGAATTAACTTCTCAATTAGGGTTAAACCCTAGTTCTGTCCATCTTGAAGGAATTAAATTCCTATAATTTTGGAGAATTGAATTCTCATATAGGGTTAAACCCTAGTTTTGTTTTGGGAGAATTAAATTCTCTAAACTCAATTCCCCCCCAAGTTCTTAACTTATGGGGAGATGTGCGCTTTGCGAATCTTCAACTAGAGGAAGAACTAAGTTCTTTGCAGAAGAGTTAAACTCTTAGATTTTTGAGAATTAAATTCTCTTTTTTTTCTGAAGTTTTGATCCCCCTTTCTTTTTCTCACCTAAGGTTTTCTTTCTGAATTTTCAAGATGCCAAAATTCTCTGCAAAGTTTTCTCTGCAAAGTTCTCTATATCTTCTATTCTCCCCTTGGCTCCTATTTATAGGAGGAGGAAAAGGATCAATTTGTTTAGCAAATCTTTCATTGAAAGATTTGATTTGTTTTCATTATTAATCCGAGCCTTTAGATTATTAGGTGAATTTTATCCACCGTTGGATTTTTAATCCAAAAATATTCTATTTGTTGTTTCTGGTGAGATTTAGGGGAAATCTTTCCTTGTCCAAGATTTTTCCATAAATTGGTAATATTTAATCACCCCTGGATTCTTAATCCAACGGTTCTCCTTATTCCTTTCCCATTTGGAAAGATTTTAGAGAAAATTCAGAATTTTAATTCTGTTAAACTGTGAGGCCTTTAAAGCCAGTCACGTGGTGACACGTGACCTTTGGTCACGTGTGAGCACGTGACCCCTCAAGTTGACTTCTTTTGCCAGCTCATTTGCGCTGCTGCTTTAACCATCACGTGTCAACACGTGACCATTGGTCACGTGTGAGCACGTGATGCCTCTTTTGAAGTTTTTCCTGATTTTTTAATCAGGGAACAGGCCTTAGTGCAAGTGGGAGATTGTTAGATATGTATGCCCTAGAGGCCTGTATTGTATAGGATACTAGGTATGTATATGTCCAGAAACAATCTTTGCTCGAAATGATAGTATGCTATCTGGTTTGTTTTCATCTTAATGTGTGATGTGTTGTATTTCATATCTTTATGTACATGTTGATGAAGCCCTTAAGATTATGCTTGACTACCAGGATTATGATGGAGATCATACTAGTGGGACCTGGGCAGTCTACAAGCATATCCTTTAATTATTTCTAGTCGAGGGTATATCGAGATAGGGCATCGATATCACCAGAGTAGACTAGTGTGTACGTTTCTTGACCCTTGGAGGGCGATGGATGATCCCATATCCATTGGTTTTTGACATCAAAGATTGTACACAGGTGCTCATTGGAGAAAGGGTACACCGAACAGGACTCGCCGAGAACTCCTAGATGGTATATATATCTATTGTCAGATAGCAGTTCTCTGGTGACACTAGTACAGGTTAGTTTGTAGACCCGAGAACGTCATAGTGTCTTGTGTGATTCCCACTGTGCTTTGATTTCCTCCCTACCACGGTTCTACTAAGTCGTGTAAACAGGTGGACTTTGGGTACAGTCCCGAATCTCATGGAGACAGTGAGCGATAGAAGGGGTTTCGTCTCTCCCGGTATAGGGAGTTGATGTCGTTTTATGTTTGATCGGCTATAACACCCAAATCCTTGGCCAGGGTTGTCGAGGTTTACTGATAAGTGTTATCAGTAATTCCTCGAACTGTTATGAGCCGTAAATCAGCATGACTTATAAAGTTACTGGGGTCTGACATTTACCACCCCTAGACTTCATATGCGACGTATCAGACAAAGAGACCGGACTGTACGGTATGTGTTGCTTACAGGCTCGTTAGGGTTGTGATGAGTTCACTCGTCGGCTACCTTTTCGTCATGTACCTGGGTAGCCGTTACGCACAGCTAGTGCCGCTGACGTGCTTGTGGTTAAACCCACTACTAGAGTACTGTCATGTCTTTAGAGTCCACACAGAGGGTTCTCTCGTTCGGGTGAAAGATGTAGAGGTCGTAAGTTGTTACGGCAGCCGTAAGGTGTTACGGCAGGGTTTCGATCATGTTCGTGTAATTGTTACAGGAATAATGATCGGAAGGATAATACTGGTAGGCTTTGGTTTAATCTGGATACCGGTATAATATTATTGGATTATTTGTATTCGTATTTTTCGGAATTCGGATACGGGTATACATCTACGGTATACGGTATACGGAGGAGGGGTATTCTTGTAATTGTTACAAGAATACCTTCTAGAAGGTGCCACCTCATAATTACATTAGTTATTTTGTGAAAATAAATAAATGAGGTGGAATTTAGAAAGTCCAGGTATGGCTGAAAGAATGGGTTGTTTTATTTTATATTGTTTTGGAGTTACTATTGAAGCATGGTGCTAATTTTATAATTCATGCTTCAATTATTTCATTTGTGCCATATCTAAATTCCATGCTTGAATTTTCTCATTATCACAAACACTTTCTCTCTCCTTCTTCTCTCCTCCTCCTTCATCCTAAGCTTTACCCTTCACATGTGATGTGAATCAAAAGCTTAGGGTTAAAGATAATCCAATACACTAATCTCTAAATCATCCTAATGATCTCTTCTAGCAAACTTGGTCTCTAGGTTAAACTCTTGTGAAGAGTTTGTAGCTTGCACGATAGCTGTCACGTGGATCATCTAGGTCTTGAGGTGGTCGGAGATCAAGCACATCGGAAACATCTAAAGGAGCCAAGGAGTTCATCAAAAGAGAAGACAAGGAGCAAAGGAGTTTCATCAAAGAGAAGACCCAAAGGACCATATCATCAAGTTATAATCCCTAACATAGTAGATAAGATCTCTCGTTAGGGTTTTCTAGTTATGGTTTAGACAAGATCTTGGGTTAAGTACGTGTTGTATGCAAAGAAAATTTTCGTTTATCGCTTCCGCCGCCTCACAAGAGTTGTGGGAGCATGCAATATGCACCAACATATTGTATAGTACTGGATTGTATATTACATTTTGGAAGTTTGAGATATACACAGATATAATAATAGTTTTGCTCAATATGATTGTATGCTATCTGGTTTGATTCTATCTTAATATGTGTATATGTTTCCTTTAGTATATCGCTAATACATATTGATAGAGCCTTTAGGATCTTTTCTTGACTACCAGCGTTGTGATGACAGTTACACTAGTTGGGGATGGGTAGTCTGTAAGCATATCCTTAAGCTTGTCTCTAGTCGTAGGATTATCGAGACAGGGCATCGATACTCCAGAGTAGACTAGTGTATACGCATCTCGTCCCAGTCAGAGGAGATGGCCTGTCCCGCAGCCATTGATATGCGGTATCAGAGATAGTATATAGGTGTTCATGGTGTTATGAGTTACACTGGACGGACTCGATGGTAACTGCTGGTTGGTATTATACCTATCGTCAGTTAGCAGTTCCCGGGTAACATAAGTATAGGTTAGTCCGTTGACTTGACATCACTATTCATCTTGAGTGTGTTCCTACTGTACTTAGATTACTACCCTACCACGACTCAAATGAGTTGCGCAAACAGGTAATGGTTGAGTGCAGTCCCAAAGCACTTGGAGGCAGTAGTGGATAGAAAGGATTCGTTTCTCCCGGTATTGGGAGTTGATATCGCGCTGTGTTTGGATATCCAATACACAAAGTCCCTGTCCAGGGCAAGTGAGATTTACTGGTAGGTACATCAGTAGTTTCTCAGGGTGTATTGGGCTCTACACTGACATGACTTATTGCGCTGTTAGGGGTATGGCGTTTGCCACCCCCTAGGCCCGATATGCGATACTCTTAGACGAACAGACCGGACTATACGGAGATTGTCACGGATAGCCTCAGTAGGGGTTCAGATGAGTTCGCTCGTCAGCCTTCTTTTCGACAGGTACCTGGGTAGCCGTTATGTACAGTTAGTGCAGCTGACGGATTTGTGGTTAAACCCACTGCCAGCGTACTGTCGAGTCTTTAGAGTCCCACACAGAGGGTTTGTTGGCTATAGAACCCTCAAAGCAATTATCATAGTCGTAGGTAGGTGATTATGATGATTGAGAGAGGATCTATACCGGTAGAACAGTCTTACTCGAGATGATAGTATGCTATCTGGTTTGACTTTATCATCATGTACATGCTATATGTGGTATTACAGATCACTATTACATGTTGATAGAGCCCATAGGATTTATGCTTGACTACCAGCATTATGATGGCGATCATATACATGGGAGCTGGGGGTCTATAAGCACATCCTTAAATGTCCCTAGTCGTGGGAGTATCGAGACTGGGCATCGATACTCCAGTGTAGACTAGTGTATACAGATCGAGACCCCGACGAGGGGCCGTGGCCAGGTCTCATAAGCCATTGGTGTTAGTTTGTTCACCTAAGATGGTATACAGGTGCTCATTGGGTTATGAGTAAACTGGACGGACTCGCCGGAAACCTGCTAGTTGGTATTATACCTATTGTCAGATAGCAGTTCCCAGGTGACATGTGTACAGGTTAGTCTATCGACTGAGATCGTCATTTGTCTTGTGTGAGTTCCCACTGTGCTTTGATTACTACCCTACCACGGCTCAAAGCAGTCATGCAAACAGGTTTTAGTTGGGTACAGTCCCGAGCCACATGGAGGTAGTGATCGGATCATCGGGCATTCGTTTCACCCGGTATTGGGGGTTGATGTCGAGTTGTGCACGGGTGGCCATCACCCGAAATCCATGTCCATGGTGGACGAGAATTACCAATTCAGGATCGATAGTTTCTCAGATGGTGATGGGTTTCATGCCGACAGTAAATATCGCGTTGTTAGGGGTCTGACTTTATCCACCCCCTAAACTCGATATGCGATACTCTTAGATGAACAGGCCGGACTGTACGGATATTGTCACTGTCAGGTTCAGTAGGGGTTCAGGATGAGTTTGCTCGTCGTCCTCCATTTCGCTCAATACCTGGGTAGCCGTTATGTCCAACTAGTGCCGCTGACGTGCTTGTGGTTAAACCCACTGCCAGCATATTGACGAGTCTTTAGAGTCCCACACAGAGGGTTTTCACGGTTCAGGCAATATGGTGTAGATGATGTATGTTGGTACATACAGGTATCTGATTAAATATGTGCACATGCTGCACAGACTTTAATCAGACGGTTGATAATACTAGCGGCTTAGGATTAAGTCAGATTATTAAATCAGGTTTTGATTTAATAATTTATATATGTATTTATATATATGTATTCTAGTATTATTGTTGACTATTCATTTTCTCTCTTGGCTATTTGTATTTCTGTACGAATACGCGTATATGTATTTCGATACATGTACTGGGAAGTATTCCGTATTTATACGGAATAGCTTCTAGAAGTGGACACCTCATTTGTATGATTTTCCATTTTTGGAAATTCATTTGTTTCACAAATGAGGTGGAAGAGTGAGGTAGCTTGAGCATGGGTCATAGGTATAGCTTGGAATTGTTTATTTGATTATTGATATGAGATATTTAGGTGCATGAGAGAGAGGGGCAGCCACAACTCTTGAGTGGACTTGGTCATTCTTCTTCACTTGCTTCATTCTATTCTCACTTCATCACTTAGCCATTCTTGAGTTGCTCATGCCATTGTTTCCTCACCTCCTTCATCTTCTATGGTTGCTCCCTTGAGCAATTGTGATGAGAGAAAAATATAGTGACACATTCCTACACCTCCACTCTCCATTGCTAGCAACCTTGGAATGTCGGTTGCCTCGTTTCACGAGGCTGAAGCTTGCGCCATTTCCCTCAGGTGGATCATCGTAGATGGAGGAAGACCGGCAACCAAACTCGATCAAGGAGCCACTGGGAGCTTAGGGATGATGGTTGAAGACCGAAGGACACGGATCAACTCGGTATAACCATCTAACTTCTTATATATAGCTTGCTAGTTTAGGGTTTAAGGTATATCCGGGCATCGGGTAATGGTAGCGTCAGTTTAGTAAATTTTTGTTCCGCATTTGGCCACGGTTTGATGGCCGGGGCACTGCCGTAACCCAACATGGTATCAGAGCTAGCCTTTAAACCTTTAGCTAGCTAGTTTAGACAATGTTAAAGTATCGAAATCGAAACAATCCCAAAACTGTACACTGCAGATTCCAGTCTCTGTCGAATTTTAAAGTCTTCAAAAATATTTTTTTAGCAACTGCAGAAGACTTCTTATATGACTACTAGAACATACCCTAAATACAAACTCGTTCCATGCAATTTGACCCGAGCACGTTGGCTAAAAAACCGAGGAGGCCACCATAATAAGGAATTTGGGCTTCGTATTTTGAGTGTTGTTTGGTCTCTGGAATGTTGGTTCAGTCGTATTGCTAGTTTTGCCCATTTTGGATATTATGTTATCTGTTGTTCAGGGGCAATTCGGGGTGTTTCGAAGTCGATAATTTAGCATTGTTTAAATGTTTATCAGTACATGCATTACTATCTGCGATCGTGAATGTCATTAGAGCACTATAACTCGTCTAATTGCTATATATTCTTTTAGACGAGTTTGCGAACGTGACATTCACGTTGATGTTCTGTGTTGTGGTTGGATCGTCGTGGTGGATAGCTTTGGTGCAATAGTAGTACAGTTTAGTCTCATTTGTACATTTGATATTGCGGGGCGAGCGTCTGACATATGGACAGCCGTCACTGCCAGTTTGTATATTATTTGTTTGGGGCACGACCGGGTTGAGGTCAATGTCACCGTTGTACATATTATTTTCTTTTCTGTACTGGGATTACCATACGGTGGAGTGCACGAATAGCCGGGTTCTAGAGGAAAACGGTTCCGCATCTCATGGTGTTGAGACGGAGGGGACCTTACTTTAGAATTGGCAGGCTATTCGCCACACTCGTAGGGGGTATAGGTTGACCCAGGAGGGATGCTCAAGTTACCGGATTCCGTGAAGTGCTGGGTGGCCCATTCATGTTGTTGAAGGGGGCTGCCTCACTTCTGGTTTTGGCGGGTAGCTTGCCGCTCTCGTAGGGGTCTAGGTTATTATTGCACAGGCTATCCACATGACATGGAACGTCGGGTCTCACTTGCGGCTCAAGTGAAACCCGGGGCTCCAGATTATCCACCATTCTGTGTTGCTTCTGTGATGCTTCTGTGATGTTGCTTTGTATCATGCCTGGGACGATTGTTATATATATTTATATATATACTAGTAGATGTTATATATGTTTTACACCCGCACTAGTCCAGCCCCTGCTCTGTCGTTAGTTAAGTAACCTAACGGGTGATGACGGGGCCCAGTGGCGAATGCGGATGGCATATACATACATCATATTTTCATTCTTTTCTGGTGTGATTAATTGATGTGAATGCATTGATTCTTATCAATGCAAGGATAAAACAAACCTATATATGATGTTGTTGGAACCAAGTTTTTAAAAACTGACATTACGGACGTTCTCTTTTTCTTTGCACAGTGGTATTCGGTTATGAATATCCAGCACCTCATTCGACGAGGCAAGGGCCGAGATCCCTTCATCGGGAGTGACCCCTTGAGTAAAAGTTTGCGTCAACGTAATAACTTCACTATAGTCGATTATTTTTTGCTTTGCATCATGGTATTCGGTTTGGAATATCCTGCACCTCATTCGATGAGGAAAGAGCCGAGATCCCTTCACCGGGAGTGACATCTTTAGCAAAAGTTTTCGCCACTTTATATTTGTAAAACCACTTGGATTCCTTCAACGATATCAAGTTCATTACGTTAAAGGTTTTTCGCCGAAAACCAGCCGTAGCCCTCCGTCATTTCAGATGAGTATTGCTTAGTATTCATTCTACGTATGTTGACCTAGTCAAGGCGTAGTGATCGGTAGCTTTGTAGTACTTTTTCTGCTGCATGGATATGCGATTGGTTAGGACATTCGTACGGTCATGTTGACCTAGTCAAGGGCTCGAACGGGTGGGTCTAATTAATCCAGGATAATGACGGGTTGAACTTGACTTGCGACTTATGATATGTTGACCTAGTCAAGGTCATAAGCCGCTTGGGGTAAAAACACACATCAGGAGTTTCAAACATACATGAAACTTACCAGGCATGCGCATACCTTCTGGAGTGTGGTGACTTGAGTGGCTTCCATCAAGTTATCATGCGATGAGAGTTGGATCCCGATTCTCACTGATGAGTAGATTTACTTCTCGGGTGATTTTAGATGATCCCGACTAATTCTTCTTTTGGGTTTGGAGGTGAAGGAAACAGTGGGAGCCATACTGATTAGATAAATAAATAACCATTCTATTCTAGGTTAGAGTGCATGCAGAGTGTTTATTTTCTCTCTCTCTCTCTTTGGCAGCGACCATGGCCCAACCCTTGACTAAAACTTATGAACCAAGTTAAACGAACCTTCTTAAAACACTTTGGCTTTTGGAATGTCACGTAGTTGCAAAATACATCATTGCCACTTCTATATCACCTTTGCATTTCTTCAGAACACCCCGTATCACTACGAACATCCACTCCTATTGGATAAATTTATCGTATAGTTATATACGAACTCGAAGGAACTTGTTCCAGATTCAAGGATGAATTCTGGTTATGGAGAGATTGAATAAGATTATTCGGTTGTCTTTTCCCCTTACCTTCTCTTAGGTTGTGAGGGCTCCTAACCTATTGAGCTTATTGGATAGTCTTTTTCCAAACCTTAGGCTGGTGCCGAAGGGTAGGAAAGGAAGAAAACCAATTTGCCTAAAAGTGGTGTAAAGAAGGTAATAAGTAAAGACATATAAAGGGATTAGAATAACGGCAAAGAAAATTGCGACTGCTATCATTCACGACAAAACCGTGTATACCCCTGTCACTCCCACATCCACTTTGGATTTCTCCAGAACACTTTGTATCACTACGAACGTCCATAATGGTTGGACATGCCATCGTATAGTTAGATACGAATTCGAAGGAATTCGTTTCAGATTCAAGGATGGTTTCCGGTTCAGGAGAAATAGAATAGGATTATTTAGATGTCTTTTCCCATTACATTCTCTCATGTTGCGAGGGCTCCTGGCATAAGGAGTGTACACCTATTATGCTTATTGGATAGTCTTCTTCTAAACCTTAGGCTGGTGCTGAAGGGTAGGGAAGGAAGAAAACCAATTAGCCTAAAGAAGGTGTACAGAAGGTAATAAGTAAAGATATAATAAAGAGATTGGAGTGAGGGCATGGAAGTATACGGTTATAGTCATGAATCAGGATAGTGGAAGAGGCATTACTTGGAATACCCGGTTACCCTTTCGAAACATTTTCATATTTCAGTTTCACTGTGCGATATTAAGTGAAAACTGTTTTCCCAATTGGGTTCTAACTCCAGGGTATGTATTTACCAGATTCGTTTCTCACATCTGTATAGTGTTACAGATGGTGAGTGGGAGTAAGATATTGGGAATTGGGTGATTAGATCCTCATTATATCGGAATTCGTTGTAATTGGTGATATTTGAGGAAATCACTTGGGTTTCTGCCGAACGGCAAATATTTGGTTTTGAATATCCGTAGTTATGCACCAATTTCAAACTGCTATATCTATATGTTTATTTTATAAAGTGAGATATAACTTTTTGATATTTTGTCTGTGACATTTACCTATATCAGTTAGTGATTAGGTAAGGTGCATTCAACAGCGGTGTAATTCTTCTTAACCATAGTACAGTTTTTCAATCTACGACGCACAGGGTTTGAGTTATTGAACTCAGGGGACTTATATAAAGTATTGTATATTGTCCAGTGTCTATTAGGACAATGGGGTTGGTACTCATACTATATTCTGTTTACTCATAACTTCTCTACTTCTAGACAAGTATTTCGTTGAAATACAAGGTTCAGATTTTGAGAAGTTATAGGTGTAAGAATAAAATAGAGAACCATTTGTTGGAAGTATCAGGATTCTTCGAGGAATTAGAAGATGTAGATACTTGTACTAGGTATTCCGTTGTAAGTAACGGTTTTGAGAACTTGCTTCTCTTTCAGGTCACTCATATATGGATGCACTTCTAGTTGAGTAATGCTGAATGGCCTCCTTCCATTTGGTTGACATGCACTGGAGACAGCTGCATGATTTTGTATTTGGTTTCAATTAAATTAGTGCTTTTATTTTTATATTAGATATATATAGAATCAATTTATATCTTGACGATGTTAAGGTATAGGGAGTTGTCCGGCTGATGCTTAAAACCAGAATCCGGATAAACTCCAGGCACGTTTCAGTACTGGCTGTTTGTGGGTTATCCCGGGCTTTGATGAGGGTTAACTTTCTACCATCAGGAAGATCAATATTTATATTGTTCTTAACTCGCCACAGTTTTAGTAAAATGGATTTTTTCAGAAAAACAGAAGTGGGAGTATGGTAGAACTGAAAGTGATTCCAGAACCATAAATGATCACTGAAGATTTAATAGAACCTAATGATTCATTTAGTTTCGACATTCCATTAACCACTCCGCAGATTTGCTGGGTAACCTCAGGTACCCAAGAGGTATTTCGGTCTTCATAGAGATGGTGACAAGGAGGTTCTTGTTTACCCAGACTTGCAATTGCTGCTGTTCTAGATTATAAGACCCGGCAGGAGGATGAGTATAGCGTCGTTCTAAACTAGCTTTAGAAGTGCACGTGTATATAACTCTGCCAGAGGGTTGTTGTAGTCAGTGGGAGCAGCGGAAGCATAGTAGGCAAGTAGCTTATGTCTATTTATAGACTAAGTAGGTATAGCGGAAATAGATCATCTATTTTTGATGCGACAGTCATAGGCTTTGACTTCATCAAAATAAGAGATGGATATGGTAAGAAGGTAGTAGAGAGTGATGTCCAGGTATTGGGATGACATGCACTTGATAGGAATAGATATTCCTACACTACGATCAGTTATATTGTGGTTGTCACAAAGTTATTTCTCCATAAAGGATATGGATATAATATCAGGGTTTTTGGTTACTAGATCTATGATTTTAGATCTAGATTTGGGAAGTATCCCAATCTGGGTATTTTGACATTATTCTAAAGGGATTTTAGAATGGACGACTCCTGGCATGGTGGTGTACCTGCAGGTGATGGAGTCACCCTCTCTAAAAATGTCTTACAGACTAAAGGGGAGAGGGATCTGCATGATTAGCATATCACTTGCTTAGGCAATTGAGTTAGTCATGAAATGTCAAGTACCACACCAGATGTTGTTTTTGCACTGGCTGCAATAAACATATATTAATCAAATCCTGGAGTAACATTGGGAAGCAGTTATTGAACATAAATGGATGTTCTTGGGAAATGATTACGGCAGCCTCCTTCGGGAGACCGTTATCATTTTAGGCTTCCAAAGTGACCTAGATGACAGAGTGACTGTCAGAGTTATAGTTTTCCCTCTTTTAAGGGACAGCATGTTGGACAGGTGGTCCAAGCGGATACTAAGGAATGGCATGGCGCATGATACTGATTAAATTCAGTGGATGATACAGTCTAAGAAGTTTGTTGGATTTGGAGTTCATTTGTGAACTGGGTCCCATCCGATATCCAGACAATTTTTAAGACAGGTATTGCTCATTTCAGGAGATAGCTTTCTCCGTGAAGTTGAGATATAGAGAGATACAGAAAGAAACACTGGAGCATATCCACTCACTGAGGATATTTCTCGAACGCAATAGTTTCGCAAATGGGCTTTGCGAAACTGATTACCAAAGAAGTTGGGTGTTCGGTATCACACGAGCTGTGAGTATGCGACACCGCAATAATTGGCCTTAAGTGCAAGTAGGAGATTGTTGGCTATAGTGACCTCAAGGCAATTATCATAGTCGCAGGTAGGTGATTATAAAGATTGAGAGAGGACCTATACCAGTAGAACAGTCTTACTCGAGATGATAGTATGCTATCTGGTTTGACTTTATCATCATGTACATGCTATATGTTGTATTACAGATCACTATTACATGTTGATAGAGCCCATAGGATTTATGCTTGACTACCAGTATTATGATGGCGATCATATACGTGGGTGTTGGGGGTCTATAAGCACATCCTTAAATGTCCCTATTCGTGGGAGTATCGAGACTGAGCATCGATACTCCAGTGTAGATTAGTGTATACAGATCGAGACCCCAACAAGGGGCGGTGGCTAGGTCTCACAAGCCATTGGTGTTAGTTTGTTCACCTAAGATAGTATACATGTGCTCATTGGGTTATGAGTACACTGGACGGACTCGTCGGGAACCTGCTAGTTGGTATTATACCTATTGTCAGATAGCAGTTCCCAGGTGACATGTGTACAGGTTAGTCTGTCGACCTGAGATCGTCATTTGTCTCGTGTGAGTTCCCATTGTGCTTTGATTACTACCCTACCACGGCTCAAAAGAGTCGTGCAAACAGGTTTTAGTTGGGTACAGTCCCGAGCCATATGGAGGCATAGAACGGATCGTCGGGGATTCATTTCTCCCGATTTAGGGGTTGATGTCACGTTGTGCACAGGTGGCCATCACCAGAAATCCATAGCCATGGTGGACAAGAATTACCGATTCAGGATCGATAGTTCCTCAGGTGGTGATGGGTTTCATGCCGACACTAAATGTCGCGTTGTTAGGGGTCTGACTTTATCCACCTCCTAGACTCGATATGCGATACTCTTAGACGAACGGACCGGATTGTACGGATATTGTCACTGCCAGGCTCAGTAGGGATTCAGGATGTGTTTGCTCGTCGGCCTCCCTTTCGCTCAATACCTGGGCAGCCGTTACGTACAGCTAGTGCCGCTGACGTGCTTGTGGTTAAACCCACTGCCAGCGTATTGACGAGTCTTTAAAGTCCCACACAGAGGATTTTCACGGTTCAGGAAATATGGTGTAGATGACGTATGTTGGTACATACAGGTGTCCGATTAAATATGTGCACATGCTGCACAGACTTTAATCGGACGGTTGATAATACTAGCGGCTTAGGATTAAGTTAGATTATTAAATCAGGTTTTGATTTAATAATTTATATATGTATTTATATATATATGTAATTCTAGTATTTGTAACACCTTAGGATATGTTTAGTGAATAATTATATTTAAATATTGGGTTTTTAACAAAAAGTTTACCAAATTGTGTTTTAAATATTTTTCCTAATTTAATAAATATTTTTCCAAAATTTTCCTAGGCTTGCACACACATGTGCATGTAAACTAGGGTTTTTAAAAGAGTTAATACCATGATTAGTAACCATGGTGGGTTTAATCATGGGGATTAAAGTCTTTTGGGTTTTAATTGAGTTTATTTAGTTAATCAATAGTTGCTTTAATTTGAAATTGTTTAAGGGTGTTGACTTGTGAGAGGGAGAGAGAGTGCATCATGGCTTAAGCCATGCTTGCAATCATGAGGAGAGAGAGAAAGAAGGGTTGACATTGGGTGATGATTTTTCCTCTCAATTGTTTTGTTTTCTTTCTCTCAACCTCACTCTCTCTCTCACACACACACACACACACTCACCTCTTCAACACAACAGCAGTAGCAGCAGCAAACACAACAGCAACAGCAGCAAACACAACAGCAACAGCAGCAACACAAAAGCAGCAGCAGCAGCATCAGTGAGCAGCAACAGCAACACAACTTCGACTGCAGCTTCTCCCCTTCATTTCTTCTTCTTCCTTCAGCTACCTAGGGTTAAGTATGAGGTATATTTCCTAAACTTATTCCCTAGTTGCTTGGTTAGAGTAGTTTTGCATCGGTTAGTGGTTTTTAGTGCGTTTTAGTGCGATATGAGGTGTTTAGTGGGAACCTTGTGCTAGTGTGGTGTAAATTGGTTTCAGTAGGTTGTTAGTGGGTTGATGAGACCATATTAACTTAGCTTAACCCCAATTGCACTAAAATACCACCAGTTTTCCAAATTGATGCAAATCCGTCGTTTTTAAGCAAAACTGAGTTTTCTGGAACTGCTTTTGACCCGATGAGTTCTGAGTGAAATTGGGAAGACTGCAGTATAGTGGAGATGTGCTGATACCCCAGATTTAACCCGACCCCCTAACTGCTACAGTAGGCCGCCAATTAATTCGTTCTGGCCGCAATTTGCGGCCAGATGGGTAGGGTTTGGGTTGGGGTTTGGTCCTGTAGGTGTCTGCTAGTGTGTAGGGTGCTGTGATGTATATATTTTTGTAAGTTTAGTTCTGTATAGAAATCTGGGACCAAATACCTGTTTGGCCGTTTTTCTAAACCTTCGCGACATGCGTGATACGTGAGTAGGTTTGGGGCTTTTGCGTATCGCGACGCGTCGGGGTAGTTTCAGGCGCATGATCACACGTTTTAGCGTATCGCGCACACGCGCGATTGGTTTGCGACACGGGTTTCTAGTTGGACCGTAATGTCGCGTTTCTGTGAAATTGAGCTTATGTGTGATATATGTTGTGTGATTCTAGGTTCGCAGGCCAGTGAGACGGACGCTGCGAAGAAGGGCAAGCAAGTCGTCGGCTACACTTAGCGCGAGACTCGGTGAGTAGATTTCACATCTACGGGGATATCGCCCGCATGGCGTTATGCGTCAGGGCTGATAGGACTTTATTATTATATGTTGCATGTACCCCATAGACTGTCATCGCATATTGCATTCCCTGATACATATATATATGCTTAGAACTGATAGAACACCGCACTATTACTAACGGTTTATGTTGCACGGGCACTATTTGCATGCTACACACACCGTTAGTAATTGCTATGCCACTCACTGTAGAGCTGCCATGATTACATTGCTGTAGTTCATCTTACATATGATTGGTTATGATTTTCTAGAAATTGGGAGCCGCATGACATCTTTAAGAACGGAAACTATTTTAAAAAGCGGTTTTCCCCTTATACACATACCATGGATTGATTTACATTGTACCTCGCATTGGATTTTCTTATTGGTGTTGGATTTCATGCGATTTCTGGTTTTGAGGACCGTGGAATTATTTAAGAAAAGATGCACTATTTTGAAAACCCGGTACCTCGTGATATGATATTTTGGTGCGTCCACCACGCGTTTTCTCGGTGCTGAGACGTGTGCTTGAAACCCGATTCGAGGAGATGGATGATCCGTTTGCGGGTTCATGGTGGGCCCAGGATGGTACCCCGGGGCGAGAACGGTTTCGCTGTGCAGTAGACGGTGAGCCCGGTGGAGGGACTACTACCTACCGGTGATTGGTTGGACCTGGCAGTTGTCCGGAGGATACTGACCAGAGTCGAGAGATGGATGCGGGATGATCCGTACTGCCGGGGCCGAGGGCCGATACCGCAGACGGACCCTGTGGGCCGATTCGGACTGACGGAGCCCGATATACGAGGATTTGCGTGTCGATGCTGGACACGAGTATTTTATGATATTTTGGGTGCCGATGTTGGGCACTCGTGGTTTCTCAGAGATGTACAGGATTTGAGGGCCGATGGGTGTGCCGGCGCCTGAGTGTATTTGGGATTTGGGTGCAGTCTTAGGCACCGATTATTGCTTTCCATGTTGACATATCCATGTAGATGTTATTTATCCCATGCTCAGTATTGATTACTATATATCTCATCCTGTAGTTATTTTACCTGATAGAGCATCTGCATGGTTATTGCACATACTGCTTATCACGCATTGATTTCATCTGCTAGCATTAGTAGAGCCACGCTATATGTGCATGCTCGCGATCACCTTTATATATTATCTCTATTCACGAGTTGGCAACTCACCCCCGTTGTGCCACAGTATTTGCAGGTTGCCCTTGGGGGTAGTCACGGCTGGCTGTTTACCGCATCTTTTGGCACAGATACCGTTGCTGAGGCGAGTTAGCCTTTTTGCTGTTAGGTGGGTTTTTGTATGGTATCTGTTATCCTTCAGTTGTATATTGATGTATCTAGTATTCTCCATCTACCTTTCTGTATTGACTTAGAAACAGTTGTGAGGACGATGTGTATGATTTTATACTCTGGTATCGAGCTCGTATGTGAGCCGACTTTATTTTATGCAGTCTTACCCTTGGTGATATTGTCCTCGCTTTACTGTGTATTCTTCGCTACGGCGTCGTATATCATATTGTGATGCTTTATTCTTTTTACTTGTTATCCCTGCTACACCTTGCTTTACCCGACTCACGGGACAAATGTTTTTGAAGGAAATGTTGACAAAATTATAAAATTATAACTCTTGAACTAAAAGGGATTTCTACTAAATAAATAAAAGTTTTTCGGACATGTATGACTGTTTTACGGAAATGTTTTAAACCACTCTATATTTAAGGTTTTGATTTCTGGGTTCGGCTTACTTAGCCGCGTTACGCCTGTAGACGTTGCGTGGTTGAGTGCCGGCCACGAGTTGAAATTTTCGGGTCGTGACAAAGTTGGTATCAGAGCGTAGGTTTTACCTTCGGAGTGTAGGATGACCCTGGTATGATGGAGTAGGTAGCTGCAGCAGGATAGCGTAGCGTGTGTATGTTCCGCGGCATACTCACGACACAGTACTCCGCCTACACGACCTTAGGACTTGTTGATTTAAATTCCTTCCTGAGTACATGCATTCTTGCGATTCGATTTCCGTGTTCTTATCGAATCCTAATTTTCTTTCAGCCATTATGCCGCCTAAGACTACGAGGGCACAGAGAGCGGCCGCGAGGGCCGAGATTCGTGTTGACTCGTCCGAGACGAGGACTGATCCGGGCAGTGCACCCGTTGTACCCGAGCAGGCTGTTCCTGCCGTGACAGATCAGATCGCCACGCTAGGGGCTGGTATGCAGGAGATGCGCCAGACGGTGGGATCTAGCATGCAGGAGATGCGCCAGATGATAGGGTCGCTAGTTGAGACGCTTCGAGCGCAGTGACCAGAGGTAGCTCCACCCGTTCCAGAGACCGTGATGGTACCTACTGCACAGCCAGTTGCCCCTGCAGCCACGGAGGTGATTACAGTATCGCTATCAGAGTTCATGAGGCTGAAGCCTCCGGTCTTCACAGGCACCGATACAGCCGAGGACCCCCAGTCCTTCATTGACAAGATGGCCCGTATATGTCGTTCCCTCAGATGCGCAGATGCGAGATGGGTTGAGTTCGCGAGCTTTCGCCTAGAAGGTCTTGCGCAGAAGTGGTGTGATTCAGTTGAGAAGGGCAGAGCAACAGGTCTTCCTCCTATGACCTGGACGGAGTTCGTGACAGTATTTCTAGCCCGTTTCCTTCCCCAGAGTGTTAGGGATGCCCGAGCACGTAGATTTGATTCTTTGCGTCAGACACCAGAGATGACAGTGGCAGAGTATGACGTGCTGTTTACAGAGCTAGCAGTCTATGCCCCATATTTAGTGGCTACCGAAGAGTTGCGAGTCAAGAGATTTATTCGAGGCCTGCTTACACCACTGTTCCTTGCGATCAGCGCACAGCACTACGAGACCTACGCAGCAGCTGTAGATGCAGCCTTATTGGTAGAGGAGCGCCTTGCTGAGACTTCGGCAGCCCCAGAGCCGAAGAGAGTTCGTGCAGGTACATCGGTGCAGAGACAGCCTTTTCGACGCCGTGACAGACACCTAGCAGGTGGCAGAGATTCGAGGCGAGCCCGATTGTTCAGCTCTTATCCCCAGGAGGGTCAACGGCCATTATCGGGATGTTTCCGTTGCGGGAGTTCTTATCATCGTGTGCGAGATTGTCCCGAGACACATCGGAGGGAGGCAGCAGCACCGCATGTTACTTTACCGCCTTCACCACCCCAGAGGGCGTTGCCTGTTGTACCTACCGTTGCTCCGCGCCAGACTCATACACAGAGAGGTCGTGGGCGTGGGGGGGTTGCTCAGAGAGGACGAGATGACCGAGGCAGAGGGCAGTCAGTTACAGGTGGTGGACAGGCACGGGTCTTTGCTTTGACGCATCAGGACGCGCAGGCATCCAATGCAGTGGTTTCAGGTATCCTTCCTGTATGTTCAGTTGATGCACATGTATTGTTCGATCCCGGATCCACACACTCGTACGTATCCACACACTTTGCGCCGAGTTTGGGTAGAGAGTCCGGCTTGCTTGATCAGCCGCTTGTGGTGACCACTCATGTGGGAGAGTCGTTTGTTGCTAGGCACGTGTTCCGATCCTGTATCGTCTGTATTGGCGAGAGAGAGTTGCCTGTCGACTTGATCCTTCTGGAGATGTTGGACTTCGACGTTCTTTTGGGCATGGATTGGTTAGCCACGTGCTATGCTTCTATGGACTGCCGTGAGAAGACAGTTAGATTTTGTTTTCCCGGTGAGTCGGTTTTTGTTGTGTTGGGGGACCGTGGTGCCGCCCCTCACAGTGTGATTTCTTCTTTTCGCGCTGGACAGCTTTTGAGGAAGGGATGTCAGGGATTTCTCGCCTATATTTGCGATGCTCGCGCTACAGAGGTTCCATTGGATCAGGTTCCGGTTGTCAGCGAGTTTCCTGATGTGTTCCCTACCGAGCTTCCAGGGTTGCCGCCCGAGCGCGATATTGCTTTCTGTATTGATTTGGTTCCTGGCTCGGGGCCTATTTCCATACCTCCTTATCGGATGGCCCCGGAGGAACTAGAGAATTGAAGGGTCAGCTGCAAGATTTGCTGGACAAGGGACTTATTCGACCCAGTGTTTCTCCTTGGGGTGCTCCAGTCCTGTTCGTCAAGAAGAAGGACGGCAGTTTACGTCTGTGTATCGACTACCGCCAGCTGAACAGGGTGACAGTGTGGAACAGGTATCCTTTGCCGCGTATCGACGATTTATTCGACCAGCTTCAGGGGGCAGGGTACTTTTCGAGGATCGATTTACGATCGGGCTATCATCAGCTGCGGGTTCGACAGGAGGACATTCCCAGGACAGCTTTCCGTACACGCTACGGCCATTACGAGTTTTTGGTGATGTCGTTCGGACTCACCAATGCGCCAGCAGCCTTCATGGACTTGATGAACCGTATTTTCCGGCCATATTTGGATCTGTTCATCATAGTCTTCATTGACGATATCTTGGTGTATTCCCGGAGTAGTGAGGAGCACGAGCAGCACCTGCGGATTACATTGCAGACCTTGAGGGAGCACCAGCTTTATGCGAAATTCTCCAAGTGTGCTTTTTGGCTGGACAGCGTGGACTTCTTGGGACATGTGATTTCACGAGACGGTATATGTGTAGACCCGAGGAAGATCGAGGCCGTTCAGCATTGGCCCAGACCCACATCGGTGACGGAGATTCGCAGCTTTTTGGGGTTGGCCGGTTACTACAGACGTTTTGTGCAGGACTTCTACCGTATTGCTACACCGTTGACCGGGTTGACCCAGAAGGGAGTTCCTTTCGATTGGACGGAGGAGTGCGAGCACAGTTTCCAGCAGTTACGGACTCGGCTGACGACGGCACCGGTGTTATCTTTACCTTCCGGATCAGGCGGGTTTGTGGTCTTTTGTGATGCCTCTCGAGTGGGGCTAGGGTGCGTTCTGATGCAGCATGACAGGGTGATCGCGTATGCCTCGCGACAGTTGAAGAAACATGAGCAGAACTACCCCACTCACGATTTGGAGATGGCAGCAGTGGTCTTCGCACTTAAGATCTGGCGACATTACCTATACGGCGAGTCATGCCAGATATTCACGGATCACAAAAGTCTGAAATACATATTCCAGCAGCGGGATCTGAACCTTCGACAGCGCCGATGGATGGAGTTAGTGAAGGATTACGATTGCGAGATCTTATATCACCCGGGCAAGGCAAATGTGGTGGCGGATGCTTTGAGTAGGAGGCCCGGGGGTAGTTTATCTTGTTTGAGCGCAGTACAGGAGCAGTCATCCGCGGACTGGCAGATATTATGCGACAGCCGGATACAGTTCAAGTTCACGCCGATTGGAGGACAGATAGCGCATGTCCGTGCACGCCCACAGTTGATCGATCGTATACGTGAGGCACAGCTCAGTGATGACCGATGTTCAGAGATCATGGCACAGATTGGACAGGGCAGATTTTCCGAGTTCGTGATCGATGATCAGGGGATACTACAATTTGGAGTCAGACTGTGCATACCTGATGCTGAAGGACTGAGGCGCGAGATTCTTGAGGAGGCACATCGATCGGTGTACAGCGTCCATCCCGATTCCACCAAGATGTATCATGATATGAGAGATGTTTATTGGTGGGACGGAATGAAGAGGGACATCGCAGATTTTGTGTCGAGATGCCTGACTTGTCAGCAAGTCAAGGCTGAGCACCAGAGGCCCGCGGGAGAGCTACAGCCGTTACCTGTTCCCGAGTGGAAATGGGAACAGATTTCGATGGATTTCGTTGTGGGTCTACCCAGGACTAGTCGGGGGTATGACTCCATCTGGGTGATCGTGGATCATTTGACGAAAGCGGCTCACTTCCTACCGGCGAAGACGACTTTCGGATTTACTCAGTATGCTCAGATCTACATTGACGAGATAGTGCGACTACACGGAGTCCCGACATGCATTGTGTCCGACAGAGGCACCCAATTTACCAGTAGACTATGGCAGAGGCTTCAGGAGGCTTTGGGCACTCGCTTGAGTTTCAGCACAACATTTCATCCGCAGACCGATGGACAGTCAGAGCGGACCATTCAGACTCTCGAGGACATGCTCAGAGCTTGTGTATTGGATTTCGGAGGTAGCTGGGATCACCATTTACCCTTAGTAGAGTTCTCCTACAATAACAGCTACCAGAAGACCATTCAGATGGCACCGTTTGAGGCTCTTTATGGGAGGAGATGCAGATCGCCCGCCTGTTGGACAGAGCTCAGTGAGAACAGTATCTTAGGGCCACAGATTGTTGAGGAGACGACCGCGAAGATCCAGTTGATTCGCGATAGGATGAGAGCAGCGCAGAGTAGGCAGAGATCTTATGCGGACCGTCGGCGGCGCAGGCTTGAGTTTTCTGTTGGTGATCATGTTTTCTTGAGGGTCTCCCCTATGAAAGGTGTGATGAGGTTTGGGAAGAAGGGGAAGCTCAATCCCAGGTATGTGGGTCCCTTCGAGATCCTCGGGCGTGTTGGTACAGTAGCGTACCGTTTAGCCCTTCCGCCCAGTTTTCCAGACGTGCACCCGGTATTCCACGTTTCGATGCTCCGCAGATATCTTCATGATCCTTCGCATGCGATTCAGCATCCGACGATCCAGCTTGAGCGCGACCTTTCCTATGCAGAGCAGCCGGTGATGATCTTAGATCGACAAGTGAAGAAATTGAGATCGAAGGACATCCCATCTGTTAAGGTACTTTGGCGTGGCCAGAACCGTGAGGAGGTCACTTGGGAGACCGAAAGCGAGATGATGAAGACGTATCCCCATCTTTTTGAAGGTACGTGTAGTTAGATTTTTGAAATTCGGGGACGAATTTCTTTTAAGGGGGAGAGATTGTAACACCTTAGGATATGTTTAGTGAATAATTATATTTAAATATTGGGTTTTTAACAAAAAGTTTACCAAATTGTGTTTTAAATATTTTTCCTAATTTAATAAATATTTTTCCAAAATTTTCCTAGGCTTGCACACACATGTGCATGTAAACTAGGGTTTTTAAAAGAGTTAATACCATGATTAGTAACCATGGTGGGTTTAATCATGGGGATTAAAGTCTTTTGGGTTTTAATTGAGTTTATTTAGTTAATCAATAGTTGCTTTAATTTGAAATTGTTTAAGGGTGTTGACTTGTGAGAGGGAGAGAGAGTGCATCATGGCTTAAGCCATGCTTGCAATCATGAGGAGAGAGAGAGAGAAGGGTTGACATTGGGTGATGATTTTTCCTCTCAATTGTTTTGTTTTCTTTCTCTCAACCTCACTCTCACACACACACACACACACACACTCACCTCTTCAACACAACATCAGTAGCAGCAGCAAACACAACAGCAACAGCAGCAAACACAACAGCAACAGCAGCAACACAAAAGCAGCAGCAGCAGCATCAGTGAGCAGCAACAGCAACACAACTTCGACTGCAGCTTCTCCCCTTCATTTCTTCTTCTTCCTTCAGCTACCTAGGGTTAAGTATGAGGTATATTTCCTAAACTTATTCCCTAGTTGCTTGGTTAGAGTAGTTTTGCATCGGTTAGTGGTTTTTAGTGCGTTTTAGTGCGATATGAGGTGTTTAGTGGGAACCTTGTGCTAGTGTGGTGTAAATTGGTTTCAGTAGGTTGTTAGTGGGTTGATGAGACCATATTAACTTAGCTTAACCCCAATTGCACTAAAATACCACCAGTTTTCCAAATTGATGCAAATCCGTCGTTTTTAAGCAAAACTGAGTTTTCTGGAACTGCTTTTGACCCGATGAGTTCTGAGTGAAATTGGGAAGACTGCAGTATAGTGGAGATGTGCTGATACCCCAGATTTAACCCGACCCCCTAACTGCTACAGTAGGCCGCCAATTAATTCGTTCTGGCCGCAATTTGCGGCCAGATGGGTAGGGTTTGGGTTGGGGTTTGGTCCTGTAGGTGTCTGCTAGTGTGTAGGGTGCTGTGATGTATATATTTTTGTAAGTTTAGTTCTGTATAGAAATCTGGGACCAAATACCTGTTTGGCCGTTTTTCTAAACCTTCACGACACGCGTGATACGTGAGTAGGTTTGGGGCTTTTGCGTATCGCGACGCGTCGAGGTAGTTTCAGGCGCGTGATCACACGTTTTAGCGTATCGCGTACACGCGCGATTGGTTTGCGACACGGGTTTCTAGTTGGACCGTAATGTCGCGTTTCTGTGAAATTGAGCTTATGTGTGATATATGTTGTGTGATTCTAGGTTCGCAGGCCAGTGAGATGGACGCTGCGAAGAAGGGCAAGCAAGTCGTCGGCTACACTTAGCGCGAGACTCGGTGAGTAGATTTCACATCTACGGGGATATCGCCCGCATGGCGTTATGCGTCAGGGCTGATAGGACTTTATTATTATATGTTGCATGTACCCCATAGACTGTCATCGCATATTGCATTCCCTGCTACATATATATATGCTTAGAACTGATAGAACACCGCACTATTACTAACGGTTTATGTTGCACGTGTAGGGTTGCTTGGCACGCGCACAAGGGTCTACGAGGCATCAACCATGCCCGAATAAAAATTTAGCCGTGCCGAACAACCCGAATACGGAACTTTAAACTAGAGATTAGGCGAAAACAACATGCTAAACACTTTAACACTAAGTGAGAGGGATTACAACCTTTGTAGATCCGGTCCTTCACTTCATATGCTCCGTGTTGTGGTCCCTTCGCTGCGATCATCAGGATCCGGACTCTCGAGAGGTTCCACGAAGAGAAAGACGCAACCTTTGCTTCCGATCTTCGATACTAAGATGATCTACCTCGAAGTTTCTTTAACACAAGCTAACACTCATGAAATGATGTGAACACCCTCATCTAAATGGCAAGGGAAGATGAGGATGATGAAGTAGGAATTTTTCTCTATTTATTTATCTTTTTCTCACAAGTATTCATCACCTTTGAAAAATCTAGTAAGCTTTTTCATGGAAGAATGAAGGAGGAAGAAGAAGATCAATCTCATTATCCTTTTGTGATGAATAGGAAAAGTAATAATATGATAGATTATGCAACCATGGTTCACTTAACCAATGTAGAGAATTAACTAGGGTTAGGGTTTCGGTTTGGTTAAAGCATGACTCATTTCAAAATATCTTTCAAATGACAAAAAGAAAACCTTCTAGAAACATCTAGAAAGTTTAACCCTAATCCAAACCCTAATCAAGTTTAAACTCTACTAAACATGTTGCATTATTTATCATATCATGTTACAATATTATATATCACATATATAATATTTATTGTAACAAAATATAAATAATACAATTAACATATATCGCATATACATCAATGTATTATCCGAGTGAGAAAAAGAATCTTTTAGTGAGCAAATATTAGTTAATGCAATTTAATATATCACATATATTATTATACATTAAATTATCGAATCAACACTTGATCCGACAATCCGGCTATATCGCATATAACCGGCTAATATTTATCCGTACCGATTCATCGAATCAACACTTGATCCGATGACCCGGCTGATATCAAATATCGTGAGAATATAATACGATATCACATACCGTATTATCCTCGGTCCCGCATATATCACATACGTGCTCCTACTCCGTTTTGCCTGAGTCAAGAAACCTCTGTGTAGGACTCTAAAGAATCGTCAATACGCCGGCAGTAGGTGATGATCATATCAAACACCCACAAGCTGCAAGCGGTCAGCTAAACGTAACAGCTACCCAGGTATTGAGCGCTCAGAAGATCAACAAGCAAGCCTGTACATTCTCCTGTGGATCCAAACAGTAACACTCCCGTACAGTCCGGTCTCGTCGTCTGATATGTCGCATATCTCGCCTAGGGGTGGTAAACGTCAGACCCCAGTAGCTCGATAAGTCGTGTCGATATGAGGTCTATAACAGTTCGAGAAACTACTGATAACACTTAGCAGTAAATCTCAGCAACCCTGGCCAGGGATTTCCGGTTATAGCCAATCGAACACAGCACAACATCAACTCCCTATACCGGGAGAGACGAATCCCCTCCTATCGCTCATTGCCTCCATGTGATTCGGGACTGTACCCAAAAGCCACCTTTTTGCACGCCTTCTTGGACGTGGTATGATGGAAATCAAAGCACAGTGGGAACCACACAAGACTCTATGACGATCTCGGGTCAACAGACTACTCTGTACCAGTGTCACCGGAGAACTGCCATCTGACGTATGGTATAATACCATCTGGGAGTTCTCGGCGAGTCCGTCCAGTGTACCCAGTCTCCACTGAGCACCCGTACACCATCCTTGATGTCAAACACCGATGGATATGGGATCATCCATCGCCCATCATATGGGTCAAGATGCGTATACGCTAGTCTACTCTGGTGCATCGATGCCCTGTCTCGATACACCCTCGACTAGGAACAGTTATAGGATGTACTCGTCGGCTACCGCGGCCCCACTAGTATGATCTCATCATAGTCCCAGTAGTCGAGTACATATCCTAAGGGCTTTATCAACATGTAACATAGAGACAATCAGAGTACATGTTAAGATAAACTACAACCAGATAGCATACTATCATGTCGAGCAAGAAAGTCCTCCTTATATATGTCCTAGCATCCACTACAATATACATCGTATGTACAGTAATGGCCTCTAGGGCATACATATAACTAACAATCTCCCACTTGCACTAGGGCCATCTGTTATGGTATCGCATACCCAACAATTAGCTGCGGTTGAAGTATCTCATACTCAACCATCCCATAAAAGTCTCTACTGGGAAAAAGGCCTTTGTGAGTAGATCCGCGCTGTTGTCCTCTGTGTCTACTCTCCTAACCTCGATCTCCCTGGAGATCAACCATCTCCATGATCAGGTGATACTGCCTAAGAATTATATCTGGATTTCTGATGGGACGGTAGTTCCTTGGCATAAGCCACAACTCCATTGTCACACAATGGTAGGAACAAAGTTCATCTTATGAACTTCTAAATATCCAGACTGCCTCTTTGGTAGCATCCTTGGTAACGATGTATCTTGCCTCTAATCGTCTAGTATGTCACGGTATCTAGCTTGGAACTCTTCCAACATACCGTCCCTCCACTGAGGGCATAGACAAGCCTGTGACTGACATTCAGTCGTCCTTATCACCCTGGAACCTTTCCAGTGATTCTCCCCAGGATCGATTGATACCATCTCACTACAACTAGTGAGTGTCCTAACATCCAATTAGATCTATCTCATAGATCCAAAAAAACAGGATTTAGAAGGTATCATTTTGATCCTATATGGAGAATCCTTGTGATAAGCGGAGAATAACCGAGCGTAGCATAGGAAACTCTTTCCCTATCAAGAGTATGTCATCCACGTACTCTACGAGGATCACCACCATACTCTCTACTACCTTTTCATATATACAAGGTTCATCTACCATTTTGATGAAGTCAAACTCTTTGACTACCACATCAAAACAGATGTTCCAACTCCGCGATGCCTGTTTTATCATATAAAACATCTTGCACACGTTTCCGCTGCTCCCACAGTCTACGAAGCCCTCTGGCTGTGTACTTATAGACGCTATCTTCTAAATCATCATTTAGAAAAGCAGTCATGACACCCAACCGCCAGATATCGTAGTCATGGTATGTAGCCGTGGCAAGTAGGATCTGGATGGACTTAAGCATAGCTTTGAAAGTCTCAACTTTTCCATGTACACCAAGTAATCTTCTCAAGATATACTCGCTCCTGATGGGAATCTAACCCTTCAGATAAAGCAACCAAAGTCCATACTTTGTTGGTGTATAAGGATTCCATCTCAGATCGCTAAGCATCCAGCCATTCTTTAAGAGTCCCACTCCTGATGGCCAGCTCGAAATTAGTTGGGTCATCATTTCATGATGCAATCCTTGCTCCCACTGTCATAGAGGAACCGAAGTATCTCTCAGGTGGGTGAGGAACCCTACTAGATCGGCGGAGAGGCTGAGGTTCGTTGGTATCTACTGAATCCTTTGGTTGTACCAAATCATCTGCTGTATTTTGTATAGCTGGAACCTTTCCATTTCTACATAACAGACCTTGCCTCGAGCTTGTCCAGATTTTGCTTTTAGACATAGGCCGGACAACCCCAAATCTTAACCAACTTAAGATATGGGCTCTTCCCTTTCCATATCACATATGAAGTGGTAGGTAACTGATTTGATTTGAACCCTATTCAATAGGTATGCAACTTCACAAGTGCATAACTCCCTAAAGGAAATAGGAAACTCAGTAGTACTCATCATAGAGCACACCATATCACATAGGGTGCTTTTGCTCCGCCCCGATATACCATCGTGCTATGGTGTATACGGAGGAGTAATTCTGAGATAGAATCTCATTCTCCTTTAGAATAGTCCAGGATTTCCATGCTCAAGTATTCTCCTCCTTGATCACATCAAAGGACATAATACTTTTACCCGTATTTTGGTTCTCTACTTCTAACTTATATTCTGTGAATATCTCAAAAGGTTTGGACTTGTGTTTCAGCAGGAACATATGTCTGAATCTTGAGAGATCATCAGAGAATGTAATGAAGTACAAAGAACCAGTCTTGGCATGTGTAGACAGGGGACTTTCATACATCATCATGTATCATTCCCAAGAGTTCACTAACTCCTTCTCTGTTTCCAATAAACAGAGCTGTGGTCATTTTATCTTTGTGACATGACTGGCAAGTTTCACAAGATGTAAATTCAAACTAATTTAAATATGCATCTAAATGTAACTTCAGCCAGACGGGTCGCATTGATATGACCTAGTCTACAATACCTCAAGAAGGATTCATTCATTTCTGAACTCTTCCTCTTGTGTGTGTTCTGTATACTAAGAACTGTAGTTTGATTTAGAACGTTAATGCTTTTAGATAACGTGCCTGAACCGATCAACTCTTGATATAGGAAATGTTCAAAACATTATCCAACAATACAAAATTATGTCCTTTCTTTACTAATAAAGAGACTAATATGATTTTGTATATCAGGTTCGGTATCTAATAACATTTGTTCAGAATCAATGTATTCTAGTAATACAGGGTGACAGTGACCAACATACTTGGCTACAACACTTGCACCGTTTTCTGTCTCATGAAACTAATCACCCGTTCTCAGTTCTCTACCTATCTGTAGCCCATGTAACAGATTACATACGCGGGATCCTGATCCGGTATCTCATACCCAGGACGTAAAGGATACTGAGAAACAGTTCTGTGTAACGAACACACCCGAAGATGATGCATCAGCATGCACTTTCTTCGTTTGGGCGGCTCGGGAAATCTGGTATTCCCCAATTTCCTGCTCTGTCTTATAACAATTATAAGTTGGAGCGGGACCAACGTTCCCCAGCTCAGTATAACAAGCGGGTTCGGTCAATATATCCGTTTTATTATCTTGATTAAGGCGTGATATGGTCGCTATCTGGAGAGAGAGAGAAGAAAACACTCAGCGTATGCTCTTGCAAGATTAGATTGGTTATATAATATATCTAATCAGGATGTCTCCCACTGTTTTAGTCAAATCTTCCTTCAAACCCTAAAAGGAAAGACTAGCCGGGATTAATTACACGCTACAAGTTCGCCAATCTTTCAGCCAGGCCAGTGTCGGTACTTTGAGGGAGGTCCCCCGTGCTTTCACACGAACCTAATTAAAGTAAACCTCGTTTTCCCAGAGGCGTAACCCCGTTAACACCTTTCTAGACACTTACTTGATCGGCTAATTGTAATGTGTAAAACTCTCCCAGGAGTAACTCTTACTCGCAGCGGGTATCGGGATCCAACTATCTCATAGAAGGTATGCAATCTCATTGCAAATTTCAACACTTGAAATTCCCAATAATATTTTGCCCCTAACGTGCTATGACCTTGACGAAAGCCAACAAACCATAGCCCGCTAGTCAAGTTCAACCCGTACATTTCTTGATTGAATTAAACCCACCCGCACGACCCTTGACGAAAGCCAACAAAGCCGCACGACTACCCTAATCCAATCGCATCGTATGCTAGCAGATAAGGAGCATATAGCTACCGCACACTGCACCTTGACGAAAGCCAACAAATGCAGCACGAATACTATATACAACTTATCTGAAATGACGGAGAGCTACGACAGGTTTTTCAGAAAACCTATTGCGTAATGAACTTGATATCGTTGTAGAATCGAGTGATTTTAAATGGAGTGTTTTTTAGGCTTTTCTAGTTTTGCTAAAGGGGTCACTCCCGGTGAAGGGATCGTCGGCCCTTTCCTCATCGAATAAGGTGCAGGATATATCATATATACCACTATGCAAAGCAAGAACTATAGAAGCAATCAAAAGACAAACCGAATTTGTAGCATCTGCCAGTTATTGCTAAAGGAGTCACTCCCGGTGAAGGGATCTCGGTCCTTTCCTTATCGAATAAGGTGCTGGATGTTCTACAAGGAACACCGCTATGCAAAGCAAGAACTAGAGCTACCAGTTTTTAAACAAGTTTCTACAACATCTTAGGTTTCTTTTATTTCATTAATCTCATTAATGAAGTCCCATTTTATTATGCTTCACAAGCATCTCTTTTGAAACGAAATCTGCAATATAACATATATCTCATATATATAGTATAAACATTCGTCTCAGGCAGTAATATGATCTCATCACAGAACATTGCAGCAGAAGAACATATATGAAATATTGGATATACTAGGACGTCCGTGTTTTCAATACGAGCCTGTATAAAACACGGATTCCACGGTCGCGATGAATAGCCAAACCCACATCCCTAGACCCCTACGAGAGTGGCAAGTAACACTGCCAATTCTAGGGTTAGGAGACCCGGTCTCGACTCCTCGAGATGGTCTCCCACTGGACCCTAGAACCCGGTTACTTGTGCTCCCCTCCTTGGGTCTACCTAATGCGGAAAAGTAAATAATATACAACGGTGACAGCTTCCGCTACCTGGAAATGCCCCAATAAAAGAATATTACATAAAAATGAATTTTACATGAATAAAAAAGAAAAACTCTCATCTCACATAAAACCCCCGGCTATTCAAACGCGATGATCCAATACAACATATCACAGCAACACATAATATCTCATATCATCAACGTAAGCAAGTATGCGTATCCCGATTGTCGTTGATGTATAGCAACGAAGCCGGCGATACACCACATACTACGCTTACGGTCATAGAAAAGAAAGTGTAAAACTACAACAGTTGGAATCCGCAACCTCCTTAGACATCGCATGCCTAACGAAATGAATTCCTTAGACATCACATGCCTAACAATTATAAACCCCGCATTTTAGTCTCATTATCGAAAACTCTTTTCAATACCAAGTCGGCCAATTCAACAAGATTCCCGACGTCCTGATCGAATGCTCGTCGCAAACTTTAGTAGACGGCCGCACCCCCGATACCGTCGACGAAGTGCACCAAGGCGGAACACCGCTACCGGGAGCACCCGAACGGATGCTTTCGGTGACGGGGTTCTCCTACGGTCACTTGGTCGGGGCTATGGAGTGAGGCCGTCTATTAAGTTTACCCGGCGAGTATTCGCGTACCCTACGTGATTGCGACGGACTTTTGATCACATCAAAATTCCGTGGCAACCGATCATCTGAGACTAAACTGCTATGTTTATAATATTCAAATTAGTCTTCTCATAACTATCTGTGGATTCCAATTATTGTATCACATTCCAGATAAATAGAAAAAGTTAAACTTTCCGATCGAATCATCAAGCACCCAAGAATTCCCCAATATATTTCAACACTTGAAAACAGTTTAAAAACATCCATTACATGCCACAGTACCAATGGTCCAGCCGTAGAAGGGTCAAGCCAACGCCTCACATGTGGCACGCCGTACTGCCCCAAACCCTAAGGTTCAAAGGGCAGTTCAAGACGGTCACATAATCGAGTTAAGGTTTGTTGTCTTCTAGAGGGTCCATCAAGTTACTTGCACGACTTAGAACGTTCTTAAACACGAGGAAAAATCCAACTTTTGAAAAATTTTCCGACAGGGGAAAAAGTGAGTTATTGATATCCGTTCGAACTTTTTAACAGTTTCAAAAAAATTATCCGGACAAAACTAAACAAAGTTATAATATCCGATCAAAACTTTAAGTCCCAAATACAACCTGGATAATTCAACAGTTGAATAATAAAAAATAAAAATTTCCAGAAACTACAAGATTATAAAATAGGAGTTACTGTGAAAAGCACGTGGCATAAATCGACCACGTGGCCGCGGAACCGCCGCACATGCTTGGGTGGGGCCGCGGTTCCGCGCCTCGTTTGGCGAATTACGCTCACGTGTTTCACAGTAATTCTTGTAATTACCTGCTGTAATTTTTGGATATTTTTAATGTGGAAAAATCCCAATTTTTAGAAAATTTCCAGAGAGCATGTTATATCGGGGTTTCGGGTTTCGATCGGACTTCAAACTTCGTTCAGACATCGCCTAAAGCTCTAGCTTGGCTCTGATACCACTGTAGGGTTGCTTGGCACGCGCACAAGGGTCTACGAGGCATCAACCATGCCCGAATAAAAATTTAGCCGTGCCGAACAACCCGAATACGGAACTTTAAACTAGAGATTAGGCGAAAACAACATGCTAAACACTTTAACACTAAGTGAGAGGGATTACAACCTTTGTAGATCCGGTCCTTCACTTCATATGCTCTGTGTTGTGGTCCCTTCGCTGCGATCATCAGGATCCGGACTCTCGAGAGGTTCCACGAAGAGAAAGACGCAACCTTTGCTTCCGATCTTCGATACTAAGATGATCTACCTCGAAGTTTCTTTAACACAAGCTAACACTCATGAAATGATGTGAACACCCTCATCTAAATGGCAAGGGAAGATGAGGATGATGAAGTAGGAATTTTTCTCTATTTATTTATCTTTTTCTCACAAGTATTCATCACCTTTGAAAAATCTAGTAAGCTTTTTCATGGAAGAATGAAGGAGGAAGAAGAAGATCAATCTCATTATCCTTTTGTGATGAATAGGAAAAGTAATAATATGATAGATTATGCAACCATGGTTCACTTAACCAATGTAGAGAATTAACTAGGGTTAGGGTTTCGGTTTGGTTAAAGCATGACTCATTTCAAAATATCTTTCAAATGACAAAAAGAAAACCTTCTAGAAACATCTAGAAAGTTTAACCCTAATCCAAACCCTAATCAAGTTTAAACTCTACTAAACATGTTGCATTATTTATCATATCATGTTACAATATTATATATCACATATATAATATTTATTGTAACAAAATATAAATAATACAATTAACATATATCGCATATACATCAATATATTATCCGAGTGAGAAAAAGAATCTTTTAGTGAGCAAATATTAGTTAATGCAATTTAATATATCACATATATTATTATACATTAAATTATCGAATCAACACTTGATCCGACAATCCGGCTATATCGCATATAACCGGCTAATATTTATCCGTACCGATTCATCGAATCAACACTTGATCCGATGACCCGGCTGATATCAAATATCGCGAGAATATAATACGATATCACATACCGCATTATCCTCGGTCCCGCATATATCACATACGTGCTCCTACTCCGTTTTGCCTGAGTCAAGAAACCTCTGTGTAGGACTCTAAAGAATCGTCAATACGCCGGCAGTAGGTGATGATCATATCAAACACCCACAAGCTGCAAGCGGTCAGCTAAACGTAACAGCTACCCAGGTATTGAGCGCTCAGAAGATCAACAAGCAAGCCTGTACATTCTCCTGTGGATCCAAACAGTAACACTCCCGTACAGTCCAGTCTCGTCGTCTGATATGTCGCATATCTCGCCTAGGGGTGGTAAACGTCAGACCCCAGTAGCTCGATAAGTCGTGTCGATATGAGGTCTATAACAGTTCGAGAAACTACTGATAACACTTAGCAGTAAATCTCAGCAACCCTGGCCAGGGATTTCCGGTTATAGCCAATCGAACACAGCACAACATCAACTCCCTATACCGGGAGAGACGAATCCCCTCCTATCGCTCATTGCCTCCATGTGATTCGGGACTGTACCCAAAAGCCACCTTTTTGCACGCCCTCTTGGACGTGGTATGATGGAAATCAAAGCACAGTGGGAACCACACAAGACTCTATGACGATCTCGGGTCAACAGACTACTCTGTACCAGTGTCACCGGAGAACTGCCATCTGACGTATGGTATAATACCATCTGGGAGTTCTCGGCGAGTCCGTCCAGTGTACCCAGTCTCCACTGAGCACCCGTACACCATCCTTGATGTCAAACACCGATGGATATGGGATCATCCATCGCCCATCATATGGGTCAAGATGCGTATACGCTAGTCTACTCTGGTGCATCGATGCCCTGTCTCGATACACCCTCGACTAGGAACAGTTATAGGATGTACTCGTCGGCTACCGCGGCCCCACTAGTATGATCTCATCATAGTCCCAGTAGTCGAGTACATATCCTAAGGGCTTTATCAACATGTAACATAGAGATAATCAGAGTACATGTTAAGATAAACTACAACCAGATAGCATACTATCATGTCGAGCAAGAAAGTCCTCCTTATATATGTCCTAGCATCCACTACAATATACATCGTATGTACAGTAATGGCCTCTAGGGCATACATATAACTAACAGCACGGGCACTATTTGCATGCTACACACACCGTTAGTAATTGCTATGCCACACTCACTGCAGAGCTGCCATGATTACATTGCTGTAGTTCATCTTACATATGATTGGTTATGATTTTCTAGAAATTGGGAGCCGCATGACATCTTTAAGAACGGAAACTATTTTAAAAAGCGGTTTTCCCCTTATACACATACCATGGATTGATTTACATTGTACCTCGCATTGGATTTACTTATTGGTGTTGGATTTCATGCGATTTCTGGTTTTGAGGACCGTGAAATTATTTAAGAAAAGATGCACTATTTTGAAAACCCGGTACCTCGTGATATGATATTTTGGTGCGTCCACCACGCGTTTTCTCGGTGCTGAGACGTGTGCTTGAAACTCGATTCGAGGAGATGGATGATCCGTTTGCGGGTTCGTGGTGGGCCCGGTATGGTATCCCGGGGCGAGAACGGTTTCGCTGTGCAGTAGACGGTGAGCCCGGTGGAGGGACTACTACCTACCGGTGATTGGTTGGACCTGGCAGTTGTCCGGAGGATACTGACCAGAGTCGAGAGATGGATGCGGGATGATCCGTACTGCCGGGGCCGAGGGCCGATACCGCAGACGGACCCCGTGGGCCGATCTGGACTGACGGAGCCCGATATACGAGGATTTGCGTGTCGATGCTGGACACGAGTATTTTATGATATTTTGGGTGCCGATGTTGGGCACTCGTGATTTCTCAGAGATGTACAGGATTTGAGGGCCGATGGGTGTGCCGGCGCCTGAGTGTATTTGGGATTTGGGTGCAGTCTGAGGCACCGATTATTGCTTTCCATGTTGACATTCCCATGCTCAGTATTGATTACCATATATCTCATCCTGTAGTTATTTTACCTGATAGAGCATCTGCATGGTTATTGCACATACTGCTTATCGCGCATTGATTTCATCTGCTGGCATTAGTAGAGCCACGCTATATGTGCATGCTCGCGATCACCTTTATATGTTATCTCTATTCACGAGTTGGCAACTCACCCCCGTTGTGCCACAGTATTTGCAGGTTGCCCTTGGGAGTAGTCACGGCTGGCTGTTTACCGCATCTTTTGGCACAGATACCGTTGCTGAGGCGAGTTAGCCTTTTTGCTGTTAGGTGGGTTTTTGTATGGTATCTGTTATCCTTCAGTTGTATATTGATGTATCTAGTATTCTCCATCTACCTTTCTGTATTGACTTAGAGACAGTTGTGAGGACGATGTGTATGATTTTATACTCTGGTATCGAGCTCGCATGTGAGCCGACTTTATTTTATGCAGTCTTACCCTTGGTGATATTGTCCTTGCTTTACTGTGTGTTCTTCGCTACGGCGTCGTATATCATATTGTGATGCTTTATTCTTTTTGCTTGTTATCCCTGCTACACCTTGCTTTATCCGACTCACGGGACAAATGTTTTTAAAGGAAATGTTGACAAAATTATAAAATTATAACTCTTGAACTAAAAGGGATTTCTACTAAATAAATAAAAGTTTTTCGGACATGTATGACTGTTTTACGGAAATGTTTTAAACCACTCTATATTTATGGTTTTGATTTCTGGGTTCGGCTTACTTAGCCGCGTTACGCCTGTAGACGTTGCGTGGTTGTGTGCCGGTCACGAGTCGAAATTTTCGGGTCGTGACAGTATTATTGTTCACTATTCATTTTCTCTTTTGGCTATTCATATTTCTGTACGAATACGCGTATATGTATTTCGATACATGTACTGGGAAGTATTCCGTATTTATACGGAATAGCTTCTCGAAGTGGACACCTTATTTGTATGATTTTCCATTTTTGGAAATTCATTTGTTTCACAAATGAAGTGGAGGAGTGAGATGGCATGAGCATGGGTCATCAATATGGCTTGGAATTGTTTATTTGATTATTGATATGAGATATTTTGGTGCATGAGAGAGATGGGCAGCCACAACTCTTGAGTGGACTTGGTCATTCTTCTTCACTTGCTTCATTCTATTCTCACTTCATCACTTAGCCATTCTTGAGTTGCTCATGCCATTGTTTCCTCACCTCCTTCATCTTCTATGGTTTCTCCCATGAGCAATTGTGAGGAGAGAAAAATACAGTGACACATTCCTACACCTTCACTCTCCATTGCTAGCAACCTTGGAGCGTCGGTTGCCTCGTTTCGCGAGACTGAAGCTTGTGCCGTTTCCCTCAGATGGATCATCGTAGATGGAGGAAGACCGGCAACCAAACTCGATCAAGGAGCCACTAGGAGCTTGGGGATGATGGTTGAAGACCGAAGGACACGGATCAACTCGGTATAACCATCTAACTTCTTATATATAGCTTGCTAGTTTAGGGTTTAAGGTAGATCCGGGTATCGGGTAATGGTAGCGCCAGTTTAGTAAATTTTTGTTCCGCATTTGGCCACGGTTTGATTGTCGGGGAGCTGCCGTAACCCAACAGGGTTTCCCTGGTTCAGGTGAAATGATGTAGAAGCCATATAGTTTTACGTGCAGGGTTCCGATCATATACGTGTAGTGGTTACACGGATGTTGTTCGGACGGATAATACTAGTGTGCTTTGGATTATGCCGGATTCTAGTATAATATAATTGGATTGTTATTATTTCATCGTATTCGTATTTTGCAGTACGAATACAGGTATGTATATACAGTGAGGGAATTCTTGTAATTTTACAAGAGATGCATCTAGAAGGGGATACCTCATTATTGGATTTATCTATTTTTGGAAAATAGATTAATGAAGTGGAAAATGGAGATAATTGTGGCATGGGTGAAGCATGGCTAATTCTTTTATTTATTGGTTTGGACTTACTATTGAAGCATGGCTACAATTTTTTATTGAAAATTATTACATGCTTCATGTGAGAAAAGAATGAGCCATTCTTCACTAGCCTTCATTACTTGCTCATTTGCTCATTCTCTTTCTCTCCTTTGCTCTTCTCCTTCTTCCTCAAGACCCTAAACCCTCATATGTGTTGTGAACCCTAGGGTTATTTAAGATAAAATACTCCAATTAACACTCTACATCTCCTAAGCTACCTAAATTAGTGAACTAGGTATTTTAGTTACCTCGGTTTAGAGGTTGGAGCTTGAACCATATACTCTCGGGTGGATCATCTTCGACACGAGGAGGCCGACGACCGGGCTAGATCCACACTTTCTAGGAGCTCAAGGAGAGGAGAAGAAGACCCGAAGGACTTGAATCAAAGAGGTATAAAACTCTTTCATAGCAGTTTAGAACCTTCAAGTGTTAAGATAGTTAGGGTTTCCGAAAAAATCCTGTATATAGGTCGATGTTGCAAGTATAAAAATCGTTTTTTGTAAATTCTGTCTCCCCACAAGTGTGTGGGGTGTACGACATTGACTTACATAATACCAACCAGCAGTTCCCAGCGAGTCCGTCCAGTGTAACTCACAACCTAATGAGCACATGTATATTATCTTTGGTACCATATACCAATGGCTGCGGGATAAGCCATCTTCCCTGACGAGGATAAGAAACGTATACACTACTCTAGTCTGGAATATTGATGCCCTATCTCAATAATCCTACGACTAGGGACAAGTTTAAGAATGTGCTTATAGACTACCTAATCTCCACTAGTGTGACTGCCATCATAACACTGGTAGTCAAGCAAAGATCCTACAGACTCTATCAACATGTATTAGCAATACATTAAAAGAAACATATATACATGTAAAGATAGATACAAACCAGATAGTAAACTATCATATTGAGGAAAACTGTTATATATCTGTATATATATATATATATCCCAAGCTTCCAAAATATAATATATGATCCTGTATTATACAATAATGGCCTCTAGGGCATATATCACTAACAATCTTCCACTTGCACTAAGCCCATGTATTGGTATATCACAGACCTGTCATCTCGGATAGCTTCTTGAACTCCATCTGAGAGATGGCCTTTGTGAGTGGATTAGCAGTGCTGTCCTTCGTGTCTACTCTCCGCACCTTGATCTCCTGGTGATTCACGATCTTCCTGATTAGGTGATACCGCCTCAAGATATATCTGGATCTCTAATGGGACCATAGTTCCTTCGCTAAAACAATAGCCCTGTTGTTTTCATAATACAAAGGTATTGGGTCAACAATGGACGGAACCACCTGAAGTTCTGTAATGAACTTCCTCATCCAGACTGCTTCTTTAGCGGCTTCACATGCAGCGATATACTCTGCCTCCATCGTTGAGTCAGCAACAGTGTCCTATTTGGAGCTCCTGATTGAAAGAGATTTTACGATCACCAATATTTTACCGCAATCAAGAACGGCGTCGCATGAAGCTAGCCGGTGAATACGGGTCGGTCCACAGGGATGTGTAATTTTCCTAAGTGTTCTTACGAGCTGATTCCAATGGTTGTTTGGTCTTTTAATTGAATCTAAAATCTAAGTTGTACGATGATCAAGAAACTTACTAGGATTAGGTCTAAGGTGAGTTTGAAAAGATTAATATTCACACCTCTTTCAATGCCCTCAATTAAATCTTTTTAGAAGTTATAACAATTATTAGTAAAGGGGATTAGGATGATTGGGAAGAAACGAAGTTTCTTCCTCTAGATCCTTGTACGTCCTTTCCTACTAATTGCTCTAACCTTCATGGAAGTCATGCATGTCCGGTCCTTTATACTACAGTTTCACCGTTACCTCGTGGGTAGGGTGCCGTAGGGAGCGGATCAGGCATGCGTGCATGAAGTTCTAGTTATTACAAATTATTGGGCTTGAAAGAGATGAGAGATATTCATCTCTCAATCCCTCCCTTATTCCTAACCCTAACAAGCGAGGAAATTACTCGCTCATTAGGGGATCTATTAAAAACAACATTTTAAACTTACTTACCTACTGCAGTTTAAGAAATACTACACTAGATTAAACTAGGGCAATGGAAGGATTTATCTAAGGCAAGAATTAATTTAGAGTACTACTGCAGAAAATAAAAGATACTTACAAGAATGATGCTCTTAATCTTCCAAAGAATCTGAATTTTCTTTATTGAAAAGAGGCATCCCTATTACAATATTTTGATTATAATTTTATAGGGAAACAGGAAAATTTAGGGTTACGGGATTCGCACATGTGCGATTAAAAAATACCCCCGAAAAATCCCAACAAAGTCACCGACGCACCGCCACCAAAAATATGCACCGACGTGCGCACTAGACGGCCGCGGAACCGCGGCATTGGTAGGGGTAGGGCCACGGTTCCGCGGCCCTTTAATGAGAACATTGTGTGTGTTTTTCAGGGTTTCTTCTCTGCTGTTTGGGCTTCTCATTTATGTGGTTCTTTTATCAATTGGGCTTCTGGGTCTTCTCCAGATCTTCAGTGAAACTTGTAGTGGTCTTTTAACTGTTCACTTTAACATTTTTTGATCCTGCGTTGCCTTGTACAATTGTGAACTGTTCTTTATCTAGGCTTGACTAGGATCCTTCTACTTGTTGGTCAAAAGTCTCTCTTTTGTATCATCTTTTGTCTTTTTCACTGTTTTCGCTCTAATAACCTGTAACCAGTAATATGTGGCAGACATGCGTCAAAAGCACATGTTTATTTATAAAACGCATAAGAATGGGGAATATAAAATGCAATATTATGATATGAACAGCTCCTTCCAATAGACCGTTCCTCCATTAAGGGTGAAGACATAACGTGACATGTATTTGGAGTCATCCTTGTTACTCTAAAAGCTGGAGTCAGCAAAAGCCTCGATCCGGAGGTATTTATGTAGGGTTCATATGCACACTAATGAGGTCTCACAAGGCATCAACCATGCTAATTTCAAATTTTACACGTGCCGAGAAACCCAAATACGGATTGTTAACTAGATTTTAGGCGAAAACAATAACTAGTTAACAACTTAACTAAGAGTAAACGGAAAATACAACCTTTGTAGATCCGGTCCTCCACCTCCATAGCTCCGTGATGAAGTCCCCTCGCTGCGATCATCGGATCCCGGGCTCTAGCGTAGGCTTCATCGGAGAAATGGGCGGGCTAGGTCGTCGACTTCGATGTCGAAGATGATCTACGTCGAGACAACACAAGATCAAGCTCCAACTTCACCAAGTCAAGAAACTTGTGAAGAAAACACCCTATACTACATGGCAAGTGGTAGAGGATGAAGAAATAGGAAGTGGGTTCACTTTAGAATTGGATTTCTCACTCTTTTTCTCAAGTTGCCATTAAAGGTTGCAAGCTTTTCTTCTTGTTGATGAAGAAGAAGAAGAAGAAAAGAATATGATGAGTATTTCTAAAATAAGAAATAATATGATACTTATCATAATGGCAACCATAGTTAGGTGTAGAGAATAAACCATGGTTAGGTTGAATGGTTAGGTTAATGGAAACAAACAAAATGGTCAAGCTTTCAACACTTCATGAAGTTTCATGAAAGAAACAAGATAAGCCACTATTTTATTTATCTTTCAAAATGAATAAATAAATAAATGAATAAGTAAATAAACAAAACCCTAACCATTAACACAACCATGGTTTAATCATACACACAAACTATCATGTATCATCAAACATGATACAAACTGGTGCACAAAACTATATCATATATACAATGTGCACGTCAAGTGAGAAAATCCATTTTAAGTGAACCAATACTAGTTAATGCAAAGTAATATATCAAATATATAATTATGCATTAAATCATTAAATCAATACTTGATTTAACGATCCGGTCATATCGCATATAACCGACTAATATCCAATGTATCGGCTTATCGAATCAATCCTTGATTCGATAACTAGGTTATATCGCATACAACCATTCGATACATTCATCGCGAGAATAGAATACGGTATCACATACACGCATTATTCTCGGTCCCGCACATATCTCATATGCTCCTATTTCGTTTCGTTTGAGCCAGGAAACCTCTGTGTAGGACTCTAAAGACTCGTCAATACGCCGGCAGCAGATGATGATCATATCAAGCACCCACAAGCCGCAAGCGGTCTGCTAAACGTAACGGCCACCCAGGTATTGAGCGATCAGAAGATCGACGAGCAAGCCCACTCATACTCCTGTGAATCCAACCAGTAACACTTACCATACAGTCCGGTCTCGTCGTCTGATATGTCGCATATCTCGCCTAGGGGTGGTAAACGTCAGACCCCAATAGCTCGATAAGTCGTGTCGATATGAGGTCTATAACAGTTCGAGAAACTACTGATAACACTTACCAGTAAATCTCAGCAACCCTGGCCAGGGATTTCCGGTTATAGCCAATCGAACACAGCGCAACATCAACTCCCTATACCGGGAGAGACGAATCCCCTCCTATCGCTCATTGCCTCCATGTGATTCGGGACTGTACCCAAAAACCACCGTTTTGCACGCCCTCTTGGACGTGGTAAGGTGTAAATCAAAGCACAGTAGGAACCACACAAGACTCTATGACGATCTTGGGTCAACAGACTACTCTGTACCAGTGTCACCAGAGAACTGTCATCTGACGTAAGGTATAATACCATCTGGGAGTTCTCGGCTAGTCCGTCCAGTGTACCCAGTCTCCACTGAGCACCCGTATATCATCTCTGATGTCAAACACCAATGGATATGGGATCATCCATCGCCTATCTGTATGGATCGAGAAGGTACACGCTAGTCTACTCTGGTATATCGATGCCCCGTCTCGATACACCCACGACTAGGGACTTTGAAGGATGTACTTATGGACTACCATGTCCCCACTAGTATGATCCGCATCATAGTCCAGGTAGTCATGTACACATCCTAAGGGCTTTACCAACATGTAACAGATAGACAATCAGTATACACGTTAAGGTAAAGAGCAACCAGATAGCATACTATCATGTCGAGCAAGAAAGTCCTCCCTATATATGTCCAAGCATCCACTACAATATACATCCTATGTATAGTAATGGCCTCTAGGGCATACATATAACTAACAATCTCCCACTTGCACTAGGGCCATCTGATAACAGTGGTTATAGTATCTTATACTCAACCATCCCATAAAAGTCTCTCTCTGGGAAAAGGCCTTTGTGAGTGGATCCGCCGTGTTGTCCTCTGAGTCTACTCTCCTAACCTCGATCTCCTTGGAGATCAACCATCTCCATAATCAGATGATGCTGCCTCAGAATATGTCTGGGTCACTGATGGGACCGGGGTTCCTGGGCCAAAGCCACACTTCCATTGTCACACAATGGTAGGAACCTAGTTCATCTCATGAACCAATATACACCCAAACGGCCTCTTTGGTAGCATCTTAAGTAGCAATGTATCCATCCTTTATCGTCTAGTTTGCCACGGTATCTAGCTTGGAACTCTTCCAACATACCGTCCCTTTATTGAGGGTAAAGACAATGCCTGTGACTGACATTCAGTCGTCCTTATCACCCTGGAACCTTTCCAGTGATTCTCCCCAGGATCAATTGATACCATCTCACTACAACTAGTGAATATCCTAATATCCAATTACATCTATCTCATAGATGAAAACTCAGGATTTAGGAGGTATCACTTCGATCCTATATGGAGAATCATTGTGATAAGCGGAGATTGACCGAGCGTAGCATAGGAAACTTCTTCCCTATCAAGAGTATGTCTTCCACGTACTCTATGAGGATCGCCACCATACTCCCTACTACCTTTTTGTATATACAAGGTTCATCTACTATTTTGATGAAGTCAAACTCTTTGACTTCAACATCAAAACAGATGTTCCAACTCCGTGATGCCTGCTTTATCCTATAAAGCATCTTGTACACGTTTCCGCTGCTCCCACTGTCTACGAAGCCCTCTGGCTGTGTACTTACAGACGTTCTCTTCTAAAACATCATTTTAGTAAAGCAGTCATGACACCCAACCGCCAGATATCGTAGTCATGGTATGTAGCCGTGGCAAGTAGGATCCGGATGGACTTAAGCATAGGCACTGGAAAAGGTTTCATCATTATCCACGCCTGGTCGATGATGAAAACCTTTAACAAGTCTAGCTTTGAAAGTCTCAACTTTTCCATCTACACCAAGTAATCTTCTCAAGATATACTTGCTCCTGATGGGGATTTAACCCTTCAGATATAGCAACCAAAGTCCATACTTTGTTGGTGTATAAGGATTCCATTTCAGATCGCTAAGCATCCAGCCATTCTTATAGAGTCTTACTCCTGATGGCCAGCTCGAAACTAGTTGGGTCATCATCTCATGATGCAATCCTCGATCCCACTGTAATAGAGAAACCGAAGTATCTCTCAGGTGGGTGAGGAATCCTACTAGATCGGCGGAGAGGCTGAGGTTCGTTGGTAACTATTGAATCCTTTGGTTTTATCAAATCATGTGCTGTAGTTTGTATAGCCGGAACCTTTCCAGTTCTACATTACAGACCTTGCCTCGAGCTTGTCCGGATTTTGTTTTTAGACATAGGCAGGACAACCCCAAATCTTAACTAACTTAAGAGATGGGCTCTTCCCTTATCATATCAAATATGAAGTGGTAGGCAACTGATTTGATTTGAACCCTATTCAATAGTTATGCAGCTTCTCAAGTGCATAACTCCCAAAAAGAAATAGGTAACTCAGTAGTACTCATCATAGAGCACACCTTATCATATAGGGTGTTATTGCTCCGCCCCGATATACCTTCGTGCTATGGTGTATACGGAGGAATAATGCTGAGAGAGAATCTCATTCTCCGTTAGAATAGTCCAGGAATTCCGTGCTCAAGTATTCTCCTCCCTGATCGCATCAAAGGACATAATACTTATACCCGTATTGGTTCTCTACTTCTAACTTATATTCTGTGAATATCTCAAAAGGTTCGGACTTGTATTTCAGCAGGAACATATGACTGAATCTTGAGAGATCATCAGAGAATGTAATGAAGTACAAAGAACCGGTCCTGGCATGTGTAGACAGGGGACCTTACATACATCAACATGTATCAATCCAAAGAGTTTACTAACTCTTTCTCTGTTTCCAATAAACAGAGCTGGTGTCATTACATCTTTGTGACATGACTAGCAAGTTTCATAAGATGTAAATTCAAACTGATTTAAATATGCATCTATATGTAACTTCAGCTAGTCGGGTCGCATTGATATGACCTAGTCTACAATACCTAAAGAAGGATTCGTTCAATTCTGAACTCTTCCTCTTGTGTGTGTTCTGTATACTAAGAACTGTAGTTTGATTTAGAACATCAATGCTTTTAGATAACGTGCCTGATCCGATCAACTTTTGATATAGGAAATGTTCAAAACATTATCCAACAATACAAAATTATATCCTTTCTTTACTAATAAAGAGGCTGATATGATTTTGTATATCAGGTTCGGTATCTAATAACATTCGTTCAGAATCAATGTATTGGTAATACAGGGTGACAGTGACCAACAGACTTGGCTGCAACACTTGCCACGTTTTCTGCCTCATGAAACTTATCACCCGTTCTCAGTTCTCTACCTTTCTGTAGCCCTATGTAACATATTACATATCTGGAATCCTGATCCGGTATCAAATACCCAGGACGTAGAGAATAGAGAAACAGTTCTGTATAAAGAACACACCCAAAGATGATGGATCAGCATGCACTCTCTTCGTTTGGGTGGCACGGGAATTCTGGTAATCCCCTATTTCCTGCTCTGTCTTATAACAATTATAAGTTGGAGCGGGACCAACGTTCCCCAGCTCAGTATAACAAGCGGGTTCGGTCAATACATCCATATTATTATCTTGATTAAGGCGTGATATGGTCGCTACCTGGAGAGAGAGAGAAGAAAACACTCAGCGTGCGCTCTTGCAAGAATAGATTGGTTATTATTTTATCTAATCAGGATGGCTCCCACTGTTTTTATCAAATCTTCCTTCAAACCCTAAAAGGAAAGACTAGCCGGGATTAATTACACGCTACAAGTTTGCCAATCTTTCAGCCAGGCCAGTGTCGGTACTTTGAGGGAGGTCCCCCGTGCTTTCGTACGAACCTAATTACTGTAAACCTCATTTTCCCAGAGGCGTAACCCCGTTGACACCTTTCTAGACACCTACTTAATCGGCTAATTGTAATGTGTAAAACTCTCCCAGGAGTAACAATTACTCGCAGCGGGTATCGGGATCCAACTATTTCATAGAAGGTATGCAATCTCATTGCAAATTTCAACACTTGAAATTCCCGATAATATTTTGCCCCTAACCTCCTATGACCTTGACAAAGGCCACAAACCATAGGATGCTAGTCAAGTTCAACCCGTCATTTCCTGATTGAATTAAACCCACCCGCACGACCCTTGACAAAGGCCAACAAGGTCGCACGACTACCCTAACCCAATCTGCATCATATGCATAAGCAGATAAGCACCAGTCAGCTACCGCACACTACGCCTTGACAAAGGCCAACAAACGCAGCACGAATACTAACTACTACTTATCTGAAATGACGGAGGGCTACGACAGGTTTTTCTGAAAACCTATTACGTAATGAACTTGATATCATTGTAGAATCAAATGATTTTAAAATGGAGTGCTTTTGAGGCTTTTCTAGTTTTTCTAAAGGAGTCACTCCCGGTGAAGGGATCGTCGGTCCTTTCCTCGTCGAATGAGGTGCAGGATATATCATATATATCACTGTGCAAAGCAGAAACTATAGAAGCAATCAAAAAGACAAACCGAGGGGTGTAGCATCTGCCAGTTATTGCTAAAGGAGTCACTCCCGGTGAAGGGATCTCGGTCCTTTCCTTATCGAATAAGGTGCAGGATGTTCTACAAGAAACACCGCGATGCAAAGCAAGAACTGTAGCTACCTGTTTTATTTTGAAATTCGATTCCACAACATCTTTAGGTTTCTTTTATTTCATTAATCATATTAATGAAGTCCCATCATTAAGTACCTAAACATCACAGATAAATACGACGTACACTTATGCCATCCGCATTCGCCTCGATATCTCCTCGTGCACCGTTAGGTTAGGTAACTAACGATAGAGCGGGGCAGGGCTAGCGCGGGTGTAAAACATAAGTAACGTCTATATAATATATCATATATACTATATACTGTATCCATCACAGAACATATCACATGATCACATCACAGATATCGCAGCAGAAGAAACATATGAAATATTGGATATACTAGGACGTCCGTGTTTTCAATACGAGCCAGTATAAAACACGGATTCCACGGTCGCGATGAATAGCCAAACCCACACCCCTAGACCCCTACGAGAGCGGCAAGCAACCCTACCAATTCTAGAGTTAGGAGACCCGAACTCGACTCCTCGAGTTGGTCTCCCACTGTACTCCAGAACCCGGTTACTTGTGCCCTCCTCCTTGGGTCTATCCTAGTGCGGAAAAGAAAATAATATACAAAAGGTGACATCTTCCGCAACCTGGAAGTGCCCCAATAAAAGAATATTACATACAAGTTTTTACATGAATGAAAATGAAAAACACTCATCTCACATAAAAAAACCCGGCTATTCAAACACGACGATCCAATATAACATATCCAGCAACACATAACATCACATGTCACCAACGTAAGTAAAAATGCGCATCCCAATTATCGTTGACATATAGCAACGAAACCGGCGATATCACATATTACACTTACGGTCACAGAAAAGAAAGTGTAAAACTACAACAGTTGGAATCCGCAACCTATTTAGACATCCCATGCCTAAACAAATGAATTTCTTAGACATCGCATGCCTAACAATTACAAACCCCGCATTTTAGTCTCAAAATCGAAAACACTTTTCAATATCAAGTCGGGCAATTCAACAAGATTCCCGACATCCTGATCGAATACTCGTCGCAAACTTTAGTAGACGGCCGCACCCCCGATACCGTCGACGAAGTGCACCAAGGCGGAACACTGCTACCGCGAGCACCCGAACGGATGCTTTCGGCGACGGGGTTCTCCTACAGTCACTTGGTCGGGGCTAAGGGGTGTAGCTGTCTATTAAGTTTATCGGCGAGTATCCGTGTACGCTACGTGATTGCGACGGATTTTTGATCACATCAAAATTCCGTGGCAACCGATCAAGTGAGACTAAAGTGCTAGATTCATAACATTCATTCAGTTATCTCATAACTACTTGTGAATTCCAATTATTGTATCACATTCCGGATAAATAGAAAATGTTAAACTTTCCGATCGAACAATCGAACACCCAAGTTTTCCCGAAACAGCTCAACACATGAAATAAGTTTAAAAACATTCATTTCGTGCCTCAGTACCAACGGTCCAGCCGTAGAAGGGTCAAGCCAACGCCTCACATGTGGCACGCCGTACTGCCCCAAACCCGAAGGTTCAAAGGGCAGTTCAAGACGGTCACATAATCGAGTTAAGGTTTGTTGTCTTCTAGAGGGACCATCGCGTTACTTGCACTACTTGGAACATCATTAAACTACAGAAAGATCCAACACTTGGAAATTTCCCAACAGGGGAAAAAGTGGGTATTTATATCCGGTCGAACTTTTTAACATATTCTAAAATTACCCGGAAAAGCACATAGACAAAGTTTGAAATTTCCGATCGAATCAGCGAAGCTCCAAAACACCCCAGAAAACTCAACTCTTGAGTGCAAATTAAAAATTCCCAGAAAACTCAGCAGCTGAAGTGACAAATTACTGTGCAAAACTTGAAAGCTGATCTTATCATTTGGCCGCGGAACCGCCGCAGAATCCATGCTTCTGCCGCAGTTCCGCCGCGCTTTAGACTTATCATTTGGTCGTTTTTGCACCGTAATTCTTAGAATTTCCTGCTGAATTTTTTAAGAATTTTTAATCTGGAAAAAACCCAGTTTTGTAAAAATGTACAGAGAGGGGTCATTTTTAGGGTTTCGGGTTCGTTCGGGTTTCAAACTTCGTCTACGCATCGCCTAAGGCTCTAGCTAGGCTCTGATACCACTGTAGGGTTCCTATGCACACTAATGAGGTCTCACAAGGCATCAACCATGCCAATTTCAAATTTTACACGTGCCGAGAAACCCTAATACGGATCGTTAACTAGATTTTAGGCGAAAACAATAACTAGTTAACAACTTAACTAAGAGTAAACGGAAAATACAACCTTTGTAGATCCGGTCCTCCACCTCTATAGCTCCGTGATGAAGTCCCCTCGCTGCGATCATCGGATCCCGGGCTCTAGCGTCGGCTTCATCGGAGAAATGGGCGGGCTAGGTCGTCGACTTCGATGCCAAAGATGATCTACGTCGAGGCAACACAAGATCAAGCTCCAACTTCACCAAGTCAAGAAACTTGTGAAGAAAACACCCTATACTACATGGCAAGTGGTAGAGGATGAATAAATAGGAAGTGGGTTCACTTTAGAATTGGATTTCTCACTCTTTTTCTCAAGTTGCCATTAAAGGTTGCAAGCTTTTCTTCTTGTTGATGAAGAAGAAGAAGAAGAAAAGAATATGATGAGTATTTCTAAAATAAGAAATAATATGATACTTATCATAATAGCAACCATAGTTAGGTGTAGAGAATAAACCATGGTTAGGTTGAATGGTTAGGTTAATGGAAACAAACAAAATGGTCAGGCTTTCAACACTTCATGAAGTTTCATGAAAGAAACAAGATAAGCCACCATTTTATTTATCTTTCAAAATGAATAAATAAATAAATGAATAAGTAAATAAACAAAACCCTAACCATTAACACAACCATTGTTTAATCATACACACAAACTATCATGTATCATCAAACATGATACAAACTAGTGCACAAAACTATATCATATATACAATGTGCACATCAAGTGAGAAAATCCATTTTAAGTGAACCAATACTAGTTAATGCAAAGTAATATATCAAATATATAATTATGCATTAAATCATTAAATCAATACTTGATTTAACGATCCGGTCATATCGCATATAACCGACTAATATCCAATGTATCGGCTTATCGAATCAATCCTTGATTCGATAATTAGGTTATATCGCATATAACCATTCGATACATTCATCGCGAGAATAGAATACGGTATCACATACACGCATTATTCTCGGTCCCGCACATATCTCATATGCGCTCCTATTTCGTTTCGCTTGAGCCAGGAAACCTCTGTGTAGGACTCTAAAGACTCGTCAATACGCCGGCAGCAGATGATAATCATATCAAGCACCCACAAGCCGCAAGCGGTCTGCTAAACGTAACGGCCACCCGGGTATTGAGCGATCAGAAGATCGACGAGCAAGCCCGCTCATACTCCTGTGAATCCAACCAGTAACACTTACCGTACAGTCCGGTCTCGTCGTCTGATATGTCGCATATCTCGCCTAGGGGTGGTAAACGTCAGACCCCAATAGCTCGATAAATCGTGTCGATATGAGGTCTATAACAGTTCGAGAAACTACTGGTAACACTTACCAGTAAATCTCAGCAACCCTGGCCAGGGATTTCCGGTTATAGCCAATCGAACACAGCGCAACATCAACTCCCTATACCGGGAGAGACGAATCCCATCCTATCGCTCATTGCCTCCATGTGATTCGGGACTGTACCCAAAAACCACCGTTTTGCACGCCCTCTTGGACGTGGTAAGGTGGAAATCAAAGCACAGTAGGAACCACACAAGACTCTATGACGATCTTGGGTCAACAGACTACTCTGTACCTGTGTCACCAGAGAACTGCCATCTGACGTAAGGTATAATACCATCTGGGAGTTCTCGGCGAGTCCGTCCAGTGTACCCAGTCTCCACTGAGCACCCGTATATCATCTCTGATGTCAAACACCAATGGATATGGGATCATCTATCGCCCATCTGTATGGGTCGAGAAGGTACACGCTAGTCTCCTCTGGTATATCGATGCCCCGTCTCGATATATCCACGACTAGGGACTTTGAAGGATGTACTTATGGACTACCATGTCCCCACTAGTATGATCCGCATCATAGTCCAGGTAGTCAAGTACACATCCTAAAGGCTTTACCAACATGTAACAGAGAGACAATCAGTATACAAGTTAAGGTAAAGAACAACCAGATAGCATACTATCATGTCGAGCAAGAAAGTCCTCCCTATATATGTCCAAGCATCCACTACAATATACATCCTATGTATAGTAATGGCCTCTAGGGCATACATATAACTAACACTTTACTGCTGTATACCAAGAACATCTTCTTAGTCCTTCTCAGGTACTTGAGAATGTTCTTTACTGCTATCCAGTGCTTCTTCCTAGGGTTTGACTAATACCTGCTTACCATGTTTAGTGCATAAGCAAGATCTAGTCTGGTACATAACATCTCATACATTATGGAACTTACCGCAGAAGCGTAGAGTATAATACTCATACGATCTCTTTCCAAATCAATCTTAGCAGACATCTTTTTGGAGAGGGTGATTCTGTGACAAGCAGGTAAATTACTGCTCTTGGAATCTTCCATACTAAATCTCTTCAGTATGGTGTCAATGTACCTGGACTGTGAACGTTCCCTTATCCTCTTAGATCTATCATGATAAATCTTGATCCCCAGAATATAGGAGGCATCACCCAGGTCTTTCATGGAGAACTTCCGTGATAAGAAGCTTTTGACCGATTGTAGCATATGAATATCATTTTCTATCAATAGAATGTCATCCACGTACAAGATGAGGAATACCACAGTTCTCACTACAATCTTACTATAAATTCATAGTTCATCTACATTTTTGATAAATTTGACCGTCTCATCAAAGCAGATGTTCCAACTCCATGATGCTTGCTTTAATCCATAAATGGATTTAAGCAATTTGCACACTCTTCCGCTGCTCCTACTATCTATGAACCCCTCTGGCTGATCCATATAGACACACTCTTCCAAACTTCCATTCAGAAAAGCGGTCTTTACGTCTATCTGCCAAATTCATAGTCATGAAAGGTAACAATGACAAGTAGGATTGTTTCCTGATTTAAAATCAGGAAAGCTTCTGGGAAAAGCTTCAAAAAGGGGGTCACGTGTTAGCACGTGACACCTAAAAGGGATCATCAAGTCAAGTTCAGTTTCCTGAATACGCTGAAGAAAATGGACTTCAGAAAGAGTCACGTGTTCCCACGTGACCAGGGTCACGTGGCGACACGTGACATTTAAATGCAAGCGTCAAAGGCACACAAGTTCTCTGATCAAGTCAAGAAAAGGCTTCAGAAGAGGTCACGTGTTCCCACGTGACCAGGGTCACGTGTTGGCACGTGACGTTCAAGACAGCAGACTCGTTCTCCAGAGAACCGAAGAAAGAGAGTTCAAACAAGGGTCACGTGCTCACACGTGACCAGGGGTCACGTGGTAGCACGTGACGCTTAGGCAGCAATCAGAAGACAGAGCGCAAAAGAAAGGAAAAGGCTCATTCCAAAGGGGGTCACGTGCCCACACGTGACCATGGGTCACGTGGTCACACGTGACCAGCTTTCAAAGCCCATTGTGTTAACAGAATTAAATTCTGAAAGAGATTTAAATCTTTCCAAAGGAGAGTGATTATCTGGGGCCAATCAAATTAAAGATTCAGAGGTGATAGAATATCATCTATCTATGGAAAATCTCGGGTTTGGAAAGATTTCCCCTTTAAATCTAACCAAAATAACAAGGGAGAATCTCTGGATTTAAAATCCAATGGTGAATAAAATTCACCTAATAATCCAAAGGTCCAAAATGAATGATGAATGCAAATCAAATCTCAATGAAGATTCGTCAAAAAACTGATTGATTCGGCTGCTTCTCCTATAAATAGGAGCCAAGAGACATACATACATATAGATGCGCAGAGAAGAAAAAAAAAAGGAGAAGAGCTTTGATACTTTGAAAAGACTCGGATCTTCTGCGAAAAACCCTAGGTAAGAAAGGGAAGGCCTTTTGAAAGAAAGAGAATTTAATTCTCAGCAGAGTTTAACTCTGATAATGTAAAAACAGAAGAACATATTTCTTCTCTCTTTGATGGAGGATCTGCAAAGTGCACATCTCCCCTTAAGGTTGAGAATTTAATTCTCAATGGGTTGAGATCCTGCCATGCAGATCCAAAACACGGAGAAGGAATGCAAGCACGAGAATTTAATTCTCACAGAACTATAGGAATTTAATTCCTTTAAAATAAAAGGAGGGCTTGACCCTATATTATGGGAATTTAATTCCTCCAGAACAAAAAAAGAAACAGGGTTTAACCCTAATTAAGAACCTAGTTCTGTTGAAACAGCAGGAATTTAATTCCCTTAATCATACAGAGGATGGAAGTTTAAACTCCTTAAAAACTTTTATTAGGGTTTAACCCTATTCAGCCCTTCACGTATATGAGGAATTTAATTCCTACAGAAAATTCAGGGTTAAACTCTATTCCAGAAAACAAAGTCTTCGAAAGGAAGTAGGAATTTAATTCCTCTGAAATTTATAGTTCGAGGAATTTAATTCCTAAAAGAAGATTAACAAAGCCTCTAAACAAAATACCTAGAGGCAGGGTCACGTGTCATCACGTGACCCCCCCCAAGAGAGCTACAGAAAGCCCCTTTGAGGCAGCACCCCACGTGACCCACGTGACCCTCAGCAGAAGCTCTAATCCATAGGCATTTGAATGCCCATCACGTGATGGCACGTGATGCTCTGGAAGACGCGATAATCTCAGCAGAACAAAGGAAGGGAGGGCGCTCTCACGTGCTGCCACGTGACCCCTCTTACCTTAGTGTTTAAACACTAAACTAAAACTCTCGAACCCAGTGTTAAAACACTGTTGGGCCTTAGTGTTCAACACTAATTAAAAAGCTTTATTTGCAGTGTTCAACACTGATTACCTTAGTGTTTAAACACTAATCTGAGATCTTCATTTGCAGTGTTCAACACTGATTACCTTAGTGTTTAACACTAACCTGAAAAAACATTGTTGCTGGTGTTCAACACCAAATATTCTCTTAGTGTTAAACACTAACTTGTCAACCCCATTCCTAGTGTTCAACACTGACTGCTCTGTAGTGTTTAACACTAGACTTTGGCCCAATTGGCTTAAATGGATGGAAGCAAAGCCTTTCCTGATTGGACTTAGCCCAAGATGGCCATAAGTCCTCAATTTGTGATTAACTGGTCCAATGGACTCATAACATAATTAATTCGTCTTGACCCCAAATTGGGCCAAGGGCTATTTAATCCACTCCGGTTCTAGGGTACATCTCTTCACTCCTTTGATACTTGGCATTGTAATCCCTCAATGCCGTCAAAGAGGTGACGGGTCCCGATGACCACACATTGATATGGACTGTGGGGTCCTTAAACTCATGTCTAATGCAAATTCCTGGTTACGTGGAACGCGGATAATGTCACTCTTTGACCCCGTGGAAAACGTCCAGAGCGGAGCCTGGTCCTCGCCAAGCGCGGCAGTGAACCCGTGTGAAGCATCCAGAGCACATACCGGATTGTGGGGTCCTTAAACCCATGGACTACGACGTCCTTAACCTTGACCGAGATGTCTTAAAACTAACAATGGACTGTGGGGTCCTTAAACCCATGGACTACGACGTCCTTAACCTTGACCGAGATGTCTTAAAACTAACAATGGACTGTGGGGTCCTTAAACCCATGGACTACGACGTCCTTAACCTTGACCGAGATGTCTTAAAACTAACAATGGACCGCAATGTCCTTAAACTACCCATGGACCGCAATGTCCTTAAACTACCCATGGACCGTAATGTCCTTAAACTAGAACAATAGAGCCCCGTATGCTCTTTTGTCGGATCTAAACGGTCCCGTTTAAGTTGATCTTAGCCTCAAAGATGGCTAACGTATCCTTAAACCTTCAAACAGAGTGGACTATAAATCCCCCAATTGACTCCGGCTTGAGGGTACATCCTTGAACTCCTCTGACATCCGTCGTTGTAATCCTTCAACGTCGTCAGAGAGGTGACGGGTCCCGACGGCCACACATTCATGGACCACTATGTCCCTAAACTGGAACATTAGAGTCCAAACGCTCTTTTGTCGGATATAAACGATCCCGTTAAGTTGATCTTAGTCACAAAGTTAGACTAACGTATCCTTAACAAACGTTTGAGTTGATCTTAGCCTCGAGTAGGGCTGACGTATCCTCAAACCAAAACCCCTCCAAACCCAAATCTAAGATAATACGGATTTGGACTAGTCCACGCCCTACGGGCGACGACATAACTCAGTCTCCGTAAACAATCCACGGGCAACAAAATACAAAACAGACACCCACGACACGAAGTGACCATCTGGAGAAGGAGAAAGTTGTTACCGCAATGCGGTAGCGTAATTAACTGCAGGGGCTTACGCCTGCAGGGAAGAGCGTCCCCACAATCAAAAACCCCTCAAACGAGGGGGAATCTGACGAAGTCTGCTACATCGGACGCATCCGTCTAAACCTTCGATACGTGGTGCCATAAATCAACTTGGCATCTTCGAAGAGGGGGACGGATAGCACCTATTAGCATCTGCCCCGAATCTCAGGCAAGACGCGGTGTCGCGCCGTCTTTCGGAGGGGAACAGATTCTGGCACGCCCGGTGGGACCTTTTCCTCTTTCCACTCCACACTTCGTGTGTCGTGACTCGCGAACCAATCGCGGTTCGCTAATGGTTGCCCTTGGGTTTCAAGATACTAAGAATTGGCGTCTGGCTTATTGCAGAAAGCAAAGGATCGATGGCTTCTACTTCCGTGAAAGTGTCCAACTGCTCAGACTGCAATTGCAACCAACGCTCTGCCTCGCCAGGAGGTATAGCCTACGGACCCCAAGCTGCCTCGCTATTCACAATGCCCGTGGAACAGGTCACTCGCGCCACCACAGGATTGTTCTTTGGGACCATGGCCCCGCCGACAAACTTTGCCGCTCCAGTGCTGACAACGGAGGCTCCTAAGAAGTCGGTCTTTGATCGTCTTACCCCTGCCACGGCTCCTCTCAACGAGTCGCCCAACGTCAACGCCTCGGTCTTCTCTAGACTGGGCCAGAAATCCTGCAGACCCATCGTGGGACCTACAATCTCAGAGAAGGTTGCTTCTAAGAAAGTGGCCGCTCCTGTCCCAGAAGTCGTCAAGGCAGCCTCTCCGGCCAAAAGGTCGGTCTTTACAAGATTAACGGCTTCAGCTCCCGCTCCTACTACCCAAAGGACATCGGTCTTTAACAGGCTAATACCAACTGCGACCCCACGCCCAGACAGAGGGCAAAACGAAACCGTTCTTACCGCTGACCCTACACCGTCCGCTCGACACGCTCGACGTCGCCATTGGCGCCGAGTGAGGAAGGCTGGGGGCAACTCCCCATCTGGGTTGACTCCATCAGTCCCGGTGGCAGAAGTTAATGCTGCTGTTCCAACTGGGAACAGCTTCGAAATGCTAAATAAAGTGCGAAGAAATTCTCCTACTGCAGTACTGAAGAGGTCTCCTCCCCCGTTAAAGAAGGTTGTGGAAATGGAGTCAGAACGGCCCCAATCTCCTCAACGGCTATCTTCCAAAATCTATAAGGTTTGGCGGCAGGCACGGGACTCGATCATCGATCCGAACTTCTCCCGCCGACACAAGAAGCTGAAAACCCAACCGGAAGCTGGTCACCAGGCCAAACCCCAAAAGGCTGTGGAACAACTGACTCATAAAAGAAGGAGGCCGGAGAAGACCCCACAGCATGCAGCGACGGCTAAAAGCACTGAGCCCAGACGCCCTAAGTCTGGGGGCATGGTGGTGCACACTGTTTACATGGCCTCTGGAAAAGAGGAAAGCCGCACTTCTACGGGCCACCGACCGTTAACCCGATCCGTGACGAAAGCCCAAGAACAGCAACAAAAGCTTCAGGAAATGATGAATGCTATGGCCGCACTCACCGGGCCAAAAGAAAACCCAGAAACGTCCTCAGACGCACGCCGGGAGGAAGAAACCGATGCTGAATTCCTTCGCCGGACACTGGAGAAAAGGGATAAAGAGGCTGCTGAACAAGCGGCCAATATACAACGGATGGGCCTCCTCTTCCAAGATGTGATAGGAATGATGATCCAGCAATACTTACCCGCCGAAGATCCCCCAATCGTTCTTGAAGACGACCGAGGAGAAACGTCAAATCCACCACCAGCCCTCTCAACGGCCAAGGAGGAGGCAATCTCTAAGGCTGACTTGGCTGACTACATAGCCCAGCAAATCCGGGTTCATCACGCGACTGAGGCAGCTGGTCAAATCGTGAAAACGGGACGGCCGTATCCGAGCTGGTACGATCAAATCAAATACCCGCAAGGCTATACGATACCAAAATTCCACGTGTATAAGGGGACCGGCAATCCCCATCAACATGTCGCCCAGTTCCGGGCCCTCTGCGGTAACACCGGCGGTGATGATAAACTGTTGCTCCGCCAGTTCGTGGGCATCTTATCAGAAACAGCGTTCGAATGGTATTCAGAACTCCCGAACGATTCTATCAAAACGTTCGCTGAAATGGAGCTGTTGTTCACTCAGCGATTCGCAAGTGCCAGCGAACGCACTCCAATAACTGCACTTATTAATGCCAGGGTAAAACCGGGCGAAACCTGGGTCCAGTACGCTATACGCTGGCGGAACTTGTGGTCGAGATGTGAGCAACGCATTGAGGAAGCACCTGCGGTGGGCATGTTCGTAGGAACTCTAGACCCTCACACAACTATTTCCCAGTTTATGATGTTCTTTAAGCCAACCACATTCCAGGCATTAATCGACAAGTTGGCTCAGATGGACCAGATGGGTCATAGACCGCCTCCCCCGAAGTCGGAACCTCGGAATGACAAGGGTAAAGGGAGGGCAACCTTTGTTGCGAATGCCCAGCAGCAACCTAACGCCCCGAAACCGGCAGATCAACTCGAGGAAGGGCGTCGGTATTATAATGAGAAGATGAAGCGTCCCTACTCGTTCCCACGGAACAAGACGAAACGGCTATTCGAGCTGGCAATACGCAACAGACTTATAAACCTGCCAAATCCAAGGCGACCGCCGCAACCCACCGAAGTGAATAACCCTAACTATTGCCCTTACCATCAAACGGTAGGCCATCCGATTGAAGATTGCTTCGTCTTCAAAGGATGGATTGAAGACCAGTACCTCCAGGGGAAGTTTGTACTGTCCGAAAAGTGGAAGGTGAACCCCCCACAGCCGCATGCTCCTAGGAAAGCGGATACGCCGGGGGCAACATGTTCTTTTATTGAAGAAGCTCCATGGGAGGTCGTGCTATCAACTAAAACCAGAAGAATGCTGAGAGACCTTCATGCGTGCCCTGCGATCGAATGGAAGGACCCTCTTGAACCTCAAATTATCGAAGGGATGCTAAGGCGCCGCCCGACTACAAAGACTCACGATAAGAGCCCAGATACTCACGCCCAATCGTCAAAATCTTCGAAGAAAAAGAAGAAGAAATCCAAGAAGTCCGTGAAGCCTGGAAAAGAGCACACGAACTTGCAGAAGCAAATCGACGCATTGGAAGAGTACAACCAAAAGGCGCGAACTCCTGTCACACTGCAAGAGTTCCTCAACCACATCTTTCAAGAGGAAGATGATGGAGAGAGCTCGTCAGATGAATCCGAAGAATATGTGGCGAGTTGTAACGTGATCTCCCACTCGTTTACTGATGATGGGAAAACTCATGGCACTAAAAAGCTGGAGGCAGAGCCTGTACCAGAGCATGCATGGCCAACAGATGAAATGATCGACGCTTTTCTAGACGAGATTCGTCTAAAATGTAAAGCGGACCAGGAGCGTGAGATGACCACGTTGGAAGGAGCCAAATGCGGGCAACTGAACGAAAGAGTTGAGCTACCCCTGCCAGAGCGAAAGGCATCCGAGGTAGACAAGAAGGTATTCAAGACAAGGAAAAGGTTTGCCAAAGCCATGTCGATGGGAATGAGGCTGCCGCCCTCGGAAGGAAACACACACGATGGGGTAGAGAGGCAACCTGACTATTGCGCATATCATCGGAAAATATCACATCCCACGGAGGAGTGCGACGCCTTTAAGATATGGTGGCAAGGGTATGTCGCTCGTCGGCAACATTTTAAGCGCACGAAACGCAAGATCCGCCGAGAGCGAAGAAGTACCGTCGATGGGCACAACAGAACTACTGGCAACTGTTACATGGTTAACGCCGGGGGGTCACAAGTTCTCACCTTCGGGAGCGACTCTGACGAAGAAATGGCTCTGGGCCCTCTCTTCAAAGAATCCGTTTTAGGGAAAGAGGAGGAATCGGAGATCTGCGAGAACATTCAGCTGCGCAATCGCACACTCCCAGAAAAGAATCTCGGGCCCGGGAATAGAAAAGATGAGGGAAAGGAAAAAGTCACTGAAGATATCACTTTAGATGACCAAGCCACGAGAGAGCTGGTTGCCAAAGACCCTCCTAGGAAGAGTAAAGTGGACTATAACATCCTCGCGCACCTAAGGAAGCTACCTTCTCAGCTTAGCATTCTCGATACCCTCCTATTATCGAAAGAAGCGCGAGACTCGCTAATTAAGGCGTTACAAGAACCCGAGCAATTCCAAGCCTTCCTCGCCACTGAAAGGATGAAGGATGAACTGGAGGAAGTGCATACGGCCGACGTCACTTTCGGTGATGAAGACCTCCTTCTCGGGATGTGCGACCACAACCGGCCCCTATATGTCTCCGGATACTGCCATGATATCAAGATAGGCAAGATCCTGGTGGATAATGGATCCTCTGTCAACCTCCTTAATGTTCGGGTGTTGAAGGAAATCTGCATGAGTGTGCAACACCTCGCTCGTGACAAAATTACTATCTCCGGTTTCGATTCACAATCGTCACGGACTCTCGGATCTGTGATACTAACATTACGCTTTGGACTTCTCGTCACAGACATCAAATTCCATGTCATTGACGCCAAGACCTGCTACAACGCCTTGCTCGGCCGTCCTTGGCTACACGAGTACAATATCATCCCTTCTACACAACATCAGTGTATGAAGTATTTCAAGGATGGTTTCGAGTATACCGTAACAGGTGAGTTAAACCCATTTTCCGTGAACGAAGTCCGCAAATACGAAGATGCGAAATACTTTTTGCCAGATTTCGAGGATACAGAAAAGTGTCGCAATCCGGAAAACAAAACCGCCGCCACCATCCCTATTTTCGGGAGCGATACCGAAGAAGAGGAAGAGATAGTTTATGCAGGGCCATCTCAACGCAACAACCAGAGGACACCCGCCCCCGTATTAGTCTTCGGAAGTGATTCAGAAGATGAAATTAATGCTGTGTTCTCCAATCGGCTGCCGACACAAGCACCCCTTGGCGATGACCATAGTTTGCAAATCACCATGGTACCGCGAGAACACTACAAGGATCTCGACGCGCTTCAGGCTCACGATGTGCAGGACCTGCAAACATTTTACGTCCCTCCCAGGCAAAGGGGCGAGAAGGTGATCCTATTTTACCGATCCTCAGAGTCGAAAATAGAGAAAGAGATCTGGCACGGCGCAGATACTACGCTCGACAGGCTCCAACCCATCCGTCTGCCCAGATACTATACAAATGGATTAAAGAAGCTATTGAAGCGCCAAGGAGTACCTTTAGAACAGACCGTTCGGCAGGCGCGGTTCTACAACAAGATTTGGGATGTCCCCGGGACTCAACGCAAATTGCCCAACGGGAAGATGGAAACACTCGGGCTTGGATACGCAAGAGCCGGAAAACGGGAACGGACTCACAGCAGCTACCCTATATATACCTTTGATGAAGAGGAGGACGCCCTGTCAGGAGATGCCAACCCTTCATTAAAACTAGACCCTGCGATTGAAACATCGAGTCCGTCGTTTGAAGAGCGAACGAACAAGCCTATCAGGAAAACGGGTCAGAGAGCTCAGGAAGACCACAACCGCGAGATGGCCATCTACAAGAAGGCCAGGATGCAACGTCTATCTCAACATACCGAAAAAGACAAAGACGCTTATCCTCGTCAATCCGTTGTACGAAAGGCCCGACGCGGAGACGGAAATAAATCAAGAAGCGGCTCGGGTTTGCCCCTCGTGAAGAAGATGAGTCGAGCGTATTCCTTCCCCCGAGACAAGACGGAGAGGTTACTCAACCTCGCTATAAAACATCAAATGATCACGCTTCCAGAGTCTAGACGTCCTGAGCAAGCTAGCCAGGTCTCTCATCCGAGTTATTGCTCTTATCACCAAGCCATAGGACATCCTACCGAGGACTGCTTCACCTTCAAGAACTGGGTCGAGGACCAGTACCGACGGGGTAGATTCGCTTTATCCGACGGCTGGAAGGTAACACCGCCGCGAAAGCATGAGCCCAAGGCCGCAAGAACAGAACCGGGTCCACCTCAGTCCAGGGAGCGGGTTCGCACTTGTTATACGATTACGATATTAGGAGAAGAACCCGAGAACGTAGACGACCTTTACCGGTGCTTTGAGAACAGCGATGATGAGGTGATCTCAGAATTTCCGCCCGCTCCGAAAGAACTGGAAGATGGTATACATACTACCGCAGATAACCTCAAGAAGATTGAGTTGGGATCGGCAGACGACCCGCGACCGACATTTGTCAGCGAGCTATTATCCGAAGAAAAGGTGGCTGCGTTAAAGAACGTGCTTCTACGGCATAAAGACTGCTTCGCGTGGAACTACTCCGAGATGCCAGGATTGGACCCGGAGATTGCTGTGCATAGATTAGCAATATCCCCAGATATCAAGCCAGTCAAGCAGGCGCCAAGGAGGATGCGACTCGAGCTTGAGATGAGCATCAACGCCGAAGTCAAGAAGTTGATCGATTCAGGATTTATCCAAGAAGTCCAATATCCCGACTGGATTGCCAATATCGTCCCGGTAATGAAGAAGAATGGGACGGTACGCATATGCGTGGATTTCAGGGATCTCAATAAAGCCTGTCCAAAGGACGATTTCCCGGTGCCGGTAACCGAGCTAATGATAGATAACACGTCCACTCACGAGGTTTTCTCCTTTATGGACGGTTCATCAGGATACAATCAGATAAAGATGCATCCCGAAGACCAGAAGCATACCGCTTTCCGCACCCCTTTGGGTATATTTTGCTACAGGGTTATGCCCTTTGGCCTAAAGAACGCTGGCGCTACCTATCAAAGGGCCATGACAAAGATCTTCGACGATCTCATACATGACATCGTCGAGTGCTATATCGATGACCTCGTAGTAAAGAGCATGTCGTACGAGGAGCATTTAAAGCATCTGGAGACTGTATTTCAACGCCTTCAGCAATATAATTTGAAAATGAATCCCCTCAAGTGCGCGTTTGGAGTCTCCTCGGGCAAATTTCTGGGATTCATCATTCGACACCGAGGTATTGAAATAGATCCGGCAAAGATTAAAGCGATCATGGAAATGCCTCCGCCGAGAACGCTCAAGCAGCTGCGGTCTCTCCAAGGGAAGCTCGCATACATCCGGCGGTTTATCGCCAATCTTTCAGGCAAATGCCGTCCTTACAGCCACCTGATGAAAAAGGGAACCCCATTCATTTGGGATCACAAATGTCAAGGTGCACTAGAAGAGATCAAGCAGTACCTGCAGAACCCTCCAGTGTTGGCTGCTCCAGTGAAGGGAAAGCCTCTCATTCTTTACACGGCCGCCCTTGAAGGTTCTTTGGGCGCATTATGGGCACAAGAGAACGATCAGGGGAAAGAAAGAGCACTTTACTACTTAAGTCGAGTGCTGCTGGGGGCAGAAAGCAACTATTCCCCCATTGAAAAGCACTGCCTGGCGTTGATCTTCGCAATAACAAAGCTTAGACATTACGCATTAGCACATGAAGTCCGTCTTATTTCAAAGGTGGACCCTCTCAAATATTTGATGTCGAAAGCCATACTGACGGGACGACTTGCTAAGTGGGCCCTGCTCTTGATGGAGTTCTCAATAACGTATCAACCTCTCAAGGCAGTGAAAGGCCAGGCCATTGCCGACTTCCTCGCCGAACACCCGATACCGGCCAATTCTCCTCTGAATTGCGATTTGCCGGACGAGCATGCATTTGATGCGATTAACGGCGGAACCACCCGATGGGAACTCTATTTCGATGGAGCGTCCTCCATAAAGAAACAGAAACAAGGTATCCCAATGATCAAATCAGGGATAGGCCTCATCTTTGCAACTCCACAAGGAGGGATAATGCGCTTCGCCTTCTCCTTAACAGAGCCGAGGACAAACAATGAAGCCGAATACGAAGCCCTGATAGCAGGCCTCGAGATCGCCATCGACATAGGAATTGAGGACCTCCTCATATACGGGGATTCCCAGCTGGTCGTTAGTCAAGTAAATGGTGACTACCAAACGTGCAAGCCGGAGTTGGTAAAGTACGGCGAAAGGGTGCAACAACTATTGACCCAAATTCCCTCCTATACTTTGGAGAACATACCGCGCGCGGAAAACAGCAAAGCAGACGCGTTGGCTAAACTTGCTAAAGAACTGGCTGACGAGAACCCGCTGTACGTCAGAATCGTGGTACAAAGCCGTCGAGTGCTCGCCCCGGCAGAAATATCTCCGGAATCATGCGAAGAAAAGGGAACGACTGAGCAGACGACCTTACAAATAAAAGACCATGAGAGGGCCGAAGACTGGAGGGAAGTCTTCATAGACTACTTTAAGTCCCACCGAATGCCTGAAGAAGCGTCCTCAAGACATCAGCTCATGAAACAAGCTCTATCCTTCGCTTTCGTCAACAACATTCTATACAAAAGATCGTTTGATTCTCTATGGCTCAGATGCTTAGGACCTGACGAAGCAGAAAGAGTCGTTCAGGAAGTTCATGACGGACTTTGCGGTTCTCACCAAGCAGGCTCAAAGATGAAGTTAAAAATTAAACGGATGGGTTATTACTGGCCCACGATGATCCAGGACTGCCTCGAGTATGCGAAGCAATGCCACTCATGCCAGATCCATGGAGACTTCATCCACCAACATCCGAATCCACTGCACCCGACGTTGGCTAGTTGGCCATTCGAAATGTGGGGGACTGACATAGTCGGCCCCATTGAGCCAGCATCATCCCGGGGACACCGCTTTATCCTGGCGACAACCGATTACTTCTCTAAATGGGCAGAAGCAGTACCGCTGAAGGAAGTGAAGACAGAGAATATTCTCCACTTCTTCAAGACGCATGTCATCTATCGGTTTGGAACTCCACGGCGGATTATCTCCGATAACGGGCCGGCCTACCAAAGCCATAAGATTAGCCGCTTCGCACAGCGGCACAATATAGACTGGAGATATTCTTCAGTTTACAATCCACGAGCTAACGGTCTGGCCGAGGCTTTCAATAAGACCTTGACGAAGATCATAAAAAAGACCGTTTCCAGGAATAAGAGAGACTGGCACGAAAGGCTGCAAGAAGCCCTTTGGGCTTATCGAACTACGTTCAAGACAGCCATAAACACAACGCCGTACGCGTTGGTGTTTGGGACGGAAGCAGTGCTCCCCCTCGAGATAGAGTTACCCTCTCTACGAGTAGCAGTCCACCACGAGCTGACGAACGAAGAAAATGCTCACCTTCGGCTTGAGGAGCTTGATGCCCTCGACGAAACCCGGCTCATAGCGCAACAACATCTAGAAGCCTACAAAGCAAAGATGACACGCTCGTACGAACGATTGACCAGGCCGAGGACATTCCGCCAAGGCGAACTCGTACTAGTGGTCAAAAGACCTATGATCCCCAATCGTGCCAAGCGGGGAAAATTTGAGCCAAACTATGAAGGCCCGTACATCATAGACAAGGTCTACCAGGGTGGAGCCTATCTACTCATGGACATGCACGGTGAAAGGCCTTTCAGGCCAATAAACGGCTGCTTCTTAAAGAAGTACTATGCTTAATGAGCCACAGCCGGGGTCAATGATAAATGACGACGACTATGTCCGCTCACTGTCTTCCTAGGCTCAGACTTTACAAGCAGCAGCCGGCCTTCCCATAACGATGGACCGAAACGTCCTTAAACTAACGGCGGACCGAAACGTCCTTAAACTAACGGCGGACCGAAACGTCCTTAAACTAACGGCGGACCGAAACGTCCTTAAACTATCGACGGACCGAAACGTCCTTAAACTAACGACGGACCGAAACGTCCCTAAAACTACTACCGCAGCGTCTTTAGGCTGACGAGATAAATAAAAATAAAAAATAAAAAAATAAAAAAAAATAAAAAAACGGTATGTCTATAAGCAAAACGGGCACGGATGAAAACCCGAAAGGGCTCCGTGAGTAAAAACAGCAGGACTACCGGCGAGTGTTTGTGAAAACCCGAAAGGGCGCAACCTCGTTAAAGGACACTTACAGAGTCCTCTCAACCTTGTAAGGAGAAACCACCTGCGTGAGATCCTTACGACTCACGAAGGAGCAAAACACTTAGGGATCCTCACGATTCCTAAGGAGAAAATACACTTACGAGATCCTCACGACTCGTAAGGAGAATCCTCTTATGGGACCCTCACGGCTCATGAGATTTGAAAGTCTTAAGTTACAGAAACCTGAACCTGTTCTTAAGCAAATCCTCCACAACCTCCGATATTGCCCTACAAGAGGCTCAATACTGACCCTTGTATACAATCCACGGGCACAAATAAACATTTCCCCAGCAAAGTCCAACCCTTATGGGTCCTCTCGACCCATAAGGTGAAAACCCTCTTGTAGGATCCTTACGACTTACAGAGGAACATACACTTAGGAATCCTCACGATCCCTAAGGAGAAAATACACCTGCAAGATCCTCACGACTTGTAGGGAGAAATACCTTTGTGAGACCCTTACGGCTCATGAAGTCAAAAGCCTTAGTCGACAGGACCTTAACCCTGTTTGCTAAGCCACCTTTGTTCAACATCGACAGAGGCAAATGATGATTCGCTCCTGGCAATATTCCAGTTGCAGCGATGCTGATGCCTAAACCAGTATCAAATCCTAAGTCCTTTCATGGCAAATGATGATTCGCTCCTGGCAACATCCCAGTTGCAGCGGTGCTGATGCCGAAATCGGTGTCCAAAATCCGAGCTTGCGGCGAAAAAGCTAGCAAGCCATACATGCCTACGAAATAGCCGAAATGATGGGGCAACTTGCAATAAAAAGCAGCAAGTAAAAATGTATGCATGAAAAATAGCCGAAATGATGGGGCAACTCGCAATAAAAAGCAGCGAGTAAAAATAAAATAAATAGCCGAAATGGTTGGGCACCGCGAAAAAAATAGCCGAAATGATTGGGCAATCGCGACCTTCGCGATATAAAAAGCTGAAATGATAGAGCATCGCGGAAAGAATAAAAGAAATGATGGAAAAATGAAACCTTTTTGCCCTACAGGTGATACTACAACAATCCCTGTATACAATCCAGGGGCGCAAACAAAGAAGGGATCATACTCCTCCCCCCAGGTTTCGTCATGAGAGGAAGCCAAATCTCGACGGTTCACAAATAACCTGGAGATCGTCTCGTAACAACGGACACAACTTCAAGCTAAGCGGAACAGCGGCCACTCCCAGTTCCATGGCTCGGTGGTATACATATCGCCAACAGTCAAACCCTCACCCCGTGAAATGCGGATACATTCAGCAAAATTCCTGGTCACGTGGAACACGGATAATGTCACTCTTTGACCCCGTGGAAAATGTCCAGAGCGGATCCTGGTCCTCGCAGAGCATGGCAGTGAACCCGTGCGAAGCATCCAGAGCGGAGCCTAGTCCTCGCCTAACGCGGCAGTGAACCCGTGTGAAGCATCTAGTGCAAAATTCCTGGTCACGTGGAACGCGGATAATGTCACTCTTTGACCCCGTGGAAAGCGTCCAGAGCGGATCCTGGTCCTCGCAGAGCATGGCAGTGAACCCGTGCGAAGCATCCAGAGCGGAGCCTAGTCCTCGCCTAACACGGCAGTGAACCCGTGTGAAGCATCTAGTGCAAAATTCCTGGTCACGTGGAACACGGATAATGTCACTCTTTGACCCCGTGGAAAACGTCCAGAGCGGATCCTGGTCCTCGCAGAGCATGGCAATGAACCCGTGCGAAGCATCTAGAGCGGAGCCTAGTCCTCGCCTAACGCGGCAGTGAACCCGTGTGAAGCATCTAGTGCAAAATTCCTGGTCATGTGGAACACGGATAATGTCACTCTTTGATCCCGTGGAAAACGTCCAGAGCGGATCCTGGTCCTCGCAGAGCATGGCAGTGAACCCGTGCGAAGCATCCAGAGCGGAGCCTAGTCCTCGCCTAACGCGGCAGTGAACCCGTGTGAAGCATCTAGTGCAAAATTCCTGGTCACGTGGAACGCGGATAATGTCACTCTTTGACCCCGTGGAAAACGTCCAGAGCGGATCCTGGTCCTCACAGAGCATGGCAGTGAACCCGTGCGAAGCATCCAGAGCGGAGCCTAGTCCTCGCCTAACGCGGCAGTGAACCCGTGTGAAGCATCTAGTGCAAAATTCCTGGTCACGTGGAACGCGGATAATGTCACTCTTTGACCCCGTGGAAAGCGTCCAGAGCGGATCCTGGTCCTCGCAGAGCATGGCAGTGAACCCGTGCGAAGCATCCAGAGCGGAGCCTAGTCCTCGCCTAACGCGGCAGTGAACCCGTGTGAAGCATCTAGCGCAAAATTCCTGGTTACGTGGAACGCGGATAATGTCACTCTTTGACCCCGTGGAAAACGTCCAGAGCAGAGCCTGGTCCTCGCCAAGCACGGCAGTGAACCCGTGTGAAGCATCCAGAGCAAATACCGGACTGTGGAGTCCTTAAAATCCACGGACTATGACGTCCTTAACCTCGACCGTGATGTCTTAAAACTAACGATCAACCATCCCGATTCCCTACAGACTTTGCCTTGGTTTAAGGGTACATCTCTTCACTCATTTGATGCCCGGCGTTGTAATTCCTCAACGTCTTCAAAGAGGTGACGGGTCCCTGCAACCAAACACCGGACTGTGGAGTCCTTAAATCCACGGACTATGAGGTCCTTAACCTTGACCGTGATGTCTTAAAACTAACAGCGGACTGTGGAGTCCTTAAATCCACGGACTATGAGGTCCTTAACCTTGACCGTGACGTCTTTAAACTACGATACCTTGAGAGACCCCTGACTCCGTGAAACACGGATAAGGGTGATCACATCCGGCACTTGCAGGCCTTCACGACCTGTAAGGAAGAAAAACTCTCTTGTGAGATCCTTACGACTCTCAAGGGAAAACCCGCTTAAGGATCCTCACGATCTTTAAGAAGAACTCACACCTATGGGATCCTCTCGACCTGTAGGGAGAAAAACTCTTTATGAGACCCTCGCGGCTCATAAGATGCAAAAGCCTTAGGAAGCAGATCTTAACCCTGAGTCCTGAGCCATTGCTGTCCTGCAAGGAAATCAAGATAGAATACCCGCAGAATACATTCAATGAAAAGGAGACATATCATTGACAAAAAATGTATCTTTTATTCATAAACCAAAATGGGTACAAAATACAATTCATGAAAGAAACAAAAAGAAAATACTTTCATCCATGAGTATGTACAAAAGGGAAGAAAAAGATACAAATGTTTTAGGCCGGCGGGCGATTCAGCAGCTTGGTCAGCTCATCCTGCTTTTGCTGAGCCACGGCTTCATGACGCAAGATCTCCAGAAGACGAGCCTCCGCTTGAGCTTGCTGAGCCTGATACGAAGCGAGCCGGGCTTCAAGCTCTTTCTCAGTGGCCTTATGAGCCTCAACCCCCTCACGAGTGAACATGGCAACTTTATCGAGAGCCACAACCTTATGTTCGCTACGTGTCGCCCTATCAGGTCATGAAAGCTCACTCTGCGACCACAACCTTAGCAGTAGGACATACACGCTCGAGACCATATAAATGGGCTCTCGATCGATAGCAATAATCGATCCAGAACGCGCTCACACAACCCGGTATGGCAGGCAACAGAAAACTTTCAGATGATTATCCTATCAAGCATGTGCTCGCAATCATATGAACATCCGAAGAAGAAGTAAAATTAGAAGCTTTAATGTGCACGCGACATGACAACGGTATTGATAATTGAAGGAAATTTTCATAAAAAGAACGCAAAATTTATTCATGCAAGCGGAAACATACATACGAGTACCAAGCCTACAGGGAAGTTCAACATAAAGCATGCAAAAAGGAGGGACTAATTTAAAAAGGTTCTACACTAACGGAAAAGGTCACCAAACACAGGATCAACGGCACAAGGGTTGACGAAGCAAAGGATAAAATTCTCCATCTCTCTCTCCGCTTTCTCCAGCACATCGAAACGACGATTCTCGCGAGAAGTCGCCCCCCATCGGTTGGCGCCATGCTCGTCCGCGAATGCAAACATAACAGCTCGCCGGGCCCTTATCTCGCTCAGCAGATGAATTGAGCAGTCCTTCAGAGCCTGAGTAATCAGGCATGCTTCATGAAAGCCCTCGAGCTTTTCTCCCGCCGCATCAAGCATCGCCAGGGTCATCTCTGCCGGGTGAGGAGGAATGTCGGCGAGCACGGCCATGAGGATCATCCGGAGCCAGAGAGAACCCATCGGGAGGGGAGACCCCCTACGGATCGAGAGTTCATGCATGGCTGAGTCGCATTCGTTGTCGGTAAGGAGGGGGTCCACCAACCGAGCAGCAAAGCGGGGGATCATCTCCTCAAGGGGAACTTCCCACGGCTGTCGACGAGCATGAGGGCGATTACAGGCCATGGCACTCGTTTCTCCCTCAAGAAAAAATATATGTATGATATGAATCCCTCTGTGAAAAGAAAAGAAGGCTATAACCTCATATATAATGAAGTGCATTAAGTGCTGTGCGCGGAAAATCCTGCATGGTGAAATTATTTCCAAGGCCTAAAAAAGAAAAGGCACCGAAAATCAAGGAGATGGAACTATTTCCAAGGCCCTTTTTCTGCACCTAACATTGTGCACTGAAAATATGGCATGAGGAGAATCTTGTGAACAGCCACATCAGGGGGTCCCACGTGTAGAACACGTGAGGCCTAAACCTGATGTGCAGTTAAAAGGAAAATATGGAATGGTACCCTGTATGTTAAAAAAGCACAAACAACAATAGTAGCAAAATAATAAAATCTCAGAGAAAAAGCGTGCAAACATACAAGGACACAACAAAACTTATCATCCAGACTTCAAGAAGGCAATACAAGACAAAAAGAGAAACTTTTACAATGGTAAGGCTTCGGACGCGGGGCATGGGTTGAGAAACTCGGAATTGACTTTATTCAAGATCTTCCAAGCATTTCGAACCTCCCGAGTATGCTTTCTCTCACGGTCACAAGCATCGGGGTCCCCGCGGATGTCCTCTACCCTCCGGTAGGCGCCCAGTATGGCTGATTGCTGAAAAATCTGATGAAGGAGATCAATGAGATTATCCCGCCTTCTCTTTGAGATCAAGCCCATAAGGTACACCGAATGCACCTTATCCTCGGCAGTATCCAAGGCCTCGAGCGGTATGCCGGCGCAAAAGAGAGGAAGTGCCTCCCGGATCGCCAGCACGATCAGCCTCAGAAGAGAAGAACGACGGGGGAGTAGCCTATGGTTGTACTCGTCGAAGCGGCTCATGATCTCGGCACACTGAGCATCAGTGAACTCCTGATTCTGACTGCGGCCCAGCGCACGAATATTCCCATAGGAAATGATCTCATCAAGACGGTACAGATGGGCATCCATGGTACCTAAAATAAAAGTCATAAGACATCATTACAAGGCCCCCATTGCATTAATTGCAGGAAGAACAACCTCGGGCCAAGAGACCCCAGGAAGCCTCTGTGTGAAGAAATCGAATTCTTCGTTGGAATTAAATTCCTTATTAAGAAAAGAGAATTAAATTCCCAAAAACATTTTTGGATGGAATTAAATTCCATGGATTTGAACCGCCATCATCATCTCTCCAAAGATCATCTAAACCCTAAGAGATCTACAGTTGAAAGATTAAACAGTTTCATGTTCTTATGGAAAATATGAAGAAAGAAGGGTAAAAACCCTTGTTTTGGATTTAAAATCCAGGAAAATGTGAAGGTCCATCGTTGTCCAAGAACATTACCTGAGGAAAAAGGATTCCTTTTGAGCAGAGTTAAACTCTGAAAATATTTTAAAACAGAGAACTAAGCTCTGGAAGAAGAGAATTAAATTCTCAGAAAAAGTTCTCAGAAGAAGAAGATGGGCAAAGTGAAGGCTCCTATGAAGAGACAGAGGTATTTATAGAAGGCAATGGAAACGATTCGTCTCCCCAGATCCCTAGAGGAATCCAACGGTCACAAGAGGTGACAGCGTTGCACTCACGTGCAGACACGTGAGAACAACGCTGTGGGGGCATTTGTTTCCTGATTTAAAATCAGGAAAGCTTCTGGGAAAAGCTTCAAAAAGGGGGTCACGTGTTAGCACGTGACACCTAAAAGGGATCATCAAGTCAAGTTCAGTTTCTTGAATACGCTGAAGAAAATGGACTTCAGAAAGAGTCACGTGTTCCCACGTGACCAGGGTCACGTGGCGACACGTGACATTTAAATGCAAGCGTCAAAGGCACACAAGTTCTCTGATCAAGTCAAGAAAAGGCTTCAGAAGAGGTCGCGTGTTCCCACGTGACCAGGGTCACGTGTTGGCACGTGACGTTCAAGACAGCAGACTCGTTCTCCAGAAGAACCGAAGAAAGAGAGTTCAAACAAGGGTCGCGTGCTCACACGTGACCAGGGGTCACGTGGTAGCACGTGACGCTTAGGCAGCAATCAGAAGACAGAGCGCAAAAGAAAGGAAAAGGCTCATTCCAAAGGGGGTCACGTGCCCACACGTGACCATGGGTCACATGGTCACACGTGACCAGCTTTCAAAGCCCATTGTGTTAACAGAATTAAATTCTGAAAGAGATTTAAATCTTTCCAAAGGAGAGTGATTATCTGGGGCCAATCAAATTAAAGATTCAGAGGTGATAGAATATCATCTATCTATGGAAAATCTCGGGTTTGGAAAGATTTCCCCTTTAAATCTAACCAAAATAACAAGGGAGAATCTCTGGATTTAAAATCCAATGGTGAATAAAATTCACCTAATAATCCAAAGGTCCAAAATGAATGATGAATGCAAATCAAATCTCAATGAAGATTCGTCAAAAAACTGATTGATTCGGCTGCTTCTCCTATAAATAGGAGCCAAGAGACATACATACATATAGATGCGCAGAGAAGAAAAAAAAAAGGATAAGAGCTTTGATACTTTGAAAAGACTCGGATCTTCTGCGAAAAACCCTAGGTAAGAAAGGGAAGGCCTTTTGAAAGAAAGAGAATTTAATTCTCAGCAGAGTTTAACTCTGATAATGTAAAAACAGAAGAACATATTTCTTCTCTCTTTGATGGAGGATCTGCAAAGTGCACATCTCCCCTTAAGGTTGAGAATTTAATTCTCAATGGGTTGAGATCCTGCCATGCAGATCCAAAACACGGAGAAGGAATGCAAGCATGAGAATTTAATTCTCACAGAACTATAGGAATTTAATTCCTTTAAAATAAAAGGAGGGCTTAACCCTATATTATGGGAATTTAATTCCTCCAGAACAAAAAAAGAAACAGGGTTTAACCCTAATTAAGAACCTAGTTCTGTTGAAACAGCAGGAATTTAATTCCCTTAATCATACAGAGGATGGAAGTTTAAACTCCTTAAAAACTTTTATTAGGGTTTAACCCTATTCAGCCCTTCACGTATATGAGGAATTTAATTCCTACAGAAAATTCAGAGTTAAACTCTATTCCAGAAAACAAAGTCTTCGAAAGGAAGTAGGAATTTAATTCCTCTGAAATTTATAGTTCGAGGAATTTAATTCCTAAAAGAAGATTAACAAAGCCTCTAAACAAAATACCTAGAGGCAGGGTCACATGTCATCACGTGACCCCCCCAAGAGAGCTACAGAAAGCCCCTTTGAGGCAGCACCCCACGTGACCCACGTGACCCTCAGCAGAAGCTCTAATCCATAGGCATTTGAATGCCCATCACGTGATGGCACGTGATGCTCTGGAAGACGCGATAATCTCAGCAGAACAAAGGAAGGGAGGGCGCTCTCACGTGCTGCCACGTGACCCCTCTTACCTTAGTGTTTAAACACTAAACTAAAACTCTCGAACCCAGTGTTAAAACACTGTTGGGCCTTAGTGTTCAACACTAATTAAAAAGCTTTATTTGCAGTGTTCAACACTGATTACCTTAGTGTTTAAACACTAATCTGAGATCTTCATTTGCAGTGTTCAACACTGATTACCTTAGTGTTTAACACTAACCTGAAAAAACATTGTTGCTGGTGTTCAACACCAAATATTCTCTTAGTGTTAAACACTAACTTGTCAACCCCATTCCCAGTGTTCAACACTGACTGCTCTGTAGTGTTTAACACTAGACTTTGGCCCAATTGGCTTAAATGGATGGAGGCAAAGCCTCTCCTGATTGGACTTAGCCCAAGATGGCCATAAGTCCTCAATTTGTGATTAACTGGTCCAATGGACTCATAACATAATTAATTCGTCTTGACCCCAAATTGGGCCAAGGGCTATTTAATCCACTCCGGTTCTAGGGTACATCTCTTCACTCCTTTGATACATGGCATTGTAATCCCTCAATGCCGTCAAAGAGGTGATGGGTCCCGACGACCACACATTGATATGGACTGTGGGGTCCTTAAACTCATGTCTAATGCAAATTCCTGGTTACGTGGAACGCGGATAATGTCACTCTTTGACCCCGTGGAAAACGTCCAGAGCGGAGCCTGGTCCTCGCCAAGCGCGGCAGTGAACCCGTGTGAAGCATCCAGAGCACATACCGGACTGTGGGGTCCTTAAACCCATGGACTACGACGTCCTTAACCTTGACCGAGATGTCTTAAAACTAACAATGGACTGTGGGGTCCTTAAACCCATGGACTACGACGTCCTTAACCTTGACCGAGATGTCTTAAAACTAACAATGGACTGTGGGGTCCTTAAACCCATGGACTACGACGTCCTTAACCTTGACCGAGATGTCTTAAAACTAACAATGGACCGCAATGTCCTTAAACTACCCATGGACCGCAATGTCCTTAAACTACCCATGGACCGTAATGTCCTTAAACTAGAACAATAGAGCCCCGTATGCTCTTTTGTCGGATCTAAACGGTCCCGTTTAAGTTGATCTTAGCCTCAAAGATGGCTAACGTATCCTTAAACCTTCAAACAGAGTGGACTATAAATCCCCCAATTGACTCCGGCTTGAGGGTACATCCTTGAACTCCTCTGACATCCGTCGTTGTAATCCTTCAACGTCGTCAGAGAGGTGACCGGTCCCGACGGCCACACATTCATAGACCACTATGTCCCTAAACTGGAACATTAGAGTCCAAACGCTCTTTTGTCGGATCTAAACGATCCCGTTAAGTTGATCTTAGTCACAAAGTTAGACTAACGTATCCTTAACAAACGTTTGAGTTGATCTTAGCCTCGAGTAGGGCTGACGTATCCTCAAACCAAAACCCCTCCAAACCCAAATCTAAGATAATACGGATTTGGACTAGTCCACGCCCTACGGGCGACGACATAACTCAGTCTCCGTAAACAATCCACGGGCAACAAAATACAAAACAGACACCCACGACACGAAGTGACCATCTGGAGAAGGAGAAAGTTGTTACCGCAATGCGGTAGCGTAATTAACTGCAGGGGCTTACGCCTGCAGGGAAGAGCGTCCCCACAATCAAAAACCCCTCAAACGAGGGGGAATCTGACGAAGTCTGCTACATCGGACGCATCCGTCTAAACCTTCGATACGTGGTGCCATAAATCAACTTGGCATCTTCGAAGAGGGGGACGGATAGCACCTATTAGCATCTGCCCCGAATCTCAGGCAAGACGCGGTGTCGCGCCGTCTTTCGGAGGGGAACAAGGATCCAGATGGATTTAAGCATAGCCACTGGAGAAAAGGTTTCTTCATAGTCCAAGCCAGGTCTTTGACGAAAACCTTTTGCTACAAGTCTAGCTTTATAGGTTTCCACCTGTCCATCTGCACCAACCTTCTTTTTGAAAATCCATTTGCAGCCTACGGGTTTTACCCCTGGAGGTGCAACGTCCAAAGTCCAAATTTTGTTGGAGTACATGGATTCCATCTCGGACAGCATTGCATCTAGCCACTTTACTAAGTATGTAATGACCTGCTGGAAACTAGTTGGCTCATCATCATCGATGATACAATCCTCTCTATTCTCGTCTATGAGAAAATCATAGTATCTCTCGGGCGGATGAGACTGTCTACTAGATCTTCGGAGCGACGCAGAGACGTCCGTTTTTTTTTTTGAAACTTTGGGTTCTACTAAGCTTTTAGTAATAGATCGCGGTTCTGGAATTTCTTCCAGTTCTATTGCGCTCCTACTTATTTCTGTTTCAAGAAATCGAGTCTCTAGAAAGTGGGCATGCCGAGAAACAATAACCTTTTATTCCTCTGCGTAATAGAAAAGATACCCCCTGGAATTCCTTGGGTATCCCACAAACTTACACAATTCTGATCGTGTCTCGAGTTTGTCCGCATGCTGCTTTTTGACAAAACCTGGACATCCCCATATCTTAATATACTTAAGATAGGGTTTCTTCCTACTCCACATTTCATATAGAGTGATAGGCACTGACTTAGTTGGAACTTTTTTCAAAAGATATGCAGCAGATTTTAGTGCATAACCCCAGAAGGATCGCAGTAACTCAGCATTACTCATCATGGAACGCACCATATCTAGTACGATGCAGTTCCACCTTTCCGATACACCGTTGTGTTGAGCTGTGTATGGAGGAGTAAGCTGAGAGAGAATTCTATTCTCTTTTAAATATCCTCGAAACTCGGCACTCAAGTATTCACCACCCCGATCAGATCGAAGTGTCTTGATACTTTTGCCTGTTTGTTTTTCCACTCCATTCTTGTACTCTTGGAATTTTTCAAAGGTCTCGGAATTATATTTCATCAAGAATACATGTTCATACCTTGATAAATTATCCGTAAAAGTAATGAAGTGGGAATAACCACTTCTTGCATGTGTAGATAATGGACTACACACGTGGCTGTGTATGAGTCCCAAGAGCTCGGTAGCTCTAACTCCGTATCCAGTGAACAGATTTTTTGTCATCTTTCCTTTGATACATGATTGACAAGTTGCATAAGATAGATATTCAAATGTATCCAAATATCTCTCTTATGTAATTTTGTCAACCGTATTTCATTAATGTGACCTAGTCTACAATGTCAAAAGAAAACTTGATTTAATTCTGGAGTCTTTGTTTTGGACATTGAAAACTTAGTGTTGATTTAATATGTATATACCGTTGTCTAGTGTACCGGACCCAATAAATCCATGGTTAAGGTGAATGTTAAGAACATCGCTTACAAATGTAAAATCATAACCTTCATTAGATAGTAAAGATACAGAAATGATATTACAAGTCAAATTAGGTACACCAAAACAGTTACGCAAAATCAAAATGTTTACACTTGTCAATTCTAGGTGATATCCCCTACAGAAACAGCATCCACGCTCGCTCTGTTTGCAACCATGAGGGTCATATCTGTAGGGTTACTTAGCAAGACAGCAAGGTTTCGGGAGGCATCGTCCATGCTGTTTTCAAAATTTTGCTGAACTAAAGAACCCTAACCCTAGAATCTTAACTAGAAATTTAGACGAAACGATATGTAAACAACTTTACAACTCAGTGATTACGGAATACAACCTTTGTAGACCGGTCCTTCACTTCAAATGCTCCGTGTAGATGTCCCTTCGCTGCGAGTAATGATCTCCTGAACTCTTGAGAGGATCCACAAGCTGAAAGATGTAAACTTGCTCGAAGTCTTCGCTGCCGAAGATGATCTACGTCGAGGAGACTCTAGCTCTTGCTACCTCTTCACTAAATTAGGGTTTAGTGAAGCAAACTGTAATGTCTTAAAAATAAATAATTAAATAATTAAATAAATAAAATTCTTTAAGTGAATTTTCTGATTTTCGGAAAAATAAACTGTATTTTCCGTAAAACTTAACTATAAATAATTTTCTTCATAAATTTAAAAATATCTATTTTAATCATGTAATTACTAGTAAATGGTGTTTATTTAGTCACTTATAAATTTTTAGTTTAATTAAATATTTTTCCTAAATTAATTATTTTAAATATTAACATAAACTTTATTTATACATTAAATTAGTGTAAATTACAAATTTGAAATGGGTTAACTTTATAAAATGAGCCATGCCATATTAGAATCAAGTGTGTTTATGCAAAATTCTTTCTCAAATATTTTCATGGTTCTAGATTTTTCTAGGTTCATTTTTATTGAAAAGAAAAGTGTTAAATAAAGAAATGAGTGAAAAGACATAAAGAAGGTGTTATTTTGGAGAGCTTTCTACACAATTTCTCATTCTTTTCTTACTCTCTTTTTTCCTCCCCAAGTTGGCCGGCCTCTCCCCCATGGAAGCCCCCCATTTTCTAAACTTGATTTTGTTACAAAAATCCTTCAAAATTCATCAAAAATTCAATAAAAATCGACCAAATTCCTAATTAATTCCTACCCTCTATTCTTTGCTCATTTTTACATGGATTTTGGAGTTGGAAACCGTTCTTTTGGGAGGCAAATTTTCATGGTTGGATCTCACATGTGAGGTATAATTCTAAGCTTTTGGTTTTAATGCTTGTAGATTACTTAATTTAACTTAATATAATGTTTAATTAATTTTTAGTTCGGTTCTATTGCTAAATGAAAAATTCAAGAGAGGGTTTCAAAATGAAATTTGGGTTTCATTATATTATTATCATCATGAATTGTAGTTTAATAAGTTAATTCATGCAAAAATCAAGTTTAGTTGTGATATTGTGAAATTTTGCTTAAAAGTATCGAAATCGGGCAAGTTTGCAAACTAGAATTTCCAAACTAATACAAATTAAGGTGTTAAAAATATAGTAATGGTTTATATAATCTAGTTATGCTATTTATTGAGTATTATGACCATTAGTTTCATTTAATCATCAAGTCTTGAAGTAAAACGGTAAATCGACATTTTCAAGGTTTTTCGGAATTGGACGATTTGATTGATTTTAGGGTTTCGACGATTTAAATCATGTTTTATATTATAAATAATGAGTTTTGAAACTACGAGTTGTTGGTTGGTGTTTTATCTCGATCAATCGGCGTTTGTACGCCAATATCGAGTGATATTTGGTTCTTTTGCATGAGCGGGTCATAGGTTTTAATCTATGCACGTTTCGTGCGTCGTTTTGGTTTTGTCCGTGATTCAGTTTACGATATTATATATGTTTGCGTATAGGTACCCCTCGCGTGGACTTCGGACGAGGAAGAACAGGAGGGCGACATCGTCTTCGGCAGACAAGGACCTGGTGAGTAGACGTATATCTACGGGGGAAGTCGGGTGGATGGCGTTTAGCACCCCCGCAAACGAAGAATAGGAATATTACTTATTGTCTTTAGGAAGCCAGACGTGTCCTTAGATTCTTGGTGAGTAGTACCCTAGTAATGACCTTAGGTTGGACTAGACTGATTTAGAAAGACCTTATCAGAGGATGAATATCTTGGAGGAGATTCGTAGGTTTCAGGTAGACACATAGACGTACACACAGAAACTTGACTTGGTGTATATGTGTATGTGTATATATATATATATATATATATATATATAGTAATGTGTGTAGGTATATATATATACACACACAACATGTATATGTGAGATAAGGATGTTATATGATATATGGGGATGAGACAATATAACTCGGCTTGATGCCGTTATCTCTTGGCTGGACAGTCGTGTTATGATGTTAGCGGATCGTTGGAAATGAGAAAATGGATATGTATACATAAACGATATTAGGTGATGATGACATTGAGATATACGAAACTCTAGAATAGAACCTGGACTGTAACCTGTGACTTGATTACGATATGAAATATGGGTGGCTTGGCTACGACATGATACAGGTGACTTAATCTCGACATGATATATGCGCCTTAATCACGACGTGAAATATGTGAATTAATCGTGATATGATATATATGATATGATATTTCTGAGGACCAATTGACGATGTATAATTATGTTGGTAATGATATATAATTGATGATATTAGAATGTATGCGATTTCAGTACAGTACCCTTGATCGTGACATTATTTGATGATGATATTATACGAATGATGATGTACGTAGGTGATACTTGACCCGTACCCCGATATTGGGATGCCATACGATGGATTTTACCGTACGAGGCGTAGATGCGATGATTCATCCGCACTCTTGATTCGAGGAAGTCGTACTACGTACGTGATGCTATTGAGTCTGGATCGCCGACTATTAGAGATATGAACTCAGACCCTAGGTAGATTCTTACTGCTGATCGACTAGTTTCTTTAGTTTAGTTCTTAGGGGGTTAAATAGATACCAGTTTAGGCTCAAGTCATATAAATGTAGTTAGATATGTATATTCTAAATGAGTGGTTAGTACTCATTTTTCCTTTATTCTCAGATTCTAATCATCACGTTGCATGTTCATACATATGTTTCCTTAGTCAGTATAAAACTCTGCCTGTTAGGACACCAGCACCATTACCGATGATGCGCATATTCTACGCACACTTATTTGCCGGCTCACACACATCATCATCGGTAATTGCTATGTCACGTACACTTTAGAACATATTATCTTTTATTGATAGAATCAGCTAAAAGCTAGATCGATATAATATTGTGATTACTCTCAGGTGTTAGTCTAGACATGGCATTTATTACTTAGACATTTCATGCATTCATATTTTCATGTTATCATGCAGTATTGTGGGGATTATGCCGACACTTATCATTTGCTTACTCATGATATTGGGATTTTGGATTTCTATGAGATTTCTGGATTTTTGGGAAAACCGCAAGAATATATATAAAAACTTCTCTCTCTCCTCCTCTCTTTTTAAAATATAAGTTGCGGTTTTCTCGTGATGTATGTGTCGTCCACCATGAGTTTCATGTTTTCTGTTGGATTTCGAGACCCGATTCGAGGAGTGGATGAACCGTTTCGGGTACATGATGGGCCCGGTATGGTACCCCGGGACAAGAAGATCGAGTTGTAGACGATGAGCCTGGCAGAGGAAGACTACCTACCGGTGATGTCTGGCGCGACGGATATCCGGAGGATACCGACCGTTGTCATGAGATTTGATGTTATGGGCCGATCCGGACTGACGGACCCCGAGATATTGAGACTATGAGATATTGAGACTATGAGGTATTGAGACATGAGATTTACATGTTTTGTGTCGATGCTTGACATGGATTTCCATGGATTTCATCGATGATATTTCAGATTTCTATACAAATTTACCATGATAAAATTTAAAGATTTCTTGTACAGATATATCCAGATTTCAGGATTGATTGTTTTACATTCATGGTGCATGCATACTCATTCACATGACATATTACTATTTGATGCCCTGACACGAACACGGAGCATTTTCATTTGCACGTAGTTTATTACCCTGCCATTACTAGATGACTAGTAATATATTAGTTTATTATTATGACCTAGGACAACGTCGTGCATTCGATTTCTTTTCGCAGATGTCTTCTACTCACGAGTTGGAAACTCACCCCCGTTGTGCCAAATTTTATTACAGGTTCGATGTACAGATTTCCTTGGCAGCTTGCTGGCACATCATTTCATTCAGGGTGATTTGCACGGTAGGTTGGTTCACTTGTATCAGGACCGCCGTTGTACTTTTATTATTTCATTGATATCTAGTAAGCTCCATCAACCAAACTTGTATTACTTGATAAGTTTAAAGGACCTTTTATTTATTTCGACCTTAGAGTCGCGCATGTATTATTATGGTTTGGTGGTTTTGTTTTCCTTTGAGTTTTGAGCCTCGCCCTTTGGCGTTGTATATTATTGTGCATTGTGTGGTTGTTTCCGCCTGTTGGCGTAGAGCTAGCTCCCGCTTGGGGATGCCTTTTTATTGTTTGTATATATTATTCTTTTTTGTACCCGTTTGAGGCCAGTTTTTACAAAAGAGACTCTGCCGAAATTTTTGAGAAAATTTGATCTTGTTTTTTTTAAAACTTGTTTTCTGCATGTTTTCCTTTACATCTTCTTTTATATGGTTTAGATGTATGGGCTTCGGCTTACTTAGATTACGTTGCGCCTCTAAACGCTTCGTAATTTAAGTGCCGGTCACGTTCCGTACCTTCGGGCCGTGACAAAGTTGGTATCAGAGCGCTAGGTTTAACCTTGTATAAGTCTAGGGTGACCCTTGGTTGATGGAGTAGGTGACTTAGGTAGAGTGACGTATCGTGGGTATGATCCGCGGCATACTTACGATACGGTACTCTGCCTAAGGAGCCTTAGGATGTACATTTCTTTGCACCGCATTTAATTCGTTCCTTTGATCTATCTTCATCGATATCGGATGGTGGTTTTTGTCACCACGGTCGCATGGGCAGAGGGAACTGCGGCTCGAATGCGATAACCATTAGGGTATCGTTTATTCTTGAGGATTGAAGCATTGTTTAGCGTGCGGACGAAGGGTATTCACATGCCGTCCAGACGAAGTTAAAGGATTCGAACGATTGTCAGAAACCCATTTTCCCAAGTTTAAGGTATTCAGAAGAACATGCAGGTATTTCTATGGACCCTCTAGAAGAATGAAACCCTAATTCGACATAATGACCACGAGAACACCCTTGAACCTTAGGGTTTACGGCAGTTCCGCGGTGCCATTAGTGAGGCTTGGGTTTGCCCTTCTACGGCTGGTCCGTAGATGCTGGGGTATGTACTGGATATTTTTAAACTGTACTTGAGTGTTGAGCTCTCGGGGAATTATGGGATTTTGATGAATCGATCGAAAAGTTTAATGTAGTCCGGATATCAGGTGAAGGGATAGATTACGTGGGAGACTCTAGATATGAGTATTGCCGTTGGTAGCGCAGTCAGCACACCTACGAAGAGACGAGTTTGAAGCAGTCGACATCAGAGGAAAGAGGCGCACATTGACGATAGTGTTTACGATTGTAATTTGGTGATTTGAATTTCATATTTCCGTTGATTGGATTTTGGTATTTTGAGGATTTTGTTCTACGATTGGTATTTCCTATGTGTACATTCATTACATTCTATTCGTGTTTCATATATCAGTTGTATTGATGTTGTTTTGTACATACCCAGTACACTCGATTTGGTTTTATACATTTTGAGATTTTGATTTGATTTCGTGCATATGGGTTACACATGATTTTGACATATGCTTCGACCTAGTTTTCATGCATTTTCGTACCGTGATTTCGATTTTGATATTCGGTGTATGTTTTCGTGCACCATGTGCACCTGATTGAGATTCTTGCGCACACTTGGCGCACTTGATGCGATTTTGTGCACACCAGATGCACTAAATCGGGGTTTTGTGCAGATTAGATGCACCTGATGTTAGAGTCGTGCACGCCCGTTGCACTTGACAGATGTTTTGGTGCACACCTGTTGCACTCAGTTTTGTTTTTGTGTGTATTCGTGGCATCTATATTTTGTTTTGATTTCAGTGCGCACCGGACGCACATGATATTTTTATGATGTGATTGGGATTGATTTCAGTCTGAGCAGTATGTTTTTATAATCATTACTATTTGATTTAGTATCCAGGCGGGACGTGTATGTTAAATAAAAGATATATATATATATATATATATATATATAGCTATTTTTAAAAAAATAAACGTCCGCTACTTATGCCGTGACACGCGTATCGCACGACGATTTTAAAAAGGGGGTTTTTGCGTGTTCCTTTATTAAGATGTTTAGCCGATTTTACTACGATCACTATATATAAGTATAGTTTTGATGTATATTATGTTGGTTTTCGTATTGGGTTTTGATATTTTATTTTCACCATAATTCCGATGATTGCGTTATGCTTGACGGAGTTGATTTTAGTTATGTATTGATGATTTCGGAGCCCCGACGATCTGAGTGTTTTGGCTGAATGTTTTAGTAATTGGGGGGGAGTTTTAATTTAAATTCGGGGACCGAATTTCAAAAAGGGGGGAAGATTGTAACGTCTTAAAAATAAATAATTAAATAATTAAATAAATAAAATTCTTTAAGTGAATTTTCTGATTTTCGGAAAAATAAACTGTATTTTCCGTAAAACTTAACTATAAATAATTTTCTTCATAAATTTAAAAATATATATTTTAATCATGTAATTACTAGTAAATGGTCTTTATTTAGTCACTTATAAATTTTTAGTTTAATTAAATATTTTTCCTAAATTAATTATTTTAAATATTAACATAAGCTTTATTTATACATTAAATTACTGTAAGTTACAAATTTGAAATGGGTTAATTTTATAAAATGAGCCATGCCATATTAGAATCAAGTGTGTTTATGCAAAATTCTTTCTCAAATATTTTCATGGTTCTAGATTTTTCTAGGTTCATTTTTATTGAAAAGATAAGTGTTAAATAAAGAAATGAGTGAAAAGACATAAAGAAGGTGTTATTTTGGAGAGCTTTCTACACAATTTCTCATTCTTTTATTTCTCTCTTTTTTCCTCCCCGAGTTGGCCGGCCTCTCCCCCATGGCAGCCCCCCCATTTTCTACACTTGATTTTGTTACAAAAATCCTTCAAAATTCATCAAAAATTCAATAAAAACCCCCACAAATTCCTAATTAATTCCTACCCTATATTCTTTGCTCATTTTTACATGGATTTTGGAGTTGGAAACCATTCTTTTGGGAGGCAAATTTTCATGGTTGGATCTCACATGTGAGGTATAATTCTAAGCTTTTGGTTTTAATGCTTGTAGATTACTTAATTTAACTTAATATAGTGTTTAACTAATTTTTAGTTTGGTTCTATTGCTAAATGAAAAATTCAAGAGAGGGTTTCAAAATGAAATTTAGGTTTCATTATATTATTATCATCATGAATTGTAGTTTAATAAGTTAATTCATGCAAAAATCAAGTTTAGTTGTGATATTGTGAAATTTTGCTTAAAAGTATCGAAATCGGACAAGTTTGCAAACTAGAATTTCCAAACTAATACAAATTAGGGTGTTAAAAATATAGTAATGGTTTATATAATATAGTTATGCTATTTAATGAGTATTATGACCATTAGTTTCATTTAATCATCAAGTCTTGAAGTAAAACGGTAAATCGACATTTTCAAGGTTTTTCGGAATTGGACGATTTGATTGATTTTAGGGTTTCGATGATTTAAATCATGTTTTATATTATAAATAATGAGTTTTGAAACTACGAGTAGTTGGTTGGTGTTTTATCTCGATCAATCGGCGTTTGTACGCCGATATCGAGCGATATTTGGTTCTTTTGCATGAGCGGGTCATAGGTTTTAACCTATGCGCGTTTCGTGCGTCGTTTTGGTTTTGTCCGTGATTCAGTTTACGATATTATATATGTTTGCGTATAGGTACCCCTCGCGTGGACTTCGGACGAGGAAGAAGAGGAGGGTGACATCGTCTTCGGCAGGCAAGGACCAGGTGAGTAGATGTATATCTACAGGGGAAGTCGGGTGGATGGAGTTTAGCACCTCCGCAAACGTAGAATAGGAATATTACTTATTGTCATTAGGAAGCCAGACGTGTCCTTAGATTCTTGGTGAGTAGGACCCTAGTAATGATCTTAGGTTGGACTAGACTGATTTAGAAAGACCTTATTAGAGGATGAATATTTTGGAGGAGATTCGTAGGTTTCAGGTAGACACACACACACGTACACACAGAAACTTGACTTGGTGTGTGTGTGTGTGTGTGTGTGTGTGTGTGTGTCTATATAGGAATGTGTGTAGGTATATATATATACACACACAACATGTATATGTGAGATAAGGATGTTATATGATATATGGGGATGAGACAATATAACTGGGCTTGATGCCGTTATCTCTTGGCTGGACAGTCATGTTGTGATATTAGCGGATCGTTGGAAATGAGAAAATGGATATGTATACATAAACGATATTAGGTGATGATGACATTGAGATATACGAAACTCTAGAATAGAACCCGGACTGTAACCTGTGACTTGATTACGATATGAAATATGGGTGGCTTAGCCACGACATGATACAGGTGACTTAATCTCGACATGATATATGCGCCTTAATCACGACGTGAAATATATGAATTAATCGTGATATGATATATGTGATATGATATTTCTGAGGACCAATTGACGATGTATAATTATGCTGGTAATGATATATAATTGATGAAATTAGAATGTATGCGATTTCAGTACAGTACCCTTGATCGTGACATTATTTGATGATGATATTATACGAATGATGATGTACGTAGGTGATACTTGACCCGTACCCCGATATTGGGATGCCGTACGATGGATTTTACCGTACGAGGCATAGATGTGATGATTCATCCGCACTCTTGATTCGAGGAAGTCGTACTACGTACGTGACGCTATTGAGTCTGGATCGCCGACTATTAGAGATATGAACTCAGACCCTAGGTAGATTCTTACTGCTGATCGACTAGTTTCTTTAGTTTAGTTCTTAGGGGGTTAAATAAATACCAGTTTAGGCTCAAGTCATATAAATGTAGTTAGATATGTATATTCCAAATGAGTGGTTAGTACTCATTTTTCCTTTATTCTCAGATTGTAATCATCACGTTGCATGTTCATACATATGTTTCCTTAGTCAGTATAAAACTCTGCCTGTTAGGACACCAGCGCCATTACCGATGATGCGCATATTCCACGCACACTTATTTGCCGGCTCACACACATCATCATCGGTAATTGCTATGTCATGTACACTTTAGAACATATTATCTTTTATTGATAGAATCAGCTAAAAGCTAGATCGATATAATATTGTGATTACTCTCAGGTGTTAGTCTAGACATGGCATTTATTACTTAGACATTTCATTCATTCATATTTTCATGTTATCATGCAGTATTGTGGGGATTATGCCGACACTTATCATTTGCTTACTCATGATATTGGGATTTTGGATTTCTATAAGATTTCTGGATTTTTGGGAAAACCGCAAGAATATATATAAAATCTTCTCTCTCTCCTCCTCTCTTTTTAAAATATAAGTTTCGGTTTTCTCGTGATGTATGTGTCGTCCACCATGAGATTTCATGTTTTCTGTTGGATTTCGAGACCCGATTCGAGGAGTGGATGAACCGTCTCGGGTACATGGTGGGCCCGGTATGGTACCCCGGGACAAGAAGATCGAGTTGTAGACGATGAGCCTGGCAGGGGAAGACTACCTACCGGTGATGTCTGGCATGGCGGATATCCGGAGGATACCGACCGTTGTCATGAGATTTGATGTTATGGGCCGATCTGGACTGACGGAGCCCGAGATATTGAGACTATGAGATATTGAGATTATGAGGTATTGAGACATGAGATTTACATGTTTTGTGTCGATGCTTGACACGGATTTCCATAGATTTCATCGATGATATTTCAGATTTCTATACAAATTTACCGGGATAAAATTTAAAGATTTCTTGTACAGATATATCCAGATTTCAGGATTGATTATTTTACATTCATGGTGCATGCATACTCATTCATATGTCATATTACTATTTGAGGCACTAACACGAGCATGGAGCATTTGCACTTGCACGTAGTTTATTACCCTGCCATTACTAGATGACTAGTAATATATTAGTTTATTATTATGACCTAAGACAGTGTCGTGCATTCGATTTCTTTTCGCAGATGTCTTCTACTCACGAGTTGGCAACTCACCCCCGTTGTGCCAAATTTTATTACAGGTTCGATGTACAGATTTCCTTGGCAGCTTGCTGGCACATCATTTCATTCAGGATGATTTGCACGGTAGGTTGGTTCACTTGTATCAGGACCGCCGTTGTACTTTTATTATTTCATTGATATCTAGTAAGCTCCATCAACCAAACTTGTATTACTTGATAAGTTTAAAGGACCAGTTATTTATTTCGACCTTAGAGTCGCGGATGTATTATTATGATTTGGTGGTTTTGTTTTCCTTTGAGTTTTGAGCCTCGCCCTTTGGCGTTGTATATTATTGTGCATTGTGTGGTTGTTTCCGCCTGTTGGCGTAGAGCTAGCTCCCGCTTGGGGATGCCTTTTTATTGTTTGTATATATTATTCTTGTTTGTACCCGTTTGGGGCTAGTTTTTACAAAGGAGACTCTGCCGAAATTTTTGAGAAAATTTGGTCTTGTTTTTTTTTAAACTTGTTTTCTGCATGTTTTCCTTTACATCTTCTTTTATATGGTTTAGATGTCTGGGCTTCGGCTTACTTAGATTACGTTGCGCCTCTAGACGCTTCGTAATTTAAGTGCCGGTCACGTTCCGTACCTTCGGGTCGTGACACAAACACCCTAAACTAAATGGCTAATAGTAGAGGATGATGAAATAGAAAATGGGCTCACTTTAGATTTAATTTTCTCACTAAATTTCATCACTTGACTTGAAGCTAGAAAGCGTTTGCAATGAGGAAGAAGAAGATGAAGCAAGTGATGAAAGAATAATCAAGTGAGGTTAGTAATGCAACCATGGTGAGTGTATGTCATGCACTAACCATTGTAGAGACTAAACCATAGCTATGAGTTAAGGTTGGGTTGATAAATATCTTAAGCTAGACAAAAGAGTGGACCAAGTCAATGCAAACTACAAGCTTCTACAAATTTTGAACCATGACAAAATATCCATAATTTTGAATTTGCTTGAAATAAATATAAACCATAACATAAACCCTAGTATGGTGTAAGTCTCATACATACATGTTGCATGTGTAACCTAGCATGACACATTAACATATATCACATATATATCAATGTATCATAAGTGAAGAAAAGAAATACTTAAGTGAGCTAATATTAGTTAATGTAATGTAATATATCAAATATATAATTATACATTAAATTATTAAATCAACACTTGATTTAATAATCCGGCTATATCTCACACAACCGACTAATATCAAATGCAACAACTTATCGAATCAACACTTGATCCGATAACCCGGCTATATCACATATAACCGACATATGTCACATATCGCGAGAATAGAATACGGTATCACATACACGTATTAATCTCGGTCCCGCACATATCACATATGTGCTCCTACTCCGTTTCGCATGAACCAGGAAACCTCTGTGTAGGACTCTAAAGACTCGTCAATACGCCAGCAGTAGGTGATGATCATATCAAACACCCACAAGCCGCAAGCGGTCTGCTAAACGTAACGGCCACCCGGGTATTGAGCGATCAGAAGATCAACAAGCAAGCCTGCTCTTACTCCTGCGAATCCAATCAGTAATACTACCGTATAGTCCGGTCTCTTCGTCTGATATGTCGCATATCATAGCCTGGAGTTGGTATAACGTCAAACCCCAATAGCCTGATAAGTCATGCCGATGCAAGGTCCATAACAGTTCGAGAAACTACTGATAACACTTACCAGTAGATCTTAACAACCCTGGCTAGGGATTTCCTGTTATGACCAATCAAGCATAGCACAACATCAACTCCCAATACTGGGAGAGACGAATCCCCTCTTATCGCTCATTGTCTCCATATGACTCGGGACTGTACCCAAAAACCACCGTTTTGCATGATCTCTTGACCGTGGTAATGTGGAAATCAAAGCACAGTGGGAATCACACAAGACTCTATGACGATTTCGGGTCGACAGACTAACCTGTTCCAGTGTCACCAGAGAACTGCTATCTGATGATATGTATAATACCATTTAGGAGTTCTCGGCGAGTCCGTTCAGTGTACCCTGTCTCCACTGAGCACCCGTATACCTTCTCTGATGTCAAACACCAATGGATGTGGGATCATCCATCACCCATCATATAGGTCAAGAAGTGCATACACTAGTCTACTCTTGAGTATCGATGCCCTGTATCGATACTCCTATGACTAGGAACAATTATAGGGTGTACCTGTGGACTACCCTTGGCCCCACTAGTATGATCTCCATCATAGTCCTGGTAGTCAAGTATACATCCTAAGGGCTTTATTAACATGTGAGAGCAAGACAGCATCACTTATGCAAGTCAACATGTTAAGATAAAGAGCAACCAGATAGCATACTATCATGTCTAGCAAGAAAGTCCTCCCTATATATGTCCAAGCATCCACTACAATATACATCACATGTACAATAATGGCCTCTAGGGCATACATATAACTAACAATCTCCCACTTGCACTAAGGCCATTTGTTGCAGTATCTCATACTCAACAGTTTAGCAGTGGTTGTAGTATCCCATACTCAACCATCCCAAAATCTCTCAAATAGTATTTGGGGAAGCAGTCCTTGGTGAGTGGATCCGCCGTGTTAACCTCCGTGTCTATTCTCCTGACCTTGATCCCTAGGAGATCAACCATCTCCCTGATCAGGTGATACTTGCTTCAGAATATGTCTGGAACGCTGATAGGACCTGCGTTCCTAGGCCAAATCCATAACTCCATTGTTGTCATAATAACAATTATTGGACACTCAATGGTAGGAACCTTGTTCATCTCATGAACAAGAAATGCCCAGACAACCACTTTGGCAGCATCATTGGTAGCAATGTATTCAGCCTTTATCGTATAGTATGTCTCGGTATCTAGCTTGGAACTCTTCCAACATACCGTCCCTTTACTGAGGGTAAAGACAATGCATGTGACTGAATTTCAGTCGACCTTATCACTCTGGAAGCTCGAACCAAGAACATTCTTTTAGTGTTTCTCAAGTACTTAAGAATGTCCTCCACAGCTATCAGTGATTCTCCCAAGATCTGATTGATTCCTGATCACTACACCTAGTAAGTCATCTACATCTGGTCTGGTACATAACATCGAATACTCTGATAGAGCCTACTGCCTAAGCATAGGTTATCCTTTGCACGCGAGCTCTCTCCAAATCAGTCTTGGAAGACATCTTTTTTGGAAAGAGTGATTCCTGAGTAAGTGAACGAACCACCACACTTAGAATCCTCCGTACTAAACTTCTTTAGTATGGTGTTAATGTACCTGGATTTGGGACACTCCCAACATCCACTTAGATCTATCACCATAGATCATAATCCATAAGATATAGTAGGTATCATCCAGATCTTATATTGAGAATCCTCGTGATAAGAGGAGCTTGACCGAGTGTAGTATAGGAAACCATTTCCTATCAAGAGTATGTCATCTACGGACAATACGTGTAAGATAATCTCACTCTCTACAACCTTCTTGTATATGCAAGGTTCATCTACCATTTTGATAAACTCAAACTCTTTGACTGCCACATCAAAATAGATGTTCCAACTCCGCGATGCGTGCATTGATCCTGATGGACTTAAGCATAGCTTTGAAAGTCTCAATTTTTCCATCTACACCAAGAATCTTCTCAAGATCCAGTTGCTCCCAATCGGTTTTACCCCTTCAGGTGCAACATGCAAAGTCATACTTTGTTGGTGTACATGGATTCTATCTTTAATCGCATACCATCCGGCCTTTTCACAGAGTCTCCACTCGTGATGGCCTGCCTGAACCTAGTTGGGCCATCATCTACCATGATACAATCCTCGCTCCCATTATCATTGAGAAGGCCGTAGTATCTCTCAAGTGGATGAGGAACCCTACCAGATTCGCGGAGAGCCTGAGGTTCGTTAGAGACTATTGTATCCTTTGGTTTTACCAAATCATCAGCTGTTAGTTTGTCTAGCTGGAACTCCTTCCAGTTCTACCTCATGACCACTAATTTCTTCACAAGAAATTCCTTTTCTAAAAAGGTGGCATGCTGATAAACAAAACACCTTTTGCTCCTCAGTGTGGTAGAAGATATTCCCTCACGAATGTTCGGGATATCTAACAAACTTATACAGAACTGACCTTGCTTCGAGCTTGTCCGGATTTTTCTTTTCAACATAGGCCGGACAACCCCACATCTTAACTCATTTAAGACATGGTCTCTTCCCATACATATCTCATATGGAGTGGTAGGCACTGATTTGGATGGAACCCCATTCAATAGGTATGCAGCTTCTCAAGTGCATAACTCCAAAAGGAAACAGGCAACTCAGCAATACTCATCATAGAGCGCACCATATTTCATAGGGTGCGATACATGCGTCCCGATACACCAATATGTTGTGGTGTATACGAAGGAGTAAGCTGAGAGAGAATCACATTCTTCTTTTAGAAACTCTAGGAACTCCATGCGCAGGTATTCTCTTCTTCGATCATATCGAAAGACTTAATACTTCTACTCGTCTGGTTCTCAACTTCAAGCTTATATCCTTTGAATTTCTTAAAAGTTTCAGACTTGTGTTTCAACAGGAACATATGTCCGAATCTCGAGAGATGATCAGTGAATATAATGAAGTACGAAGAACCAACCTTGGCATTAGTAGACATAGGACCGTATACATCATCATGTATCCGTCCTAAGAGTTTAGTAACTCTTTCTCTGTTTCCAGTAAATGGAGTATTGGTCATATTACCTTTGAGACAAGACTGGCAAGTAGCATAAGATGAAAATTCGAACAAATTCTCATATTCATCCTTATGTAACTTAGCTGGTCGTGTCGCATTGATATGACCTTGTCTACAATACCTCAAGAAGGATTCGTTTATTTCTGAACTGATCTTCTTGTGTGTGTTCGGTATACTTTGAACTGTGGTTTGATTTAGAACGTATATGCCATTACATAATGTGCCTGATCCAATCAACTCTTGATTCAGGAAAATGTTCACAACATTATCCTCTAATACAGAATTATATCCTTCTTTAACTTAATAAAGATACTGATGTAATGTTGTATATCAGGTTCGGTATCTAATAACATTTGTTCAGAATCAATGTATTAATACAAGGTGATATTTGCCAACTGATTTGGCTACAACACTTGCACCATTCTCTACACTTAGAGACATATCACCCATTCTCAGTTCTCTACCTTTCTGTAGCCCATGTAACATATTACATATGCAGGATCCTGATCCGGTATCACATACCCAGGACATAGAGGATACTGAGAAACAGTTCTCGGTAATGAACACACCCGAAGAAGATGCATCAACTTGCACTTTCTTCGATTGGATGGCATGGGAATACGGATATTCCTCTATTTCCTGCTCAGACTTATAACAATTATAAGATAGAGCAGAACCAATGTTCCCTAGCACAGTACAATAAGCAGGTTCGGTCAATGCATCCATATTATTATCTTGATTAAGACATGATATGGTCGCTACCAGGAGAGAGAGAGATAGAGAAGAAAACACTCTGTGTGCACTCTTGCAAGATCAGGTTGGTTATTATTTTATCTAATTAGGATGGCTCCCACTATTTTTATCAAATCTTCTTTCAAACCCTAAAAGGTAAGACTAGCAGGGATTAATTACACCGTACAAGTTCGCCAATCTTTCGGCCAGGCCAGTGTCGGTACTTTGAGGGAGGTTCCCCGTGCTTTCGCACGGACCTAATTAAAATAAACTTCGTTTTTCCAGGGGCGTAACCCCGTTAACACCTTTCTCGACACCTACTTGATCGTCTAATTGTAATGTGTAAAACTCTCCCAGGAGTAACTCTTACTCGTAGTGGGTATCGGGATCCAACTATCTCATAGAAGGTATGAAATCTCATTGCAAATTTCAACACTTGAAATTCCCGATAATAGTTTTTACCCCTAGCGTCCTAGGACCTTGACGGAGGACAAACTACCCATAGGGCGCTAGTCAAGTTCAACCCGTCATTTTCTGATTGAATTAAACCCACCCGCACGACCCTTGACGGAGGCCAAACTATACCGTACGAATACCCTAACCCAATCGCATTATATGCTTATGCAGATAAGCACTAATCAGCTACCGCACACTACGCCTTGACGGAGGCCAAACTACCGTAGCACGAATACTAAGTAGTACTTATCTGAAATGACGGAAGGCTACACAGGTTTTTAAGAAAACCATGAGCGTCATGAACTTGATATCGTTGTAGAATCGAGTGATTTTGAAAAGGAGTGTTTTTGAGGCCTTTACTAGTTTCGCTAAAGTGGTCACTTTCGGTGAAGGGATCTCGGCTCTTTCCTTATCGAATAAGGTGCAGGATATTTCATAAATACCACTATGTAAAGCAAAAACTATAGAAGCAATCAAAAGAAAAACCGAGTGGGTTATAGTATCTACTAGTTTTGCTAAAGAGGTCACTCCCGGTGAAGGGATCTCGGCTCTTTCCTTATCGAATAAAATGCTGTATATTCTACAAGGAATACTGCTATGCAAATCAAGAACTAGAGCTACCAGTTTTTAAAACAAGTTTCTATAACATCTTTAGGTTTATTTTTCTTTTATTTCTTTAATCTCATTAATGAAGTCTCATCAATATATGCTTCCTAAGCATCACAGAAGAAACCAAAGCAGCAATAGTTATTATATATCATATATATAATATAGGCATTCGTCTCAGAACATATCAAGTGATCACATCACAAAATATCAGCAGCAAAAGAACACATATGAAATATTGGATATACTAGGAATTCCGTGTTTTAAATTAAGCCAGTATAAAACACGGATTCCACGGTCGCGATAAATAGCCAAACCCACACCCATAGACCCCTACGAGAGCGGCAAGCAACCCTACCAATTCTAGAGTTAGGAGACCCGGTCTCGACTCCTCAAAATGGTCTTCCACTAGACCCTAGAACCCGGTTACTTGTGCTCTCCTCCTTGGGTCTATCCTAATGCGGAAAAGTAAATGATATACACCAATGGTGACATCATCCTCAACCCGGAAGTGCCCCAATAAAAGAATATTACATACAAGGTTTTATATGAATGAAAATAAAAACTCCCATCTCACATAAAAACCCTTGGCTATTCAAAACACGACGATCCAATATAACATATCACAGCAACACATAATATCGCATGTCATCAACGTAAGTAATTATGCGTATCCCAATTGTCGTTGACGTATAGCAATGAAACCGGCGATACACCACATATTACACTTTCGGTCACAGAAAAGAAAGTGAAAAACTACAACGGTTGGAATCCACAACCACCTTAGATATCATAAACCCAATGTATCACATACTTTGGATTTCATGCCCAACAAAATTAATTCCTTAGACATCACATGCCTAACAATTGTAAACCCCGCATTTTAGTCTCGATATTAAAAGCACTTTTCAATAACTTTTCGGGTAATTCAACAAGATTCCCGATAACCTGATCGAATGCTCGACAGGAACTTTAGTAGACGGCCGCAACCCCGATGCCGTCGACGAAGTGCACTAAGGCGAAACACCGCGGCCGTGAGCACCCGAACGGATGCTTTTGGTGATGGGGTTCTCCTACAGTCACTTGGTCGGGGCTATGGGGCGTGTCTATCTAGTAAGGTTACCCAGCGAGTATCCGCGTACACTACGTAATTACGACGGACTTTTGATCCACATCAAAATTCCATGGCAACCGATCAAATGAGACTAACTTGCTAGATTTATAAAATTCAAACTAGTTATCACATAACTAATTCTGTGGATTCCAAATATTGTATCACAATCACAGATAGCTAGATGAAGTTAAACTTTTCAATCGAATAAACAAACACCCAAAATTTCCCTACAAGCTCAACACTTGAGCGGAGTTCAAAATGTGCCTAGAACACGCCACAGCTCCTATGAACCAGCCGTAGAAGGGTTAACCAATGCCTCACCTGTGGCACCGCTGAACTACCAAAAACCCTAGGGTTTGATGGCGGTTCTGACGATCACAGAATCGAGTTAGGGTTTCGTTCTTCTAGAGGGTCCACAAAATCGCTTGCATGATTTTCTGAAGATTTTAAACTCGGAAAAAATTCAACTTTTGAAAATTTCCAGCGAGGGAAAATATGGGTTATTGATATCCGTTCGAACTTTTTTAACATCATCTAAATAACCCGAATATATGTTAGAATTACGATTACAAAACACTCCGAGTTGTCTTTGTAGAAAGCTAACATCACATGCAAATTTAACAAAAACAGACAACACCTGAAACACCAAAACCTAGAGACTGGAACACCATGAAAATTTGAAGCCAAAACTCCAAAAAAGACACACCGGTTTTAAGCCCTATGTTGTTAGTTATATGTATGCTCTAGAGGCCGTTACTGCGCATACGATGTATATTGTAGTGGATGCTTGGACATATATAGGGAGGACTTTCTTGCTCGACATGATAGTACGCTATTTGGTAGCTCTTTATCTTAACATGTACTCTGATTGTCCCTATGTTACATGTTGATAAAGCCCTTAGGATGAGTACTTGACTACCAGGACTATGATGCGGATCATACTAGTGGGGACAGTGTAGTCGCCAAGTACATCCTTCAAATGTTCCTAGTCGTGGGAGTACCGAGACAGGGCATCGATACTCCAGAGTAGACTAGCGAATGCGCTTCTTGACCCATATGATTGGCGATGGATGATCCCATATCCATTGGTGTTTGAAATCAGAGAAGGTATACGGGTGCTCAGTTGAGACTGGTTACACTGGACGGACTCGCCGAGAACTCCCAGATGGTATTATACCTTACGTCAGATAGCAGTTCTCTGGTGACACCGGTAAAGGTTAGTCTGTAGACCCGAGATCGTCATAGAGTCTTGTGTGATTCCCACTGTGCTTTGATTTCCATCATACCACGTCCAAGAGGGCGTGCAAAAAGGTGGCTTTTGGGTACAGTCCCGAATCACATGAAGACAATGAGCGATAGGAGGGGTTTCGTCTCTCCCGGTATAGGGAGTTGATGTTGCGCTGTGTTCGATTGGCTATAACTGGAAATCCCTGGTCAGGGTTGCTGAGATTTACTGGTAAGTGTTATCAGTAGTTTCTCGAACTGTTATAGACCTCATATAGACACGACTTATGAAGCTACTGGGGTCTGACGTTTACCACCCCTAGGCGAGATATGCGACATATCAGACGAAGAGACCGGATTGTACGGGAGTGTTACTGATTAGATTCGCAGGAGAATGTATAGGCTTGCTTGTTGATCTTATGATCGCTCAATACCTGGGTGACTGTTACGTTTAGCTGACCGCTTGCAGCTTGTGGATGACTGATATAATCATCACCTACTGCCGGTGTATTGACGATTTTTTAGAGTCCTACACAGAGGTTTCCTGGCTCAGGCAAAACGGAGTAGGAGCACATATGTGATATGTGCGGGACCGACAATAATACGTGTATGCGATACCGTATTAGATTCTAGCGATATATGATATCGGCCGTTTATATATGATATAGCCGGGTCATCGGATCGAGTGTTGATTAGATGAAATGATACAGATTATATTAGTCGGTTATTTGTGAAATAGCCGGATTATCGGATAAAGTGTTGATTCGATAATTTAATGTATAATTATATATTTAATATATTAAATTACATTAACTAATATAAGCTCACTTAAAGATTCTTTTTCTCACTCGGGTAATACATTGATATATATGTGATATATGTTAATTGTATTATTTTATTTTGTTACAATAAATATTGTATATGTGATATATAATATTGTAACTTGTTAGGGTTATAAATGCAACATGTTTTGTGGAGAATAAATGTGGTTAGGTTTGGATTAGGGTTAAGCTTTCATGAAGCTTTCAAGAAGCTTCTTGAAGCTTTGACTTTGACCTTGATATTTTGCATAGATATTTCCTTAACCCAACCCAACCCATTAACCATAGTTGTTTCTCTACATGGGTTAAGTCTTCATACTTAACCCATGGTTGCATTTCTAACCTCACTTGAGTTTTCATTATTCATCACAAATGGTTTTCATCTTCTTCTTCCTCTTGATAAAGCTTTCTAGCTTTTTGGTATGTGATGAAAATGAGTGAGAAATTGAAAACAAATGAGAGCTAAATTCCTACTTCATCATCCTCATCTATTCTTGCCTCTTAGATTAGGGTGTTTGCTTTGCTAATACTTGATTAGCAAAGAAAGAGCTTGGGTTTGAGTTTCTTCAAGGTAGATCATCTTAGTTATCGAAGATCGGAAGGAAGCTTGCATCTTTCTTTTGTGGAGCCTCTCTAGAGTCCGGATACTCGATGATCGCAGCGAAGGAACCTCAACACGGAGCTTTAGAAGTGAAGGAACGGACTACAAAGGTTGTAATCCCTAACTCTTAGAAGTAAAGTTATTTACTTGCTATTTGTTTCACCTAATCTCTAGTCTAAAATCTTGGTTAGGGTTGTTCGGCACGTCTAAATTTTGAATCGGGCATGGTTGATGCCTTGTAGAACCTTGTGACAGTGCCTAGTAACCCTACAGTAGTATCAGAGCTACTAGGCATCGGATGTCGACCTATGGGGGGTTTCACTTTGTGACAGTGTGGCGAAGCATAGGCTCTTACCCCCAGGGTGTCCCGAGACCGGAAGGTGTTTCGGCGGGTTGTAGTCCTCGCGAGGGGACATGCGTAAAAAGTAGCTGCTGAGGGACCCGTTGGTGTCACGGTGACCCCATTGGATGGGGTGGCTGCCTGACCTACAGTGGTATCAGAGCAAGGCTAGAACTTTAGGCGTCGTGTAGACGAAGTTAAAAGTCCGATCGAACCCCGGAACATCGGTTTTTACCCCTTCTCTGGAAATTTTTAAAAATGTTGATTTTTTCATATTAAAAATACTCAGAAAAATCAGCAGGGAATTATAAGAATTACTGTGAAGTACAAAGCCCCAACTCCATCATGGGAGCACGGAACCGCGGCCAAACCATGGGTTTGGTGGCGGTTCCGCGGCCATCATGAGGAGTCAGGGGCTCGTACTTCAAGGTATGATTCTTGGGTACTTTTTCATGCATCTGGGAATTTTTAATTTTACTCAAGTGTTGAGTTTTCTAGAGATCTTTTGTATTCATTGGTTCGATCGGAAAGTTTAACTTCGTTTAAGTTTTTTCCGGGTAATTTTAGAACGTGTTAATAAGTTCAAACGGATATCAATAACTCACTTTTTTCCCTGTCGGAAAATTTCCAAGTGTTGGATTTTTCCTTAGTTAAAGAACGTTCAAAGTCGTACAAGTAACGCGGTGGACCCTCTAGAAGAACACAAACCTTAACTCGATTATGTGACCGTCTGAACCGCCTCTAAACCTTAAGGTTTGGGGCAGTACGACGTAGCCACATATGAGGCGTTGGTTTGACCCTTCTACGGCTGGACCATTGGTACTGTGGCATGTGATTGATGCTTTTAAACTCCGCTCAAGTGTTGAGCCATTTGGGAAATTTTGGGTGTTTGTTTATTCGATCGGAAAGTTTAACATTGTCTATTCATCTGGAATGTGATACAATATTTGGAATCCACAAGTAGTTATGAGATAACTAATTTGAATGTTATAAATCTAGCAGTTTAGTCTCAGATGATCGGTTGCCACGGGATTTTAATGCGATCAAAAGTCCGTCGCAATCACGTAGCGTACGCGGATACTCGCCGGATAAACTTAATAGATAGCCACGCCCCATAACCCCGACCGAGTGACTATAGGAGAACCCCGTCGCCAAGAGCATCCGTTCGGATGCTCATGGCAGCGGTGTTCCGCCTTAGTGCACTTCGTCGACGGCATCGGGGGTGCGGCCGTCTACTGAAGTTTTCGACGAGCATTCGATTAGGATATCGGGAATCTTGTTGAATTGCCCGACTAGATATTGAAAAGTGTTTTCGATAATGAGACTAAAATGCGGGGTTTATAATTGTTAGGCATGCGATGTCTAAGGAATTCATTTGGTTAGGCATGCGATATCTAAGGAGGTTGTGGATTCCAACTGTTGTAGTTTTACATTTTCTTTTCTGCGACCGTAAGTGTAATATGTGGTGTATCGCCGGTTTCGTTGCTATACATCAACGACAATTGGGATACGCATATTTACTTACGTTGATGACATGCGATGTTATGTGTTGCTGTGATATGTTATATTGGATCGTCGTTTTTGAATAGCCGGGGGTTTTATGTGAGATGAGAGTTTTTCATTTTCATTCATGTAAAATTCAATTGTATGTAATATTCTTTTATTGGGGCACTTCCGGGCTGAGGATGATGTCACCATTGTATATTATTTACTTTTCCGCATTAGGATGGACCCAAGACGGGGAGCACAAGTAACCGGGTTCTAGAGTTCAGTGGGAGACCATCTCGAGGAGTCAAGACCGGGTCTCCTAACTCTAGAACTGGCAGGGTTACTTGCCGCTCTCATAGGGGTCTAGGGATGTGGGTTTGGATATTCATCGCGACCGTGGAATCCGTGTTTTATACAGGCTCGTATTAAAACACGGGCGTCCTGGTATATCTAATATTTCATATGTGTTCTTCTGCTAAATGTTCTGTGATGAGATCATATTACTGCCTGAGACGAATGTTTATATTATATATATGAGATATATATTATATATTGTTGATTTCGTTTCAAATCTGATGCTTGTGAAGCATAACAAAATGGGACTTCATTAATGAGATTAATGAAATAAAAGAAACCTAAAGATGTTGTAGAAACTTGTTTAAAAACGGGTAGCTCTAGTTCTTGCTTTGCATAGCGGTGTTCCTTGTAGAACATCCAGCACCTTATTCGATAAGGAAAGAGCCGAGACCCCTTCACCGGGAGTGACCTCTTTAGCGAAACTAGCACATGCTACAAACTCGGTTTGTCTTTTGATTGTTTATATAGTTCTTGCTTTGCATAGCGGTATATATGATATACCCTGCACCTTATTCGATGAGGAAAGAGCCGAGATCCCTTCACCAGGAGTGACCTCTTTAGCAAAACTAGAAAAGGCCTAAAAACATTCTTTTTAAAATCACTCGATTCTACAACGATATCAAGTTCGTTACGCAAAGGGTTTTATTAAAAACCTGTCGTAGCCCTCCGTCATTTCAGATAAGTACTACTTAGTATTCGTGCTGCGGTAGTTTGGCATTCATCAAGGCGTAGTGTACGGTAGCTAACTAGTGCTTATCTTCTTTCATACGATGGGATTGGATTAGGGTATTCATACGGCGTTGTTTGGCATGCGTTAAGGGTCGTGCGGGTGGGTTTAATTCAATCAAGAAATGTACGGGTTGAACTTGACTAGCGGACTATGGGTTGTTTGGCATGCGTCAAGGTCATAGCACGCTAGGGGTAAAATATTATTGGGAATTTCAAGTGTTGAAATTTGCAATGAGATTGCATACCTTCTATGAGATAGTTGGATCCCGATACCCGCTGCGAGTAAGAGTTACTCCTGGGAGAGTTTTACACATTACAATTAGCCGATCAAGTAGGTGTCTAGAAAGGTGTTAATGGGGTTACGCCCCTGGGAAAACGAGGTTTATTTTAATTAGGTCTGTGCGAAAGCACGGGGAACCTCCCTCAAAGTACCGACACTGGCCTGGCTGAAAAATTGGCGAACTTGTAGCGTATAATTAATCCCGGCGAGTCTTTCCTTTTAGGGTTTGAAGGAAGATTTGACAAAAACAGTGGGAGACATCCCGATTAGATATATTAATAACCAATCTAATCTTGCAAGAGCATACGCTGAGTGTTTTCTTCTCTCTCTCTCCAGGTAGCGACCATGTCACGCCTTAATCAAGATAATAATACGGATGTATTGACCGAACCCGCTTGTTATACTGCACTAGGGAACGTTGGTCCCGCTTCAACTTATAATTGTTATAAGACATAGTGGGATATAGGGGATTACCAGAATTATTGTGCCGCCCAAACAAAGAAAGTGCATGTTGATGCATCTTCTTCAGGTGTGTTCATTACAGAGAACTGTTTCTCAGTATCCTTTACGTTTTGGGTATGAGATACCAGGTCAGGATCCCGCATATGTAATCTGTTACATGGGCTACAGATAGGTAGAGAACTGAGAACGAGTGATAAGTTTCAAGAGTTGGAAACGGTGCAAGTGTTGCAGCCAAGTCTGTTGGCAGTTATCACCCTGTATTACCAGAATACATTGATTCTGAACGAATGTTATTAGATACCGAACCTGATATACAACATCATATCAAGCCTCTTTATTAGTAAATAAGGATATAATTTTGTATTGTTGGATAATGTTTTGAACATTTCCTATATCAAGAGTTGATCGGTTCAGGCACGTTATCTAAAAGCATATACATTCTAAATCAAACCACAGTTCTTAGTGTACAGAACACACACAAAGGATGAAGAGTTCAGAAATGAACGAATCCTTCTTGAGGTATTGTAGACTAGGTCATATCAATGTGACCCGACTAGATGAAGTTACATTTAGATGCATATTTAAATTAGTTTGAATTTACATCTTGTGAAACTTGCCGGTCATGTCACAAAGATAAGATGACCATAGCTCTGTTTATTGGAAACAGAGAAAGAGTTAGTGAACTCTTGGGATTGATACATGATGATATATGTAAGTTCCCTGTCTACACATGCCAGGACCGGTTCTTTGTATTTCATTACATTCACTGATGATCTCTCAAGATTCAAACATATGTTCCTGATAAAACACAAGTCCGAAGCTTTTGAGATATTCACAGAATATAAGTTAGAAGTAGAGAACCAAAAACGGGTATAAGTATTATGTCATTTGATGAGATCAAGGAGAAGAATACTTGAGCACGGAATTCCTGGACTTTTCTAAAGGAGAATGAGATTCTCTCTTAGCATTACTCCTCCGTATACACCACAGCACGTCGGTGCATCGGGGCGGAGCAAATACACCATATTTAATATGGTGCGCTTTATGATGAGTACTACTGAGTTTCCTATTTCCTTTTGGGAGCTATGCACTTGAGAAGCTGCATACCTATTGAATAGGGTTCCAATCAAATCAGTTGCCTACCACTTCATATGTGATATGTAATGCGAAGAGCCCATATCTTAAGTATGTTAAGATTTGGGGTTGACCAGCCTATGCCTAAAAGCAAAATCCGGACAAACTCGAGGCAAAGTCAGTTCTGTGGAAGTTTGTTGGATATCCCAAGCGTTCGCACGGGAATATCTTCTACCAAACTGGGGAACAAAAGGTGTTTTTGTTTCTCAGCATGCCACCTTTGTGAAAGGGGATTTCTTGTGAAGAAATTAGTGGTCATAAGGTAGAACTGGAAGGAGTTCCAGCTATACAAAATTGCAGCTGATAATTTGGTAGAACCGAAGGATTCAATAGTTTCCAACGAACCTCTGCCTCTCCGCCGATCTAGTAGGGTTCCTCACCCACCGGAGAGATACTTCGGTTTCTCTATGACAGTGGGAGCGAGGATTGCATCATGAGATGATGACCCAACTAGTTTCGAGCTGGCCATCAGGAGTGGGACTCTGTAAGAATGGCTGGATGCTTAGCGATCTGAGATGGAATCCTTATACACCAACAAAGTATGGACTTTGGTTACTTTATCTGAAGGGTTAAATCCCCATCAGGAGCAAGTATATCTTCAGAAGATTACTTGGTGTACATGGAAAAATTGAGACTTTCAAAGCTATGCTTAAGTCCATCCAGATCCTACTTGCCACTGCTACATACCATGACTACGATATCTGGTGGTTGGGTGTCATGACTGCTTTTCTAAATGATGTTTTGGAAAAGAGCATCTATAAGTACACATCCAGAGGGCTTCGTAGATAGTGGGAGCAGCGGAAACGTATGCAAGATATTTTATATGATAAAGCAGGCATCGCGGAGTTGGAACGTCTGTTTTGATGTGGTAGTCAAAGAGTTTGACTTCATCAAAATGGTAGATGAACCTTGTATAAACAAAAAGGTAGTAGGGAGTATGGTGGTGATCCTCGTAGAGTACGTGGACATACTCTTAATAGGAAAAGAGTTTCCTATGCTACGCTCGGTCAATCTCCTCTTATCACAACGATTCTCAATAAGGATCAAAGTGATACCTCCTAAATCCTGGGTTTTGATCTATGAGATAGATGTTATTGGATGTTAGGATTCTCACTAGTTGTAGTGAGATGGTATCAATCGATCCTGGGGAGAATCACTGGAACGGTTCCAGGGTGGTAAGGTCGACTGAATGTCAGTCGCAGGCATTGTCTTTACCCTCAGTGGAGGGACGGTATGTTTGAAGAGTTCCAAGCTAGATACCATGACTTACTAGACGATTAAAGGTTAGATACATCGTTACCAAGGATGCTACCAAAGAAATAGTCTGGATGTACACTAGTTCATGAGATGAACTTCGTTCCTACCATTGTGTGACAATGGAGTTATGGCTTAGGCCTAGGAACCCCCGTCCCATCTGAAATCCAGATATAATTCTTAGGCAGTATCACCTGATCATGGAGATGGTTAATCTCCAGGGAGATCGAGGTTAGGAGAGTAGACACAGAGGAAAACAGCGCGGATCCACTCACAAAGGCCTATTTCCCAGTAGAGACTTTTATGGGATGGTTGAGTATGAGATACTTCAACCACAGCTGATTGTTGGGTATGCGATACAACAACATATGGACCTAATGCAAGTGGGAGATTGTTAGTTATATGTATGCCCTAGAGGCCATTACTGTATATACGATGTATATTGTAGTGGATTCTTGGACATATATAGGGAGGACTTTCTTGCTCGACATGATAGTACGCTATCTGGTTGCTCTTTATCCTAACATGTACTCCGATTGTTTCTATGTTACATGTTGATAAAGCCCTTAGGATGAGTACTTGACTACCAGGACTATGATGCGGATCATACTAGTGGGGACAGTGTAGTCGCCAAGTACATCCTTCAAATGTTCCTAGTCGTGGGAGTACCGAGACAGGGCATCGATACTCCAGAGTAGACTAGCGTATGCGCTTCTTGACCCATATGATGGGCGATGGATGATCCCATATCCATTGGTGTTTGACATCAGAGAAGGCATACGGGTGCTCAGTAGAGACTGGGTACATTGGACGGACTCGCCGAGAACTCCCAGATGGTATTATACCTCACGTCAGATGGCAGTTCTCTGGTGACACTGGTACAGGTTAGTCTGTAGACCCGAGATCGTCATAGAGTCTTGTGTGATTCCCACTGTGCTTTGATTTCCATCATACCACATCCAAGAAGGCGTGCAAAAAGGTGGCTTTTGGGTACAGTCCCGAATCACATGAAGGCAATGAGCGATAGGAGGGGTTTCGTCTCTCCCGGTATAGGGAGTTGATGTTGCGCTGTGTTCGATTAGCTATAACTGGAAATCCCTGGCCAGGAATTCTGAGATTTACTGGTAAGTTTTATCAGCAGTTTCTCTAACTGTTATAGACCTCATATCGACACAACTTATCAAGCTACTGGGGTCTGACGTTTACCACCCCTAGGCGAGATATGCGACATATCAGACGAAGAGGTCGGACTGTACGGGAGTGTTACTGATTGGATTCGCAGGAGAATGTACATGCTTGCTTGTTGATCATATGATCGCTCAATACCTGGGTGGCTGTTACGTTTAGCTGACCGCTTGCAGCTTGTGGGTGACTGATATGATCATCACCTACTGCCGGCGTATTGACGATTTTTTAGAGTCCTACACAGAGGTTTCCTGGCTCAGGCAAAACGGAGTAGGAGCACATATGTGATATGTGCGGGACCGAGAATAATACGTGTATGCGATACCGTATTAGATTCTCGCGATGTGTGATATCGGCCGGGTATATGTGATATAGCCGGGTCATCGGATCAAGTGTTGATTCGATGAACTGATACAGATTATATTAGTCGGTTATTTATGAAATAGCCGGATTATCGGATCAAGTGTTAATTCTATAATTTAATGTATAATTATATATTTTATATATTAAATTACATTAACTAATATAAGCTCACTTAAAGATTCTTTTTCTCACTCGGGTAATACATTAATATATATGTGATATATGTTAATTGTATTATTTTATTTTGTTACAATAAATATTGTATATGTGATATATAATATTGTAACATGTTAGGGTTATAAATGCAATATATTTTGTGGAGAATAAATGTGGTTAGGGTTTGGTTTAGGGTTAAGCTTTCATGAAGCTCTCAAGAAGCTTCTTGAAGCTTTGACTTTGACCTTGGTATTTTGCATAGATATTTCCTTAACCCAACCTAACCCTTTAACCATAGTTGTTTCTCTACATGGGTTCAGTTTTCATACTTAACCCATGGTTGCATTTCTAACCTCACTTGAGTTTTCATTATTCATCACAAATGGTTTTCATCTTCTTCTTCCTCTTGATAAAGCTTTCTAGCTTTTTGGTATGTGATGAAAATGAGTGAGAAATTGAAAACAAATGAGAGCTAAATTCCTACTTCATCATCCTCATCTATTCTTGCCACTTAGATTAAGGTGTTTTCTTTGCTAATACTTGATTAGCAAAGCAAGAGCTTGGGTTTGAGTTTCTTCAAGGTAGATCATCTTAGTTATCGAAGATCGGAAGCAAGCTTGCATCTTTCTTTTGTGGAGCCTCTCTAGAGTCCGGATACTCGAAGATCGCAGCGAAGGGACCGCAACACGGAGCTTTAGAAGTGAAGGAACGGACTACAAAGGTGTAAGTCCACGTTGCCCACCCCGGTGCTTACGGGGAGGCGGAATAGGTAAAAAATGATTTTTTCTCAAGGCAACATGGACTAGAAACTAGAGGATCTTTGCTAAACAAAAACCTAGCAAACTAACTACAAGTTTAGCTACTCGGTTAGAAGGTTATACCTAGGTCTTGAACTCCTTCTCTTCTTACTCCTTGGAGTGGTTTGAACGCCTCCTCCTCGTAGTCTTCTCTTTGTCGAAGAAGGATCCACCCGAAGGCCTCTACCTTGAGCTCCTACCTCAACCTAGAGGTAACTAAAGTGCTTGGCTTGCTAAACCTAGAACCCTAGAAAGAGTAGTGAGGAGTTTTGGTGGTTTTATCTCAAGAGCTCATGGTTCTCAACACATGAGAGATGAGAGCTTTGAGAGAGAGGAAGAGGATGAGCTAAAACTATGAGAGAGAAAGAGCAAGAAAGAATGAGGATATTTTAGCAACCATTCTCTCATATAAGTGAATTATGAAAAATAATAATAATCAAAGAAATTGTGATGGTTCATTGAAATGACCATTATCATTTCAGATTAAATGAATTTTGCAAGAATCAATGAGTATCTTTTATGTGAAATGATGATGGTCAATATGTCAACATAGGTCAACAAGTCAACCAAAGTCAAATGGTCAACAACCCTAACCATGGCACAATTATCTTTAATTAATATCATTAATCATATTTCACATTTTCATTAGGGTTTGGAAAAGGTCAACGGTCAACAACCCTAATAAGAATCCTCTGCCTCTGCCTCTGTCAACTGTGCATACACACCCGCATCTGTGTTCCGAGGAACACGAATACAATGAGACAAAACCAATCCCAAAACAAATACTAGGATCTGGCTTAAACCAAAGCCCGCTAGTAATAATTGCCCGGACACCAAACGTGCACAAGTGCACGGATGTGAACGAACCCCGTCGCAAAACCATGCGACCTCTACTCTGTTTTGCCCAAAGGCGAATAGCCCTCTGTGTGGGAATCTAAAGACTCGACACTACGCTGGCAGTGGGTTTAACCACAGGCCGCAAGCGGTACTAGATGTACGTAACGGTCCCCAGGTAGATGCCGATAAGAAGACTGATGAGGTGAACCCATCCAAACTCCTACTGAGCCTGAATGTGACAATCTCCGTACAGTCCGGTCTGTTCGTCTGAGAATATCGCATGGCGGGCCTAGGGGGCGGTAAACGTCAGTCCCCTAATAGTGGTACAAGTCGTGTCAGAGTGTAGCCTAGAACACCCTGAGATAACACTGGAAAACCTACCAATATATCTCGCTTGCCCTGGCCAGGGACTTCGTGTAATGGCTCTCCTAGACACAGCGCGATATCAACCCCCAATACCGGGAGAGACGAATCTTGTCTAACCGTCACTGCCTCCAAGTGCTTCGGGACTGCACCCAACTGCTACCTGTTTGCACGACTCATTTGAGCCGTGATAGGGTAGCAATCTAAGAACAGTGGGAACACACTCGAGGCGAAGTGACGGTGTCAAGTCAGCGGACTAAGCTGTACTCATGTCACCTGGGAACTGATAACTGACGATAGGTATAGTACCAACCAACAGTTCCCGATGAGTCCTGTCCAGTGTACTCGTAACCTAACGAGCACCCGCATACTATCTCAAGTATGATGTACTAATGGCTGTGGGACAGACCATTTCCCCTGCTGGGATCAGAAGCGCATACGCTAGTCTACTCCGGAGTATCGATGCCCCGTCTCGATAATCCAACGACTAGGGACCTGTATAAGGATGTGCTTGTAGATTACCCAGCCCCCACTAGTGTGACTGCCATCACAATGCTGGTAATCAAGCAAAGATCCTAAGGGCTCCACTAATGTGTATAGGTGATATGCTAAAAGAAACACATGCACACATTAAAGTAGAAACAAACCAAGTAGCATACTACCATTTCGAGCAAGATTTTCTATACAACTGTGAATATCCCAAGCTTCCATTATGTAATATACAAACTTGTATGATACAGTAATGGCCTCTAGGGCATATACACTAACAATCTCCCACTTGCACTAAGACCATGTACTGGCGTATCGAAAACCTATCATCTCGATCAGCCGCTCGAACTGAGTCTGGGGTATAGCCTTCGTGAATGGATCTACAGTGTTATCTTCTATAGCAACCCTCCGAACCTCGATCTCCCGGCGATCCACGATCTCCCTGATCAGGTGATACCGCCTCAAGATGTGTCTGGACTTCTGATGGGACCTGGGTTCCTTCGCTAAAGCTATAACCCCGTTGTTGTCACAATATAGAGGTATTCTATCAACAATGGACGGAACCACCTGAAGTTCTGTCAGGAACTTCCTCATCTAGACGGCTTCTTTTACGGCATCAGATGCAGCGATATATTCCGCTTCCATCGTCGAGTCGGCAACGGTTTCCTGTTTGGAACTCTTCCAACACACCGCCCCTCCATTGAGGGTAAAGACATAATCCGACATGGATTTGGAGTCATCCTTGTCACTCTGGAAGCTGGAGTCAGCAAAGGCCTCGATCTGGAGATCTTTTCTGCTATAAACCAAAAACATGTTCTTAGTCCTTCTCAGGTACTTCAGAATGTTCTTTACCGCTATCCAGTGCTTCTCCCCAGGGTTTGACTGATACCGACTTACTACACCCAGGGCATAAGCTACATCTGGTCTGGTATATAACATCACATACATTATAGAGCCTACCGCAGAGGCGTAGGGTATAATAGACACGCGATCCCTTTCCAAATCAGTCTTGGGAGACATCTCTTTGGAGAGGGTGATCCCGTGACAAGACGGTAAATTACTGTAGGGTTCCTAGGCACACTAATGAGGTCTCACAAGGCATCAACCATGCCAATTTCAAATTTTACGGGTGCCGAGAAACCCTAATACGGATCGTTAACTAGATATATAGGCGAAACAAGCAACAAGTTAACAACTTAACTAAGTGAACGGATATACAACCTTTGTAGATCCGGTCCTCCACCTCCATAGCTCCGCAATGAAGTCCTCTCCGCTGTACAAAACGGATCTTGGACTCTAGTGTCGGCTTCATCGGAGAAAAACGGGCTAGGTCATCGACGACGATGCCGAAGATGATCTACGTCGAGGCATCACTAGATCAAGCTCCACCTTCACCAAGCCATGAAAACTTGTGAAGGAAACACCCTATACTACTTGGCAAGAGGTAGAGGATGAAGAAATAGGAAGTGGGTTCACTTTAGAACAGGATTTCTCACTCATTTTCATCAATCACCATTGATGGAATCAAGGTTCTTCATCTTGAAGAAGAAGAAGAAGAAGATGATAATATTATGATAAGTTATTTTCAAAATAGAAAATAAATGAATACTTATCATAATCCAACCATGGTCAAGTGTGGAGAATGAACTAGGGTTTAGTGGAATGGTTAGGGTTAAGCATGAGACAAATATGGTCACTTAGTCAAAGCTTCATGAAGCTTCAACTAGCATCCAAAGAAAGCCACCATTCATTTATTTTGCAAAATAAATAAACAAAATAAATAAATGATAAAGAAAAAGAAAACCCTAACCATTACACAACCATGGTTTAAACTTTACACAAACTCAAGTTAGCTTGTATCATCAAACATGACACAAACTTGTGTACAAAAGTATATCACATATACATTGTGCACTTCAAGTGAGAAAATCCCTTTAAAATGAACCAATACTAGTTAATGCAAAGTAATATATCAAATATATAATTATACATTAAATCATTAAATCAACACTTGATTTAACGATCCGGTCATATCGCATATAACCAACTAGTATCTCATGTATCGGCTTATCGAATCAATCCTTGAATCGATAACTAGGTTATATCGCATACAACCAATCGATACATTCATCGCGAGAATCGAATACGGTATCACATACACGAATTATTCTCGGTCCCGCACATATCTCATATGCGCTCCTATTTCGTTTCGCTTGAGCCAGGAAACCTCTGTGTAGGACTCTAAAGACTCGTCAATACGCCGGCAGTAGATGATGATCATATCAAACACCCACAAGCCGCAAGCGGTCTGCTAAACGTAACGGCCACCCGGGTATTGAGCGATCAGAAGATCGACGAGCAAGCCCGCTCACACTCCTGTGAATCCAACCAGTAACACTTACCGTACAGTCCGGTCTGATCGTCTGATATGTCGCATATCTCGCCTAGGGGTGGTAAACGTCAGACCCCAATAGCTTGATAAGTCGTGTCGATATGAGGTCTATAACAATTCGAGAAACTACTGGTAACACTTACCAGTAAATCTCAGCAACCCTGGCCAGGGATTTCCGGTTATAGCCAATCGGACACAGCGCAACATCAACTCCCTATACCGGGAGAGACGAATCCCCTCCTATCGCTCATTGCCTCCATGTGACTCGGGACTGTACCCAAAAACCACCGTTTTGCACGCCCTCTTGGACGTGGTAAGGTGGAAATCAAAGCACAGTGGGAACCACACAAGACTCTATGACGATCTCGGGTCAACAGACTAATCTGTACCAGTGTCACCAGAGAACTGCCATCTGACGTAAGGTATAATACCATCTGGGAGTTCTCGGCGAGTCCGTCCAGTGTACCCAGTCTCCACTGAGCACCCGTATATCATCTCTGATGTCAAACACCAATGGATATGGGATCATCCATCGCCCATCTGTATGGGTCGAGAAGGTATACGCTAGTCTACTCTGGTATATCGATGCCCCGTCTCGATATACCCATGATTAGGGACCTTGAAGGATGTACTTATGGACTACCATGTCCCCACTAGTATGATCCGCATCATAGTCCAGGTAGTCAAGTACACATCCTAAGGGCTTTACCAACATGTAACAGAGAGACAATCAGTGTACACGTTAAGGTAAAGAGCAACCAGATAGCATACTATCATGTCGAGCAAGAAAGTCCTCCCTATATATGTCCCAGCATCCACTACAATATACATCCTATGTATAGCAATGGCCTCTAAGGCATACATATAACTAACAATCTCCCACTTGCACTAGGGCCATCTGTAGCAGTGGTTGTAGTATCTCATACTCAACCGTCCCATAAAAGTCTCTCTCTGGGAAAAGGCCTTTGTGAGTGGATCCGCCGTGTTGTCCTCTGAGTCTTCTCTCCTAACCTCGATCACCCTGGAGATCAACCATCTCCATGATCAGGTGGTACTGCCTTAGAATATGTCTGGATCACTGATGGGACGGACGTTCCTTGGCATAAGCCACAACTCTATTGTCACACAATGGGAGGAACTAAGTTCATCTCATGAACTAATATACACCCAGACAGGTTCTTTGGTAGAATCTTAAGTAGCGATGTATTCAGCCTTAATCGTCTAGTATGCCACGGTATCTAGCTTGGAACTCTTCCAACATACCGTCCCTTTACTGAAGGTAAAGACAATGCCTGCGACTGACATTCAGTCGTCTTTATCACCCTGGAACCCTTCCAGTGATTCTCCCCAGGATCGATTGATACCATCTCACTACAACTAGTGAGAATCCTAACATCCAATTAGATCTATCTCATAGATCCAAACCCAAGATTTAGGAGGTATCATTTTGATCCTTTATGGAGAATCATTGTGATAGGCGGAGATTGACTGAGCGTAGCATAGGAAACTCCTTCCCTATCAAGAGTATATCATCCACGTACTCTACGAGGATCGTCACCATACTCCCTACTACCTTTTTGTTTATACAAGATTCATCTACCATTTTGATGATGTCAAACTCTTTGACTAAATCATCAAAACAGATGTTCCAACTCCGCGATGCCTGCTTTATCCTATAAAGCATCTTGCACACGTTTCCGCTGCTCCCACTGTCTACGAAGGCCTCTGGCTGTGTACTTATAGACGTTCTCTTCTGAAACATCATTTAGAGAAGCAGTCATGGCACCCAACCGCCAGATATCGTAGTCATGGTACGTAGCCGTGGCAAGTAGGATCTGGATGGACTTAAGCATAGATACTAGAAAAAGGTTTCATCATTATCCACGCCTGGTCAATGACGAAAACCTTTAACAAGTCTAGCTTTGAAAGTCTCAACTTTTCCATCTACACCAAGTAATCTTCTCAAGATATACTTGCTCCTGATGGGGATTTAACCCTTCAGATATAGCAACCAAAGTCCATACTTTGTTGGTGTACATGGATTCCATCTCAGATCGCTAAGCATCCAGCCATTCTTACAGATTCCTACTCCTGATGGCCAGTTCGAAACTAGTTGGGTCATCATCTCATGATGCAATCCTTGTTCCCACTGTTATAGAGAAACCGAAATATCTCTCAGGTGGGTGAGGAACCCTACTAGATCGGCGGAGAGGCTGAGGTTCATTGGATTCTACTGAATCCTTTGGTTCTACCAAATCATCTGCTGTTGTTTGTATGGCTGGAACCTTTCCAGTTGTACATAACAGACCTTGCCTCGAGCTTGTCCGGATTATGCTTTTAGATATAGCCCGGACAACCCCAAATCTTAACCAACTTAAGATATGGGCTCTTCCCTTTCCATATCACATATGAAGTGGTAGGCTACTGATTTGATTTGAACCCTATTCAATAGGTATGCAACTTCTCAAGTGCATAACTCCCAAAAAGGAAATAGGTTACTCAGTAGTACTCATCATAGAGCACACCTTATCATATAGGGTGTGATTGCTCCGCCCCGATATACCATCGTGCTATGGTGTATACGGAGGAGTAATGCTGAGAGAGAATCTCATTCTCCTTTAGAAAAGTCCAGGAATTCCGTGCTCAAGTATTCTCCTCCTTGATCACATCAAAGGACATAATACTTATACCCGTATTTTGGTTCTCTACTTCTAACTTATATTCTGTGAATATCTCAAAAGGTTCGGACTTGTGTTTCAACAGGAACATAGGTCTGAATCTCGAGAGATTATCAGAGAATGTAATGAAGTACAAAGAACCGGTCTTGGCATGTGTAGACAGGGGACCTTACATACATCAACATGTATCATCCCAAGAGTTCATCAACTCTTTCTCTGTTTCCAGTAAACAGAGCTATGGTCATCGTATCTTTGTGACATGACTGGCAAGTTTCATAAGATGTAAATTCAAACAGATTTAAATATGCATCTAAATGTAACTTCAGCTAGTCAGGTCGCATTGATATGACCTAGTCTGCAATGCCTCAAGAAGGATTCGTTCATTTCTGAACTCTTCCTCTTGTGTGTGTTCTGTATACTAAAGAACTGTAGTTTGATTTAGAACATCAATGCTTTTAGATAACGTGCCTGAACCGATCAACTTTTGATATAGGAAATGTTCAAAACATTATCCAACAATACAAAATTATATCCTTTCTTTACTTATAAAGAGACTGATATGATTTTGTATATCAGGTTCGGTATCTAATAACATTCGTTCAGAATCAATGTATTTGGAATACAGGGTGACAGTGACCAACAGACTTGGATGCAACACTTGCCCCGTTTTCTGTCTCATGAAACTTATCATCCGTTCCCAGTTCTTTACCTTTCTGTAGCCCTATGTAACAGATTACATATCTGGGATCCTGATCTGGTATCACATACCCAGGACGTAAAGGATACTGAGAAACAGTTCTTTGTAACGAACACACCCGAAGATGATGCATCATATGCACTTTCTTCGTTTGGGCGGCATGGGAATTCTGGTAATCCCCAATTTCCTGCTCTGTCTTATAACAATTATAAGTTGGAGCGGGACCAACGTTCCCCAGCTCAGTATAACAAGCGGGTTCGGTCAAATATCCGTATTATTATCTTGATTAAGGCGTGATATGGTCGCTACCTGGAGAGAGAGAGAGAAGAAAACACTCAGCGTGCGCTCTAGCAAGAATAGATTGGTTATTATTTTATCTAATCAGGATGGTTCCCACTGGTTTTATCAAATCTTCCTTCAAACCCTAAAAGGAAAGACTAGCCGGGATTAATTACACACTACAAGTTCGCCAATCTTTCAGCCAGGCCAGTGTCGGTACTTTGAGGGAGGTCCCCCGTGCTTTCGCACAAACCTAATTAATGTAAACCTCGTTTTCCCAGAGGCGTAACCTCGTTAACACCTTTCTAGACACCTACTTGATCGGCTAATTGCAATGTGTAAAACTCTCCCAGGAGTAACTCTTACTCGCAGCGGGTATCGGGATCCAACTATCTCACAGAAGGTATGCAATCTTATTGCAAATTTCAACACTTGAAATTCCCGATAATATTTTTCCCCTAGCAGCTATATGACCTTAACATAGTCAACAAATCATAAGTGCTAATCAAGTTCAACCCGTCATTTCCCGATTGAATTAAACCCACCCGCACGACCCTTAACATAGTCAACAAAGTCGCACGACTACCCTAATCCAATCACATCATATGCTTATGCAGATAAGCACTAATTAGCTACCGCACACTACGCCTTAACATAGTCAACAAACGTAGCACGAATACTAACTAGTACTTATCTGAAATGACGGAGGGCTACGACAGGTTTTTCTGAAAACCTATTGCGTAATGAACTTGAAATCGTTGTAGAATCAAATGATTTTAAAATGGAGTGTTTCTGAGGCTTTTCTAGTTTTGCTAAAGGAGTCACTCCCGGTGAAGGGATCGTCGGTCCTTTCCTCGTCGAATGAGGTGATCGTCGGTCCTTTCCTCGTCGAATGAGGTGCGGGATATATCATATATATCACTATGCAAAGCAGAACTCTTAAAAGCAATCAAAAGACAAACTGAGTGTGTAGCATCTGCCAGTTATTGCTAAAGGAGTCACTCCCGGTGAAGGGATCTCGGTCCTTTCCTCATCGAATAAGGTGCAGGATATATCACATATACCTCTGTGCAAAGCAAGAACTGTAGCTACCTGTTTTATTTTGAAATTCGATTCTACAACATCTTAGGTTTCTTTTTATTTCATTAATCATATTAATGAAGTCCCATCATTTAAATACCTAAACATCACAGATAAATATGACGTACACTTATGCCATCCGCATTCGCCTCGATGTCCCCTCGTGCACCGTTAGGTTAGGTAACTAACGGCAGAGCAGAGCAGGGCTAGCGCGGGTGTAAAACATAAGTAACATCTATATAATATATCATATATACTATATACGGTATCTATCACAGAACATATCTTGATTACATCACAGATATCGCAGCAGAAGAATCATATGAAATATTGGATATTCTAGGACGTCCGTGTTTTCAATACGAGCCAGTATAAAACACGGATTCCACGGTCGTGATGAATAGCCAATCCCACACCCCTAGACCCCTACGAGAGCGGCAAGCAACCCTACCAATTCTAGGGTTAGGAGACCCGGACTCGACTCCTCGAGATGGTCTCCCACTGGACCCTAGAACCCGGTTACTTGTGCTCCCCTCCTTGGGTCTATCCTAATGCGGAAAAGTAAATAATATACAAAAGGTGACATCTTCCGCAACCTGGAAGTGCCCCAATAAAAGAATATTACATACAAATTTTTACATGAATGAAAATGAAAAACACTCATCTCACATAAAAAACCCCGGCTATTCAAACACGACGATCCAATATAACATATCCAGCAACACATAACATCACATGTCATCAACGTAAGCAAATATGCGCATCCCAATTATCGTTGACATATAGCAACGAAACCGGCGATATCACATATTACACTTACGGTCACAGAAAAGAAAGTGTAAAACTACAACAGTTGGAATCCGCAACCACCATAGACATCGCATGCCTAATCAAATGAATTCCTTAGACATCACATGCCTAACAATTATAAACCCCGCATTTTAGTCTCATTATCGAAAACTCTTTTCAATATCAAGCCGGGCAATTCAACAAGATTCCCGACATCCTGATCGAATGCTCGTCGAAAACTTCAGTAGACGGCCGCACCCCCGATACCGTCGACGAAGTGCACCAAGGCGGAACACCGCTACCGCGAGCACCCGAACGGATGCTTTCGGTGACGGGGTTCTCCTACAGTCACTTGGTCGGGGCTATGGAGCGAGGCTGTCTATTAAGTTTACCCGGCGAGTATCCGCGTACACTACGTGATTGCGACGGACTTTTGATCACATCAAAATTCCGTGGCAACCGATCAAGTGAGACTAAACTGCTATGTTTATAACATTCATTCAGTTATCTCATAACTTCTTGTGAATTCCAATTGTTGTATCCCATTCCAGATAATTAGAAAATGTTAAACTTTCCGATCGAACATTCAAACACCCAAGTTTTCCCGATACAGATCAACACATGAAACAAGTCTAAAAACATTCAGTTCGTGCCTCAGTACCAACGGTCCAGCCGTAGAAGGGTCAAGCCAACGCCTCACATGTGGCACGTCGTACTGCCCCAAACCCTAAGGTTCAAAGGGCAGTTCAAGACGGTAACATAATCGAGTTAAGGTTTGTTGTCTTCTAGAGGGTCCATCGCGTTACTTGCACTACTTAGAACGTCTTTAAACCTCGAAAAAATCCAACACTTGGAAATTTTCCGGCATGGGAAAGATTGGGTATTTATATCCGGTCGAACTTTTTAACATATTCACAAATTATCCGGAATCACACAGAGACAAAATTAGACAATCCGATCGAATCTACGAATTCCCTAAACAACCCCAGAAAACTCAACTGTATAATAAATATTAAAATATTCCAGAAAATACAGCACTAGAAATTAGGAATTACTGTGCAAATTAAAAAGGCTGATGTGACTAGCTGGCCGCGGAACCGCCGCACAAGCCATGCTTGTGCCGCGGTTCCGCCGCGCTATAATGGAATCATGGGTACGGGCTTCACAGTAATTCTTACAATTCCCTGCTGATTTTTCTACATATTTTTAATTCTGAAAAAACCACGAATTACAAAAATGTACAGAGAGCATTTTGGGTTTAGGTTTTCGGTTCGATCGGACTTCTAACTCCGTCTACGCTTCACCTAAGGTTCTAGCTAGGCTCTGATACCACTGTAGGGTTCCTAGGCACACTAATGAGGTCTCACAAGGTATCAACCATGCCAATTTCAAATTTTACGGGTGCCGAGAAACCCTAATACGGATCGTTAACTAGATATATAGGCGAAACAAGCAACAAGTTAACAACTTAACTAAGTGAACGGATATACAACCTTTATAGATCCGGTCCTCCACCTCCATAGCTCCGCAATGAAGTCCTCTCCGCTGTACAAAACGGATCTTGGACTCTAGTGTCGGCTTCATCGGAGAAAAACGGGCTAGGTCATCGACGACGATGCCGAAGATGATCTACGTCGAGGCATCACTAGATCAAGCTCCACCTTCACCAAGCCATGAAAACTTGTGAAGGAAACACCCTATACTACTTGGCAAGAGGTAGAGGATGAACAAATAGAAAGTGGGTTCACTTTAGAATTGGATTTCTCACTCATTTTCATCAATCACCATTGATGGAATCAAGGTTCTTCATCTTGAAGAAGAAGAAGAAGAAGATGATAATATTATGATAAGTTATTTTTAAAATAGAAAATAAATGAATACTTATCATAATCCAACCATGGTCAAGTGTAGAGAATGAACTAGGGTTTAGTGGAATGGTTAGGGTTAAGCATGAGACAAATATGGTCACTTAGTCAAAGCTTCATGAAGCTTCAACTAACATCCAAAGAAAGCCACCATTCATTTATTTTGCAAAATAAATAAACAAAATAAATAAATGATAAAGAAAGAAAACCCTAACCATTACACAACCATGGTTTAAACTTTACACAAACTCAAGTTAGCTTGTATCATCAAACATGACACAAACTTGTGTACAAAAGTATATCACATATACATTGTGCACTTCAAGTGAGAAAATCACTTTAAAATGAACCAATACTAGTTAATGCAAAGTAATATATCAAATATATAATTATACATTAAATCATTAAATCAACACTTGATTTAACGATCCGGTCATATCGCATATAACCAACTAGTATCTCATGTATCGGCTTATCGAATCAATCCTTGAATCGATAACTAGGTTATATCGCATACAACCAATCGATACATTCATCGCGAGAATCGAATACGGTATCACATACACGAATTATTCTCGGTCCCGCACATATCTCATATGCGCTCCTATTTCGTTTCGCTTGAGCCAGGAAACCTCTGTGTAGGACTCTAAAGACTCGTCAATACGCCGGCAGCAGATGATGATCATATCAAACACCCACAAGCCGCAAGCGGTCTGCTAAACGTAACGGCCACCCGGGTATTGAGCGATCAGAAGATCGACGAGCAAGCCCGCTCACACTCCTGTGAATCCAACCAGTAACACTTACCGTACAGTCCGGTCTGATCGTCTGATATGTCGCATATCTCGCCTAGGGGTGGTAAACGTCAGACCCCAATAGCTTGATAAGTCGTGTCGATATGAGGTCTATAAAAATTCGAGAAACTACTGGTAACACTTACCAGTAAATCTCAGCAACCCTGGCCAGGGATTTCCGGTTATAGCCAATCGGACACAGCGCAACATCAACTCCCTATACCGGGAGAGACGAATCCCCTCCTATCGCTCATTGCCTCCATGTAACTCGGGACTGTACCCAAAAACCACCGTTTTGCACGCCCTCTTGGACATGGTAAGGTGGAAATCAAAGCACAGTGGGAACCACACAAGACTCTATGACGATCTCGGGTCAACAGACTAATCTGTACCAGTGTCACCAGAGAACTGCCATCTGACGTAAGGTATAATACCATCTGGGAGTTCTCGGCGAGTCCGTCCAGTGTACCCAGTCTCCACTGAGCACCCGTATATCATCTCTGATGTCAAACACCAATGGATATGGGATCATCCATCGCCCATCTGTATGGGTCAAGAAGGTATACGCTAGTCTACTCTGGTATATCGATGCCCCGTCTCGATATACCCACGACTAGGGACCTTGAAGGATGTACTTATGGACTACCATGTCCCCACTAGTATGATCCGCATCATAGTCCAGGTAGTCAAGTACACATCCTAAGGGCTTTACCAACATGTAACAGAGAGACAATCAGTGTACACGTTAAGGTAAAGAGCAACCAGATAGCATACTATCATGTCGAGCAAGAAAGTCCTCCCTATATATGTCCCAGCATCCACTACAATATACATCCTATGTATAGCAATGGCCTCTAGGGCATACATATAACTAACAATTACCGTGCTTGGAATCTTCCATACCGAATCTTTTTAGTATGGTGTCGATGTACCTGGACTGTGAGAGTCCTAATATCCTCTTGGACCTATCATGATGGATCCGGATCCCCAGAATGTAAGAGGCATCATCTAGGTCTTTCATGGAGAACCTGTGTGATAAGAACCCTTTGACAGATTGTAGCATAGGAATGTCATTTCCTATCAAGAGAATGTCATCCACGTATAAAACGAGGAATATGACAGTTCGTGCTACAATTTTACTATAGATGCATGGTTCATCTGGATTTTTGATAAAGCCAAATTCTTTGACCGTCTCATCGAAACAGATGTTCCAACTCCGCGATGCCTGCTTCAGTCCATAAATGGACTTAAGCAACTTGCACACCTTCCTGCTGCTCCCACTCTGAATGAAACCCTCTGGTTGGTCCATATAGACACATTTATCTAAATTTCCATTTAGAAAAGCGGTCTTTACGTCCATCTGCCAAATCTCATAATCATGGAAGGCGGCAATGGCAAGAAGAATCCGAATGGATTTGAGCATAGCCACTGGAGAAAAGGTTTCGTCATAGTCCAAACCAGGTCTTTGACGAAAACCCTTTACAACAAGTCTAGCCTTATAGGTCTCAGCCTGTCCATCTACACCAATCATCCTTTTGAAGATCCATTTGCAGCCCACGGGTTTTACCCCTTCTGGAGCAACGTCCAAAGTCCATACTTTGTTGGTGTACATGGACTCCATTTCGGTCTGCATTGCATCTAGCCATTTTACCGAGTCAGCGCTCTGAATGGCCTGCTGGAAGCTAGTCGGCTCATCATTATCAATGATGCAATCCTCTCTATCCCCGTCTATGAGAAAACCGTAGAATCTCTCGGGCGGATGAGACTGCCTACTACTCCTGCGGAGTGGCGCAGGAATGTCCTGTTCTTTCGAACCTTCTTGTTCTACTAAGCTTTCAGTAATAGCTTGTGGTTTTGGAATTTCTTCCAGTTCTATTGCGCTCCCACTTATCTGATTTTCTAAAAATTCAGTTTCCAAGAAGCAGGCATGACGAGAAACAAAAACCTTTTGCTCCTCTGCGCAATAGAAGAAATATCCCTTGGAGTTCTTTGGATATCCCACAAACTTGCACTGTACTGAGCGTGCCTCGAGTTTGTCCGCATGCTGCTTTTTGACAAAAGCTGGACATCCCCATGTCTTAATGTGCTTAAGATAGGGTTTCTTCCCACTCCACATCTGATATGGTGTGGTAGGCACTGTCTTAGTTGGAACTCGGTTCAAAAGGTATGCAGCTGATTCTAATGCATATCCCCAGAATGATCGCGGCAACTCAGCGTTACTCACCATGGAACGTACCATATCCAATAGGGTTCGGTTCCGTCTCTCCGATACACCATTATGTTGTGGGGTGTATGGAGGAGTAAGTTGAGAGAGAATTCCATTCTCTTTTAGGTAACCCAGGAACTCGGGACTCAAGTATTCACCATCAAGATCAGATCTCAGTGTCTTGATACTTTTGCCTGTTTGTTTTTCTACTTCATTCTTGTATTCCTGGAATTTTTCGAAGGCTTCAGATTTATGTTTCATTAAGAAGACATAACCGTACCTTGAAAAATTATCCGTAAAAGTAATGAAGTAAGAATAACCACTTCGCGCATGTGTAGACATTGGACCGCATACATCGCTGTGTACGAGTCCCAAGAGCTCGCTTGCTCTTACTCCGTGTCCAGTGATCGGAGTCTTTGTCATCTTTCCTTTGAGACATGATTGACAAGTTGCATATGATTGATATTCGAACGGATCCAAATATCCTTCATTATGCAACTTAGTTAACCTTGTCTCATTGATGTGACCCAGTCTACAATGCCATAAGAAAGCATGATTTATTTCTGGAGACTTTCTTTTGTGTGTATTATGGACATTGAAAATCTGTGGTTGGTTCAATACGTATATGCCGTTGCTTAATGTACCCGACCCAATCAGAACATGATTAAGGTGAATGTTTACAACATCGCTTACAAATGCAAAATCATAACCTTATTTAGACATTAAAGATACAGATATGATATTACAAGTCGCACTGGGTACAAAATAACAGTCACGCAAAACCAAAACATGTCCATTTGACAATCCCAAGTGATAGTCCCCCACGGACTCAGCATCCATGCCAGCTCCGTTTGCAACTCTGAGGGTCATATCACTTGCCTTCAAAACCCTACGCTTTCTCAGTGCCTGCAAAGAATTACAGATATGAGATCCTGATCCAGTATCCAATACCCAGGAAGTAGAGTTTACTGATAGACAGTTTTCAATAACATACACACCTGAAGCCGAAGCCACAACTTGCTTCGGGTCCTGGTTCTTGGCCTTCCAAGCTCTGCAATCTTTCTTTCAGTGTCCTTTCCTATGACAATAAAAGCACTCTTTCTTCCCCACAAGCTGTCCCGCAACCTTTGCTACCTTTGCCTTTCCCTTGGCTTCCACTTTACTAACACCGCCCCTTGATTTGGTGGGGGTCTTCTTCTTCTTTCCCTTGGCTTTCGCCTTGAACCTAGAAGAGGAAGGTCCTCCAACAGACAAAGTGGATGTTTCCCTACCTTTCTGTAGGGTGCCTTCTGCACTCCTCAACATGTTGAGGAGTTCCGGAAGTTCAACTTCTTTTCCTTGCATGTTGAAGTTCAGGATAAACTGGGCGTAAGTGGAAGGAAGGGACTGAAGAATCAAGTCAGTGTAAAGCTCGTTCTCTAACGTGGTCCCGAGGTCCGCGAGCTCTTCAATGTAGCCAATCATCTTAAGCACATGTTCCGCCACTGATGATCCGATGGCCAATCTCGCCGAAAACAACTTTTTCAAGACTTCGTATCTGGCGATACGGGATTGCTCTCCATATAGTTCCTTAGTATGGAGAAATATGGATTTAAGGTCCATATTCTCGTGCCTCCTCTGATGTTCATTGTCCATAGAGGCAAGCACGAAACACTTGGCCTTCGCGCAATCAATCTCCCAGGTCTTACGGATTTCCTTATCCGCGACGCTGGATTGAGGTCCTGGGATAGGGGAGCTTTGGTGGTAAGGAGATACCCCAACTTGTCATAAGCGATTGCCATTTTGACATTCCTGAGCCAATCTTTGTATTTTGGCCCTGTCAGTATACTTTTATCTAGTAGTAACTTAAGTCCGGTCATGATGTTTGGTCGCTGCAATTAGGAGAGAGAGAAGAAACACTTTAGCATGATGCTCTTGCAAGTTTAGAGTGGTTTTTAGTTTGTTTAAACAGGATGGCTCCCATTGTTTCTCGAATCCTTCCTCAAACCAAAAAAGAAGAATTAGTCGGGATCAATCTCACCGTACAATACTTGCTTAACCGTTCAGCCAGACCAGTGTTGGTACTTCGAGGGAGGTTTTACGACGCTTTCACGAAGTTCCTTAATTAAATAACCTCTTTTCCTTGTGGGCGTAGCCCCGCTAACACCTTTCTAGACACCTACTTGGTTTATAGCATTGATCGTTAAGTGAGAAAGTTTCCCGAGGAGTAGCATATACTCACAGTAAGACCGGGATCCAAATATCATCGTGTGATAAAACTGAAGGAACCTACCAGAATCATCACACTCCGAATGGTATGCAGCACTATCAAGTTTCAGTTTCTTTAGAAACTCCCGATGTGGATTTTTGCCCCATACTCTTATGACCTTGACTTTGGCCAACAAATCATAAGTCACATGTCAAGTTCTACCCGTCATTTTCCAGGTTAATTTGAACCCACCTGTACCTACCCTTGACTTTGGCCAACAAGGCAGTACAACTGTCCCAAATCAACGCATCTATCTATGCTACATATGAATATCCAATAGCTACCAATCACTATGCCTTGACTTTGGCCAACAAACACAGCTTGAATACTATTGACTATCCATATGAAATGACGGAGGGCTACGAATGGTTTTGGCGAAACCGTGAACGTAGTGAACTTGATATAATCTAAGTAACGTGATAGCTTTTAAAAGGAGTGGTTCAAGCTCCGCGTTTTAAAAGTTTTCTGTTTTGAAAAGAAACCGAGTGGTTTTGAAATTGTTCCAACGACTTTAACTTTGGTTTATTTTCTTGCCTTAATTTAATGCGTCCCATCAATTAATCCTACCATTGCAGAAAACAATGAAAATATGACGTACGCTTATGCCATCCGCATTCGCCATGGGGCCTCGTCATTACCCGTTAGGTTACTTAACTAACGACAGAGCGGGGGCTGGACTAGCACGGATGCAAAACATAAGCAACGCCTACTAGATATCATATATAGATATATACATTCGTCAGATGCAATGATAGCCATTCCAGATCACAGATGAACACATTGGATATGCTAGGAATCCGCGTTTTGTTCGAGTCTGCAACGAAAGACGGATTACACGGTCGCGATGAATAGCCAAACCGCACCCTAGACCCCTACGGGTGCGACAAACTAACCGCCAAGTACCCGAAGTGAAGCAACCTCGCTCAACAACGTGAGTAGGCCACTCGGCACTTCAAAGTACCCGGTAGTTTGTGCACCCCACCTTGGGTCTATCCTAGGAGCAAAAACAGTAAAAGAAATAATATACAATGGCGGCTACAACCTCATCCCGGATGTACGGCCATAAAAATAATATTACATCAATTTACATATTACATCAAATGAAAGAAAAAGAAACTCTCGTCTCACAAAACCCCGGCTATTCATCCGCGACAATCCAACGAGTTCATATACACAATCCAACAACATTACAGATCACAGATATGCACAACCCCCACTAATCGACGTATAGCGATTAGTCGACGTTCAATGCATATATCACATCACAGATATAACCATTTAGCAAAAGTTTGTAGAACTTCGATCAAAACACCAATTTGTAACTACCCCAAACACAACATTGTTCTCTGGAAATTCTGGGCAGAAACAAAATATTTTAAAAATCCCAAAACAGTATACTGAAGAAACTGCAACAAACCCAAGACGACGACTCGGTCAACGCGCCGCGGAACCGCGGCGAAACGCTAACATGATAGTTGTTGTTTATCTAGGCTCTGATACCACTGTAAGTCCACGTTGCCCACCCCGGTGCTTACGGGGAGGCGGAATAGGTAAAAAACGATTTTTTTCTTAAGGCAACATGGACTAGAAACTAGAGGATCTTTGCTAAACAAAAACCTAGCAAACTAACTACAAGTTTAGCTACTCGGTTAGAAGGTTATACCTAGACCTTGAACTCCTTCTCTTCTTGCTCCTTGGAGTGGTTTGAACGGCTCCTCCTCGTAGTCTTCTCTTTGTCAAGGAAGGATCCACCCGAAGGCCTCTGTCTTGAGCTCCTACCTTAACCTAGAGGTAACTAAAGTGCTTGGCTTGCTAAACTTAGAACCCTAGAAAGAGTAGTGAGGAGTTTTGGTGGTTTTATCTCAAGAGCTCATGGTTCTCAACACATGAGAGATGAGAGCTTTGAGAGAGAGGAAGAGGATGAGCTACAACTATGAGAGAGAAAGAGCAAGAAAGAATGAGGATATTTTAGCAACCATTCTCTCATATAAGTGAATTATGAAAAATAATAATAATCAAAGAAATTGTGATGGTTCATTGAAATAACCATTATGATTTCACATTAAATGAATTTTTGAAGAATCAAAGAGCATCTTTTATGTGAAATGATGATGGTCAATATGTCAACATAGGTCAACAAGTCAACCAAAGTCAAATGGTCAACAACCATAACCATGGCACAATTATCTTTAATTAATATCATTAATCATATTTCACATTTTCATTAGGGTTTGGAAAAAGTCAACGGTCAACAACCCTAATGAGAATCCTTTGCCTCTGCCTCTGTCAACTGTGCATACACACCCGCATCCGTGTTCCGAGGAACACGGATGCAATGAGACAAAACCAATCCCGAAACAAATACTAGGATCTGGCTTAAACCAAAGCCCGCTAGTAATAACTTCCCGGACACCAAACGTGCACAAGTGCGCGGATGTGAACAAACCCCGTCGCAAAACCATGCGACCTCTACTCTGTTTTGCCCAAAGGCGAATAGCCCTCTGTGTGGGACTCTAAAGACTCGACACTACGCAGACAGTGGGTTTAACCATAGGCCGCAAGCAGTACTACCTGTATGTAACGGTCCCCAGGTAGATGCTGATAAGAAGACTGATGAGGTGAACCCATCCGAACTCCTACTGAGCCTGGATGTGACAATCTCCGTACAGTCCGGTCTGTTCGTCTGAGAATATCGCATGGCGGGCCTAAGGGGCGGTAAACGTCAGTCCCCTAATAGCGGTACAAGTCGTGTCGGAGTGTAGCCCAGAACACCCTGAGATAACACTGGAAAACCTACCAGTATATCTCGCTTGCCCTGGCCAGGGACTTCGTGTAATGGCTCTCCTAGACACAGCGCGATATCAACCCCCAATACCGGGAGAGACGGATCCTGTCTAACCGTCACTGCCTCCAAGTGCTTCGGGACTGCACCCAACTGCTACCTGTTTGCACGACTCATTTGAGCCGTGGTAGGGTAGCAATCTAAGAACAGTGGGAACACACTCGAGGCGAAGTGACGGTGTCAAGTCAGCGGACTAAGCTGTACTCATGTCACCTGGGAACTGATAACTGACGATAGGTATAGTACCAACCAACAGTTCCCGACGAGTCCTGTCCAGTGTACTCGTAACCTAACGAGCACCCGCATACTATCTCAAGTACGACGTACTAATGGCTGTGGGACAGACCATCTCCCCTGCTGGGATGAGAAGTGCATACGCTAGTCTACTCCGGAGTATCGATGCCCCGTCTCGATAATCCAACAACTAGGGACCTGTATAAGGATGTGCTTGTAGATTACCCAGCCCCCACTAGTGTGACTGCCATCACAACGCTGGTAATCAAGCAAAGATCCTAAGGGCTCCACTAATGTGTATAGGCGATATGCTAAAAGAAACACATGCACACATTAAAATAGAAACAAACCAAGCAGCATACTACCATTTCGAGCAAGATTGTCTATACAACTGTGAATATCCCAAGCTTCCATTAAGTAATATACAAACTAGTATGATATAGTAATGGCCTCTGGGTCATATACACTAACAAAAGGTTGTAATCCCTAACTCTTAGAAGTAAAGTTGTTTACTTTCTATTTGTTTCACCTAATCTCTAGTCTAAGATCTTGGTTAGGGTTGTTCGGCACGTCTAAATTTTGAATCGGGCATGGTTGATGCCTTATAGAACCTTGTGACAGTGCCTAGTAACCCTACATATGTGGCCGGCCACTTTTGCTCTAAATTGCTTCAATTTTTCATAGTGTTCATGTTACATCACATACAACATTCTGTACTTGTTTAAAAAAATTTTAGAGCCCTTTAAAAATTCAACGGAAACTAGATCATAGGGTTTCAAGTTTCGGAGTAGTTTCGGTTTCGTAATCTAACAAACATCGTTTAAATCTCTAGCTTGGCTCTGATACCACTGTAGGGTTACTTAGCAAGGCAGCAAGGTTTCGGGAGGTATCGTCTATGCCGTTTTCAAAATTTTGCCGAACTAAAGAACCCTAACCCTAGAATCTTAACTAGAAATTTAGACGAAATGATATGTAAACAAATTGACAACTAAGCGAATGCGGAATACAACCTTTGTAGACCGGTCCTTCACTTCAAATGCTCTGTGTAGATGTCCCTTCGCTGCGAGTAATGATCTCCCGAACTCTTCAGAGGATCCACAAAGTGAAAGATGCAAACTTGCTCGAAGTCTTTGAGGCCGAAGATGATCTACGTCGACGAGACTCTAGCTCTTGCTACCTCTTCACTAAATTAGGGTTTACTGAAGAAAACACCCTAAACTAAATGGCTAATAGTAGAGGATGATGAAGTAGAAAATGGGCTCACTTTAGATTTAATTTCTCACTAAATTTCATCACTTGACTTGAAGCTAGAAAGCTTTTGCAATGAGGAAGAAGAAGATGAAGCAAGTGATGAAAGAATAATCAAGTGAGGTTAGTAATGCAACCATGGTGAGTATATGTCATGCACTAACCATTGTAGAGACTAAACCATAACTATGAGTTAAGGTTGGGTTGATAAATATCTTAAGCTAGACAAAAGAGTGGACCAAGTCAATGCAAACTACAAGCTTTTACAAACTTTGAACCATGACAAAATATCCACAATTTTGAATTTGCTTGAAATAAATATAAACCATAACATAAACCCTAGCATGGTATAAGTTTCATACATACATGTTGCATGTGTAATCTAGCATGACACATTAACATATATCACATATATATCAATGTATCATAAGTGAGAAAAAGAAATACTTAAGTGAGCTAATATTAGTTAATGTAATGTAATATATCAAATATATAATTATACATTAAATTATTAAATCAACACTTGATTTAATAATCCGGCTATATTTCATACAACCGACTAATATCAAATGTAATAACTTATCGAATCAACACTTGATCCAATAACCCGGCTATATCACATATAACCGACCTATGTCATATATCGCGAGAATAAAATACGGTATCACATACACGTATTAATCTCGGTCTCGCACATATCACATATGTGCTCCTACTCCGTTTTGCATGAACCAAGAAACCTCTGTGTAGGACTCTAAAGACTCGTCAATACGCCGGCAGTAGGTGATGATCATATCAAATACCCACAAGTCGCAAGCGGTCTTCTAAACGTAACGGCCACCTGGGTATTGAGAGATCAGAAGATCAACAAGCAAGCCTGCTCTTACTCCTACGAATCCAATCAGTAACACTACCGTATAGTCCGGTCTCTTCGTCTGATATGTCGCATATCATAGTCTGGGGTTGGTATAACGTCAGACCCCAATAGCCTGATAAGTGATGCCGATGCAAGGTCCATAACGGTTCGAGAAACTACTGATAACACTTACTAATAGATTTCAGCAACCCTGGGTAGGGATTTCCTGTTATGGCCAATCGAGCATAGCGCAACATCAACTCCCAATACCGGGAGAGACAAATCCCTTCCTATCGCTCATTGTCTCCATGTGACTCGGGACTGTACCCAAAAACCACCGTTTTGCACAATCTCTTGACCTGGTAAGGTGGAAATCAAAGCACAGTGGGAATGTAACGTTTTGAAAATCGTTTCGGTGAAATTTCGAAAAAACGGTAAAATAAGGGAGGTTTCTATAAAAAGTCAAAATGCAAATATTTTTATTATAAAATTAAATATACATATTCAAGCTATGTAATTGCTAGTATTTGGTGTTTATTGAGCCACTGCTGAAATTTCAAATTTTCTGAAAATTTTTCCGAAATTAATTATTTTAATATTATTTTAAGCCGGTAAGAAAATACATTAAATTAGCGATAAATACAAATTTAAATGGGCTAATTTTAATTTAAAATCATGTTAATTAAAATCTAGTTGTAATATAATTTTTTAGTATTTTATTTCAAGTTTTAATTGATTTATTTTATGGAAAACAAAAATATAGTTATTTTGAACTAAAACTTGCAAATATGGTATTGTGGGGGGTCTTTTTGCATAGAATTTTTTTGTAAAGTCTCTCACACTCACCCTCACTCCCCTTGGCTGGCCCCACACTATTGTAGCAGCCCAATAATTTTATTTCGCTCTTTCTGACCTTAAATCATGTGAGAAATGGGTTAAAATAAGGTTTTTATATATAGTAAAGTAGGTGGGGGTATTATGGTAATTGGGAGGGGATTTGACTTAGATCTTTTGGAATCATCCCCTCACCTTTTTCCCCCTCTTCCTCTGCTGAAACCAGCAGCAGCAGCGCCCCCTCCATTTCTTCTTCTCTTTTCTCTTCAAAATTCCATCAAAAAATCATCCAAAATGCTTCAAAAATTCCACAAAATCAAAATCTAATCCTTACCCATTTTTACTTGACCATTCTAGTATGGATCTTGGTGAAGGGAAGCATGTTTGGGAGGCTAGATTTGTTCTAGATTTCAAGATGATTGTGGGGGTAAATTCTTAACCTTATGTCTAATTGTTGTTTGAATACTTTAAATCTAGCATAATTAGTTAATAGTTTGGGATTAATTGAATGTTTTGAAAAATATAGTAAGGGTTTGTGATTTTAATTAGGGTTTTTATCATATCATTAGGGATGCAAGGTTTAGTTTAACATCTTAATGTATGTAAAACCTAGTTTGGTTGATTAAATTGCACTTGTTATATGTAATTTGTCCAAATTGCTTAAATTGCAAACTAGGTTTTTGTAAACCTTGAATTTGATTAAGAGAAAAATGTAATTAGGTTTTTCTTGACTTCATTAACATTATTAAGTATGGTTTAATGTCTTTAGTTCATGAAAATCCTAGCTAAATTGTTGTTTGTGCATTTTTGCTATAAAATTGTTAAAATTTGGGTATATTGTAAACTAGAATTTTGGGGCTAAAGAAATTTAATGAGATTAAATAATGGAAATGGTTTTTATGACTTATTTAAGTTGTTTAATAAGTATTATGGCCATTAAATTTGTTCAAACGTCGAGTTTTGTACTAAAACGGGTAATTTGTGTTTGCTAGATTTTCGGAAAAATGGCTTTTAAAGTGAATTTTGGGTTTTTGTGAAAGCAACCATAGGTTTTGACCTATGTGGGTTTCGTGTGTCGTTTTGATCATAAGTCGGATTTTAATGCGATACGGTGCGTTATGATATGTAGGTACCCATGTGGACTTCGAAACGACAAGCAAGCGCGTGGCGACGTCGGCACCGGCGAGCGAGGACCTGGTGAGTAGATTTATATCTACGGGGAGAAGTCGGGTGGATGGCGTATAGCACCCCCGCAGTTCGTGGTGATGTATACGAATACGTATACACACATATATATATTGATTATATTTTGTTTGAGTATATTGATGATAATATGGATATTTGGTGTTCTTGGATGATTTAGTGTCACGAAACCCTAGAGTAGTGGTCGCACCACACATGCACACAACCACCCATACTTGCATACTTTCTTCTTTCATTTGTGCCTATTCGGGAATATATAGTTATGTGTTCACATGGGTATGGGACTATGTGTTCACATACGGATTTGAGGATGATACTTGGGTTTGAGATGAGTCGATGAGATTTGTGTTGAGGTTGTGATATCGGTGATATGGCAGGATTCGTATTTGAGATACGTCCTGATGTTATAGCGGGTCTTTGAACGACGATACGGGTGAATAGTGCTATAAATAAAATGGTCGACATGTGATCGTGATATGAGATATGATATGCTAGGATATTGATACTAGGCCGTATTGGGCGATGTATACCCCTTGATGATGATATGTGCTGATGATATCGGTTTGTATAAGACTGTCGATCAGTAGTCAGATCATGACTATATTGATGATATTAGTATTGTACTAGACATAAGTCAGTACCCTGGACTATGATCTTGGATAAAGAGGATACCAGATGAATAGTGCGATGAATATGATATTAACCCGTACCCAGATTTGGGGATGCCGTACGACGGATTTACGTACGAGCTATATTTTGATGATTGATCCGCACTCTTGACTTGGGATGTCTGATTATAGATATGGTATCGGATATGATATTATTGAGGCGGGATCACCGACTAATATATATACAGGTATGTATATGTATCGACTCAGATGTTAGGCGGTTTCCTTACCTGTAGTCCAGCTTGTTAGCTTAGCCCTTTAGTTTAGTTTAGTTGTTAGATTAGATTCGATTCTTATCTATTTCAAAAACTAACGAATCGTGGGTATTTTAAAGGACAGCCCAAGGAATCCTACGGATATTTCAAAAGACGTATCTTTTCATAAAAACACCGTAGCCCCTATTTTCAAAACCCCACGATTCGTGTTATTTCAAATGGCACCATTGTTTAATATTTAGCTCCCGCTCATTTTGGTTGCTCGCTCCGCATCGCATACTTACATTGTTATTTCATATTGCATTGTTGACATTATGTTGTTAGGACACCAGCACCATTACCGATGATGCGTATGTACCACGTACACTTACTTGCCGGCTCACATACATCTTCATCGGTAATTGCCATGTCACGTACACCTTAGAAAATATTATTGCTTAACTTAGCTTGATAGCTAGTAGTTTGACATAATATTAGTGTACTTACCTTATATGCCATCTTAGATATTGTAGTTATTACTTGTCACTTCATGCATACTGTTATTCATTGTTATGCCGTATTCACGGATTCTTATGCCTATATTCATGGGTTTATATGCTATTGATGATTTGGATTCGGATTTCTATGAGATTTTCTGGATTTGGGGGAAAACCGCAAAACTTGTATAAGCTTCTTCCCTCTCTTTTAAATAAAAAGTGCGGTTTTCCCATGATGTATGAGTCATCCACCATGAGTTTGCTGATGGATTTCGAGACCCGATTCGAGGAGTGGAGGAACCGTTTCGGGTACATGGTGGGCCCGGTGCGGTACCCCGGGGCAAGAGGATCGTGTTGTTGACGTTGAGCCTGGCAGGGGAGCACTACCGACCGGTGATATTACCCGACGCGTCGGATATCCGGAGGATACCGTCGTGGTCTTGAGATGGATGGTAGGGGTCGGTCTGGACTGACGGCGCCCTAGATATTGTAATTGAGACATTGAGATTTCGAGATATTGAGGTACAGAGACTGTGATACAGAGATATCGAGATATTGGGATTACGTTTTGTGCCGATGCTAGGCACTGTTTTATGCTGATTTCATTATGATACCTCATTTTAAAAATACAAAGGAAATCTCACTAAATTATGAAAACAGTTTCTTCATTTACATGTATTCTGTTTTCATGCATTCATACCTCATTCATATGATATATTGCTACCTGAGGCACTGACACGGGCACATGAGATTACACTCGGGTTAGATATTTACCCTAGCCTTTGTTATAGGCTGCATGTTATATATATAATTGAGGATATATTATGATCATTGACCTAGGTTGCGTTATTTATGCGATTTCTTTCCGTGGATGTTTTTCTATTCACGAGTTGGCAACTCACCCCCGTTGTGCCCCAGTTTCTTGCAGGTTTTGCCGTACAGGTTTCTTTACGGCTTTGCTGGCACTGCTTCCCATTTCCGGGTGACTTGCTAGTAGGTGGGTTTACTTGTATCGTACCCCCATTATATATCTTGTATATCATTATTCTGTTGTATCTAGAAGTTCCATCAACCAAACATGTATTTATTTCAGAGATAGAGACCAGTGATGTTTATTCTTTCGACCTTAGAGTCGCGCGTTATATTTCTGTGGATTTCTGGTGGTTTTGAGTTTCCTTTTGAGTTTTGATCCTCGCCCTTGGCATTGTATATTATATTGCTTGTGTGGTTGTGACCGTCGATTGACGAAGAGCTAGCTCCCGCTTGGGGATGCCTTTTTGATTTCGTATACTATTCATGTTGTATCCCGTTTGGGGGCCAGTTTTTCAAAGGAGACTCTGCCGAAATTTTCAGGAAATGTTTGATGTTTTTTTTTAAACCGCATAATTCGGCTTATGCTATTGAAACCACTTGTTTTAATTGGTTTTCCTTCACTCTACTACTTTTCTTGGTTTGGATTTCTGGGTTTTCGGCATACTTAGATTACGTACGCCTCGAGACGTTCGTAGTTTAAGTGCCGATCATATTCCGTACTTTCGGGACGTGACAAAGTTGGTATCAGAGCGTTAGGTTTTACCTTCGGAGCGTAGGATGACCCTTGGTTGATGGAATAGGTGACTAAAGTAGAGTGACGTACCGTGGGTATGTTCCGCGGCATACTTACGATACGCTACTCCACTTAAGGAGCCTTAGGATATACATCTCTTTGCTCAGTATCATATTGATTCCTGATCTAGCCTCATCGGTACCAGTTGCGGTTTGCTGCCACGATTACAGGCAGGGAGAGTTATAGCTAGAGTTGCGGTCAGCACGAGCTCGTCACGAACGAGGACTGACCAGGGCGAAATTCCGGCGACACACGATTGCGGAGATGTGTCTTTTTACTGTGTTTCCACGCCACGAGCGTTTGGCGGATCGCCTTTATGAGGTTACTCGGATGTGCTGATCGACACTAGAGGATTGAGCCAATGATAGAGGCCAGCCAGATTTTGATGACCGTTGGTGTATTGCTTACTCATGATGATTGAGGCACTGTTCAGCGTGCAGACGAGTGAGCCAGTTGTTGCTGCGAGCGACGAGATATCGCCCCATATGTTGGAGCTATTGCAGTACAGGTTGTACTAAGAGATGATAGAAGGTCGCTAGTCACCCGAGGATGAATGACTAGGACATGTGGTTCATTCGCCTACCCGATGGGAGGTCATCAGATAGATTGATTCCAGCAAGAGACGACTTCACGCGGAGACGTTGAGAGTCGACAGAGACGATCGAATGTCAGAAACCTATTATTCCAAGTTTAAAGTATTCGGAAAGACATGCAGGCAATTCTATGGACCCTCTAGAAGAATGAAACCCTAACTCGACATAATGACCGTGTGAAAGCCTTTGAACCTTCGGGTTTGCGGCAGTTCCACGGTGCCATTAGTGAGGCTTGGGTTTGCCCTTCTACGGCTGGACCATCGATGCTGTGGTACGTACTCGATACTGTTAAATTGTACCCAAGATGTTGAGCTTTTGGGGGATTATGAGGTTCTGACGAATCAATCGGATGGTTCGACTTCAATCGGATGCTAGGTGGTGAGATGCATTCTTGGGAGACTCCAGATACGAGGATAGCCGTTGGAGCTCAGTCCATGCAGCCACGACGAGACGAGTCCGAAGCAGTCGACGTTAGAGAAAAGTGGAGTAAGAGGTTCGTACGAGATCTTGATGAGACTACGTTCCACTCCCCCGACATCAGAGATGCGATGCGCATGCCGAGGCATAGTACTTGGATTTACCTTCCAGAAGGAGTCGCGATGAGTATACAGTCGTTCCAGAGCAAGATGCAGATATAGGAAAGGACGATGACTTCCGGAAAGTTGGCAAAGACGAGACATGGAAGAGACCGTGAGCAGGATTCCTTCCAGGACACTGCTGCAATGATACTTGCACCCAGGATCAGATGTGTCACGTACATTCAGAGAGCCAGAGGCCGACGCCAGTGATATGCTGTCTTACGAGTGGTCGCGATGATTGACCGAGAGATGACCAGAGAAGTGCCAGAACGGAATCATCCCCGTTAGCACACCTGACAGGGCCGATGAGCCGATGGACCGAGAGATTGGTAATTCACAGTGAAGACCTTGACCCAGGAGTGGTCATTGTTACGCACACCAGCAAGCCAGAGTTCATGATCATCGACGAGACGTCCCACTAGTGACCGCGACAGTTGGCCCGAGATTCTCAGAGGATGCACTTGAGCGGTACTATTCCGCCATTATTGATTTCGATGTTTTGGGTGATTTATTCTTATGATTTGATTTTGATGATTGAGGATTTACGATCTTTGCACAGTGTTGTACTTGATATCGTTTTCGTGCTTTGGTTTCACATGTTTGTGATTTTACGGTTTTAGACATTTGAGTTGATTTTGTCCGTATGCACGCACACGATTTGGTTCCTGCACTCTGTATAGTTTATATATGCTTGCAGTGCAGTGATACGCCTTTTGTGCACTTAGATGCACTGGACTTCGATTTTGATTGTGATACTCGATATTTATTTTGTGCACCTTGTGCACCTGATTTGATTTTGCGCATGTTCGGCGCTTGATATTGGATTTCATGATTTCGTGCATGATGGATGCCCCTGGTTTTGGGTTTTCACGCATGTTGAGCGCATGTCTTGAGATGCGATTTTGGTGCACACCAGATGCACTAAATCGAGATTTTTTTTCGTGCATGTCAGATACACCTGATTTTGCTGTCAGGCACACCCGTTGCCTACGACAGATGCTTTGTGCACACCCGATGCACTTAGATCTTGTTTCTGTGCACTTATATGGCACGTTTATGGATTTTGATTGTCGTGCGCACCAGACGCACGTAGTATTCATACGTGTATTTTGGGATTGATTTCTTATAGAGCAGTACGTTTTTTTTTATGATAATTGCGATGTGTTTTCGTACTAAGCAGGACTAGTCAGAGGACAGTACCTGAATATATTTTGCATGCATTGATAGTTATTGAAGGGATTTCCAAAAAGCGAGCTATAGCCTCAGTATTTACCTACGTGTCTGATATGACACGAAATGTTTAAAACAAGGAGACCCTTCTAAATTGTTTCCAAAACGGCGGAACGTACATTTCAAACAAAGGTATATATGTATATAGCTATTTTCTTATGATAGACGTCCGCCACTGTGCAGTGTTATACGCGTTGCACAGTGACTTAAAGAGATTTGGCATGCATTTCCTTCAGATACTTACATATATAGATTCGATATTTACATGTATAGTTTCGAGTTATATCATATTGGTTTTGCTTTGGATTTGGCATCGATGTCTTCCCCATGACTCCGATGATTGCGGGATGCTTGACGGAGTTTTGATTTGAGTTGTATGTCTAATAGGAGTAACTCTTTCATGTCATAGCTGCTAGGGGTAAAATATTATTGGGAATTTCAAGTGTTGAAATTTGCAATGAGATTGCATACCTTCTATTAGATAGTTGGATCCCGATACCCGCTGCGAGTAAGAGTTACTCCTGAAAGAGTTTTACACATTACAATTAGCCGATCAAGTAGGTGTCTAGAAAGGTGTTAACGGGGTTACGCCCCTGGGAAAACGAGATTTACTTTAATTAGGTCCGTGCGAAAGCACGAGGAACCTCCCTCAAAGTACCGGCATTAGCCTGGCTGAAAGATTGGCGAACTTGTAGGGTGTAATTAATTCCGGCTAGTCTTTCCTTTTAGGGTTCGAAGGAGGATTTGACTAAAACAGTGGGAGACATCCTGATTAGATAAATTGATAACCAATCTAATCTTGTAAAAGCGCACGTTGAGTGTTTTCTTCTCTCTCTCTCCTGGTTGCGACCATATCACGCCTTAATCAAGATAATAATACGGATGTATTGACCGAACCCGCTTGTTATACTGAGCTGGGGAACGTTGGTCCCGCTCCAACTTATAATTGTTATAAGACAGAGCAGGAAATTGGGGATTACCAGAATTCCCCTGCCGCCCAAACGAAAAAAGTGCATGTTGATGCATCATCTTCGGGTGTGTTCATTACAGAGAACTGTTTCTCAATGTCCTTTACGTCCTGGGTATTTGATACCGGATCAGGATCCCACATATGTAATTTGTTACATGGGCTACAGTTAGGTAGAGAACTGAGAACGGCTGATAAGTTTCATGAGATAGAAACGGTGCAAGTGTTGCAGCCAAGTCTGTTGGTCACTATCACCCTGTATTACCAGAATACATTGATTCTGAACGAATGTTATTAGATACCGAACCTGATATACAACATCATATCAGTCTCTTTATTACTAAAGAAAGGATATGATTTTGTATTGTTGGATAATGTTTTGAACATTTCCTATATTAAGAGTTGATCGGTTCAGGCACGTTATCTAAAAGCATTGACGTTCTAAATCAAACTAAAGTTCTTAGTATACAGAACACACACAAGAGGAAGAGTTCAGAAATGAACGAATCCTTCTTGAGGCATTGTAGACTAGGTCATATCAATGCGACCCGACTAGCTGAAGTTACATAAAGAAGCATATTTAAATTAGTTTGAATTTACATCTTGTGAAACTTGCCGGTCATATCACAGAGATAAGATGACCACAGCTCCGTTTATTGGAAACAGAGAAAGAGTTAGTGAACTCTTAGGATTGATACATGATGATGTATGTAAAGTCCCCTGTCTATACATGCCAAGACCGGTTCTTTGTACTTCATTAGATTCACTGATTATCTTTCAAGATCCGGACATATGTTCCTGTTGAAACACAAGTCTGGAACTTTTGAGAAATTCAATGAATATAAGTTAGAAGTAGAGAACCAAAAATGGGTATAAGTATTATGTCCTTTGATGAGATCAAGGAGGAGAATACTAGAGCACGGAAATCCTGGACTATTCTAAAGGAGAATAAGATTCTCTCTCAGCATTACTCCTCCGAATACACCACAGCACCTCGGTGTATCGGGGCGGAGCAATCATACCCTATTTGATATGGTGCACTCTATGATGAGTACTACTGAGTTTTCTATTTCCTTTTGGGAGTTATGCACTTGAGAAGCTGCATACCTATTGAATAGGGTTCCAATCAAATCAGCTGCCTACCACTTCATATGTGATATGGAATGGGAAGAGCCCATATCTTAAGTATGTTAAGATTTGGGGTTGTCCAGCCTATGTCTAAAAGCATAATCCGGACAAGCTCGAAGCAAAGTCAGTTCTGTAGAACTTTATTGGATATCCCAAGCATTCGCAGGGGAATATCTTGTTAGTTATATGTATGCCCTAGAGGCCATTACTGTACATAGGATGTATATTGTAGTGGATGCTGGGACATATATAGGGAGGACTTTCTTGCTCGTCATGATAGTATGCTATCTGGTTACCCTTTACCTTAACGTGTATACTGATTGTCTCTCTGTTACATGTTGGTAAAGCCCTTAGGATGTGTACTTGACTACCTGGACTATGATGCGGATCATACTAGTGGGGACATGGTAGTCCATAAGTACATCCTTCAAAGTCCCTAGTCGTGGGTGTATCGAGATGGGGCATCGATATACCAGAGTAGACTAGCGTATACCTTATCGACCCATACAGATGGGCGATGGATGATCCCATATCCATTGGTGTTTGACATCAGAGATGATATACGGGTGCTCAGTAGAGACTGGGTACACTGGACGGACTCGCCGAGAACTCCCAGATGGTATTATACCTTACGTCAGATGGCAGTTCTCTGGTGACACTGGTACAGAGTAGTCTGTTGACCCGAGATCGTCATAGAGTCTTGTGTGGTTCCCACTGTGCTTTGATTTCCATCTTACCATGTCCAATAGGGCGTGCAAAACGGTGGTTTTTGGGTACAGTCCCGAGTCACATGGAGGCAATGAGCGATAGGAGGGGATTCGTCTCTCCCGGTATAGGGAGTTGATGTTGCGCTGTGTTCGATTGGCTATAACCGGAAATCCCTAGCCAGGGTTGCTGAGATTTACTGGTAAGTGTTACCAGTAGCTTCTCGAATTGTTATAGACCTCATATCGACACGACTTATCGAGCTATTGGGGTCTGACGTTTACCACCCCTAGGCGAGATATGCGATATATCAGACGATCAGACCGGACTGTACGGTAGTGTTACTGGTTGGATTCACTGGAGTGTGAGCGGGCTTGCTCGTCGATCTTCTGATCGCTCAATACCCGGGTGGCCGTTACGTTTAGCAGACCGCTTGCGGCTTGTGGATGTTTGATATGATCATCATCCGCTGCCGGCGTATTGACGAGTCTTTAGAGTCCTACACAGAGGTTTCCTGGCTCAAGCGAAACGAAATAGGAGCGCATATGAGATATGTGCTGGACCGAGAATAATGCGTGTATGTGATACCGTATTTCATTCTCGCGATGAATGTATCGATTGGTTGTATGCGATATAACCTAGTTATCGATTCAAGGATTGATTCGATAAGCCGATACATTGGATACTAGTCGGTGATATGCGATATGACCGGATCGTTAAATCAAGTGTTGATTTAATGATTTAATGCATAATTATATATATTTGATATATTACTTTGCGTTAACTAGTATTGGTTCACTTAAGATAGATTTTCTCACTCGGATGTGCGCATTATATATGTGATATGATTTTGTGCACTTGCTTGTATCATGTTTGATGATACATGCTTTTTGGTTAAGTGTAAAGTATTAAACCTTGGTTAATGAAATGGTTAGGGTTTATTATTTGTTATTCATTTATCTTATTTAATTATCCATTTATTTTTGATAAATGAATAAAAGAAAATGAAATGAAATGGTGGCTTTCATTTGTTGTTTTCATGAAGCTTCATGAACACTTTGACTAAGTGACCATTTTGTCTCTAGCTTGACCCTAACCATTCCTTTAACCATGATTGATTCTCTACACATTACCATAGTTAACATTATGATAAGAAATGATTATTATTCTAATTCAATTATTCTTATCATAACACTTTTCATCTTCTTCTTCTTCTTCACAAGAAGAAAGCTATCTTCATCAATGGTGATTGATGTATTTGAGTGAGAAATCCAATTCTAAAGTGAACCCACTTCCTATTTCTTCATTCTCTACCTCTTGCCAAGTAGTATAGGGTGTTTCCTTCACAAGTTATCATGGCTTGGTGAAGGTGGAGCTTGATCTAGCGATGCCTCGACGTAGATCATCTTCGACATGGACATCGACGACCTAGCTCGTCTATTCTCCGATGAAGCCGACGCTAGAGCCCGGGATTTGTCTTGGACAGCGAGGGGACTTCGTTGCGGAGCTATGGAGGTGGAGCACCGGATCTACAAAGGTTGTATTTCCGTTTAAACTTTAGTTAAGTTGTTAACTAGTTTCTTTTTCGCCTAGATTTCTAGCCAACGATCCGTAGTTTAGGGTTTCTCGGCACCGTTAAATTTTAAATTGGCATGGTTGATGCCTTGTGAGACCTCTTGAGAGTGCCTAGGAACCCTACATATCTTCTACCTAACCGTGGAACAAAAGTGTTTTGTTTCTCAACATGCCACCTTTGTGAAAGGGAATTTCTTATGAAAAATTAGTGATCATGAGGTAGAACTGGAAGGAGTTCCAGCTATACAAACTACAGCAGATGATTTGATAGAACCAAAGGATTCCATAGTTTCCAACGAACCTCGGCCTCTCCGCCGATCTAGTAGGGTTCCTCACCCACCTGAAAGATACTTCGGTTTCTCTATGACAGTGGGAGCGAGGATTGCATCATGAGATGATGACCTAACTAGTTTCGAGCTGGCCATCAGGAGTGGGACTCTGTAAGAATGGCTGGATGCTTAGCGATCTGAGATGGAATCCTTATACACCAACAAAGTATGGACTTTGGTTGCTTTATCTGAAAGGTTAAATCTCCATCAGGAGCAAGTATATCTTGAGAAGATTACTTGGTGTACATGGAAAAGTTGAGACTTTCAAAGCTATGCTTAAGTCCATCCAGATCCTACTTGCCACGGCTACATACCCTGACTACGATATCTGGTGGTTGGGTGTCATGATTGCTTTTCTAAATGATGTTTTAGAAGAGAGCGTCTATAAGTACACAGCCGAAGGCTTCGTAGACAGTGGGAGTAGCGGAAACGTGTGCAAGATGTTTTATGTGATAAAGCAAGCATCGCGGAGTTGGAACGTCTGTTTTGATGTGGTAGTCAAAGAGTTTGACTTCATCAAAATGGTAGATGAACCTTGTATATACAAAAAGGTAGTAGAGAGTATGGTGATAATCCTCGTAGAGTATGTGGATGACATACTCTTGATAGGGAAGGAGTTTCCTATGCTACGCTCGGTCAATCTCCACTTATCACAAGGATTCTCCATATAGGATCAAATTGATACCTACTAAATCCTGGGTTTTGGTTCTATGAGATAGATCTAATTGGATGTTAGGATACTCACTAGTTATAGTGAGATGGTATCAATCGATCCTGGGGAGAATCACTGGAAAAGTTCCAGAGTGATAAGGACGACTGAATGTCAGTCGCAGGCATTGTCTTTACCCTCAGTGGAGGAATGGTATGTTGGAAGAGTTCCAAGCTAGATACCGTGACATACTAGACGATTAAAGGCAAGATACATCATTACCAAGGATGCTACCAAAGAGGCAGTTTGGATATATATAAGTTCATGAGATGAACTTCGTTCCAACCATTGTGTGACAATGGAATTATGGCTTTGGCCAAGGAACCCCCGTCCCATCAGAAATCCAGATATAATTCTTAGGCAGTATCACCTGATCATGGAGATGGTTGATCTCCAGGGAGATGAAGGTTAGGAGTGTAGACACAGAGGACAACAGCGCGGATCCACTCACAAAGGCCTTTTTCCCAGTAGAGACTTTTATGGGATGGTTGAGTATGAGATACTTCAACCACAGCTAATTGTTGGGTATATGATACCACAACAGATGGCCCTAGTGCAAGTGGGAGATTGTTAGTTATATGTATGCCCTAGAGGCCATTACTGTACATATGATGTATATTGTAATGGATGCTTGGACATATATAGGGAGGACTTTCTTGCTCGATATGATAGTATGCTATCTGGTTGTACTTTATCTTAACATGTACTCTGATTGTCTCTATGTTACATGTTGATAAAGCCCTTAGGATATGTACTCGACTACTGGGACTATGATGAGATCATACTAGTGGGGCCACGGTAGTCGACGAGTACATCCTATAACTATTCTTAGTCGAGGGTGTATCGAGACAGGGTATCGATACACCAGAGTAGACTAGCGTATACGCATATTGACCCATATGATGGGCGATGGATGATCCCATATCCATCGGTGTTTGACATCAAAGATGGTGTACGGGTGCTTAGTAGAGACTGGGTACACTGGACGGACTCGCCGAGAACTCCCAGATGGTATTATACCTCACGTTAGATGGCAGTTCTCCGGTAACACTGGTACAGAGTAGTCTGTTGACCCGAGATCGTCATAGAGTCTTGTATGATTCATACTGTGCTTTGATTTCCATCATACCACGTCCAAGAGGGCGTGCAAAAAGGTGGCTTTTGGGTACAGTCCCGAATCACATGGAGGCAATGAGCGATAGGAGGGGATTTGTCTCTCCCGGTAAAGGGAGTTGATGTTGTGTTGTGTTCGATTGGCTATAACTGGAAATCCCTGGCCAGGGTTGCTGAGATTTACTGGTAAGTGTTATCAGTAGTTTCTCGAACTGTTATAGACCTCATATCGACACGACTTATCGAGCTACCGTGGTCTGACGTTTACCACCCCTAGGCGAGATATGCGACATATCAGACGACGAGGCCGGACTGTACGGGAGTGTTACTGATTGGATTCACAGGAGAATGTACAGGCTTGCTTGTTGATCTTCTGAGCGCTCAATACCTGGGTGGCTGTTACGTTTAGCTGACCGCTTGCAGCTTGTGGGTGTTTGATATGATCACCACCTACTGCCGGCGTATTGACGATTCTTTAGAGTCCTACACAGAGCTTTCTTGGTTCAGGCAAAACGGAGTAGGAGCACATATGTGATATGTGCAGGACCGAGGATAATGCGATATGAGATACCCTATTATATTTTCGTGATATTTGATATCAGCCGGGTCATCGGATCAAGTGTTGATTCGATGAATCGGTAAATGATATATTAGTCGGTTATATGCAATATAGCCGGATTGTCGGATCTAGTGTTGATTCGATAATTTAATGTATAATAATATATATGATATATTAAATTACATTAACTAATATTAGCTCACTAAAAAATTCTTTTTCTCACTCGGGTAATACATTGATATATATGTGATATATGTTAATTGTATTATTTTATTTTGTTACAATAAATATTATATATGTGATATATAATATTGTAACATGTTATGATTATTAATGCAACATGTTTAGTGGAGATTAAATATGGTTAGGGTTTGATTTGGGTTAATCATTTCTAGAACCTTCTAGAAGGTTTTCTTTTGTCATGGAAAAGATATTATGCTTGATATTTTCAAGTGACTCACCTTTAACCCCACCCAAACCCTAGCCCTAGTTAAATCTCTACAAGGGTTTAGTTGACCATGGTTGCATTATTCATCATTATTATCTTATCATTATTCATCACAAAAGGATACACAATTATTCATCTTCTTCTTCCTTGACTTCTTCATGGAAAAAGCTTTCTAGCTTTTTCTAAGTGATGATTATGTGTGAGAAAAAGATTATAAATGAGAGCAAAAATCCTACTTCATCATCCTCATCTACCCTTGCCCTTTAGATGAGAGTGTTCACTTCATTTAGTGAGTGAAAGCTTGTGTTAATGAAACTTCAAGGTAGATCATCTTTGTTATCGAAGATCGGAAACAAGCTTGCATCTTTCTCTTCGTGGAGCCTCTCAAGAGTCCGGAACACGATGATCGCAGCGAAGGGAGCTCAACACGGAGCTTAAGAAGTGAAGGACTGGATCTACAAAGGTTGTAATCCCTCTCACTTAGTGTTAAAGTGTTTAACATGTTTGTTTTCGCCTAATCTCTAGTTTAAAGATCTTGTTAAGGGTTGTTCGGCACGGCTAAATTTTAAATCGGGCATGGTTGATGCCTCGTAGACCCTTGTGCGAGTGCCTAGCAACCCTACAATGGAATGCACCAGAATCGAATAATACCAATGCGGGAAAATCATAAACAAGTAGGATACCAGAAACAACATCGTCTGAAACTTTGGCCTTCTCGTCCGTCAAGGTAAAGGCCCGTCCCAGATTAGGCCTCTGAATAATCTTCTTCTACCCATAAGTCTGCTTCTGCGGTAGTTTTTGAACATCGTCTCTCAATCGTAGTTTCGAAGGGCACGTACCGATCGTATGGTCAGCTAATCCACGAACTAAACAGAGTCCATGCTTTCTTCGACAATCCTTCTGCGTATGGCCGGGTAAACGGCAGAAATCACAAATCACACTCATTTTCTGATCTGGTATGAAAGGTATTTTCATAGGTAATGTCCCTTGTCTGTTAAACGGAATGCCTCTACGTCCAGGAGCTTTGGTTGGTGCATACAGAGTCTTTCACACCGCAACATCTTACTGTTGAGTACCGTTTACCCATACAGATAAACTCTGTTGTTTCCTAGCCGCCTTGAGAACCTGAGAGAAAGTGGTCAATTCTAACGATATGATGTGCCTTTGGATCTCCACATCCAAACTCCTCATAAACCGCCTTGCTCTATCTGCTTCGTTAGTAACCAAGGGTCCCGCAAATCGACTAAGCCAAATCCACTCAGTCGCATGTGTATCAACGGATCCGCCATGCTATTTCAAGCTAATGAACTTCTCTTCCATTTCCTCCCTAACAGATTATGGAAAGAACTTCTCCAAGAAACTTCGCGAAAAAGTCGCCCAGCTGATCGGCTTGGTCAAACGGGTCTCCTCAACAAGCCACCACTCGCGAGCATAATCTACTAACTGGATGCATACTACATCTACGCTTTTCTCATGTGGAATCTGTGCGGCAAAAAGAAAATTCTCTGCATCCATTAGCCACTACTCCGCTGGTAATGGCTCATCTAATCCTGTAAACATAGCTAGGCCGAGCTTCCTGAAGTCCGCCACGGCGTCCTCACGCTGAGTTGGTCTGGGATCTGCTGCCCTCTCAGTTGCTGTGATAGCAGTCTGTTGAGCCATCCTCAGATCCTCTTGAAAAACCTCGGCCTGTCGCTGGTTCAACTCTTGAAAAACCCCAAGTAATGCGGCATTGTCTACATGCCTCTGGTATGCACGTGAATCTCTTCCTGCCATGATTCTGAAGCCAAGAACACTAAAGGGGATTAGCAAAGAAAACATTATTCGATAAAACAAGAAGTCGATAAACTATAGATTTAAGACTGGCAAGGTAGTACTGTGGCAGGACACGTTCCTATTTCTGGGTTTTCTGGTCAGTGTGTTGGGTGCAATACCAACCTACAAATTGAACCAAACCCGGCTAATCCTAAAACCTATGCTTTGATACAACCAAAACTTTGTCACGCCCTGTTTCCGAAAATACGTAAATACAGTACGAGACAAAGCCAACCATGATACTTATTGTCATGCCCCGCTTCCTAAAAGACGGAAGTAGGCATGTGACAAGCCCGTGACGTATTTATTTCGAGGTCACTTCCCGGAGTAAATACGCTAAGCGTAAAATAAGCAATATAAAATGATAAGAAATTAACATGAGATTTAAACATCAACAACTTTATTTATATTCAACTTGATACAATTACAATACATGAGTTCAACTGAAAGAAAATACAATAACAGAAATGCCTAAATTGGTGTCATATATAAACTAAAAGAGAGGATAACTAGTCTAGGCCTGAGTTGCGATCTGATCGTGCTCCTCCTCGGTGGTGTCCACCTCCTCGGTCTCCACAGTATCTGATGAACATTCTAAGAATCAAAGATGGGTGGAATGCCCATCAGCGAACTTTCGCTCGGTAAGTCCCTAAGAAATGGGTGTGAAGTATAAAAGTATAATGATAAAGAAAATGTATATCATGAAGCAATGGACTAGGAGATATGGTTTTTAAACATGTCATTTAATATAAGCATGGCAATTTTATATAACATGCAGTTCTGTATATATCATGGCAAAATAACATGAGCATGGTATAGCATGGCCGTGTAGTGTAGGTGTAGTGGACATGAAGTGAATATAAGTGTCATAAAAGGTCTTTACATGGATAAACTAATGTAACGTAAGTTCAAGGGTGAATATTAACCAATCTCAAGAGTGTTCTTGAACCTAACAGGCTGTAATCCAGGGGTAAAGAACCATGGGCCCGAATCAAGTGTTAGTAATGGGACTTCAACCTAGTGTTGAAGTATTCCAAACTCAACATTCTATAATCCAGGAGTAAGAAAACATGGACCCTCATGATAGCTTGCTTGTGTTAGTAGACATGGATTCATGATCTAGGGGGACTCCTGAGATTTCATTGGATTCATACATGAACTACCCCAACACCCAGTGTATTCTAGGTTACAGTTAAAATTATTAGCCTTGCTCGAATCCATGAATACATCAAGTTACAAAATTGAGTTCATGTCAATGTCAAGTAGTCGTGTCAAGTGTTCATGTATTCATATCAAGTTGTATTCATGGTTCGAGTCAAGTCAGTTTCAAGAGCATTCATAATATTCTGGTATTCATGTTAAGTTTAATTCATAGCATTCTAGTATTCAGGTTTTGGGATATTCAAGTTCAAGTGTTCTGATTCATGATCAAGGATTCAAGTTTTTGTTCAGATTTAGATCCGAGTTGGTTAATAGTTCGAGTTTGTGTTCGAGCTCGAGTTCGAGTTTAGATTCGAGTTTGGATTCGAGTTCATATCTTTTCATGTGGATTGTTAAAAATCTAATGTTCGGGAAAAATTGGTAACTGCTGCACATGGACGGCGGGATTTGTATCTTTTTATAAGACAATTGCCATTTGATAAGACCGTTAAGTTTTCTAACCTGAATAGGAAAGCACTCACTTTCTCCGGCTCCCTGGGGCTCAAAAGAATTGATCCCACTTAAACCTATATTAAACTAGAGTCCTTATAATATTGTTTTGCATATCTCGAGGGGGTTTTATGAAAAAATATGTTAATATTGTTTTAAAAATAACCTTGATGGTGATTTATAATATTTTAGGGTTTTCATAAGCATGTATTTTAATTATTATGGTATTTTGGTGATGAAACTTAGCCTTTTTAAAGATTATGGTATTTTATTGAAAATTAGCTCTTTTGGAAACTTAATGTTATTTTTTAAAAATTCTAATCTTTCATTTTAAAATATAGTTTCATAATATATTTTTATTAAAAATACGAATTCATAGTTTTATATATTTTTTTTCAAAATTTTAGTTTTTTATTTAGAAATTCGTATCTCTTAAAAACCGTATTTTATTTCCTTTCGAGATCGAATGCTCCGTGAGGAATTCTTCATCTCGCTCTACTATCTAAAGGATGTGCGATAATCCGCACCATCCATTAGCGGGTCCCCTAACGATGGTTGTAGAGACGTATTTACCAAGGATTACAAAATACCGCTTTAAAAGAAACCCGGTTTTTAAAAGAGGTGGTATTTTAATGTAAAATTTATTCTTTGAACCAACTATATATATATATATATATATATATATATATATATATATATATATATATAGATATATATAGACATCGTGCTATGAAACCAAGGTGTGCATGTGGGGTAGGTCGTTACCCCATGAAGTTTTCCTAAATGTATTGTTTTAACCAACATCGAAAAGAGGTAATAATAATGTACAAGGTATTTTAATGACAAGTTCCTTATATGTTGTTTCATGTGAAAAATTTTTACAACTAAAATCTAATTGATATGAATAAGGTTAGGATTAGTTAACATATTCGTTTAATCTCGTTTGCTTATCACATGGCTTACAAAAGTTAAAAAGAAAACTATATCGGAGATAACTCCTCTTTTGTCAGTTTGTTTTAAAAATAAGTTTTGAGATAGAAAGAGAGAGAGGGAGAGAGAGAGATGAAGGGACTTACGACTTGGTAATATCGAGAAGAGAGTAAGGAAAAAGGGAGGGGGCTTCGTGGCGTCGCGGGAGCTCCGGAAACGGCTTTGATCTTCGACGGAAGGAGCTTGGTTGCTAACTCCACTTGCACTTAGGAACTTTTGAGATGGTTTTGATAGGAATTTTCAAAATAGAGGGGAGCTAGGGCATGGGGTGGTATTTATACTGAAGAATTAGGGTTTGGGAATTAAAATTTTAGATTGAAAAGCATTAAAAAGATGCTAAATGGTGAATTGAAGGGTCTCTATTTGATTGTAGGAAAATCAAACAGTGCAGGGGGTTAAGGAGAGCCGAAGGGGTGTGTGTACAAAGCATGGAGGCAATTGGGGCAAGATCGACCGTCAGCGTTGGCCCTAGGAGCAATTTGGGCCATCGGATTTGAGTGTCCTGCCTCGAGATTCGTGCCACGTGTGTATATCTGTGTTTACTCCATTTTTCACATGTTTGATTTTTCTGAAACATTTGATTTCTCCATGTATTGCACGTGCAACTCTTGGACTTCCAAAAATTAAAAAGAAAAATCTGAAAAAAATAATAGGGTCTGATGGGATTCGAACGTACAGGCTATGTCACAGCAGTGCAGAGGCTTTACCAGTGAACTACAAGTTGCTTCTTACTTTTATTGAACAAAAATAACTTATAACTTCACATCAGGCTGAAATACTCTTTTTTTGTACAATAAACAAAAAAAAATTGTACAGGGATTTCAGAGTCGTTACATTCTAACCTCTTTATAAAAATTTCGTCGTCGAAATTTATACAAGGATGTTGTAAGATATTCAAGAAATTTTTTGTTAAAACAGTAGTGAAGGAACTGCTAATATCGTATTGAAAGTGCATGAAAATGTTTAGGTAGATGAAAGAACAAAAGGATGCAAGAATTTGAAAAGGCTGAAAAAGATGGGAGGAGATTTAGCAGTGTTATCTTGACCACGGCCTCTACGGCCGCTAAAATGAAAACCTGACGTCTCTGCACATTTCTCTATGCACGCTGGTATATCGATGGCTGACGATGTAAAGGTGGTGCGCACGGAGGTGGTGCAGGAAGGGCTAAGCGAGTAGGTGAAGCTTGAATCGCTGGTCTAGCTGCGGGGGCTGGCCCAGTTCGATTGTGTGGGCAAGTTCCTACAGTGTGTAAGGGTGATCCACATATCAAACAAAGTCCATTTTCTCGACAACAATTCTTGACTTGGTGTCCAGTCCTCTTAAAATAGATACATTAGTTTGGTTCAGTCTCGAAAAATGATCCTTCTGGCCTCATAGATAGCGTTGGGAGAGTTAGTCTAAAAGAGGCTCCTTTAGTAATCCGGTTGGCGAGACGTTTCATACCGACCGACTGTGGCTTTCCTTTCTTCTTAATGAAAGCTTCATAGCGACGGGCTGACTTCAAAGCTGCTTCATGAGTTAGGCATTCTCCCGTTGCTAGGGCAGCCTGGATCTCAGGGTCTAATCCTTGCTGAAAGCGCCTGGCTCTGATTTCTGCAGTAGGAATTAGATGGGCGGCAAATCTGCCGAGCATGGTGAATTCTGCATCATACTCATCCAACGACTTATCCCACATGGATCCTTGTTCCAGGTGAATGAACTTCTGTTCTATCTTGAAGTGTGCAATTTTCGGAAAATACTTGGTGTCACAGAGATCACGGAAAGTCTTCCACTCGATCAGCCGCTCAAGATGGCTTTCCTCGGCCTTCCACCAGACTCTGACATTGTTAGTAAGCTGGAGTTTTACTACTCTGCCCCAAGCCACTTCTGGAACATGGGCTGCGGTTAGGTCGTCTTCTATGTTCTGAGCCCATTTCTCGGCTTCAAGCGGTTTCTCATTTCCTGAGAAGTTCTTCGAGTGTAATACTCGAAATTGTTTCACTCTCGGTGCTTCTGCTTCAGAGCGAATAAAACTCTATTGAAGGAGAGCAGTCTGCTCCTGCAAAATCGTACTTTGGGCCTGCTGACCATCAAGTAGGCTTTTGATAGCCTCCAGAAGCATCGTCTGTTCAATGAGTGGACCGGCTATGGTTGGTGGAGGTGGTAGAACGGTAAGGGTAGGTTGTGGTGGTGTACTTCCATTGGCGTTGGTGCTAAGGTTGTTGGGAGAATCTATCACCTTAGATAGAGAAGAAAGATTAGGATATATTCAACGGAAATTGAATTGTAAGGAATGTAAAGTTGTTGAATTTCATATTTTTTGTGATATATTAATTACGTGTCACGCCCCGTTTCTTGGTGTACAGGGAAGGAGACATGGCGTGCCGCGACGTATTTACTCCGAAATAAACATGCGAAGCGTAAATAAGCAATATAAATAAATAACACAAGAATGGCAAGAGATGTAATAAAACAACAACTTTTTATTGATAACCATTCTTTACATACAACGGAAAAGTAAAGTACAATGAAAGAAAACGATGCCTAAACAATGGCATATGAACTGAAAGAAAAGTAAGTAAAAGTAGGAACTAGAACTCTGCCTCCTCTATAAACTGCTCCTAATCGTCCTGGCTAGGCTCGATCTCCTGAGTGTCGGGTCCTCCTGACAACATTCTAAAGAAAGAAGAGAAAGGAATGTCATCAGCGAACTAGCGCTCGGTAAGTCCCAAAAGATAAAATAGAAATAGACAGGTAAAGAGCATAGAATAGATAAATTATGTGTTTATTATGTTAACGTAGTTGTTTGTAGCTAGGTACAGAATGTATCAGTGTATACGAGAGGAGTCCAACTATCCTGTGGACTATGGGAAACGGAAAGTATAAGGCCCCATCAAAACCCATGGGACAACAGAATGGATGTTCATATAGGTGTCTTTTAGTGTCTATCATCGTGTAACTTTAAACACATTCCGCTGCAGTCTACCCCTTTAAATTTTATAAAATGAGGTATGTTAGTGAAGATATATATAGCTTGAATAGTTCAAGGTATTTTAATATAAAGTTTGACTTGTATTGATTCTTGATGGTATTTTCATGAAACTTGTAATTCTTTTATTTTCTAAGAAACATGGAATTTTTATTATATATTTAAAATAGATGATTTGATAATATTTATATAATTATTAAAAATTAATTTTTATTATTAAATAGAAATTCTCGTTTTTCTTAAAAATTGTATTTAAATTCCATCGAGATCGTACGCTCCGTGAGGAGGTCTGCATCTCGCGATACTAGTCCCGAGGATGTGCGATAATCCGTACCATCCAAACCGGGTTCCTCAAAATGGGTTGTAGAGGCACAATCGTAAAAAATTAAACAACACAATTTAAAGAAATCCGGTTTTTAATAGTTTAAGGTATTTTGATGAAAAGTCGTATTTTGTCACAAGATATTGGTTTCAAGAGAATTGTGCTATGTCTAGATGTGTGTATGTGAGAGGTAGGTCATAACCTCATGAGGTTTTCTAAAGGTATGCTAAGCAAAAGTTTTAAAGGATATCATATTTAAACTTCATGGTATTTAACTGTAAAGCTTAAATAAAGTTGTTTTACATGGAGTTTTAAGGTGAAACTTGTTTCAAAATATAATTTAATGATTAACAAGCAAAGTATAGTGATATGAATAAGTGGTTATTAAGAAAAAAATGTCGTTTTCAAAGTTTTAGAAATAAAAGCCGGTATAACTCCACTTACCGACATGTTTTGAAAAGAGATCATTTTAATATAGGAAGAGGAGAAGAGAGATGGGACTTACTTTCTAGAAGATTAGAGGAGAGGTATAGGAAGAAAATGGTAGTTTCGTGGAGTCGCGGATTTGCCGGAAAAGTCTCGAATCCTCGCCGGAAATTGACATAGGGCTAACTCCATCTGTACTCTTCTTAGACTTGAGAATTTTGAGAATTTTTGACAAGAGATTTCAGAATGAAGAGGGTTAGGGTATGGGGTTGTATTTATAGGGTAAAATTAGAGTTTTGGAATTGAAGAGAGAATTAAAAATGCATTAAAAATAGGATTAAATGGTGAATTTAAACTTTCTGGATAAATGCAGGAAAAACAAACAGTACTGGGGTACTGGGGCTAGGCCAAGGGTTAGGTGTGCAGATAACGGGGACTATCCCCTAGGGGGGCCGGCAGTGCCGGTCTGGGGCTCAATCTCGTCGGCTATCTTGAAGGGGTGAGGGCTTGGATCGGTGCCACGTTTCCTTGGCCGCTCATACAACATTATGAAATGTTTATTTTTCTGTCTTTTCATTTCTTACGTGTATTGCACATGTAAACTTTTTGTCTTCCAAAAAGTTCAAAATAAAAATTCAGAAAAATATATGTGGCTGATGGGATTCGAACACAGGGGCTACGTCATAGTAGTGCAAGGCTTTTACCAGTGAGCTACATGTTGTTTCTTGCTGTTCTTAAACAAATTAAATTTATAACTTGTGCTCAGGCTTGTAAACTCCATTCTGTACACTAATTTTTAAAATTTTCGTACAGTAAAATTAGAGTCGTTACATTCTACTCTCTTTACAAAAATTTCGTCCTCGAAATTTACATTTACATAAAGACTAATTTACAAATAGGAAAGGGTATCTTTCACGCATATCGTCTTCTCTTTCCCACATTGATTCTCCTGGTGAATCTTTTCTCCACATCACTTGGACCAAATTTACTTCCTTATTCCGTAGTGTCTTTACCTTTCTGTCCAGGATCTCAATGGGTTGCTGCTCACAAGATAGATCTGTTTGTACAGTGAGCTCAGAGTGATCAAGAATGTGGCTGGGGTCGCTCACATATCTTCAAAGCTGGGGTATGTGGAATATGTTGTGCACTCCTTCCAATGATGGTACTAGTGCCAAACGGTATGCCACTTCTCCGACTCGTTCGAGAATGTCGAATGGTCTAATGTATCTCGGATTGATCTTACCCCTCATGTCAAAGCGAATTACTCTCCGGTTTGGAGAGATCTTTAAGAACACATAATCTCCTGACTGAAACTCCAGTTGTCGGCGCTTTGCATCAGCCCAGTGCTTCTGTCTGTCATAGGCTATGCGCATTCTTTCCCTGATCGTGCGAACTACGTCCACAGTTGCCACGATCAACTCTTGTCTAAGGAGTTCCCTATCTCCGAAGTCGTCCTAACTTAGCGGTGAACGAAACTTCCTTCCATATAGAGCTGTAAAGGGTGCCATTTCAATACTCGCTCGGTAGCTGTTGTTGTATGAAAACTCCATAAGATGTAGGTGATCTTCCCACGATACTCCGAAGTCCAACATATAAGATCTTAGTATGTCTTCAAGGATCTGAATCGTTTGCTCAGACTGTCTATCTATTTATGGATAGTCAGCTGTACTGAATTTCAGACTCGTTCCCAAGCTAGCTTGCAGACTCATCCAAAACTGTGATTAGAATCTGGTGTCACGATCGGAGACAATGCAAATCGGTACTCCATGTAATCTCACGATCTCCTGCATGATTTCATGGGTATTAGAAATAGTACATCTTGAGGTTAAATCTTACATTAGATCCATGCTTACCTCCATGTACTTCTTTGCTAGTATCTCGGTAGATTGGCCAACTCGAAAGAGAATAAAGTGAGCCGACTTGGTCAGTCGATCCATAATAACCCATACTGCATTGTTATCTTTCATGCTGTGAGGAAGAGCAGTCACGAAATCCATGGTAATGTGTTGCCATTTCCGTTCTGGGATTGATAACGATTGAAGTAAATCAGCAGTCCTGTGATGTTCAGCCTTTACTTGCTGACACACCAAACATTTGGCTACACTTCTGGCTACTTCACGCTTCATTCCATGCCACCAGTAATGTTGCCGTAGATCTTTGTATATCTTTGTACCACCAGGGTGTACTGAGTATGGAATGCCGTGAGCTTCTTTCATCAACTCTTCCCGAACAGGACCTTATGGTACACACAATCTGCTTCCGTATCTCAAAGATCCGTCTTCGTGGATGATAAAGTCGGTTTGAAGTCCACTTTATACTTGTTCTCGGATCTTTTGCAATTTGGCATCGCTTGCTTGAGTTGCTTTGATCTGATTGACAATAGTAGACTGAACTTATAAGTTCATCAAATACGAAGCGTTACCTGGCATAACCACTTCTATCTCCATCCCGTGTAATTCTTGTTGAAGCTTCCATTGTGTGGTGAGATTCATTGATAGAGGCTGGTGGCTAAGTGCATCAGGAACTACATTTACCTTCCCTGGATGATATTGTAGATTGATGTCGAAGTCCGCCATAAGTTCTAGCCATCTTCTCTGCCGCATATTAAACTCTTTCTGAGTAAACACATACTTCAGACTCTTGTGGTCAGTGTATATGTCCACTCGTTCTCCAAGAAGATAATGGTGACAAATCTTAAGTGCAAAGATAATGGCTGCCAACACCAAGTCATGTGTTGGATAGTTGCGCTCATGAATTTTCAGCTGTCTTGATGCAAAAGTTATAGCCTTTCCATGCTGGTGTAGAACGCATCCTAATCCCTTACCGGATGCATCGCAGTGCACAACAAAACGTCCAGATTGATCCTATATTACGAGAATAGGTGCTGATGTCAATCTTGACTTGAGTTCTACAAAAGCTTGTTCACATGCTTCTGACCACACGAATGCTTCATCTTTACGTGCGAGCTTGGTCAGGGGTGTTGCAATTTTGAAAAACCTTCAATAAATCTTCAGCAGTGTCCTGCTAAATCCAAGAAACTTCGAATGTCCACTGTCTTTGGTGTCGGCCATTCGCTTACTACTGATACTTTAGCTGAATCTACTGAAATTCCTTCACCCGAAACAATGTGTCCTAGAAATCCGACTTGATCTAGCTAAAATTTGCACTTGCTGTACTTGGTATAGAGTTGATGCTGTCATAAAGTCTCCAGGACAATCCGTAAATCCTCGGCGTGTTCTTTCCAGTTCATTGAATACACCAGGATGTCGTCGATGAAAATGACAACGAACCTGTCTAGGTACTCTCGGAAAACTTGGTTCATTAGATTCATGAAAATAGCAGGTGCATTGGTCACTCCAAATGGCATAATGAGAAACTCATAATGATCATAGCGAGTTCTGAATGTCGTCTTCGGAATATCAGACTCTTTGACCTTCACCTGATGATAACCTGAACGAAGATATAGTTTTAAGAAAACACAAGACCCACTTAGCTGATCGAACAGATCGTCGATGTGCGGTAGTGGATACTTGTTCTTTATCGTGACTTCGTTCAGAGCTCGGTAGTCTATGCACATTCTGTATGAACCTTCCTTCTTCTTCACAAGAAAAACTGGATGAATCTATCCTTTCTTCATAAGTTCGTCCAATTGAGTACGGATCTCCTTCAATCCTTCTGGATTTAACCGGTACGGAGCTTTGATCACCATTTGTGCACCAGATACTAAATCAATGCTGAATTCAAGAGCTCGATCGGGAGGCAAACCTGAGATGTCTTCAGGGAATACATCCTCAAACTCTCGAACTACCTCTGGCTTGTCTTCTTCCGCTTGTATTGTTGCAATCACTGCCTTCCTTGGTTTAGCCTTATAGGTGCTAGGCTCCAGGGTACGATCTCCACTCTTGAAATAAAAGACCGGAGGATCTAGTATCTCGAACACTACCCTCCTTTGATGACAGTCGATGGTAGCGAAGAAAGTTCCTAGCCAGTCCATTCCCAAGACTGCATCGAAGTTCGGTATATCCAGCACCTTGAAATCGGCATAAAATTCTCTGCTACAGATGACCACTGGACACAGGTCATATCCCATCGTTGCCTTTAGAACGTCGTTCCCTGAACTGACATTCCAGCTGGATACGAGCGGTTTAACTGGAATCGTATCAGTTCGGACGAACCGTTGCGACATAAAGCAATGTGATGATCCAGTGTCGAAGAGTGCTAAGGTAGGTAGGGAGGCTACTAAGATTGTACCTAAGTTGTGTGGAATATGTTTAAGTATAGAAAAAGATATATATTGATGTATATAAAGATTGGAAAGATTTTGAAAGAGTGGGAGTTACCGGTGATGACTTGTCCAGTGGCTTCAGCTTCTTCCACAGTCATTGTGAAATCCTGACGCCTAGGTACATTCCTCCTTGCTGGAGGTAAATTCCTCTGTCCTTGCGGCATATTTCTCTGTGCTTGATGAAACTGACGAAGAGGCTGTGCAGAAGGTCCATGAGGAGGTAGAGCTGGGAGAGCAAGACGAGGTGCAGGTGCCTGAATAGCTGACCGCTGCAGAAAAGTGAGTGTTGGTCAAGGATCTAGATTTAAGTTGAGTCTGCGAGGACATGCAACAATATCATGTGTGGATGAGCCACAGACTAAGCACAGACCGTTTGCATGCATGCAGTCCTTCGCCAGGTGTCCATTCCTCTTGTAGTAGAAGCAAAAGTCTGGACTGGGCTAGTTAAAAGTTACTCCCGGTCTCCTAGGTACAAATGGTGGCCTGAAAGAGGCTCCTCCTGCTATATGAGTAGCAGGGCGCTTCATACCGGCAGATTGAGGTATGCCCTTCTTCTTCACTACTGCCTCATAGCGTCGGGCAGCCTTCAAAGCAAGATCATGGTTGGCAAATCCCCTGTAGCTAGTGCAGCTTGGATCTCCTGGTCCAACCCTTACTGAAATCTTCGAGCTTTGATCTCAGCAATCGGTATAAGATGTGCCGCAAACCTATTACGGTCTTATATTAGCAGTGTAGTATGTGATATCAAGAAATTGAATATTGAGACATAGCTTACCTGCTAAGCATGGTATACTCAGAATCGTATTCATCTACTGATTTGTTCCATATTGAACCTTACTGCAAGTGGATGAACTGTTGTTCCATGTCAAAACGGGCAGTCTCGGGAAAATATTTCGCGTCGAACATGTCGCGAAAAGTTTTCTATTCAATCGGCCGGGTGAGTCGGCTTTCTTCATCCTTCCACTATACTCTGGCGTTATCGGTGAGTTGCAGCTTCGCAACTCTCACCCAAGCAATCTCTGGAACTTGTGCTGCTGCCAGATCATCTTCGATGGACTGAACCTATTCTTCTGCCTCCAGTGGGCTCTCGTTCCCAGAGAAGTGCTTCATATGCAGTGCCCGGAATTGCTTCACTCCGGGTGCCTCGGTCTCAGGACGGTGCAAGAGGATAGCAGTCTGCTGCTGCTGACCCTCCAAGAGGTTCTTGATTGCCTCAAGCAATACCGTCTACTCTTTGATAGGAGCTGCTAAAGTAGGTGGTGGTGGTAGATGAGGTGGAGTGTTTCCATTCACGTTGGTGCTCGTTTTGTTTGGGGAATCGGTAACCTTGAGAGAAAAAATAGGGTTAGGATAGATTCAAAAAATTTGAAATGTAAATAATATTTAGTTGCTGATTCTTATAATTCTTGTGATATATTGCTTAGGTTCCCATGAAGAACTGGCCTGCATGGGCCACCAACAAAACCTGTCACGCCCCGCTTTCCGGTGTACAGGGAAGGAGACGCGGCGGGTTGCGACGTATTTACTCCGAAATAAACATACTAAGCGTAAATAAGCAATATAAATAAATAACACAAGAATGACAAGAGATGTAATAAAACAACAACTTTTTAATGATAACCATTATTTACATACAACTGAAAAGTAAAGTACAATGAAAGAAAGTGATGCCTAAACAATGGCATATGAACTGAAAGAAAAGTAAGTACAAGTAGGAACTAGAACTCTGGCTTCTCTATAAACTTCTCCAAATCGTCCTGGCTGGGCTCGATCTCCTGAGAGTCGGATCCTCCTGACAACATTCCAAAGAAAGAAGAGAAAGGAATGTTGTCGGCGAACTAGAGCTTAGTAATTCCCAAAAGATAGAATAGAAATAGACAGGTAAAGAGAATAGAATAGATAAATTATGTGTTTGTTATGTTAACGTAGTTGTTTGTAGCTTGATACAAAGTATATCAGTGTATACGAGAGGAGTCCAACTATCTCGTAGACTATGGGAAACGGAAAGTACAAGGCCCTGTCAAAACCCACGGGACAACGGCACGGATGATCATGTAGATGTCTTTTAGTGTCCATCATCGTGCCACTTTTAACACATTTTGTACCAGTCTACCCCTTAAAAACCCCGTAATGTATATTGTATTGATTGTATTGATTTGTAGTTATCAGACTTGCCGAGACTATGGTATAAGTTGTTGATGTAAACGGATCAGGACGTAAACGGATAGTCATGTAGTCAAGTTCAAGATATAACCATAGTTCGGTCAAGTCAAGTCGTGTTACATGTTCGTATTGTTCGGTATTTATGTTCAGTTTCAAGTGTTCATGTTTGGTATATTGGATTCATGTTGAATTGGAGTTATGATTGGATTCATATTTGGATTGTATTCAGATTAGAATGAGACTCAGATTGAGTCAGACACTTAAACAGATTTGGATCCTGAATTAAATTTTGGTGTTATCGGTAACTGCTGCACATGGACAGAAGGATTTGTGTTTTTTCCAAGACAATTACCACTGATAACCCCGTTTTAGTTTTCTACCTTAAATAGGCAACCACCCACTTTCTCCAGCTCCCTGAGGCTCAAGAGAATTGGTCCCGCTTAAACTTATATTTACTAGGGTCCTTAATGTAATTTAATATAACTTGAGTGGTTTTTATGAATTTTTTTTATACTTTCAAAATAAATCTCAGTTATTTATTTATGTTATATAAGGTTTTCATGGATGTAAATGTTATAGAATGAGGGATGTTAGTGAATACATATATAACTTGAATAGTTCAAGGTATTTTAATGTAAAGTTTGACTTTTATTGATTCTTAATGGTATTTTCATGAAACTTGTAATTCTTTTATTTTTTAGGAAACATGGAATTTTTATTATATATTTAAAATAGATGATTTGATAATATTTATATAATTATTAAAAATTAATTTTTATTATTAAATAGAAATTCTTGTTTTTTTTAAAAATTATATTAAAATTCTATCGAGATCGTGTGTTCCGTGAGGAGGTCTGCATCTCGCTATACTAGTCACGAAGATGTGCGATAATCCGCAACATCCAAACCAGATTCCCCAAAATGGGTTGTAGAGGCATAATCGCAAAGAATTAAACAACACAATTTAAAGAAATCCGGTTTTTTATTGTTTAAGGTATTTTGATGAGAAATCGTATTTTGTCACAAGGTATTGGTTTCAAGAGAATCGTGCTATGTCAAAATGTGTGTATGTGAGAGATATGTCATTACCTCGTGAGGTTTCTAAAGGTATGCTAAGCAAAAGTTTTAAAGGATGTCGTATGTAAACTTCATGGTATTTAGCAGTAAAAGCTTAAATAAAGTTGTTTTACATGGAGTTTTAAGATGAAACTTGTTTCAAAATATAAGTTAATGATTATCATGCAAAGTATAGTGATATGGATGAGTGGTTATTAAGAAAAAATTATAGTTTTCAAAGTTTTAGAAACAAAAGCCGGTATAACTCCACTTACCGACATGTTTTGAAAAGAGATCATTTTAATGTAGGAAGAGGAGCAGAGAGATGGGAATTACTTGCTAGAAAATTAGAGGAGAGGTATAGGAAGAAATTGGTAGTTTCGTGGAGTCGCGTAGTCGCCGGAAACGTCTCGAATCCTCGCCGGAAATTGACCTAGGGCTAACTCCACTTGTACTCTTTTTGGACTTGAGAATTTTGAGAATTTTTGATAAGAGATTTCAGAATGAAGAGGGCTAGGGTATGGGGTTGTATTTATAGGGTAAAATTAGGGTTTTGGAATTGAAGAGAGAATTAAAAATGGATTAAAAATAAGATTAAAGGGTGAATTTAAATTCTCTGGATAAATGCAAGAAAAACAAACAGTACTGGGTTAGTGGAGGTAGGCCAAGGGTTTGGTGTGCAGAAAACGGGGACTATCCCCTACGGGGGGCCCGGCGGTCCCGGTCTGGGGCTCAATCTCGCCGGCCATCTTGAAGGCGTGAGGGCTTGGATCGGTGCTACGTGTCCTTGGCTGCTAGTACAACATTGTGCACATATTTATTTTTCTGTCTTTTCATTTCTCACGTGTATTGCACGTATAAACTTTTGTGCTTCCAAAAAGTTTAAAATAAAAATTCAGAAAAATATATGTGGCTGATGGGATTTGAACACAGGGGCTACGTCACAGTAGTGCAAGGCTTTTAACAGTGAGCTACAAGTTGTTTCTTGCTATTCTTAAACAAATTAAATTTATAACTTGTGCTCATGCTTGTAAACTCCATTATGTACATTAATTTTTAAAAATTTTGTACAGTAAATTAGAGTCGTTATATTACGACTTCATGTAAAACTGACCCGCATGGGCTGCTAACAAAACCTGTCACACCCCTCTTCCCAAAAGACGGAAGCAGGCACGTGAAAAGCCCACAGCGTATTTATTTCGAGATGGTCACTTCCCGGAGTAAATACGCGAAGCGTAAAATAAGCAATATAAAATGATAAGAAATTAACATGATATTTAAACTACAACAACTTTATTTACATTCAACTTTTTACAATTACAATACATGAGTTCAACTGAAAGAAAATACAAGAAGAGAAATGCCTAAACATGTGGCATACATAAAATCAAAGAGAGGATAACTAGTATAGGCCTGATTCGCGATCTGATCGTCGCGATCTGATCGTTCTCCTCCTCGGTGGTGTCCACCTCCTCAGTCTCCACAGTATCTGATGAACATTTCAAGAAACAAAGATGGGTGGAATGCCCGTCAGCGCACTTTCGCTCGGTAAGTCCCCAAGAAATGGGTGTGAAGTATAAAAGTATAATGATAAAGAAAATATATATCATGAAGAAATGGACTAGGAGATATGGTGTTTAAACATGCCATTAAATATAAGCATGGCAATTTTATATAACATGCAGTTCTATATATATCATGGCAAAATAATATGAGCATAGTATAGCATAGCCGTGTAGTGTAGGTGTAGTAGACATGAAGTGAATGTGAGTGTCCTAAAAGGTCTTTACATGGGTAAACTAATGTAACGTAAGTTCAAGGGTGAATGTCAAGCAATCTCAAGAGTGTTCTCGAACTTAACAGGCTGTAATCCAGGGATAAGAAACCACGGGTCCGAATCATGTGTTAGTAACGGGACTTCAACCTAGTGTTGAAGTATTCCAAACTCAACATGCTATAATTCAGGAGCAAGGAAACACGGGCTCTCATGATAGCTTGCTTGTGTTAGTATACATGGATTCATGATCTAGGAGGACTCCTGAGATTTTGTTGGATTCATATATGAACTACCGCAACACCCAGTGTATTCTAGGTTACAGTTAAAATTACCAGCCTTGTTCGAATCCATGAATATATCAAGTTGCAACACTGAGTTCATGTCAATATCAAGTAGTCATGTCAAGTGTTCATGTATTCATATCAAGTTATATTCATGGTTCGAGTCAAGTCAATTTCAAGAGCAGTCATTGTGTTCTGGTATTCATGTTAAGTTTAAGTTATAGCATTCTAGTATTCAGGTTTTGGGATATTCAAGTTCAAGTGTTTTGATTCATGATCAAGGATTCAAGTTTATGTTCAGATTTAGATTCGAGTTGGGTTATAGTTCGAGTTTGTGTTCGAGTTCAAGTTTAGATTCGAGTTTGGATTCGAGTTCATATCTTTTCATGTGGATTGTTAAAAATCTTATGTTCGGGAGAAATCGGCAATTGGTGCACATGGACGGAAGAATTTGTGTCTTTTTCCAAGACAATTTCTATTTGATAACTCCTTTAAATTGTCTAACCTGAATAGGCAAGCACTTACTTTCTCCGGCTCCCTAGGGCTCAAGAGTATTGATCCCGCTTAAACGTATATTAAACTAGAGTTCTTATAATATTGTTTTGCATATCTCGAGTGGTTTTTATGAAAAAATATGTTAATATTGTTTTAAAAATAAGTTCGAGGGTGATTTATAATATTTTAGGATATTCATAAGCATGTATTTTAATTATTATGGAATTTTGGTGATGAAACTTAGCCTTTTTAAAGATTATGGTATTTTATTGAAAATTAGCTCTTTTGGAAACTTACTGTTATTTTCTTAAAATTCTAATCTTTTATTTTAAAAATATAGTTTCATAATATGTTTTTATTGAAAATACGAATTCATGGTTTTATATAAATTTTTTTCAAAATTTTAGTTTTTTATTTAGAAATTCGTATTTCTTAAAAAACGTATTTTATTTCCTTTCGAGATCGAATGCCCCGTGAGAAGTTCTGCATCTCGCTCTACTATCCCAAGGATGTGCGATAATCTGCACCATCCATTAGTGGGTCCCCTAACGAGGGTTTTATAGGCGTATTTGCCAAGGATTACAAAATACCGCTTTAAAAGAAACCCGGTTTTTAAAAGAGGTGGTATTTTAATGTAAAAGTTATTCTTTGAACCAACTATATATATATATATATATAGACATCGTGCTATGAAACCAAGGTGTGCCTGTGGGGTAGGTCGTTACCCTGCGAAGTTTTCTTAAAGATATTATTTTAACCAATATCGAAAAGAGGTGATAATAAAGTTCAAGGTATTTTAATAACAAGTTCCTTATATGTTGTTTCATGTGAAAATTTGTTACAACTAAAAACTAATTGATGTGAATAAGGTTAAGATTAGTTAGTATGTTGGTCTGATCTCGTTTTCTTATCACATGGCTTACAAAAGTTAAAAAGAAAACTATATCGGAGATAACTCCTCTTTTGTCGGTTTATTTTAAAAATAAGTTTTGACATAGAAAGAGAGAGAGATGAAGAGACTTACGGCTTGGTAATATCAAGAAGAGAGTAAGAAAGACGGGAGGGGGCTTCGTGGCATCATGGGAGCTCCGGAAACGGTTTCGATCTTCGACGGAAGGAGCTTGGTTGCTAACTCCACTTGCACTTAGGAACTTTTGGGGTGGTTTTGCTAGGAATTTTCAGAATAGAGGGGATGTAGGGCATGGGGTGGTATTTATAGTGAAAAATTAGGGTTTTGGAATTAAAATTTTTGATTAAAAAACATTAGAAAGATATTAAATGGTGAATTGAAAAGTCTCTGTTTGATTGCAGGAAAATCAAACAGTGCAGGGGAGTTAAGGGGAGTCGAAGAGGTGTGTGTGCAAACCATGGAGGCAATTAAAGCAAGATCGACCGTCGGCGCCGGTCCTAGGAGCAATATGGGCGGTCGAATTTGATTGTCTTGCCTCGAGATTTGTGCCATGTGTATATATCTGTGTTTACTCCATTTTGCGTATATTTGATTTTTCTGAAACTTTTCATTTCTCTGTGTATTGCACGTGCAACTCTTGGGCTTTCAAAAGTTAAAAAGAAAAATCTGAAAAAATAGGGTCTGATGGATTCGAGCACACAGGCTATATCACTGTAGTGCAGAGACTTACCAGTGAGCTACAAGTTGCTTCTTACTTTAATTGAACAAAAATAACGTATAACTTCACATCGGGCTGAAATACTCTTTTTCTGTACAATAAACAAAAAAATTTTGTACAGAGATTTCAGAGTCGTTACACCTATAGCGAGGAAATATCCTTTCATAGTCACATTACGGTTGTCAAACGGATATCAAGAACGGTAAAAAAATAAATATCTAAATATCACATGTCCAACTGCCACAAAGAGAAGGGTAGCGGAAACGAATAAAGATCCAACAATAATAATATCCTAGCCTTGTCCCTTATGAGATCGCAATGCTAAAACCATAACTAGAAAATAAAATAAAACTAAATATCACTAAACTAATCAGCAAAGCTTCTCACTGCTCAGCTTGCTTGTCAAAGTAGTCTCGATCTGCCTGCGATAGGGTTAAATGAATCGGGTTATGCAAAATCCAGCCGTCAATGTGTCATAAATATAATAATAATAATAAACTGAACAATGTGCTATATAGGGTGTCACATGCAAAATAATGTATAATTATAAACAAAACAATCACAGGGGTTATAACAGCAAACTGTAGGTATGTCGTGTGTATCCTAAAGTCTGTGGTTCTAGGTTTACTATCGTATAGGTATTTGAAACCAATGAATGTATTCTTCCATGTAACTCAAAAGTATATATCCTGTTACCCCTCGAGACCATGGATAAAGTATGGATCAAGAATGATTCTGTTCCGTTACCCCCCGGAACCACGGATCAACTAATAAGAATCCTGAGTGGCTCTATTCTGTTACCCCCCGGTACCACGGACCAAGTAATAAGAATCACAAATGATTCTGTTCTGTTACCCCTCGGAACCACGGATCAAGTAATATCCTTTTAAGTTACACTTTTGGTTTCTCCACTTCCTCAGTTTTCGTTTTCCAAGTTAGGTATGAATAATATCCACCTAATACCAATAAAGGAACATGCAGGTATATGTTATGTCTATCTAGACAACAGGTCACGTCCATCAGGTATTGGTAAACATTATAGGTAACAGGTATAAGCAATATAGCTACAACAATAGCTAAATAATAGGTCGCAAGCATTCCAGGTATTGTGTACTAAACAGGTGAAATATTTACTTGCACAAAAAAATCATAATAAAAGCAAAAATATAATGGCCATGGTTATCTTGCTGATTTACAATAGCGTTTTACGATTATATAAATTAAACCGTATTAGGTTCTACTTATAGATGTAACTTCACATAACTTTATCAATTGTAACTATACATGTAATAGTGTTAATAAATGATAAAATATGGATTATCTCTATAAAATTGTATATTTATAATAATTTGTAGCATTATAAATCTATATATATGTGTGTATAGGTAAACTAGCTTGTAGCAAGTTAGAAACTTGTCTTGATTTGTATAAATACAACGAAAAATACAGATACCAAAGTGAAAAACATCGAACAACGAAGACGTAACACGACACAAGCAAACTCTCGGCCTGAGCTTTGAGCAACGGCAATGATGTGACTGCTGTGACGATGGTTCGACGGTGATGATAAGGGTTGCTACTGTGATGGGTTTCCGGTGATGAGTTCTCTATTAGATGGGCTCGGTTTTAATAGGCTTATGGAGTTGGGTTGATTATCAACAATGAGGGTATGCTCTTGGCTAGGGTTGCAGGTGGTAGTGTCGACGGCGAAGACGAGGAAGAAGGTGCAGTGATGGGTTTTCGATAGGTAGCGAGATGAAGTTGACGACGATGGTGAGGTGAGTACTCTCGGATAGTGGCCGGTGTGAGGAGATGGGAATGGTGAAAACGACGAGAAGTTGAGGGTTGGATGCGTGGCGATGAGGACAATGGGGAAGGAAGGAGACGGCGGTAAGATGGGTTATTGTTCAGGGATGAAGTGGTTTCAGTCATGCAGTGGGTTGGTGGCTGCGATGGTGAGGTCGGGGTCGAAGACGAGGTAGAAGAAGAGGTAGGTGGTCAATGGAGATAGGGCGACGGCGAGCTGCGGACGGCGAGGTGGGTGCAGGGTACTAGGACTCGGGAACGAGGGAGTTGGGAGAGAGAGAAAACAGAGAGAGAAAAGAGGTTTTGTTTTATAATATATATATATATATATATATATAATAGTATATACAGTATATCTTAGGTTATATATATATATATATATTATAGTTTAATACAACTAATACTATAAAGATAATATCAAACTACAATTCGTCTCTACCAAAATCTTACTAAAATATATTTTAGAAAAAATAATACATATACGTAACCTATTAACCATAATGCAAAGAATATAATTTAAATATCTTATACCCCTTTATTTAAGATTTAAAAGGATCTTAAATATATCTAAAACTAATAATTATTTAGTATCCAGATTCAATTAGATTTAAGCGTAATAGATAAGAGTCAAAAATAAAACATGGGAAGCTTAACATATGATGGCAGTTAAGCAATATAAATTATCGCTAATGTGTGGCTACCATAAGATATATGCATATGATTTAGATATTATATATACCGGTTATACTAGATTCACATGGATTTAGTTATTGATAAATAGTAAATAAAAAAATATAGTCTAGCACCAAAATGGGTTTCACACATGCTGGTCGTGTCGGATAACCACTTCTACTATTTAAATTAATCGCAACCCAAAAGATAAATAAAACAAGTCTAGAGATTAAAATCGTATGATCGTGTTAGGGTGTTACAGCTTCCATATTCCTCCATACTAAGGATTTATATGGAGAACAATCTCGTATCGCAAGATACGGGACCTCAAGAAAATTATTTCAGACGTGTTTAGCTGTCGGGTCATCTATAGGGGACCACATCCTTAAGATGATCAGTTTCATTGAAGAGCTCGCAGACCTTAGGACCACGTTGGAGAACGAGTTGTATTCGAACTTGATTCTACAGTCCCTCCGCTCTACCTATGTAACGTTTCCAAAATATTAAAATATGATTTTTGGGAAATTTTATAATTTAATATTATTTTAATGAATATTTTAATATTCTGGTTTAATTAAATACAAATAAATGGGGAAAAATTATGGAAAATTCTAAAATGAGGTATTTTATGGAATTGTGCCATTTTAAAGTTTTTAAGATTAGTTATATGCTAATTTAGTGCTAATCGCGATTAAGAATCACTAATTGGATTTTTAGCATTTTTGTGCAAAAATGTGCACATATCATTTTCCACACTTGTTACACTTGTGTTATATTTTTGTAGCCATGGTTCATTTGGATTCACTATTGGAGTGAGAAGGAAAAGATAAAGGAAAAGAAAAGAAAGGGAAAAAGGTAGGTAATGAGTGAGAAAGAGACCAAGTCAAACCCCCCACTTTTTGAACCATCCCTCATCATTTTCCCCTTCTCATTCTCTCTCCTCTCTTCCTCTTGCTGCTGATCTCTCTCTTCTTCCTCTCTCCCTCTTCATGAAACCCTAGATCCACCATGAAAACAAAGCCAAAACCCTATTCCCACTTCACAAAAAATGTTCCCGGGCTCACTAGCTACACATTGAACCTAACAAGCTTGGATTTGGAGGACTTTGAGCAACTCAAGAATTTTCTTGAGTTGCCAAAGGAGGTAATTTCTGCACCTATTAGAGTAGTATCTCATTTCTATTACATCCATACTAGTTTCATATCGATATTGTGTCATGTTGTGGATTTTGGAGAATTCAAGTGAGGGTTTAGGGTAAAACTGAAATCAAGTTGAGATTGAGGCTTATTGTGACCTTAGAACCCCTGGTGTAATGCAAAATTGGACCCAAACTTGGAATTGAAACCAAAATACGGAATTATGGAACCGATATCGGAAAAACTGAAAATCTGTCACTGTTTTGTGTAATCTGCTATCACCCCGGGACCTTAAAAATAAAACTGAGTTGACAGTAAGATGTGCAGGCACCATGGAACCACCACACCAAACCCTAGCCCCCAACTCCAAACTGAGGCCGCCAATTAATTCCTTCTGGCCGCAAATTGCGGCCAGAGCAGGAGGGATCTGTCTCGATTTTTGTGCATGGCCCTATCTCCTCTAGTATTGACCCTGAGTATGTCTAGTTTTGACAGATTCCATCTAGGGTGAAATATGTGATGATTTTCCTATGTTGGTGCATGATTTGAGACTTGTTTTAGCATGGATTTTGGTATTTGGTGTTCCGTTCCTGTCGGGTGGCGTTTGGACGTCAACGACAGGTGGATATTGATCGTGTTTGCATGCGAGGTTATAGGTTTTTACCTATAGGCGTAGCGTGTGCCATTTTGGTTTCCGATGTGATTTTCATGTGCTTTAGCGTTGTGATATACTTGTAGGTACCCTACGAGATGTGAGGCAAAGGAGATGAAGATGGCGACATCGACACCGACACATGAGATGCAAGGTGAGTAGATTTATATCTACGGGGAGAAGTCGGGTGGATGGCGTATAGCACCCCCGCAGTCCGTGGTGATGTATACGGATACGTATACACATATATATTTATTATGTGTTGTTTAGGATTATTGATGGTAATAATGGATTATTGACAATAAGGATGTATTGGTTTAGTAGTGCGAAACCCTAGAGTAGTGGGTGCACTCACACATACACACATACTTGCATACATCCTTTCGTATATCTGTGCGCATATGATGGTGTGTATATCTACACATGGGTATGGGACTATGTGTTTATATACGGGTTTTGAGGATGATACGTGGGATTGAGATGAGTCGATGAAATGCGATTAAGACCGTGAGATTTGGCGACATGACAGAGTTCGTATTGGAGATGTGATATGATGGTAGTGATGCCTGTCATGTGATGAGATATTGTGATATCGACTCAGATTTAGGTGGTTTCCATACCCCTCTCTATTGGCTTGATTGTCGGGTTCATAGTTCGCATAGTAGGCGTTAGGCTAGACCCGAGTCATACCTATTTCAAAACTAACGAAATCGGGGATATTTTAAAGATAGGCAAAAAGGGTTTATACGGATATTTTCAAACGACACGTCTTTTCTTAAAACACCGTAGCCCTTATTTTACCAAAAGCCCTGATTCGTCTTATTTAAAAAGGCAAGGTTGCATGATATAATTATTGAGGCAGGTTCTCTACTGTTGCGTAGATTACTCGATTCCGCACATTCATGCTGTTTGCATTGCATCGCTTATATTGTTGATACATTTCAGTCATGCTGCTAGGACACCAGCACCATTATCGATGATGCATATGTTCCATGTACACTCGTTGCCGGCTAACACACTTATCATCGATAATTGCCATGTCACTACACTGTAGTACTATTGCATTCAGTATATGATCTTTGCATGACACGATGATATGCTTACATTTCCTTTACATGTCGCTTACTTCATGCTCTTTGATTATACGCATTGAGATATGTTGTTTCTATGATATTTCTGGATTTGGGAACCGAGGGTGTTTCAAAAGAGAATATGTCATTGCTTTAAAAACCCGGTTACCCTTGATATGATATTTCAGTGCGTCCACCATGTGTTTTCTCGGTGCTGAGAGCGACATGTGAAACCCGAATCGAGGAGTGGACGAGCCGATTGCGGGTACATGGTGGACCCGGTATGGTTCCCCTCGGCAAGATGATCGATGAGCTTTGCCGATTGAGCCTGGAGGCGGGCGAGTACCTACCGGTGATTGGTTGGACCCGGCGGTTATCCGGAGGATACTGACCAGTGTCGATAGATGGATATGGGCATACTGCCGGGGCCGAGGGCCGATACCGCAGACAGAGCCCGCGGGCCGATCCGGACTGACGGAGCCCGATATATGAGGATTTACGTGCCGATGCTGGGCACAGCTTTCATGATGTTTTCGAGTGTCGATGCTGGGCACTCCGGTTCCATGACTTTGACGTGTCGCGAGGGACACAGATGGTTTATATCCTCATATTTTTCCCATGCACATGATTTATGATATTTACATGCATGGTGGTTATTGTCAGTGGGTGACGAGTGGACGGGATCCATGTGTGTGCAGATTTGATTACTTTGATCATACCTTATATTCATGACATGATATTATCTGAGGCACTAGCACGAGCACTTGGCACTACACTCATGTTTAGAGATTACATTGCCAGTTTAGCATGCTTCAGCTTTATTCATATGAGGTTTATTTATATCTGATCGTATTGACCTAGGATGGGTCATGCATTCGATCTCTGCTTGTAGATATTTTTCTATTCACGAGTTGGCAACTCACCCCCGTTGTGCCACAGTCCTTGCAGGTTTTGCCGTACAGATTCCATAGCGGCATTTCTGGCACACTGCTTCCTTATGGGTGACTTGCGTTGGTAGGTGGGTTCTTTGTATCAGAACCGCCATTGCTCATGTATTAATTATTGTATCTAGAATTTCCATCAACCAAAACTTGTATATTGCTTCAGACTTAGAAAACAGTGTTGTATTATTTCGACCTTAGAGTCGCGCTTGTAGTATTACGATTTTCTGGCTGTTTTGAGTTTCTTTGTGGGTTTTGGTCCTCGCCCTTTGGTGTTTTATATTATTGCTTGCGTGGTTGTGACCGTCGATTGACGAAGAGCTAGCTCCCGCTTGGGGATGCCTTTTATCATCTTATATATATTATTCTTGTTGTACCCCGTTCGGGGCCAGTTTTTACAAAGGAAACTCTGCCGAAATTTTCAGGAAAGGTTACACATTTTAAAAATACACTTTCGGCTTAGTTATTTAAAAACTTTGATTTTCGAAACATGATTTCTTTACTTTTCAAAACCAGTTTTCCTTATTTACTCTTTAAATGGTTTTAGATTTCTGGGTTTTTGGCTTACTTGAATCAGATGGAGTCCTATAGACTTCATAGGATTCAAGGGCCAGTCACGTGCTCTTTCGGGTCGTGACAAAGTTGGTATCAGAGCGCTAGGTTGACCTTGGTTCAAGTCTGAGTTTGACTATGTGGAGCCTAGGGCGTTATTTATATACGGAACTTAGGCTTGACCTTACGGAACTTAGACTTAGTCGAGGGGGTATTAGACCCGAACTTTCGCCGTGTAGGATGACCCTTGGTTGATGGAATATGTGACTAAAGTAGAGTGACGTACCGTGGGTATGTTCCGCGGCATACTTATGACACGCCACTCCGCTTAAGAAACCTTAGGTTGTACATTTCCTTGCACCGTATTATATTCCTTCCTATGATCTACCTTCATCGATACTGATTATGGTTTTGCTGCCGCGATTGCACGGGCAGAGTGAGCTACGGCTCGAGTTGTGTCAACATGAGCTCGTCGGGGACGAGGGCTGACCAGGGCGTGATTCCCGAGGCATACGATTGCATATTGAGGCGTCGTCTTATTGTGTTTCTGCACTTTGGGTGTTTGACAGATCGCTGTTGCGAGATTTTTCGGATGTACCGGTTGGTACCAGAGGATTGAGCCACTGATAGAGGCCAGCCAGGTTATGATGACCGTTGATATTATCGCTTATCCAGGATGGTTGAGGCGCTACTTAGCGTACCGACGAATGAGCCAGTTGTTGCTGCGAATGATGAGATATCGCCCAGATGATTTGAGCTACTGCAGCATGAGCATATTCTTAGAGATATGATAGTGAGTCGCTAGTCACCGAGGATTAATGACTAGGACATGTGGTTCGTTCGCTTACCCCGATGCGAGGTCATCAGGAAGATTGATTCCAGCTAGAGGCGACTTCACGCAGGTTCGTTGAGAGTCGATTGAGACGATCGAATGTCAGGAACCCCTTTTCCAAGTTTAAAGTATACGGAAAGACATGCAGGTGACTCTATGGACCCTCTAGAAGAATGAAACCCTAACTCGACTTAATGACTGTGTGAAAGCCTTTGAACCTTAGGGTTTGCGGCGGTTCCGCGGCGCCATTAGTGAGGCTTGGGTTTGCCCTTCTACGGCTGGACCACCGACGCTGTGGCATGTACTCGATACTATTAAACTGTACCCGAGATGTTGAGCTCTTGGGGGATTGTGAGGTTCTGACGAGTCGATCGGATGAGTCGACATCATTCGGATATCATGTGATGGGACGCTGCTTGGGAGACTCCAGATACGAGCATAGCCGTCGGAGCGCAGTCCGTGTAGCCATGATGGGATGAGTCCGAATCAGTCGACATTGGAGTAAGGTGGAGCAAAGAGTTTACACGAGATTTCGACGAGATGACGTTTCACTCCGCTGACATCAGAGATGTGATATGCACGCTGAGGACGTGTTCGGCTAGATATCTCCTACTGAGTGATGAAGATACTGAGTTCGTGATTTCGAGTCCGTGTTAGAGACTTCGGAGGGACCGTAGCCGATGGCATTGCAGTGCGAAGATAGTGACGCGATGTCGAAATGGATGATGATACAGACAAGCGGGACAAGAGGTTCGTACGAGACGCTGATGAGCTGTCATTACTCCCCGTCGAGACCAGAGGCCTGATATGCTTACAGAGGCGTTGGGATGCGACCAATTTATGAGGAAATGCCGTGCTGAGGACACAGATGTCCATGGAACGAGAAAAGACTAAGCAAGAGTACCAGCCTTCGCACAGATCGACATAAGCAAGATCGGCAGAGACCTTGAGCAGGATTCCTTCCAGGACATCGCTGCAATGGTGTTTGCACCCAGGATCAGATGTGTGATGTGCATTTAGAGAGCCGGAGGCCGACGCCAGTGACATATTGCTTTACGAGCAGTCGTGAGGATTGACCGAGAGATTACCAAGGAAGTGCCAGAACCGAATCGTTCCTGTCAGCGCTCCTGACCGGGCCGATGAGCCGGTGGATTGTGAGGTTGGTAATCTACAGGAAAGATCAGGAACCAGAGGCAGAGGACGCCAGCCGCGAGCAAGAGGCAAGTAGATATCTTGCGCCGCTAGCATTAGATGTACCGGCACCTTCTCGACTTTGAAGGAGGATATACCGACAACGGTATTTATGCTTTGTGATTTTGTGATTCGACTATCACGTATCCGTCACTTTGGGATTTCGGTATTTGGGCGATCTATTTGCATGATTGGTTTTGGGTGACCGAGTTCTATGATATTTGATTTTGTGCACCATGGTTGCACCTACTGGGTATTTATACCTTGCACATAGTTATTACTCTTGAGGTATTGATTGTGATTTCATGCCTATTTTATGCCGGTGATTTGATTTACGCTTCCAGCATAGTTTCATGTACTCTTAGTGTTTTGATTTGTGCACGCTGATGCACGCGGTTGTGAGTTTTTCCATCGCGGTACACCTGACTTTGATTGAGCCGCGTTGTATATCGTTTCATGCCTTGGCTGCACCTGCTTATGACTTTATGGATTTCATACGGTTGATTTGATGTTGTGCATATGTTACGCACACGATTTGATTTTTGCACTCGGTATAGCTTATATGTGCTTATAGTGCATTGAGATGTGTTTTGTGCACGCAGTTGCGCACGTTTATGATTTTCTTTATATCTGGGTACACTTGGTGTTGCTGCTTACGTAATTGAGTTATTGCTTGATATTTGTGCATGGGATGCACCAGTTTTATGTTTCTTGCGTTTATCGCATCAGATTTATATATCATGCCTTTGTTACACCGGATTTACATTTTGTGCATTACGGTTGCACCTGACTTCGATTTGATGTCTTTCGATATGTCGATTTTGATTGTGATATTGATGTGGATTCTTGCACTCCGTGCTTTGACTGGATTTACGCATGTTCGGCGTTGCTATAGGATTTTGTGATTCCGTGCATGCTGAGTGCGCAGGGTTTAGATTTTCATTCGTGCACGATGGATGCACCAATTTGGATTTTCGCGCATGTTGGGCGCAGGCTTTGAGATACGATTTTGGTGCACACCCGATGCGCTAAATCGAGATTTCTTCGTGCATATCAGATGCACCGGAGTTTGGGCTGTCAGGTACACACGTTGCCTATGACAGATGATTCGTGCACACCCGTTGCACCTAGATGTTGTTTTGTGCACCTGTATGGCACATATATGGATTTTGATTTCCGTGCGCACCAGACGCACAGGGTGATGTTATGTGCATTTTTGGGATTTATTCCTTTTGGAGCAGTACATTTCTATGATATTGATATTCGTTTTGTACCGAGCAGGGCTAGTCGGAGGACAGTACCTGGATATATTTTGCATGCATTGATAGTTCGAAGGGATTTCTAAAGAGCGAGCTATGGTCTCGATATATATGTATAACTACGTGTCCGATATGACACGAAACGTTTAAAAACAAGGAAACCCTTCAAAATTGTTTTCAAAACGGCGGAACGTACCTATTAAACAAAGGATATATATATATATATATATACATATATAGTTATTTTCTTGTGAAAAACGTCCGCCACTGTGCAGTGTTACGCGCATCGCACAGCGACTTAAAAAGATTTGGCATGCATTTACATCAGCTATTTACATGTATAGATTGGATGTCTACATGTATAGTTCTGATCTATATCATATTGGTTTTGTATTGGATTTGACATTGTGTCTTTACCAGGACTCCGATGATTGCGGGATGCTTGATGGGGTGTTGCTTTTGAGTTATCTGCTCAGTACTCATGCGCATGCATTGCGCTATGATGTTTTATGTATTGATGATTTCGGAGCTCCGATGACTTGGAATTGGAATTGAAATATTTTAGTATTTGGGGGTTTTAAATTTAAATTCGGGGACCGAATTTCTTTAAGGGGGGTAGATTGTAACGTTTCCAAAATATTAAAATATGATTTTTGGGAAATTTTATAATTAATATTATTTTAATGAATATTTTAATATTCTGGTTTAATTAAATACAAATAAATAGGGGAAAATTATGGAAAATTCTAAAATGAGGTATTTTATGGAATTATGCCATTTTAAAGTTTTTAAGATTAGTTATATGCTAATTTAGTGCTAATCGCGATTAAGAATCGCTAATTGGATTTTTAGCATTTTTGTGCAAAAATGTGCACATATCATTTTCCACACTTGTTACACTTGTGTTACATTTTTGTAGCCATGGTTCATTTGGATTCACTATTGGAGTGAGAAGGAAAAGATAAAGGAAAAGAAAAGAAAGGGAAAAAGGTAGGTAATGAGTGAGAAAGAGACCAAGTCAAAGCCCCCACTTTTTGAACCATCCCTCATCATTTTCCCCTTCTCATCCTCTCTCCTCTCTTCCTCTTGCTGCTGATCTCTCTCTTCTTCCTCTCTCCCTCTTCATGAAACCCTAGATCCACCATGAAAACAAAGCCAAAACCCTATTCCCACTTCACAAAAAATGTTCCCGGGCTCACTAGCTACACATTGAATCTAGCAAGATTGGATTTGGAGGACTTTGAGCAACTCAAGAATTTTCTTGAGTTGCCAAAGGAGGTAATTTCTGCACCTATTAGAGTAGTATCTCATTTCTATTACATCCATACTAGTTTCATATCGATATTGTGTCATGTTGTGGATTTTGGAGAATTCAAGTGAGGGTTTAGGGTAAAACAGAAATCAAGTTGAGATTGAGGCTTATTGTGACCTTAGAACCCCTGGTGTAATGCAAAATTGGACCCAAACCTGGAATTGAAACCAAAATACGGAATTACGAAACCGATATCGGAAAAACTGAAAATCTGTCACTGTTTTGTGTAATCTGCTATCACCCCGGGACCTTAAAAATAAAACTGAGTTGACAGTAAGATGTTCAGGCACCATGGAACCACCACACCAAACTCTAGCCCCCAACTCCAAACTGAGGTCGCCAATTAATTCCTTCTGGCCGCAAATTGCGGCCAGAGCAGGAGGGATCTGTCTCGATTTTTGTGCATGGCCCTATCTCCTCTAGTATTGACCCTGAGTATGTCTAGTTTTGACAGATTCCATCTAGGGTGAAATCTGGGATGATTTTCCTATGTTGGTGCATGATTTGAGACTTGTTTTAGCATGGATTTTGGTATTTGGTGTTCCATTCCTGTCGGGTGGCGTTTGGACGTCAACGACAGGTGGATATTGATCGTGTTTGCATGCGAGGTTATAGGTTTTTACCTATAGGCATAGCGTGTGCCGTTTTGGTTTCCGATATGATTTTCATGTGCTTTAGCGTTGTGATATACTTGTAGGTACCCTACGAGATGTGAGGCAGAGAAGATGAAGATGGCGACATCGACACCGACACATGAGACGCATGGTGAGTAGATTTATATCTACGGGGAGAAGTCGGGTGGATGGCGTATAGCACCCCCGCAGTCCGTGGTGATGTATACGAATACGTATACACACATATATTTATTATGTGTTGTTTAGGATTATTGATGGTAATAATGGATTATTGACAATAAGGATGTATTGGTTTAGTAGTGCGAAACCCTAGAGTAGTGGGTGCACTCACACATACACACATACTTGCATACATCCTTTCGTATATCTGTGCGCATATGATGGTGTGTATATCTACACATGGGTATGGGACTATGTGTTTATATACGGGTTTTGAGGATGATACGTGGGATTGAGATGAGTCGATGAAATGCGATTAAGACCGTGAGATTTGGCGACATGACAGAGTTCGTATTGGAGATGTGATATGATGGTAGTGATGCCTGTCATGTGATGAGATATTGTGATATCGACTCAGATTTAGGTGGTTTCCATACCCCTCTCTATTGGCTTGATTGTCGGGTTCGTAGTTCGCATAGTAGGCGTTAGGCTAGACCCGAGTCATACCTATTTCAAAACTAACGAATCGGGGATATTTTAAAGATAGGCAAAAAGGGTTTATACGGATATTTTCAAACGACACGTCTTTTCTTAAAACACCGTAGCCCTTATTTTACCAAAAGCCCTGATTCGTCTTATTTAAAAAGGCAAGGTTGCATGATATAATTATTGAGGCAGGTTCTCTACTGTTGCGTTGATTACTCGATTCCGCACATTCATGCTGTTTGCATTGCATCGCTTATATTGTTGATACATTTCAGTCATGCTGCTAGGACACCAGCACCATTATCGATGATGCATATGTTCCACGTACACTCGTTGCCGGCTCACACACTTATCATCGATAATTGCCATGTCACTACACTGTAGTACTATTGCATTCAGTATATGATCTTTGCATGACACGATGATATGCTTACATTTCCTTTACATGTCGCTTACTTCATGCTCTTTGATTATACGCATTGAGATATGTTGTTTCTATGATATTTCTGGATTTGGGAACCGAGGGTGTTTCAAAAGAGAATATGTCATTGCTTTAAAAACCCGGTTACCCTTGATATGATATTTCAGTGCGTCCACCATGTGTTTTCTCGGTGCTGAGAGCGACATGTGAAATCCGAATCGAGGTGTGGACGAGCCGATTGCGGGTACATGGTGGACCCGGTATGGTTCCCCTCGGCAAGATGATCGATGAGCTTTGCCGATTGAGCCTGGAGGCGGGCGAGTACCTACCGGTGATTGGTTGGACCTGGCGGTTATCCGGAGGATACTGACCAGTGTCGATAGATGGATATGGGCATACTGCCGGGGCCGAGGGCCGATACCGCAGACAGAGCCCGCGGGCCGATCCGGACTGACGGAGCCCGATATATGAGGATTTACGTGCCGATGCTGTGCACAGCTTTCATGATGTTTTCGAGTGTCGATGCTGGGCACTCCGGTTCCATGATTTTGACGTGTCGCGAGGGACACAGATGGTTTATATCCTCATATTTTTCCCATGCACATGATTTATGATATTTACATGCATGGTGGTTATTGTCAGTGGGTGACGAGTCGACGGGATCCACGTGTGTGCAGATTTGATTACTTTGATCATACCTCATATTCATGACATGCTATTATCTGAGGCACTAGCACGAGCATTTGGCACTACACTCATGTTTAGAGATTACATTGCCAGTTTAGCATGCTTCAGCTTTATTCATATGAGGTTTATTTATATCTGATCGTATTGACCTAGGATGGGTCATGCATTCGATCTCTGCTTGTAGATATTTTTCTATTCACTAGTTGGCAACTCACCCCCGTTGTGCCACAGTCCTTGCAGGTTTTGCCGTACAGATTCCATAGCGGCATTTCTGGCACACTGCTTCCTTATGGGTGACTTGCGTTGGTAGGTGGGTTCTTTGTATCAGAACCGCCATTGCTCATGTATTAATTATTGTATCTAGAATTTCCATCAACCAAAACTTGTATATTGCTTCAGACTTAGAAAACAGTGTTGTATTATTTCGACCTTAGAGTCGCGCTTGTAGTATTACGATTTTCTGGCTGTTTTGAGTTTCTTTGTGGGTTTTGGTCCTCGCCCTTTGGCGTTGTATATTATTGCTTGCGTGGTTGTGACCGTCGATTGACAAAGAGCTAGCTCCCGCTTGGGGATGCCTTTTATCATCTTATATATATTATTCTTGTTGTACCCCGTTCGGGGCCAGTTTTTACAAAGGAAACTCTACCGAAATTTTCAGGAAAGGTTACACATTTTAAAAATACACTTTCGGCTTAGTTATTTAAAAACTTTGATTTTCGAAACATGATTTCTTTACTTTTCAAAACCAGTTTTCCTTATTTACTCTTTAAATGGTTTTAGATTTCTGGGCTTTTGGCTTACTTGGATCAGATGGAGTCCTATAGACTTCATAGGATTCAAGGGCCAGTCACGTGCTCTTTCGGGTCGTGACAACCTATGCACAATTTAAATTGAATTTCAATATTTAAGGTAAGCAAGTTACACTTCCAGAGCTCCTCAATATGTTGAGGAGTGTAGAGGGCACCCTGAAAAAAACCAGGAAGACACCCGCTCTGCTTATTGGGGAATTTTCTTCCTCTAGATCCAAGATGAAAACTAAGGGGAAGAAGAAAAAGTCCCCCACCAAACCGAAAGGAGGCGTCGCTAAGGTAGATGGGAAGGGGAAGGCAAAAGTTAGGGGTCAATAGTGATAAAGGAGAAATGCTTCCATTGTCACAAAAAAGGTCAATGGAAGAAGAATTGTAGGGCTTGGAAAGCCAAGAACCAGGATTCAAAACAAGTTGTGGGTTCAGCTTCAGATGTGTTTATGATTAAAAATTGTTTGTCAATAAACTCTACTTCCTGAGTATTGGATACCAGTTCAGGATCTCATATATGTAATTCATTGTTGGCACTAAGAAACCGTAGAATTTTGAAATCAGGTGATATTGTTAGTTATATGTATGCTCTAGAGGCCATTACTGTACATGTGATGAATATTGTAGTGGATGCTTGGATATATATATAGGAAGGACTTTCTTGCTCTACATGATAGTATGTTATCTGGTTGCTCTTTATCTTAACATGTTGACTTGTATAAGTGATGCTGTCTTGCTCTCACATGTCGATAAAGCCCTTAGGAAGTGTACTTGACTACCAGGACTATGATGGAGATCATACTAGTAGGGCTAAAAGTAGTCCACAAGTACACCCTATAATTGTTCCTAGTCGTAGGAGTATCGAGACAGGGCATCGATACTTCAGAGTAGACTAGCGTATGCGCTTCTTGATCCATATGATGGGCGATGGATGATCTCACATATATTGGTGTTTGACATCAGAGAAGGTATACGGGTGCTCTGTGGAGACTGGGTACACTGAACGGACTCACCGAGAACTCCTAGATGGTATTATACCTATCGTCAGATAGCAGTTCTCTGGTGACACTGGTACAGGTTAGTCTGTCGACCCGAGATCATCAGAGAGTCTTGTGTGATTCCCTGTCACGTCCGGAAAGTACGGAATATGACCGGCACTTAAACTACGAACGTCTCGAGGCGTACGTAATCTAAGTAAGCCGAAAAACCAGAAATCCAAACCAAGAAAAGTAGTAGAGTGAAGGAAAATCAATTAAAACAAGTGGTTTCAATAGCATAAGCCGAATTGTGCGGTTTAAAAAAAAATATCAAACATTTCCCAAAAATTTCGGCAGAGTCTCCTTTGTAAAAACTGGCCCCCAAACGGGATACAATATGACTAGTATACGAAATCAAAAAGGCATCCCCAAGCGGGAGCTAGCTCTTCGTCAATCGACGGTCACAACCACACAAGCAATATAATATACAACGCCAAGGGCGAGGATCAAAACTCAAAAGGAAACTCAAAACCACCAGAAATCCACAGAAATATAACGCGCGACTCTAAGGTCGAAAGAATAAACATCACTGGTCTCTATCTCTGAAATAAATACATGTTTGGTTGATGGAACTTCTAGATACAATAGAATAATGATATACAAGATATATAATGGGGGTACGATACAAGTAAACCCACCTACTAGCAAGTCACCCGGAAATAGGAAGCAGTGCCAGCAAAGCCGTAATGAAACCTGTACGGCAAAACCTGCAAGAAACTGGGGCACAACGGGGGTGAGTTGCCAACTCGTGAATAGAAAAACATCTACGGAAAGAAATCGCATAAATAACGCAACCTAGGTCAATGATCATAATATATTCTCAATTATATATATAACATGCAGCCTATAACAAAGGCTAGGGTAAATATCTAACCCGAGTGTAATCTCATGTGCCCGTGTCAGTGCCTCAGGTAGCAATATATCATATGAATGATGTATGAATGCATGAAAACAGAATACATGTAAATGAAGAAACTGTTTTCATAATTTAGTGAGATTTCCTTTGTACTTTTAAAATGAGGTATCATAATGAAATCAGCATAAAACAGTGCCTAGCATCGGCACAAAACGTAATCCCAATATCTCGATATCTCTGTATCACAGTCTCTGTACCTCAATATCTCGAAATCTCAATGTCTCAATCACAATATCCAGGGCGCCGTCAGTCCAGACCGGCCCCTACCATCCATCTCAAGACCACGACGGTATCCTCCGGATATCCGACGCGTCGGGTAATATCACCGGTCGGTAGTGCTCCCCTGCCAGGCTCAACGTCAACAACACGATCCTTTTGCCCCGGGATACCACACCGGGCCCACCATGTACCCGAAAAGGTTCCTCCACTCCTCGAATCGGGTCTCGAAATCCATCAGCAAACTCATGGTGGATGACTCATACATCATGGGAAAACCGCACTTTTTATTTAAAAGAGAGGGAAGAAGCTTATACAAGTTTTGCGGTTTTCCCCCAAATCCAGAAAATCTCATAGAAATTCGAATCCAAATCATCAATAGCATATAAACCCATGAATATAGGCATAAGAATCCGTGAATACGGCATAACAATGAATAACAGTATGCATGAAGTGACAAGTAATAACTACAATATCTAAGCTGGCATATAAGGTAAGTACACTAATATTATGTCAAACTACTAGCTATCAAGCTAAGTTAAGCAATAATATTTTCTAAGGTGTACGTGACATGGCAATTACCGATGAAGATGTGTGTGAGCCGGCAAGTAAGTGTACATGGTAAATACGCATCATCGGTAATGGTGCTGGTGTCCTAACAGCATAATGTCAACAATGCAATATGAAATAACAATGTAAGTATGCGATGCGGAGCGAGCAATCAAAATGAGCGGGAGCTAAATATTAAACAATGGTGCCATTTGAAATAACACGAATCGTGGGGTTTTGAAAATAGGGGCTACGGTGTTTTTATGAAAAGATACGTCTTTTGAAATATCCGTAGGATCCCTTGTGCTGTCCTTTAAAATACCCACGATTCGTTAGTTTTTGAAATAGGTAAGAATCGAATCTAATCTAACAACTAAACTAAACTAAAGGGCTAAGCTAACAAGCTGAACTACAGGTAAGGAAACCGCCTAACATCTGAGTCGATACATATACATACCTGTATATATATTAGTCGGTGATCCTGCCTCAATAATATCATATCCGATACCATATCTATAATCAGACATCCCAAGTCAAGAGTGCGGATCAATCATCAAAATATAGCTCGTACGTAAATCCGTCGTACGGCATCCCCAAATCTGGGTACGGGTTAATATCATATTCATCACACTATTCATCTGGTATCCTCTTTATCCAAGATCATAGTCCAGGGTACTGACTTATGTCTAGTACAATACTAATATCATCAATATAGTCATGATCTGACTACTGATCGACAGTCTCGTACAAACCGATATCATCAGCACATATCATCATCAAGGGGTATACATCGCCCAATACGGCCTAGTATCAATATCGTAGCATATCATATCTCATATCACGATCACATGTCGACCATTTTATTTATAGCACTATTCACCCGTATCGTCATTCAATGACCCGCTATAACATCAGGACGTATCTCAAATACGAATCCTGCCATATCACCGATATCATAAGCTTAACACAAATCTCATCGACTCATCTCAAACCCAAGTATCATCCTCAAATCCGTATGTGAATACATAGTCCCATACCCATGTGAACACATAACTATATATTCCCGAATAAGCACAAATGAAAGAAGAAAGTATGCAAGTATGGATGCATGTGTGGTGCGACCACTACTCTAGGGTTTCGCGACACTAAATCATCCAAGAACACCAAATATCCATATTATCATCAATATACTCAAACAAAATATAATCAATATATATATGTGTGTATACGTATTCGTATACATCACCACGAACTGCGGGGGTGCTATACGCCATCCACCCGACTTCTCCCCGTAGATATAAATCTACTCACCTGGTCCTCGCTCGCCGGTGCCGACGTCGCCACGCGCTTGCTTGTCGTCTTGAAGTCCACATGGGTACCTACATATCATAACGCACCGTATCGCATTAAAATCCGACTTATGATCAAAACGACACACGAAACCCACATAGGTCAAAACTTATGGTTGCTTTCACAAAAACCCAAAATTCACTTTAAAAGCCATTTTTCCGAAAATCTAGCAAGCACAAATTACCCGTTTTAGTACAAAACTCGACGTTTGAATAAATTTAATGGCCATAATACTTATTAAACAACTTAAATAAGTCATAAAAACCATTTCCATTATTTAATCTCATTAAATTTCTTTAGCCCCAAAATTCTAGTTTACAATATACCCAAATTTTAACAATTTTATAGCAAAAATGCACAAACAACAATTTAGCTAGGATTTTCATGAACTAAAGAAATTAAACCACACTTAATAATGTTAATGAAGTCAAGAAAAACCTAATTACATTTTTCTCTTAATCAAATTCAAGGTTTACAAAAACCTAGTTTGCAATTTAAGCAATTTGGACAAATTACATATAACAAGTGCAATTTAATCAACCAAACTAGGTTTTACATACATTAAGATGTTAAACTAAACCTTGCATCCCTAATGATATGATAAAAACCCTAATTGAAATCACAAACCCTTACTATATTTTTCAAAACATTCAATTAATACTAAACTATTAACTAATTATGCTAGATTTAAAGTATTCAAACAACAATTAGACATAAGGTTAAGAATTTACCCCCACAATCATCTTGAAATCTAGCACAAATCTAGCCTCCCAAACATGCTTCCCTTCACCAAGATCCATACTAGAATGATCAAGTAAAAATGGGTAGGGATTAGATTTTGATTTTGTGGAATTTTTGAAACATTTTGGATGAATTTTTGATGGAATTTTGAAGAGAAAAGAGAAGAAGAAATGGAGGGGGGGCTGCTGCTGCTGGTTTCAGCAAAGGAAGAGGGGTGAAAAGGTGAGGGGATGATGCCAAAAGATCTAAGTCAAAGCCCCTCCCAATTACCATAATACCCCCACCTACTTTACTATATATAAAAACCTTATTTTAACCCATTTCTCACATGATTTAAGATCAAAAAGAGCGAAATAAAATTATTGGGCTGCTACAATAGTGTGGGGCCGGCCAAGGGGAGTGAGGGTGAGTGTGAGAGACTTTACAAAAAAATTCTATGCAAAAAGACCCCCCACAATACCATATTTGCAAGTTTTATTTCAAAATAACTATATTTTTGTTTTCCATAAAATAAATCAATTAAAACTTGAAATAAAATACTAAAAAATTATATTACAACTAGATTTTAATTAACATGATTTTAAAGATTAAAATTAGCCCATTTAAATTTGTATTTATCGCTAATTTAATGTATTTTCTTACCGGCTTAAAATAATATTAAAATAATTAATTTCGGAAAAATTTTCAGAAAATTTGAAATTTCAGCAGTGGCTCAATAAACTCCAAATACTAGCAATTACATAGCTAGAATATGTATATTTAATTTTATAATAAAGATATTTGCATTTTGACTTTTTACAGAAACCTCCCTTATTTTACCGTTTTTTCGAAATTTCACCGAAACGATTTTCAAAACGTTACAATCTTCCCCCTTAAAGAAATTCAGTCCCCGAATTTAAATTAAAACTCCCCCCAAATACTAAAACAACTAAGCAAAACCATCAAGTCGTCGGGGCTCCGAAATCGTAAATACATAAAACAAATCGTAGCGCAGCGCATGCGCATGAAAAATGAGCACACAACAACAACAACAACAACTGAGCCTTTTATCCCAAGCATATGGGGTAGGCTACATGAACCAATATGAGAATCACGCCGGGTCCAGCACATGAATCCTCTGTCTCCACTCACTTCTATCGAACAATATACTTTCATTGAGTCCTTTGGCAACCATATCGTTTCGTATCACCTCCATCCATATTTTTTTCGGTCTCCCTTTTGCCCTTTTGCCATTGCCCATATCGAGAGTATCTATTCGTCGAACCGGTGCTTCCATAGGTCTGCGTCACACATGACCAAACCATCTAAGCCGGTTTTCCCGCATCTTCTCCTCCACGGGTGCTACACCAACTTTTGCACGAATATCCTCATTTCGCACCTTGTCTTTTCTAGTGTTACCGCACATCCAACGAAGCATGCGCATCTCCGCTACGTGCATCTTCTGTGTATGATGCTTCTTAGGAGCCCAGCATTCTGTACCATATAATAAGGCAGGCCGAATAGCGCTCCGATAAAACTTCCCTTTCAATTTTAACGGAAAGTTACGATCACACAAAATCCCTGTTGCATTTCTCCATTTCAACCAACCAGCTTGGATCCTTTGATTAACATCACTATCGATCTCCCCATTCCTTTGGATGATGGAACCTAGATATCTAAACTGGTCGCTCGGTGATATCTCTTGCCCTTCCAATGTTATACCAATATGGTTTTGACTTCTCTGGCTATTAAATTTGCAGTGCATATATGCTGTCTTGGACCTGCTCAATCTGAATCCCCGAGATTCCAATGTTTGTCTCCATAATTCCAATTTTGCATTAACCCCTGCTTTCGTCTCATTTACTAGAACAATATCATCAGCGAATAGCATACACCAAGGGACCTCATCTTGGATAGTTCTAGTAAGCTCATCCATCACGATGGTAAACAGGAAAGGACTTAATGCAGATCCTTGATGTAAACCAATAGTAATCGGAAAATCACTTGTTAAGCCACCGCAAGTTCTGACATTTGCCACTACTCCGTCGTACATATCCTTGATTATGTCAATATACTTGACGGGGACCCCCTTTTTCATCATTGTCCCCCATAATACCTCTCTAGGTACCTTGTCGTACGCTTTTTCTAAATCAATAAATATCATATGCAAATCTCTTCTCCTCTCTCGAAAGCGCTCGACAAGTTGACGAAGCAAATGGATCGCCTCTGTCGTCGATCGTCCAGGCATGAAACCAAATTGGTTCTCTGTTATCTTAATATCCTTCCTTAGCCTGTGTTCAATCACTCTCTCCCAAAGTTTCATGGTGTGACACATTAGTTTTATTCCACGGTAGTTTGAGCAACTTTGAATGTCACCCTTATTCTTGTATATAGGTACAAGGATACTTTTCCTCCATTCATTTGGCATCTTTTTTGTCTGCCAAATCTTATTAAACAGATCTGTCAGCCATTTAACGCCTATTTCTCCTAAGCATCTCCAAATCTCGATAGGAATCCCGTCAGGACCAACCGCTTTTCTTAAACCCATTCTGTTCAAAGCTTCTTTAACCTCAGTAAGTCTTATTTTACGCATGAAATCACGATTTATATCTTGAGATTGAATGACAAGTCCATCCAAATTCTTAGTAAAGCTCTCATTGAACAATTTGTCAAAATAATCTCTCCATCTTTCCTTGATATCCTCATCTCGAACTAAAACCTTCTGATTTTCATTTTTGACACACTTCACCGCACATAAGTCTCTAGTCTTCATTTCCCGCATTCGAGCAATCCGGTATATATCATTTGCAGCCTCTTTAGTGTCTAATTTCTCGTACACCTCCTTGTAGACCTTAGATTTAGCTTCCCGGACAGCTTTCTTAACTTCCTTTTTAGCCATTCTGTACTTCTCAAATCTCTCCACATCTCTACTTTTCTTCAAATCTTTATAAGAATCTCTTTTAATTTTAATAGCAGCCTTTACATCTTCATTACACCATGATATGTCCTTAGATGGTGGAGCACCACCTCTCGACTCACCAAGTAGATCTCTAGCTACTTTCTTGATACAACTAGCCATTTTGTTCCATGTTTTGTCTGGATCATCTTCCGACTGCCAATCCGCTTCTTGTACTACACGATCTATAAAAGCCTTTTGATTTCCTTCTTTCAATCGCCACCATTTAATTTTAGGCTCTACCTTACGTCTAATCTTCCTAGGTTCTCTTCTAAATCGAAAATCTAGAACTAAAAGTCTATGTTGAGTAGTTACACTCTCACCTGGCACTACCTTACAGTCGATACAACAACCTCTATCTATTCTTCTCGTCAGAAAAAAGTCTATTTGACTAGCATTTGATCCGCTCCTAAAAGTGATAAGGTGGGACTCTCTTTTCCTAAACCAGGTGTTTGCTAAGATCAAGTCATAAGATAAAGCAAAATCTAGAATCGAGTCACCTACTTCATTCCTTTGTCCGAAACCAAAACCTCCATGGATAGTATCAAACCCACTACGACTAGTACCTACATGTCCATTAAGATCACCACCAATAAATAACTTCTCTCCACTGGGTATACTTTGCACCACCTCGTCTAAATCCTCCCAGAATAGACGCTTACTAGCGTCATCAAGACCTATCTGTGGTGCATAAGCACTAATAACATTAAAGATCTCTCCACCTAGAATAAGCTTAACCAGTAAAATTCTATCACCTTTTCTCCTAATCTCAACTACATCCTCAAGCAACCGTCTATCTATGATTATACCTACCCCATTACGATTTTTATCTCTACCCGTATACCAAAGCTTATAACCCCAAGGCTCTATGACTCTACTCTTTTCACCAACCCACTTAGTTTCTTGCAAACACATAATACCAACTCTCCTCCTAATCATCACCTCCACTAATTCTATTAGTCTACCCGTAAGGGAACCTATATTCCAGGAAGCTAGACGGATCCTATGAAACCCTTGCTTATTTGTCACTACACCCGGGGTCCGATGTAGCGCGCCGTCTCTGGACGACGACCCTTGCTTATTTGTCACTACACCCGGGGTCCGGTGTAGCGCGCCGTCTGTAGACGACGACCCTTGCTTATTTGTCACTACACCCGGGGTCCGGTGTAGCGCGCCGTCTCTGGACGACGACCCTTGCTTATTTGTCACTACACCCGGGGTCCGATGTAGCGCGCCGCATCTGGACGACGACCAAGCCCTTGCATATTTAACACTACACCCGGGATCCGATGTAGCGCGTCGCTGAGTAGGGGACGCCCCAACGATATTCTGATTCTGGTTCATGTCATAGAATGTGACAAAGTTTTACGTTGGCTGTCACAAGCCTACCACAACACTTGACCTTAACATAGTCAACAAATCATAAGTGCTAGTCAAGTTCAACCCGTCATTTCCCGATTGAATTAAACCCACCCGCACGACCCTTAACATAGTCAACAAAGTCGCACGACTACCCTAATCCAATCGCATCATATGCTTATACAGATAAGCACTAATCAGCTACCGCACACTACGCCTTAACATAGTCAACAAACGTAACACGAATACTAACTAGTACTTATCTGAAATGACGGAGGGCTACGTCAGGTTTTTAAGAAAACCCTTTGCTTAATGAACTTGATATCGTTGTAGAATCGAGTGATTTTAAATGGAATGTTTTTTAGGCTTTTCTAGTTTCTCTAAAGAGGTCACTCCTGGTGAAGGGATCGTCGGCTCTTTCCTCATCGAATAAGGTGCAGGATATTTCATAAATATCACTATGCAAAGCAAGAACTATAGAAGCAATCAAAAGACAAACCGAGTTTGTAGCATCTGCTAGTTTCACTAAAGAGGTCACTCCCGGTGAAGGGATCTCGGCTCTTTCCTTATCGAATAAGGTGCTGGATGTTCTACAAGGAACACCGCTATGTAAAGCAAGAACTAGAGCTACCAGTTTTTAAGACAAGTTTCTACAACATCTTTAGGTTTCTTTTAGTTTCATTAATCTCATTAATGAAGTCCCATTTTATTATGCTTCACAAGCATCACATTTGAAATGAAATCTGCAATATAACAAATATCTCATATATATAATATAAACATTCGTCTCAGGCAGTAATATGATCTCATCACAGAACATTGCAGCAGAAGAACATATATGAAATATTGGATATACTAGGACGTCTATGCTTTCAATACGAGCCTGTATAAAATACGGATTCCACGGTCGCGATGAATAGCCAAACCCACATTCCTAGACCCCTACGAGAGCGGCAAGCAACACTGCCAATTCTAGGGTTAGGAGACCCGGTCTCGACTCCTCGAGAAGGTCTCCCACTGGACCCTAGAACCCGGTTACTTGTGCTCCCCGCCTTGGGTCTACCTAATGCGGAAAAGTAAATAATATACAATGGTGACATCATCCTCAGCCCGGAAGTGCCCCAATAAAAGAATATTACATACAAATGAATTTTACATGAATGAAAAAGAAAAACTCTCATCTCACATAAAAACACCCGGCTATTCAAAACGCGACGATCCAATATAACATATCACAGCAACACATAATATCTCATATCATCAACGTAAGCAAGTATGCGTATCCTGATTGTCGTTGATGTATAGCAACGAAGCTGGCGATACACCACATACTACGCTTACGGTCACAGAAAAGAAAGTGTAAAACTACAACAGTTGAAATCCGCAACCTCCTTAAATATCGCATACCTAACCAAATGAATTCCTTAGACATCGCATGCCTAACAATTATAAACCCCGCATTTTAGTCTCATTATCAAAAACTCTTTTCAATATCAAGTCGGGCAATTCAACAAGATTCCCGACATCCTGATCGAATGCTCGTCGCAAACTTTGGTAGACGGCCGCACCCCTGGATGCCGTCGACGAAGTGCACTAAAGCGGAACACCGCTGCCGCGATCACCCGAACAGATGCTTTTGGCGACGGGGTTCTCCTACAGTCACTCGGTCGGGGCTATGGGTCGTGGCTGTCTATTAAGTTTACCCGGTGAGTATCCGCGTACGCTATGTGATTACGACGGACTTTTGATCATATCAAAATCCCGTGGCAACCGATCATTTGAGACTAAACTGCTAAATTTATAACATTCAAATTAGTTATTTCATAACTACCTGTGGATTCCAAATATTGTATCACATTCCAGATAAATAGACAATGTTAAACTTTCCGATCGAATAATCAAACGCCCAAGTTTTCCGAAATAGTTCTCAACACTTGAAATTAGTTTTAAAACATCCATCACATGCTACAGTACCAATAGTCCAGCCGTAGAAGGGTCAAGCCAACGCCTCACATGTGGCACGCCGTACTGCCCCAAACCCTAAGGTTCAGAGGCAGTTCAAGACGGTCACATAATCGAGTTAAGGTTTGTTGTCTTCAAGAGGGTCCACCGTGTTACTTGCATGACTTAGAACATTCTTAAACTACGGAAAAATCCAACGCTTGGAAATTTTCCGGCAGGGGAAAAAGTGAGTTATTGATATCCGTTCGAACTTTTTAACACGTTCTAAAAATTACCCGGACAAACTAAACGAAGTTAAATTATCCGATCGAATTAACGAGTCCCCAATTCAACCCAGAAAACTCAACACTTGAGTATAATTAAAAATACCCAGAAGCATCAGGAAACACATACGGACGTTACTGTAGAAAATTGAAACTCTTAACTCTCAATTCTTGCCGCGGAACCGCCGCCAATACCCCAGTTTGGTCGCGGTTCCGCTGCGCTATAGTAGAGTTAGGGTGTCGTTTTTCACATGTCTCCATAGAATTCCCTGCTGATTTTTTAAAGTATTTTAAATATGAAAAAATCAACATTTTTACAAAATTTCCAGAGAAGGGTATGTTTTGGGGTTTCGGGGTTCGATCGGACTTTAAACTTCGCCTAGACTTCGCCTAAAACTTTAGCTTGGCTCTGATACTACTGTAGAGTTGCTAGGCACTCGCACAAGGGTTTACGAGGCATCAACCATGCCCGATTTAAAATTTAGCCGTGCCGAACAACCCTTAACAAGATCTTTAAACTAGAGATTAGGTGAAAACAAACATGTTAAACACTTTAACACTAACTGAGAGGGATTACAACCTTTGTAGATCCGATCCTTCACTTTTTAAGCTCCGTGTTGAGGTCCCTTCGCTGCGATCATCGTGTTCCGGACTCTCGAGAGGCTCCACGAAGAGAAAGATGCAAGCTTGCTTCCGATCTTCGATAACAAAGATTATCTACCTTGAAGTTTCATTAACACAAGCTCTCACTCAGTAAATGAAGTGAACACTCTCATCTAAAGGGCAAGGGTAGATAAGGATGATGAAGTAGAATTTTTTCTCTCATTTATAATCTTTTTCTCACACATAATCATCACTTAGAAAAAGCTAGAAAGCTTTTTCCATGAAGAAGTCAAGGAAGAAGAAGATGAATAATTGTGTATCCTTTTGTGATGAATAATGATAAGATAATAATGATGAATAATGCAACCATGGTCAACTAAACCCTTGTAGAGATTTAACTAGGGCTAGGGTTTGGGTTGGGTTAAAGGTGAGTCACTTGAAAATATCAAGCATAATATCTTTTCCATGACAAAAGAAAACCTTCTAGAAGGTTCTAGAAATGATTAACCCAAATCAAACCCTAACCATGTTTAATCTCCACTAAACATGTTGCATTAATAATCATAACATGTTACAATATTATATATCACATATATAATATTTATTGTAACAAAATAAAATAATACAATTAACATATATCGCATATATATCAATGTATTACCCGAGTGAGAAAAAGAATCTTTTAGTGAGCTAATATTAGTTAATGTAATTTAATATATCATATATATTATTATACATTAAATTATCGAATCAACACTTGATCCGACAATCCGGCTATATCGCATATAACCGACTAATATATCATTTACTGATTCATCGAATCAACACTTGATCCGATGACCCGGTTGATATCAAATATCACGAGAATATAATACGGTATCTCATATCGCATTATCCTCGGTCCCGCACATATCACATATGTGCTCCTACTCCATTTTGCCTGAACCAAGAAAGCTCTGTGTAGGACTCTAAAGAATCGTCAATACGCCGGCAGTAGGTGATGATCATATCAAACACCCACAAGCTGCAAGCGGTCAGATAAACGTAACAGCCACCCAGGTATTAAGCGCTCAGAAGATCAACAAGCAAGCCTGTACATTCTCCTGTGAATCCAATCAGTAACACTCCCGTACAGTCCGGTCTCGTCGTCTGATATGTCGCATATCTCGCCTAGGGGTGGTAAACGTCAGACCCCAGTAGCTCGATAAGTCGTGTCGATATGAGGTCTATAACAGTTCGAGAAACTACTGATAACACTTACCAGTAAATCTCAGCAACCCTGGCCAGGGATTTCCAGTTATAGCCAATCGAACACAGCACAACATCAACTCCCTATACCGAGAGAGACGAATCCCCTCTTATCGCTCATTGCCTCCATGTGATTCAGGATTGTACCCAAAAGCCACCTTTTTGCACGCCCTCTTGGACGTGGTATGATGGAAATCAAAGCACAGTGGGAATCACACAAGACTCTATGACGATCTCGGGTCAACAGACTACTCTGTACCAGTGTCACCGGAGAACTGCCATCTAACGTGAGGTATAATACCATCTGGGAGTTCTCGGCGAGTCCGTCCAGTGTACCCAGTCTCTACTGAGCACCCGTACACCATCCTTGATGTCAAACACCGATGGATATGGGATCATCCATCGCCCATCATATAGGTCAAGATGCGTATACGCTAGTCTACTCTGGTGTATCGATGCCCTGTCTCGATACACCCTCGACTAGGAACAGTTATAGGATGTACTCGTCGACTACCGTGGCCCCACTAGTATGATCTCATCATAGTCCCAGTAGTCGAGTACATATCCTAAGGGCTTTATAAACATGTAATATAGAGACAATCAGAGTACATGTTAGGATAAAGTACAACCAGATAGCATACTATCATATCGAGCAAGAAAGTCCTCCCTATATATGTCCAAGCATCCATTACAATATACATCGTATGTACAGTAATGGCCTCTAGGGCATACATATAACTAACAAGCTCAAATAATTCATCTAAAATCATAGAATAATCCTACAAAATCAAATACAAATCCATACACATTATTCTTTAGCCTAATCAAGCTTGGATCTTCATGAAGATAGCATTTTGGAGGTCTTTTTGTTGATCTAGTTTCATGTTTGTGGATCTTTTGTGAGGTATAAAATCCTAACCCTAAACTCTATTTGTTGTTTAAATACTTAAATCTAGTTATTAGATATTTATTTAAAGCTTGAATTAGCATGTTTAGAAATTCTAGAAAGGGTTATGAAGATCAAGTTAAGGTTTTGATTATTTGTAATGGTTAAGTGAGATGTTTAGATAAGGAAAAACTTAACCTAGATATGAGTTTGTTAATTGTTATTTCCCTAATCGTCTAATTAAGCTTAAGTGCAAACTAAACTTTTACTAATCTTATATGGGTGAGATTAAAATTGTAGTAAAGGTTTGTGTGGTTTAAGTAACCTATTATGTGATGATTGTGATCGCTAGATTTGATTAAACTTCTAGACTTGAGCTAAAATGATGAAAAGTATGCTTACTAGATTTTCGGATAAATTAGGCGTGAGTTCCTATTGACGTTGCGATATTATATATATTAGTTTTCACGATATATATTGTGTTGTGAATGCGCGATCGGTACGATCGGGGTCTAGGCTTGGTGGTTGTGTCATCTTAGCTAGGGTTGTGCCGATATCGTACGCGTTTTGTGTACTGAGTGCACAGTGTTTATCTTGTGGACGTTATCCTTGCGTTTCGTTGTCTTGTGTCGGCGCAGGATATTTAGTCTTATGTGTTGTGTTTGTGAAATTTTAGGATCGCGAGCAGGGACTTCGGACGCTGTGAAGAAAGGGAAGCAGGTGGTCGGATTTACTTAGCTCGAGGTCATCTGTAAGTAGATTTAACATCTACAAGGGAATCACCCGCATGGCGTTATGCGTCTGGGCTGGATTATATGACTTGATTATTAGTTACAAGTATTGCACATATAGAGATTTTGCATGAACTTCATTTCATATTATTACTTGTTGTGCTAGGACTTGTACCCATTGGACACTGCACTATTATTGACGGTTCATGTTGCACAAGCACAAATTGTATGCTACACCCACACCGTCGATAACTGCCATGACACGCACAACACCTATACATACGTGATATTGTATTGGTTAGGGACATTGAGACATGATCCTTATTTCCATTGTGCATATGAGATATAGCATACCTGTATACCTACATGCTTACGTATATACCTGGAGGGTATTGTATCATTATTGACATGTACACATAAACCTTGCTATGCTTCAGCTACACACATACCTGGAGGGTATTGCATCATTATTCACATGTATATATACATATCTTGCTATGCTACAGCTATACATATACCTGGAGGGTATTGTATCATTATTGACATGTACACACATATACCTTGCTATGCTACAGCTGCATATATATCTGGAGGGTATTGCGTCATTATTGACATGTATATATACATACCTTGCTATGCTACAGCTACACATATACCTAGAGGGTATTGCATCATTATTGACATGTGTGTATATATATAGCTTGCTACAGCTACACATATACCTAGAGGGTATTACATCATTATTGACATGTATATACACATACCTAGACATAGCTACACCTATACCTAGAGGGTATTACATCGTTATTGACAGGTATATACACATATGAGATATAGCTACATGTACATCTTGTATACATACTTACATGTACACACATATACCTTACTATAGCTACATGTTCACCCTTATATGATGTTGCGTTGGATTTTGGAGGAATTAGGAACCGCGTGATATATTTAATAACTTGTTGCATTTAAATAACGGTTTTTCCTTTATATGCTCGTATTACTGTTTTATGTTGCATTTATCATGTTTCATGGATTTACGCATTGAGATATGGATTTCATATGATGTTTTCTGGATGTTTTACTCCTGACGATATATATCAGTAGTATGGGACGCTGATATATATGTATATATATATATCAGTGGTATGGGACGCTGTTATATATGTACACCTATATATATATATATATTTATATATATATATATATATATATATATATCATCATAATGATCTATGCAAGTATTCTTATTCATTACTTGATATTTTATGGATTTGAGAACCGTGGAGGTATTTCAAGAAATTTATATATATTATTTGAAAACCCGGTTTCTCGTGATATGATATTTCAGTGCATCCACCATGAGTTTTCTCGGTTTTGAGACTTATGCTAGATACCCGATTCGAGGAGCGGTAGGCACTGTCTGCGGGTATATGGTGGACCCAGTATGGTACCCCGGGGCAAGAAAGGTATGTCGATGGATTTGCCGATGAGCCTGGCAGAGGGACTACTACCTACCGGTGATAGTATTTGGACTCGGCGGATATCTGGAGGATACCGACCGGAGTCATGAGATGGTACGGGCCGATCCGGACTGACGGAGCCCGTGGGCCGATCCAGATTGACGGAGCCCGAGATATTGATGAGGGCCGATCCGGACTGACGGAGCCCGATATACGAGGATTTGCGTGTCGATGCTGGACACGAGTATTTCATGATATTTCGAGTGTCGATGTTAGACACTCAGGTTCCATGATTTTTATGTGTCGTTGATAGACACACGAGATAAATATCCATACACACACACACAGGTATAGTTTTCATAATGTTTTCGGGTGTCGATATTGGACACTCAGGTTCCATGAGATTTACAGGATATGAGGGCCAACCTGAGGATGCGGTGCCTATGGTATTGGGATTTAGAGTGTCATTGATGGACACTAGCTTCTCTACGATGAGGATTCCGTGTTGATGATATGTTTTATCCCATACTCAGCATTTATTTGATATGCATTGCTTCATGTTTTAGTAATACCTGATACAGTACCTTTCATGACCGTTCCATATACATAGTGCTATTTATTGCTATCAGCTTGCATGTGATAGATTACCGCAGTACGTGCATACTTGCGATTACCTGCATATGTTATTTACTATTCACGAGTTGGCAACTCACCACCGTTGTACCACAGTGTTTGCAGGTGTCCCTAAGAGCAGTCGCGGCAGGGCTTCTTCATCACATCGTATCATCTTTTGCAGCGGATACCACTACGGCTGACTGTGTGCAGTTTTGCGGTTATCCGATGATGCTCATTTGTATATTCGTTGTATCTAGTACTCTCCATCTACTACTTCATGTATTGACTTAGAGACGAGTTGTGAGGACGATATTGTATATTATTTGTGACTTTGGAGGTCTTTCATGCTGCTTCACTTTATATCGTCTTTTCTTCATTACGACGTCGTATATCTGTTGTTTTCCTCCTTTGGGCGTGGATTTGCTCCCGTTGGGGATGCTTTACTTATATTCTATGTTGTACCCGTTTTCGGGGCTAGTTTTTACAAAGGAGGTGCTGCCAAAATTTTTAAGAAAGTAAATTTGGACTTTAAAGAATTTTTACTTGAGATTCCCGAAAGTTTTTAACAATGTTCTTATCACTTACTACTTTTGATGGTTTAGATTTCTGAGTTTTCGGCTTACTTGAATTGCGTTACGCCTATAGACGTTACGTAGTTTAAGTGCCGTCACGTGTCAAATTTCGGGTCGTGACACGTCCGGTCTCTTCGTCTGATATATCGCATATCGAGTCTAGGGGTGGAATCGTCAGACCCCAGTAACTTGATAAGTCATGCCGATGTGTGTCTTATAACCTTTCGAGAAACTACTGATAACACTTACCAGTAAATCTCATCAGCCATGGCCAGGGACTTGCTGTTATAGTCAATCAAGCATAGCGCAACATTAACTCCCAGCCAGGAGAGACAAAACTCCTCCTATCGCTCACTGCCTCCATGTGACTCGGGACTGTACCCAAAATCCACCTGTTTGCACGACTCCTTTGAGCCGTGGTAGGGAGGAAATCAAAGCACAGTGGGAACCACACAAGACTCTATGACGATCTCGGGTCTACAGACTAATATGTACCAGTGTCACCAGAGAACTGCTATCTGACGATAGGTATAATACCATCTAGGAGTTCTCGGCGAGTCCTGTTCGGTGTACCCATTCTCCTGTGTACAATCTTTGATGTCAAACACCAATGGTTATGAGATCAACCATCGCCCCCTACAAGGTCAAGAAACGTACACACTAGTCTACTCTGAAATATCGATGCCCTGTCTCGATACTCGCTCAACTAGAAACAGTTAAAGGATATGCTTGTGGATTACACAAGTCCCAGTAGTATGATCCGCATCATAGTCCATGTAGTCAAGCAAACATCTTAAGGGCTTTATCAACATGTATCAGAGAGACAGTATAATAATACAAGTGTACATGTTAAGATAAAGAGCAACCGGATAGTCTACTATCATATTGAGCAAGAAAGTCCTTTATATAAATGTCCAAACATTCACTATATCATACAATAATGGCCTTTAGGGCATACATATTCTTAACAATTTCAATACTTGAAATTCCCAATATCTGTTTTTTACCCCTAGCAAATTATGACCTTAACTATGTCAACAAATCATAAGTACTAGTCAGGTTCTACCCGTCATTTCGTGATTCAATTAAACCCACCCGCATGACACTTAAATATGCCGTACGACTACCCTAATCCAATCGCATCATATGTAGCAGATAAGCACTAATCAGCTACCGCACACTACGTCTTGATTATGGTCAACAAACGCAGCACGAATACTAAATAGTACTTATCTGAAATGACGGAGGGTTACGACTGGTTTTGTAGAAAACCTTTAACGTAATGAACTTGATATCATTGTAGAATCTAGTGATTTGAAATGAAGTAGTTTAAGCTCCGCTTTTAAAATTGAGTAGTTTTCAAAACAAACCGAGTGAGTTATAGCATATGCTAGTTTTGCTAAAGAGGTCATTCTCGGTGAAGGGATCTAGTCTCTTTCCTCATCGAATGAGGAGTTGGATATTCATAAAGGAATACCACTATGCAAAGCAAGAACTAGAGCTACCTTTTTGAAAAATTTGATTCTACAACATCTTTAGGTTTCTTTTCTTTTCATTAATCTCATTAATGACGTCCCATCATTTATGTTTCCTAAATATCACAGAAGAAACGAAAATATAACACGCATATATGCCATCTGCATTCGCCATAGGGACCCGGGTCTTCACCATAAGGTTACTTAACTTACGGCAGGATGCAAAACATATATAGTGTCTACTAGTATATCATATATATAAGTAGCATTCGTCTCACGCAGTTATATGATCACATCATATCACAGAATCAGCAGAAAAAAACATATGAAATATAGGATATACTGGGAGGTCCGTGTTTTAAATTAAGCCAGTAATGAAAAACACGGATTCCACGGTCGTGATGAATAGCCAAACCCACATCCTTAGACCCCTACGAGAGCGGCAAGCAACCCTGCCAATTCTAGAGTTAGGCGACCCGGTCTTGACTCCTCGAGATAGCCTCCTACTGGACTCTAGAACCCGGTTACTTGTGCTCCCTGTCTTGGGTCTATCCTGATGCGGATTCTAATTATTATAGTTTTCATTTCTTCTCTTGATATGTGTGTGTGTGTGTGTATTTATATATAAATGAACATATTGGATCGTCGTGATTGAATAGCCGGGGGTTTTGCGTGTATGCCCTAGAGGCCATTATTGTATGATATAGTGGATGCTTGGACATATATATAGAGGATTTTCTTGCTCGACATGATAGTATGCTATCTGATTGCTCTTTATCTTAACATGTACGCTTGTATTATTATATTGTCTCTCTGATATATATTGATAAAGCCCTTAAGATGTTAGCTTGACTACCAGGACTATGATGCAGATCATACTAGTGGGGTGTAGTCCACAAGTATATCCTTTAACAGTTCTTAGTCGAGGGAGTATCGAGATAGGGCATCGATATTCCAGATTAGACTAGTGTGTACGTTTCTTGACCCTGTATGGGCGATGGTTGATCCCACAACAATTGGAGTTTGATATTTGTACACAGGTGCTCATTAGAGAATGGGTACACCGAACATGACTCGCCGAGAACTCCTAGATGGTACTATACCTATCGTCAGATAGCAGTTCTCTGGTGACACTTGTACATGTTAGTTTGTAGACCCGAGATCGTCATAGAGTCTTGTATGGTTCCCACTGTGCTTTGATTTCCTCCCTACCACGGCTTAAAGGAGTCGTGCAAACAGGTGGATTTTGGGTACAGTCCCGAGTCATATAGAGGCAGGGAGCAATAGGAGGGGTTTCGTCTCTCCTGGTATTGGGAGTTGATGTTGCGCTATGCTTGATTAGTATAACAGCAAGTCCCTGGCCAGGGCTGATGAGATTTACTGGTAAGTGTTATCAGTAGTTTCTCAAAAGGCTATAGACCACACATCGGCATGACTTATCAAGTTACTGGGGTCTAACGATTCCACCCCTAGACTTGATATGCAACATATCAGACGAAGAGACCGGACTGTACGATAAGTGTTTCTTATAGGGTTTACAGGAGTTTAGACAAGCTTGCTTGTTGATCGTTTATTCGTTCAATACCTGGATAGTCGTTACGTCCAGCTAGTACCGCTGATGGCTTGTGGGTATCTGATATGATCATTACCTACTGCTGGCGTATTGACGAGTCTTTAGAGTCCCAGACACAGGTTTCCTAGCTCATGCGAAACGAAGCAGGGCACATATGGTGATATGTATGGGAGCTTGATTAAATACGAGTATGTGATACTGTATTCTAATATCGCGATATTTGATATCGGTTAGATTATATGTGATATAACCGGATTATTGAATCAAGTGTTGGTTCAATGATTTGTTATATGTGTTGGTTCAATGATTTGTTATATGTATATATATTTGAATATTAGCCGGCGGTTATATGTGATATAACCGGATAATTGAATCAAGTGTTAATTTAATATTTTGATATACACATATATTGTTAGTTATATGTATGCCCTAGAGGCCATTACTGTACATAGGATGTATATTGTAGTGGATGCTGGGACATATATAGGGAGGACTTTCTTGCTCGACATGATAGTAAGCTATCTGGTTGCTCTTTACCTTAACGTGTATACTGATTGTCTCTCTGTTACATGTTGGTAAAGCCCTTAGGATGTGTGCTTGACTACCTGGACTATGATGCGGATCATACTAGTGGGGACATGGTAGTCCATAAGTACATCCTTCAAAGTCCCTAGTCGAGGGTGTATCGAGACAGGGCATCGATATACCAGAGTAGACTAGCGTATACCTTCTCGACCCATACAGATGGGCGATGGATGATCCCATATCCATTGGTGTTTGACATCAGAGATGATATACGGGTGCTCAGTAGAGACTGGGTACACTGGACGGACTCGCCGAGAACTCCCAGATGGTATTATACCTCACGTCAGATGGCAGTTCTCTGGTGACACTGGTACAGAGTAGTCTGTTGACCCGAGATCGTCATAGAGTCTTGTGTGGTTCCCACTGTGCTTTGATTTCCATCTTACCACGTCCAAGAGGGCGTGCAAAACGGTGGTTTTTGGGTACAGTCCCGAGTCACATGGAGGCAATGAGCGATAGGAGGGGATTCGTCTCTCCCGGTATAGGGAGTTGATGTTGCGCTGTGTTCGATTGGCTATAACAGGAAATCCCTGGCCAGGGTTGCTGAGATTTACTGGTAAGTGTTACCAGTAGTTTCTCAAAGTGTTATAGACCTCATATCGACACGACTTATCGAGCTATTGGGGTCTGACGTTAACCACCCCTAGGCGAGATATGCGACAGATCAGACGATCAGACCGGACTGTACGGTAGTGTTACTGGTTGGATTCACTGGAGTGTGAGCGAGCTTGCTCGTCGATCTTCAGATCGCTCAATACCCGGGTGGCCGTTACGTTTAGCAGACCGCTTGCGGCTTGTGGATGTTTGATATGATCATCATCTGCTGCCGGCGTATTGACGAGTCTTTAGAGTCCTACACAGAGGTTTCCTGGCTCAAGCGAAATGAAATAGGAGTGCATATGAGATATGTGCGGGACCGAGAATGATACCAGTATGTGATACTGTATTCGATTCTCGCGATGTAACATTGATCGGTTATATGCGATATAGCCGGGTTATCGGATCAAGTGTTGATTCGATAAGTTGTTACTGAAGATACCAGTCGGTTATGTGCGACATGACCGGATCATTGAATCAAGTGTTGATTTAGTGATTTAATGCATAATTATATATTTGATATATTACTTTGCATTAACTAGTATCGGTTCACTTTGAATGGATTTTCTCACTCGGGTGTGCGCATTGCATATGCGATATGATTTTTGTGCACTTGATTGTATCATGTTTGATGATACATATCTTTTTTGTTAAGTGTAATGAATTAAACCTAGGTTAAGTAAATGATTGGGGTTTTCTTTTATTCATTCATTTATCTTTTCATTTGCATTTAAAAGATAAATGAGAAAAAAAGGCAAAAGAGATAAGATGGTGGCTTTCTTTGTTCTTATTATGAAGCTTCATGAAGACTTTAACTTTTGTAACCATTTTGTCTCATGCTTAACCCTAACCATTTCACTTAACCTTGGTTCACTCTCTACACTTAACCATGGTAAAGATTATGATAAGAATGCTTTTATTATTCTTATTAAAAAATCTTATCATAACTTTCTTCTTCTTCTTCATCTTCTTCTTTGAAGAAGCTTGAGGTCATCAATGGTGGATTGATGATTTGAGTGAGAAATCCAATTCTAAAGTCTACCCACTTCCTATTTCTTCATCCTCTACCTCTTGCCAAGTAGTAGAGTGTGTTTCCTTCACAAGTTTTTAGGGCTTGGTGAAGGTGGAGCTTGATTTAGCGATGCCTCGACGTAGATCATCTTCGGCATGGACATCGACGACCTAGCTCGCTTTTTCTCCGACGAAGCCGACTCTAGAGCCCGGATTCCTTTTGGACAGTGGAGAGGACCTCATCTCGGAGCCGTGGAGGTGGAGGACCGGATCTACAAAGGTTGTATTTCCGTATCTCATAGTTAAGTGTTAACTAGATTTGTTTTTCGCCTAGATTTCTAGCCAACGGTCCTTGTTAGGGTTTCTCGGCACCGTAATTTTTTGAAATTGGCATGTTCGATGCCTTGTGAGACCTCACTAGTGTGCCTAGGAACCCTACATATATAAATGATATTAGTCGGTTATATATGATATAACCGGATTATTGAATTATGTGTTGATTTGATAATTTGATATATTATATATATATATATATATATTTATATATGTATTTTATATTGTATCATGGTTGATGATACATAGAACTAGGATGTGTGAGAATTACATGGGAGTGATAATAATGATAAATATAAATGAATTAAAGAAAAATAGAAATGAGTCATTTTCTTAGATGCTTGGAGAAGCATGTAAAAGCCATGACGCATCTCATTTTTCTTGTTTTATTCATTAGATATTTATCATTCATTTGATGCTTATCACTTCACCACATGGTTCATTGAACTTTACACTCTCTCATCCAAGTTCATCTCCTTTTTCATTTTTTACTCTTTAGGGTTTTTCTTGAGTTAGAAAAAGAAAAGAGAAAATAATTTCTAGTGAGCAAAATTCCTACTTCATCAAGCTACACTAATCTAGCCTATTAGTTTAGGATGTTTGCTTTATTAATATTTTGATTAGTGAAGAGTGAGATTGAGTTAGAGAGACTTCAAGGTGGATCATCTTCGGCCTCGAAGATTACAAGCAAGCTCGTTCCTTTTTCAAGTGGAGTCAAAGAAGAATTCTAGGGACTACTGCTTGGAGGTTTAGAAGTGAAGGACCGGTCTACAAAGGTTGTAACCCTCTTCACTTAGTTTAGAACTTGTTTGCTTACACTAAAACCCTAATTCTTTAGTTCGATTCCAGGTTAGTACAGCTTAGATCTATAGATTTTTTAAAATTGCATATTTGATGCTTGTATAAACCTAGTAGAGGCGCAAAGACATACTTTCACGTTCACTGGACACGGAGTAAGAGCCAGCGAGCTCTTGGGACTCATACACAGCGACATGTGTAATCCAATGTCTACACATGTAAGAAGTGGTTGTTCCCACTTCATTACTTTTACGGATGATTTCTCAAGGTACGGATATGTATTCTTGATGAAATATAAATCCGAGACCTTTGAGAAATTCTAAGAATACAAGAATGAAGTGGAAAAAAATAGGTAAAACTATCAAGATACTTAGATCTAATCAAGGTGGTGAATACTTAAGTGTTGAGTTCCTGGATTATTTAAAAGAGAATGGAATTCTCTCTCAGCTTACTCCTCTATACACACCTCAACACAACGGTGTATCAGAAAGACGGAATCGCACTCTATTGGATATGGTGCGTTCCATGATGAGTAATGCTGAGTTACCGCGATCCTTCTGGGGTTATGCACTGGAATCAGCTGCATATCTTTTGAACAAGCTTTCTACTAAGTCTGTGTCTACCACACGATATGAAATGTGGAGTGGAAAGAAACCCTATCTTAAGTATCTAAAGATATGGGGATATCTAGCTTTTGTCAAAAAGTAACATGCGGACAAACTCGAGGCACGCTCAATACTGTGTAAGTTTGTGGGATACCCAATGAACTCCAGGGGTTATCTTTTCTATAACGCGGAGGAACAAAAGGTGTTTCTCGGCATTCCCACTTTTTGGAAACTCAATTTCTTGAAAAAGAAATAAGTGGGAGCGCAATAGAACTGGAAGAAATTCCAGAACCACAAGCTATTACTGAAAGCATGGTGGAACTAGAAATTTCAAAGGAACCGAATATCTCTGTGCCACTCCGTAGGACTAGTAGGCAGTCTCATCCGTCCGAGAGATACTACGGTTTTCTCATAGATGGGGATAGAAAGAATTGCATCATCGACGATGATGAGCCAACTAGTTTCCAGCAAGCCATTAGGAGCAGAGACTCGGTAAAATGGCTGGATGCAATGCGGACCAAAATGGAGTCCATATACACCAACAAAGTATGGATTTTGGACATTGCTCCAGAAGGGGTAAAACCCGTAGGCTGCAAATGGATCTTCTGAAAGAAGATTGGTGTAGATGGACAGGTTGAAACCTATAAGGCTAGACTTGTTGCAAAAGGTTATCGTCAAAGACCTGGTTTGGACTATGATAAAACCTTTTCTTCAGTGGCTATACTCAAATCCATTCGGATCCTTCTTGCCATTGTTGCCTTCCATGATTATGAAATTTGGCAGATGGACGTAAAGACCGCTTTTCTGAATGGAAATTTGGAAGAGTGTGTTTATATGGATCAGCCGGAGGGTTTCATAGAGAGTAGGAGCAGCGGAAAGGTGTGCAAGTTGCTTAAATTCATTTATGAATTAAAGCAGGAATCGCGGAGTTGGAACATCTGTTTTGATGAGACGGTCAAGGAATTCTACTTTATCAAAAATCCAGATGAACCATGTATTTATAGTAAGATTGTAGCGAGAATTGTAGTATTTCTCGTCTTATACGTGGATGACATTCTCTTGACAGGAAATGACATTCCTATACTACAATCAGTCATAGGATTCTTGTCACAAAGGTTCTCCATGAAAGACCTGGGTGATGCCTCCTACATTCTGGGGATCCAGATCTATCGTGATAGAACTAAAAGGATATTAGGACTTTCACAGTTAAGGTACATCGACACCATACTGAAAAGATTTAGTATAGAAGATTCAAAGTGCGGTAATCTACCGGCTTGTCACGGAATCACCCTCTCCAAAGAGATATCTCCCAAGACTGATTGGGAAAGGGATCACATGACTATTATACCCTACGCTTCTGCAGCAAGCTCTATAATATATGCGATGTTGTGTACCAGACCAGATATAGCTTACGCATTGGGCGTTGTAAGCAGGTATCAGTCAAACCCAGGAAGAAGCACTGGACAGCAGTTAAGAATATTCTCAAGTACCTGAGAAGGACTAAGGAGATATTCTTGGTGTACGGCAGTGAAGACCTCCAGATCGAGGCCTTCGCCGACTCCAGCTTCCAAAGTGACAAGGATGACTCCAGGTCCATGTCGGGTTACGTCTTTACCCTCAATGGAGGGGCGGTATGTTGGAAGAGCTCCAAGCAGGACACCGTTGCTGACTCGACGATGGAAGCGAAGTATCTTGCTCCATGTGACGTCGCGAAGGAAGCAGTCTGGATGAAGAAGTTCATTACATAACTTCAGGTGGTTCCGTCCATTGTTGATCCAATACCTCTGTATTGTGACAACAACGGGGCTATAACTTTAGCGAAGGAACCAAGGTCCAATCAGAAGTCCAGACATATCTTGAGGCAGTACCACCTGATCAGAGAGATCCTTGATCACCGGGAGATCGAGGTGCGGAGAGTAGAGCAGAGAACAACACTGCAGATCCACTCACAAAGGCCATCCATCAGACACAGTTCGAGAGGCTAATCGAGATAATAGGTATGCGATATGCCAATACATGGACCTAGTGCAAGTGGGAGATTGCTAGTGATATATGCCCTAGAGGCCATTATTGTATAGTACCGGTTTGTATATTACATTTTGGAAGCTTGGGATATACACAGATATAATAACAGGCTTGCTCAAAATGGTAGTATGCTACTTGGCTTGATTCTACCTCAATATGTGTATATGTTTCTTTTAGCATATCGCTAATACATATTGGTAAAGCCCTTAGGATCTTTGTTTGACTACCAGCGTTGTGATGGCAGTCACACTGGTGGGGGCTGGGTAGTCTATAAGCATATCCTTATACAGGTCCCTAGTCATAGGATTATCGAGACGGGGCATCGATACTCCAGAGTAGACTAGTATGTACGCTTCTCATCCCAGCAGGGGAGATGGTCTGTCCTATAGCCATTGATATGTCGCACCGGAGATAGTATACAGGTGCTCATTGGGTTATGAGTTACACTGGACGGACTCGTTGGGAACTGCTGGTTGGTATTATACCTATCGTCAGATAGCAGTTCCTGGGTGGCATGAGTACTGGTTAGTCCGTTGACTTGACATCACTATTCGTCTCGAGTGTGTTCCCACTGTACTTAGATTAGTACCCTACCATGGCTCAAAGGAGTCGTGCAAACAAGTAGTAGTTGGATGCAGTCCCGAAGCACTTGGAGGCAGTAGCGGTTAGATAGGATTCGTCTCTCCCGGTATTGGAGGTTGATATCGCGCTATGTTCGAAAATCCATTACACAAAGTCCCTGGTCAAGGCAAGCGAGATTTACTGGTAGGTACTCTAGTTGTTTCTCAGGGTGTTTTGAGCTCTACTCCGGCATGACTTATTGCGCTATTAGGGGTCTGACGGTTACCCCTAGGCCCGATATACGATACTCTTAGACGAACAGACCGTACTGTACGAAGATTGTCACAGATAGGCTCAGTAGGAGTTCGGATGAGTTTGCTCATCGGCCTTCTTATCGACAGATACCTGGGTAGCCGTTATGTGCAGCTAGTACCGCTGACGAACTTGTGATTAAACCCACTGTCAGCGTACTGTCGAGTCTTTAGAGTCCCACACAGAGAGTTTCCCTGTTTCGAGCAAAACGATGTAGATGCCATATGGTTTTACAGCAGGGTTCCGATCATATACGTGTACTGGTTACACGGATGATGTTCGGACGGATAATACTAATAGGCTTTGGTTTAAGCCGGATCCTAGTATTATATTATTGGATTGTTATTATCTCATTGTATTCGTATTTTTCGAAATACGAATACAGGTATGTATATACGGTGAGGGCATTCTTGTAATTTCACAAGAGATGCTTCTATAAGGGGACACCTCATTATTTGGATTTATCTATTTTGGAAATAGATTAATGAGGTGTAAAATGGAGATATTTGAGGCATGGGAGTGAAGCATGACTTATGCATTTGTTTATTAGTTTGGATACACTATTGAAGCATGGTTGTTATTTTCTATATGAAAATAATCCATGCTTCATGAGTGATGTAGTATGTGTTGCGCCACGGCAGCGCCCCGGCCGTCTACTCGAGGCCAAAATGCGGAATCAAAAATTTTCTCAACTATAAACCGGCGCTACCGCGGACAATATACCCGGATCGTAACCATTAACCTAATCCTAGCTATCAAGAGAATGGGGTAGAGAGCTATACCAAGCGATCCGTGTCCTTCGGTATTCGTCTCCACTCCGATCTCCCGCGGAAACTCCGTCCGTCGCCTCCTCGTCGGAAAGGGCACCACGTAGCCAGATTCTTTTACGGGCTCCCACCTCTGGACCGAGGCAACTCGGACGCGAAGTTGGCAAGCCGACGCGTCCAAGGGTACTGTAGGCTAGTGTAGAAAACCCTGTCTCTATTGGGGTTTATGTAGTTGCCATGGTGATGGAGGAATAGAAGGAAAATGAACTTTCAAGTGGAGCTAGAATTTTGTGTAGCAAGAAAAATGAGATGAACAAATTATCCTCATAAAAAATGAACCCCTTTCCTCATCAAATTGTGGCCGGCCCCTCTTAGGAAATATGGTGGAGAAAAATCAAGAAGGGAGGTGAGTGTAGGATAGCACAAGGTGACCATAAGAGATGTGAAGAAAACTAGGAATAAAAGTCACACCATTTCAAATCCTTTCATATCTCATTAATGCAAAGGATAAGAATAAAAAGGAATCTCATGATGCTAAATCTATCATAATGCCACAAATGCAAGAAACCCCCTCCACATAGGTAATTTGCAAAACTGCAAATAACCCCCTCCATCGGAAAGTCCGGCCGCGAAGGAACAAAGGAAAACTGGCCGGAACGGAATGCAAACTGGCAACTTCAGAAAACTGATCCCGTAATAAATTACAGGAAAACCCCGCTACTGCATATATATGCCCGCATTTGTATTCCCACTGAATACAAATGCAAAGAGACAAAAACTACACCTTCTAATACTAGGATCCGGTTTAAATTAAAGCCGGCCAGTAAAATCCGTCCGATCACGATCCGTGCAATACCGCACGTATCTGATCGAACCCTGCCATATCTCCATACGGCCTCTACAGTGTTTCGCCCGAAACTTGAGTAACTGTGTGTGGTGGACTCTAAAGACTCGTCAATACTATGGCTGTGGATTTAACCACTAGCACGTCAGAGGTATTAGCCATACATGACGGGCTACCAGCTATTGACCAAAAGGGACGTCGATGAGCGAACTCATCCTGACACCCTACTGAGCCTGTCAGTGACAATATCCGTACAGTCCGGTCCGTTCGTCTATGAGTATCGCATGGCGGGCCTAGGGGGTTGGTAAAAGTCAGACCCCCAAAAGCGGTACAAGTCGTGTCGGAGTGAAGCCCAGAACACCCTGAGATACTACTGGAATACCTACCAGTAAATCTCCTGCCTCGGCCGAGGGCTTTGTGTAATGGCTCTCCTAGACACAGCGCGACCTCACCCCCAATACCGGGAGAGACGAACCCCTGCAGATCCGCTCACTGCCTCCATGTGGCTCGGGACTGTATCCAACTAAAACCTGTTTGCACGACTCCTTTGAGCCATGGTAGTGTAGTAATCAAAGCACAGTGGGAACTCACACGAGACAAATGACGATCTAAGGTCGATGAACTAACCTGTACACATGTCACCAGGGAACTGCTATCTGACGTCTGGTATAATCCCAACTAGCAGGTTCCCGACGAGTCCTGTCCGGTGTACTCATAACCCAATGAGCACCTGTATACATCTTAGGTGAACCAACTGACACCAGTGGCTTGTGAGACTGGCCACTGCCCCTCGTCGGGGTCTCGACTGTATACACTAGTCTACTCTGGAGTATCGATGCCCTGTCTCGAAACTCCCACGACTAGGGACCTTTTAAGGATGTGCTTATAGACCCCAGCTCCCACGTATATGATCGCCCTCATACTGCTGGTAGTCAAGCAAGAATCCTAGGGGCTCTATCAACGTGTAATAGCGACTCATAAGGTCACCTAAAGTAGTACACGATGATAAAGATAAACCAGATAGCATACTATCATCTTGAGTAAGACTGTCCTACCGGGATAGGTCCTCCCTCAATCATTGCAATCACGTGCCTGTGATCCAATAATTGACTCTGAGGGCACTATCTCCAACAATCTCCCACTTGCACTCAAGGCTAATTATTGCGATGTCGCATACTCACAGCCCGTGTGATACCGAACACCCAACTCCTCTACTAGTCAGTCTCACAAAGCTCGTTTGCAAAACTATTGCGTTCGAGGAATAGCCTCAGTGAGTGGATCCGCTGTGATGTTTCTTTCTATGTCTCTCTATATCTCAAGTTCGCAGAGAAAAGCATCTCCCGAAATGAGCAATACCTGTCTTAGAATATGTCTGGATATCTGATGGGACCTAGCTCATAAATGAACTCCAAATCCAAACTTCTTAGACTGTATCGACAACTGAACTTAATCAGTATCCTGCGCCATGCCTCTCTCAGTATCCGCCTGGACCAGCTGTCCAAAATACTGCTCCTCGTCAGAGGGAAAACTATAACTCTGATAGCCACTCTGTCATCCAGGTCACCTTGGAAGCCTGGAATGATAACCGTCTCCTAAAGGAGGCCGCCGTTATCAAATCCCTAGAACATCCACTTATGTTCTAAAGCTGCTTCCGATTGTTTCTCCAGGATTGGATTAATATCCACTTATTGCATCTCCTGCAAGAACAACATCTGGTGTGGTACTTGACATCTCATGATTGACTCAATTGCCTAAGCAAGTGATCTGCCAATCATGCACATCCCTCTCTACTTTAGTCTATAAGACGCCTTTAGAGAGGGTGACTCCATCACTTGGAGGTACACTACCGTGCCAGGAGTCGTCCACTCTAAATACTCATAGAATGCTGTCTAAGTACCCAGATTGGGAAACCACCCAAATCTAGATCTAAAACCATAGATCCAGTAACCAGAATGTCTTGACATTATATCCAAGTCCCATGTGGAAAAACCACTGTGTGACATCCAAAGTATAACCGACCGTAGTATAGGAATATCACTTCCTACTCTGTGTATGTCATCCAAATACCAGGACATTACACCCTACTACCTTCTTAACAGATCCATCCCCTATTCTGATGAAGTCAAACCTATGACTTCACATCAGAAATAGATGATCAATCTCCGCTATATCTGCTTTAGTCTATAAATAGACATAAGTTACCTGTCCACCAATGCTTCCGCTGCTCCTACTGACCATGACAACCCTCTGGCAGAGTCATATACACGTACACTTCTAAAGCTAGTTTAGAACGATGCTATACTCATCCTCCTGCCGGGTCTCACAGTCTGGAACAACAGCAATGGAAAGTCTGGGTAAACAAGAACCTCCCTGCCACCGTCCCTGAGCATACCGAAGTACCTCTCGGGTGCCTGAGGTTACCCACCATATCTGCGGAGTGGCCAATGGAATGTCAAACCAGATTGAATCTTTAGGTTCTTATCAAATCTTCAGTAATCGTTTGCGGTTCTGGAATCACTTCCAGTTCTACCATACTCCCACTACTGCTTTCTGAAAAAATCCATTTTTGTTAAAACTGTGGCGAGTCAAGAACAATATCACTATTGATCTTCCAGATGGTAGAAAATCAACCCTCGTCATAGCCCGGGTCAACCCACAAACAGCCATTACAGAAACGTGCCTTGAGTTATCAGGAGTCTGGTTTTAAGCATAAGCCGGACAACTTCCCGTATCTTAACAATGTCAAGATATGAACTGTTCTATATCCAACAGAGGCACTAATTTAATTGAACCAGATTCAAATCATGCAGCTGTCACCAGTGTATGTCAACTAAATGGAAGGAGGTCGATCAGCGTTACTCAACTTAGGAATGCTTCCAATTATGAGTAACCTGAAAGAGAAGCAAGTTCTCATTACTATCAACTGAATACCATACACAAGTATCTACATCTTCGATCACCTTGAAGAATCCCGATACTTGCAATACCTGGTTCTCTACTCTATTCTTATACCAATAACTCCTCAAAACTCAGACCCTGTGTTTCTACGAAACACATGTCTAAGAACTAGAGAAGTTAAAAGTAAACAGAATATAGTACGAGGACCAACCCCTCTGTCCTAATGGACACTGAACAATATACAATACTCTGTATAAGTCCCTGAGTCTAACAGCTCATTCACTGTGTGTCGTAGGTTGAAAACTGTACTATGGTTATGAAGAATTACACCGCTGTTCAATGCTCCTTACCTAACCATCCACTGATATAGGTAAATGTCATAGACATAATTTCAAAAAGGTATATCTCACTCTATAAAAATAGACGTACAGATATATCAATTTGAAATCGGTGCACAACAACGGATATTCAAAACCAAATATTTGCCGTCCGGCAAACAACCCAGGTGACTTACTCAAATATCACCAATTACAACGAATTCCGATATAATGAGGATAATCACCTAATTCCCAATAACTTACTCCCACTCATCATCTGTAAAACCATACAGATGTGAGAATCATACCTGGTAAATACATACCCTGGAGCAATGGCTAATTGGGAAATCAGTTTTCTTTTAACAGTACACAGTGAAACTGAAACATTGAGATGTTTCGATGGGGTATCCCGGTATTCTTAGTAAGGCCTCTTCCATTATCCAGATTCATAACTGTAACCGTATATTTCTTTGCCATCTCTCCAAATCCCTTTATATGTCTTTAGTCATTACCTTCTGTACACCCCTTTAGGCCAAATGGTTTTCTTCCTTTCCTACCGTTCGGCACCAGCCTATGGTTTGGAAGAAGACTATCCAATAAGCATAATGGGTGTACTGTCCTAATCCTAGGAGCACTCGCAATGCGAGAGAAGGTGAAGATAAAAGACAACCGAATAAACCTTATTCCTATTTCTCCTGAACCAGGATCCATCCCCGAACTGGAACAAGTTCCTTTCGAGTTCGTATATAACCATACGATGGATTATCCAATAAACTTGGGATCTTCGTAGTGATACGGAGTGTCCTGGAGAAATACAAAGGTGATTTAGGATTGGCGAAGAAATACTTGGTTTGGTCGTGAATAGCAGTCGCAATTTACTTTGCCCTCTTACTAATCCCTCTCTTTGTCTTAACTTAATACCTTCTGTACACCATCATTATGCTAATTGGTTTTCTTCATTCCCCACCGTTCGGCACCAGCCTAAGGTTTGGAAGAAGACTATCCAATTTGCGTAATGGGTGTACTATCTCCTAAACCAAGGAGTACTCGCAATCTGAGAGAAGGTAAAAGGAAAAGACAACTGAATAGTCCTATTCGTTTTCTCCAGAACCAGAAACCATCCTCGAATAAATTCCTTCGAGTTCGTATATAACCATACGATGGTTTTGTCCAATGGAAGTGGACGTTCGTAGTAATACGGGGTGTCCTGGAGAAAAGGGTAAAAGTAGGAGTGGCAATGAGGTTTGCAACTCTGACAATCCAAAAGCCAGTCTTATAAGAAGGTTCGGTTAACTTGGTCACTGAGTCATAGTCTAGGGTCGGGTCAATGGTCGCTGCCAAAGAGAGAGAGAAAAGAAACACTCAGCGTGCACTCTAACCTAGATCAAAATGGTTATTAATTTATCTAATCTGGAAACCTCCCACTGTAACCTCAAATTCTCCTCCAAACCTGAAAGAAGAATTAGTCGGAATCACCCGAGGAGTAAACCAACTCATCAGTAGGAATCGGGATCCAACTATCATCGTATGATAACGTGACAGAATCCACTCACGTTATCACACTCCAGAAGGTATGCGCATGCCTTGCAAGTCTCAGTTTCTTTAGAAACACCCGATGTGATTTTTACCCCAAGCAGCTTATGACCTTGACTAGGTCAACAAACCATAAACCGCCAGTCAAGTTCAAGCCGTCATTATTCTGGATTGTATTAAACCCACCCGTGCGTGCCCTTGACTAGGTCAACAAGGCCGCACGACTGTCCTAACCAATCCCACTTATGCAACAAACAAGCACCATTTAGCTACCGAACACTACGTCTTGACTAGGTCAACAAACGCAGCACGAATACTAAATAATACCCGTAAGAAATGACGGAGGGCTACGGCTGGTTTTTGGCGAAAAACCTTTAACGTAATGAACTTGATATTGTTGAAGGAACTGCATAACTTTTTATAAAAAATATAGTGACGAAAACCTTTGCTAAAGAGGTCACTCCCGGTGAAGGGATCTCGGCTCTTTCCCCGTAGAATGAGGTGCAGGATATTCCAACTGAATACCACGATGCAAAGCAAAAGTAATCGGCTATAATGAAGTTAATGCCCTGACTCAAACTTCTGTCCAAGACGTCACTCCCGGTGAAGGGATCTCGGCCCTTGCCTTGTCGACTGAGGAGCAGGATATTCCAACTGAATACCACAATGCAAAACAAAAGTGAACGTCCTTGCAATAACAGCTTTTTGAAAAATGTTCCAACAACATCAGAATAGGTTATTTAACTTGCATTGATCCGAATCAACGCAGTCCCATCAATTGATCACACCACAAAAGAACGAAAATAATGACGTACGTATATGCCATCCGCATTCGCCACTGGGTCCCGTCATCACCCGTTAGGTTACTTAACTAACGACAGCGCGGGGACTGGACTAGCGCGGATGCAAAACATATACAACATCTACTAGTATATATATAATATATAATTTTCGCTCAAGGCGTGATAAAATGCAACATCACAGAAATGTAATCAGCATCACAGAACAATACAGATATCTGGGATCCCCGGGTTTCATAGAGCCGCTGCTGAAACCCGACGTTCCCCTGGTCGTGTGGATAGCCTATGCAATGAAAACCCTAGACCCCTACGGGCGCGGCAAGTCACCCGCCAAAACCTGAAGCGAGGCAGCCCCCTTCAGCAATGTGAATGGACCACCCAGCACTTCACGAAATCCGGTAACTTGGGCACCCCTTCTGGGTCAACCTGTATCCCCTACGAGTGCGGCGAATAGCCCGCCAATTCTAGAGTAAAGCCCCTTACGTCTCAATGCCATGAGATGCGGGCTTGTTGCCCTCTAGAACCCGGCTATCCGTGCACCCCTCCGCGGGGTAATCCTAGTACAGAAAGTAAAATATACATACAACGGGTGCATCGACCTCAACCTGGTCGTGCCCCAAAAGAATAATATACAAACAGGCAGTGACAGCAGTTCACATGTCGGACGCTCGCCCCGCAATATCAAATGTACATATAAAACAAAACTGTACTACCATTGCATCCAGGCTATCCCCACGACCGATCCGCAACATCACAGCACAAACACAGAACATCAACGTGAATGTCACGTTCGCAAATCCGTCTAAAAGGGCTATAGCAGATAGACTGGATTTACCGATCGAGTGACATTCACGGTCGCAGATATAATGTAAATACTGTGAACTAATATGTTTAAAATATCCGATCGATTAAATTTTACCAAGTGGGCCCCAAGCATTACTGTAGCACATAAAGAAATTCTGGGCCCAAAAACAATATACCAAAACCCCTATTTTCAGCCCAAAAACCCACTACAAAAAATTGGTGAAGTGAAGACTCAATACTGCGGCGGAACCGCGGCCAAATACGGGTTATGGCCGCGGTTCCGCGGTCGTATGGAGGGATCACACTACCAAATTTTCACAGTGTTCTTATAATTCTATGTACATCATTCTGCAACAACCTAAAAAAATTTTGGAGCTAAAAAAATTTCGACAAAAAACACATGGAATGAAAATGCGGTTTTGGGATAAATGTTCGATCGAACTTTTAAACACACTAGACCAAGCTAGACTAGGTTAATGGCGTGGCTCTGATACCATGTTGCGCCACGGCAGCGCCCCGGCCGTCTACTCGAGGCCAAAATGCGGAATCAAAAATTTTCTCAACTATAAACCGGCGCTACCGCGGACAATATACCCGGATCGTAACCATTAATCTAATCCTAGCTATCAAGAGAATGGGGTAGAGAGCTATACCAAGCGATTCATGTCCTTCGGTCTTCGTCTCCACTCCGATCTCCCGCGGAAACTCCGTCCGTCGTCTCCTCGTCGGAAAGGGCACCACGTAGCCGGATTCTTTTACGGGCTCCCACCTCTGGACCGAGGCAACTCGGACGCGAAGTTGGCAAGCCGACGCGTCCAAGGGTACTGTAGGAAAGTGTAGAAAACCCTGTCTCTATTGGGGTTTATGTAGTTGTCATGGTGATGGAGGAATAGAAGGAAAATGAACTTTCAAGTGGAGCTAGAATTTTGTGTAGCAAGAAAAATGAGATGAACAAATTATCCTCATAAAAAATGAACCCCTTTCCTCATCAAATTGTGGCCGGCCCCTCTTAGGAAATATGGTGGAGAAAAATCAAGAAGGGAGGTGAGTGTAGGATAGCACAAGGTGACCATAAGAGATGTGAAGAAAACTAGGAATAAAAGTCACACCATTTCAAATCCTTTCATATCTCATTAATGCAAAGGATAAGAATAAAAAGGAATCTCATGATGCTAAATCTATCATAATGCCACAAATGCAAGCAACCCCCTCCACATAGGTAATTTGCAAAACTGCAAATAACCCCTTCCATCGGAAAGTCCGGCCGCGAAAGAACAAAGGAAAACTGGCCGGAACGGAATGCAAACTGGCAACTTCAGAAAACTGATCCCGTAATAAATTACAGGAAAACCCCGCTACTGCATATACATGCCTGCATTTGTATTCCCACTGAATACAAATGCAAAGAGACAAAAACTACACCTTCTAATACTAGGATCCGGCTTAAATCAAAGCCGGCCAGTAAAATCCGTCCGATCACGATCCGTGCAATACCGCACGTATCTGATCGAACCCTGCCATATCTCCATACGGCCTCTACAGCGTTTCGCCCGAAACTTGAGTAACTGTGTGTGGTGCACTCTAAAGACTCGTCAATACTATGGCTGTGGATTTAACCACTAGCACGTCAGAGGTATTAGCCATACATGACGGGCTACCAGCTATTGACCAAAAGGGACGTCGATGAGCGAACTCATCCTGACACCCTACTGAGCCTGTCAGTGACAATATCCGTACAGTCCGGTCCGTTCGTCTATGAGTATCGCATGGCGGGCCTAGGGGGTTGGTAAAAGTCAGACACCCAAAAGCGGTACAAGTCGTGTCGGAGTGAAGCCCAGAACACCCTGAGATACTACTGGAATACCTATCAGTAAATCTCCTGCCTCGGCCGAGGGCTTTGTGTAATGGCTCTCCTAGACACAGCGCGACCTCACCCCTAATACCGGGAGAGACGAACCCCTGCAGATCCGCTCACTGCCTCCATGTGGCTCAGGACTGTACCCAACTAAAACCTGTTTGCACGACTCCTTTGAGCCGTGGTAGGGTAGTAATCAAAGCACAGTGGGAACTCACACGAGACAAATGACGATCTCAGGTCAATGAACTAACCTGTACATATGTCACCAGGGAACTGCTATCTGACGTCTGGTATAATCCTAACTAGCAGGTTCCCGGCGAGTCCTGTCCGGTGTACTCATAACCCAATGAGCACCTGTATACATTTTAGGTGAACCAACTGACACCAGTGGCTTGTGAGACTGGCCACCGCCCCTCGTCGGGGTCTCGACTGTATACACTAGTCTACTCTGGAGTATCGATGCCTTGTCTCGAAACTCCCACGACTAGGGACCTTTTAAGGATGTGCTTATAGACCCCAGCTCCCACGTATATGATCGCCCTCATACTGCTGTTAGTCAAGCAAGAATCCTAGGGGCTTTATCAACGTGTAATAGCGACTCGTAAGGTCACCTAAAGCAGTACACGATGATAAAGATAAACCAGATAGCATACTATCATCTTGAGTAAAACTGTCCTACCGGGATAGGTCCTCCCTCAATCATTGCAATCACGTGCCTGTGATCCAATAATTGACTCTGAGGGCAGTATCTCCAACAGTATGAGCCATTCTTCACTTGGAAAAACACTTGATCATTTTGCTCATTTCTTTTCTCTCTCCATTTTCTCCTCCTTCTTCCTCAAAACCCTAACCTTCACATGTGTTGTGAGTCATAGGGTTATATGAGATAAAACAGTTCATTAAACACTCTACATCTTCTAAGATAGTTTAGCAAGGTAGGTACCTTAGTTATCTCGATTTAGAGGTTGGAGCTTGAAGTACATACTCTCGGGTGGATCGTTTTCGATATGAGGAGGCCAACGTTTCAAGCGCGATCGGATCTTCGAGAAGCTCAAGAAGAGGAGGAGAAGAAGAAGACCCGAAGGACTTATAAATAAGGAGGTATAACCCTAACATAGTAGTTAGAATCTCCTAGTAGATATAGCCAGTTAAGGTTTCCGTTAAGATCCTGGAGTTAAAGTAGGTGTTGCAAAGTATGAAAAATCGTTTTTGTAAATTCCGCCTCCCCGTGAAACCACGGGGTCCGCGACATCGACTTACAGACGTAACGTGTTGTCTACATAGACAAGACATGTACCTGCTTGATCCTGTGTTGGTATTAGATTGATATCATCAATACCTGACTTGAACACAAAACGTGGAGGTAAGGGGAAATCAATAATGAAACCTGACTTGTAACTCAACAGTTCGATACTTATACTGATCAGTCTTTATGGGCTCGACCAGTCCCGGAATGATGCTGCTGATACATTCGTCTGTATATGATACCTGTTTTTTACTGCTTAGCGGCACGTCTCGGATTCAGCCCCGAGCCGTGGTCCCGGACACGCACGGGATACTATCGAGTTACATTGACGATTCCATTTAATTGATTTCAAAGATTTGTAGAATAGATAAGCTAGAAGCACAGACTCTAGGATATACATCACATACCTATATCTCACTGTTTTATGCCTGTGTTTATTATTTATATTCATGTTTAATCATATCATCATATTCTAGTCCTTATTGTTATTTTGATATTATGACGCACTGACGTCTGGGTTTTGCATAACCCAGTTCCTTTACCTTTATTGCAGGCTGATCAAGAGTATTTTAGCAATCAAGCCGAGCAATGAGGAATTGAACATGTATTATTGGAGATGTTTAGCTTGTTTATTTCCGTAGTTTTATTTCTTTGATGTGAGCTCATATTGGGACATGGTTCAGATGTTGTTTATTGGATCTTGATTCGTTTCCACTAATGCTGTTTCTTGATTTTATTTACTGTAACAAATGAACATGTACTAGATGGATTATATATTTTTCTGTTCTTGATATGCTATAGACAGCCGTAATGTGAATGTGGAGAGATGATTCCTAACCACGGGTAGTATGGTTGGCTCTGTCACGTGCCGTAGTTTACGTATCTTGGGAAGCGGGGTGTCACACACACACACAACAGGTAACATCAAACAACACACAATATCATGTACTACATATATTCATTCATGTAGGTGCCATTGATATCTCTACAAGGGCATCGCAACATTTTTCTCAAACTAAAATGATTGAAGCCAAGCTGATTATCCAGCTAATTTGTTTTTTTAAAATAATTTTTCTATAGTATAATCCCACTGAAGTTTAGATTTCACTGCTGATTAAAAACCAAGACTAAATTTTATCATGCTTTCAACATATCCCATAAAAGCAATTGATTTTCAAAAAGTCAACCACTTTTTTTTTTCAGAGAAGAGTTTAATTTTTATTGTGAAATGACCGACGTTAAATATGTAAATAAGTTAATTCACAAGAGGGCAAATGCAAATAATTTGCGTGGCACCTAACATGACCTTGAGTCCAGCGACACTCATCTATTTTTACCAAAAAACACCCGATCTAAATTACACCTCAAATTTTCACCGCCACCATCTACTGCCACGTCACCAAGGTCACCAAAACGAGTCGCAAAACATGGTTCTTGTAAATAGTCGTGCCTTTGAATTTGTTTCAGTTGTTGAGCGGGACCCACCTCTGCCTCCCCACCTGCATGCTTTTTTGAGCTTGCAACCTTCACTCTCGCTCTCTACTCACTTTCTCTCTCCTCTCTTTTATCTTTTATCTCCCTTTTCTTTTTCATTCCCTTTCCTTTTTTCATTTCTTTTTAATTTTTTGGTTGTGTTTCCCCCCTTTAATTATCGAGATCTCTGGACTATAATTTCACTCATTTCTCCCAATCTACAACTGGTGCCTTTTGGGATTTGAGTAATGCTTAGCTAGGGATCGAGGAGAGTTGGGAGCTAGGGTTTCGACGTCGAGTTCGAGTTCGCTGGTGAGCTTCAGATCTGTGATAAATCAGCTCCTTTTTTAATGTAATGCTTGTGTTTTTTAGCCTTGTATTGAATTTCTGAGCTTTTTTGGATGATTTTAGAGTGTGATGAGCTAATTTTGAAGCTGAGGGGGAATTTTTCAGTAACTAATGTAAATTTAGGTTTCTTTATGATTTGCTATTTAAAGTTTGTTTATTTTCAAAAGAGAATCTAACTGAATGTTCATATGCGTCATGGCGATGTTGACAATAGAGTAGTACTGAAAATGACAGTAGATTTGTTAATAAGAGATTCTAAATTTTTTACAATTATGTTTTGGTTCTGAATGTGTTCTAAGATTTGTGGGGATATTTATAAAAGACTCGTCTATTTTGGGATGCTGTTTGTTATAGGATCTGGAATCTTGGGGTTTGGCGAGATGGGGAAATCTCCTGGTAAATGGATTAAAACACTATTGTTCGGAAAGAAAGCGACCAGATCTAATGGTAGCAAAGCTCGGAATGCTTCGGTATGCAAATTGTTTCCATATTGTTGTTTAATTCATTTCATTTAGAATTTCAGAATTGTGAAAAAGAAATTAGAAGAATTGGTGCTAGTAATGTTCAATTTTTGTTTATAAAGGGGTATCTATGCTTACACGTACAAGATAGTAGTGTTTAGAACTTGGCAGAGTCGATCATTGCTGTTATAGTACTGACTTGATCCCTTTGGTAGACTGCATAGGTCCAACTAGGATGCAATATTTTCTAGAGGCGTGCTGCTGTGTTGAGCCATTCTTCATTCCAATTTAAATATACAAAAGGCAACGATAGCCTAACTTTAACATGTATTTTATTACCTTGTTATTCCTGCTTATGCTTAAGTAAACCTCAAACTTTTAAACCATAATGCGCTTTAGACACATTACACCAATAGCACCACCAGCAACAACCCTAACACCAAAGCCACTGCCAACACCGTCGTTGTCTACATCTGTCTACATCAGACAATTGCGTGCCAAATTTTAGGCATGTTTATCACCAGAGTACCAGTGTTTTAAATATCGCCGATATATCCGATATATGATCCGACAAGGAAATAATATGATATATTGATTTAATATCTTTTTTGTACTTTTGGGAAATTTGCCGATATATCGGGTGTGAGATATCAGTTAAAATATCACGGTTTTTTCTTAAAAAATTATTTTGGTTTACAGGGATTTCAGGTAATATTCGAATAGGATCCTAGCCGACCCTACCGGTAATGGAAGATACGTAAAGTTAAAAAAGCGACGAAGAAGCCCAGATCAAAACTTTTCTTATCTTTGTATCCAAAATAAAACTTTTCATCAAAATTCTTGATCTGCATCTTCCAACTTCAAATTCCCTTTATGCCTTTGAAGCTTGCCGAAGTTTGATGAAGTCTGAATTCTTCATTCTCTCTCGTCTTTTGAATGTAAGCCTTTCTCACTGAAATTCATAAATTAATGACTTAATTTCCGAGAAATTCCGATCTCAGTTTCTCAGAAATTTAGCCATGAATTTCTTAAAAAGAGGGAGAGGGAGACCTACCTACAAAGACAATGGAAAAGGGAAAAACTCGTGTAAGAATCTATGATCAGTTACTTAATATGACCGTAAGCTATTGAGAAAATCCCATTTAATAAAGTCAACTATTCATATTTACATTTATGATATTTATAATACAAAAATATCCATTCCGATTTTTGGAAAATGTCCTGATATATCACGATATCTGATATGAATTTTTATTGACCGATACGTACCGATATCCAACATTTAGAACATTGTAGAGTACAAAATATCCCTAAATGAGAATATTCACTTAATTTCCAAAAGACGGACCAGCTTCAACCACCTTTTTGCTGAATTCAATTTTAAAATATGTTCCATATACTGCTTTTGTAAAAATGCGGGTTTTGCAGCAAAACCGTCTTAAGTAGCTGGTTAATGAATCGCATCACTCAAACATGGATGTTGGATGCCACAATGTTAAATTCTCCATATCTTACCAAACCAAACCAAATTTAGTTTGTATTCGCTTCTCCCACTCATCCCCTAAAAAAAAGAAAAAAGAAAATAAATAATAAAGCCACTGAATTAAGACATTCGCTGGCTAATCGCATTATCATTTACTGGATCTGCCAACTCATAGGCAAAAAATAGGAGAAAAAAGAATTTACATGTAATTATTGAGCTTTCATATTTTATGTACACTTAAAGTTTTGGAGCCGATTTCAGGCATTTTGAAATTGGTATAAGGCTATGGTTTATGACTATGGACATTGCAGTAATGAGTTAGTAATCAAAGAAATATTTTTCTGTCTATCCTGATTGCTTAACAATACAATGGTTAATTGATTTTTACTTTTCAAAAACCGTCTCTTATTGAGAACCCGTCCGGACACCGAACCTTTTGATTCTGTAAAACTCGGATTGGCCCCACGATACAGGGGTCCACATATGAATGCACATCTTCTTTTAATATAGCGGGACTACATCCAAAAGGTTCGAGCCTTATGGAGGTTTATTTTAACCTGTATTATATACCCATATGCATCCTACAATTTTCTCAATGTGGGACTATGCTAACCACATTTTCAACACTCTTGCTCACGTGCACGTGCAATGGGGACTTCATGTGCAAGGGCTCAAACCGCATATGTGCAACATGGACAAACAAACACCCGAGCTATGATACCATGTAAAACTCGGTTTGGGCCCACAACACATGGGTCCACATATAGATGCACATATGCTTTTAATACAGTAAGACTCCATCCAAAAGACTCAAGCCTTATGGAGGATTATCTCAATTTGTATTTTATACCTATATTCATCTTACAATTTTCCCGATGTGGGACTATGTTAACCGCATTCTCAACACTATCAGAATTAGGTTTTGAACATGGTAAAAGAGAAGAGAAGTGATTGGGGAATACTTGTGATAGTTAGAAAACTCTAACCTATCAATTCATTTATATAGATTTCAACACATTTATAAATATATCCTTATTACATTACAATACACCGCATATCATTACACCCCCTAATGTTGGAGTATATATATCGCACATGCTCAACTTGTTACAAATAAAACATACACAAGATTTTCTAAGAGGCTTAGTGAACAAATCAGCAAATTGGTACTTCGACTTCACATGGGTTGTATCAATAATTCCTTACTCAGCCTTCTCACAAACGAAGTGATAATCGACCTCAATGTGCTTCGTCCGTTCATGAAAGACAGGATTGTTAGTAATATAGATTGTAGCCTTGCTATCACAGAAGAGCTTCATAGGAGCAACAGAACTATATCCAAGTTCTGTAAGCAGAAAACGAATCCACTAACTCACGCGTGGTGTTAGCCATGGCTTTGTACTATGACTGCGCTGGATCTAGAGACCACACCTTGTTTCTTACTTTTCCAGGAAACCAAGTTCCCTCCAACAAACATACAGAATCCAGTAGTCGATCTCCTATCATCGGGAGATCCTGTCCAATCAGCATTTGTGAAACCCGTAACCTTAGAGTGCCCAAAGTTTTTATAGACGATACCTTTCCACGATGCATTCTTCATGTACCTTAAAGATACGAAGGGCTGTATCAAAATGAGCCTCGCGAGGATCGGACATAAACTGGCTCACTATGCTGGCTGGAAAGGCTATATCAGGATGAGTAACAGTCAAGTAGTTAAATTTGCCAACCAATCTCTTATACCATTCTGGATCAGAAACATGCTCCCTTTGACCCGCAAAGAGCTTCACGTTCGGGTCTATAAAAGACTTGATGGGCCTACAACCAAACATACCAGCATCTGAAAGCATATCAAGCACATACTTTCGCTGAGTAGCAAAGATCCCTTCCTTCAGTGACCTCAATACCTCGATGCCTAGGAAGTACTTCAACTCTCTTAGGTTTTGGTTCAAAATTGCTTTTGAAGATAAAGCCTTCAAATCAGCAATCTCTCTTTCATCGTCACCTGTAATAACAATGTCGTTCATATAGACAACCATAAGGATCCTCCTTCCATCTCGATACCGCTAGAAAACCGAGTGATTGCTATTGGACCTTTGTAAGCCAAAAGCCCTAACAATATCTGACAGTCTCCTAAACCATGCACGTGGAGACTGTTTGAGACCATACGATCTCTTGAGTTTGAAAACAAACCCAGACTTTCCCTGAGCAACAAAGCCAGGCAGTTGCTCCATATAGACCTCTTCCTGCAAATTAACATGCAGAAACACATTCTTCATATCAAGCTGATTTAAAGGCCAATGATACGTGGCAGCAAACGATAGAAAGATGCGAACAAATGTTATCTTGGCCATGGTAGAGAAAGTCTCGTCATAATCCACACTAAGTCTGGGAATATCCCTTCTCTACCAACCTAGCTTTCAGCCTATCTAGGAAGCCATCAGGTTCAACTTCACAGTATATATCCATCTACAACCAACCGCCTTCTTTCCAAGAGGAAGACGAGTAATATCCTATGTGCCATTAAGATGTAAGGCAAGCATCTCCTCCATTGCTCTTCTCTAGCCAGGATGAGTCAGGGCATCAGATTACGATCCGGGAAAAGAATGAGAATCCAAAGATGAAATGAATGCATGACAGGAAGGAGCCAATCGTGCATGTCGCATAGTCACTCGTAGGATATCGAGGGGTTATCGTACGAGTGCCTTCCGTAGGGCGATCAAAACATCCAAATCAGAGGGTTCCATATCTGGAGCAAAATATGTGATTGGTGGCATTTCGACTGAACTTGGAATTAGTATACATCTGAGTAACTTGTTCTTGCATCAGCTCCTTAGTCTGGTCCACAGAGGGTTCGGCTTGAACAGGAGTAAAGGGGCTAGCTGCACGAGTCTACTCATTAGGCTCATATTGGGTAGGTGCAACAATCATGACATCAGACTCATCAATTGGGAAATCCTCACGAATAGATGGAACATAATAGGTAGAAGAGAAATATGAGGTGCTCTCATGAAAGGTGACACCAGCAGAGATAAACACCCTATCTAACTCTCTACTGTAACATTTGTAGCCCGTTTGATCCCAAGAATATCCTAGGAACACGCAATAGATTTACGATCAAGTTTGGATATGCCAGGATGATGGTCATGAACAAAACACGTACACCCAAAGACTCATGGTGAGAGTGGAAATGATGTCCTTGAAGGAAGTAATACAGAAAAGGGTATCTGACCATCTAATACAGAACTGGGCATACGGTTAATCAAATGACGAGGATTAAGAACATCGTCCCAAAAACGTTTTGGAACATGCATGTGAATAAAAAAAGGTACGTGTGAACTCTAGTAAATGCCTATTCTTTCATTCAGACACCCCATTTTGTTGAAATGTAGGACATGAAAATTGATGAATGATGATGCCAAAAGAGTCTAGAAACTGTATGAAATCGGAGCTGAAGTATTCTTTAGTATTATCAGTTCGCAAAATTTTAACTGATTTACCAAATTGATTTTGAACTAAAGTACAAAAGGATTTTAAAACATTGAATACTTCAGATCTCGATTTCAAAAGATACTACCATATCATTCTAAAGAAACCATCAATAAAAGTCACAAAATAACGGTATCCACGATTTGACACAAAAGGACATTGATCCCATGTATCAGAATGGACAATTTCAAATAAACCGGTCGTCCTATTATTAAATCTAGAAGGATAGGAAGCATAGAGATGCTTCCCTATCTCACAATATTCACACTTAAGAGTGGACAAATGACTAAGGAAAGGAACAAGTTTCTTCAGGTTTTCTAAATAAGGATGACCTAACCTACAATGGACTTCAAAAGGAGTTGCAACGGTAGAACAAGTTGTAGGTGTATGTCTATCCGGGTAGTACAAGCCTTCATGTTCCCTCTCTGAACCAATCACCTCCTTCGTCTTTAAATCCTGCATAATGCAACCAGATGGAGAAAATGTTACTGAATATTTTAACGAATGCACAAGTTTACTAACAAACAGTAAGCTAAAAGGAAATGTCGGCACATATAAAACTGAAGATACATATAAAGATGGAGTGAGAAGAGTGGAACCAACGCCTTCCACCTTAGAGGTGGAACCATTTGCCACAGTAACAGGACTGCTCCAGAAATATGAGGACAATAAAATGAATGCACCTGACTTCCCGGTCATATGATTTAATGCATTTGAATCTATAATCCAGGATGTGGCAGGAGAAACTGAAGAAAGAAGACAATTCTTGCCTTCACCTGTGACCGCAAGTGTGGTGGAGGGCATGTGACCTTGAAGATAATACAGAAGATTGAGAGGAGATTCTTGAGCTGTAACATCTCCTCCGTAAAACCTGGTGAAGCTGACAACCCACAATGCAAGCAAAAATGATCACCGCCTCCTTTCTATTACTTCTCGACCTTCCCTAACTCCATGTTCTCGATTTTCTCGTCCTTTATTCTCATATATAGAAGATACATGAGATACAAAAGCCATAGATAATCCAACACCAACAATCTCTTAAGTAAGAATTAAAAAAAAAAGATCTCTCAAGACCCCACACGAGAAACAACACCTCTAACAATCCGAGAAAAGAATTCATCAAGATTTCACCAAAAATCATGATCGATCTTTCAAAGATTCAACGATAACTACAACACAACACCTCAAATGTGACCGGACTTTGTTAGCCTAATTGGCTCAATATCGCAATCCACAAGGCACCGCCTACAACAAAACAACTACATGAGAAAACACAAATCTTGCAACCTCCGACCCTATTCAAAACACACAAACGGATCCAAACTCGGCATCGGATGACACAATCTTTTCAATAACACAAGACATCCAATTACTCATCACACAAATTTGAAAGTAGAATATTAGGCAAAAAACACAAAACCTGGGATCGGTTACTGTAGCAATGTGCTCGGTTATTGTCACTGTTCTAAATATCGGCCGTATCGGGCGAGATCTTAGTATCGGCTCAACCACGATACGATACAACAATTTTTATCAAATCTCGTTTTAGGCCAATATCCGTCGAGATTTTCAAATACCGGGCGAGATATCGGGCATCTCATATCGTTTGTGTATCGGCCGAGATGGTAAATAAATTGACTTGGTTTAAGGTTAAACCCGAACTGACCTGACCCATTAACAGGTTTTAATTACTAAATATTTGCTCCAATTCTTCCCAAGTCTTTAGCAGTAGAAACCCTAAATATTTCCCTTGATTCCTCACCGTCTTGAGTCTGCACCGTCTTCTCTCGCCGCCCTTGATTTCTCACCGCCTCGCCTCTCCTCGAGCCCTGCCTTAACCTCCTCCTTTCTCTCAACGCCTACACCATCACATTTTCTTGAGTAGACGCTTGCGCCATCACATCCCAGCAAGCAGCGGCAGCAGCAAGAGGTAGCAAGCAGCGGCGGCAGCAACAGAAGGAGGTAGTAAGCAGCGGCAGCAGAAGGAGGTAGTAAGCAGCAGCAGCGCACGGCGGCGGCGGCAGGCAGTAGCTCAGCAGCGGCAATACAGCCGCAAGGCTCGCAACATCAGTGGCAATCGACATCAACAACAATAATTTCCATCGAGTTTACAGGTAAAACAAGTGTAGGTAAAATGATGTAAAATTTTATTACTAATTTCATGTTTACAAAATTACAAATTATATGAAAATACAATATATTACAATATGTTTATATATTACAAATTTCATGTTTACAAGAAAAGATTTTTCATGTTTACAAGTAATATGCCCAATATTGTTGTCCAATATCCTTGATACTTGCGTCCGATATATCCGATATGACCACCCGATATAAACTCGCATCGCCTGATTTCCGCTATCTGATATTGAAAACACATGTCCGATATGCGTCCGATATCCGATATTTAGAACATTGGTTACTGTAGCAATGCTGCATCGAATGATACGTTCTGAAGCTTGTCAAACAGCAATGAAGGCTTACTCAAAAACATAAAACAAGGAAGAGGTCTGATGATGCTCAATATTCGCGGTCTCCAAGATCAAGACACGTGGCAGATGACGTGTCTTAGAACTCAGAAGAAAGGGCCACAGGGGCCAACCAGGCCATCCCTTTACCTGACCTGCAAGCACAAGCTGGCTCACCTCAGAGCCCCCCTGAAATTTGGCCTCCTCAGCCTCTCAGCTCATCCCGAGCTGCCTCAGGACCAAGACTCCTTGGCCCTCTCGCTCGTTCCCGAGCCCCCCAGCCGATACCATCTTCCTCGGTCCTCCGACCGACCAATTCCACCACTCACAGGCGTAACTGCCGCTCCGCAAATCTCGCCACGCGCAGATTCTCCGCCAGCAACTCCCACGTTCCACGCCATCACGATCCCCATTAATGGGCGATCCGCTTTTTACGTGGGCATGACGTCAGGAGCGTAACTGCCGGCGAGATTCTCGCGCCTGCTGCTGCGTGCTGCCGCCACTATATAAATCCCCATCACAGAGGGGTCAAGTAAGCCATTTTTATTTCACTTAGCCGTTACTCTGCTCGGATCTCGTACTAACTTGATCGTCGGAGGGTCCTCGGTGGTACCAAACCACCTCGGGACTTTTTTGCAGGTACTCGGCGTTAAACTCCTTAAATCATCAATCTCCTCAAAACCCATTGAGACCCGCACGCAACAGGAGATCACCTTCCAAATCCACCGAGAGATCGACGGAAGACAACATCTGAGGGAGACCCGAAAAGGACCTCCATCAGTTGGCGCCATCTGTGAGAAACGCAAACTCCACAAAAATAAAGTTGGCCTTCTGATCTCCGTCCACATGGCGAGCGACCACCCCAAAGATCCAGGTACCAACCGCTTTCCCCTCACCGGAGGCGCGGATGAACTTCCCCCGGCGACCATCATCAACGCCTTCGCCAGCCGAATAGATCGGCTACAGTCCCTCGGGGAGGCGCTCGTCCACGTCCAGACGACCGGACCAGGGGCCCAGATCGCTGCTCTTCCGCCTCCAGAAGGCTCTGCCCTCATCGGCACGGCTGACCATCAGCAGGCTACGACCCCCGACCACAGATCCCACAGGCCGATACTCCCTGAGGCCCGCTGGGCGCCCCATGGCTCCACACCAAGATCCGCCACCAGAGCGCCTCGCCTCAAGCCTCCTCGCGACCCTTACCCCCTGAGGAGATGTCGGTCACCTCGCCTGTCAACAGGCATGATCGACACCCCCTCCCTCGACGTGGTCGCACAGAGGGGGCTCACCACGACGGCTCGAGAGCCACCTCGCCCGGGGATCTGAGGGACCTCATCGAGAGGAACCGGGGTCGCGTTCAGACGCAGGTCTCCTACAGCAGAGGTCAGGGATCACAAGGCGCCGAATCCTCGGGGTACCATGGTCGACTCGACGCCCTCGAAAAGAAGATCGAGGGCATGCGCCGAGAAGGTAACCTCTTGGGCGACGGGGCTAAGTACGCCACCGACTCGCTCACCAAGCCGTTTACCGAGGGACTGCTCGCTGTCTACGTCTCCTCGCGCAACAAGCCCCAGAAGGTCTCTCTATTCGACGGGAAAACCGACCCCAAAGACCATTTGGATGCTTTCACCACGGGGATGAGCTTCCAGGACCATTCCGGCGCCGTCCAGTGCAGGCCTTCCCAGCCACCCTCATCGCTCTGGTCGGGACTGGTTCCGAGGACTCGAGCCTCGCTCAATCTCGACCTTCGACGAGCTGGCTACTCAGTTCCTCGGCCATTTCGTTGGGAACCATCGGCAGAAGCGTACGGTCGACTACCTCTTCACGATTAAGAGCGGGGACAAGGAGACGTTCAAGGCTTACATCACCCGCTTCTACAACGCTCTTCTCGAGGTTCCTGAGCACCGGGACGAGACCGTCATCACGGCGCTCAGATCTGGTCTTAGGCACAAGGGGTGGTTGCGTTCCTTTGCATTGGCACAGCCTAAGACCATGGTCGAGGTCAAGGCGTAGACCGAGCGCGAGGTTCAGCTGGAGTCCGAGGTGAACGCGAACCTCCTCCGAGCAGAACGGTCCGACCAGAAGTAGAGGGCTCGGGAAGAAAGGCCGGAGCATCAGCAGACCTATCACCCGAAGTTCCAGGAGTACACCTCGGTCAACGTCTCCCTCGCAGTGTTACTAGAGGAGGCCCAAGGCGAGGGGTTCTTCAAGTTCCCTCCAATCCAGCGTCAGCCCTCGAAGCGAATCCGGTGCCCTTACTGGGCCTTCCACCGGACGCTGGGCCACGCCACGGAGGATTGTAAGTAACTCCGGGACTACATCGAGGAGCTCATCCGATCGGGGCACCTCGCCGCCTACTTAAGGGACAAACGGCAGGCCGACCGCGAGCAAGAGTAGCGTCCCCCTCCCGCCGAGCTGACCATTGGCCAGATCATGCTCGTCTCGGCAGATGACCAGTCCGGCGCTCGGGAAGCCCCGTACCCGGTGTCGAGCACAAAGACCAACAAGCCTCCGGGAGCTCGGGCCACGCTAATGAGGTCATCTATTAGCATGTACTTTTCTTTTGGGGCAATGTAAACTCTTCCTAGGGTATGTTAATTTAATAAAGATCAACGGAACTGCGAAAAAGAAGGAAAGGTATGTATGGCTGAGGAGCCTATAATACCCTTTTTTCTTTGAATAAAAGGGTATTATAGGCTCCTCAGCCATACATACAAAAAGAAAAAGAAAATTACAACAGCGGAGGAAGGGGGTGCAGAGAGCACTGTTCATGATACTCGGTAAAGATCTCCGCCAGCCGAGGCCTCGCGAGATCCAAGCTCTGCTCTCGGTTCCCCCGCGCGCGTTGATCCCGGGCCTCAACTCGTAGCACTCGCGGACGAGCGTCTCCGAATGAGCCAGCCGGTTCGCGGAGATCAGGCCGAAGCGCTTCTGAGACCGCAGCTTGCCCATGGCCTCGTCATAGAGCTACTCGGACAGGGGGTTGTAAAGCCCGGCGACGCCCTCCAGATTGAGTACATCAGCAGCTGCAGCAGGGAGGAGCGTCGGGGGAGCGGCCGGCCGAAGTGGTCCCCGATGCTCCCATATACCAACTGCACCGTGTCCTCGGTGCAGTTCTGGTCATAGAGGTATACGTCTTCGAAGTGGATGATCTCGGGGATGGTAAAGGGGAAGTCCTGCATTCTCGACGCTCTGTTTGCGAGGAAAGGAAGGACTAGTGCTCCTTTAGCCTTATATAGCCCGCTGCGCCCCAACGGAACTCAACGGTCGCCCGCTCTCGCCCAAGAAGTCGCTGCCACGCGGCGATCATCGAGCCTTCTCTGACAGAATCGGAGCGACGCGACCCTGGCGCTTCGCTTCTCCCCACATTCAATGCGCATGCGACGCGCATACCCGCCGCGACCGTTCCTGTTCCCCATACCTGCAACTGGATGGTTGGGCGAAACCTCATGAAGATTCGGCCGAGCAGCTATCCTGTCCAGTTATCCTTAGCCGGCCTCCTCAGGCCCCTCCAGCGCTAAGGATCAAAGTCCTCTGTAGAGGCAGCCAAGCGGCTCCCCTGCTCGGCTATCCCTGGCGGGTAGCTTCTCTACTCGCGACGCCAGGGATCAAAACTCTCGCCAAGAGGCAACCGTGCAGCTTCACTGCCCGGTTATCCTTAGCAAGCCTCGAACGGCCCCTCCAACGCGAAGGATCGAAGTTCTCCGTAGAGGCAGCCGAGCAGCTTCTCTGTTCAGCTATCCCTGGCCGGTAGCTGCCCTACTCGCAACGCCGGGATCAAAGCCCCTGCCAAGAGGCAACCCAGCAGCTACCCTGCTCGGTTATCCCTGGCGGATAGCTTCCCTACCGCAACGCCAGGGATCAGAAAGTCCTCCCAGAGGCAGTCGAGCCCGACCTTAACTCGGCTATCCCTGGCGGGTAGCTTCCCTACCGCAACGCCAGGGATCAGAAAGTCTTCCCAGAGGCAGTCGAGCCCGACCGTCGCTCGGCTATCCCTGGCGGGCAGCTTCCCTACCGCAACGCCAGGGATCAGAAAGCCTTCCCAGAGGCAGTCGAGCCCGAGGATCCCTCGCTCGGCTATCCTTCAGGACAAAAGCCCTCGCCAAGAGGCACCGGGCAGTAACCCTGCCCGGCCAAGGGTCCCTGGTAGGCTTCTTACAGCCCCTCCCGCCCCCAAGGACCAAAGTCCTCCCAGAGGCAGTCAAGTCCTTGCTCGGCTATCCCCGGCTGGTAGCTTTCTACCACAACCGACAGGGATCAAAGTCCTCGCTAAGAGGCACTGGGCAGTAACCCTGCTCGGTCTCTGTCCTGAAGGATCAAAGCCCTCGCAAGAGGCAACCAGACAGCTACCCTGCTTGGTCATCTTCGGCTGGTAGCTCCCTACCCATGACGCCAGGGATCGAAGCCTTCGCAAGAGGCATCCGAGCGGCTACCCCGCTCGGTCATCCCAGCCTGGTAGTTGCCTACCCACGACGCCAGAGATCAAAGCCCTCGCCAAGAGACAACCGCGCAGCTTCACTGCCCGGTCATCCCTGCTCGATTATCCCTGGCGGGTAGCTTCCCTACCGCAACGCCAGGGATTAGAAAGCCCTCGCGGAGGCAGTCGAGCCCGAGGATCCCTCACTCAGCTATCCTTCAGGACAAAAGCCCTCGCCAAGAGGTACCGGGCAGTAACCCTGCTCGGTCCCCGTCATGAAGGATCAAGCCCTCGCAAGAAGCAACCGAGCGGCTGTCCTGCTCGGTCAACTCCGGCTGATAGCTCCCTACCCACGACGCCAGGGATCAAAGCCCTCGCAAGAGACATCCGAGCGGCTACCCCGCTCGGTCGTCCCAGGCTGGTAGTTGCCTACCCACGACGCCAGAGATCAAAGCTCTCGCCAAGAGGCAACCGCGCAGCTTCACTGCCTGGTCATCCTTAGTGGGCTTCTTACAGCCCCTCCAACGCTAAGAATCAAAACCCTCGCAAGAGGCAACCGAGCGGCTGCCCTGCTCGGTCGACTCCAGCTGGTAGCTCCCAACCCATGATGCCAGGGATCGAAGCCCTCGAAAGAGGCCTCCGAGCGGCTACCCCGCTCGGTCATCCCAGGCTGGTAGTTGCCCACCCACGACGCCAGAGATCAAAGACCTCGCCAAAAGGCAAACGCGCAGCTTCACTGTCCGGTCATCCTTAGTGGGCTTCTTACAGCCCCTCCAACGCTAAGGACCCAAAGTCCTCCCAGAGGCAGTCGGGCCCAACCCTTGCTCGACCATCCCCAGCTAGTGGTCGTTACTCGCAGCGCTAGAAATCAGAAGCCCTCGCCAAGGGGCAACCGAGCAGCTTCCCATCCATCCTCGGCACAAATACGGCGGACAACCCTCTGCCTATCACATGCAGAGGATCCGAGCCACCAACAAGGGACATCAGGTCTATCCAAGTCTCGAGCGATCTCCCCTCGATTTCGGGGCCATGGAGACGCCTCCTTCTCAGCAGCGCTTGGCACGCTTGGCAAGTAATCGAAATCAACTCGACGAACGATCGCTAGACAAATAGCCGACCTGACATGGAAGCCTAACAGTGCAAGAAGAGAAATTTTACAAGCATTTTCACGAACAGAAGATAAAGTGCAAACCAAAGAAAAAAAGGTTTTATTACCGAAAGCAAAGTCTTTATAAAGGGTATTTTGGGCTCCCCAGCCTTACAAACTGCCCGGAGGCTTACAAAAATTACAAAAGCAACAAAATAAAAGGAGGAAGACGGGCGCTTTAGGCCTCGGGGCCGAGCGCGACCTCGGGGTCCTCGGCGACTTCGTCGTCAGGAATATCTTTCCCCTGCTCTTCAGCGTCCGCGAGGGGGTACTCGGCCCGGAGCTCTTCGTCGGCGAACTCGGGCATCCGGGCCTTAACGGTGTCGAGGGCCTCGTGCCAGATGAGGGTTGTGGCCATGACCAGGTCATCATAGAAGTCCTTCGACTTCTTGTAGCCCTCCACCGCCTTCGCCGCCGATAGCTCGGCCAACTTCGCCGCTCTCAGGTCGGCTGACTTCGCCGACTCGGCCGCTGCCCCCAGCTCCTTCCGGAGGGTCTTCATCGTCTTCTTCAGGTTGCTGGCAAGCACCTGAGCGTCCTCAAGCTTGGCCTCGGCAGCTACGACGGCCTCGCGGTACCGGGCAACCTCCCGTTTCCCGGCCTCCACCTCGCCCTCCAGGGCGGCAACCCTCGCCATCACCGCCTCCAGCTCCCGCTTGGAGCTCTCTTCCAGTGAGGCGAGCTAGCCCGCGGCCTTCATCGCCGGGGCTATCACCTCGGCCTCCATCCGTAGGGCGAGGGCAACGTGCTGGAAAACCTGAAAGATAGGAAAGTGATCAGAAAAATGAAGGAGGCACCGAATCTCACAAAAAACCAAACGCTTACCTGCACAGACTCCTGGGCGATGGACACCATCAGGGCCCTCAAGGTCCTCCCGGGGACCTTATCCCTCGCTGATTTCTCTATCTCATGAAGCAGGATGTCCGTGACGGATAGCCCCGAGGGCACCGCGAACTGGAGGCCTCCTTCCTCCACCATGATCGACAAGAGCAGGCCCCGAGAAGACCTCCGGAAACCCCTCTTGAGCGACTCCGATGGAGAGCCGATCTCCTCCTCCAAGGCCAGGTCTTCCAGAATCCGAGCCCGCTTCCGGCCCGACGCACCACTAAGCCCCGGGGCGGGTCCACCCCGGAACGCTCACGGGACGCGACCACCGGAGGAGCCGGGGCGGGCTTCGAGCGGGAAGGGCCGGCGCCTCCGGCCTTCGTGACCCTCCTCGGCTGGCGCATGGAGGCTTTGAGCTCGTCCATATCCATGGGTCCTGCGCAAAACCAAATGTAAAGAAGTCAGCGACACAAGCGATATACAAGCCAAAAAGCAAGCCTAAACTTACCGGCGAACTCAACGGGGCTAAGCCCGGCACCTAACTCAGGACCCTCTCAGACAGCAGCACATCAAATCGGGGGATGGGCTCCCACGACGCCACTCTCACCGCGACGGGGTCACTGGACTGGTAACCCGGCAAGCATTTCTCTCTCGACCACTTTGTAGGCACGGGCCAGTCCTCGCCCTCGGGAGGGGAAATGAAGAACTTCTTCCAGTCGTGAATGGAAGAAGCAGGGCCACAACCCCTGTCCCGGCGGCGCCCCCTGTCGCTTTCTGAAAGAGAGGTAAACCGACCTCGGGTCGCCCACTCGACCACCAGGGTGATTTTTGAAGACGAGAGAAGAATCAAGGAAGGAGAGGCTGAAGGGAACCGCCTGTGACTTCAGGCGGATCAGGAATCCGAGGAGAATCCTCCACGAGTTCGGCACTAACTGGCCAAAGGCTAACCCGAAAAAGTTCAGCGCTTCGACAACCTCGGGAGAGAAGGGCAGACGCATTCCACCCCAAAAAGCTTCCAAATACAGGGCGATCTTCCTGCCCCGTACTTGGTCTGCCCTCTCTCCCTCCTTGGCCATACGAAGCGTATAATGTGAAGGGATGTGGAAGCGAGCCCGAGTATTGGCGAGCTCGTCCTCATGCCTCACCCAACATAAGACGTCGGGGGCAGCATCTACCGCCTCTTCCCTAGGGGCTGCCCCCGCCACACGATCCTGGGGAGAGGATTCGACCCCTACTCCCTAGAAGGACTCAGGCTCAACTAAAGGGTCCCTAGAACCTACTCCTACGACATCTACTGACTCTGCAAAGGAAGATATATCTAATCTTGAGAAGAGGGATCATCGGGAAACGAAAGCGGAAGAGAGAAGACGAGCGCCGAGCAACCAGGACTTAGAACGGGAAAATATGAAGGAGTAGGGGCTCTGGTGTTGGAGATAGTGCCCTCAGAGTCAATTATTGGATCACAGGTACGTGATTGCAATGATTGAGGGAGGACCTATCCCGGTAGGACAGTCTTACTCGAGATGATAGTATGCTATCTGGTTTACCTTTATCATCGTGTACTGCTTTAGGTGACCTTACAGGTCGCTATTACACGTTGATAGAGCCCCTAGGATTCTTGCTTGACCACCAGCAGTATGAGGGCGATCATATAAGTGGGAGCTGGCAGTCTATAAGCATATCCTTAAATGGTCCCTAGTCGTGAGAGTTTCGAGATAGGGCATCGATACTCCAGAGTAGACTAGTGTATACAGTCGAGACCCCGACGGGGGGCGGTGGCCGGTCTCACAAGCCACTGGTGTCAGTTGGATCACCTAAGATGTATACAGGTGCTCATTGGGTTATGAGTACACCGGACAGGACTCGCCGGGAACATGCTAGTTGGTCATATACCAGACGTCAGATGGCAGTTCTCTGGTGACATGTGTACAGGTTAGTTCATCGACCTGGGGATCGTCATTTGTCTTGTGTGAGTTCCCACTGTACTTTGATTACTACCCTACCACGGCTCAAAGGAGTCGTGCAAACAGGTTTTAGTTGGGTACAGTCCCGAGCCACATGGAGGCAGTGAGCGTATCTTCACGGGTTTGTCTCTTCCGGTATTGGGGGTGAGGTCGTGCTGTGTCTAGGAGAGCCATTACACGAAGCCCTCGGCCGAGGCAAGGAGATTTACTGGTAGGTATTCCAGTAGTATCTCAGGGTGTTCTGGGCTACACTCCGACACGACTTGTACCGCTTTTGGGGGTCTGACTTTTACCAACCCCCTAGGCCCGCCATGCGATACTCATAGACGAACGGACCGGACTGTACGGATATTGTCACTGACAGGCTCAGTAGGGTTGTCAGGCTGAGTTCGCTCACAAACGTCCCTTTTTGTCAATACCTGGTAGCCCGTTACGTATTGGCTTATACCTCTGACGTGCTAGTGGTTAAATCCACAACCAAGGTGTTGACGAGTCTTTAGAGTCCCCCACATTCAGTTACTCAGCTTTCGGGCGAAAAGCTGTAGAGGCCGTATGGAGATATGGCAAGGTCCGATCAGATACGTGCGGTATTGCACGGATCAGGATCGGACAGTTTGTACTAGAGGCCGTATGGAGATATGGCAAGGTCCGATCAGATACGTGCGGTATTACACGGATCAGGATCGGACAGTTTGTACTAGAGGCCGTATGGATATATGGCAGGGTTCGATCAGATACGTGCGGTATTGCACGGATCAGGATCGAATGGATTTTACTAGCCGGCTTTGGTTTAAGCCGGATCCTAGTATAGTACAGTGTAGATTTTGTCTCATTGCATTTGTATTTCGGTCGGAATACAAATGCGGGTGTGTATGCACAGTATCGGGGTTTTCCTGTAATTTATTACGGGACCAGTTTTCTGGAGTTGCCAGTTTGCTTTCCGTTTCGGCCGATTTCCTTTGTATCGTTCATTGGCCGAAGTTTGGTGGAGGAGGGCTTATTTGCATTGTTGCAAATAAGTGGTTGTGGAGGGGGTCTTTGCATTTTTGTTGCATCATGATTATAGCACCATACCTTGACTTTCTTTAGTTGATCATGGCTTGACTTTTGCTATCATGGTTGTTGATTGAGTGTTGGAATTGTTGTGATCATTTGATTTTTTCTCATCATCATTTGCTTTCCACCCACCCCTTTGTTTTTGCTCTCTCTCTCCAATCACACAAAAAAGGGGGGCCGACCACTATTGTAGAGAGAGGGATTTCATTTTCATGTGTGGCATTTTGGCTTTCTAAGAGTGCTAAGAAAAGCTCTCTAGTTCATCTCAAAAATCAATTCCTCCACCATCTCATAAGGCAACATCCACTACCCCAAAATGAGACACAAGTTCTACACAATATTCTACAGCAAATCTTGGGCACGTCGACTAGCCAGCTTCATGCCCGAGTTGCCTCGGCATTGAGGTGGGAGCCCGTAAAAGAAGTAGGCGATGTGGTGCACTTCCGGCGACGAGGTGGAGACCGGAGCTTCCGCAGGAGATCGGGACGACGACGAGAAGACCGGAGGACTTGGATCAGTCGGTATATCTCTCTTACCCATCTTGTAGTTAGCTAGGACTAATTAATGGTTCGATCCGGATATTAGTGCACGGCGGTTTGCCAGTTCATGTAAAAATTAAAGTTTATCACCGCTTCCGCATTTGGCCGTCGGATTGACGGCCGGGGCGCCGCCGTGCACTTACAGTGGTATCAGAGCCTCGCCATTAACTTAGTCTAGCTTTGTTTAATGTGTTTTGCATTTCCGATCGACCAAAATTCCAAAATCTACATTTTTGTTCACATCAGTTTTCTGTTGAAATTTTTTGGTGTCGAAATTTTTTTCAGGTTACAGAAAAGTGATGTACTGGAAAATCTAAGAGTTCTGTGAAAATTCGATGACGTAACTCCACTGTAGGAGCGCGGAACCGCGGCCAAACACCCCCTTAGGCCGCGGTTCCGCCGCACTACTTTGGGTTGTTTGGCCGCGGTTCCGCCGCACTACTTTGGGTTTGCTGCACCAATTTTTTACAGAGGCTTTCTGGGGTGAAAAGTGAGGTTTTGGAATAATAATATTGGGCCCAGAATTTCTGTGTGTGCTACAGTAGTACTTGGGGGCCCACTTGTTAAAATTTGATCGATCGGATATTTTAAACACATTATTTCACAGTATTTACATTATATCTGCGACCGTGAATGTCACTTGATCGGTAAATCCGGTCTAACTGCTATAACCCGGTTAGTCGGATTTGCGAACGTGACTTTCACGTTGATGTTCTGTTTTTGCTGTGATGTTGCGGATCGGTCGTGGGGGATAGCCTGGATGCAATGCTAGTACAGTTGTGGTTGTATTATGTACATTTGATATTGCGGGGCGAGCGTCCGACTTGTGGACTGCCGTCACTGCCTGATTGTATTATTTTTTTGGGGCACGGCCAGGTTGCGGTCGATGTACCCGTTGTATGTATATTTTACTTTCTGTACTAGGATTACCCCGCGGAGGGGTGCACGGATAGCCGGGTTCTAGAAGGCAACAAGCCCGCATCTCATGGCATTGAGACGGAAGGGGCTTCACTCTAGAATTGGCGGGCTATTCGCCGCACTCGTAGGGGGTACAGGTTTACTCCGCGGAGGGGTGCACGGATAGCCGGGTTCTAGAAGGCAACAAGCCCGCATCTCATGGCATTGAGACGGAAGGGGCTTCACTCTAGAATTGGCGGGCTATTCGCCGCACTCGTAGGGTGTACAGGTTGACCCAGGAGGGATGCCCAAGTTACCGGATTCCGTGAAGTGCTGGGTGGTCCATTCACGGCGCTGAAGGGGGCTGCCTCGCTTCAGGTTTTGGCGGGTGACTTGCCGTGCCCGTAGGGGTCTAGGATTTCATTGCGCAGGCTATCCACACGACCAGGGGAACGTCGGGTTTCAGTAGTGGCTCTGTGAAACCCGGGGATCCCAGATATCTGTATTGTTCTGTGATGCTGTACATTTCTGTGATGTTGCATTTTATTCACGCCTTGAGCGAAATATAATATATTGGTATATATATTAGTAGATGTTGTATATGTTTTGCATCCGCGCTAGTCCAGTCCCCGCTCTGTCGTTAGTTAACTAACCTAACGGGTAATGACGGGACCCAGTGGCGAATGCGGATGGCATATACGTACGTCATATTATTTTCGTTCTTTGTGGTGTGATCAATTGATGGGACTGCGTTGATTCGGATCAATGCAAGTTAAAAACAAACCTAATCTGATGTTGTTGGAACACTTTTCAAAAAGCTGTTATTGCAAGGACGTTCACTTTTGTTTTGCATCGTGGTATTCAGTTGGAATATCCTGCTCCTCAGTCGACGAGGCAAGGGCCGAGATCCCTTCACCGGGAGTGACCCCTTGGACAGAAGTTTGCGTCAGAGCATTAACTTCACTATAGCCGATTACTTTTGCTTTGCATCATGATATTCAGTTGGAATATCCTGCACCTCATTCTACGGGGAAAGAGCCGAGATCCCTTCACCGGGAGTGACCTCTTTAGCAATGGTTTTCGTCACTATATTTTTAAAAGCTATCAGTTCCTTCAACGATATCAAGTTCATTACGTTAAAGGTTTTCGTCAGAAACCATTCGTAGCCCTCCGTCATTTCAGTTAAATATTCGGTAGTATTCAAGCCATGTATTTTGACCTCACGCCAAGGCATAGTGATTTGTAGCTGCCGGGTATTTATCTATTGCATAGATAGATGTGTTGGTTTGGGACAGTCGTACTACTATTTTGGCCTACGTCAAGGGTATGTACGGGTGGGTTCAAATTAACCTGGATAATGACGGGCAGAACTTGACATGTGACTTATGATATTTTGACCTCACGCCAAGGTCATAAGAGCATGGGGCAAAATCACATCGGGAGTTTCAAAAGAACTGAAACTTGCCAGATATGCGCATACCTTCTGGAGTGTGATAGTGTGAGCGGATTCTGTCACGTTATCATGCGATGATAGTTGGATCCCGATTCCCACTGATTAGTTAGTTTACTCCTCGGGTGACCCCGACTAATTCTTCTTTCAGGTTTGGAGGAGAATTTGAGGTACAGTGGGAGGTTTCCAGATTAGATAAATTGGTAACCATTCTGATCTAGGTTAGAGTGCACGCTGAGTGTTTCTTTTCTCTCTCTCTTTGGCAGCGAACATTGACCCGACCTTAAGACTATGACTCAGTGACCATATTAACCGAACCTTCTTTAACACTGGCTTTTGGATTATCAGAGTTGCAAACCTCATTGCCACTCCTACTTTTACCCTTTCTCCAGGACACCCCGTATTACTACGAACGTCCACTTCCATTGGACAAAACCATCGTATGGTTAGATACGAACTCGAAGGAATTTATTCGAGGATGGTTTCCGGTTCTGGAGAAGACGAATAGGATTATTCAGTTGTCTTTTCCTTCTACCTTCTCTCAGGTTGCGAGTACCCCTTAGATTAGGGGATAGTACACCTATTATGCAAATTGGACAGTCTTCTTCCAAACCTTAGGCTGGTGCCGAACGGTGGGGAATGAAGAAAACCAATTAGCCTAACGATGGTGTACATAAGGTATTAAGTCAAGACAAAGCGAGGGATTAGTAAGAGGGCAAAGTAAATTGCGACTGATATTCACGACCAAACCAAGTATTTCTTCGCCAATCCCACTTCACCTTTGTATTTCTCCAGGACACTCCGTATCACTACGAAGATCCACAATTTATTGGATACTCCATCGTATGGTTATATACGAACTCGAAAGGAACTTGTTCCAGTTCGGGGATGGATTCTGGTCCAGGAGAAATAGGAATAAGGTTTATTCGGTTGTCTTTTATCTTCACCTTCTCTCGCTTTGCGAGTGTTCCTAGGATTAGGACAGTACACCCATTATGCTTATTGGATAGTCTTCTTCCAAACCATAGGCTGGTGCCGAATGGTAGGGAAGGAAGAAAACCATTTGGCCTATAGGGTGTGCAGAAGGTATTGACTAAAGACATAAAAAGGGATTTGGAGAGGTGGTAAAGAATTATACGGTTACAGTCGTGAATCTGGAAGAGGCATTACTAGGAATACCGGGATACCCCATCGAAACATTTCAATATTTCAGTTTCACTGTGTACTGTTAAAAGAAAACTGATTTCCCAATTAGTCCTCACTCCAGGGTATGTATTTACCAGGTATGATTCTCACATCTGTATGGTTTTACAGATGATGAGTGGGAATAGGTTAGTGGGAATTAGGTGATCATCCTCATTATATCGGGATTCGTTGTAATCGGTGATATTTGAGGAAGTTACCTGGGTTGTTTGCCGGTCGGCAAATATTTGGTTTTGAATATCCGCTGTTATGCACCAATTTCAAATTGATATATCTGTACGTCTATTTTCATAGAGTGAGATATACCTTTTTGAAATTATGTCTGTGACATTTACCTATATCAGTGGATGGTTAGGTAAGGAACATTAAACAGCGGTGTAATTCTTCATAACCAAAGGTACAGTTTTCAACCTACGACACACAGTGAATGAGTAATCAGACTCAAGGGACTTATACAGAGTATTGTATGTTGTCCAGGGTCCATCAGGACAGAGGGGTTGGTCCTCGTACTATATTCGGTTTACTTATGACTTCTCTAGTTTTTAGACAGGTGTTTCGAGGAAACACAGGGTCCGAATTTTGAGAAGTTATAGGTATTTGAATAGAGTAGAGAACCAGGTGTAGCAAGTATCGGGATTCTTCAAAGAGATCGAAGATGTAGATACTTGTGAATGGTATTCAGTTGAGAGTAATGATAAAGAGATCTTGCTTCTCTTTCAGGTTACTCATAATTGGAAGCATTCCTAAGTTGAGTAACGCTGGTCGGCCTCCTTCAATTTACTTGACATGCACTGGGGACAGCTGCATGATTTGAATCTAGTTCAATTAAATCGGTGCCTCTGGTTCTATATTGGGTATAGAACAGTTCGTATCTTAACGATGTTAAGGTACGGGGAGTTGTCCGGTTTATGATTAAAACCAGACACTGGTTAACTCAAGACACGTTTCTGTAATGGCTGTTTGTGGGTTGACCCAGGCTATGACGAGGGTTGACTTTCTACCATCTGGATGAACAATAGCGATATTGTTCTGGACTCGCCACAGTTTTAAATAAAATGGATTTTTTCAGAAAACAGTAGTGGGAGTATGGTAGAACTGGAAGTGATTCCAGAACCACAAACGATTACTGAAGATTTCATAGGAACCTAAAGATTCAATCTGGCTTGACATTCCATTGGCCACTCCGCAGATAAGGTGGGTAACTTCAAGCACCCGAGAGGTACTCCGGTAGCCTCAAGGACGGTGACAGGGAAGTTCTTGTTTACCCAGACTTGCCATTGCTGTTGTTCCAGACTTTGAGACCCGGCAGGAGGATGAGTATAGCGTCATTCTGAACTCGCTTCAGAAGTGTACGTGTATATGACTCTGCCAGAGGGTTGTCGTAGTCAGTGGGAGCAGCGAAAGCATTGGTGGACAGGTAGCTTATGTCTATTTATAGACTAAAGCAGATTATAGCGGAGATAGATCATCTATTTCTGACGTGATAGTCATAGGTTTGACTTCATCAGAATAGGGGATGGATCTGTTAAGAAGGTAGTAGGGTGTGATGTCCTGGTATTTGGATGACATACACAGAGTAGGAAGTGATATTCCTATACTACGATCGGTTATACTTTGGCCGTCACACAGTGATTTCTCCACAGAGGAAATGGATTTTATATCTGACATACTGGTTACTAGATCTGTGGCTTTAGATCTAGATTTGGGTGGTTTCCCAATCAGGGTACTTAGACAGCATTCTGAAAGTATTTAGAATGGACGACTCCTGGCACGGTAGTGTGTACCTGCAGAAGATGGAGTCACCCTCTCTAAAGGTGTCTTACAGACTAAAGGGGAGAGGGATGTGCATGATTGGCAGATCACTTGCTCAGGCAATTGAGTCAATCATGAGATGTTAAGTACCACACCAGATGTTGTTCTTGCAGTAGATGCAATAAGTTGACATTAATCCAATCCTGGAGAAACAGTCGGAAGCAGTTTTAGAACATAAGTGGATGTTATAGGAATATGATAACGACAGCCTCATTCGGAGACAGTTATCATTCCAGGCTTTCAAGGTGACTTGGACGACAGGGAGGTTGTCAGAGTTATAGTTTTCCTTCTGACGAGGGGCAGTATTTTTGACAGGTGGTCCAAGGCAATACCGAGGGAGGCATGGCGCAGGATACTGATTAAGTTCAGTTGACGATACAGTCTAAGAATTTTGGATTTGGAGTTCATTTATGAGCTATGTCCCATCAGACATCCAGACACATTCTAAGACAGGTATTGCTCATTTCGGGAGATCGTTTTCTCCGCGAACTTGAGATTTAGAGAGACATAGAAAGAAACATCAAGGCGGATCCACTCACTGAGGCTATTCCTTGAACGCAATAGTTTCGCAAACGAGCTTTGTGAGACTGACTAGTAGAGGAGTTGGGTGTTCGGTATCACACGGGCTGTGAGTTTGCGACATCGCAATAATTAGCCTTGAGTGCAAGTGGGAGATTGTTGGAGATAGTGCCCTCAGAGTCAATTATTGGATCACAGGTACGTGATTGCAATGATTGAGGGAGGACCTATCCCGGTAGGACAGTCTTACTCGAGATGATAGTATGCTATCTAGTTTACCTTTATCATCGTATACTGCTTCAGGTGACCTTACAGGTCGCTATTACACGTTGATAGAGCCCCTAGGATTCTTGCTTGACCACCAGCAGTATGAGGGCGATCATATAAGTGGGAGCTGGCAGTCTATAAGCATATCCTTAAATGGTCCCTAGTCGTGAGAGTTTCGAGATAGGGCATCGATACTCCAGAGTAGACTAGTGTATACAGTCGAGACCCCGACGAGGGGCAGTGGCCGGTCTCACAAGCCACTGGTGTCAGTTGGATCACCTAAGATGTATACAGGTGCTCATTGGATTATGAGTACACCGGACAGGACTCGCCGGGAACATGCTAGTTGGTCATATACCAGACGTCAGATGGCAGTTCCCTGGTGACATGTGTACAGGTTTAGTTCATCGACCTGGGAATCGTCATTTGTCTTGTGTGAGTTCCCGCTGTACTTTGATTACTACCCTACCACGGCTCAAAGGAGTCGTGCAAACAGGTTTTTAGTTGGGTACAGTCCCGAGCCACATGGAGGCAGTGAGCGTATCTTCAGGGGTTCGTCTCTCCCGGTATTGGGGGTGAGGGTCGTGCTGTGTCTAGGAGAGCCATTACACGAAGCCCTCGGCCGAGGCAAGGAGATTTACTGGGTAGGTATTCCAGTAGTATCTCAGGGTGTTCTGGGCTACACTCCGACACGACTTGTACCGCTTTTGGGGGTCTGACTTTTACCAACCCCCTAGGCCCGCCATGCGATACTCATAGACGAACGGACCGGACTGTACGGATATTGTCACTGACAGGCTCAGTAGGGTTTGTCAGGCTGAGTTCGCTCACAGACGTCCCTTTTTGTCAATACCTGGTAGCCCGTTACGTATTGGCTTATACCTCTGACGTGCTAGTGGTTAAATCCACAACCAAGGTGTTGACGAGTCTTTAGAGTCCCCCACATTCAGTTACTCAGCTTTTCGGGCGAAAAGCTGTAGAGGCCGTATGGAGATATGGCAAGGTCCGATCAGATACGTGCGGTATTGCACGGATCAGGATCGGACAGTTTGTACTAGAGGCCGTATGGAGATATGGCAAGGTCCGATCAGATACGTGCGGTATTGCACGGATCAGGATCGGACAGTTTGTACTAGAGGCCGTATGAATATATGGCAGGGTTCGATCAGATACGTGCGGTATTGCACGGATCAGGATCGAATGGATTTTACTAGCCGGCTTTGGTTTAAGCCGGATCCTAGTATAGTACAGTGTAGATTTTGTCTCATTGCATTTGTATTTCGGTCGGAATACAAATGCGGGTGTGTATGCACAGTATCGGGGTTTTCCCTGTAATTTATTACGGGACCAGTTTTTCTGGAGTTGCCAGTTTGCTTTCCGTTTTCGGCCGATTTCCTTTGTATCGTTCATTGGCCGAAGTTTGGTGGAGGAGGGCTTATTTGCATTGTTGCAAATAAGTGGTTGTGGAGGGGGTCTTTGCATTTTTGTTGCATCATGATTATAGCACCATACCTTGACTTTCTTTAGTTGATCATGGCTTGACTTTTGCTATCATGGTTGTTGATTGAGTGTTGGAATTGTTGTGATCATTTGATTTTTTCTCATCATCATTTGCTTTCCACCCACCCCTTGTTTTTGCTCTCTCTCTCCAATCACACAAAAAAGGGGGGGCCGGCCACTATTGTAGAGAGAGGGATTTCATTTTCATGTGTGGCATTTTGGCTTTCTAAGAGTGCTAAGAAAAGCTCTCTAGTTCATCTCAAAAATCAATTCCTCCACCATCTCATAAGGCAACATCCACTACCCCAAAATGAGACACAAGTTCTACACAATTATTCTACAGCAAATCTTGGGCACGTCGACTAGCCAGCTTCGATCACGAAGTAGGCGATGTGGTGCACTTCCGGCGACGAGGTGGAGACCGGAGCTTCCGCAGGAGATCGGGACGACGACGAGAAGACCGGAGGACTTGGATCAGTCGGTATATCTCTCTTCCCCATCTTGTAGTTAGCTAGGACCTAATTAATGGTTCGATCCGGGTATTAGTGCGCGGCGGTTTGCCAGTTCATGTAAAAATTAAAGTTTATCACCGCTTCCGCATTTGGCCGTCGGATTGACGGCCGGGGCGCCGCCGTGCACTTACATCTGGAACGGGCCCCACCCCTATTTATCGCCGCAAGCGACCTCATCTAACGACGCCCTTCATCTCCCGCCAAAACGCCTCCTCACGTCCAACGGCTCCGATTGCTCCACTTGTCGTTCCCATACTGGACCATGCCCCGTCAGATGCCGCAGGTCTGCACACGTCGCGTCGGCCAACCGACGCTCGACACGTGGACCATCGCTTCAGTGGCAGGATGCACGAACCGGCGCACCTTCCTTAAATGCAGGAGATCTCGCTCTGATTCGCTGGCAAAAAAGATAGCTGGCAGCCAGGGGACGCGTCCCCGACGAAACCTTAGGAGGGAGCTCATCCCGGGCGGCCCGGCAGTCCACTCCTGACCCGACCCGCTAGCTGGTCGGGACAAGAGTGGGGGGGCTAATGATGATGCTCAATATTGGCGGTCTCCAAGATCAGGACACGTGGCAGATGACGTGTCCCAAAACTCAGAAGAAAGGGCCACAGGGGCCGACCAGGCCACCCCTGTACCCGACCTGCAAGCATAAGCTGGCTCACCTTAGAGCCTTCTGAAATTTGGCCTCCTCGGCTTCTCAGCTCACCCCGAGCTGCCTCAGGACCAAGGACTCCTCGGCCCTCTCGGCTCGTTCCCGAGCCCCCCAACCGAGGCCATCTTCCTCGGTCCTCTGACCGACCAATGCCACCACTCACAGGCGTAACCGCCGCTTCGCAAATATCGCCACGCGCAGATTCTCCGCCAGCAACATCCCATGTTCCATTAATGGGCGATCCGCTCTTTACGCGGGGCGTGACTTCAGGAGCGTAATTGCCGGCGAGATTCTCACGCCTGCTGTTGCGTGCTGCCGCCACTATATAAACCCCCATCATAGAGGGGTCAAGTAAGCCATTTTTATTCCACTTAGC